>OY282560.1:22757652-24094770 GCA_958295665.1 Tipula vernalis
ATCAAAGGGCCGAATGTCGAAGGACCGAATGTCGAAGGGCCGAATTTCAAACGGCCGAATGTGTCGAATGACCGATTGCAATTACAAATTCTTGCATAACAAAATATTGCAATTATTTTTATTTTTATTAGGTGCTCCTACGCGCGGCACGCAGTGCAACATGTTTGCTGATCCCGGCTCCTACGTCTCCCGAAGTTCAAATCTAAAGCCACTCGGAGGGCTAAGCGGGGGGAGGGGAGCGCAGCGACCTCCCGCGTGCCCTTGAAAGTTACCGAAGCCGTTAGCCTCTACAATTCTAAGTTAAACTAGTCGATGTCATTTTTCTTCAATTTATTTCCTCAGAATAGAGAAAAAAATGTACGGGAAATCGAAGAAGAAAATGGAAATTTTAATTTTAATAATTAATTTATACACAAATTTTATTAAAATTATAATTTCAGAAGTTAATTTCTCTTCTTGAGATATGTTTGAAAAAATTTAATGTCTTCGTACCCATTCCGTTTATTCCACAACACAATTATTTATATTAGGTTGGGGAAAAAGTTTTTGTCATTTTTGGATTAAATTTTTTTTTAATTCAGAATGAATTTTATTTAAATACATATTGGCCATTATTATTTATGATCTTTTACCATTTTTCGGGAAGTTTCATAATTCCATCCGAGTAGAACTTCTGTGGTTAATCGGCGAAAAACTTGGTCAAGTGATTTTCACAGTCCTTTTTTAAAGCCGACTTTAGACCATCAATCGAGTTTTGCAGCGATCGAAACAAATGTTAGACAGTTGGTGTAAGATCCAGGCTATACGGTGGATGTATCAAAACTTCGCAGACAAACTCTCTCTATTTCTGTTTGGTCAAGAAAAATGTGTATGGTCTGGCGTTGTTCTGAAAGATTATTTTTATCCTTATTGTTATTCGAGACAACCATCCCAGGTGATCAAAGATTCTGTTAGCTTCATAAATCAGTGTTCGTTTGCCATGACTGATTCTTTCTGTAAGGCAAACAGAGATGTAAAAACCGTCTAAGTTTCGATTCCATTTTAAGCCCAACAAGTTCTCTCACCTTCCGTTATAGGTTTTTCCATCATTGCATCTTGCGTTTTAATAGGTTCTCCATCCTTTAGCTATTGGTAGTTAATTTCCGTAGCTTGAATCCGGACCAATCGAATAGGTTGATGATATCATCTCTAATCCTTATCAGTGCATCAACATTCATATTTGTCTAAATCACTGGGGCAACTGCGGGATATTTTTTTTGTAATAGAATACGGCTTGCCTAATACATCTTGAAGAAAAAAAAGAATCTGAAGCGGTAGCATAGGTCAGAATCTTCAATGCGTATTATATAATTGGCTCGATTTGCCGTATTGAGTTGTGGCGAAGTAGTAGTAAAATGTCTAACAGCGTTGATTTAAGGATTGGTCCTGATTTCTTTAATAACTCCATGATGTAGCACCATGATCCATTCTAATGCATTTATTTGTTCCTTCCATGTGGCCTAGTTGAATATATTCACTCATGAAATTATAATACTGCCCCGTAAATTCAGGATTTCGCATAAACTTGTTCTCCATCGCCTTAAACGGTTGCCAAAGGCTCGTTAATTTGCTGCTGACCGGAAATTTCACTACGAATTCTCCATCTTTACCTTATTCCGTTGTTCTCCAAACCACATACTATTAATCTCCCAAAACCTACGTAACCTACTATCTGCCTCCATTATGACGTTAAAATTAACAAAATCGCTTTTGTCTTTATCCGCTGAGATCTGCCCACCAATTACTCAACCAAACTTTGTTTTCTATTCTACCTGACGCGATGACAGCCTAAGTTGTTCGTTTTCTATTATCGCGAAGAACACCTCAAGGTCCAGCAATAGATTGCCATTTTTGTAAATATTTGGATCAGCAACATTAATAGATTTCTATTTATCTAATTCTACGCAGCCTATCTGGATGATGGTTCCAAAGTTGTGATCTTTGGTACTACACGCAGGCTTGCACTTTCAGTCCTAAATAAAACCGTCCCAAACCATTCATTGGTTTACATTTTGTGATGAATGTGTGACATTTTTGCAAACTGTTTACAGTCGTAAAGTAAAAGCGTTTCACCCTTGCATATGGAGCAGTTCCATGTTATTCTTTCTGGTTTGGTTGTGTCAGTGATTAACCCCCTTGTAGGCACCGGCTTCGCTCTTCAGCGTACAACGACATGGACTCCAATACGTGTCACACCTTTTATTCAAAAAATCAAAAAGCTTCTTTGAAGTTGGCTATTTTGAAGCTGTGGTTTCTTGTGCCCATAACATCTTCGTTGAATGGTCTATTTTCATGATCAGAATGTAGATCAAACAACTTTCTCTGAATTCTGTATAATGCATCTGGAGCTGCTAATTTGATTTAAACATATGTACATAGATCTTTTGCAATTATACCAATTACCTAGATTTTCAAATATTGAAATTTTTGAACTGCTGGATAATCTTTGCTAGGTACAGTCCATTTCGTCTATTCACCAGAAAATGTATGTAGATATGCTTAATTTTTTTGAATTTTATCCCTGCGGGTTGCTGTTGAGTAGCATTCAATATGGTATCATCGAATCTTTTAGCATTTGCTCATTTTCGTGGCAATGTATGTATCCATTTATTGAGCTTTCCCATCACTAAATAATATTTTGGCTCAAATTCGTCCATTTGGACATCAATATCGGGATCAATTAGGCACAAATCGTGGGGCAAATCTCACAGCATTAACATAATTATAAAAGGTTACTATTAGTTAACCACTTTCATCAACTAGTTTAAGGGGACGTTTCCTACAGATTCCACTTCGAATTTGGGTGATAGATTGGCCAACAATTTTTGGTGTAAATACTTGGTGTGCAGCACAAAATTGACGATTACATCTTCGGAGGTTGTATCGGGTTAAGTACTGAGTATGCAGGCTTTATCTAAATTGGCAAGCAGGTTTTTCTGCGAAAGAGTTACGCTATCGGCATTGGATAATTAACTTCATTTTCTTCTAATCTATTTATTGGTCGAAGCAAGTCATAATGACATATCCGTTGGTTACATAGTGTTACGGCTCCATACTATGAGCATAACTTACTAGCCATTCATGCTTTGGTTCAGAGCTTTATCCAGCTACTAGACCGCACCAGACCTCTGATCCCGTGCCTGCTAAGGAAATCTAAGGATTTCGTTACAATAGTGCTGATCAAATACTAAGAAATAAGGTGGTCGTCGGTCTGTGCTTTCATTGGTTACATTTCTCACTGCACAAGCAACTGAATGATCTAATATCGAGCAGAGTTAATCTACTAAAATGGTCTAATACAGTGAAGAGATCATTGTTCCCAGGTTGAGATCGCGAAAATTGACCCATGAAATCAAAAGTTCTCGATATTTCCGTATAATGAATACTAGCTTTTCGTAGCTTTTAGTATTTCTCATTGGGGGACGAATTACAACCTTGGACAGTGGACAGATCGAAATCAAGCGCAGCACAATGCTATAGTTTCGCTACGCTGCATTAAGTTTTCGAAAAGCAAAAGCAATAGGGCGTTCTTCGCCGCAGGAAGATCAGTATATAAAGCGTCACATTGGATAAAAAATTCCTCATTCCAATCAGGATTACAAAGGAGAGAAGCGGTAGAAAGGGATAGTTTGAATTTCTCAAAAGATCTCTGGGCCACATCGTTCCAATCGAATTAATGATTCTTTTTTAATGGATGGGTTAGTGGTACGGCCAGATCTGCATAACGATGAATAAATCGTCTGTATCATAGCGGATTTGCTTGGAGTGAAATTTGCTCTTCTCCACGTTAATTGTTAACCCTACTTCTTTAAACAAGTTGGGCACTATTAGGAGATCGTCATAAGGTAGATAAAAACCTGGTTATGCAGTTCATGAGCAACATGGTTTACTATGCATTGCAGATTCCGAAAATCATGTCGGTGAACTGGTATAAAGGGCGGTCTAGAGGCTTCTTTCAAGTGAAGGCTAGAGATAGACCTTATCTTATAAAGAGGCCCCAGCAAACCATCAAGCTGTATGCGATTTCGTGTCCAGGCACTTCATAAGCCGAAACAGTTCATCAACTGTTTAACTGTACAACAGCAAGACTATTATGTAACCACATATTCTGGGTTAATAGAAAAATGAGTTCAGAATCGTGCATCCGATTTTCCATTTGAAGGGATCTGGATAAAAAGGTATTGTAGATATCAAGAAACTTCTCATTGGGATGCTATTTCTTAAATTCAATGCCATGACGTATTTCTAAATCCGTGTGTCTATCCGAAAACCTCTTTGTTATCTCAGAATTAAAAAATGATCACTTCACACCATCGTACCTTTGGACAAAGTCCCGGTACTAGTCTGCTACGACACCTTTGAGAAAATAACTCATCAAGTTGTCAAAAATGATCAAAAATTTGGTTGCTCCAAAACCACTTTCCTCGACATTTTCAAGTCTAATAAAGCCAAAAAAAAAAATGTCCGTCCGTCTATCTGGATGTCTGATGTCTGTATGTCTGTACCCATGGTATCTCGAGAACAGCTTGTTCGATTTAGATTTTTTTTTTTGCCAATCTGTTTCTATGTTCAAGGTCGAAATTTAAAAAGCTTTGGAACTTGAGCATCAAGAGGGTCGGATACTTGCCATACGAATTGATCCAAAATACCTGGTTATAGAAATATTTTCCAATTTTGTATATCTGCTGGTTTGAATATTGAGTTTGGGGTTGAGTTGAAGGTTAAGTTAGGGGTCAATTTGCGGGTTGAGTTGAAGTTGAGTTGGAGTTGAGTTGGGGTTGAATATAAATATATTTATGATTATGATGAAATTTGATCTGGATGATGGAAATGGGATTCTAAAATGATTTTTGCGTAAAGCTCTGGATTATAGCCATGTGCGTTGTAAATGGGATTCTAAAATGATTTTCTAATCGAATTTTTGGAAGTTGACCAATAAGGACGGAATTTGGCTATTTCTTAACGAATTTGACTGAAATTTGACATCTGCCAAGGAAATGGGATGCCAAAGTTATTTTTGGATGTAGTTCTGGAGTATGGTAAAGTAAGATGGAACTGGGCTATTTCTTAACCGATTATAATGAAATTTGACATGTGCGATGGAAATCTGGTTCTAAACTGAGTTTTAAATTTAAATTCTCCATATTCTAGAATTTTATCCAAAAATCATTTAAGAATCGCATTTCAATCATTGACGTCAAATTTCACTAAAACCGGCTAAGAAATTGCCAAGTTCCACCCATATTGGCCATACATATAATTTACTAAAGGTTCAATTTGAAATGTAAAACGGTCAATTTGAAATGTTAAAGGTTCAATTTGAAGTGTAAAAGGGACAAATTAAAGTGGTAAAGTTTCAATTCGTAAAACCTGTAACATCGCAAAAATATCTGTCCGTGTCCGCTCTAATAAAGTGTCTGCTTAGCTAAGGGAGGTTTTCATTGAAAAACTTCAGTTGCATGGGGCTTAAAAGTTTGTCCGTTGAAGTGAGGATTCCGCTAAATTGAGTGTCTTTTGAAATGAGGTTTCACTGTATTTACAAGTGAGTGTTTATATATATGTACAGTAAATATGTGTGATATTTAAACAAATGCACACGCATTGAACGATTTGAAACCAAACTTTACACAAATATTGTTTAAGACTTAAGAAATGTCACTGTTAATATCTCAAACATTCATCTCCTCTTTGAGAGATGATAATCAGGCCTAAAGTTACTACAGAGGAATTTCTAAAACTTCAAAAATTAAGTCGATTTTTGATGATGGTATGGTCGTATGAAGGTATCATGTTATGATGGTATAATGATGGTATGATGGTATGGTGGTATGTTGGTATGATAGTATGAGTTGGGTAGAGGGTTGAGATTTGGTTCGAGCTAAGTTGAGTTGAAGTTGAGTTTGGGTTTAGTTAGCCTGCATTGGGGTTAAGTGAGTTGTTCGGTTGGGGAATTATTTAAGAGTTGATTTAGAATTAGGATAAGATTGATTTATATATGGAGTTGAAGGCTGAGCTGAAGATTGACTTAAGATATTCCTTTCGGGATTAATGTGGGAGTTTAATTAATCAAGACCGAAGTTCTGAGCACCTCATGAGGTTTCAGCCCTTTATATTTTACTATTATCAACATAGAAAGTAGACGGTTTCGGTATATTGGTTTAATTGTTAATTTTTTCGGGTTTAGTTCCCACACCCTTATTATTAGGATGATGCAGAACAACACAAAAACAACAGAACCAAAATACTGAAGAACAAACAAAACAACTAAATTTTTCGATTTTACTATGCAATTTTCGTTTATATTTCTCTTGATTTTCTGGCTTAAATTAAATTTACCCAACAAGCAAACAATTAAATCAAATACCTTTTCGAGTCGAATTTTGTTGCTAACTTTTTGAAGAATTTTAGTCAATTTTCGGATAGCATTTGGCTCTCAAAACTACAATTTCAAAAATTTGATCAGTTTCGGATTCCATTACTAATATGTAAAATCTTGTGGTCTTCAGAAACCCGAAGTTTTAAAAATTGAAGATCAAAAAATTAAGACTGTTGAATTAAATTTTAATTAGCAAGATAAACAATTTTTCACCAAAAACTTTGAATTTTAACTTTCAAATTAAAATAGACTCATAAAACAGCCAGCCCTAAAAACGATCATTTCAAGAACTGCTGGTCCCAGCATGCATGCCGATTAGCAACAAAATTGGTAAATACAATGTCTCTGCACCACCTTTAATAAGTTGTTAAGCTAAATCATATGTGAATGTAAATTGTGTATAGTAATAGGTAATAAATAAATGCTTTTAATGTCATATGCGCAGTAGCCTTCCTTAATGGCTGCTATTAACGAATGTTTTATTTCCATATCATCCATTAAAAATGTCTATATTACATACAAAATTGTAACCACTGTGGTGCGGTTAAGCGTAATCACCCAAAAACCAACAAGGCAACATACAGGTGCGCTTTTAATTAATTATAAGAATATAAAAACCCATCCATAAATCGAATCGTCAACCACATTTGATTTTTTATGGATATAAGTTTGTAAAAAAAAAATGTTTTAATGTATTCATTTGGGTGGCATGGAATTCAAAAAAATGCTGTATATTTTTTTTGGGTCTTCTCTCTATATATGGTATTTCAAATCATATATTGGAACAAAAAAATAAAAAAATTAAAACATCATCAAGATTAATTATGAGAAATTTGAAAAATTCATAAATATTTTTGTATTTTTGTGTTGCGCCAAATTCTTCAATGTATACCACCGCATGAACCATATAATTTAATTAAATGATTTCTTAATCCCATACAATATACTAAAAATATTATAATCAAAATGTAATAATAATGATCATAATCTATATACAGTAGTCTTCCAAAACCAAACAACTGATCGAAATCTCATAAAATACCATATTTTCCAACAACACACAACATAAAAATCCAAAACCAAAACCAAAAAAATACAAAATTGATATTCTATCATAAAAACCAGAACGCGTATACTCCGTTTGTGTGTTCGAGTATCAAAAAAAAAAAAAAAAAAAGAAATGAGACCCCCCAAATATTGTGTGTACGCGATCACAGAACCCAAAAAAAAAAAAAATAAAAATTCGGTCTTGTGTGTAGAGCGCGCATATTGATATGAGAACCCTTTATACCAAACGGCTGTGTCTCTCTACCACCGACCGACAATTTAATACAGTGACTCTATTCCGCATATATACAAAATACACACAACAATAATAAATTGTGTGTACCACGGTTATGATCGCGATCGCGCGGGATCTCTTCAACTCACATTTTTTTTGTTATTATTGTTGTTGTTGTTGGTTTTGATTCCAACGTTTGTCGGTTAATTTTTTTTTTTTTTTTTATTATACATCCAATATTCTTTCGGTCAACAAAAATATCAAGATGATTTTCTTGGGATAAATAAGATGTCTTCATTAAGAATATTGAAAGGAAACAACAACAACAATATAATATCTGTATATTATGTCGTCATACATACGTATACATATATATGTAGAGATAAAAAAAATTCTTAATGTTTTGTTTTTATTTATTTTAAAGATCATTCGGAGTCGATTTCAACGTACGTACATACATGTAAGCCGTATAGATATGTTTACTTGTGGTTTTCTCTCTTAACGTCGAATAATTTTTTTTTTTTTTTTTTTTTATAAAGAGATGGATTAAGCCATTTAATGTGTTTTTCTTTCCGGTTAACAATAATAAAAGTAGTAAATAACCGCATCACAAATTAAAGATTAAAAAGAAGACATAGATGTAAACACCAAAATTGATTATTTTATATCACATTAGATTTCAATATTACATATGAGCGCGCATACACATAAAATATATTAGAGAGACCCTCAAGTAATTTGCTTTATTTCAACATAAAAATTAAAACAAAAAAAAAAATCTTAGAGGTTGATGGAGTACACAAATTACCGGCGCCAAATCCTTTCAATGTTGTTTTTGTTTTATTATAGTGATTGACAGAAAAAAGTTTTTGTGGGTTCTTATTGGGATTTTTATGGGGTATTTACTTTATGTTTATATGTATATGTGGTTTATCTTCATGACTTTTAAATGACAGTTTGAGTTGAGTATTTTAATAATTGGGCATGTTTAATTAAATTAATTATTATAGCACGGTTTCGGTTCAGTGGCATTCGGCATCGGCATTAGGCACGACGATTAAATAATTTTTACAAATGTAAGGGAATGTTTTGTGGCCAAGGTCATCCAATATGCTTCTTCAGCGCAAACACATATCCCTTGAGCAGTTTCAAATTAGAGGACCTAAGAGAAAACCTGTTTGACATATCATTCCTTGGGCGGTATGAATTGCTGTTACATTGTATACACAACATATGCTAAACGATAGAGATCATAACGAATTAATTTACATTAAGATGAAAGTAATAGATGGTTGAATGATCTCCATTTATAGTATCAGTAAGTGTTTTATTTTTCAATTGTTTTGATGAATCATGAATGAATTCTAACGAAAAAATACTTTCTTAGGTTTTTATACGCCTTATGATCGACCAAATTAATTTTTCATGTACAGATATTAATTGAAAATTTCTTAGAATCAAAAACCCTTCTAATCGATCTTGTCCGATAGTCGTTTGATAAATTTAAGTTACCTATAATTATGGTTTAAGTTTTACGGATACAAACTTTTTGAAGTATGCAGATCAAACTTTTTCTCAATGATCGTATGATCGAGAATTTTTAATCATATTGTGATTTAACTAAAGCTTGAGTGAACTTATTGATCTTATTTGACTGGCAATTATCACAGAACTCGTACAAATATTAGAAAGCTTACTAATAAAAATTAAAAATTTGTAAAATTTGTAAATTCTTAGAAATTTATCAGAATCTTAATTTTCTACTTTGATAAATGTGGTATGGCTACGGCTGGTAAAGGCTTTTATGGTATGGCTATGAACCATTTTTGTGTCTATGCTGGTCCTAGTGGACCGCCAACTTAAACTAACCTAAACCTAACCCTTTACCATATTTAAAATTAGTAAAAATCGTAAAATGCTTAACATTATAATTATATAACTGTTTAAATTTTTGAAATTATTTGAAAATGTTACAATTTTACTTTCTTTTACTCTACTAAAATAAAATATGGTAATCATGAAAATTTTTGACCTTGAGATTTTTCGAGATTTATCTGCTATGATTCCGAAAAAGTGGGTATCGAAATGGTGTCTGTCTGTCAGTCTGTCAGTCTATCAATCTGTCAGTCTGTGTCCTCTCCACAGCCCAGATGGTTTAACCAATCGAACTAAACTTTCAGATTTAAGCTTTTTTGATAAGTTGAGAGGTCCCAGTGAATTTTACTCCCAATCGGCTTACCGGAAGTGGCCACTCCCTTGGTCATGAAAATTTATTTTGCAAATATCTTAAAAAGTATAAGGTTTACAAAAAACTACTTAATACAAAATGTTTCCACAAATTAAAAAAAAATTAACTAAAAATTAAAAATTAAAAAAAAAATTATAAAAAAAAAATAAAATTTCTCAAAATTCTCTGATCGTAAACGAAAGTCGTGTGTTGGCCACACCTCCATTATTTTTTTTCAAATTCTTAAAATTATTGAAATTTATATAATTTGTAAATTTTTGAAATTTTAAACTATAAAATAAATAAAATTCCTTTTAATTCTTGGAATTTTTAAAATTCAAATAACTATCTGAAAATTGTAAGAGTATTAATTAATGACGAGCTTCGAGCTGTTAAGCCTTTGATTATGAGAAATAACCATTCTCTCTTCAGGCCTTAACGATTGGGCACACTTAATTTACAGAAAACATAGCGCGTACGTCGAACAGTCGAATTAAGCTAATACATTCGAAAGTCCCGTACAAATTTCTAACGTCACATTAACAAATAATTTCAAAGAAGCTTAATTCGCTACTACGAATTATCTTGATGACAGGAATGCTATTTTTATAGTCACAGCCTTATCAACTCGAAATTGGATTAATTCCCTTACAATTCTCACAATATTAACTTCAGAAAATTAATTAAAATAGAGTCTTGCCTTGAAATAGTATTGAATAATTGTAAACACATTAAATGTGGTCTTAGGACAAGTTGCCTATTCACATTTAAGTTAACAAATTTTATAATAACAAAAATTTTAAAATTCGTGCAATTCTGTATCGAACTTTCTTTAAATTGATAATTTTTTTAAATTATTAATTATTTTAAAATTCTAAAATCAACAATCATTGTAAATTCAAGACATTTAAAATAAAATCTTGAAATTATTGAAATTTTCAAATTTCTTTCAATCTTGACCTTCTTTAAATTCTTAATGTTCTTAATTTTAAATTCTTAAAATAGTTAATTACTTTTTTTGTACGGTAAATTCTCAAAATTATTCAAATTTATAACAAAACTTGCATTGATTCCCTTGCAAATTTGAGGTTCTAGAAACTGGTATATGGAAATTTTAAACTTGCTAAAAATTATGAAAATTTTAGAGTTCAGAATTTTTGAAATTTCTCTGTTTATTTAAAATACCTAAAAATATTGTTTAAACACAAAATTTGTATTGATATTTGTTATATTTCATGAAATTCTAACAACAATATTCTTAAAATTAAACGGAAATTCTATAAATTTGAATTTATAGAGTTGTTGAAATATTTTGAAATTCTTAATTTTTTTAATTTCCTGAAAATTTTTAAATTCTTGTTAAAATCTTGAAAGTTTTAAACAACTTTTGAAAAAAAAAATGAATTCTTGAAACTCTTAAAATTATTGGGAATTTCTCAGATTGCTGAAAATATTAATCTAAACATTATTAAATTCTTAAAAATTATTATTTCCAGAAATTTTGAAATTTCATGATTTTTTTTTTTAATTTTCATGTAAATCTTTTGAATTTACCTTTAAAATCTCTTAAACCATAATTTCTTTAATCAACTTGGATAATGTAATTATGTGTTAAATAGTGATACTGTGCTCAAAAGGCAAAACAGCTTAAGTCGACTTAAGACAAAAAATATTTTCAATATTCAACGTTTTAGAGCCATCCTTTAACTCCACTAAACTTGACTTAAGTAGTAATGCCTTGTAGCCAAGGGCGGTGGGCGCAACTACGACTTCGAGCTTCTTTGTCGGCATAAGTGGAAAATGAATTTAAAATTCAATTTTTTCTTATAAACTTCTAATTAAATGGGAATTCTAAAAAGTTTCTTAAAATTTTAAAGTTTGTAAAATTTTTGAAATTTGGAAGTTTTAAAATTCTTGAATTCTAATATCTTAGGACCTTAACATTAACTAAAAATCATATGCCTTAATCAATTTGAATTTGTAAAAATTATTGAGAATTGTAAAGTTTGAATAATCCATCAGTTCAACGTTCGAATTGCTATTTTAAATTGAAATCAAAAGAATTTCGCACTCATTTCTTATTTTGAAATTAAAAGAAGGAGCGCAATTAATAAAAGAATTATTTCTTTTCTTTTGTATTTTACAAATTGTTTAATTTCAAGAATTCCCAAAGTTCTTTAGAATACTGTTAAATTATTTTAAACATAACAACTAACATTTGCTTAAATTAGCCGAATTTTAAAAACTTGAAACAAAAATGCTGATACCTTTGTAGCAAAAAGTAAATTTCTTAAATTGCTGAAAATGTTAATCTTAAAATTCTATAAATTAATTATATCCCCAATTTTCGCAATTTCTTAAATTTTATGATATTGCAAAATTTTTAAAATTGAGTTTTTTTTTAATTTTTTGATATGAAATTTTATAAATTTTTTAATTTTCTTCAAACCTTTTAAATTTTTTTTTTTCCTTCAATCTTTTAAAACTTTCAATTTTTTTAATTAACCAGAACTCTAAAAATTTTAAAATAAAAAACTCAATTCATAAATTTCTTGAATTAATATCATAATTTTAATAGGGATTTATTCCATAAAATCTAAAAATTGACTAAAATTTCAAAATTTCTTTGAGTTCTACATTTCCTAAAATTTTCAACCTCGAAATTTATGAAATGTTTCAAATTCTGATATTAATATTTTTTAAATTTGTAAATTTTTTTAATTTCTTTAATGTTATTAATATAAAAATTCTGAAAATTCGACAAGGTTAAGAATTATAATAATTTTAAGATTGTAATTGCAAAAGTCAGTAAATTTTCATATTTAAGGTATACTTGCATTTTGTAAATTGTACTTAAAATTAAAGAGCTTTATATAAATTCTAAAATTCTGAATTTTTATAACCTATAATTAATTAAATTTTTAAAAATTTTAAGTTTCTTAGAACCTAAATCTTAGTATTTCTAAATTTATAAATTCCTTACAAAATCATTTTAAATTTTAAAGTTTTTTTTGCAAATTTTGAATTTTTGGTATTTCAATTTTATGAAATTCTTTAAATTCTCCAAGCTGAAAAAATTGTTTTTGACATTTTTAAAACTCTTAAACTAATAATTGTTTAAGATTAGAAATTTTTTTTCAGTTTTCTTTAAATTCTTAAATATTATGGATTTCTATTTATAATTTATTTTGAAGTTAATATTTCCGAAAATTGTAAGAGATTTTAATCCATTCGTGATTACACGAATTAAATATTCATTTCAAAATTAGAGTAAAATTTGCTTAAAAAATGTTATTGGATTTCTTGAATTTCTGCTCGATTTTCTGTATATTCCAAAAGTTTTTGAATTTCGACTAAGAATAAAATTAATGACTAAGAATTTAATTAATTAAAAATAAATAACAATACACTTGAACACCAACAAAGTTGTGTCTCTTAATAAATAGTTAGGCCTCATCCGTGATAATCAAACTAATTTAGCCAAATTATTTGAAATTATATTTATTAGGTGGTTATTATTTAAAATTTATAGGCGTTAAAATATTTAATATGGTCTGTCTACATACTCTTACGTCATGATCTTGTATTTCTCCAACAATTACCTGAAAATATAAGAAAAAAAATTATTAATAAAAAATATTTTACTTGAAATAGTCTCATTTTCATAATATCAATAACGATCAAAATGTATAACAGCATATTTCTACATGAAATAGCCTAATTTTTAAAACAAAAATAGTGAACGTGCGACACCAATCATAAAAAATTGTGTCACCGCAAAATAAAACCAAAAATTAAACCATCTTAATTACTCGCATCCTCCTTGATCTCAAACATTTTTTTTGTACATTCTAAATGATCTACACATTTCATATTACGTATGTATGTATGTACGAACATATGAAACGCTTTTCTTGATCATGATTAATGTGTGTTTATTTACTTAAATCTGATAATTCGTTTTATAGAGAGAGAGAGAAAGAAACCAAATATGTGAGAGAGATCTTATGTGAATGAGAGAATCATCTTAATTTTTTTTTTTTTTTTTTCATCTTTACATTTTTATTTATAAAGACCACACATTCGGAAATTTTAGACCACCCAAAGAGTCTCGAAAAAAATAAAAAAATGAAAATATGTAATGTATATAATTTTTGTTCTTAATTTGCTTTTTGTTTTTTAATTGAGAGTGAGAGTGATATAAAATGTGATTTTGTATTATTATCATCTTAAAGATTGAATTTAATATGTAAAGTAAGAGGAATGTGCGGTTAAGTTGTTTTCTTTTTCCGCACACACAATACAATATGGATTATTATTGATGTGACACGATATTTATTTAGCACGAAAATTTGATTGACTGCGGTCGATCGGTCGGCCGTTGGTTGTGGTGTCAGTCATGAAGTCTAGAATTTTTCAAATTTTTGATTTTGGTTGTGCGTATTTATTATGAGGAGATCAATTAATCATCTGGCACATACATATTTATGGTTCTGACACCGCACACAAACAAAATATCTCCTCTATTAAATGTCAAAATTGTTATTTTGGTTTTTTATGACTTCATTTACCTGAAGATGATAAATTTTCATGTTGTTTAAATTTTATATATATACGTAAGGGAACACACGATCAAGACGATCTTTACTAGACACTAGACGAACGAAAATGGTAAAGTCATCAAACTGTTTTATTATGTAGTTTCGTTTGTTGTTGTTGTTATTTTTCTTCTTCAATGAATGAAAGTAGCCATGAAATTGAATTCTATTGAATTAGACACATATATTTGTGAAGGGTCTCTCATTTTTTTAAGGATAGACCATTTATCTCGAGATAATCATAATATTTTGACAGTTAAGAGGTTTTTTATTAATCACACTATACAGTTTTTTTTATTATTATTGTTATTGTTATTATTGTGTGTTAGAAATAGATTTTTTTTTTATTTCAGAATATTTATGTTCGGACGTGTTGTTTTTGTAATTTAGTTTACAAGTTAATTTTCAAATTTTGTGTAGAGGTTTGTGGTGTGGGATGTTTAGTTTGTAATACAAATCCTATTTAGATATATAAAAAAAATTTAAGTTATCACTAAACATAATTTTTTATAATGTTTCGAGATGTTTGCGATCGTAATCGGGTTGGTATGTTGTTTCATTTAGTATTTGGTAAAACTATCTATCGTGGGTTTCTAAATATACTTTATTAAGAAATTAAACTCAACTGAATAGTTTAGTAAATTATAAACTTTCATTAAAGATAGTTCAATCGAAATGAAAGCCTAACTGAGTATTCAAGCTTCAGCCAAATTTGATTCAGTCCTAACAAACCTGAATCATTAATTGACTTCACCCAATGAAAGCTGGGGTTTTCTGAAAACCGGGATTTTTATTTTTGCAAAGCCGAAATTCTGAAAACCGAGATTTTAAAAACCGAGATTTTGAAAACTTAGCCTTTCGACCTTAGGCTTTCGTTCTAAGGACAAGTTGTGCGGTAAATTTTGGCGAAGGAGAATTTTGCGTGCGTAACGAAAGCCCGATTTTCTTAATCTCGGTTCACGAAAGCTGAGAGCTGAAACATCAAAATTTATGAATATAATTTTAAACATGCAGTTGCAGTTTGACGGGTTAAACCAACTGGGCTACAAACTGACAGACATGTACACCAACAGACACCACTTCGAGATCCAATTTTTCGGCCTTAAGGACAGGATGTGTAAAGAAAACCCGGTTTTCATAATCCCGTTTTTTTAAAAATATTTTTTAAAAATGTTGGCGCTCAGAACGCATTTCATAATTAAAATTCTCCTTCACCAGAATTTACCTCACAACTTGTTCCTGGGATTTCTCAGGAAAAAAAAGTGGAGTAAACCCCGGGATTTTGGAAACCACATTCTCTTGAGATATTTATAAAATAAATTTTCTCGCCCCAAGGAATGATCACTTCCGGTTGGCCGATTTTCACTAAAATTCACTGAGACCTCTCAATTTATGAAAAAACGTAAAATATGAAGTTTCAGTTCGATTGTGTAAACCATCTGGGGTGTAGAGGTTACACAGGCAGACTGAAAAATTGACAGACTGACAGGCAAACAGAATGCCAGACTGACAAGACTAAAAAACTAACAAACTGAAATACTGGCAGACTGGCAGGCTGATATACTGATAGACTGACAGACTGACAAACTGACAGACTGACAGACTGACAACCTGACAGACTGACAGACTAACAGACTGACAGACTAACAGACCGACAGACTGATAGACTGACAGACTGATCGACAAACAGACTGACAGACTGACAGACTGACAGACTGACAGACTGACAGACTGACAGACTGACAGACTGACAGACTGACAGACTGACAGACTAACAGACTGATAGACTGACAGTCTGACAGACTGATCGAATGACAGACTGACAGACTGAGAACCCGGCAGAGCAACAGACTGACAAACTGAAAGACTAACAGACTGACAGACTGTTAGACTGATAGACTGACGGACTGACAGACACCTCTCCGGATCCCACTTTTTCGAACTAAGGGGACCTCAAAACAGATAAATCTCCAAAAATCTCAAGGTCGAACATTTTCATGATTTATTACTAACTTAAAATAAATTAAAAAAAAAATAAATAAATTTGTAAGAAATTTGCGTAATAATTTTCTCAAAATTCCCTTTCCGTAAAAGAAAGTCGTGGGCCAACACACCTATAATTTTTACTTTTTTTTTAATTTTTAATTTGGGTGTACAACGAAATCCCGCTTTTAAAAATCCCATCCATCTTTTAGGATATAATTAACTTTTGACTTTTTCTGAAAAATTCTAAGAAAAAGTTGTGCGGTAAAATCTGTTGAAGGAGAATTTTAATTTTGAAACGCGTTCTGAGCGCCAACATTTTCAAATAATATTTAAAAAAACAGGGATTTTGACAAACCGGGTCTATGGAAACCGAGCTTTCGCTACACATCCTATCAAATCCTGGTTTCTTAAAAATCTTGCTTTTGAGAAAATCTTGCCTTCTCAAATCGTGCTTCCTCATCGTTCCCATATTTAGTTTCACAACATTGCGCCATATGATCTGTCCAAAATGAAGCAAGCATCCTTTATATTGAACCTCTGGGAAAACATTTTTAAAGCCGATATGCTTATTTTTCAAATGTATGCCCCATTCGGGAGCATATCGAAATCTTGGTTTTATTCATGATTTTTATTTCTTTTTATTTAAAAATTAAATTCCCCATTATTCAAAATTTCTAAAAAAACAAAGATTTTTAAAACCAAGATTATGCCAACATTCCACCACTCTAAGGTTTGATCGTGTTCCTAACAGAATAATTTTTTGATTATAAATTTTTTTTTCATAGATAGAACAAATAGTTCTCCTTGCCAGGTTGTTTTACAGCAGTAGACCTGGCTCTAGTGATTTTTTTGCTTTTCAGCCTGTTTTCTTGGTAGGTAAACCCGGGTTTCTGGTTAAATTGGACGAAGTTATTTCGAATTATTTGAGAATGCAAAAGTAGGGAGTTTACTGCGAAATGTTTCACTTTCACATTTATTTCGAATTTCGCTTTTTCATAAGGAGCAGGGAGTGATTGATAAGAATAGGTGACGAAGATGAGTTTCGTCGTCTTACACTAAATCGATAAGTATTGTGAAATTAAATGCCTGCAGAAGTTAAGAACTTCCATGGTAATAAATCCAATAGATCCTTCTTCTTTCTACTCGAGAGTGGATAGTGGTAGGTACATTGTAACATGGTTGAACATGATTGGAAGGTTTTGATATGACTAAATGAGCTTTTATATTGTATTGACCCAAAATATCTGGTTTATCTCAACCATTTCATTGTATTCCGCAAAAATCTATTCCCGATTAATTTCTGTTACGATAAATCGTTATTAGGAACCTAGGAGTATCCTTTCAAATTGATACCAGTCACGGGCTTTGTGCAATTACAGACAAATTATGTATAGAATTTTCATAATTTTTAAACCAAATCCCAAAAATGTTCAAAACAAGTCAAGTTTTTTTCAAATTGAGCAATTACAATGACTTATTACAGCTCGCCGTGCGCCGGAATTAATAAAAATATTTTTGCTTGAAAAGCATTAATTTTAAAATATTCTGGAAAATGGGGATTTAATTTTAAAGCTAGAATCAAAATTTCTCCCAAATTCTGAGGAACTCGTTACTTTTGACCACTTTATTGTATAATTAATTGACAGAGATGTTCCGCAACACATGAGTTCTACGTTGCACCGATTTCGAAGCGAAGCCTCTATAATTTTACAAAATATTTTTACTAAGGCATTTACATAATATGTCACTTTGCTGCATGATTTATGAAATTTCAGCCCCTTGCGCATGATTAATTTTGATCACCATACGCATATATTTCAAAAATTGGCTTCCTTTCAAAATTCTTCCATGGAACATTAATATACTATTGGAGCAATGTACTCAGTATTAATTTAGTTAAACAAAAATAATAAAAATTCATAATTTTATTACAAATCATATATAATGTTCGAGAAACGTTTAAATTTTCTACTTAACGATAAAAACTCTTGGTCGTATGTACGTAAATAATTATGCTATAATTTCTAAGAAATTTTCTTCTTTCGCGGAGTGCGTAATTAAAAAAGATAATAGGATGTTGCTGTAAATTTTTCAGAATTAAAAATAAAACAAAAAAAAAATTAAAAATTACAACGCAGATTGGCAAATCTGGCATAGAAAATTGAAACAGCGGAAGGAAATAATATTCACACACACACACAAATGAAATGGGTTATTTTTAAAAAATAATTACACTAATTCGCTTGAATTTCAGAATTAATCTAACCGTTTTCCATTTATCCATTGAATTTCTGTAATTTTATTACGTTTTTCTGTAGAGTTTTGTAATGCGCTTAATTGGTTTTAAATGAGAGAGATACGCGGTTTTTTTTTTTGTGAAATACAAAACTTGTATTTAAACTACAAAAAAAACGTCTTTTTAGTTGAATTTATTGGTATGTATATATATATATATGGTTTGATTACAACTTTTATATATAAGCGAACTACGTACATTAATTAATTAAGAAATAAAACGAAATGATATGTTTGAACCCTTGAATGAATTAACCAAAGTTTTATTTTTTTTTTTTTTGAAATGTTTATGTTAACAATCGATTAAGACCTTATTAAATTTTCTTGACAACATTTAACTTATGTACATAAATAAAAGTTAAGTAATGTCGTATTTCCACATTTCATAACAAAAAATATATAAAAATAAAAATTTCACCTGTCTCTCAAACCAGAGACAAATTACTTTTATACATACCTTAAAAAAATGTACACAAACATAACGTTTCGTATTATGAATTAATATCCAATTATATACGACAATAATCTTTATACCACACTAACCGCGGACTCGAGTAATAATTACCTAATTTTATATAACAAAAAAACGTAAAATTTGGCCTTTTTGACAAATTACTTGGTTGAATTGTGGTATAAAAGTCTATTGTTAAATAAAAACTATTTTTTTAGTTTGTTGTTGCCTTTTTTTTCTAAACACACACAACAACGTTTTTAGTTAAATTGAAAAAGATTAGTGTTTGATAATAAATCATGTGGTTAACAGTACTTTCGCTGTTGTTGTTATCAAAATGAACACGAATTTTTTGGGCTTGGCTAATTTAGGCAAATATTTTTTTGTTTTGTTTACCACACACAAAACAAAGCTGTTTTTGTGCAAACATATTACAATATAATAATACAAAACAGATGTACGAAAAAAAAAATCAAGTTTGATTGAAGTTTGAATGCAGTTTGATTGAAGTTTGATGCAAGTTTGATTTGAAAAAAATTGTTTATCGTTATAAATATTAATAACAAATTTTCAAATTAATACGCAGAAAGCATAAAAAAACATGATAAATGTTAATCATTTAGTAGCTAGTAGAGATATTGACATGAACAACAAACAAGATTATACGTAACCGGTCAGTCGGGCAGTCAGTCAGTCACAATTCAAAGTATGTAAGTTTTATATAATACATACATACATACATTGATTTACTTAAATTGTAATAAAAGAATTCTTGCGAAATGAAAACAAATGAAATAATTCATTTTTATCTGTCAATCTGTATTTTTTTTTTTTTTGATGAATAATAATAGTTATTCTCCTTATTTTTATTTTAAATATTACATTTTTTTTTTTATATAAAAATACCAATCATTTATATACATTTATGTACATTTATATGTATATCCTTCCACATATGTTATTTAATGTTATCACGATCGCATATATTGTACGCACATGATCGTTTTGTTTCTTTGGTTTTTCTGTTATTAAAGATATACAATTTATTTATATTTAGTTTGATGTTTATATTATTTGTGATTTTATTCAAGATTTGTTGTGATTTGGTATTTGATTTGTACTCTTTGTGAATTAAGATGTTTTTTCTTTCTGGTACGTGGTATTTTTGTTTTAAATTGATAAAAGTTAATCGTCTTCAGAAGCACGATGGTATATGTAAGATATAAAGTGCTTAACTATAAAATATGATGGACCTTGTTGGTTCAAAACCTAAAGTAACAATTAACTTTGGACGGAAATTGAAAAATATTTGACGTTTGATCATGTATTAGTTTGAGTGAAATTTGAAGGTTTAGTGGAGGAAAAAACTGAAATGAAATTTTCTTGAAATTTGAAAAATATTGGTTTTGTGCCAAAATTTTGTGCTTGAGTCAAATTTTTAAAAATGAGCCACAAAATTGTTGAGTGGAATTTGTAGTATTCTTTTTTTTCTGTAAATTGAGTTAAATTTGAGTAAAAATTCAATAAATGTGATTTGAAAGAAACTTCAACAAATTTGACCGAGAACGTCGAAATGGAAATTTGAGTGAAAATAAGAGCAATTTAGCTACAATGAGCATACAAATTTTGAAAGAAACGAATTACTCTCACAACCTTACATTTTCTGCTTTATTTCGTTAGTAAGTAAATTTGATTGAAATTAAAAAACAAATCTTACGATTATTGGTTTATATTCGATTTTTATTAATTAATTGAAGCAAATTTATCAAGAACAAAACATTCTTAAAGAAATTTAAAATTAAATGAATTTAGTTTAAAAGTCTTTCAGATTTATAAAATTATAAAGTTGCTTGAAGTTTCTAAATTTCCAAAAAAAATGTTTAAACATTTAAAATTGGAATTTATTTTGTAAAGAACTTAATTTTGATTAATTGAGTAAAAATAATTCAAATTAAACCACTCAAAATTTGCTTTAGGATATCCAGCTGCGTTTGGATTTTCTTTTCATTCAGGTAATCGATTATTAAGGTTAATTAAAATTGACACATTATTTGAATGAAGTTTGAATAGTGATACGGTTTAATTTTTTATTTTCAAATAGCAACTAAAATATTTTTTCATGAAATTTTATAAGAGGCTGATTTTGAATACCGAATTCGGTTTTCCAAAATATTTTAAAGTGGAATTTTGTTGAACTTTGATGGAAAGGTGGAAGTAAAATTTCCATTTAAGCAAATTACAGCAATTTTCGATCGGCTCACTTCCAAATAGGAATTAAAATATTAATAAAAAAATAAATTGAATTTATGTATACAAATTTTGATTAAACTGTTTGATTTATTTTTAATGAGTTAACATTTTAAAATATGAGTGGAATTTATAAAAAAACTTTGTGAATAAGAATTTGAAAAATTTTGGAAAGTCGACAAACATTCTCCAATAAGTAGAATGTTCAATACAAGTTAAATTTTTCTTGAATCGAGTTTTATTAGATTTTTGATTGCAATTAAAAAATTATTTTAAACAAATTTGAGTAGAATTTTATTGAGAAAGCCGAAAACGAAATTTCATTGAAACTAAATATCAACATTTTGATTGGATTATAAACGAGACTTTAAAACGAAGCTTATCTGTTTTTTTTATTAAGTTATATTGAGTTATAATTTTAAAATTTGAGTGAAATTTATAAAATAATAATTAGGGACTAGAATAAGTCGACCAATTATTAGAATTTAAATGTAAGTCAAATTTTTATTGGATCGAGGTTTTTATTGGAATTTAAAAATTCTTTTAAAAAAATTTGAGTAGAATTTGATTGAGAAAGTTGAAAATGCAATTTTATTAAAAATGAATTGGATTTATATATCAACATTTTCATTGGATTATAAACGAGACATCATAACGAAACTTATGCTTGATTTATTAAATTATATTGAGTTAAAATTTTAAAATTTGAGTGGAATTTCTTAAATAAAAAGTGGATTAGAATTTGAATTATTTGGGAATGTCGAAAAATTCTCCAATTAGTAGAAGGTTCAAAGTAACTAATATTTCTATTGAATCGTGTTTTTATTGGAATTAAAAAATTATTTTAAACAAATTTGAGTAGATTTTGAATAATTTTGGAAAGTCGTCAAATACTCTCTAATTTGAAATTGATCTCTAAATTGGGTTGAATTTGATTGAGAATAAACATTACATTTTCATTGGATTATAAACGAAACCTCAAAACGAAACTCTTGTTTGATTTATTGAGTTTTCCTAAATTAAAGTTTGAGTGAAACTTTTAAAAATCAATAAATAGTCTCCAATTAGTAAAATGTTTAAGTTTTTATTGGAATTAAACAAATTTGAGTAGAATTTGATTCAGAATGTTGAAAATGCAATTTTATTGAAAATTAATTGAATTTATATATCAATATTTTGATCGGACTATAAAAAAATTTCAGAAAGATACTTATTTGTTTTATTTATTGAGTTATATCGAGTTTAAATTTAAAAATTTGAGTGGAATTTATAAAATAAAAATTATCGGTATAGGATTTGAATAATTTTGGAAAGTCGACAAATATTATCGAACTCAGATCAAATTTTTATTGGAATAAAAAAATTATTTTAAAAACATTTGAGTAGAATTTGATTGAGAATGTTGAATATGCAATTTTCTTAAAAATTAATTGAATTTATATACCAACTTTTGATTGAATTATAAACGAAACTTCAAAACGAAACTTATGCTTGATTTATTAAATTATATTGAGTTAAAATTTTAAAATTTGAGTGGAATTTCTTAATAAAAAAGTGGATTAGAATTTGAATTATTTGCGAATGTCGAAAAATTCGCCAATTAGTAGATGGTTCAAAGTAACTAACATTTCAATTGAATCGTGTATTTTATTGGAATTAAAAAATTATTTTAAACAAATTTGAGTAGATTTTGCATAATTTTGGAAAGTCGACAAATTCTCTCTAATTTGAGATTGATCTCTAAATTGAGTTGAATTTGATTGAGAATAAACATTACATTTTCATTGGATTTTAAACGAAACCTCAAAACGAAACTTATGTTTGATTTATTGAGTTATACTAAATTAGAGTTTGAGTGAAATTTTGAAAAATCGATAAATAGTCTCCAATTAGTAGAATGTTTAACGTAAGTTAAATTTTGATTGGATCGAGTTTTCATTGGAATTAAAAAATATTTTAAACAAATTTGAGTAGAATTTGATACAGAATGTTGAAAATGCAATTTTATTGAAAACTAATTAAATTTATATGTATATCAATATTTTGATCGGACTATAAAAAAACTTCAGAAAGATACTTATTTGTTTTATTTATTGAGTTATATTGAGTTCAAATTTAAAAATTTGAGTGGAATTTATAAAATAAAAATTATTTATTAATTTTGGAAAGTCACAAATATTATCGAACTCGGATCAACATTTTTATTGGAATTAAAAAATTATTTTAAAAACATTTGAGTAGAATTTGATTGAGAATGTTGAATATGCAATTTTATTAAAAATGATTTGAATTTATATATCAACTTTTGATTGGATTATAAACAAAACATCAAAACGAAACTTATCTGTTTGATTTATTAAATTATATTGAGTTAAAATTTAAAAATTTGAGTGGAATTTCATTACAAAAATGTGGATTAGAATTTGAATTATTTGCGAATGTCGAAAAATTCTGCAATTAGTAGATGGTTCAAAGTAACTAACATTTCAATTGAATCGTGTTTTAATTGGAATTAAAAAATTATTTTAAACAAATTTGAGTAGATTTTGCATAATTTTGGAAAGTCGACAAATTCTCTCTAATTTTAGATTGATCTCTAAATTGAGTTGAATTTGATTGAGACATTACATTTTCATTGGATTTTAAACGAAACCTCAAAACGAAACTTATGTTTGATTTATTGAGTTATACTAAATTAGAGTTTGAGTGGAATTTACAAAAAAAATAAAAATCGGATTACAATTTAAATAATTTTGGAAAGTCGAAAAATAGCCTCCAATTAGTAAAATGTTCAACGTAAGCTAAATTTTGATTGAACCGAGTATTTATTTTAATTAAAAAACATTTTAAACAAATTTGAGTAGAATTTGATTCAGAATGTTGAAAATGCAATTTTATTGAAAACTAATTGAACTAATTGAAACTTTAGAAAGATACTTATTTGTTTTATTTATTGAGTTATATTGAGTAACATCTTTAAAATTTGAGTGGAATTTAAAAAAATTATGAATTAGAATTTTAACAATAGTAGAATGTTCAACGTAAGTGGTTTATTGGATTTTTTTTTTAAATTAAAATAGTATTGCAAACAAATTTGAGTAGAATTTGATTGAAAATGTTAAAAATAAAATTTTATTGAAACTAAATCGAATTTGTGTAACAATATTTTGATAGAATTATTAAGGAGACCTCAAAACAAAGTCAACCTATTTTATTTATTGAGTCATATTGAGATAGAATTTTATAATTTGAGTGGAATTTATAAAAAATAAAAAAATTCGATTAAAATTTGAATAATTTTGGAAAGTCGACAAATAGTCTCCAATTAGTGAAAGTTTAACGTAATTTTAAAAACAATTTGAGTAGAATTTGATATAAATTAAAATGATATAAATGTTAGAATCGAAAGATTAAAGAAATTTTCAATTTTTTTTTTACAAAGTACGTACCGAAATTTAACCTTTGCAAAAAGATTAAAAAAAAATTCACATTTAACCAATTTAACACTAATTTTCATTCCAATGTCCCAAACTTGTGGATTGTTTCACGTAATTTGAATAAAATTGGCTCCATGAACACATAAAAACTAAACAAAAATAATTTAGACTGAGTCCCTGTGCTCCTTTGGCAAGGACACCACCTACCCCATCAAGTTCCAAGCTCATGATAATTTACTTTTACCCCAAAATGGGGTACTTCAGGTCACTCTAGTCATTTATCTAGAATATAGAATTAAATGTTCCACTCCTTAAGAAATTAAATTTTAATCAACCAACTCGAATCTAAACCACCAATTCTATTCAGTCTATGACAAAATGTTTCTAAAAAAATAATTAAAGCATAAAATACATTTACAAAGTAAACCCCTCTGCTAATCCAAAAAAAAAAAAAAAATCACGATGTGTGGCCTTTTAAACATTTCATTTAAAACAAAAACAACAAAAAGCATAAAAAATTAGCCCATTTAATTTCAATTTGCAATTCTCTGTCTATACATAACATTTATCTGAATCACATATAAAATTTCTCAATGATCATAATAATGTAAGACAAAAATAACAACCAAATCCAAAACCAACGACGATCCTCTACTAGTATAAAATAATTCAGATGATCATCGGAATTAAAAACAAAAAGCAAAAAAAAAAAAACATCAGAACGATACGAAGATAAAATACAACAACAAAATCTGTATTTATAAAAGATCATGTTAATTAAGTCATCTATTTATTCAATTTTGATTAGAAATGATATATTCATTAATTTATTTTTTATGTATGTTGTATACAAATCTATATAGAAAAAGAGAGAGAGACTCGGGGAACACAAAAACTATACTTTACTCGTATATCGTATTTGATCGCGTATTTTTGTTCCCATTTGATTCTCTCTCATTTGTTAGATGATCAAGACATGAAATGGAAAAAAAAAAAAATAAGTAAATAAAAATAATGTAAGAGATTGTACTAAAGTCGAATATGATCGTTGATCGTTCATGATGATGATGATGGGTGGTCTTGGACGTATTTTTTTTTATAGTTATGTATAATATATTCCTTTAAGTTTTGAGTCTTTTGAATAAATATATGTATATATATGAAGAAAAAAAAATGTAATCATGATCAGATGATCTCTATTTTTGGCAGCACATTTTTATTTAATCAATTTTAATTTCTTTTGCCAGTGTGTTGCTAAAATAATTGCAATGAGTAGATTTATATAAATTCGACGTATTTGGGGATCTAACTTTATGGTTGCGTTTGATGATCAATGAGATTATTGCGCTTTGGCACAGTTGGATATGTAATTTTTTTTTTTGCCAATCATCTTGTTCGTATTTATTATTTATATGCATAATATGATCAATGCAATGCAATCAACTTTGGCTTTTTAATACGTAGAGATGAGTTTTATAAAATATTTTGATTGGTATTTAATTCCGTTTTTTATTACCTGTATACAATCCATCTGTACATGGTTATTATTTTCGAATTTAGATAATCGTTTGTTGGTTAAAGTGAATGGAGCACCCATAAATCTTTCATTATTTAGAAAATATGAATGAATCAGTTGGATTAATCACCCAGGTTAACAATTTTTTTTTTTGTTGGATTAACGGAATTATATTTTATTTTTCAATGCCGAACGATTTGGTGTGGTATGCAAAATGTATCATCAAAATTCAAAATTCATACACCACTCCAAGGCAAATACTAACGCTAGGACTTCTTGTTTTGGAAGAACACTGCGTGTCGATTAGATTAAATTAATCGGTCATTTAAAATTGATCGGTTAATCGAAAAATTGTGTGCTCGAAAAAGTGTAAACTTAACTTGGGTCACAGTATGAAAAAACATCTCGAGTAAATTTGAAATTTAGGGAATTACATTACAAAATGACGAAAAATGTTGCCATGGCAAAATGAGAATTTAAATTAATATTTACGTTTTATTTCGATTTTCTAAACAATGTGCTTCTCTCAAAATGACAGACACAAGTAAATTGTTGTTGTATTAACTCTCTCCAATGAAAAGGAAAAGAGAAAATATTTGTTTGCCAAGTGACTGTGTGTAGTTGAAAGTGGTTATTCTAATTTTATCATGGCTTATACACACTGCGATTTAATAAAACCGATTTAGTAAAATTTTCGAGATTTATCGGTGTGTCAACCTCGATTTAGCTAATCCCTTTGTTTTGGATAGAATACTTAAATTAGTTTAGCTAAATCGGATTTATTAAACCACAGTCTGTCTAGGGTTATTACCCGAGGATGTTGTGTTACCTAGCTGCGACTTTTCTAGAATATTTGAGATTTTCCGTAATCAATGAATCTGTTGTTCAAAGGTAAATGAATCTTTATTTTCACATCGGGGTTAAATTTTTAACGTTAACATTAAAGTGTAAGTACAAAACTTAACTTTACACTAATAAGCAGTTAAGTTAGTCTTAAGTTATTCAGTCTCTTACGGCTCTCTTCAGTCTAAAGATACCATGAATTAGGGAGCTACACAAAAAAATTTGGACATAAAAACCAACTGACAACAATTTATGATATTTTCAAATTAATTTTCTTTAGACTAAATTAAACGAATTACATCTTAATTTTAAATTTAAAAATTGTTCTTCTTATATTCCAAAAGAAAATTTAATATTGTACGATTAGACTTCTAAAATCTTAATTTTTACAAGCAGAAATTCCTAAAATTCCAGACAACGGAAAACCTAAAATAGAAGCTAAATCAAACGTTAAAATGAGCTTTCGAAATTCTCTTTTTATAAGTCACGTATAATTCAAAATAAATATAATTAGGTTTTAAGAATTAAATAAATTCTCTGAAGTTGATCTGAAGTTCTGGATTAAAATTTAAAATTAACAGAAGCAATAATCAAAAGGAGTAATAATGTTAGATATAACATTAAAAATTTTCTGCCTCTTATAGTAAGGTGGAGTACAAGTTTCTAATCTTAACACAAAAGTGTTGCTACACAAATTAACAGAAAAGTGTCGTCACACAAAAATGTGGCAAATAAAAATCAATTTGATTTATGTTTCTTAAAGGAAAACTAGAGTGGGTGCTGCACTGTGCCAATTGATCCGAATCGAAGTGATTTCCTCATATAGTGACTTAGGTGTATGGATATATGTAGCACTATTAAGAAACAAGTTTGTGTGTGCTGTTATTTATTTTATTTGTGTTTGTAAAAATTATTGAATCTGGTGCAATCGACTCAATTGTGCTTAAGTTCACGACAAAAAGATTATTTTCCTGCTGGGTGTAGATTTTGTAAAAAAAAAATGGGAGAATTATTACCAAAATAAAGGAAAGTAATAGTATTGGTAAATAAGTGTGTGTTAGTGCATACAGCGAGAGAGAGAGAGAGAGAGAGAGAGAGAGTAAACAAATTAAGCAAAACAAAATGAGTTTGCCCATTTCAGTAACGTTAGCTTACTGCTGCAACTTTGATGAGAATGCGCCGTAATAAAAAATAAATGACCATGGATTCTCATAATGGTTACCCTAACGTTCAAGAAAAACTGGGGTTTAACCAATACTGCTGAAAAAAGTCTAATTATTAGACCACTTGAAAATGCATAATTTCAACGAGAACGAAATCGAGGATTTTTGTGAAAAATACAGCGAGGATCGTTTTCAACTGCAAAAATGTCATTACGAAATATTAAAAACATGTTTTTGACATTTTGCATATAAATAAGCTCAAAGAATAAAGAGTTATTAAAGGTTAATATTATAAGTATCTGCATATTAGAGAGAAATTTAGCAGGCTTTGATAAAAAATTTTCCCACTCTTCAATTTGAACTTAAATTTACACGCCGCGATCGTACTGGGACGTTTTCGTCCGGTCGACCACTCGGGCATACGGCGCTTGCAGGACCATACATGTACTCAGTTTTTTTTAGAAAGGGGAGCCAGCCCCTTTTCCGTTTTTCGGCTTGTTACCAAGCGAAATTTGGTTTGGGACAAAATCGTTCCAGTGCGGTCGCAAGGGGTTAATATGCCTAGGATCTAAAATCCTATCACCTCTTCGTTTCGTCCTTCATTTTCTGTTTCCTCCTAAATAGATATATTGTAGATATTTTTCTCTGAAACCTTCTTAATCATATAAGCCCACTTGAATTTTCTTCTTAAATTGTCCCTTTCGCCTGTTACTGCCCTAATTTTGACAACTATAACATATCCTTTTTCATCATTTGGCACTTTACCACACTGCGCATCATATTTTCGTTTGCTATATTCAATTTATCAAATTTCGATCTCTGTTTTCAAGTAGTTCATCTAAAAATTCCATCATTCCTTCACCTATCTCCTTTTTCTGTATCACTCCAAACAGAAGCTTTGCCGGAATTTCATTAATGGATCTATTCTAACCCTGCATCTCTTAAGCAAGTGCCCCAATTCTTGTCACTCTCTTTCACCAACTTACTTAATAATGGTACAAGTGTACGATTAGATCCTGTGTGTTTTATCCTGTGATAAAACTTTACCAAACTGAACCTATATCCGACACTATTATTCTTGGGGTTCAATACGTAAGAACATAACTGTTTAAATGTTTTAATACATCCTTAATATTAGATGTTTTGTCGCATATACATAAGCGTATATACTTTGTAATTCCGTCTATTTAAGACAAACACGAAATTATTGGCTAAAGTTTACTTTACGTATACACCGGAAAAATCAGGTAAGAAGTATATATTTTAGAAATTTTTGAATGTAGAATTATACATCTATAGTTTTTAGGAAAGAGGAAGCCAAATTTCACCGGAAAATTACCTCATTTTCCGGGAAAATTTTCACTTTTTAGTTGAAAAAATTGTGTATTATTTTATTTAAAATACGTAAAAATGTGCAATTTTTATAAACATTTTGATATTAGGATTGTGTCTTAACAATTTTTCCGGGAAAATTCTGAAATTTTTCCACCTTTTTTTTTAATTAGTTAAAAATTATAAATAAAATTTGAAATAGGAAGAATAAGCGGAGGTTTGGGGGCGGCAGCCCCATCCTCTAAGGTATACAACGAATTAAAATTACATTAAAAAAATTGTTATATTTACAAAAGTGTTTTTTTTAACATTTGTGTTACTATCAGAAGAAGCGATAAGGGCGAAAAAAAAACTCTTTGATCTGTGTCTGTAAGGTTGACGAAGCAATTATTAATTATTAATACACAATCCTAACGTCAAAAATTATCAAAAGTGCATCTTTCCCTATTTTGAAAAAAAAATGAGGTAATTTTTTGGGGTAATTTGGCTTCCCCCTACTAAAAACTACAAATGCACAATCCAACATTGAAAAATTTTCAAAATATATACTCCTTACCTGATTTTCCTGATGTATACGTAAAGTAAAATAACGCCAAATTATTTTGCCTTTTTGATACCTCTAGCGGCAATAAATGATCTAATTGGAGGATCTCAAACCGAATATTACATTCTGTGTAATTTCGTTCTATCAATTCGTCTTTTTGGGTTCTACCATTCTTTTGCCTCAACAGCACAACCCAGCTCGAATAAGATGATTCGCTTTCTCTTATAATACCTTGATTTAATAAATCATCTATTATACTTTATTCAAATAGCCACTCCTTCCAAATTTATTGTATCTTTTAGGAAAAATACTGAATTTTTATTATTCTTGCAATTTTATCTCTACCTCCAGCTTTACCCATTTTGAGTTCTCTTTAAAATTCTTACTTTCTGAATAAAACTCTAATATTTTCTGTTGGTTGTTTTGTTTTAGGAAAATGCTCACCATCTACCCTTACCACAGACTGCGGTAAATTTACGTCAAACTCTACTTTGTGTCCTTTTCTCCGTCGTCCGTAACAACACCAAAATCATTGTTATTTATAAAATCACTACCTATAATAATATCTAGGCCCCTTATAATTAACTCAGAATCATTTATTCCACTAGCGTTTATCGACTATACTGTATCCACTAACTCTGGACTCGGATCCACTAACCTGTTACTTTGTAATGTATCCACTGTATACACACGTATATTCCCCGTTTTAATATTGACTTTGCATTTGCTCTCGTTGTGTCCCAATTTTTAACATCTCGGACGAAGTCCTGTTTGTAAACAGTTATAATATTGTACTGGCTTTTAACAATAATCTGCTTTATGCCTGTAACCCTTATAGTTTTAAAATTTTAACTCCCTTTTGAATTCGTTGGTATTTTTGTTTAATTCGAGTCTCTTTTTATTTCCATTCACATTGGCCTCCTTCACAAACATCTGCCATTTTTCCGTATTGCTTGATCAATACAGCCTTTAAATTTTCAAAGGAATTGATGCCTTCATCTATTGCCTCGAAACAATTTATTTTTTATTTACCGTTATATCTTTATTACCAAACACTTGTATTATGCTTCGGATATTCTCAGGATGTATGAGAATTTTCCCCGATTTCATAACCTCACAATTTTTGTCAATATTTTTTCTTCGGTGGTATATTATTAATTGTCACGTATTAATCACATATTTGGATCTAAATCTGACATTGTTTGAACGAAAACTACTTACAATAGGAAATTAACATGCCCTATTACCTTCCAGGGATGCGCTCGTACGACGCAGGAGCTGAGTCCAGAATTTCAAACGAGCACTGTGACGTTTAATTTAATACAACATGTAAGATTAATTTGTTTTTTTTGTTTCATTTAGAGAAAAATTAACGCAAAAACGAATGAGTTTAAAATTTAGAGAAAATCAATGCAAATAATTTTAAAATTATCACGTTACCCAAGTTCATTTTGATTCTCAATTTATTTTGTCCTGACAAAACAAAATGGTATACAAAATAAACCAGGGTTACTTGATAATTTGAAAATCATTTGCGTTGGTTTTCTTTTAATTCGAACTTTTTTTTTGCGGAGTTAAATAAACAATCTCGTTGCAAATCGTTGATTTGCTCGCTTTGTTTTTATTTTATGGAAATTCAATCAAAAAATTTTAATTTATGTCGTTTTCGATTAACTAAAACAACTAAACTCAGTGTAAATAAAAAGAAGGAAAACCCATTATACGATGTAATTGCATTACCGGCATCTCAACAATGCCCTCTTTCAACATAAATACATACGAACAAAACCATTTTCATTCATTCATTTCATAAGCAAAATAAATTTTTAAAGTATCTAGTATTCTATGACTTTTATTGGTTTAGTTTTTTACGTGAAAGTGGTATGAAGGGAATCTTTACGCATCTATAAATTTGGAATCCGACCACCTAGAGATCTTAGCCATACCTTGTTTTTCTTATTTGGTCAAGGTCTATTAGTCTGTCTTTGTTTTATGAAAGTCATACTTTTCTAATTTCTATTTGTTAACAGATATCAACAGCGATCTAAGGCATCTCCCTCGCTCTGACGCTTTGCTTGAGTTGAGATGCCTAAAAGCTAAACTTGACATAGTAGAAAATGATCGGATTTAATTTTTTTGCACGAGTTTAGTTTTATTTTGTGAATCGAACACTACATTAGATTTTAATTTAAGGTTTTGAAGAAATCCCAGTTGAAATGGTAATGGCCGATTAAATTTTGTGATTTTCCAGTTATCTTTGAATTTTCAGGAATTCTATCTTTGTCAGAGTCGAAAGATTGAAATAAACCAAAGAACTTTTAACCGTTTTAAGCTTTCATTTCGAATGAATGAAAGTACTTTTTGGGTTGAAGGAACTTCGGTACTTTTTAAAATTCGAAGAGGTCAAAAAATTCATAATCACCCAAAATATCGTTCAGCTTGCTGCTGCAGTTTGTAATGATCTATCGCGAATATGGGGTGTTATGTTCGAGCTTGGACAAATTTTGTTTCAGTACAAAAAAAAAATAAATAATTTCTCTTTGCGCGATTACGATATGATCAAAAATTATCACATAAATTCTTTGTAAAAAACTTTGTAATGACTTCATGAAAAAAATAAATTCAGCCAAAAACAAATTGGATTGTTTTCGCCACAATATGGCTTAATCCCGTGACACCAATTTTTCAAAAACTAAATTAAATTCGCTCGAACTAATTCATTTGTAATATGAATAAAATTTAAATTCGCCGTTTTTGTATCAGATACGGGGTAAGAGACGCGTCAGGTAGCGTTGTGAAGAAACCCAAAATGTCATTTTAAGCACAGCTGTAACAAAATATTATACTACGCTTGTGTTGTGAAAATCGATTTCGATAGCGACATTTTTGAAAAATTCAAATCAGAAATGGTGCTAGTTCCAAAAATGATTTTGCCGTTAGTTTATGTAGTAGATTGAACTTGGGCCTTCAATTCAAGCCATTCTCCATACATTTAATCAAATGTCTGTATCCGTCGACGGAATGGGAATTCTATCACCGAAATAAATGCAGTTGTCTTCACATGATAACGAATTCGAAACTCTATAATACGGTTTGAGTTCTAATGGGATCCCAGTATTATTCCAACCATTTATAATATACTCATGAACTCTGGATAAAACCTGATCAGACTTTGTTGCTACAGCAATTTGAGTTTTAGATAAAGGTGTTCCAGATTCAGTGTTAAAAGAATTGATATTTAAATTATTACAAGAATTAATAGAAAACGCAAAGACTTCTGCAGGCTTTGCGAGTGGTAAACGAGATAGAGCATCGGCATTACACATGATCGAGCTCTTTCGATATCGAATCTCATATTGATACAAGGATACAATTATTTTATCCAACAACGTTGCAGTCTCGCTGCTGCAACAACAGATAAATTTTTTGTATACCTAAAAATGTGTTTTAATGGCTGATGATCATTATAAATAATAATTTTTTTCCAAAAGTATATTTATTGAATTTTCTAACAGCGAGAAGTATAGCAAGAGCTTCTCTATGGAGTTGGCTATAGTTCTTTTCGGATGCACTTAATGTGGAAGACACATATAAAACTGGGCGTTCGTTTCCATCAATTCCACACATCACAGGCAATTACACTTGGTTTATTCGGATCATAATGGGTTAAAATATTGATTGATTGATAGTTAACAAAGGTTTTGATCTTTTCGAAATCGATAGTTGTTGATAGGCTCCCTCCAGATCAAGTACACAAAAATAAGAATAATTTGCTAATGAAGCTAAAATTTAATCAATAATGGGAAGGGGACAGTGTTAAGTGGTTAAATATCTATTTATTGTAACTTTAAAATCGCAACAAATTCTAATTTTTCCATTTGGTTTGGCCATTACAACTATGGGTGAAGCCCAATCAATAGATGTAACAGGTTTCAAAATAGGTTTAGTTACCATCAATTCAAGCTCTTTAGGAAATAAATTTCGTACTTGATTTACGTTATCCGAATTACCTGGAATAACTGTATTAAAAAATGTACCATGTTTAACATCTCCATCATCATCACTTATTTCAAAAAATTCTCGCCAATTAGGATATATCAGATCCATCCAGTTTCGACCCATTATTGTCACAACTGTTAAAACTGTATAACTTTTCTAGCCTCTACCATCACTGGAAAACCACCAACGACCTCAACATTACCCCGGAGAGGCATGCACCGGAATCAGATTCAAATTCAATTTTAAAATTTTCTACTTTTAAATTAACATAAACAGGCGGTTTTGTAACCATTTCGAAATTAAATGAATTTATGCTTAAATTATTAAAATTTAAAGTATTTTTGTCCCTTTTAGAGCACGTTTTCGCATGATGGCCAAAAATTCCACAGTCAAAGCAACTCATACGTGCGGCAGGACAATTACTCGACGAATGATTTTACGGACATCTAGAACATTGTGGTGACTTCCTCGAACTGGAGCGTGAATTTGTACTACGTTGTAATTTTGATCGTCCATGTGGCCTGGAATTTTGGTGACGTGTTTGATCAGCTGTACGCATCCCGTATTTTGCGTTGATTATGGTCACTAGCTTTTTGAATTCAATAAAATTCCTTGGATATTACGACTCTAAAATTTATAACAAATAACAAAACTGAATATGTATTGGTGTGGTATTTATACAGTAGGTAAAAAAATTGTTATTTACGAAATTATTCTAAAAAGGGAGATTTTAATTCACTGTATTTAATATTGATCAGAAAATTTTCGTGGATTTAGTTGATGCAGTATGTTGGTGAATTTTACGATATACATGTGAAATTTTGTGTTTGACTGAATTTAAGATTTTCCAAATCACAGAGGTTTTCCGCGGATATGACATGAATGGATAGTTAGATAAATGCATACTCCTTGAAACAAAAGTAGTCATATCTCCAGACGGTGGGGTGGAACGAAAAGTGACTGAAAGGAAACTTAAAAGTGGAAAAAGTAGTTACTCCCTACTCAACTACCTTATAAAAATTTGTGACATTGAAGAAAAAATTAGGCTGGATAACGAAGAACTGTTCTTAAAAGCCATAGTGAATTACAAACAAAATTTAAAACACTATACTGCCATTAGTAACAGGCCCAATAATATTTGGGAAATATACGACGACTTTAGTAAGTTCTGCATAGTAACAACAGATCAGAAGCGCGTTAATCCAGCAATTTTGTTTTATTGTGAAAAAATAAATTATTCAACTATTTCATTAATATACTTTAATAAACTTAATGAAATTTTTAATCTATTTGAACCATATTTCTGCCAAACCCGCACAAAACCTCTGTGATTTGGCCAATCTTAAATACAGTGTAAAATTCACTAACTTACTTCATCAATAACAATAGGTTTCACCCCACCGTATGATACTGATGTCTACACGGTTGGAGATCAAGAGAGACTCTTCCAAAATTTTATTTTCATTTTCCAAAATTAAAATTTACAAAATGATTTGACTTTAACATTTGTAATTGTTTTATGCAGGGAAGTGAAACCCTAACTTTACATACATCGCACATATAACCTTATATACACTTTCAGGGAGACATCTCTCTACTACTAAACAGTGTTTAGTATGAAAAATTTTAGTTATTTAAGAAACATGATTTAAGCTGTTGTGAGGTTTTCGTGTATAGCGTTATATTTTTTCTAACACATCCAAATCTTTGATCAATTTTCATAAGCTTCACGCTACCATATACAACTTGGCCAAAAGTATTGAGCACCCTACAAATTTCGCACGTACACGATAAGTATAGCAGAAAACAAACCATTTTGTGGGAGGATGATTTTTTTCAGCATCTAAAAAGGTTTAAAAAAATGACTTGCACAGCTGCTGGCAATAAAACATCTGGTGCAATAAAAATGGTCATTTTACCATTTCTGTATTTATTTATCAGTTCACTACTTTCGCTTATTGTAAACACTTCCCGTGATCTAGTGCGCTTTTCGTGCTTTGTATTGTTAAATATAGTGTTATTGTCTTAATATGCCAAAAAAAAAAAATGAACTTAGTTCAGAGCAACGTGTGCAGATACAGCTTCTGACGCAAACGCATCACCACAGACCGTGAGGACCGAAATCTAGTGAGAGAGTCATTGAAATTTAGAAAAAAAGCTTCTTCAGACCTTAGTGCTGAGTGGTCAGTAGAAATTAAAAAAACAATTTCTTTTCGAACCACTCGTAGAAGGCTTCAGGAAGCTGGTCGGAGAGGCTGTAAAGCCAGGAAGAAACCATGGCTCTCCGAAAATAATAAGAAAGCTCGGTATAAATGGGCCCAAAAATACTAAAGTTTGACCGAAAAAGATTGGTCAAATATCGTTTGGTCAGACGAATCAAACTTTCAGGTAAGTTAGTCAATTTTATGCTCCACTAAAATTAAACAATATGATTTTAAAATAAAGTTTATGGATAAAAATATTTTAGTTTTTCGAAGTTTTTATATTTTTTTTTATTTCAGATTTTTGGTACTCCTGGTGTGACGTTTGTGCGTCGCCGCGTCGGTGAAGAATTTACCCAGAGTGCGTGGTACCAACCATAAAAAACTGGCCTGCATGACTCTTTCTGGAGTTGGCGAAATGTTCGTGTGTGAGGGCCACATGAACTCTCTAAAATATATAAACGACCTTGAATCTGAGTTGTCGCCCCCCCCCCTTTCAACACTTTTTGGTGAAATGAACATAGCTGGCGTTAAATTCCGCACAATGGCATGGTTTCAAGGAAAAGGCATTGTGCTTCTGGAGTGGCCTGCCCAGTCCTCGGATCTAAACCCCATAGAACATAGGGGTTTATTAAAAGGCAAAATCAGGCGCCACAAAAGAGGAGATAAAATTCCGCCTGTGCCAAAAATGGAACTCTATACGTCCTGAAGAGTGTAAAACACTTATCAGCTCTATGACGAAAAGAATTTCTGCCGTAATTATGGCAAAGGGTGGGCCTACAAAATATTCATTTTTTATGAATAAATAGTAATATTAATCTGTAAAAATGGTTTCAATTTATTTCAATTTGATACTCTCCAAAAAACTGTAAGATATCATGGGTGCTCAATACTTTTGGCCAACGGCTGATCAGGTACTAAAATAAATAATTCGCCCTTTGGTGTATTTTTATTTTCTCTGTTAATATTAATGATCATACATTGCAGCCTATCGCCGTGTTCGGTATCGTACGCATATTTAACAACACTATTACGTTCCGGTAATTATTCTCCCATCTCTCATTTTTAGAACAAAATCTTTGTGCTGGTAAAGAGTTAGATGCCGATATAGAAGATGATTAATAAATTACAAATGTCCAAATAATCCGGAAGAAAAATCAATTTACTTTAACAATCCACACCGATTCACCGCCCCATTCTAATTTCCGATTATTCCGATTAAATATGTACATAAATTAATAAACTGAAAACAACGTTGGTGGTCAATGACTAGATAGAGCTGGATATAAACGTATTATGCAAAAACAAAATTAAGTTCCCAAAAAAAAACAAAAAAAAATCTAATCAATGAAACAATTTTTTTTAAGACCCACCAAAGCAAAAAATTGGCCCACCAAAATTCTAATCATTAAAAATATTAATTATAATGATTATTTCGTTAATAAAATTAGTTTGGAAAAAAAAAACTAAAAATTAAGATTTATCATCTTTTCGTTTTTTTTTTGTTTTTTTTTCTAAAACAAATAAAGAGATTAAGTTATACTATTATGTATTTTGATTATGATTTTTTTTTTATTCGGTATAGAAAAAAAAAGTCCGTCAACCTGTGTGGTTTTATTTTTAAGAATATAAAAATAACAATAATAAAGTTAATATATAAATTTATTTGTTTTTTTTTAACTTTTAATTTATGATCGTGATCTTCATAATTTTATTTAGTTTTATTTTTTTTTTTTTTTTCGTCTTCGCTTATATTTAATTTAATAAATTATTTGTGATTTTATTATTAAGCAAAAATAAAAATAAAGATACAAAATAATTAAAAAAACAAAAAAAAAATTGTTTATGGTTTTTCCTAAAAGATTTTTGCGGATATAAAATCATTATTAATATAATATAATAAAGATATAAAGGTGTGATATGTCATTCTTGTTTTTATTTTTAGTTTACATGTTATTTCTTAATAAAATACGACGTCGTAAGCTCTTAAGAAAAGCAGCAACAACAACAAAATGCAAGAATGTATCTCACCGTATATGTAATATACAATATAGACAAAAAAAATAAAAAATTGAGTCATAAATTTGAAGACAGAACGAGAGGTAAAAAAAAAAAAATTAAATTGAGGATCAATATCAATCATGAGATTTTGATATTTTATGACATAATGGTTTATGAGGTTATTTACATCCAAGAACCGCCGAGTAGTAAGATGATTGACTGTTGTGTTCTTAAGTCATATTAGTATGGATGTATATAAAAACAAACATATACGGACGGGACGGACAGAGATATATAACTCAATTTGTTTTATCTGATTTTGGCATGTGAGGTCAGACATGTGATACTTTTTTTTTTTCATTTTTATATCTGTGCGGGCATAACAATAATATTTCGAGAGTCTTTAACACTAGATAAACTAAAATTCTATATGATAATCTAAAAATACTGCACACAATTTTTTTAGCAGATCGTTTATTTTCTTAATAACAATTTTGTTTTTCACACACAAATTAAGAATTTGTTTTCTCATCTTAATGTTCATGTAAAATATGATGTGTGGTGTCAAAATAATATGAGGCCGCAGAAATTTATGTCGTATAAAATTTTTTTGTCGTAACGCACAGTTTTTTTTTTGTATTTAAGTATGATGTGATCGGTTGTGGCGATAAACTATGGCTTTTAATTTGAAATGTTGTATATAATCGTTAATGTTTGTTTATTTAGTTAATCGTTGGTGGTTTATGTTTTTTTTTATTTTGTGGCGAATTGTTGTCTAATTCATTTATCACTTTTTTCAAAAATTGATAACAAGATACTTCCTGCTTATGTAGTACAATGAAATTTAAATATTTTTATTTATTTAGGCACATGGTTGTTAAATGGATGGAATATTGACTGAACCTCACTTTTATTTCAAGTTTACAGCCTTCAATTTATATAACTTTAATATGTTCCGAAGATTGTAAGAGAATTTAATCCAGTTTCGAACTGATGAGCTTATGATTATGAAAAATTCAATATTCTCATCAGGCCGCGGCGACTCGACTGATTATACCACAATTTACATTTTATATATACAGAACGTACTGTGCGTTATAGTACTAGCGAATCATAACTAATACAGATAAACTTAGAAATTACACGAATTAAATTAATTAACATTCAAAATTAAAAAGTTTACAACCTTCATTTAGCTAACTGAGAATACACAGAGAATAACAAATCACCAAAGAAGAGCTACAGCAGCGTTGCGTATAATAATTCGCGAAGTAAACTAAGATTGTGCATTAAAGCAAGTTATCCAGTTATTCTACCTGAGTTTCGAAATACTAAACTGGTCAACGCATGATTCGACCACTCGATTCAATTACTTTGTACTGGAGGGATCAGAGTTGGGTTACAATTTTAAAACTAAATACAATCGCAAAGCTAGTTTTGGTGTAAATGTTAGTGTGAAGTTTATGAAAAATAGACAACAAAAAAACCTTACAACAGCAAAAAAAAGTGTAAAAGCAATTACTATACACTAATAAACTGTGGATCTCAAATAGTTTTTAGTGACAGGACCAACAATTTTCATTTTCACAATTATTCAACCAACTTCCCTATTATGCTACGTAAAATTTAAATTTTAGAATAAAAATTTATACTCGTATGAGTTTGAATCAATTTTATAAGTTCTTCTTGTAAAGTGTAACATTAAACGGTATATTAGCGCATAGAAACGGTGTATTAGCGCGATTTTGAGGGTCATATAGAGAGTAATCGAATTTAAAAAAGCACTTCGTCAATTTGTTCAAGAGCTTTACCCAGCGAAAAATGAAAAGAAAAATCCGATTTGCTTTTATCGATATAATTCCAAAATTATTGCTTTGTTTTCGTTGAAATCTTTTAGTTGTTGGCCGAATGTACCATAGATTTCTACTGTCAATTAAAAAAATTTAAAAACATATTTAATTAGCGGAGAAAATGAATATTAAATGTTTTCGGTTCTAAATAATTAATGTTCGATTTAAAATTCGAATTCGATAACTCGGCGTCTGAGGGTTGTGGTAATATACCCAATATAGCAAACTATCACATTAGACGACATACAACATGGTGGCATCAGGTTTGCTTAGCCGCCTCTGCTATTACCTGTCATTGGCCATCGAACTTCCACCTACACATTTTTAGAAGTGTTTTTTATAAATTCGATAACTCTCTGTTTGACCCTTAAAATCGCACTAATACACCGTTTTTCACAAATGTGTTCATTGGGACAAACAGTTAGACTTAGTGCCCACATTTAGTTAGCCTACACTTTTTAAGAAGAACTTTATTCTACAATTTAAATTTTTATATTGTAGTATAATAGGGAAGTTGGTTAAATAATGGTGACAATGTAAATTGTTGGTTCTGTCACTAAATCTATGTGAGATCCGCAGTTTATTAGTGTGTAATAAATGCTTTTGCCTTTTTTTTGCTTTTGTAAGGTTTTTCTGTCAATTTGTCATAAACTTCACACTAGTGGTGTACAGATTGGATACGATGAATCTAAATTGTTGTTTTCATATTTATTGGCATTTCAAAAAAGCTAAATTGAAAACAAGGAACCACTCGATTTGAAATATATTCTACTTGGCAGTGACTTCTGGAGAGTTTTATCAGTCAGTGTATAAATCTAAATATGCAAAAGTATAGCGTGTTCAAATACAATATTTAAGGGATCACCACGTTTTCTAGAAACCAAAAAATTATGATTAGACAAAATTTCGAAAACATAATCTCGAAAAAAATCTCAACACATTAAATGGTTTCGAGTAAAAAAAGCAAAAACAAAATATTTTACACGTATCCACTTAAGAAGTTACTGATAAATTCACTTTGAAAGCCGCTATACAGCGGCTTTCTTAATTATCTATTAAAATTATTTCGGTTGGGGCCGTTTCACCGATTCCGATCGTTGAAATGGTTTCAACTCCCATACGAAAGCTTCGTTTTCGTCCAACTTAATAGCCAAAAACCACTTTTAAAATGTTTTATGAATGTTTCGACGAAAAAAAATGTCGACAATTTGGTAAGTCGATAATGTTTTCGGCTAAATGTACCGATTCCATTATTTCAATTGTGAAATGTTTTCTTTCTTCTTAACACAGCCACAATCACTGGTAAATTTTTTATTAGGAAGCTTCCGTTAAGAAAGTGTTTAGCTTTATGGGCCTGTAAAATTAATTCTATTTTGCGTTCTCGTTGGGGTTGTTTCTGTCTCAAATTTAACATTTAACACAACATCCTCCAAATTTAACTTATCTTTATTTAACTTTCATTTTGAATGTTAATTAATTAATTCGTGTAATTTCTAATATGCAACCGGTCCTTAGACTATCTTAAAAGTGTTTTACAAATTAACACGTAGAAGTATATTAGTATTTACGAACAATCATTGAATGAAACCGACTTATAGGCAGGATTCTATGGTTATTATCCCCTTAGTATTTAATTTTTATTAATATGATTTTAATATGTTTCGAAGATTGTAAGAGATTTTACTCCAGCTTCGAACTAATAAGCTTATGATTATGAAAAAATGAATCTTCTGATCAGGACAAGCCTTAATTAATTAACATTCAAAATAAAAGCAAAATTAGTTTACACAGAAATAGAGCCGTGTGAATGTCGTGGAGAAGAAAAATTAGTAGAGAATTTTGCTGTAGTGATATAATTCGCTAATAAAACCTCGAATAAATTCTGTAGAAATAGAATGTAAATTGGGGTACAATCAGTCCAGTCGCCGAGGCCTGTTGAGAAGATAGATTTTTACATACTCATAAGGTCATCGGTTCAAAAGTGGATTAAATTCTCTTGAAATCTTCGGAACATATTAAAATCATTCAAATTCATACCTTTATTTAACTCTTTGCAAATATCGGTAAGCTTAAAAACAAAAGTCTTGAACACCGCTAGTTGTATAACAATGCGCAACTCAACTCATCTTTGCAAATTTCGAGAAATATCAAGAAACACAGAGAGAATTGAATAGTTTAGATTTTCCCCAAATCCCCAAAAAATCGAATATTCTCGAAAATCTCAAATAACCTTAGAATTCTACAGAACAATTTTGAAAAATCTCAAATTGAGCATTTCAAAATCACTAATAAAACGATTTTCTCATAAATAACTAGAAATCTCGATAATCTCGAAAACTTTGAATATTGTTGATAATTTCGGTGTAGATCATATTAATGCTAATCAAACCTATAAATCTGGATTACCTTGACCAATCAGGGTCACGATCAAGACTCTTAATTGGTACCATCTTACTCACTAATAAAAGGTTGCTCCATAAGATCAATATTCCAATCCCAGTCGAGCACGTACTAAATCATTTGTCTAAATTATTCAAACAAAGACATCTAATGAAGTTATCATTGTCTGTCTAATAATATGACTTCTTAAAATGTCATAGTTTATTTGTAATTAACCAATCATTAGTTCTATTAGATAAGTACAAATAGAAAAATGCTAGCCTTTTAGCTCTTAAAATCCCAAAGTTATTACAGCCAAAACAAAATTTTTGCCATAGTTTAATCTGTTCTTGGGGAGAACAGGGAGAGTTTTATAATATTGGTTTAGGGCTCTTTTTATTTTAAAAAAAACTTAATTACAGCTTTAGCTTTCGCTTCCTATTCCTATTCAGAATCATTCTCAAAAGCGCTATGAAAACATATGTATATTAAAAATATACAGCTGAAGCAGCTAAAAGAGCCCTAAACCAATATTAAAAAATCTGTTTTAATTATAGGCTCAATAAAATAAAAATAATTGTCTTATTTGTTCAAAGTTTTTAGAAAAAAGTGAAATGTTTTCTACGATATGCTTCAATGACAGAAATAAAAGTTAAAAGATGGTAACTATGAGTTAGATAACGGTTTTCATGAAAAAATCTAATATTTAATCGAATTTGTTAATGAAAAAATAATTACATTACACACTGCCCAAGTGTGCTAGAAGAAACCGTCAGCAGATCGCCATAATTTTCTTAAAATTAAGTCACAAGAATCAAAAAGAATGTGAAGTTTCCGAATCTAATACTAGTACTAAAAAATAAAATTGCGGGTAAATTCTAGAACCGCCAAAAAAAATTATTTAAAAATTAGCCAATGATATTTAAGAAAGAGGGGTTCCGTTTGTGCAACTATCAAAAAACGGAAAAAAACAAACAAGCCTTGTGTTAACAGCAAAGTTTTGCCAGATTCCAGAAATAACGATTTTTGGAGTATTCAGCTCTAAATAAGTAGAATTAAATTATCATTTTCATGTGTATAAATCCACTTGTAGGTGGATAAAAATTAGATTGGAATAAATTGCAGCAGCAAAACATATTATATCATACACAAGTATCATTTTATAATTTCCTCATAAACTATGACATTTTAATATAGTAACAAAATATTTTCTCAAATAAAAAAACTAAACTATGATAAGTCGATTTGTTAAATGTTAGATAATAGAAATTTACTTATGAACTATGATTCAAAGGTAAAATCTACTGGAGCCAAACAGGCATAATTAAATATGTAGATTAGCTTTAATTTAAAATCACTGGATTCATTTTTCACGAAGTAACAAAAAAAATTGTCTCCTGTAAAGTTATTGTTCTAAACTTGTCATAGTATTTAATTGGGCATACATTTTTAAATGGCATAAGTAAATATAATCCAAGTGTAATATGTATATGGTATGTGATGATTTAAATTACCCCAAATATTTTTATTTTAATGAATGAGTAAAACAAAATAAAATTTGACCAAAAATTGTTAACGTCTTAAACTTTTATCAAATAAATAAACGAAATCATAATAAATAATACACAAAAATTCTAAACTTTGTTTGTCTTACTTATATACATAATTTGAAGACAGCTATTCAAAAGACATCTGTTTGAAAGTAAAAAATTTAAACGCATTGCCTGAATACAACTGTACAAAGCGAATACGTTTAAAAATGACATAACCACCACCACTACCATCAGCACCACCATTGGATAAACATAATCATAATTAAGCCTGTATGATTTGCGTCTATATTTGGAAATAATAAAACAAAATGTTTAATCTTATTGTGAGGTTAAGTCGAAAACACTACATAAGCGTTATAAGTGTCTTAATTTTCATATAATTTAATTATTATTGTTATTACGTCTGGCTGAGTAAATTCATAATCACTGATTTGTTTTTTTTTTTTAGATTTCAGTTTTATAATTAAAGCATTAAATTATATGCGGGAATAAGATATGAATATTAATGAGCTGTGTGCATGTATGTACGTTTTCGTATGGGCGCATTTTTTTTACTGGTGCCTTATGTACATACGTTGTTAATAATATATACAGACAGTAATTTGCGTGATAAATCATATTGTGTATGCATGATTAAAAAAACAGGTGAATCAAATATGGCTTAATAACAGACGTGTATATAAGACGTGCGATGAAATAATACAAAACTTTTTTTTCTTATACTAAAGCTTTTCCTAAAGCAAATTGCTCCGAGACTGGTTTTATCTTCAGATCGCTTGTGCAAATTTTGTAGAAAGCTTTCATTGCAGAAGAAAAAAAAAATCTGAAAACGATTTTAAGTTTTTACAAGAGGCACAAAGTGACCAAGAGCTTTCAAAGTAAAAAATTTTAAAGTTCACCAAAAACTCTCTGTCAAATTTTTAATTTTTGCTATTTGTCAATTGTAAAGCTTTGAAAGCTCTCCAGATAAACAAAAATTTCAATTAGATTAAAATATTACGTAAATAATTGAAAGTTATATAAAAATTCTTCAAATTTAAAAAAAAAAGCATCTAAAGCTTACCAAAAGTCAATTTCATGACGACAAAAGAAAGTGTTTAAAAGTTTTAAACATCATTGATCAATTTAGCAAAAAAAAATTTTAAAAGGTAAATAGATAGATTGCAAAAGCTCTTCACAATTCAATTGTTTGTTATGTTATTAATTTGAGCTTTTATCTGGTCGTGGGGAGTCAGCCACAAAAATTCAACAAAGCTCTTTGATTGTAAAATATAAAGTTTGAAACTTACTTTACCAAACTTTATTTAAAACGGGGTGGAAAGGAGCAGTGAGGAAAGTTTTTAAATTTTCAATTAAATCTTAAAATTGAAAGCTTACAACCTAAATTTCTTATATTTGGCTTAATACCAGCTACTGTATTTCATCACATTGAAATAAAAAACATAAAAATAAAAGTTCCTCATGCTCTTAGTCATTATTCCATGAGTGATCCTCCAAAAATCCATAAATCTGTGTAAATTATCTTAACTTTAGTAAATTTACTTAATAAAAACGGGAAGTGTTCAACAGTTTCATAAATGTAAGAAAGCTGTCCATAAAAGCCTTTTCTTGATAAATTTAGAAAAAAGTGTTAAGAGATAGATTTCAAAAGCTCCTTAAAGTTCCAACTACGATCTTTAAATTTAATAAATTTAAAAGCTTTTTGTTGTTCATTAACCGAAATATTTTAGAGTTTTGAGCCATAGAATTACAAATCTCGCGGAAGCTTCTAAAGTTTACGAAAGGCAAATTTTGTTTGGTTTGGCTTAAATGTCAGTCTTCAAAACTTCAATTAAACATAAAATGTAAAAGCTTTAAAATTTTCGCTACCAATATTTTGTAAAATACGGGCTATAGAAGTTCATCACATTCAAATTTGCCTGTGTAAATCAGATCACACGAATATGTAATAAAAGTAAAAGCTCACTCTTCGTAATGCTTTTGGACAAACCTTCGTGAGTGATTTAAAAAGGTACAAATCATTGAAATGTACAATTACCTTGTAAATCACGGTTCTTTATTGTTATAGTTTCACCACTTATAACGCAGTTTCTATAACACCGGTTTACTAAAGCATGGTAAAATTTCTTCACAAGCTAGAGTTCCTGACTTTTTGATTATTTAATCGACTGAACTGATTGTACCCCAATTTACATTCATATGTATACAGAATGCACTGTGCAGGTTGTATTAGCGAATTATAATAATACAGCCCAAAATCCCCTTATAATTTTTTTTATTTTGTTTCGGTTAGTTTAGCAAGTTTTAGGATCCTATCCCAAAGAAATAAAAATTAAAGAAATATAGTATTCTAGCAGAAATACAAATCTTGCATAAGTCCTGAAATTCTATTTAGAAACAAGTTTAATTGGATGATAATAAAATTGCTTATCTTAATTAATTTTAACATCAGACGTCTTGAGGTCAAAAATTTAGTAAATGACGTTATTTTGACAAGTAAGCCGCTAAATAGTGTTAGATCATAAAAACTTTAAGATCGTGGCCTAAAATATCTAGATTCATCAAAAAATAGTTCTGTAGGATCATTATTATTTCTTAATTGAACAGAATATAACCAACAGCTTCAGTTTTTAACGGACATACTCGAGTATTGTCCTCTTAAAATTTGTGTCAAAGCATGAATTTTTCGCTTAGAGTTTGAGTTGACAATTTCTACAAGAGGAAGTTAGCTGACTCTGTTTTAGTTAGCAAGATACTTCTGTAGAACTTAATCACTATATTATAAGAGAGTTGCTTGAGTTACAATAAAATAACAGAATAATGAAATAGTTGAAGGTTCTAAAAGTTCTTCCATAATCTGAAATTCTAAAATTCATCTGAATTTTAGGCCGCTATGTTTAAAAAAAACGTGTACTATAATGTACTATAATCAAAATGATTATCTTACACCTAAATAAGAATACTTTAAAATCAGGATACTTGTCTAAATGACAGCCCACACTTGTTCAAGTCTGATTAGTGAAAACAAATAAGCTTTGCTAAAAACAAGTTGCCGAGAAAGCACTCATCTTATGTTTGATTTGCCTTTAAATGTGTAATACGGTTCAACAACAACCCTAAAAGCTCTCAATTAAAGTCAAAGTTTTTGTTCACATTTTCCATGTGTGCATTTTTGACGAAGCTTTTTACGTTTTACCATACATTCGACACTAATCATACACAACAAAAGTAACCATAAAATGATTTGAAAAGCTTTCCGTTTATATTTATTTTATACAGTGCAAAATTAAATAGGTTATGTTAAATAAGAAAAGCAGTAGCTTTTAAAAGCTCTTTCATTATATTGCCATCCAAATATTTTTTTTTATATTAAATCAGCCAGTTTTGGAGGCGTGCAACCAAAATTCAATAAAGCAGAAATTAAAAAAAAATCTGGAAGCTCTTTGTTTGAAAACCCCAAAAAATTGAAGCTTATTAAATTAAAACACATTATAAAAATAGTATGAAAAATCATCCGAAATATTTTTAAAAGACTGAAAGTTTTCCTAAAAAAATATGTTTTAAAATTGTAAAGCTTTCAAAGTTTCATACTTTCGTAAGAAGTTCGAAAAAATTACAAAAGGCGGAAATTTACTATTAGTTAAAATAAAATAACAGATTTATGAAATAATTCATCAAGTTCTAAAAGTCAAATTTATCCATCTAAAGCTTATACCTTACCTTAAGTCAATTTCCTCAGGAAACAAGATGTGTTCACCGGTTTTTTAAAACTATGGTACATGGCTTTTAAAAGCTCTTTGGCGATCATTTTAGCAAAAAATTAGATTAAGAGGGGTGATAGATAAATTTCAAAAGCTACGTTAAGCACATGTATGTCAGTTAATTTTGACGTGGCGGATCGCACCTCGGAAATGCATACCATTATTTAAAACAAAGCTCTTAGCGCTTCACCTTAATTTCCTAATTTAATATATTAATTTTGGCTTTTTAACCAAAATTTGTTTAAAGGCTCCACGAATAGCTGAAGCTTATAATACTAAATTTTGCAAAAGCTACTACAGTTGATCAAAAGTAGGTCAAATCAAAGCTTACCTAAATATACAAGCCATCAGGTTCAGACCAATTTTAAAAGAAGCTTAATTTAAGGGGGATACATTTTACGATTTCCCATAAGAACCCATGTAAAATTGAACATTTTTGATTAAAATTTTATGAATGAAAAATACTCGTAACAGAAAATATTTTTAAGTTTATATTTAAATCAAACCTTTGAGTATAACATATTTTAAAACCAATAACTTAAATTTAGTAATTTGATTAATATAATTAAAATAAAATTGTACAAATTTACTTTTTCTTTGTATGTCTATGTGAATATATTTAGGTAAGCTTTGGTCAAATTTACTAAAATGAAGTTCTCAACTTCCAAAAAACTCGCTGTCAATCTTTAAGCAAAAATTACGTTCAATATTTTGTTGTAGTCATTTTTGAAGCTATTTTGCTTCAACATTTCCTAAATTTGTTTAATTCATTTCAGCCATTACCTGGGCTTTTTTCGCTTTAGAAAAAAAGCTTTCTTTTTGTAGAACCGCAAAAAAACTGAGCTTACAACACCATAGTTAAATTAAAACAAGAAGATACATAAAATAAAGTAATATTGAAAGCTCACCTGATGTTTTTTTAAATATTCAATTTACAGAAGCTCTATGTAATGCTTTGTTAAAAAATATTTTAAGGAACTAGAAAGCAACAATTTTTATACTGAAGCAAATTAAGAAGTCTTCTAACCTTCGAATAAATGTTAAAATTAAAAGCTCTAAGAATATAACATTGCTTTTATTTGCTTTAAATCTGATTTTGTATTTCATAACTTGGTATATCATTGGCCGCGATGTTATATAAAAGTTAAAACTATAAAAGCCTCACGTCTTACTTATTTTCTTCCGAATTGCAAACTTTAATGTTTAACAAAGAAAACGATTAAATCTAGACAAAAAAGGCAACTTCCTAGCGTTATACAAAATTGCAAAAACCTGAGCTTTTTGTTGTCAATTTAGATTTATAAAATATGTTGATGTTTACCAAGTTTCGTTAAAAGAAAATGAAACATTTAAACTTCAAGCACATCTATGCTCAGATTTTTCATGTTGTCAATTTTCTGGAAGCTTTTTGTGTTTAATAAACCGTTCGATACTTAACAAATACAGCCAAATATCCAATAAAAAAAATTTAAAGCTTTCCACTTATTTTCATTTTTATTTTTAAAAGAAAGTTTCTATAATCATCTTGCTTATATTAGATTAGATTCAGCAAACATTTTGAAAAAGTAAAAGCTCTCAAAAAACGAAGCTTAAATTAGCTAAACCATTACAAAATAAGCTAAATAAAATAATTTTGAAAGGATTAGCAGCTTCCAAAACCTCTATGTTACGATTTCTTGGGAAAAATAGTATTAAAAAATTACGAGCTTTCAAACCGAACGTTTTTAATTTTTATACGGAAGCAATAAAGAAAGTCTTAAAATACTGACTATTTGAAGAGGGAATTACACAAACTAAATAAAAAGCTCAATCAAGATAATAAAGAACTTCCTTATCTAAAAATCGAACTCAAGCTTAGAGAATAAGATTATTTCTAAAAGCTATTTGTAGATCATTTAGAAAAAAGTTACAAAAGCTCTTCTCCTATATTTAGTGATATTCTGAAATATTAAAAAGTCCACTGTTCTTGAAAGCTTTCCATCAATCAGCAAAGTGTTTTTTTTATGGTTACTGAGTTAGAAATTTGCATACTTTAACAATTTCGGATATATAGTATCGAAAACTGTTCAAAAATAATGACATCCAGCCTACCTATTACCAAAATGATCTTCATTATCCTTCAAAATATTTACACGCCACCAAAAAATAATACAAATTCATTTGCATGACAGCTGTCCCGTCACAAAGGGGTTCACATATTATAGTATATGTCTCAAGGTAACTATAAATCGACCGGAATTGCAAAAAAAATTCTTTCTACAGTCTACACTGTACGAGTGTATATACATAGTTATGGTATAAACAATAACAACAAAAATCAACCCATCCAAATTTGTAACCCTGACATAATAAATTACCATGCATAAAACTATAAAATCTCTATAAATATATAATAATCAAATCAAATCAAATCAAATATATGTTTTGTTATAATTTAATTGGAAAAAAGAATCGAATCTAAAAAGAAAATATTATTAAATTCTAATATGCAAATAGCATCGATATATACTTACATACTCGTACATAAGAATAATATTTATATTAAGAGTTGTGTATACGGTTTGTTGAATAATTTGATTAAATGAAATGTAAATTGGATTAAAACATTATATAACAAAGCTATCATGAAACGTCGTCCATGTAAATATAAAGATGCTCACTATAAATCTTAAATAATCCAATTTTTTTTTTTTTTTTGTATATAAATTTGCATGGGAATTATTTTAATTTGCTATGTATCTACAAATGTACATACATATATGTATAACGATTTGGTGTATATATGTACATATAAATGCGCGCACATAACTATGAACCAGGTGGTTTTTTGTACATACAACGAATTTTATTTTTTCTGCCAGATTATTATCTCGAAAATTATGAGACCTGAATTTTTTTTTTTTTTGTGTTATGTTGTGGTTTGGTATATACTATATAGTACATATGTATATCTGGATCTGTTAATACACAACACATTAAAATTTCTGTAAATTATACAATTATAATGTATTTTGGTTTAATCGCTAAATAATGGCCACCAAGGAAGTTAGTTAAGAAGGAAGTATTATTTACATCTGGAATATTTATTTATTTATTTAAAATACAAGTTTGTTTCTTATCATGTTGGTAATGAAATTATTTGTCACAATAAATTTTTTTCTTTATTGCTCATGAGCAGGAGATGTTTGCCTTATTTTGGGTGTACTAATGTGGTTGCTATATGGATACAAATTAAAGCAAATGGATATTTTGTTAAGCTTTGGCACAAATCAAGTATTTACCCAACGGATACTACATAGTATAGTATGTATGTTCCTCCTTAATCAAAAACTGATATTTTCACAGCAATTGAAACCAAATGGTTTCTCGGAAATCACAATTTTCTATTGTCAATTAACTTGAGTATAACTTTGACTATAGATCGAATACCCAATACCCCCAAACTCTAGTGGGATGTATTCCATCGAGCTTTTAATGCGGCTTTATTTATCGATTGCAACTCCCATGAGATCAAAATGAACAGGCTTTCATCAAATTTTGTTTACCTTTGTTGTAATAAATATTGGTCTACAATATCATCGACATATATGAAACGAGAAAGTCTGGCATTTTTCCAATTTCGGTAAGAGAGTCGCTAGAGTATCAAGCCCAAAAGTGAATCTGTATATCGGTGTACATTTCGGGAACAATATATTTATCTAAGTAAATCACAAAGTCCAGTTTTTGACAGTTTCAGTCTAGTTCCATCAAGTGTTTGTAGTTTGGCGAAGTATATAATAATAATCTTGTGCCATAGGTGAAAATTGCAAACATGAATTTATCGGGGAGATTTTTTAACGAATGTCACATTAGCATGCGACACAATTAGTGTTGGTAATAGCAAATTCCAAATCAAGAAGAATCAGGACTGATTTACGATTAGCAGTTACCCTGCTAAAGGGACAGGTATGATGCTTAACCGACCGGTATTCGTTTTCTCGATTTTCTTCATGCAACTAGTCGATTCGTTACTCTGTGCTAATTGTGTAACAGTTAAACGCTCAATGTTACATATTAAGTTCCTGCTTTCTGGTTCTCTAAACTTTAAGATAATAATTAAAATTGAAAATTTTTCTCATTTACAGACTATCTTAGTTTTTAGAAAATCAGGCTGGTGTAGTAGACAAAACAGACACTAAAATCACATATGACATTTTTTAGCGACTTTTTTTTACTAAAATTGTATAGTGCACGAGTACTAAAAAGCATAGGTGTGACTATATTGATAAAATAAATCGTAAAACGTGGGTTAGAGAAATGCTTGCTGCTTCAGGTCTCTTTTTCAATACCTGGAAATATTCCCAGTTAAAGATTATCTCTCTGTGTGTTGGAATAGAATGCTTGCTTTATCATCCGAGGGCCTCAATAAATAATATAGTATAAAAAAACAAAGGAAGCGATGAACAATTCATCGTTCACTTGACTTGGCTAAAGAAAACTTGTTTGAATCTAAGCTTTGTAGCTTTAATTTCATTTTTCCACGCTTACATAGATGGAAAAGGAGGGAAATATCATTGTTAATTTTGGCTCCCAAAATTTTGATCAGTCTTTCGGATAATTTAAAAGTTCGTGGGAATCTCAAAAAATTTTTTGTGTAATTGTTTCTGTTCAATTTCAAGTGAAGCAATTTCAAATTTTAATTCATTTATTGCAAAGGGTGATCCAATTTGAGGTTAGTTTTTAAATTTGCCGCCGTTTATATGTTTTTGTGCTACAGTGCCATATGATGTATGACGGATGACAAGTATAAACATTCCAGTTATTAAAAATGGTACAGATATATTTACGATTGAATAACGCGTATTTATTGTTAAAAATTATTTTAAATTTGGTGAAGGTTCTGCAGAAGTTTCAAGAAAATTTTATATAGAATGTGGAAGAGAAAATTGTTCGTCAATTGTGGTCATTCGGAAAATTGTTGCAAAATTTGTGAAAACTGGATGGGTAAAGGATGAAAAAAGTAAAAGAGTCCGAAAACATAAATTCATTATCGTTTAAAGCAACTCCATATTCCATCAACCATTTAATTTAGAATTTTGCACAAAGGTTTTCAAAAATAAAGCCATAGACTTTGGATTACGTCGTTCGTTAATTGGGTCATATAAATAAAAACTTGAAAATGGGAATTTTTTCAATAAAGCCATTTTTAGCGACGAAGCAAATTTTGAATTGGGTGGATTTGTAATCAAACAAAATTGTCGAAAATGAAAAGAAAGAGGGAACATATTTGGCCGCCAAATTAAAAATGGTAGCTTTCCGTAGAGCAGCAGGAGGTGACTTACCAGACATTTGAAATAAAAATGCAGATACTTAAAATGTAAAAAAGGTTCGGCAGATTCAAACATAGACTGAACTTGTTCTAAACTGCTACTACACTACGTGTATTTTCTGTAATTTAGCGATGTTATCAGGTCAGCGCCTATATTTTTATGAATTGGACAGGTCAAGTATACCTAAACAATTTTTTTATTAAGAAACAATGCGTAGATCATTTGAAAATTTGTGAAAAAGCTGAACATGTTCAAAATTGCCACTACACTATGGCCATCTCCCCCGCTGCTCAGTGCGTAAATTTACCTGTTTTATAAAATTTAAATTCAAACTTTTAGTGAAAGTATATTTACAATTCAAGTAGAACTTGGGTTGAATTTTATGTAAAAGTGGAGTTCAAAATCAATGGATTTAAAAAAAATGGGATTGAATCCCCACTAAACGCGATCAGACGTGGACGCAAATTCGTTCACTCCATCTTTCCTGCTTCGATTATCAAGTAAATTGGGCTTTTTATTAAAAAATCTGCGTATATGACTTTTAAACACTTTAAACTTTGTTCTTATTGTCGACGATGACAAATATTGCCAAGCAATCTACCTGCAATTTACGTGTTGATAATTGCGTAGATTACTTAGCGTAATTTATCTTATCCATCTCTGCCTGTATTACCAAGTTTCAGAAATAGTTGTTGGCAAATTGGTGTACATGTTTGTTGTTGAAAACTGCTACTACACTATGACCATTTCCAATACAAAGAAGTTACAAGGCGTGGGCCTATATTTTCATAAAATGGATAGGTCAGCCTTTCCGAAACTATGTTGATGATTAAAAGGGTTGAGCGTATTCGATAAATTTTTGAAAATATTGAAAAATACTAGGAGAAAATGACCAGGAATTTTAACATATTTGGTGTTTTCACAATTGTAGGCTTGAATACCGAATCTAAACAACAAAAACATTGAAAGATCCAAAGGAAAAGTCGTTGTTCATGAACATTTTAAAAACAAAATTGTGTAACCAAACGTACGAAGTTGTCCGTTATAAAAATTTTGACAAATGGGACGATTTAAAATTAGCTCTAGAAAAAAAATAAAATTTAAAACGAAGATCTCAAGGTACAAACCGTTAAAAGTTATTCCTCTAAAGTTGAAAGTTTATTGAACGAACTCAACGATATTTGAATTTCAAAACTTGCCTTGCAAACTGTATTATAAAACCATCTACGAACATGAGGTTTAAAGAAAATTTAGACAATTATGAAGTATATACTCGTAGATATAAAATTAGATGAAGCAATTGATATTAGTCATTTATATAGCGAAGAAAAAATATCAACACGAAATATTTATCGCGAATTTAATAATATTTTTTATTTGCGAGGCGACAAGCTATCTACTATAAACAGAGTTTATCATAAAATTCCAATTTTAAATAACGCTCAACCAACTAACAAAAAACAATACCGATTACCGCAATCTACCAAAGCTGAGATAAATTCGCAAATACAACAAATGCTGGATGATTCAATTATCGAACCCAGTGTTAGTCCATGGAAATTCCCATTTTTGATAGTTCCGAAGAAGTCTGAGTCCACCGAAAAAAAAATGGCGTTTAGTTGTCGAGTTTAGTTAAGTCACGTAAGACCCGGATGATAAAGAAAAGGTAGGCTTTAGCACTGATATTGGCCATTTTCACTTTACTAGGATGCCTTTTGGATTAAAATGGACACCGATTACTTTCCAAAGACTGATGAATCACGTTTTGTCAGGACTAAATTGTTTTAAATGTTTTGTATATTTAGACGATGTCGTTATAGATACGATTTAACCGATCATAACCAAAAATTATTCGAAGTTCTTCAATGTTTTCGCAAATTTAATTTAAAACTGCATCCAATTAAAGGGATTAAACCAGATCCAAAGCTAATCGATTCAATTTTAAATTTTCCTAAATCAATAAACAAATCCACTCTAGAATCTTTCATCGGACTTACAGGTTACTACAGGTCATTTATAAAATATTATGCTGACATAATCGAACCTTTGATCGCTCTTAAAAGAGGAAAACCAAAAACATTTCAGTGGAATGCTTTTGCAGATAAGTAATTTAATATTCTACAAATAATTCTAACCAGTTCATCAATTTTACAGTTCCCCGACATTTCAAAAAATGTTTATACCATATAACAACCGACGCATCAAATGTAGCTAAATAAGTCTGAGCGTAACTATCCCACGATAAAACGTTAGTCTTTCGACTAGAAGAATTTGATTTTAAAATTAAATATAAACCTGGAAAACAAATTGTCCAGGCTGATACACTTTCACGAATTTTAATACCCAGTGAGAAAAACGTTGTTATTGTAACTCATGCTCAAAGTAAACTTAACCTAGAAAACATTCCACAAACTTATAATTCCAATCAAATTTTAATGAAATTAATAAATCCGACAAATCTTTAATCAAAAATTCGAAAGAAATCCCTGTTAATTTCAATTTCTTCCAATTCAAATACAATGAATGGTCAAAATATTTCAGATCAAGAAATTATAACTCTTAATACTGAAGATGAAATCTTTCAAATTATCAAAGAATTTCACATAAATTCTTTAGGTGGCCATCAGGGAATAGTTCGAACTTTTAATAGAAGTTTTCCTAAAATGCTTAATCAAATCTCAAAATTTATTAAAACATGTGAAAAGTGTCAACATAATAAACATGGACTTTCACAAAAAAACATCAACATCAATCAAACCATTCGAGAGAATATCATTAGATATTGTTGGTTCATTACTTCCATCTTACAAAAATAATATACTTATACGTGGACGATATTCTTATACTATTTACCGACACAATGAGACAACTCAGCAATCTTCACAAGAACATAAACAACAAACATCGGACCATAAAATTTACTCTAGAATCAGAGACGAACAAAGCCATTAATTTTTTAGACTTGACAATAACAAATGTTAACAACAAGCATACTTTCAAAGTATATAAAAAAGCCACGCAAACGGATCACGCCATTGACCAACTAAACACGATCCCGATGAACAATCAGGACTATATGGAAGAACTAAAAATCATTAAACACATAGCAATAAAAAATGGTTATAACACGGACTTAATTGACAAAATGAACAACAGGTACATTTGGAAGAAACAACGGAATATGATGACCACGTTAAGCAAGCAAAATGAAGAAACAGAGAAATACATCACCATAGAGTACAATAATAACATCAACAAGAATATAATGAAGGTTTTTAAAAAACACGGATACACAATGGCCTTTAAAACAAACAACAAATTATGGAATCGACTCAAACAACGTAACATAAATACACCAATAGACACCGGAATCTATAAGAATACATGTAATGACTGCCCCAAATTCTACATCGGACAAACTGGTAGAAGTTTTCAAGTTAGGTTTACAGAACATATAAAAGAAATCGGAAAACCAAAAATCGGCTCGAAATATGATGTGTAAACATAATTACACTAACATCAACACAAACTCACAGGTATTACACAGAATACGAAAAGGGTTACTAATGATCAGATTAGAAGAACTGGAAATATACAAGAAACGATATAATCAATTTTTGCTAAACGAGAAAATTGGCCGCAACAAAATTTACGACCTCATTGTAAATCCGTAATTAAAATCAATTTTGCACATACACACCCACAAAACCAGATGGTCAGCAAATTCTTCTCTGTTTTTATCATAAAGCACACACCAGATGGTATATACTAAAAAGAAGGGCGGTACCACCCCTTTAAGAAGAAAAACAAATTAAGGGGGAAAGAACATTCAAAAGGCACGTAGGCACATAAAAAATAAAAATAAGGTATAAAAGCAGTTTTTATTTGCCGCCATCTTAAATAAGTATGTAAAATCGTTCGAATTTATTTCAAATACTTATTTTTTATTTTGACAATAACGCATTTAATTTTTAACTATTAAATAATTTTTAATTAAATTTTTTATAAAACTTAATTAATGCATAATATCACAAAGTATATGCAATGAAGTTAACAGAATTTTGATTTACAGTTTAAATTTTTTTTTGTTTCGTACTTATTTAAATAAGAATGTCGAAATAAATGAGTATAACTTTCGGAAAGGGCTTTAAAGCTGTCGAAAATTCCCAACAAACAATCCATACGGAAACCGGAATGTTTCCAACTTCAAAATCGTACGATATACCCCCTAAACAGGTATGCGGCGCTAACTATTACATTCACAAGTTTTTATTATGATGTCCGAATATGTTTAATAATTTATTGGCATATTTCCCCACCTCATATATTTATTTAGTGAGCGCATGCCAAAAGACTTCGGCGTTTTCGACGCGCGTTATACACTAAAAAGATACATTTTTTCCATCTCTCTCGTATTATATTATAAAAAATTACTAAACATAATACAACAACAACAAAAAATTAGTAACTTTTTAGAATATAAACAAACAATATAAATTTATCTTTATAGGCTGCTTTCCAAACGATACTTATTTACTTACTTATTTGTGGAACCTAACTTATTCATCGTAATTTCTTATGGAACCAGTTAGGATCCACAAATAAGTATCGTTTGGAAAATAGCCTTGTATGTGATGGATAAAGGCTGAAACACACCAAGAGCAGGACATGTCCCACACATTCCACTTGTGATAGATTTTCTTTTAATCAACATTTATCTATTAAAATTATCAAAAATTTAAATGTTTTAATAAAAATTGCTTATACTTTTGCTAAACATACGACTATCTATGAATACATAAGCAAATCAACATATATTTAAATTTGCTGCTCGCTGCCGCTGTTCGGTGTGTTTCACGCTTAATGCCCCAAACATATAGACGCCGTTCGAAGCGCCGCTGAAATTAAAATACATATAGTTTCATATTAGCGAACACATACCGTGCGTTTTTTTTATTATATCGGAGAGACCTCGATAAGATACTTATTTGAATAAGTTAGGTTCCACAAATAAGTATTTGTTTCGAAAACAGGCTTAGGGCCTTTCCGAAAGTTATACTTATTTGTGGAACCTAACTTATTCAATGTAATTTCCTATGTAATAAGTTAGGTTTCACAATTAAGTATAACTTTCGGAAAGGGCTAAGACCCTTTTCCAATTATTTACTTATGTGGTGGAACCTAACTTAATACATAAGAAATTGCATTAAATAAGTTAGGTTCCATCAAACAAGTAGGTTTAATTAGAAAAGGGCCTAAGTGTAGAATGCGTGTCGAGAAACCTGAAGTCTTTTGGCATGCGGCTACCTTCACGCTTATATTTCACCCTTTGTTGATGAAAATCGTAAATAAACAACAAAGAACAAACATAATTTTATATTGTAAGCGAGCCGTTTTTTTCAAAGGGTAATAAACAAGTGAAACCAAGAATCAAATGCCGCTTTACTTTGGTCACTTGAACAGTTATTGGTATAAAAATAAAAATGCAAATTACGCTCAAAATAAAAACCGAAAAAAATTTCTTTTACTTTTATCAGTTATTTTAAAAATAAAATAAAAAATCACAAAAAAAAATTCAAAATTATTTCTAGAATAATTATATACCAAAACAAATTTGTTTTGAAACTATTCATTCCGGAATGAAAATACACGGCATTGTTGTTGTAAAATTCCCAAAGTAAGACTATTAAGTATGACAATTTTACAAGCTAAAGACTTTTAAATGTATGTTTAATGTAATCAACTTTAAAGAATAAAATGAATTGGATGCTAATCATTTGCCGAACAAAATGATTCAAATGATATTTTCATTGTAAAAAGAAAATGAAAGTAGGAGTTACTCCACTCTAACAAATATAGCAAACTCGAAAATTTCGTAGCACATTTAGAAAAGTTTCATTTCAGTAACAAATTGAAGAAGGAGATTCGAAAATTTAAAATAACCAATTTTATTGGTAACAAAGCCATTATAATCCAAAATAACTGGTATCTTACACAACAACATGTTCGTTCACCCTTTACACTTTTCTTTGCAATTTGTGTGAAAAATTAAATATCGGTAAAGTATTTAATATAAACTTGGATATCCTTCTCCCAAAGTCAGAACTGCGATGTACTTGGGTAACAGGAGATCTAACATGAAAGTCTACTACCCCTACCTAAACTAAGCCATTACAGATTGTCACCAAAATTTAACACCAATAACACGAATTATTTAGAAATGTTGAGTTTTGAAAAGCAACTTGGTCATCACCATGTGCCACGAAAATGTAGACATATCAGAAAATCACATTTATATCAAGATGAAATGAGTAGCATGGAAAGATTGAAACAACAATTTAAAAATCGTAGTTTTAGAAAAACTAACTTAAAATTCAGTATGAGGAATTAAGGTGTGAACCAAGGTCGGTTTTTGAAAACTAACAATTTTAATCAAATAATGTGAGGTGTTAACAAAAATCATTATAATTCCGTTTTATATAGCCGTTTATGTAATAGTCTTCATTATAAACTGGAACAGAAAATTATGCTTAAACTCAAAATTTATTAGACCTAATGGAAACAGAGATTATGCTCAAACTAGGAATCAAATTACAGTAAACTTAGCAAAATATTTTACCCGCTTTGAATTCAGACTTCAATAGAGAAAATTATGAAACCATCTACATACTATATATAGCAGAACCATATTGGATGAGCATAATTATTTGGAAGCTATATAGAGATAAAATGCACGTGATAAAATCTTTCGTAAATTCATAATTAAATTGTGCAAATAAATAAAGTGCTAAAAGTGACCTTGAAATTTATTAACATTGCATTTTTATTTTGTTTAATATCAACACACAGACGACCAATATTCATAATCATCATTTCATTATTCACACTTCCATATAAATACTTATTTCCATAATTCATTAAAAATGTTTTTATTATTAAAATTCATCCGACTTCTTTCATATAACTCAGAAATTGAATGGCGTTCAAGAATAAAACAACCACGATGTTATTATTAATTCTAAGAAAATTGTAAAGTAATTTATGTGCTATTGTCTTATGTAAGTATGTATATAAATATACTCTCAGGTCTGACTCGAAACCATATAATTTAATGTTTTTATTTTTATTGAAATCCAAATTTTTTTTTAATTTTTTTATTTTGTTTTATTCGCAAATGATGATTGGTTTAATAATGCGCGTTTTTTTTCGTACCTCTTTATCGCGTATATAGAGAGGTATATGCATACATGTTTTTTTTTATGTAAAATGGCTAAAGTATGTGATGGGAACATGATAAGGGGAACGTATTTGCAAAAAACAAGAAAAACGGCGGATATATTAAATATCCAGATGTACTCGGACGAACCGAATACCGCATTAAAATGTTGCTATAATTACTTATGAATTATTTTGCGGAAATACCTTTACAAAATTAACCAAATCAATATTGGATTTTGATTTTTGTTTTGGTAATCACTTCATTGTTCTTAAGTACATATATACGCGAGCATTAATATTTATCGTGATTACGTCTGTTTCTCTGATTACCAATATATTACGTACATTTTACTTATTGGGATTTTTTATTTTTTTTTTAATTAGATGGAATGTTGAAATTTATATAAAATACAATGACTTATTGTATTGTTCGGATTGTGGAATTATGTTGTTATTGCCCCGTTCTGTGAAAGTGTTTTATAATCGATTGGATTTGTAATTTATTAATTCTTATTGAGTTTTTTTGTACTTGGGTGGTTTATATATACCATTTAGTAAGCGGTATGGACGGTGTTTAGGTTTAATTCTACTAGTACTGTGTGCTGTTGTACATTTGTCAAAATGGGGCAAAGAGCCGGCAAAATTTGTTTATTGATTTCTGTCAAATAACGGTTGCAGTCGATATGCCTTGCATGATATCGCCAAATTTAATAGAAGAAATCCACCCTATCTACTACAGGGTGCCTTACTCGAAGTGTTACCAGTTAAAAATGTTGTAGTTTCCTCAAATATGAACATTTTGACTTGATAACGTCTTAAACGGAAAGTGAGTGACACGAAATTTTGTGTTTGGTCGTGGGCAATTACTCCAATATTTTTAGCTTTCGCCGAAATGTCAATTCTAGAGGTTATTTATTTGCCTTGTAATTCTGTTTGTGCAGGTCGAAGCTTATCAAATAAACTTAGGTTCTTTTTTCAAGTGAAGGATGATTTTATCTTCAATAATCGTTGGTGCCAAACGTGGTAGAAATGACCATTTACGTCGTTCGACTGTACATAAGCTATTTAGGTTATTTCTTAACCCAAACAAAATGTTACGTCGAGACGATCTCTGAACTGGCTGATTTGGAACGTCAATTAACTCTAAAGTTGTTTCAATTTGTTAAGGAGTTTTATTAATTAAATACCTACATCTTACAAGATTGGATTTTATACATTAAGTGACAAATCCACGTTCTAATTGGAAGGGTTAATAGTCCAATTGGAATCGGATTATTACACCATACATTAAGCGTGTTCTGTTAATTTAAAATTTGGATTGTGGTACCTGAGTTAGAGAGCATTACTTGTCGTTTAAAATGTAAAAAGAGTGAAATAGTGATAAAATACTGCCGAGCTTAGAGCACTTAAGAAGCGTCGAGCTTACGTCAACAATAAATTAGGTGACAACACAACCCCCGCAGATATTAAAGCAAGATTAGCAAATAATGTAAGATTAGTGTATAATGGAAATGGATGAAGATGAAGAATTGGATGATACTTTAGAGGACAATTACTACAAGGTGGTCGTAGGATTAAACATAGGTCTTAGAAACAAGGTTAGTCGAAACGTTAAATGAAGTGATTCAATGAATGATACACATGATGCAAGTAGTCGAGCTGAGGTAAGACTATCAAAAATTACCATTACTAATTTTTATGGTGATTATACTGAGTGACAATCGTTTTACGATCTATTCCATTCTACTATTCACGACAATGGTAATTTAACACTAAAAGGTGTTAGAGGCTCTAACAAAAGGCATACCGTATATGCATTTATTAAAACCTTTATGAGTCAGCCCAGTGTATCAACAGCAACCAACCAAAATATTAAAAAGTTGTTAGATACTTCCGATGAAGTTATCCGAGGATTGAAGTCAGTTGGCGAAAATTATTTACTAACCTGTAAATTGGGTGACAAAACTAATAGTCTATGGGCAAAGACAAGTGAATTTGAGTTCCCTAGATTATGTAGCAGGAAAAAGATAGGAAGTGTCAGAACAGTTCTGTTTTGCCAGTTTCTAAATTGAATAATGCGAATGTTACATCAGCATACACAAATTGTTACAAAGTATCGGGAATGGGAGCAGCGGTGTTACCTACGGCCTTAGTGAACGTTTTGGACAAAATATCAATCAAAAATGCCGTGTATTGCTGGACTCTGGATCACAGAGATTATTTATTACTGAAAGCTGTATGCATAGACTAATGCTGAATCTGGAATTGGAGATTCAAAATCAGGCTATACAAGGGGAATCGTTTCTCTAACCGTCACTCCTAGAATTAACCAAATACCGTGTCCCCAAATTCAGGCGTTAATATTACCGAAGCTGACAAGCTCAATTATATTTACACCGTTAGATATGTCTCTCTTTGATAAATTTGAGCTAGCTGATCCAAATTTCTACCAGACAGCAGAAATTGATATACTGATTGGATCAGATTATTTCTTCAAGTTGCTGGAGAATGAAAAAATATTAGGAGATCAGATAAGACCCACCATGCAGAAAACCATCTTCGGGTGGGTAATTGCTGGTAAATTTGAAAACAATAATCCAATTCGTTCGTTTACCACTACCGTCAGTCCAGTGGAAGATAATTTTAATAAATTATTACAACGATTTTGGGGCATTAAAGAAATTAAAACGAAAACCGAAACCATCTATTCTGAGGAGGAACAGTTTTATGAGTCTCACTTCAAAGATACCAAAAAACTCACCTAAGATTTTAAGAGACTCTCTTGACGTGGCAAAGGAAAAGAAATGATGGAAAGAAAATTATCGAAGAACGAGGAATTTGCCTGTATGTACAAGGAGTTTATGAATGAATACCGAACACTGGGGCATATAAATGAAATTACATTGGCTGAGCAAGGGTATCATGGTTATTACCTTACACAACCCAGAATGAAACTAAGAGTGGTGTTTGACGGTTCTGCTAAAACAACAAAGGGAACGTCTTTAAACGATTGCTTAGCGGTAGGACCTTCGTTGCTGCCTAATCTGTATGATATTCATTCGTCTCGTTTTAGAGAATTTAAAATAGTATTTATGCCTGATATGCAAAAGGAAGACACAAGGTCCCAAAGAATCATATGGCGAGATAGTCCGAACCTATCTTTCAAACATTTCGAATCACAGACGGTGACCTAGAGCTCTTATGGAAATAGCGTTGTGGTGCAAAGACCAGTATTCAGATGTATTCGAACATATCATGAAGGATATCTATGTAGGTAACCTGATGTCCGGAGCAGATATGATAAGGGAAGCAATACCATAATTTAATCTTAGAAAATGCCGGTTTTCACTTAAGAAAGTGGGTATCAAATGTTGACCAGATTCTGATGGACACTCCAGGTACATCAGGTTGTGATCGAAAATATTACCGTATTATTATCATCTAAGACAAGAGTCTCAGCCGTTAAACAACTCTCAATCCCACTTCTTGAAAAAACTTCCTGATGACAGTTAAGGGTGCTATAAGAACTAAAATAGAGAAAATCTATGCCTCAACTGACTCCACCATCGTGTTAGATTGGTTATCTGCACATCCAAAATATTGGAATACGTTTATCGGCAACCAAACTTCCGAAATCCTTACGGACATGAGCCGAGACCAATGAAATCATGTTAAGTCACTAGCCTCAACAGTATAAAAATAGTAGAGCTACGACTGAAGGGAGGAAGACTCAGCATGTCCAAAGGTCCACGCGTTTTAGCTTATATTTTCGCTTTAGCCAACACAAAACCAAGAAGAGAACTACTTACTTACAGACTGATGAATTAGTAGCCGCTGAAAGGAGGATACTGAAGAGCATTCAAGAAAAACATTTTGAAGCAGAACTTCAACAACTCTCGACAAACAAAAAATTGCATAAGTCTAGTAATCTCAAATTTCTACAACTGTTCATTGATAAATTTGGACTTTTGCGAGTAGGAAGACGATTATCAAATGCCTCAATAAATTATAAAGTGAAACATCCTATAATATTACCAGCCAAGGATCACCTTACCGAAGCCTTCATCATACAAAACCACATTCGACATCTTGCATAAATTTGATAAAACGATGTGTTAATGTACCAAATATAAAACCAAATCGATAAATCAAATTATGGGTGACCTGCCTGAGGCTCGAGTCGATCTAATACGACCATTTCTCAAAGTAGTACCATTTTTAAATCACCTAACCAGAGGACGAGAACAAAAAACATACAAATCTTATATTTGTCTATTTGTATATCTCAGCATCAAGGCGGTGCATCTAGAGCTATATTCAGTGATTTGACGACCGATGCTAACATTGTCGCCCTTAGAAAATTTGTAGCGCACAGAGGTATCTGTAAGGAAATACAAAGCGATAACGGATCGAATTTTGTTGGAGCGAAAAACCAAATAAAACATGTTTCTTTGACCTCCAAGGTCACCACATATTTTCAGTCTGTTTTAAGCCGTGATTAAATCCATCAAATTTCACCTGGAAAGGTCAATAGGTGGCCATATAATCACCTTAGAAGAGATAACGATGTTACTTGTTGAAATCGAGGTAATTTTAAATTCACGTTCACTTTTTATATTATCTAATGAAGATTTGGATGTTTTAACACTAGCAAACTTCCCTATTGGCCGTTCAACAACACAATTGCTGATACGGATACCACCTGATTGTCATGTTTGGTAGTACCTTTCGCAAAATTACTCATCATGATGTTTATGAACTGATTAAAGGTATCCGTTAATCCCCAATTTTCAACATTCGATTGTGAACAGTTTTCAATGCAAGTAACTCACACAAAATTTAACGTTTTTATAGAGTTATTGAATTGTTTAACTGTTGCTGACGACATCGAGACACACGCGTACAGGGAAATCTGAAACGTTTAACAATGTTTTGGCTAGAAATTTCCATATGGACCCGCAATTGGTAACATTTCTAAATTACGGGGAATAGTAGGGGAAAAATTGCCACATTTGGAACATACAATTTAGGATTTTCTTAAGAAATTCTGTATCTCAAGATTTTCCATATTTATCACCAGCGCCGTTATGATTTTTTGGTCCGAAAAACCAACAGAAATTTACTACTATAGTTATATCAACACAATGTATCGGTATCAAAGCTACCACCATTTAATAAATTATGTCAGAAATCGACATATCATATCAGAATTCGATATGTTATGTCAAAATTTTAAATGCCACGTTAGAATTTGAATTTTTGATGTCAGAATTCTATGTATTATGCCAGAACCCGATATCAGAAATCGAAATGTCACATATTCGAGATATTATACCAGAATCCGATAAATTACGTCGGAATTTGTTACTTCATGCCAGAGTTCGATAAGTCATGTCAGAATTTGAATATCAGATGCCAGAATTCGATATGTCGTGCTAGAATTTTAATTTATGATGTCAGAGTTCGATATTGCGTGTCAGAATTATCATATTGAAAAGAAGTCATAGAATTTGAGTTTATGATGCAGAATTTTGCAGAATTTTAATTTTATGGTGTCGGAATTCTATATATCAGAATCCTACATAAGACGTTAAAATTCGATATGACATATCAGAATATGAATTTATAATAGCCAGAATTATATATCTTCTGTGAAAATTAGATCAATGATGACAGAATTCGGTATGTTAAACCATAATTTGTGTTATTTATGTCTTCCAGAATTCGAAATGTTATATCAGAATTTCAACTTTTGGTTTTAGAATTCTACATATGACGTAAGAATTCGATATCACAAGTAAAATTTTATATGTCACTTCTATATTTTAACTTTTTCCGTATTCGACATAATCGGCCCAAATTCGACATGTCTTATCAGAATTCAAAAGAGCTTATCAAACTTGATATATCATCTCATGACTTCAGAATTCGATATTTCACATCTAAATTTTTTTTGTAATTTTTTAGCATTGGGGCAGCTTTATCATAGTGATTTATCCTTGCCAAAATTTCAAAATGCTGGGTAGGGCTTTTTTACAGGGTGTTATAGCCATTTCCGCATTTTTGCTTATCAAATTTTCTAAATTCCATAACTTGATATGTTATCGATTAAAAAATTATTTTGACAGTAATTATGGTATACATTAGCCCAATTGTGGTAATTATCGTTAGTTTCCACATTGTTGTGACGTACTTCCGGGTATGAAGTTTGTGCTTAATTAATCCTTTTATTTTTTTTTTTTTAGTTCCAATTTAGGTCTAACTTCATTTGCATTTCGAAAAGCTTCATCTATTCATTTTATGAATCGTATATCTAGCAACGCCCCTAGTTAATACTTCTGTCCAACATCAACAAATTAAAGTTACTTAAGAGTCTTCTGACGGAAAGTCCTGCATCACTGATCAAAAATTTGAGCAAATAATACAGAAGCCTGGACAAAATTGAAATCACACTATGACAAGAAAAGAAAAATCTTGACATCATACATCACCACATTTTTCGATTTATCATTAGCAATGAGTGGGGAGGTATCTAATATTCGTTCACTTTGTGACAAGTGTAACGAAATTGTAATCGGAATTCGAACCATGGGTAGCGAAGCGGAGTATTGAGATGCATGGTTGATACAAATTATTTTACGTAAGCTGGATAGTGAGACAAAACAGTTATGGTCAAAGGAAACAACCGAAAAGGTTTTCCAACACTTGCCGATTTTTTCAAATTTTAAAATACCAGATGTGATGGGCTTCATGATGGAGAAATTGACAATCGGGGGTTACGAAACCAACCATTTTCACAACAAAACCAACATTTCAGGGGAAAACTGTTCTTCAAACAATGACGTTAAATTCAAATTGGTCCTTGTGCCCATGCTGTAATGTAAATCATCATCTCTTTCACTGTATGAAATTTCGCAGTTTCGATGTCAGACTTAGACGAAATTTAGTCATTCAATCGGGAGCTTGTTACAATTGTCTGCGCATGAATCATTCAGTAAATGAATCCCCTGATTTGTCCAATTGTCGCACCTGCAATAAATGGCATAATTCATTGCTTCATGGATCCGAACCAATGAACTTTCAAAACCAACAACAATCAACCATTAAGCCTCATGCATCGAATCATTCAAAACCAGTTGAAGAGCCTCAATTATATACGCATTCACGAACACCAGGTCACACTTCATCACCATCGCACCCATCAACATCTGCGCCAATCATTCATCAAAATGATCTCACACTGTCGACGAATTCAATTATTAATGGTGATCCAAATTATCAAGAATTAAACTCACCGAATGAATTAAAACCACCGCACGAAATGGATCATCATCGAAATGGACTATCACTGTTGATGATGTGAGCAAAACGCTTCAACGGTTTTGGGAGCTTGAGGAACCTCCAACAGCATTGAAACACAAACCAGATGATCAATTGTGCGAATCATATTTCAACCAGTCAGTCCAACGGAACAAAGCTGGAAGCTACATTGTATGACTGCCATTTATCACACCGCACGGCAAATTGGGACATACGAGATCTGCAGCTGTGCGTCGACTTATAACTATGCAACGTCGTTTCATTAGAAACCCTCAGATTGCAGTTGAATATAAAAAATCCATGAACGAATACTTGAATTTGGGGCATATGAAGGAAGTTCCGCAGAATGAAATAGCCAGACTTGATGAAGACGTTTTTTATCTTCCACACCATGCTGTTCAACGGATAAATAGCTCGACCACCAAACTTCGAGTCGTTTTCGATGGGTCCTGTAAATCTTCTTCCGGCTTATCAATTAATGACATTTTACTTACAGGACCCACTATACAAGATGTTCTTATCACTATTGTAACTCGTTTTAGGCAGCACTCGATCGTTTTTTCCGCAGATGTTGAAAAAATATATCGGCAACTTACCGACTCAACAAAGTCATATATGGAATGTCTTGTGCACCATATCTGGCTGTCAGGACACTTCAAAAAATAGCTGATTGTATTGAACAAAATTATCCGGCAATTCCGGCCAAAGTCATAAAACGAGATTTCTATATCGATGATCTACTTTCTGGATGTGAAAACCCTAATATCGCGATTAACTTGTTTGAAGAACTATGTCTCATCAGATTTTTTATCTAGAATTCCTGATGAGCCTAAGGAATCTACCATGTTAACTTTTGACGACGATAACGCGACCATCAAAACTCTCGGTGTTCAATGGAATCCTGTGAGAGATGTTTTTTCATTCGTAATCAACATAACTTCCAGCACGACATATTCCAAGCGACATTTACTCTCTGAGATTTCCAAAACTTTTGATCCCTTGGGCTGGGTATCTTCATCGGTTATAGCTATGAAGATACTTTTCCAAAAATTATGGATTCGAAACATTAAATGGGATGATGAAATCAAAAATTGGGATAATGTATAAAATTGAACTTGCCTAAACTTGAAACCATCCAAATTCCTCGTCATTTTTTCATTTCTTCAACCACGAAATCGATCCAAATACATGCATTTTGTGATGCATCTGAGCTGGCGTATGCAGCCGTAGTTTATCTACGAATATTGAAGATGCAGCAGGCAATATTAAAACATCACTAATTATCGCTAAAACTCGCGTGGCACCAATCAAACAAATCTCTCAATTCTAAAATTTTCCGAGACCACCAGTTTCAAGTATTTGCTTGGACTGACTCAAAAATTGTATTGGCTTGGTTATCAGATCATCCGCGAAGATGGAACACTTTTATTGGTAATCGCACGTCTCAAATCATGAAAGTAGTGTCTAGAAGTCAGTGGCACTATGTACCATCTAAGGAAAATCTTGCTGACATTGCATCACGAGGGATTAGTCCAGAACTACTTCAAGATTTCGATCAATGGTGGTGTGTTCCTAAGTGGTTGATGAGTCGAGAATGCAGCGAAATTCAGTTTTGTTGAAAAAGTTTTCATCATTTAACAAGGCCAAAAGGATCGTTGCGACACTTTTTCGATGGTTATATTGAAATTTGTGTTTTATTGATTTGATTCGAAAGTCCGAATCATTTGTCATCAAGGAAGTTCAGCGCGAAACATTATGGTTTGACATACAAGCATTTATCAACGGAGAACCTATTGATCGTAAAAGTCAGATTATTTCATTGTCAACATTCATTGACAAGGATGGAATATTGAGGGTGGGTGGACGTCTGTCGAATCTTGACTGCCAATTTGACAAGAAACAATCAATCATATTACCCAAAAGCCATAGACTTACTTGGTTAATAATCTTCGAAACTCACATGCTCAACCTACATGCTGGGCCATCTTTATTGTCAAGTCTTCTGAAACAAAGATGAATGCAGTTCGTTATTTTTGTCCGAAATGTATCAAATGCCTGAGACAAAAACAAAATATTACCACACAGCTCATGGGTGATTTACCAAAGCAACGTTTGACGGCCTGTCGTCCCTTTACAACTACCGGTATTGATTACGCTGGTCCAATTCATATTAAAACAAAACATGGTCGAGGCAAGATGCCATTGACTAAGGCGTATATCGCGCTCTTCATATGTTTCGTTACTAAGGCTGTCCTAATAGAGCTGGTTTCTGAGATGACCACCTTTTATTCAAAACTGTAATTATCTTGTGAAAGAAATTGGAAGTTGGTGAACAATTTGCTGCACAAAGATTTCAAACGAAGTCGTTTGATTGTCGGTGAAGCTTTTTAAAGTGTATTTCACCGAGAATTAAAATTAAAAATACTCTTATATCACTACTTCCCGTTTATAGAATCGTTCGATAAGATTCAAACATATTATGGAAGGGCGCTGCAATGTTGATAGTAACCCATATCAAAAGAAATCATCTTTAGGACGCAACATTCAAAACAAATAAAATAAAGCCACCAATTATATTCATCCCACCAATGATATGAAGTGTAACTCCTACATGACAATTTTTTTATTTTTCCGGTAAAACATATTCCATTATTTAGTAATACTTAAATAGAATATCCGACATTAACTTTATTACAATAAAATGTTCAAATGTTCAATGTCCAAAAAAAAAACCATTGACTCCATATATGCATACAAAGTACGAGTGTATAATGGCCATTTAGCTTGCATTTCCCTCCCGCCCCCAATAAAATACTCAAATTTATTATAAACATCTCGATACTTGTCCACCAACAAGATGTGTGCGTCTACTTCTTTATAGCCATCGTGTTCATTCGCTTTAAGCAGCAAACTAATTTATTTATTTACTTCATTTAACCATTTAACATACATTTTATAATTTATATATTTTCTTCTTAATTAACTTTAATTTTCTTATTATTTTATTATAGGCAATCAAAAAGTCCAATGATATGTATTAAAATGTAAATAAGATGACTGGATAAGAAGAAGACAAAGACCAAGACGAAGAAATTTGCGCGTTGTGTAGAATTACAATAAACACTGTGTACAGATGGTTAGTTGAAAATCATGTATGTGAAGCTTACTCTCGACTGATAACAAAACGGAATTATCTTTTTTTTTTTTTTTTCGTTAACGTGTCTTAATCTTATAACGGGAGCTTTATACATAATATACCATAAATATGTTTCAATTATGATACCCTGATGATGATGATGATGATGATGAAATTAGATATCTGGAAACATTTTTTTTATTTTTATAAATTAACAAAGTATTGTGTGTACACCTTTTGCTGCTACTGAGCGGTTCTATTATAATGTCGCATAAATTATATTTCCAGCCGAGCGGTTTTACTGTATGCCGCACCACAAACGAGTATAAAATGTTGTGAAGTGTAGTAGAGTTTGTTAAATAATAACAAATTTTTTTTTTTTTTATACAAAATGCAATTGAATATGACGGAAACGTAAATTTTATAAAATGATTTTATCTTAATCGATATTCAATTAGTTGTTGTTGTTATTTTTTAATATCGGAAATATGTAATTTAAAAGTTGTCAAATTGATATTAGGAAAATATCAGATTTTAATTTTTACTCGATTTTAATAAGCTTTTAAATGTGTGGGCTTAATAGCTTACAGATTTTTTTTTTTTTTGTTAAAAGATGATTATCAACAAAATTAGAGATTTATATCGCAGACGTTTAAATTTTTTTTTTTTTAATTTTAGATTTGTATTTATTTATAAAAATTGCGATGTAAACAGATATAGAGAGCATTAATGTAAATTTAATGTGGCACAGAAATTAGAAAGGCGATCTTTATACGAAACACTTTTACGTTTTGGGTATATAGTATAGTTGATGTAGAACTTACAAGATATACAGGAATCTGCAAACTGATTGCTCAAACTCACTTTTATCTGTGCTTAACAACCTCCAGTTAAGACCGCACGTCATCCAGAAGATTTAATTAAGAGAGTTAGATTAGGTAATAGTTTTCAATTTTCATATAAAGTAACATCTGTATAGCCTGATTGTCTATTAGTGACATGAAAACGACTCTAAGTTTTTTGGGATTACAAAAAATCCTATTGTACGAAATCATATGTACCCAGTTTTGCGTTGCAGCTCATATAAACCATATTGTCAGTAAAGCTATGAAGCTCAGCGTATTCTCAAACGAAAGTTCTGTAATCTGTAGGTCATTGGTTTTGTGTGGTTCTGAAAACAAACAAATTTCAACGTATTTTAGGCTTATACTAAGTAGAAAAGCCAGGTCGAAATACAGAAAGACCACTTCCAGAGATGTCAACAAACCCCTTATAAAAGAGTTAAATAACGTCGGAAACGAAAGAAATTATCTGCTGATGCGACTATTCGATCGAGCATAAGAACTGCGTCACTGCTTGCAATATCTACTTGAATATGCGCGTTACCTAAACCAGGTTGTCATAAAATACGGATATTGTTTTTCTCATTTAGAATGCATTTCGAATTTTATTAACGGATTATATTTTATTTCGGATTCAACAGTTCGGAGGCAAAAAATCCAGAAAAATTATTTTTACCGTTGAGAAGCTGTTGACACTTGAACAATGCTACAATCGTCAAAATGACCGTATTTGGTCAGAAATACCTCCCAGAAAAGTTGGAAACATTGCCGGAAGCCAAAAACCTTAATCTGTATGGTTTGGGCTGGATTTAAGGGGTCATAGTGAATCAAGAAGTTTATCACCGCATTGTTTACAAGTCTTTTATACTTTCAAATGATTTCGTTGAAATTCTTTAGAAATATTTGAAATTCAATCAGCCTTCGTAGTTTATTGTCACCCGGTATCAATTATAAGATAAGCAGTATCGTTGTTGAATGTTTAAACAAGAACCTTGATTTTCACCAAATCGGTTCCAAACTCTGTACAGTTTTGGAGGAATCGCAAGAGAGCAATTATATATCAAATGAGTAAGCCATTGGTGTTTGTCACGCTCAGTGCCAAAGTGAAGTACGCTGAACTGTGCTTCTCAAGATACATTGGCCCTTAGTTAATAAAGACCTCTTTACGTATTGCATTATTTCAATAAATTGCTAGACTGGGTGATGGCGCTGCTGAAAACCAAAATCCACATGAATCCGTTTGGCAAATTAAATTTATGTCTTTAATATCTCCAGGGATCTTGCCAGGCCCATAGTATTCAACATTCAGGTTGACAGACACTCATTTATTTGTACCAAACGAGGTGAAACAACATCAGCATTCCATATTGGCCGATGAACGAGACAATCTTGACAATGTATAAAGAGGATGGCCGACGTTGACTACAAGCTGATGAAGGTAAATTACTTTGATAGATTTCGATTGACGGTACGTCGACCGATGCACAGGTTTAAACTTAACTTCACAGAGATTTACACCAACACATTCAATCCGTGATGGTCAGACAATAGTGAGACGATAACAGCACCGACATTTATCAGTCAATAAGCCATCCGTTAGTGCTGATTTTCTGGTTAAATTTGGGTTACTGGTTGATTAAACGAAGGTGTTGGTTGACATGAGTACGTTTTTATTAGTTAGTACTATTTTGGTAAAATCGGATACACTCCGATCCAATTTCAAATAAACAACGGTTAAAGTGAACTGGAAACGACAAAAAACCTTGACCGGAACTTCTTTTGGCTTAAGAAATGCTACCCATTCATTCCATAGATTTATGGACCGGGTTGTCATGGGTCTCGATTTGGTTTCAGTTTACATAGACATACATTTGCAGCGAGTTCTGATAAAAAGCCAAATTTAGAAATCCTGTTCGAACGTCTTTCTAGTTTCGGGCTAAATATCAAGGCAACTAATTGTTTATTTGGTGTTCACAAAATTGACTTCTTTAACCACAAAAAAACCGTCGAACGACCTGGCGCTTTTAAAACAGAATATTAAGAGCAGGAAAAATAACTTTTCTTGGCCAATGGAATGTAACGTTGCTTATGAAAAAACAAAACAAACGCGTATTTCAACGGTGGTGGTTGTTTTACAGCAATAGAACCATTTGGTATTTGGGAGCCTTTTTACCCTTCTTCTCAAAGAAGTTACAGCCAGCTGAAACAAAATATTCAGCATTTGACCGCGAATTGTTAGCTATTTATTTCATAATAAGCAATTTAGTTGGTAGAGATTTCGCTATGTATCAAAAACAGAACAGATTCCGCCTCAGACTCGGCATCCGGAGTTTATTTCGCAACCAACCTCAGATATACGCCATATCAAAAGGCATGGTAATGTAGTCGCTAACACTTTATCACGTCCCAGCGACGTAGAAGCTGATACAATTACATTTACGAGACAACAATATAAAAACACTTATAAGACCAACTCTAAATATGACCTATTGCTGGTTCTGAAAAATTAACATAAATGCGAACAACGATTTTCGATTTCCAACATTCTCTAGCGTATCCATGTGTAAGAGCCTCTTGAAAAATGGAACTTTCTAATTTTTCTGGCTGAATCTGTTTGACGAACTATTCAAATTACCCGGCTGACGTCGGATTGCCACCCATTTAGTATTGGTTTAGTTGAGAGGTTCCATCGCCATCAGAAAAGGGCATTAAAGACTCGTGTGAACACTGCAGACTGGAGCCGTACGAAGGACCGTAAAGGTAATAAAACGTTCGGTTGATCGATTGAAACCTGCTCATTTATTTTGTAGAACGGAGAGTCGAACTAAGAAACCACAAGATAGCAATGTTAGTGTTGGATTTGACTTACTAAAAAATAAAACTTACCGGATATTTTACTGTAATTCTGCAGCCACTTCTGCCAATTCCTTCTTGGCTTCTTCGGACATGTTCTTCCGGAAAAACGCCATACATTTTCCTGGTTTTTAGATAATACTCATTCAGATCTCTAAATTTATTAGCAGGAATGCAACATTGCTGAGAATTACGATTTAAGCTACTTTAGATTAGGAACTATTTATAGTAACTATTAAAATCTCTATTTGGTCCTGAATTGTTAAGGCCATAAAATAATAAGTTTTATATTAGAAACAATTAGTAGGATCTACAAAAATTTAAATTTCAATAACGGTAGTCTATTAGCTAAAGTTACTTTTTCGTATGTCCCAAGGAATTCTGCAGAGCGTGAAAAATTTGGTTTTATATTAGGAACTAATTATAGAATCGGCTTAATAACCCACAAATCTAATTTCGCTAAAATTCATTGACCAACGTGCAAGTTCCATTTGGTGCTGGGAAAGTAATAAAGGCCTGGATTGGTTATATATGTAAAAAACAAATTTGTTTTGGCAAATCTAATGTTTTTTCAGGATTTGTATTTATGGACCAAAGTATCATTAGTAGGGTCCCGCGATATTTATTGAATTCTGGCCGTGTTTTATTTAAGAAACTGTATCACTGCTCCAAATAGAACTTCTGTTGTTAAGTACCAATTCCATTAAAATTTGGTATCTGATTTAACCAATATATTTGATGATCAATGAATTAGTTGCAGCACATCCAAATGATGAATCAATGTACCGTGTTTGAAAATTTTGTAGTGGATGATCGTCTGTCACAATTTTTTTTAAATCAAATACATAACATATTTCAAGAATTAACAACTGTAGTGGTTCCTTTAAGTCGAGATGTTCTTGTTTTTTTCTAATTTTTTCAGGCTTCGTCGAGTTTTAGTAGTTTTAGTCGTTTTTGTCCTGGCCACACTAACTCTGGGTAAAATTTCTTATCGTTAAATGCCTGAGACGATTTTAAATTTTGCCATGGATATACGGTCAGGTATCACCTACAGTCAGAGAAATACGAGGCAATTCAACGCTACTAATAATATTCGCACACAGCCACGATATATCGCAACATCAGTAGCTTCAGAGATTGTCACTATAATAACGGCAACATTTTCTAGAAGAGACTACAAACAGAAGATCTTTGGTTGGCGATGCCTGTCTCATAACGTAAACTCGACTGTACATTCATCCTGGCTTACCATTAGCAAACAATAATTTTTTTTTTCTATTACGATTATAACCAAATATGAAAATCACTGGCGACTTTAACATTAATGTGTTGCAAGACAACTCAATACTATAGACTTCATGGTCGATGAATTTAATCTCGAGACTCCTCCGACAACTTTAGGCAATAATTGTATCGATTTAACGTTGTGATTTCATTTCCGAAGCATTGGATACGTCACCTGTCCGAGATTTTTCAATACCTACAACGAAGATGAATAGAATCGAATAAGACTGACATTTCCATCGAAATTATCAAATTTAATGAACCTTTCAGAGTTCGAGTAGAACCTTTTTAAAGAATCACTTTAAAAAAAAAAGAAAAAAATATTTAATCCAATTTTCCATATTTGCAGAAATAATCCGTTCCAGTTGACGTTATTCCAGAATTTTATCGAAAAATAATTTAAGAACCCAGTTTCCCTCGCACATGTCGAATTTTATCATAACCAGTTAGGGAATAGTCTTCTATTATAGTTCATGACGCCTTATATTCTCGAGACTGGAGAAAAAAAAACAATTTCCGTTCAGTGGCGTAACTAGGTACACGCAGCAACCGCAGTCGCGGGGGCACACAGTTGTTGGGGCCCATAAGATTTCCTTTATTAGTTCTAATTTAAGATTAGATAGCTCAGATTAAGTTTAAAGTGCCAATTAACAGAACGGTACATTTCTAGGAAATTTAAAAAAAAAGAAGAAATCGTTCATATTGCTATTAAATATTTTCTTAAGACAGACTCAACCATTTCTTCTCGGTTCTGACTCAACAGAAATAAATATGCCTTTAGGTTCTGACCGATATTTAGGTTTAGAAGAAAATTAGCTAAACTCCTTTGAAATCAAAGCTTTCGACATCAAACGACAATGATTTTTGTATTTGCTGGGTTGATTTATTTGTATTTTATACGTTTTGCTAACTCCAATTTGAGGCTTTAGCCAAACAAATTCAACCTTCTACAAATCAAGTTTTGATTAGAAAAGGTTGAATTCGATTTGGCATCAAAATATTTGGCAAATTTGGTACGAAAAGGGAGTTTGCGATTTATCATTGTGTTCTCTATGATCAATTAGCGTCCGTTCGACTCATAGTTTCTTATTTCGTGGATCTTTTGATTACTAGTAAATGGTAAATAAAAATAAAATTTACAGGTTTGCAACTAGTGATGGTGTTTTTTTTTTTTGATTATGTTTGGTGGGGTTCTCCTGACTTTGGAAATTTTCACTTCCCGATTTCATATCCGCTTTTCTCAGGTTTGATCTTTTGATCACTTTTTTAAATTTCTCGAGATTTTTGGAGTTTATCATGAAAATGAGATGGACGATATTTGAGACTTAATTGGTGATTCGGTCTTATGAAAGAGGGAGAGTATGTTCGATGTTATTCAAGAAGAGCCTATTCGAAGAGTACGATTGTTCGATATTTTAAAAACTACCCGATAAGATCCGAGGATTTATTCTTATTGCATATCGTTTTATTGAGCTTATCTTTAACTTGCTTAATAGTGTTACTAACACCAAGTAACTTGTCAAATAATTTCTTATTCACACGAATTTTCGGAATTTTTCCAAATTTTCGTGAATTTTCTAGAAGTTTACAGTCTTTCTCGGTATTATTGAAATTGTTCGAGATCAATCGAGATAATATAGAGATTTTTCGAATGTTTTCTAGGGTAATCGAGATTGTTTTTTCGACATTCTCAGGATTATTCGAATTTTGTAAGGCAATGTTCTGCGCTTAGCTTTGAGTTGTAAGAATTTGCAGAGTTACAGTATCGATATATATAAATGGTGATATTTAAAACATTTTTTGAGATTATGCCAAAATTTCGATATTTCTCCGATCTCCTGTAGGTTATTAAAAATTATTCAAGAATGTCCAGATTATTTACGCTATACATGGCAGTTTGTAGCACGTATAGGATTTCCTTTGATTTTACATGCTTACGGGTAATTTGATTTCCAAGAACTTTCAAGAATATTCAAGATACTTTGATATATTTCAAATTATATTCGAAATTTGTGATGCTTTATCGATTTATTTAGAACTCGTCATAACATAGAGTTGCAAGATTTACATTTTATTTGAATGATAGCCCGAATATGTTCACAAAATATAATCTGAGTATAACAATTGGTTTCCTTACACATGGGACTCTCGAAAACGGAAACAGATTTTGGATGAAGAATATTTACGTTGAGAACAACGTAATATTCTAATTTCAAAAAATACCCTTTCGAATATCAAATCAAATTTCTGAGTAAAATAATTTGAGTTGAAAAGCTTCGATAAGTGAAAGCTCTTAAAACTAAAAGTTCTTGACATTTCTTGCTAATACATGATTTATGCTCATTAAACATTTTGTTGAGAATGTATAAATAAATTATCAAGCTTAAAGCTCATTAAAAACAATACCTGAAAATAATTGAGAAGCTCTTAAAACTAAAAGCTGTCAAATCCTACCCCATATTCCGTCATCATTTGTAATATGAAATTTCAAAATAAAATGGTTTGTTTAAAAAGCTGCGAAAAGTCAAAGCTCTTAAAACTAAAGCTATTGGAAATATTTTCAAATACATAATTTATTATCATCAAACAGTTTATTAATAACATGAAATTATTGAAAAACCTCACAAATGTTAAGTTCAAACCCAAATGGTATAAATTAATTATCAAGCTTAAAGCTCACTGAACACAAATATTCTAAATGTATCCTAAAATACCACCTTCCTTTATTATATCAAATTTTATAGTTAAATGGTCTGGTTTGGAAACCTCCTAAAACTAAATCTTTTGATGATTGATGATTAACTCTAAGAACAAATATTCTAAGTTTCAGCCAAAATACCGTCACCTTTTGTAAAATCATATTTCTGAGTAAAATGGTTTGGTTAAAAGAGCTTTGATAATTGAAAGCTTATAAAATTAAAAGTTCTTGATTTAAAAGGCTAAACTTGTTTAAATTAATTATCAAACTTAAAACTAATTGATAATTTTTCCAAATTACATATTTTATGCTTATACAATTTTTTTAACAAAACTTACGAATAATTCGATATTTGAGAACTTTCAAGAATATTCGAGATACTTTGAAAATTCAACATTTTTGAGATTATTTCGAAATTCTTGATATTTTTCAAATTATATTCGAAATTTGTGATGACTTATCGATATATTTAGAAATCGTCAGAGCTCAACTCAATGTTGCAACACGTTTCATGTCATCTACTCTCGAAATCAGTTACTTTTAGTTATTGCAAGGACTGGACAATAGGAAGAAATAAATTTTTCGCTAAACGCTTTACTTGTTCATAGGTTCAAGCAGCATTTTTAGCGGCCCAAAAAAATGGGAGCGGAGGGGCCCGAAATTTGTAGTTACGCCACTGCTTCTGTTGTTCGATTTCATTGTCAGTCCGTTAGACTGACGAATATTACTTCAAAAATTATTTTTTTGGCTCGAGCTGCTCTTCTAAAAAAAATTGTATTTCACGATGATTTTCTATTTTCAGTTTTCAGTCACATGTCAATTTTGTCCCGTGACAAAAATCTGAAATAATTCAGAGGCCGGGGCGAAAATCAAATAAAATATGACTCATATAGTTTTATTCTTAGGTTGATGCTGGTACAATAAGATTTTATTCTGGCAACACTGATCATGCCACTGGTAACACTGATGTTACTGTTGTGACAGAGGATTTATCGCTTCTTTCCAAACAGATAGTTCCATAAATTGAAAGGGTTTGGTGGATTATTGTCAGTGTTGATTTTTCCTGATGATCAGCTGTCAGATGAGTAAGCTGAAATTAAATCAATACACATATTAATATTTAGTAATTATACATGTAATTTAATTGTACTTAGCTTTAAGAATGTACTGATCTTCCTCTGTTTTCCAAAATTGTTTAATCATTAATAATTTTTCCTGTTTATTTATATAATTATTTATTGTCAAAATGTTAACTAAAAATTATTGACGTTTGAAATATTGCTCTTGAGCGACATCTATAAACTAACATTTTACATAAAGGTGCTACAGTTTGTACTAAAAATTTGATAGGGTTACGCAAAATAATAATTTAGTATAGTATATTTGGTAGAACAGTATATTTATTAGAACAGTATACAGTCCATTGAAAGAAAATAAAAAAAATGTAATTTTAGTTTTTGGGAGAAGCGGCACGAAGAAACAACCACAAATAAAAATTAAACTTGTAAACTACCATTTTTTTTTTTCTTATAATTTATTTTAAATGTTGTAAAATTTTACATGGTCCTTCGAGCCGGATGCCGCTGCTCATCAAAGTTTAATCAAGTATTAAAATAAACGAAAGTGATAGTGTAATTAGTGAATATTAAATCTAAACGAAAAAAGCATTATTTAAAGAAAAAAAAAATTAAATTAAGCGTGATATAATATGGCGGACGCTGAGTCACTAAAAAAGACGCTCACAGGCATAGAGATTTCTATCAAGAAAATTGAAAAATTTGCTGAAGAAAACGTGAATAACGCCGATGCAGATTTAGACCAGGTGTGTGTTAGGAAAAGCCGCGTGGAAATTCTCTTAAATAAATACATGGAAACAGAGCAACAGTTATTTAAATATGACAACGAACATGAGTCGTCATTGCAAATTGTGGAAGAGATATATTTCAACGCGTCTAGTAAACTAAATAAAATAGAGTCAGTTCGTAGGCCATCCACACAATGCAACTTAAGAGCACCGTTTGAAAGCACGAGTATTAATAATACGGGCATAGCGTATGGCGGTCGCCCGCAGTCGAGTGAAGTGAAGTTACCAAGAGTTCCGTTGCCGAGCTTTAACGGCAATTACATTGAATGGCAATCGTTCTTCCAGCTATTCATGAAACAAGTAGATGAGCGTCCGGGGCTGTCCAATGCTGAAAAACTGCAATTTTTGAGGGGTGCCTTGCAAGGTGAGGCCGAAGAATTAATTAAGCATATGCCAATCACCGATGAATGCTATAGTGAAGCTCTCGAAAAGCTGAAAAACCGATACAACAAGAAGCGCTATACAATCAATGCGTATATACAAAAATTTATGGAACAGCCTACCGTAACACAAGCAAGTGTTCCTATGATTAAAAAATTGTATGATACCTCGGATGGTGTTATCCGAGGCCTTAAAGCTTTGGGTGAAAGCTCGGAGAGTCGCGATCCCTGGCTGATCTACATAGTTCTTAGCAAGTTAGATAATGAATCGAGATCGCTTTGGGCACGTGAAACCAAAAATGAAGAGCATCCCACAATAAAGCAACTTTTCAGTTTTCTGGGAGATCGAGTTGATGCTTTGGAAACGTTTGGCATGAGTAATCCTAAGTCCTCGACCTCCAACACTGCATTTCAGCCGCCAAGGATGACAAAATTGCATGCAATTATGGCAGACTTTTGTGAATTATGCAAATCGGAAGATTCACACAGGCTACAAGACCGTCCTAATTTTGTAAAATTGAATCAGCCCAATCGCATTTTGTATATTAAAGAGGAAGGAAGATGCTTTAACTGTTTATACAAGGCTCACTCGGTATATCAATGTCGATCAAATTCACGATGTAGAATTTGCCGTCGTAGACACCACACAATGCTACATGAACACCAGTCACGGGAAACATCAAGCCAAAGCCATAATGGGTTGCAGAGTTCCACACCTGATGCAATAAACAACAACAATTCCGAAGAAACATCGAGCAGCAAAGGGCAGGCAAATGAGGAAAAATCTATTACCAATGCTCATATAGAATTAGATCAAACATTGAATGCCTATTCAAGCGAATTGCGCACATCGCCAAAGACCAGTTATCCAAAAAATACCCAGCTTACGTCGTTGCTGCCTACAGCTTTAGTGAAAGTTAAAGACTACAACGGAAACCAACATATATTCCGAGCCTTGTTGGACTCTGGCTCTGAATCAAATTTCGTTACAACAAGATGCATAAATCAACTAAGATTAATAGCGTCAAGGGATTCCATAGGAATACGAGGCTTAGGCCACTCAAATGTGGGTCGTACACGTGGCTCGGTACAGATGGAACTTTCTAATACAGATGAAACGTATTCAACGAAAATTTGGTCATATGTCGTGCCAAAGGTATCATATTCAACAGCAAAAAATACGACAAATCATCGCGATAGAAAGATGTTGGGCAAAATTAATTTGGCTGATCCGAGTTTATTTGAAGCGGGTGAAATTGATATCTTACTCGGGGTAAATATATTTTTCGAAGTTTTAGAATCGGGAGAAAAAATAGAATCAGAGGAATTAGCAGCCCATAAAACGAAGTTTGGCTGGATAGTAGTAGGAAGAGCGAATAGTAAGACAAACTTAGAACCTAACACTTTAAATACAAGTATCGACCCAAGTGCCTGCCTTAATGAATCATTGTATAAATTTTGGGAAATTGAGAGCATCCCAGCAGCGACCATATTATCACCAGAAGAAGAAGATTGTGAGGCTTTGTTCTCGAGTACAACAACCAGAGGAAACGATGGAAAGTTCGTAGTCCGTCTTCCATTCAAGGATAACGCCAACCAGTTGGGCTCCTCATATCAGCTAGCATTCAGTCGATTGAGAGCCATGGAACGTCGATTTCAAAGCGATAAGATATTTAAAGATATGTATTTCGCATTCATGGATGAATATGAGGCATTAGGCCATATGACATTAATTGGTGAAGCTGATAAAACTGCATACATCCTACCACACCATGGAGTAATGAAGGAGAGTACCACAACCAAGATAAGGGTTGTGTTTGATGCCAGTGCCAAATCAAAGAATAATATATCTCTAAACGAAATGCTGAAAATTGGTCCTACAGTTCAGTCGTCGCTTGCGGAAATTTTACTTAGATTTCGTCAACATCAATTCGTATTTACCGGCGACGTGGAGAAGATGTACAGGATGATTTGGGTTCATCAAGAAGATGCGCGTTATCAAAACATATTATGGCGAAGAAGTCCTGCAGAAACTCCTAAACAATATCGCTTGAACACGGTGACATACGGAATTGGACCATCCGCTTTCCTCGCAACCAGAAGTCTGAAGGAAGCAGCATTAGACATAGGAAGAATCAGCGAATCTGCATCAAAAGTAATACAGCGTGACGTTTATGTGGATGACTTAATGACTGGCACTTCGAGCGAAGCGGAACTACTTAAACTTAAAGACGAAATCCAGATTCAGTTGAAATCATTCGGTTTCAATATGCGAAAGTTAAGATCCAACATCAACAAGGAAATCAATGAGCATGCTGATGCATCGAATATTAATTTAACGACAGCTGAGACAAAACAAATTTGTCAAGACGAAGCGAGCAAAGTTTTGGGTTTAGTTTGGAACTCATACCATGATGAATTGAGCTTTCAATTCCAGCCTAACGAAATTCCGATTCTTACTAAAAGATCACTGTTATCAGAGGCAAGCAAGATTTTCGACCCTCTAGGATTGCTATCTCCAATAATCATAAAAATAAAAATTATTTTTCAAAAATTGTGGCTCGAGCCTATTGGATGGGATGATGAGTTACCGGACAGCGTGAAATCAGATTGGTGGAAAATCAAAGATAGTTGCCATCGTATTGGCCAAATAAAGATTCCAAGATGGATACATATCAGCAGCAATGTGAATCACTCAGTGATTCTTCATGGATTTGGAGACGCAAGTGAGTCAGCATATGCAGCATGCGTTTATGCTGTCACAAATTTCAATGGTGTCTCAACGTCGAGATTGGTGGTTGCAAAATCAAAAGTTGCTCCCATAAGTCAAAACAGCCTGCCAAGATTGGAGCTGCTTGCAGCGTTATTACTCGCGAAATTAACTTCATGGGTAGAAGCTACGTTAACCATGAAAGCCAAGCAAGTAATATTGTGGACGGACTCGACAATAGTCCTGGATTGGTTGTCTTCTCACCCGAGGAGATGGCAAACGTTTATTCGAAACCGAACAGCTCAAATCTTGGATACTTATAAATATAGCAGAGAACATTGGCGTCATATAAGGTCAGAAGAAAATCCAGCCGATTGTGCCTCTAGAGGTATCTATCTGGATGAGTTAATGGAACATGAACTATGGTGGACCGGGCCAGCTTGGTTAATATCCGATTTTAATCAGACTAGTTCAAACGCTGAAATAATCATCAATCCGCAGGATTTGGGGTCCATAGCTTTAAACTGCGTCGTTGCACAAGACTTCTTAGAACATCTAACTCAAAATCACGTTAGTTTTTATTCTGCATGCCACGCTTTAGCCATGGCTCGAAAGTATATTCAAATCCTCAAAGCAAAGATTCGACCAGAACTGATGAAAGAGTTTGATCCAGTAATTCATCCTAGTGATATTCATCGAGCAGAACGATTATTATGTATGCATGTCCAGCAGACAATGTTCGCAAAAGAATGTGAATCTCTGTCAAAGGGTTCATTAGTAGCAAAACAAAGTGGCATTAGAAGTTTGAATCCATTTCTGCATCACGATGGGTTAATACGAGTTGGGGGCCGGATTGATAAATCTACATCAAGTTTTCTCGTGAAGCACCCGATCATTTTGCCGAGCTGTAAGTTATCGAAACTAATCATATACGATTATCATTTATCATTTCAGCACTCTGGTATTACATTAACACTAGCAATGGTAAGAAGAAAATTTTGGATTATTCGCTGCAAAAACGGTATTCGATCGATAATTTATCATTGTATAAAGTGTACAAAAGCAAATCCCAGGTTAGAACAACAGATGATGGGGGATTTACCATCCGTGAGACTGCACTATGAACATGCTTTTGCGAACGTTGCTACTGACTATTGTGGTCCATTCAGTGCGCATATTGTGAGAAGAAGAGGAGCAACGCCAATAAAAGTCTACGTTTGTCTATTTGTATGTATGGCCTCAAAAGCCGTGCATTTTGAGGTCGTTGGAAATCTTACAACCGACAATTTCGTAGCTGCTTTGCAGAGGTTCATCAGTCGTCGTGGTATCTGCCGTTCCATATACAGCGATAATGGGGCCAATTATGTCGGCGCGCGCAATCAGTTCCAGCAAGTTTATGATTTCTTGCGAGACAATAATTCCGAAATCAACGCATTCCTTCTGAAAAATCAAATTTGCTGGCATTTCATTCCTGCTGGTGCTCCACACATGGGTGGCCTTTGGGAGGCCTCCGTTAAGTTACTTAAAACCAGCTTATACAAAACAATGGGGAACCACATATTAACATTAGAAGAATTCCAGACACTGATTGTTCGTATTGAAGCCGCTGTAAATTCACGGCCAATTTGCATAAATGAACGCGAGGAGGTAGATGCATTAACTCCTGCGCATTTTATTATTGGAAGAGCGTTGGCAGACATCCCGCAGCCGATTGCAGTTAATAACGTGTCTCGATGGCATACAACGCAGCAGATTTACACGCATTTCTGGCGGAAATGGCAAGGGCATTACGTAACTGCGCTTCAATCCAGATATAAATGGCATGAAGCCAAATACAATTTAAAAGTGGGGGATATCGTCCTAATGGCTGATGAGAGAAGTCCATCTTTACAGTGGCCATTAGCAAGAGTAGTTGCCATACATCCCGGCGAAGACGGTCTAGTGCGAGTAGTAACTCTAAAGGTTGCTCGTACGAATACTACAATCAGCAGACCGATCCATAAAGTATGCAAGCTTCCGATCATTGAAGATGAAGAAATCCTGAACCAGGAGGATTCAGGGCGGGCGGAATGTTGTGACAGAGGATTTATCGCTTCTTTCCAAACAGATAGTTCCATAAATTGAAAGGGTTTGGTGGATTATTGTCAGTGTTGATTTTTCCTGATGATCAGCTGTCAGATGAGTAAGCTGAAATTAAATCAATACACATATTAATATTTAGTAATTATACATGTAATTTAATTGTACTTAGCTTTAAGAATGTACTGATCTTCCTCTGTTTTCCAAAATTGTTTAATCATTAATAATTTTTCCTGTTTATTTATATAATTATTTATTGTCAAAATGTTAACTAAAAATTATTGACGTTTGAAATATTGCTCTTGAGCGACATCTATAAACTAACATTTTACATAAAGGTGCTACAGTTTGTACTAAAAATTTGATAGGGTTACGCAAAATAATAATTTAGTATAGTATATTTGGTAGAACAGTATATTTATTAGAACAGTATACAGTCCATTGAAAGAAAATAAAAAAAATGTAATTTTAGTTTTTGGGAGAAGCGGCACGAAGAAACAACCACAAATAAAAATTAAACTTGTAAACTACCATTTTTTTTTTTCTTATAATTTATTTTAAATGTTGTAAAATTTTACAGTTACCACTGCGATTTTTTACAGGGGGAAGGCTGGAAGGGGGGAGGATTTTTAAACACACTTCTCAAACTTGTATCATTGAGACAAAGAGATGGGTTAGAGAATTAGTGGAGCGATTGACAGAGCGTAAAGTATAATATGTGCTTTTCAAGCATGGCACTTTTTGCCTTTGGATAGGTATTTCAGGTAATTAAAAGTCAATCTAGTCATCAGGTGTTCATTTTCACTTGCTTCTACATTTGGAGTGGTATTAAAATCAGAAGAATCGAAAAAATATCAAAATGGGAATAAAATCATCCTCTAAGAGTGTATGACTGTACTCGTACATTTGGATAATCTGCCTCTAGAGTGTTATTACTGGAGACGTCTTATTTTTATGTGATTTGTCGATAACTATCGATAGAAAAAAAATCATTTCAAGTTTCACGTGGGAAATCTGAAAAATTCAATTTTACAAAACTCATTAGAAACTAAGTAATTAGAGGCTAATGATATACAAAGTTTCTAATGGTTTGTAGAAAATCGAACTTTACCAGATTTAGTCAGACAGATCAAGTCAATGTAGTGCAGGTCCAGACATAACACTCTAGAGGCTGATTTTATATCAATTTTAGATATATTGTTTTCTAGATGTTTACAGTCTTTCCGGTATTATTCATTAATATCCAGATTTTTCGGACATTCCCAGGATTATTCGAGATTCACATAATATAGAGATTATTAGATTTTTTCTGAAAGAAATATTTCTGTTGCTCGACATGCCTAGGATTATTCGAGAATTTTAAAGGTTTTCGAATATATTCGAATTTCGTAAAGCAATGTTCTGCCCTTAGCTTTGAGTTGTAAAAATTTGCAGAGTTACACATATCCATAAATCTAAATGGTGATATTTAAAACATTTTTTGAGATTATGCCAAAATTTCGATATTTCTCCGATCTCCTGTAGGGTTTTCAAAATTATTCAAAAATGTCCAGGTTATTTACGCTGTAGCACGCATAGGATTTCCTTTCGTTTTACATACTTACGGATAATTTGATTGTCAAGAACTTTCAAGAATATTCAAGATACTTTGATATATTTCAAATTATATTCGAAATTTGTGATGCTTTATCGATATATTTAGAACTCGTCATAGCATTGAGTTGCAAGATTTACATTTTATTTGGGGCCATTTGAATGATGGCCCGAATATGTTCACAAAATTTAATCTGAGTAAAACAATTGGATTCCTTACACATGAAACACTCGGAAACGGAAACATATTTTGGATGAAGGATATTTACGTTGAGAACAAATATTCTGATTTCGAAAAATACCCTTTGTAATATTAAATCAAATTTCTGAGTAAAATGATTTGAGTTGAAAAGCTTCGATAAGTGAAAGCTCTTAAAACTAAAAGTTCTTGACATTTCTTGCTAATACATGATTTATGCTCATTAAACATTTTGTTGAGAATGTATAAATAAATTATCAAGCTTAAAGCTCATTAAAAACAAATACTCTAAATTAATCCTAAAATACCTGAAAATAATTGAAAAGCTCTTAAAACTAAAAGCTAATGAAATAATTTGTAATATGAAATTTCAAAGTAAAATGTTTGTTTGAAAAGTTGCGAAAAGTCAAAGCTCTTGGAAATATTTTCAAATACATAATTTATTCTCATTAAACATTTTATAAATAACCTGAAATTATTAAAAAGCTCAAAAATGTTAAGTTCAAACCCAAATGGTATAAATTAATTGTCAAGCTTAAAGCTTATTGAAACCCAATATTTCAAATTTATTCTAAAATCCCACCTTCCCTTAAACTATCAAATTTCAGAATAAAAGGTAAATGATTTGGGTTAAAAAGCTTCAATGTGAATGCTCCTAAAACTAAAAGTTCGACGTTTTTTGCAAATACACAATAGATTTTCATAAACCATTTTAACAAAAACCTCAAATTATGAAACGACTCACAAATGTTAAAGTTCAAACCCGAAAAGTATAAATTAATTATCAAGCTTAGAGCTCATTGTTAACAAATATTCTACATTTATCTCAAAATTCCGTCGCCATTTTTAATACCAAATTTCGGACTAAAATGATTTGATTTAAACAGCTTCGATAAGCGAAAGCTTATATTATATTACCATGTTTCCAAGTAAAATGGTTTGGTTTGACTCTCTGACATTGAGAACAAATATACTAAATTGTCCCTAAATTCGTTTGGTTTAAAAAGCTTTTCTAATTTGAGGCTCTTAAAACTAATAGTTCTTGACATTTCTTGCAAAACATAATTTTTGCTAAAACCTGAAATTGTGAAAAAGCTCACAAATGTTAAGTTCAAACCCAAATAGTATAAATTAATTATCAAGCTTAAAGCTCACTGAACACAAATATTCTAAATGTATCCTAAAGAACCAAATTCCTGGGTCTGGTTTAAAAACCTCCTAAAACTAAAGCTTTTGATGATTGATGAATATGATTAACTTTGAGAACAAATATTCTAAGTTTCAGACAAAATTCCGTCACTCTTTGTAAAATCATATTTCTGAGTAAAATGGGTTGGTTAAAAAAACTTTGATAGTTGAAAGCTTATAAAACTAAAAGTTCTTAATTTAAAAGACTCAACTTGTTTAAATTAATTATCAAACTTAAAACTAATTGATAATTTTTCCAATTATATATTTTATGCTTATACAATTTTTTTAACAAAACTTACGAATAATTCGATATTTGAGAACTTTCAAGAATATTCAAGATACTTTGAAAATTCAACATTTTTGAGATTATTTCAAATTCTTGATATTTTTCAAATTATATTCGAAATTTGTGATGACTTATCGATATATTTAGAAATCGTCAGATCGTTGCAACACGTTTCATATCATCTACTCTCGAAATCAGATACTTTTAATTAATGCAAGACTGGACAATAGGAAGAAATACATTTTTCGCTTTACTTGTTCAAAGGTACAAGGAGCATTTTTAGGGATCCAAAAAAATGTTGCGGGTGAGGCCAGAAATTTGTAGCTACGCCACTACTTCAAAAATAATTTTCTCTGGCTCGAGCTTCAAGTCCAAAAAAAAAAATGAATCTCACGATGGTTTTCTATTTAGTTTTCCCTATCACATGTCAGTTTTGTTTTATGGCCGTGACAAAAATCTGAAATAATTCAGAGGCCGGGCCGAAAATCAAAAAAATATGACTCATATAATTTTATTTTCGCGCTGGTGCAGGTACATTAAGATTTTATTCTGGCATCTTTCTCGTGAATACAAAGAAAAATTTTATATTAGTATTGCCACTGTGATTTTGTTTAGGGGTGGGGGGAGGGGGAGGTGAGTATTATTCAGACAAAGAGATGGGTTGGAGAATTAGTAGAGCGATTGGCAGAGCGTAAAGTGTACTGGCATTTTTTGCCTTAGGTTAGGTATTTTAAGTAATTACAAGTCAATCTATAGTTACCAGGTGTTCATTTTCACTTGCTTTTACATTTAGAGTGGCTTTTAATGCCAGCGTCAGAAGAATCCAAAAAATATCAAAATTGGAATAAAATCATCCTCTAGAGTGTTATGTCTGGAGATGTGTTATCTTTATGTGATTTGTCAATAGCTATCGTTGAAAAAAAAATTATTTCAAACTTCACGTGGGAAATCTGAATTTGATTTTACAAAAATCATCAGAAACTAATTAGAGGCTAATTTTATACAAAGTTTCTAATGATTTGTGGAAAATCGAAATTTACAAAATTTCGCACGGGAAACATGAACTGGAATTTTTCCAGCGATAACTATTGACAGATGAAGTCAATGCAGTACAGGTCCAGACATAACACTCTCGAGGCTGATTTTATATCAATTTTCAAAATTTTTTTGAAATCCGCGAATTTTCACAATTTACCACAAGAAAGTAGAATGGTAACTTTTGGTTGAACACTGTGCTGCCAACGACTATATTTTTATTTTCAGCTGGGATAATACAATCTGCATTGTCGATTTTTATTTTCGGCTAGAAACTTTCTTCTAATATTAACAGGGCTCTGTATTATCAACTTTTTACTTTCGGCGAACTTTAACAGTATCCCAATATGGACTCATCACAAATTTGAAAGACACACATGATTTTTTGCTTCGCTTTCATCAACATTTCGTATATGATGCACTATTCAAAAAATATCCATGTATAGTTCTCTATGACGGAGGTAGATTACTTTGTGGCAAATAAAACAACCCGACCCACATAAAACCTAGATAATTAAAACTGCCACCCCTTATTATCACGAGTTCCCTTACGAAATGGTCCAGACTATTATTATTCAGAAACTATCAAGATTGATCATTGTAACAATCCCGCGGATAGAAATCCTGTTTCCCGTAAAAACGTTTGAAACCCCTCGAAACACGATTTGAAAATATATTTGGCATGGGCCAATCGTATAAAGAGAGGATATACATAAAATAGCAATGAGAGCTCCATTGAAAAAAGAAAGTGAAGTATACTCGGCATCTTGAGCCATATAATTTGGAAGCAAACCGTAGTGAAGTTCTTAGCAAATATTAGCAAAAACAGAAATGTGTGAGTAAACCCAATAGTATCCATTTAGTCATTTAGACGATTTATGTATTGTACAACGAAATTTGTTCAATAAATTTGTTCAATAAATCTCAAAGTCACATGGTTTTTGTCAAATGGATGTAGCACGCGATAGAGGGGGCGGGTACTTAAATAACAAGCATTGTTTGCATCTAATTTTGTACGAAGTTATGCCGTCGAAATTTGTTCAACAAAAAAACTAAAGTACCGAAGTCAAATAATTTTTCTCAGATTTTCGAAGTAAAATTATCGAGTTGCCGGGGACTGAGGTCGGTCTTATAAATAACAACTAATATTTGCATCGAATAATGTACGAAGTTCCGCTGAAGAAATATGTACAACACAAATCAACAGTCCCGAAGTCAATTGATTTTTCTCGAATGTCCCTAATATGCAATTGGTTAAAAATTATCAAATAGCCCGTCTCTGTCGGTCTTATAATTAACAAGCAATATTTGCGTCAAATGCTGTTCGATGTTCCCATCGATCATAAGAATATAAAAAGTCACAATTTGCCTGGTAAGAATTCCTTAAGATTAAATTTTATCTAAATATTCGAATTTGTAAGAACTTCATTGATTTATATTACTTAACGACTCAAATACAAAAACAAAAATGCTTCAAAAATATTTACTTTACCACTTACTCATCAATATTCAATGACATTTTTGGTGTTTACCTGAAAATAAAAATAACAATAATTAATTAACAATTACAAATTTTAAATGATATCATCCATACACATTTAACCTTCTGTACAAACAAAAATGAGACCGTGGGTTTTATAATACTTTGGAATATGTTTAACATGAACTTTATTTTATATAAATTGATTAAAATGTTCGTCCGCATATTGTGTCCGCGCGGCACCATACAAAATAAAACACCCTATAAAATAAACAACCACACTTAACCACAACAACAACAACAATAACAATAAATAGGTTTAATTAATGTCGAATGTATTCATATATGGTTTAAGCCGCAACCAAAAAACATACCGCGTCAACAAATTGATCTTTAAACAATCATTAATCAATTAAAACGTGCGAGTACTTTTGTGTATATGCGGTTTTAATTATAAATTTCGGGATCAGCGCGGATTGGGATTAATTAATTAATTAATAAAGTATAATTCCATTAAATTTATTTATTTATTTATATGTCTTATGTGTTTATATATAAGCTACGTACAATAAATAATAATAATCTTCTCTCTGCTGGCCTTTTGTATGTTGATTCAATTTGATTCCAATATGTGTGTGGTCTCCTCTTGATTATTTCTTTACTCGTATGTCTATTATTACTAATATCATTACTTTTCTTAATATGTATTATTATTGTTGTTGTTGTTTTTTTTTTTTTTTTTAATTTCAGCTATCAAGTAATTAACTTTGACATGTACACTGTTTTCTTACATCAACTTCTTGTTTTATTTTATATAATGGCGCTCGAAATTTATTTTTACTGTACAATAGATAAATTTGGGTTTCAATGGGAATGTAGCGGTGTACATGTATACATACCGTTGTTAGACATTGATGGTAATTCTGTCTTGATTTTTATGAATGGAATTTTTGTTTATTATTTTTAGGTACAGGCCTCAGTAAAAATGAACTTCGAAGTCTGAAACCACCAATTAGTAATTTGGATTGGAAATAGGTATACTGGCCCTTTATAGGACAGTGTAAGTTAGCTCACCTAAATAATTCCAAACAATATATGAGGAGAAGCTTGTTTGTTTTTAACAGAAAATATGACTAGGTTTTTAATGTTGAGTAACCTTGAAATGACAGATCAAGGTCAACATAGTTATTTTAATACAAACTTGTCTTGGAAAATATGTAGAAAGAAGACAAGATTATTATTATTGTTAAAATTGGTTGGAACCCAATCCGAACTGGGATTTAATCCTAGTTCACATAAGGGATTTAGCAAAATGAATTAATTTGAACCAATACTAGGGTGATAATCATTGTAAATCCAATGATTTAGAATGAAACAGTTCTAAACGAAATACGTTGAAAGAAGAACAAATGGTTTATAATACCTCTAAAGTACCCTCTAAAGGGTTGAATTTGAAAATTGTAAAATACTCGGATTAACCGAAAATAATTTAAATTATGTACAAAGAAAATAATAAAAATCAGTGGAACAAAAAAATATACGGGGGCTCAAACTTCGCAAGGTGATCAGAATTTCGGTCTGGAAAATTACGTGCATAACCTCCAACCCAACTTGGAAATGAAACCCTAACTGATTCTTTACTTAAATTAATCATCACCAATTCAACCTACATACCCAACTTCAACTCAACATTTATTTAACCCTCAATTCAACCCGCAAATAAATCCCCAACTGAACTGTCACTCAACCCTAACCTAACTCCTACTCAACGAGCAATTTAATGTCCAACTCAATCGTCTAACTCTCAGCATATATTAAAAATTGGTCAACTTGTATCGAAAATGACGTGTTAATAAGCACGTGGTTTTTCATCAATTACTTTTCATGTACCCGAACTAGTGTGAAGTTTATGACAAATACTTTTGACAAAATATAAAAACGTGTTAGAATTAGTAAATGTAAAACCTAACAACAGCCGAATAATAAAAAAAAAGAAATTTTATAAACTAAAACCATTTTGGTAAATGGTAACACGTATTGATAAAACGAAATATTTGCGTGCCGCTTCAAACGGTTTTATGCGTTTTTAAAAACTGCTCTACTAGCGGCAATCGTAGAGATGGTTACGCGTATCTGAGTATGCTATGCTTTAGGGATGTTTTGGGTTATACAAAATATTTGCGAAACCCGTCAAACCGTTTCTATGAATTTTTCAAAAGTGCTCTACTCAACAAAAAAGGTGAAGGTGTTCGTTTCGGTCATTGACACGCAATCGTTTAGTAGAGCAGCTTTGAAACATTTACAAGAACCGTTTGACGAGTCGTGCACAAATATTTCTTTTGACTCAAAACATCGCTAAAGGTGCGTACAATACGATATTCATACACAGATATGCGTAGTCATTTATACGATTGTGTGTCAATGGCCGTCAAACGAACACCATCACATTTTTGTAGTAGAGCAGTTTTGAAAAATTTATTAAAACGGTTTGACGGGTCGCGCAAATATTTCGTCTGGCTCATAACATCCCTAAAGGTGCATGCATATGTACAATACGATGACATACTCAGATACGCGTAGCAATTTCTACGATTGCGTTTCAATGGTTGGTAAACCCCAGTTATTTTAACTATGTGTTTAAACTGTTGTAAGGTTTTTTTGTACAGCGTTACACTTTTTCTAATACAATCACATATTTTATCATTTGTCATAAACTTAACTTTAACTGTACCCGAGCCTCTTGACATATAAGTTCTAAAAGCGTTTGAATTCTCTATACCTTGACCATAGAAACAAAACGACGACAAATGACTGTTCTCGAGATATCGGGCTTGCAAATCGCCGATGAAAATGTCTTTGGACAAACAAAATGTTTGATCATTTTTGGCAAGATTTCCGAAATTAATGAATGATGTTCCGGTACATACCTTTAGAAGGGAACGAAAGCGTTAACCGTAAAAGAACTTAACCTAATAATTCAATAAAATGTTGGAAACTTCCTGGACAATTATAAATTTTGAGAAAAATATTGAATCTATGTAAATAACGATACGCTTAAGTGAGTTTAAGCTATTTTGGATTTTGTTTAGTTTTGTCTGGCCAAATTTGATTGTGCTCGTAAAACTTTGAAATGGAGCGAATAAAAATATTTGTGCGCGTTTTTTGTTAAATATTTCCCCAAATGGTATGTTTGTCGGTAGTCTTCCTTTAATAAGAACACATCATGGAACCGTTCTGAATCAAACCATCAGGTAATACTTTATATAGGTTTTCAGATTAAATGAAACCTTTTGCAAATTAAACGGAACTATTTGCAAATTAAGTGAAACTTTTTACTAAATTAAATGAAACAATTTGCAAATAAATTGAAACCCTTTCAGGAAGGAAAATTCTATGGGTTTCAATTTATTTGCAAATTGTTTCATTTAATTTAGTAAAAAGTTTCACTTAATTTGCAAATAGTTCCGTTTAATTTGCAAAAGGTTTCATTTAATCTGAAAAACCTATATTTCAGAATAAATTTTACCTTGAAAATCGTCAGCTCGAAACTATTCTCTTAAAATATTCAAAATGTTAACTAAGAAAATTGAAATATCACATCTGTCAATGTAACATTTTTGTCAACTGACAAGAATACCTTTTTACAACTCATTGTAGGTACCGAAGCAACCAAGTTTATCTTCCCTATTGCAGTGTATGATGCAATAAAAAATACCCCAGTTTTTTAAGGCGAATATCTCATAATTGATTAATCCTAGTGATTTGCCAAACAAACACGTAAACGCTCAATTACCTCCAAAAGTTGAACTACAAATAAACCTACATATCAAACTAAACCACTACCGCCATTCCGCTTCTCTGATTATAAATGGTCCCCTTAATGCTTTCTACGACAGTTCCTCCAAAATAAAGTGAATCTGACCCTTTATTTTGTAAGTTTATAATTTTTTCAACTCGGCACCTTTCCTTTAAGGTAAACGTCAGTCTCGCAAGGTATTCCTACTCGTGTCAAGTAACAAGTTTATATATGTGTGCTGCTTTTGCAGAAAACAAAATAAAACCAAATATGAAATTATTACTCCCGGGTTGATTTATTAATCACGGTTTGAATTGATTACTCACTGATTGATATTGCGCCAACACGTACTGATATCAATCAGTGAGTAATGAATTCAAAACATGACTACTAAAGCAACCCGAGAGTAAACAATTCATTCTTTACCCTCATGAGTAATAACTATTATTACACGCTCGTTGAATAATGTTCTATAAAAAAATCGTAAAATTGAAGTTTTTCAATAAATTGTTTTTTTCTCAATTCGATGGCTTCGATGCTAAGCTACTTAAGACCTTGTAGCAAACGAATAGGGAACTGGTGGATGTTTCGTTTGTGAGAAAATTTAGTTAAAAAGGCAAGTTAACTTTTTATTGGTCCATAGCATCTACAATAAAATGGCGGTCCATAGCATCTACAATAAAATTATCACTTTCCGAATTTGGAATCGATAAAAGAATTTTGATGATGTAAGAAAAAGTGTTTTTAACAGTTTAGTCTCAAAGTATTCCATTAATCCCGAAACTACTTTTTTTTTAAATGTCAAAAGCAGGAATTCGGAGCGAAGCGGATTGGAGCGAGGAGCGTTTATAAAATTTGGATTTTAAACTTAATAGAAAAATCCAAAATCACTTGTATATTTTTCTTTATTTGGGGTTAATATGTTTGTACGCCAAAAATATAACTACTGGTTATAACTACTATCGGCCCTTGAGGACATCCGTTTTATAAAGCTTAATAACTTTAATTAAATTAAATTTTAACAATTATCGAACATTTATGTTTATGAATTAATTAATGTTGTATTTGTTATTTTTTATTTTCTGTGATATACTCAATTATGAATTACATATTATAAAGTTATTTTGATGTTTTATTAATATCCACATAAATATCTCCAGTGAAGTTGGAGCGGAGCGGATTGAAGGAGCGAAGGGGAGCCAATCGGCCAAATTTTGCTCGGGGCGGAACGAGAGTGGTGCGAGTTTCTAACCAAACGGAGTGAGAGCGGAGCAGAAGCGATATTTCTTTCGCTCCGAATCCATGGTCAAAAGCAACAAAATTATATTGCAAAATTTATTGAAATAACAAATAATTCAAATACACAAAAATTAAGTTTTTGAATACTAAAAATAAATAAAAATGAATTTATGTGGTGTACTAGCCTTGGCACATTAGGCCAAACATTTAGCAAAACGAATTTAGCGAATTATTCAAGTTGAGTCTTTAGAGTTTAGCCTGTCAACCTTAATTCTAGCTATAGTCCCATTTTATTTCATACATTAATTGATCGACGGTAGCCTCGCTTAATTGAAACCCATTTTGCTAACTCGCAGTGAGCCGAGTCTATATAACACTAATTGACACTTAATACATACAAAAAATAGCAACTTTGGGAATCTATCTTGAATATGCATGTAAATTTGCTGCAATTTTGAGCTCTCAGGTGATATAATTCAGCTCCGTTTTTCTAAAAAAATATTACGAATTCTGTTTAGCCATATGTCACCGCAATAAGCTATCAGTGAGAAGTGCTACTTTTTTCCACGTAGGAATTTTGCTTTGCTTGGTTCACGTTACTCATATTTTATTGTACACCTTAACAATTTTTTGGTCGAATCACGTTTAGCAACGAAAAAAAATATCAAAATATAAAGGATGTGGAATTTTAAATTGATTTGGTAGTCCCTATTAGCAGCTTATAAATCCAACAAATTGGATTGCCAGGAATTGAATGGTATACCGAGACGTTCAAGATAGAGAAGATATTGACCTATCCACATGCCGTAATTTTCATGTTTAGATGGCCCTAAAAATGTTTTCTTAGCTCAGGATATCAAATAAAGGATGTATCCCAGATGTTAGAAAATACTATATAACCCAGATTGGTAGTCCATAGTGGTGTTGGCTATTATAAAGAACAGCGCAATTTAGACAACAACTTAGTACATCAAAATTGCAAAAATTCTGGAAGAATGAGTAGGTTTCAGATACCTATCAAATTAAAATAGATTCTTATTAAAATTACGTTTACAAATTTTCAGTTTTACAGTTTTACGTTAATTTTCATTTACCACAAATCATCCATTTTTCTCACAATTACATCTCTAAAATTTCAGAAGACAACAACACACAGAAGACAAAAACAGTCCTTCCTTTACAAAAGAATTATTTCGACATGTTTAATTCGTGTTTTCGGCAAACTTGACGAACCCAAAAATGAACCAAAAGCATGTCTAAAATCAAATTCATTGTGATCGAAAACAAATTTTAACCCTTCTAAACACAAATTTATTTGATTCTACATTTACATTACGTGAACAACGCTCGTTAACAACGACATCCACATTTTTTACTTACATAGGTCCCTCTATTTGATTGGTATGGCGTGCCAACCGCTCAGAAAAGATGTCCACAACAAATACAACACTAATCGCTTATAACTTTTAAACAAATAAAGGTTGCGAAATACAAAGCTTATCAACTTGTAGACAGAGGAATCCAATTAGTGAAAATTACTCTATGCGTCTAAGAAGCTCATATTTTAATGTGCTGTCATTCTGAACTCTGTCAAAGTTTGAGGCGAAATACTTCTGGCCGGGAATGTGCCGTTCACTACCTGAAGCTGACTGTGGGTATCGATAAATAGGTGGGGTAAGTCGAATACATTGTCACTCGATGTATCGAACTATTCCTGCTAATCTCATAGCAACCGTCCTGAATTGTACAAAAACGTTGATTGACGAAGTTTTCTTACGTTATGGTCCACCCAGGCGACTCATTTCTGACAATAGAACGCAGTTCATTATCTAAATAATTCAACATACTTCGTGTTGCTCGGGGAATTGAGCAAGGTCTAACATCCCAGACCTGAAAATGGAATTTGAAATTTCAGTTGGAGATCTTCATACTGAGTGAACCCATGGCATCAACGACCTTCGCGAAATCATTCAATCGGAAAATTTCGTGCCGAAAAACGATTGGAAATGCTAGAGACCAATGCGTGATTTACATGCAACGAAATTTTCAAAATGAGAGTTTAGTGGCATAACTAGGTACCCGCAGCCGCGAGGGGAGGGAGGGCCCACGGCCTCTTTTCTTAAGAAAAGCCCAACAATTTCTTCTCGGTTCCAGAAGATGAATGTCACAGTAATTATACGTAATCTGACTCCATATAAACAAAAATGACTTTAGGTTATCACAAATACTTAGATTTAGAGGAAAATTTGCTAAACTCATGTGAAGTCAAAGCTTTCGACATCGATAACGATAACGATTTTTGTGCTTGCTTGTTTGATTTATTAGTAATATACGTTTTGCACTCCAAATTTATGTCTATTGCACTTCAATTTCAACCTTTTATAAATCAAATTAAGCCTCTTGCCAAACAAATTCAACCTTTTAGAAATCAAGTTTTGATTATAAAAGGTTGAATTTCATTTGCAAAATATTGAATGTAATTGTTTAGTTTGTCATTTACTGAATATTTGTTATTACCCGGTAAACGGTAAATTCAAACTTAATTTATCGGTAAACCCGGTAAAACCTGTTATTTTGAAACTAGTGATGGTGTTCGTTTTTAATTAGTTTTCGGCGTGGTTTCCTTCTTTCATATCCCTTTGTCTCACTTTTTAAAATTTTTCGAGATTAACGGAGTATAGCATGGAAATGGGATGAGTGATTTCCGAGGCTTAATTGGTGATTCGATGTTTCAAAACAACCAGGTTATTCGAGATTTTCGAGATTATTCGAGTGTGATTGTCGGGTGTGTTTGATAGTTCAATATTACTCGAGAATCTTAGAACCTATTTGAACAATACGATTGTTCAATATTTACGAAATTATCCGATATTATTTGGCGGGTTAGTGAGGGAGCTTATCCTTAACTTCCTTAGTAGCATTTTGTGTAGTAAAGGTTTTTTTATTTCGTGGTGTAGAAGTTTGAATTTAAATAAAACATAGACAAATAATTTTAATGGCCATGAATGTGACTTTATTTCAAAGATAATTTGATTTTGGACATGTGGCCGCCGCGGCTGGCGCGTACATGGCGTAATCTAGAGGTCCATTTTTCGATCACTCCTTGCAGCATTTCTGGCCGTATTTTGACAATAACGCGTCGAATGTTGGCTTCCAAGTGTTCATTAGACTCTGGCTTATCAGCGCATATAAGTGACTTAACAACTTAAATAACTAGTTTCAGTAAATTAATTGTATGGCATGTGGCCCTGTCTTGTTGGAACCACATGTCTCTGATGTCATTAGGTCTCCGTTGACTGCAACGTTTTCACTATGTATGGGGTCATACGTGACGCGTATTATCATTTAGAGTAACCGAAAACACCAACCAAACAAAAACCAATGGTCGGCTGTCAAATCGGGTGTCACTGAAAAAAGTGTTGCCACCTTAAAGGTTTTGCCTCGACATGAAACATCCTTTAGTATTACTAACATTAAATTACTTGACAGATAATTCGATATTTATTCGAATTTTGGGAATTTTTCGAAATTTTCGTCTGTTTTCTAGATTTTTACAGGCTTTTCGAAATTATTCATTAATATCGAGATCAAACGAGATTCACATAATATAGATATTATTCGAATTTTCCTGGGCTAATTGGGATTGTTCCGCGGTTTTATTTAGTTTTCTTAAGTTTTTCGACATTTCTATCTATAGAATTATTCGAGATTTTTTAATTTCTTCAAATTTATTCGATTTTTGAACTGTTCTGCGCTAGGCTTTGAGTTGTGGGAACTTGCAGAGTTACACTTATAAATCTGAATCGTGATATTTATTAGAATTTTTCGTGATTTTGTTATTTCTACAATTTACTAAGTTATTCGAAACTATTCAAGAATGTCCAGGTTACTTATATTTTACATGGAGGTGATTAGCGCGTATAGGATTTCCTTTAGTTTTACTTACGGATAATTCCATAATTGTGAACTTTCTAAAACCTTCAAGATACTTTGAAAATTCGATATTTTTGAGATTATTTCGAAATTCTTGATATTTTTCAAATTATATTCAAAATATGTGATGCTTTATCGTTATATTTAGTATCGTCAGAGCATCGAGCTGATTACAAGAAATTTCGTTTTCATTGAGGCCACTGAACTGAATCACGTGCTGTTTCGTACTCTCGAAATCAGGTACTTTTAATTAATTCGAGGCTGAACATTAGGGGCCCAAGAGGCCCAAGGATGCGTAAGCCAACTTTCTTGGGGGCGAGGGGGGGGGGGGGGGGTGTTGCAAGCCAACTTTCCTGGGGGCGGCCGAAATTTGTAGTTACGCCACTGTGAGAGTTACTTTATTCTCATCATACTTATTACTTTCTTTTACTCTAGTAAAATAAAGTATAGTAATCATGAAAATTTTGGACCTTGAGATTTTTAGAGATTTATTTGTTTTGAGGTCCCTTGAGTCCGAAAAAGTGGGTTTCGAAATTGTGTCTGTCTGTCAGTCTGTCAGTCTATCAGTCTGTCAGTCTGTCAGTCTGTCAGTCTGTCAGTCTGTCAGTCTGTCAGTCTGTCAGTCTGTCAGTCTGTCAGTCTGTCAGTCTGTCAGTCTGTCAGTCTGTCAGTCTGTCAGTCTGTCAGTCTGTCAGTCTGTCAGTCTGTCAGTCTGTCAGTCTGTCAGTCTGTCAGTCTGTCAGTCTGTCAGTCTGTCAGTCTGTCAGTCTGTCAGTCTGTCAGTCTGTCAGTCTGTCAGTCTGTCAGTCTGTCAGTCTGTCAGTCTGTCAGTCTGTCAGTCTGTCAGTCTGTCAGTCTGTCAGTCTGTCAGTCTGCCAGTCTGTCAGTCTGTCAGTCTGTCAGTCTGTCAGTCTGTCAGTCTGTCAGTCGGTCAGTCTGTCAGTCTGTCAGTCTGTCAGTCTATCAGTCTGTCAGTCTGTCAGCCTGTCAGTCTGTCAGTCTGTCAGTCTGTCAGTCTGTTAGTCTGTCAGTCTGTCAGTCTGTCAGTCTGTCAGTCTGTCAGTCTGTCAGTCTGTCAGTCTGCCAGTCTGTCAGTCTGTCAGTCTGTCAGTTTGTCTGTGTCCTCTCTATAGCCCAGATGGTTTAACCAATCGAACTGAAACTTGAGATTTAAGCTTTTTTGATAAATTGGGAGGTCCCAGTGAATTTTACTCCAAATCGGGTAACCGGAAGTGGCCACTCCCTTGGTCCAGAAAATTTATTTTGGAAATATTTTAAAAAGTATGTAAAAGGTTTACAAAAAGCTACTTAATACAAAATGTTTCCAAAAATTAAAAACAAATAAAAATTAAAAATTAAAAATTAAAAAAAAAGAAATTAAGAAAAAAATAAAATTTCTCAAAATTCTCTGTTCGTAAAAGAAAGTCGTGTGTTGGCTACACCTCCATTTTTTTGTGTAAGCATCGACGTTTTAAGAGGACTCTCATCATCTTGTAAAGTCTATTTTAGGGTTTAATTCTTGGGTTTCATCTGTTTGTTAATTACAAGAAGAAGTTTTTCTCTATTCCTCTTTAATGATTTTTCAGTGCTGTATCTCAACTCTTTTCAAGATAATTTCATCTTAAAAATTCTCCAGGTTTCCATGAAATAGAAAATTTTTAAAATTTTTCACAAGAATAAAACGCTTTTTGTAGATAACATATAAATCTTAAGGCAGACATCAAAATGCTACATTCCGGACGCTTCGCATTTATATGTTTAAGTTACCCAAACATCAAGATGTGACACTTACGTACCATGAGCATCGCCGTGTCTTGTCGTGGTACGTATCGAGCTGGCTTTATAACCAACTTTTCTTCAAATGAAATGTAATAAAGTTAAATATTTTCAACAACATCAAATGAATTACAATAGCCGCGTTTTTTTATTAGCTCCGGATAGCAAGCTATCGGGAGCACATGGGTAATTTCTATTGAAAGTTTTGCTATTATGTACATGTGTCGCTAGTAAACAAAAAACTAAAATGTTACCTAACTTCATGCAGTTGCATACGATATTTCTTCAAAAAAAAAATCGGGAAAATAAACCTAAAAATCATTGGGAGATTTTTGAGGAATACGCTAATGTAGAAGGGGCAAAATGATTTTTAAAATCTGGAAAGCAAAAAGATAATCGAGATGCATCATTGCCGGAAGGCGACGAAGATGAAAATTAATATGTTGATGAAGTGGACATGCCTGGTACAAAAGACGATTCAAAACAAAGAATTATACTGTACGTAATTTACGTATACGTGAAGACACAGCTTAATATCTCAGAAATTTGGACCCCAATTCGGAATATTATGATCCAAAAACACGTTCTAAGGAGGATAATCCTAATCCAAAAACACATCCTGCCCTCCACTAAGTTTAGAATTAAATAAATAAATAAATTTTATTATTTTAGAGTTGAGTTGTGTACTGGAGACAAGCAAAAATATTCTAAAGCAGAATTATTTGTTTGGGAAGCTTATGGGAAAGAAGAATTTAAATCTCAAGTGAAAGAAACAAATCATTCGAAGTCGATATGAAAAATATGACAATTTGAAATTATTTATTATATGAAAACTTATCCAATTATGTATTTATGCTGCTTAAAAAAATTGTATACCACAATTTCCAGTAAGGCTAATTTATTTTATTCAAAGATTCAGTTTTATCAAATCACAATTTGTGTACTCTTTCGAACATAACTTACAAACTTTAATCGTTTGCTTAAAAGTTCTCGCTTAAGTTAAAATTTTATGCAAGGTACTTCCGCTGCCATTAACAAGTTTCGCCTGTTTCCCTTTCACAAACTCTAGCCTTTTTAATATTTTTCTTGGCATTTATTACTAATAATTTAAGAAATGGATACTGGATACTCAAAGAACAGCTCAAATGGATACAATTTATTCAAAGTGTGCGGCAAAATCATTGGCTGTGGTAGCTCGTAGTATTTTAAACCCATTCCATTGAATTTATTGTAAATCCCGGCACAGAATGGGCATATCTAGAATCGGATAACACCGCAGTTATGTCTGCCCAATTTAATGGGGTTCAAGCAAGATTTAAATAAATAATTCCCAATCATTTTTTTACAAATTCCGTATACCATTTGTTGTACTTATGTGCCAGTAACGCTTGCCAAAGCAACTAGCCCGAAATATTTTAATTTTTTTCAACCATAGCTCCAAACGTTGCAATAAATTAAAAAACAAATTTCAGGAATATCTTGCACTAAAACCGCTCAAAATTTTGGATCCCTCGCAAAAAAGATGACTTTCTCATTATGTGCGGTTTCAGTGCAAAATATTTCTCAAATTATTTTAATTCATGGCAGCGTTTGGAACTATGGGCAAAAAAAAAAATAAAAATATTTCGTACAAGCAACAAAGATTTTGGTGGAACTTGGAAATACAACATATTTATCGAAAACTGTGAATTTCCAAAATTCTGAGATATTAAGCTGTGTCTTCACGTATATGTAAATTACGTACAGCATAATTCTTTGTTTTGAATCGTCTTTTGTACCAGGCCTGTCCACTTCATCAACATATTAATTTTCATCTTCGTCGCCTTCCGGCAATGATGCATCTCGATTATCCTTTTGCTTTCCAGATTTTAAAAATCTTTTTGCCCCTTCTACTTTAACGTATTCCTCTAAAATCTCCCGACTTTTTATTTTGAACAAATGTCATACGACTGCATGAAGTTCACGTCCGTATGACATTTGAATTTGACATCCATCAAAACTTCTTAAAAAAAATGAAGTTTGTCACATTAAGGGTTGTACCAAATATAAAAATTTGCAAATTTCCCTTTGCTCCCCCCGATAGCAGCTCCGGATAGCAGCTGCAGATAAATAGGTAGAGCTAAATATATTTTGATAGATTTTTAGTTAAAAAGTTGAAGGAAAAATTATAGTTTAGATTTAAATAAATTAATTATATGCATAAATAGTTTGTCAAACATTAGTTTTATAACAGTAAATCAGCTGCTTCGGATACAATCTATCCGAAGCTAATAAAAAAACGCGGCTAATGATTTAAAACTTCAAACAAAGAAAATGATTTTTAAAGCTCAAAACCGAGGAGTCCGCTATGTAAAGTTTTTAACTCTCCTTTTATAACCAAATACCATGTGCTGTTTCAATGGCTTCAGGCAAAGTCGAAGACAAAGAAAAAACAAATTAGCGAATTTTCAGGAGTAGGTTTTGTTATTTTATTCAAACACCAATAACATACATTCTGTGACATTCAGTTGACAAAAATGAAAATCAGGTACAGTATATCGTCCACATAGCATTATATCATGACTCATAAGCAATATATCATGACAACTAACCTAATTCAAATTTATATAATGTGAAGGGAAGATGATAAGCTCCAGGAAATTTCCAGGATAAAGTTTTGTTGCACATATTCCAGGAGTGTGCTATAAATACCTCGAGGATCACCATTATGATTGGCCTGTATGCCTCTATCACATCGTATCCTATCATTATATTGAAACAAACAATAATTTGTTCGTTTTCCAGATTTAATAAAATTATCAGTGTAACAATTACCCATAAATCACACCCAATCATTCTTCATATCTTAATTAAATCTTGCAATAACTCTCCAACCTCTAAAACCAAACGTAATTAAATCTTGAAAAAAGACAAACATACACAAAAGCTGCAATAAAAAAAAAGTGTTACATGTTAATATTTCCACAACAAACAATTTTTCCAATTTATTTATAATAAATTAATAATAAATTCATTTATTCAATTTATTTTATATATAGAAAAAAAAATGTATGAAATTAATAATAATAAATTAAGTGATTGTCATGTTTATGAAATGAATAAAAAAAAAAATACGGTAAACGGATTTAATTTATTACAACAAAATTAATAATTTAATTATAAATCGCGACTAATAATAAAAAAACAATATACTGACATAACTTGTTACAGTCCCACAGTCAGACTACATACATATATCTGATTGACCTTTTTAGAAACATTATTGTAATTAACAATTTTATTGATTTCAATTATAAATCTAATTAAATTATAATTTACACCATATTTCCACAATGTCACTTGTTAATTATTAATTAATACAATTAAATTTGCTTGAATGTCAATTGGATAATTTTCTTTCGGTTTGATGCGATTAAAAGCCAGGCATTTGCGGATTTGTTAATTACTAAATATTATTGCGAATAATTATTATTGTTAATTTATTGAATTAAAAAAATTGAATTTAAGCATCATCTATCGGCGAGTAGCTCGACTAAGAAATTTTTACTTGTCGATCAAATGATATATTCCCAATAAAAATACAAAAATTTAAATGATATTCATAAAAGATCGGCAATCTATCCTTTGATCGTTTATGAAGTTAAGCCACCCACCAAATTATAATGATCCATTTAGTCATAAAAAGTTTTTTATTTTTATTTTTTTATTAATTTTGATATATGAACGATCACACACATGTCACAACTTATATAATATAAGTACCTGTTCAAAAGAAGCGTTAATATGCTAATCCAAAATTCATTTATTATATCTAAGCAGAATCAAACTAATCCAATCGCGCAGCATAATTTTATTTATTTTTTGATAGATTTATGCTTCCACTCGTAATAATAATAATAATAATTCTGACATTAAATTTTGTGTTTTGTAATTAATTGAAAAACATATCTCAGCGGGAATTTCGTAAGTTTTTTTTTGATAATTTATTTCTTAGAATTAGCATAGATGAAATGAAACAGACTACTAATAAATTTTTTTTTTTTTATGCAATTTATATGTTTCATGTTATATTTTGGCTTTGAACTCGCGCACTTTAATTACTCAGCAATATAATTTATTAGCAAACATACTTCATTTTTGTAATAAAATGGGCTCAGTATTGCTGCTTTTTTTTTTTTTTTTGACAGTTGTAAGGACGTTAAATTGCAATAAAATAGTTTGCTAAATTTAATGCACTCACCAAAGTGATTGGGTTAAGGTTAAATTTGCATCCGATGCAGTTAAGAATTTGTATGGGAAATTCAATATTCATAGTGTAAATCTATTTAATTTGATTAATACTAAACGGCTTTTTGGTATTGTTCTACATATGTAGATAACCACAGATGATGCTAAATTGTTCTATATACGCCAAGAAACGATCGAGAGAGTTAAAATTTTAGGATATTAGTTACCATTTAAATATTATGGAGGTGAGCTTAAAGAGGATTAAATTATCATACTTATAGATTTGGTTTAATTATAGGTTGGTGGTTTGATTTGGAAATAATTTAGGATATACAAGCTTTGAATTTTAATCTCAGATATATTTCTGATTTTGGTCTAATCAGATTATCAAGAAATTAAAACTTGTGTAATTTTAAATTTAGTGTTGAAAACTCCATTACATTAGGCGCAAAAAACGATGGATGAAGGAAGATTGATCTAACCTTTGATCTACAGTTTTCTAATGAGTTTTTATCATCAACGTATATATTTAGCAAAATGTTAATAGAAAAGTTATCGAGCTTACAAAAAAACACGATAATGGGTTTTTCGAGCTGTGATTGAATTATTCACTAATTAGTCACGCATAATTCACTCATATTTCACTCAATATTCACTCATAATAATTCACTCATTAATCACTAATAATTTATCCCTGATTCAGTGATGAATGAAAGATGAATTCACTAATTATTCTTCATTATTCTTTCATTGCGTAATCAGTGAATAATGTGAGAATTCTGTGCGAATATGGATAAATAATGGTTGATGATGGATTCATGAGGTCAGAGTTTCACGCTAGGGTAATTTTTTCCGAGCCCTAAATCAATCTTACCATATTTTGTATTTTTATTTTGGTGATTGATTGGTTAAGAATCAGTCTGCGAAAAAATATCTGGGGGGAAAAAATCGCCCCTCATGAATCCACCATGAATAATGAGCAAATAATGAATAAATTGTGAAATGAGTAAGTGAAATTCAGTGAATAATAACTAAAAACTATGTGTATTCAGACTATGCCTGAAAACTGGGGCGGCAACGTGACCAATCAAATTTTGACGGAAATCAAACACTTATACCTTCAAATCCTCATCACGAAAATCGTTTAACCGGTAATTTATCGACAGAACTTGTTGGTTTGACAAATAAACGGTAGAAATTTGATACAACATGACGAGAAATGGTCACGCCTGCGATAAATATTTTTTAGTACAAATTGTTCATATTTGTTTGACAATTTTTTCAGTATATCAGTTGGCTGACCTGATTCAAGACTCGGATTTGGTGATCTTGAATGATGGGAGGACTACTAGAATGGCGAATGTGGGAGGTACGGCCAATGCATTAGATCTGTCTATGATAACTATTGGAATGTAAAAGAGGAGAATTTGTGTGGGGATCATTTCATGATTAAAATAATCATAAATGATAACAGAGTGTTTAAAAGAAGCGTGAAATTATGAATAATAAGAGGTGGAGCAATGTGGTGTGTGAGAACCGTGAAAAAGGTGATGAATTTCTGAGTATGATACTAAATGGCCGCAATGATTTGAATATATCAAGTGAAGTTGTAAAAATGGAAAAAGTTAAAGAAAGGAGAGGAAATATGAATGGAATGAGATCCTCGGAGTGTTAGATAACTCTAAATCTACCACTCTAGGAACCGGGAGTAAATCAGCAAAACATAATTTCCACTCAACAAAGTATGGATGAGTTCAAAAATACCGGATAAATGGAAAGAGAGTAGGGTGGTCCCTATTCCTAAAAGTAATAGAGATCCGAAAGTGGCAACAAATTATCGTGGCATATGTATGTTGAATGTTTTTATTAAAATTTTAAATGGAATGTAGAAAGAACGAATGGAAGCTTTTATGAATGAAAATAATTTGTTGCCAGCAATAATAGTCGGATTTCATAAGAACCACTCTGCAATCGAGTGTGTGGAAAAGTTCGTATGAGAAGTAACGAAAGATAATTTGAAGGTAGTTGCAGTATTTTTCCGTGGAAATTACATCAAATTCCTTCGAATTTTGGATTTTGACGGAAAGGATATGGATAAAAGATTTTTTGAACGAAAGAAAAATTGTTTTGAATGGCAAATGTTGAACTTCCGCAAGGAAGTAAAATATCGCCAGCCCTTTTCAACCTATATACCAGCGAGATACACCGCATCAATATATAAAATCAAATCGTTCTTCAATTTGCAGATGATTTTGTTATAATAGGAAAAGGAAGAAGTATTGATGCGGCGGCTTTTTGAGCCAAGGGGCAAAGAGGTAGATGAAGTTGTTGGAAAAATAAAAATGTTAAATTTAGCAGTGAATCCTAATAAGTGTGCTTACATGAGCTTTAGAACGAATCACGTGAATCTAAACATTAAAGTGGACTGAACACTTACAGGTATTTGGGTGATTACAGTTAGAGAAATGTTTTCTATGATCAGAAAAGGATGATTCACCTCTCGATTACAAGAGAGAGTGGATCACAGTGAGGGAGACAGTGCGAATGATAATGAAGAAAAATGAGTTTTAGGAATGAGTTTTGGTAGTGAGACTTCAAAGTAGGGCGGTGTAGAAACCTATACATATAGATCTAGAATCTATTTCTAAGTATAGGCAATGCTGGTCCACAACCCGTTCCTAATAGGCTTACTGTATGCTTGAATATGGAGGAATAGGTATAATAGGGAAATTAATGAAGTTATCGCCAAAATTATGTTTGCGAAAATCAGTCGGCAATATTTGATTGATAATGATGTAGGCGTTGGTATTTTCATGCCCAGTACGAATGCGGAAAAGTGTTGTAGAGTAAATAAAAGTATCTATATAATGAACGCTGAATTGATTGGAATATATGAAGGTATCCAACTAGCTGTGAATGAGGGGAATAGGAAGATAGTAATACTTTCAGATTCCCGGACTGGTTTATGTTTGTTAAAATGTGGAGGTGGAATTCATTTGATTTTTGGACGAAGGATGCAAGAGATGTACTTCGAATATTTCAGATGATGAAAAAATATCTGTGGAGAGAATGGGAGAGCGAATATAATGAAAAAAGTTCAACGAAAGGAACGAAGTACAGACAGTGAGGATAAAGGTTGTGCTTTGGGTGGATATGTGGAGGATCAGATCAAAGTTCAACATCCTTCGGAATGCATCGGAATTTAACGACAATAATGAATGAGGGAAGTTAATAATTTCCAGAAATTCAGTATCCAGAAGTAAACTTGATGGAGTTTTAATATTGTAGCAAGATATTGGGGAATATTTACTGAAGAATGTGGGATGTTTCTGTTTACATAAATATAAACGTTTAAAATTTTTGAATAAATTCTAAAATTCAGATTCATGCTACTAGGGATTGGTCGAAAAAAGGTAATTGCATTGCCGGGCGGGGGGGGGGGGGGGATGGGAATGGTTTGATCATATTCAATACCAATACATAAACCAGAAATTGAACTTATTCACATCATTGAACAATTTCCAATTTCTAGATATTTATCGGATCAGGATCATCAGATCTTACCCCCTAATGTCTACGGTGTAGCGCAGTGACGCAATAGCGCAAAACTTAAACAAGAAAATATGGTATATGCGAATTGACAAAGTTACGGGCGTCGGGACGCATTAGACCAAATACTAAAATTATATTATTTTCAATATTGCACGCAGCAACGGATTGAAATGTCACTTAACGCGAAATAAAACAAGAACCAGGCGATTTTACGACTATACGGAAAATTAAAATCGGTCAGAGAAGGAGTTTACAAAATAAGATTTATGGGTATCAAATGGTTAGATAGTTTTAGATTACGTTAATGTTAACAATGTACTTTAAGATTGTCAGCAACATTTTCAACAAGGGCACCAAGGGAAATAAAATCACACCCCATGAATAATGAGTGTACTCATCACTCATCTGTGAATAATAAGAGAATATTGAGTGAATAATACCATAAATGACTGAATTCAATAGGGAAGAATGGGGGAATATTCAGTGAGTAATGAGTGAATATTCAGTGAACAACAGCTGCATTGCTCGATTTACATAAATCTAATGTTGTTTTTGGATTTATATAATGCAATTGGTATTGTAAATGTTCCTAAAAATTCGTGAAAGCAACGGTTGAATAATGGATGAATATGAAAAATCAACGGAAAATAGTAAATGATTAGTGTTACAAACTGAATTAGATTCATGTAAATGTGACAAAAGCGGAACTACATACCTTATAACGACTTTTAAATGTATCCACTCCACAAAAAATGCTCAAAAGTTCATATCATAAGGTTTTTGGGCAATATGCCCAGCTTTGACAAAAATTTGACAATATTTTAATTTAAATTAGCTTAATACGAATAATTATTATCGCGAACTAGGGCACACACTAAAAATAAAACCCCCTTTGTAAATGGGCTTGTAGTCCACGTTGCATATGCATTTTCTTTTGAGGTAGAATACTACCTTAGTTTTGGTATAATTTGGAGATAGTCATCATTCAGTGAAGTAGCATATAACATTAGTCATCATTCAGTGAACACTATTGAAACCAATAAGATCAAAAATTATTTTTTTCTTCGGAATATGCGATTGTCGAATGGACTGGACGATCAGGCTTTCAAAGTAGTATTCTACGTCGAAGGAAAATCCATATACAATGTGGAATAATGCAGATTGTCATTGCGTTTGCACGTGGAGATATACGAGAATTAAGAATAAAATTTCTAAGAGCTCCCTCAAAATCAAAAAAAAAAAAATGATGCTGCAGATGTCAATGGGAATTTATGTTCCGTTGGGTATCTAATCATAGGTACTCGCAAAGTCGGAAGCAGCAAATTTTTCCCATTGCAACATAGGGAATGAGACAACTTTATTACTCTCTCATATTCATTTTTCATAATGAATAGCAAACGAATACTGTGTGAATAGTGAGTGAATTTTGAGTGAATAACGAATGAGTAGTTAGTGAATAATGAATTAATAACGAGTGATTTATGAATAATTAATGATAAAAAATTACTTTTAGTGTAAAGTCAGTGAATTCTGAGTGAATAATGTGCGAACATTCTTTGTATTGAACCACATTTTGACTTACAACTGAATCTAATGTACCAAATGTCCATAGAACTTATATTTAATTCCATGATATTCTCACATTTCTCGCCTCCCTCCCCCCTCTCCAATCGCCGGTGGAAAAAATAGTGGAAAGACAAAAAAGAAATACTAACAAATTTAGTAACTATCGACTACAAAAGTGGTTGGAACAGGGTCGAATGTAAAATTCCTTTCCTGTATACTTTGGTTGTTGTATGTTAAAGGGTGTATGGTGGACCCGTCATATTTCGGGAATCTAAAAACTATAGTGAAGGGGTTATAGGTTAAAGAATAACGCACTAAAGTTGGTTTTGGTTGGCTTAATCCTTCGTATTAGAATAGAATCGACGAATACTATATATTGGAGCGAATTGAGAATTTAATTCTGGAAAAGGAAAGCATAATTTTAAAATATTCTGGCAAATGGAGATTTAATTTTAAAATTAGAATGGAAATATATATTTTCCAGAAGAAGATTTCAAAAATAAATCTTCATTTTCCACAATTACCACAAATGGGTTTTAATGGCCATCCGAAAACGCAATTACAGTCGCTGGGCTTATTTCTTTTTAAGGTGACCCACCAATATGCCATTTCAAAAAGAAAATGGTGGCCATGGACCTTAATTGCTATAGGAAAAAAGGAAATAAGGCCCAATGGAAGCATTAATTCAATCCACCGATTTCATGCCTCCCAACATGCCAGTACAACAGTCAGTAGAAGCGGAACGAGTCATAAATTGGTCGCTCCAATATATGCGTCGATACTATTCTAAATACAATGGATTAAGATGAAAAACCACTTGAAACAATCAAGGCTTTGGGGAATTCTTTATTTTAATAAATTTTTGAAAAATGTTTAAATTTCTATGGATGTTGGAATTTCTACAAATCGTCAAGGCGGCAGTTTCTTAACATTTGAATATAATTTCTTGGTTTTTATGAATTTCTGGATTTTTTTATAAGGGACATAATACCCTGAAAAAAATGTGGATAATTTTCATGAGAGCTGTTGTACTTTTATTGCACGGATGTGAAGTTAGCCCGAAAAAAGTATGTTCATCCCGAAAAATTGATGTGTCCTCGCTAAATTCAATATAAAAAGCCTTTTAGTCCGAAAAATCTTAGAAAATTAAGTAAAATTACACTCCAACCCGAAAAAAAATATTTAGCTGAAACAAGATTTTTAGCAATGATCTTTTCAGGCGTTCATATTTTAAAATCTGGTACAAATGAATGCATTTTAGCACGAAAATAATAAAAAACGATTTTAATAACAATGCATCCCGAAAAAATGTTAAGTTTATTTCTGAAAACATATATTTGCTTCGTTTATCTTGGAGGTACGTCTCAATCAATATAAATGTTCTTCAATCAGTTTGTCATAAATTATAAGTTAAATGTTATACGATCTCATAACACAGAAAGACTCTGAAAAACCAAAACTTTATAATAGACGTAAAATATAATAGACGAATATATCTTTAAATTTATAATTCATAGAAGTTGACAGATATAATTAAAAATGGTATTTTCTTAGGTGGGGCTTCATTAATAAGTACCTAGACCGCCATTATCATATGACGGGGATGAGGGTTATTTGTAGGCCATTTTCGTTAGTGTGTTTGAGCGAAATCAAAGAAAATCTTTTAGATTTCGGAATTGTCGTTGTTCACAGAATTTGCTAGACCTATTGGTATATGACATTAGCTAGGTAAAACCATTGCCAAGTTATCACATTAAGCTCATTACCATACGATGGGGATCAGGAACAAATTTGGGCCAAGATTCAATCAAATATTTTCATTAAAACTGCTCATTATTTCCACTACTGCATCTCTATTCACAGAGATTGCTAGACATATTGGTATACGAAACTACCTTGGTAAGTCCATTGCCAAGTTAACACATTTAGCCTTTACCATACGATATTGAATATTATTTAAATCTTGGGTGAGGAGCTCATTACGAGCCATTAAGCTTATTGATCTGAACATCTAGAATAAATAACCATATGTGGGTTCACCTTGACGCTCTTTGTATTTCTCACGGTAGCCACATATTGTTTTAAATCGTCGTGACAATGCAATTTATCATTGGATTTACAGTAACTTATAAAATGACCATTTTTCCCCAATTATTCATAACTGATAATACCTGTCAAATTGTAAGGAGTATGCTCAAGAAAAAGCCTCGATTCAATCTGATCTATTGTAAGTCTCGGTTTGCTTTCGGTAGGATAATCGGTGTAAATAGAAATTATTTTGTTGTATGGATTGTTTTCAGCATTCATTTTATTTAAGCATACTGGACAGTTTTGAGATGGGACTTCCTCTATACATTGACCCAAATTTGCGTAGTCCTAGGAATGCTTTTAAGCATGTACCCTGCAATATCCTGAATATTGCATTCGCAGTTTTCCTGATCGCCAAAAATCTCAATTAATATTTGTTTTCTAATACATATTGTCATTTTTAAATCGTTGCTCAGAATACTTTCAATGATTTTCTGGACTCTTCCTTCAACTATGTTGCTTTAATTTATCCCCAATAAGTTCACTGCTGCAGCCAAAGCCTGAACTAAGGAATCAAATGCGCATGTGTTTGAGTAGTAATCGCATGTGTGACTTCCATTTTGAAGTACTGGTAATGATTTATTGGTCAAACTGCTTATTTGATTAGGCAATATCCTTTTTTTCGTTACTTGTGGACTGAGTATTGATTTCTTTCAAATTTCTCAAATTAAAATATGACGTTTTATTTTTGGGAGTTAATATGTCCGAATTTTTTCGCTTCCACACTGATTGACAGAGTTGGATGTCATGAATGGATGGTTCATTATTGGACTTATAGTTTTGAACATTACATTTTACTGCTAAAATTTGCCAATGAATTGTAACATTTCGGTCATGTATGTTTCTTCCACTTTACCAATATTATTCGAGCGCTTCTTGCACATTATTTCTTATAAATTTTGATTTCAAAATTATTACAAGAAATTTCCATATCTCTTTGATGGTGCTATAATTTGGCGTCATGAAAATTGATGCAAACACTTCTTTGAAAATTTTATAATTTAATGGTGATTCAGAGAAATGTTTGTCTATGTCTTCCGCTATTGTGTGTGTTAAATGACAACAGCATAAATATACTTTTACCGGGGAATCTTTGGATTTGTAACACGAGCAATTATTAATCAAACTATGGGTTGCTGTAAAATATTCAATAATATCCATATCATTGAATGCGCTGAGTACTGAGTTAAGTTCAGCAAAAGAGAAATCATTGACTACAGAACGATTTAAGCCAACCTCCAATTAAATCAGTTGTATGGCTTGAACTAACCATATCTGTTAGTAGAAACGGTGATGCAACGTCGGAATCACTAGTTTTTGCGGCTATTACCAGTGCACATAATACAATATGCTTGGACATGGTTTAAAAGGAGCCCGGATTAAACTTTCAGTAGTGTCCAAATATACTGCAAGATCCTTATTTTTATTCTGGTCTCTCATTAGTTTTAGTATATTATTCTGCATTGCACTATACGTCATTACTATGAAATATCGAGAAAAACATCGGAGTTTTTATCGTTTGATTGTAATGCTTCAGATCTAATTGTTCTCAATACGTCGTGGTATTTAGATTTTTGTATGGTATTGTGTTTTTTAACAAAATCGATATCTTCTTCTTCAATTTTAATTTTGAGCCACTTTCTCGACAGATTTTTCTAGTAATTTTATTTTATAAACATCTCTGTTATAACCTGAAGTAAAACTAAATTTTTTTGATGTGTGAATGATAGAATCATTTGTCGCATAAACATCGAATATTAAGATTTTTATGGCCGCAGTAAGTTCTAATTGACACCCGACTCTTTAAAATATCGTACTCCTTTATTTTAATTAGATGAACTAACTGGATGTTAGTTTAGCCAAATTTTCAGAAATTACAGATCTATACAAATATGGTTCTAGTTGCTCGTCGCTTTGTATAAAAATTTGTTTCCAAATATTATTAGGAATATTTATTGAAAATTGACATTTCTTATACGCAAGGTTTCCAAAATTTTTTTTTATTTGGTTACTACATTGATTCAAATTTACACAGTCAGGGTTTTCACTTATATTCGAAGTAACATTTCCAACGAAATGAAAACCTTTTACTTCTCCTGCACAGTTGCTGAAAGATAACTCGTCTAATTCACGGGTTGAAGTGTGACAAGCAACTAATTCTATGGTATGAAAAGAACTAGACTCACTTACTAACTGCTTTGTAGAAGGATTATCAACATGAATATTGTTTTCGTCAACATATTCAGTATTCAATTATTTTTTTGGGCTAGTATGGATTTTAGCAAGGAAACACACCAAAATTGAAAAAAACCTTTACGGGATGATTTTTCGGGCTAACTTCACATACATTTTTATTGCTACATAAGCTTTATTGATTTCATAATTGGCATTAAAACCCCCAGCAAAAAGACATTAAAGACCTTGGACTTTATGCCATTTCAGAAAAGAAATAACGCCCCTGGACTCTAATTCCTAAATAAAAGGAAAGAAGGGGCGTTAATTCAATCCACCTATGAATGTTATGAAAATATTATACAAAAAAAAAATTTCATCGTCTTGTGGAAGTATTTCGTTGTAGGAAGTTTACCTATGTAGGAATTGGCTTTTATGTCCATATTACACACAACAAATGTACTCTAACAATTATAATTTGTTAGAGTAAATATCTATACTTCAACAATTCGAACATAAATAATTTTAGATTTCTGCAAAACTCGTTGGCTATCACTAATGCCGATGGTCTAGTGGCGTAAGAATTGTTCTTCGCCAAACTTTGTGGCCAAACATGAAACTTTGCCCCGCATACACCGCCTTACGATAATGTCGAAACATAAAAACGCCAAATCACAAAGCTTGGTACCCAACCCGTAAAATCGTAATGTAAATGGATTACAATTACTATAAGTGTGAAATTGAATTCCATTACCTGAGTGCGAGGGTTATTTCGAAACTGCAACAAATTAAATTGCAAATGTTTATTGGTAAATTCCGATTCTTCAAAATTGTTGAGGTACCCTAAGAATTTTTACTTCCAATTTACATAATTGAATAACAAATTGAGACCAACTGTTTTCACAACAACTGGGGTCTCTTTTAAAAAGTCAACTTTGAAAGTATTATTGATTATGGATTAAGGGCTCCGAAAAATTAGGAGTTCTGTAAATTTAATTACGAAATAAATGTACAGTAAAAATTCAGAGTTATCAAAAATTTTCTAGATTTGTTTATATACCAATTTTATAATATTATCCAAATTTGAATGAAAATTCGAATTTTGAATCGGTTTGAAATAGCCAACGCAAACGATACAATATAGAGAAATTGAAACCGAAGCTGACTAACTTAACTGATCTAGTATCGGATATAGACCTCAATTTAGAATGAATCTTAACAAATTTCTTGGTTAATATTTGAAACTGAAATTTTAGATTAAAATTTTTATTTTAGGTACATAAAAATTAGAAAATTATGAAAGATTGTGGGAAATTATATGGAACTTTTAAAAGGTTTTAAAAATTAGTGGAAGAAGCCATGTGTGATAGGAACTATTTCAACAATTTGGTTTCATCGATTTTATTGACGAACGACGATGAGTAGTCATCATCCCAGCTAATTCGATAACCTTTAATTTCTTCGCTATAGAATATTGTGCAGGCACAGAATATCATATTGAACCTACAGCCGTCTATGAGTGAAAGAATCCAGCAACTATTTAGAAAAGTCAAAAATGTAGCCAAAATTCGATCTGCCTTCTGTTAGCCTTCTGGTGGTTATTACCATAATGGGGCATAATTTAGTTTAGTTAGAAATTTAGTCGAAAATATTGACATGAAGCCAATTTGAACATTTTCCAATTCAAATTCGACCTTTTCTAAATTGTATTTCTTAATCAACCCATTTGATCCCAGAATTAAATTTTTTTGAAGTATTATATAAGTCATTGAAATTTTGGTTGGTGGTATCCACACCAGTGCGGAAAAATTTAGAGAAATGCTAGTGGCCGAAAAAGACAGTTGGGATTATAAAGATCATAATATTTTTTAACCTAATAAAAACGTTTGCTTAACAATGTAGTGGTCCGTAAAAAACTATATAGGAACTAGCTAGAAAGAGAGGAAGTATAGATCAGAATTACTATTTTGAGTGGAACCACGATCGGCACCATGGAATTTCATTTATCTGGCCACATTTTTTTTCAAGAAAAGACGCTTGTCATGGCCATTGATTCTGATGGCCGTAATATTCGATGAGATGGAACAGATTTACCCTCACCAATATTAGTCTGGTTTGCCTTCAGAAATTATTTTTTTCCGAAACTGAAGAGAGCCTCTGGTGATGAGGAAATTGCAAATATATGAGTACAATATTACACGATCCAAGTCGCTGCTCGGAAGCAGCCATAAAGCAAATTTTCCAGTCATTTTTTAGCGCCTTAACAGTGATATAATATCGTCAGGTGCGTCTGTACGTACTGGCTGCAAAAAGGAGTACAATATCTGCCCCGTTGTTGCACCATCAATGATCAACTAAAACGATTGGGTTAAGATCTTTATAATTTCCACCAGAATTTCTCTAAATTTTTCCGAACTGTTGGCGGATTTTTTTTTAGCAAAATTATCAAGTTGCCACAGGGAAATTATGAAGTTGGGGTCAAATGGGTTGATCAAGAAATAAAATTAATTTTGATAAATATAATTTACAAAAGCTTGAATTTGAATTGTATTAGGTTGAAATAGGAGTGTAAAATGTACAATGGTACAATTTGACGAGTAAAACCCATATCGGATTTTAAATAAAGGTATTTTCAAGAATACGGCCGAAAGGCCAAATGTCGAAAGGCCGAATGTCGAAAGGCCGAATGTCGAAAGGCCGAATGTCGAAAGGCCGAATGTCGAAAGGCCGAACGTCGTAAGGTCGAATGTGTCGAAAGGCCGAATGTGTCGAAAAGACGAATTTCGAAAGGTCGAATGTGTCGCAACGCCGATTGTGTCGAAATGGCATTTGTGTCGAAAATGATTTGAATTTTTCATCTTTTTATGAATGAAAATTTTCAAAATTTATATTTTTCTCAAAATTTTTGTATAAAAATGTTTAATAGTAAATCGCCTTAAATCATCGCCTTAGACATTCGGCCTTTCAAGACTTTCGGCCTCTCGACCCAATCAGCCATTAGATATTCAGTCTCTCGACCCATTGGGACATAAGACATTCGACCTTTCAACATTAGGCCTTCCGACCCAATCGGCCTTCCGACATTCGACCTTCCGACATGCGACCTTTCAACATCGAATGGATTTTTAAACTTTATCTGCCATCTATGTTTTAATAGCGCTATTAAATTATCCGAAGCGTTACGAACGCAAATTATAATATTTATCGTACAAAACTATAAAAAAATTTAAAACTTGTGGTTAAGTTATATTTTAATTATAACAATAATTTTTAAAAACTATATGTACAAATATAAAATAGTTTATGTATATAGTTTCATTATACGAGTAACTAACTTCAGACAAAATTTATGTAGATACTCGTACACACACACACACACATTTTTTTTTATTTTTAATGAGTTCGTATATTTTAATGTTTTAATGGGATTTTATATATTTTAAATATGTAAAAGCCCCCGCGTACTATACACTGCTGTGCTACGTACATATACATATATATGTATAATATTAAAAATATTTTATTTTATTCTATTTCACAAACGATAAACTAATGATTAAAATAAAAAGCGATTTATTAAATTTTATTACATTAAATATGCGTATATTTAAGAAATAAAATGTAGTAAATATAAAACCAATTAAAATTAAATTTATTGCGATTGTCCAAATTGCACAATGTAATTAATTTTATTAAATTATTGTACTTTGAGAGGGATACAGCTTCGGTATAAATCTAGCAAAAAATAAAAGGATATTTAAGATTATTTGAATGCCTTGCTGTTAACTACTTAAGAGCTTCATTTAAAACATTAGAACTTATTGGATTTAGTTAATTATTTATTTGTTAAGAAGTATAGCAATTTTTTTCTAATTGTAGATAAAAAGATATTTCGGCATTTCATTCATCTTAAAGGCACCCGCAATTTGGGTGCGTGGAAAATTGAAGATTTATTAAACACATAACGAAATACTAAAGAAGGACGACAACAAAAGATAAATATTTAGTGTAAATGTGTACCGCCTTTATTAAACTGTGACCACATTAATAAAAGCAAAAAAAAATCCACACGTACACAATGTGGCATGCAGGTACTAAAATAATTCACTAAAATCAATTTGAACACACAATATACATAAATCGATCACAAATCAATATTCATTCCGCATACAATTATAAAAAATTTTGTGTCTCATCTACCGAAAAGTCATAATACCGACGACTTTAACAATTTAGAAGGTAAATAAACAACAAAACATTTATTTTTATTGTTTTTTGTTCAAACTACACGGCTTACATATAATAAGAGTATATGGATATAGACATGTTTGTACAATAAATATAGTTAAACCGTCGACAGATGCATTGTAATAAAATTGCAAACAAAAAAAAAATTAAAATCATCGGTGTTTTATTATTTCCATCCGCGCGAATGTCATTGAATTACTACATTTACTCCATGGGTATGTTGATACATAAATTATACGTAAGATGTTATACCATTTTTAAACTTCCATTTTGGATTTAGTTAAATTTGTGTTGTTGTCTGTTTGTACTATAGAAATAATAAAATTTGCATTCAATTGAAGTTGGATTATGATTTGACTATGTACGTCAAAATATTTATTCTTTATCTATAAGAACATAATTTGTAATGGTCGATATGCTATACCGTAACATGGGGTGCGTCCCAAAATTGACCCATCAAAACTAACCTAAAATAACCTTTGGTAAAGATATCTTACCGAAGACTATGGCCAACTGCTCCAAAAGCAAAAAATCAATATTCCTGAATAAATTCTTGTTACGTTTTTATCAACAAATAGTTTTTTGTGAAGTTTGATGGCCAGCTCGATATTCGATCGAGTAAGAAAGTGATAAAAATCACACTGTTGACTGAAATACACTGTTAATAAAATTTCGGCTCCTTCGTATTTCTGACTCCCATTGTTCAAGTAGTTTTGCATTCTCAGTAAATAGCAAGAAATCTTAAAAGTACTAGAGCTTGTTGTAAGATGTGACTAAGTTAAATTAGTAGCCTTATGTTTAGGGGATCAAACGGGGAGATGACTATCAAGACTACCATTTTATGTTGTTAAACGTCTTATAAAAAAAACAATCAATCGGATTTCTAGCGGCCAATCAATTGGTAAAGTACCTGCAATTGAATTTAAATAAATAAATTCTAGCAGGTTTCTGATTTTTAATCGATTAGTAATGTATCTGGCGTTTGAATTAGTCGAGCGGCGAAAAGACTGTTCTCCGAGATTGAAGACAATGACAACAATGTACCCGCGATGCCCGATCAAATCTCCATAAATATGGTGAATTTGAGACAAGTTATTTTAAGGTTAAGGTGATTTTCTCAATAAAATTAATAATTTCTACGCTCAGCAGCTTCATTTTTTGGAGGATCTCAAAAAGAATACGTTGGCCCAAACAAGTCAGAATGTTAAATTGCCAGGTGTTATTATTTAACCATTCTCGGGAATTTACAAATACAAATGACGCACTTATCTAACTCTAATCAGTTTTAATTGTTGAAACATTTTTTTACAGGTGAGCCTACCAACTTAATCCGCGATTCATTCCGATCACTAATCTGAGTTATAAAATGGCTTGAGCAATCAGTTGCAAGCAAGATACGATAAAAAGTAAAACGTTTTGAATTTCTCGATCAACAAATCTATGAAGCAAAAACCAATACCTACGGTAACAATTCAACGTTCTTGAGCTTTATAAAATCACTGATCCGTCTGAAGAATTATCCGTTCACTACCCAAAATTGTAGGTTACTCATTTTCTACCGACTGCTTTCACAGGTATTGCAAATTTGTCGAGCAAGCATCATCTTCCTATTCCGTGCAACATTTGCGCAGTATAATCGCTTTTATAATAAATTTAAGACTAAACCAATTTCTTTATATTTAACAGGTCTCCAATTAAGCGGATTAAAATGTTTGCTTTGTAGTGGTTTTAAAGTAAGGGCGTTCCAAAAGACATCAGTCCAATCACCAATAGTTCCAACTTGCAACGTGAAAGCATACTTCAATCGTTATTGAAACGTGAAAACTGTGAAAACTTTACTCGGGGAAGCCGACCATCCTACAAAATCATTTTATGGTCGGTACCAAAAATCTTGCCAACCAAGTACCCCGCTCTTGTGTCACCTGCAGCCGCCATGATTTAAAATTTCTATTAAATTCCCGACCAGTTGCGCTTCTTCAAAAGATCATATTTTCCGAGAAGAATTTTAAATTAAAATGGTTAGAGTAAAGGGTAGCTGAGTCAAACCATTTTTATTAAAAATTCATGAATCAATAGGATTTTAGATTCAACGAAAATCAACTACAATTTCAGATGGCCGAATACGATAAAGTGCAGGCGGTCATAATCGTTATTCATAACAATTTGTGTATAAGTTTGGATTTTCGACTCCGAATTTACACCAATATTAGTCCGAATTAGACAAAAATCGGGGTTATAAAGGAATTAAATTGGTCAAAATGTTTTTTTCACTCGATATATTTTTGTATGTAGATTAAAAATTCGATGAGTGCTAAATCGGACGAATGACGAAATGGTCGAAATAAGGTAATTTGCATTTTCTACGGGACTACATGCTAATTTCATACCGCATCGATTTATTTAGGATCCTATGGGCTGAACATATTGAAAACTAAGTTTTTTAGCATCTATCGCTTAAATTCGAAATTTCGGGAAAAACTTACAGAGGCATGTCCTATTCAGAGAATCAAATTCTACTTCTACGAAATGTGATTAAATTAGGGCGGCATACATTTCTTTAATTTGTTTATCGAACGTCAAATTGTATTTTGCCATATTTGCACAGTTATCGAATTTTTGAAAGCATTTATTTCGTTTCATACCTGAAGTAAGATGGTAAAGTACGAGAACGCCATAAAAGTGAGAAAAGCCAATACTTATTTTGATGACCCTATTAACACTATGAAAGTATTCTAATTTAATTCTATTACTTTAAAAATTACGAATACGCAATTAACAATAGACATTGTACAAAATTTCATGCCTAAAATTTACTTTTCAAAGCACACTAACTATTACTGAATGTTCCAAATCTGCAGAACACTCATAAATTGAATTCAAAACTAAACGTTTAGCGTCCGAAATCAAAGTGAATAGAAATGCAGAATTCAATATTAGAAAAATATTTACAAAATTCAATTAAAATTGAAAATTTTATTCAAATTCCCTGTTTCAACAAAATCCGTTTTTGAACTTTACCACTACTTTCCATTTTGAAAGTACTTTAAACTAAACTTAGTAAGTAAAATTTTGAGAATTCAAATTACCAAATTAATTTTAATTAATTAAGATTTTTAAAGAATTTGAAAATTTAGAAGTTTGTTTATTTAAAAACACCAAAATTATTATTTGCAACATTTAGAATGCAAATTAAAATATTTCGTTGAAGTTAAGAACTTCTCAACTGGAAAGAATTTGGATATTTGAACCTTATGAAATTATAAATTTATGTTTTTAAAATTTCGGCACCATAATACAAATTGTGAAAAAGCTCCGACAAACTTAGAATAAGCACTTACCTAGTAACTTGAGACATTTTAACATTAATTCGAACAAAGAGTAGTGTGGGTTATGACTATTTGAACATTTCCAAACTTAAATTTTATTTTAGGTATATGTGTACAAGCGGAACTAGCTACTTTTCAAATTTCTTATTTACTTTATCTTATTACTTTATCTTCTGAATAGGCAGCTTATAAAAAAATAAAGACACTTTAAATTCTATTTATGCATTTAATATTGTTGGTGAATTGAACGGTAACAGGTTCTAAATTGTGAAACCCTAGTTCATTTCTAATTATTGTAAGATGTTTAAAAAAAATTAAAATCTATTAAGTTGTAAACCTTTCTAACAGTCACAAATATTTGCAAATCATGTGAATTTGAAACAATTATTCTCAAATGTCGTGAATTTGAAACAATTACTCGCATTTTCAAGTATTTTATTGTGCAAATGAAGATTTTTTCGAAATTTGTTAAATCCACATTGAAACCAATATTTGGGTTACTAAAATTATTCATTTACAAATCTGAATAAGAAAAATTTTGTTACAAAATTGTGTAACTCATTAAAGTCTAACTCGATTGAGTTGATATTCCAAAATTGGTTACAATGTAACGGTCTATATAGCCGTCCAAAATATTAAAACTTCAAAATCCAACCTGTCTCAAAATAAATTGTATGTCATTCATGCGACAAGTTCTTGTTTAGAAATTTAGAAAGTTGGTTGCCTATCAAATTTGTTCTGTAGGCTGTTTCTTTATTGTGTGACTTTTAAAAGATAACTCTATTCGAATTTGCATAAACTTAATATTTTTAGGGTTTTTCCACAAATAACTGATCTAAAATTTACCAGTAAAGTATTCGGAAATGATAGTCAAGTATAAGTAGTCGAAAATATCATCGGTATTCTAAATTAAATTTAAAAAAATTAAATCTAAATTAAATAAAAATAATCAATTGGCATATAGAGGGTTTTCAAACGTACGCTATAATTTTTTTTTTACCATATATTGTTCGTACTAAATTTATCGGAATGACTATACAGGTTTCAAATTAAACAAAAATGGTATTTCTTATTCTGTACGAAATTTGTTCAAAATTTTATCCAATAGCACTACTTTAGAGAGGAGTTTCTCTCTTTGTAAAATTACAAAGGACTCCAAAATTTAAAAAATTGCATAATTAAATAATATTGAATAGTTGAATGCAAAAATGTCTCAAGTTCTGACAATGCTGAAAACAGGAAATATTTGAAATTTCAAAATATGGTTGGCAGTTCGACGTGTATTTCACACTCTCTGCTTAAAATTTATATTCAAATTCAAACTTTAGAATACATTTCGCTCAGATAAAGGGCTGAAAAGTGGCCTAAATTTTAAAATTAGATAGGGCTAAATCGCACTTACAAAGGAATAAAAAAACTTTCTAATTTTAGAACTGAGGTACTAGCTAATTCAGAATTCCTTACATATGTATACATACATATATACGAAACATTCAAAATTTTCGAGATTCAGTTAAAATTGGAAATTCCCACTCAAATATTTGTAGAAATTCCCTGATATAATGCTTATTTGACATTTGATATTTGATCGTTTCCTTGATGCACTTCCAATCTTACTTCGAACCTGAATACCATTTTTTGCTGAATCACTGTGCTTCAAAAAAATTTTGACAATTTTTCAAATTTTAGGTACTTTGAAACATACCATACATATGAAATTTCAAAAATATAGAAAATCGTTAAATTTGGATTATTGATACATTGAGCCTCTAAAAATTCCTAAAGTTTATTAAGTTTCAATATTTGAAATGAGATATAATAGTTTAAATTTGAAAAACATGCTTCGATTTTACCGAAGTTTTTAAAATTCGAAGAGCCCACAGTTAATTCTTTGGTTTCAAAAATGTAAAATGCGTAATTTCATATTCAGTGTTCAATAAGATAAAATTTGTTACACAATTACATAACTCTTCAAAATTCATCGTTATACCTGTGGGCAGTATTTTAAAAAAATCAATATGATCTCTGTAAAATTTTAGAATATTTACGTAAAATTTATATTGTACAATAATCCGTAGTTGAAAGCAGTAACGCAAAATTATTTAGAAATTAAAGCCCATACTCCCAAAATAGTGAAACTTCAAAATTCAAGCTGTATGAAAAATTCTTATTTAGAAATTTGGTTGTCTGGAAAATTTGTTCTATTGGCCGTTTTCCTGTTTGGTGACTTTTTGAAGATATAACTCTTGTTCTGGCGATCCTTAATTATATCATTAAAAATTTTAAAAATGGCAATTTAAATGTTGACTAATTTTGAAAATTATTTCAGAATATTTGGAAATTTATTTAAATTTCATTTGGAATTTTATTTTCAGAAATATTTGGAATGAAATATTTTTCCAATTTAAAGGCTTAATTCGATATTTGACATTTTCTGCTTAAAAATAGATTTCGTTCATCAAAAGGGCTGAAAAGTGACACAAATTTAAAAATTCGAAAGGAGTAAATGACACTAACAAATAATAAAAATAAACGTCCTATAGAACTGTAGTACAAAATCAAAATTCCTAGTCTTTGTAAAAATTCCCTAATACAAAGCTTATTCGGAAAGTATAGGTTTGTTCCTTCAAAAAGGCAAAGAAAATGTTGAATAATTCAAACGATAAGTGACTACATATTTCCTCGAAGCGGTAGAGTATAGGCGTTTTGAAAAACATTTTTAACCAGATCTCTGCGATTATTGATCCAAAAACAAAATTCATTTTCGTATCGTTAAAAACAAATTTGAGAATTTTTTAAAATTTTAGGTATTTTGAAACGTACACAGGAAATTTTAAAAATATCGAAAATCGTTAAATTCGAATTATCTAACATTAAGCTTTTAAAAATGCCCAAAAATTTCATTCTAAATTCGAATATTTTTCCGATTAACCCTTAAATTAAATTTTTTGAGAAGCTCAGAATATAATTTAGATCATTACATATTTGAAATTTGAAAATACAAAACATTAAAAATTCAGATAATAAAATTCAAAAATTTCCGAAATTATAAAACAAGAGCTCTAAAATTTAGGAACTAAGCAGGTCGTTCCATACCCATATTAACCGTATCGCCAAAAAGCTATTTCTGTCGATCGCGATCATTCTCATGGACAGCAAAGAGAAAAATATTTTCATACATCACCAAACGAATATGTTTAACTTCAATTTTTTTTAATATTTAACATTTCGACCATTTTTGAAAATTACTTTAAAAATTATTTAAAATTTAATTTCGATAATTCTGAATTGCGCTGTGAGAATTTAAAAATAGTTAAAATAATTTGTAAAATTCGATAATACGAAATAAAATTTTAAATTTAGAAAATGCTTAATTTTCGAAATTCTGTAATTAATATTGAAATTGATCCCAATCAAACCCTCTCTCTATAAATTCATATTGGAATTTAAAAATTAAAAATTTATTAATTCTGAATTTTGTTCGAAATTTGTATTAATTTAAAATTTCGATTTAATATCATGAATTCCAATTTTAAACATTAAAATAAAATTTACAAAATTTAAAATTTTCGCAAAGTGATAAATTTTAAAATTTTAGATTAAATCGTTAGGATTTTAAAATTCAGAATCACGAAAATTAAATTCTGAAATTTTCAATATTATTAATTTTCGAAAAGTTTAGTTCAGGAACTTAGAAAATAACAAAAGCATCTTTGTAGGGAAGATCTATACGAATGGCTAATCCAACCAATAAGTGACCATTTCCTAGATGCGGTGTAGGCAGTTTTGAAAAACATTTTTAACCATAGAACTCTGCGATTATTGCCAGAAACAAAATTCATTTTCAAATCGTTAAAAAAATTTGAGATTTTTTTAAAATTTTAGGTATTTTGAAACGTACACAGGAAATTTTAAAAATATAGAAAATCGTTAAATTCGAATTATCTAACATCAAGTTTTTCAAAATTCATAAAGATTTCTTGCTGAATAATTTTACAATTCCATTCTAAATTCGAGCCTTTTTCCGATTAATCCTTAAATTAAAAATTTTTGAGAAACTCAAATTACAATTTAGATTGTAACACATTTGAAATTTGCAAATAGAAAACTTTAAAAATTCAGATAATAAAATTCAAAACTATCGGAAATTATAAGACAAGAGCTCTAAAATTTAGGATTTGAACGAGGCGTTCCATACCCTTATTAACCGTATTACCAAAAGGCTCTTTCTGTCGATGGCGACCATTTTCATGGACAGCAACGAGAAAAATATTTCCATACATTATCAAACGAATATATTCGTTCAAATGTATCTAATCGAATTTTATATATTATTGCGAGTTTATAACGTCAGATTAACAGCGAATTTAATTTAGACAATAATTAATCATGTAAAAAATTGTCCTTAATTAAATGTAATTCTTTTGCAATGTAATTAAAATTTGCTTCATCCGATGTGTTACATGCAAATTAAACAAATTTAATATTTCGACCAATTTTGAAAATTACTTCAGAAATTACTCAAAATTAAATTTCGATAATTCTGAATTGTATTGTGAGACATTTAAAAAGTATTAAAATAATTTTTAAAATTCGATAATACGAAATAAAATTTTACAAAATACACAATAATTTTCGAAATTTATAATTAATAGTGAAATTGACCCCAATCAAACCACCTCTCTATAAATTCATATTGAAATTTAAAAATTCTACAAAATTAAAATTTATTAATTCTGAATTTTTTTCGAAACTTGGATTAATTTTGTTAAATTAAAATTTCGATTAAATATCACGAATTCCAATATTAAACATTAAAATAAAATTTTCAAAATTTAAGAATTTCGCAAAGTAATAAATTTTAAAATTATAGAATTACAAAAATTAAATTCTTAAATTTTCAAAATTATTAATTTTCGAAAAGTTTAATTTAGGAACTTAGGAAACGAGAAAAAGTATCTTTGTATGAAAGATCTATACGAAGGGATAATCGAACCGATAAGTGACCATTTCCTAGATGCGGTATAGTATAGGCGTTTTGAAATTATTTTTAACCAGATCTCTGCGATCCAGAAACAAAATTCATTTATTTCAATTTTTTCAAATTTTAGGTATTTTGAAACGTACACAGGAAATTTTTAAAATATCGAAAATCGTTAAATTCGAATTATCTTACATTAAGCTTCTAAAAGTCCCCAAAGATTTCTTGCTGAAGAATTTTACAATTCCATTCTAAATTGGAGGATTTTTCCGATTAATCCTTAAATTAAAATTTTTTGAGAAACTCAGGTTATAATTTAGATCGTTACATATTTTATTGTTTTACAAATTTAAACTGTAGAAATTTGAAAATTTTAAATTTTAGAAATTCAGATAATAAAATTCAAAAATATCCGAAATTATAAGAGCTCTAAAATTTAGGATTTGAACAAGTCGTTCCATACCCTAATTACACCCTGTCGATCGCGATCATCCTCATGGACAGCAAAGAGAAAAATATTTCCATACATCACCAAACGAATGTGTTTGGTCAAATGCATTGACTACGAATTTAATTTAGGCAATAATTAATTTAATCATGTGAAAAATTGCCCTTGATTAAGTGTAATTCTTTTGCAATAAAATTAAAATTTGCTTCATCCGATGTGTCACATGCAAATTAAACAAATTTAATATTTCGACCAATTTTGAAAATTACTTCAGAAATTGCTCAAAATTAAATTTCGATAATTCTGAATTATATTGTGAGACATTTAAAAAGTACTAAAATAATTTTTAAAATTCGATAATACGAAATAAAATTTTACAAAATACACAATAATTATCAAAATTCTGTATTTAAAATTGAATTTGACCACAATCAAACCACCTCTCTATAAATTCATATTGGAATTTAAAAATTCTACAAAACTGATAATTTATAATTTCTGAATTTTGTTCGAAATTTGGATTAATTTTGTTAAATTAAAAAATTAAAATTTCGATTAAATATCACGAATTCTAATTTTAAACATTAAAACGTAATTTTCAAAATTTAAAAAATTTTAAATTTTAGAATCACTTCAGGAACTAAGAAATGAAAACTTGTGGGAATGATCTATACCTGTGATCACGTTGTACTTTACGGACCACTACAGTTTACCCAATCATCACCAATAAACTCAACATATTTTTTCAAAATAAAGGTACATCCGAAGAATTTAAATAATTAACCATGTTAATTTTGCAGCTTGCAATTCTTATCGGTTCAAAAGACTATAAAATATTCCAAAATTTCTTAAAGATCATAAAACTAAAACAAACAAAAATTCTTTGAAACATTAAATCATTCGTAATAACTGAACACAAAAATCTAATCAGCTATTACCACATGTAACTTAGTGTTGTATCGTGAAATTGCAGCACAAATTTCCACTCAACTAAAATAAAAAAACAAAGTTCCTATAACACCCATTTTTAAAATGAGAAAGGCCTGGGAAAACAAAACGACACAAACACACATAAAGGGGATCACTTGATCTCAGAAAAAAAAAATCCGTCGGTAGTGTCAAACAAACTAATAAAAATGTGTAAACAATAAGTGACCATTTCTTATGACATATTTTATTCCTCGATCACATAAGAAAGGATCGATAACAAAAAAAAAAACAAAACAAAAAATTTGTTACCTGAACTTGGTCGATCACTATATCGGGTACAATAAACCCATGCTGGCCACACCATTGGTCCATCACTATTATTATTTGTTGTTGACGATGATGTCGATGACGTTGATGATGGTATATCTTCTACACTATTATTATTATTATTATTATTACCACTATTAATACTATTAACACTACCGGTGCTTACACGATTTAAATTATCGGATAATTTTTCTTGGGCTGCCGTTAAATCAATAGGAGCTAAAATATTATTGTTACTATTATTACTACAACTACCACTATTAATCTCATTGTTATTATTATTACTACTACTATTATTATTATTATTATTATTATTGTTGTTATTGTTATTCTTTTTATGATTTCGTTTATGCGCTAAACTTGACGATTTTGATGTACGCTTCAGCGGTTCCGTAATTCGCCGACCAAAATCCGCTTTCAATATATTATCTATGCTAAATTTTAGATTACTGTCATTTAAATTGTTATTATGTAATTGTAATTGATTCAGCTGATGCGGATTTAGATTGTGCGGATTTAGATGATGATGGTGATGATGATGATGATGCGGATGATTTAGATGATGAGCACTAGAATTATTGGTGCCTGTTGGTGGTGATTGTGAATTTTCTCGTGAATCAATCGATGTGGTTGCAGCCGTGATTTTACTAATGTTACTCAAATTTTGAGTGATTTGAGAGATTGCATTTAGATGTGAATGAATACCGCGAAAATTTAACGACTCGTGATCAAGATGGTGGGGCAGTAGATTGGTGGTGGACGTTGGTGATTTATGATGCGGACGAAATCCAAATTTTTGCGTAATCGCTGGTGTTGAGGTGGAGGTGAGCGGTAAACCGCGTGCTGCCGCCACTATACTCATTTGCTGTTTCATTAATTCTTCGGCGTACAGTTGAGAGCTGCGTAAAAATTCTTCCTGAAATCGAGTCGGCGATGGTCGTACAATCGGAAATCGTATTAGATTATCACTACTTTGGGGGCTGCTCGCGGGCAGCGAACGATTTATCAGCGATATCGAATCATTACTTATGTCTTCCGTCACGGTGGTATCCATGCTGGAGCGTCGTTCACTTAATAAACTATTTTCACTAATTTTATTGGTCGGCTCTAAATCATCCTCTTTGCCTACAGACAATTCGCTATCATCACTGCAACAGCTAATTCGGTCGATTTCATTGTCCGCATCCTCATCGTCGTCCAACTCTTTGGGATAATTGTCCGAATTTTGTATTGATGAGACGGGGCTCGATCGTGCCTCACTCATTTCATCCATATTGTCACACGATTGTGATCGCTTGGTGCGAGCATGCGGATGCATCGATTGGGGTGACATACTTTTCGATGATAGCTGATTCAATGGGATGATTAACGGGATTAATGGCAACGATCGGGTTGTAATCGTTGTCATAATGTGGCGCGTAACACTAAACTACGGTACGAATTCGATGCACGCGCGCGCGCGCACTAAAACATCATTAAGTACACACGCACTAGTACACTGGAAATCATATAGGATCACACCGGCGGATCTCACTAAATATATATAAATATTTTATAAACACTCACACTATCTGATATATAAATTCAAATATCACTCATAATTTCACTCAATATTTTCAATAATAAATTCACTCAATATATATTTTTACACTGTTTCAATATTTTGTTTACACTACCGATCATATTCTAGTTTTTATAATTTTTTTTTTTATTTCCAATGCGAATTCTAATTAAATTTAATTAAGCTGTAATTAATTTTTTTTTTTGCTCAATTTTACAATAAATTTTCTTTTTTAATTGTTTCTACTAAATTTTAATTTTAATTCAATAAAACGTAAACCGTCGTCGCAACTCGGTACACTTCGTTGAACTAAAATATACAATAATTTTTAAAATTAAAAAAAAAACAAAAAAAATCAGAAATAAACAACAAAATACATAACGAAATTAGTAAGAAAGGGGGCGAGCACCAAAAACGACTCCGACCTATGTTCGGGCATCTTTGATACGCTATACAAAGTTTTTATTGTGTTTATTAATTTTTATGGTGTGTGCATGGGAGTGTGTGTTTCGATGTGTGAGTGCGACGTAATCTCCGTCATACTGTAAAGTTTTAATTTGTTTTATATAAAAATTGAGGGCGGAGTTACCCTTCGTCGTTTCAAATTATATACTAGCGAATTTTTTTAAAAGAGAGATGAACTTTTTAACTCCCCATCGACGCATGCATATGTGTTTGTGGTATATAGAATATTTTAACTGAATGATGATTGGTGCGATTTTTGTGTGCGGTGAAGCAGAACAACGTTTGAGATAATATTTGCTCAATTTTAATTTTTATAATTTTTTTGTCTCTGCGTATGGTTGTGTGTGATTTGGAAAATACGGAAAATATGCGCAAAAAACGCAAACAGAACGTTTAATTAGGATTTCAATTTATTTGCTTGGGTTTTTGTATTTATTTATTGATTTGTGATGGTTGAATGATTGAAAAGTCAAAATATACATAATTCTTGAGCATAATTAGTGAAGTTTTATACCATGATTGTTGTTGTTACTTTAGTATTGTTTGCTTTATCGTTCTTCCATACTGGAATGAGTATTTAAGTTATGAGGTGATTAAAGTATCATTTGTGAAGATGTATCGTCAGATATATATAAATAAAAAAAAGTAGGAACAACAACAACAACAACGTTGATATTAAATTAAATTCGAGTTATATACGTTGGTTATGTAATAAAATTAATTCACTCATTATGTATTGTATGTATAGAATTGTCTTAATTAAATTTATAGTCGTTGGTTCGTTATTCGCGTTTATTTTTTTGTATCTAAACTTGTTTTGTATACGTTATACGCGGTTGTTGTATATGAAGCAAATTACCTTATTACGCGTACATATATGTACGTGCAACCGGCGGTAGCAATTTTTCTGTAGGTAATACTTTTTACTTGTTTATGCAGTTTGATCCGACGGTGAGAGGAAATTTTGGGTCTTATAAATAAAAAGTGACAGTTCCGAGTTAGTATAGGTACATATAACATCTGTTAGTTTTAATTTTAGCTATTGTATATAGGATGCCAAAATATTTAGGTCTATAATCTTCATTTCAATGAAATATATTAACAACGTGTTTAGACAAACCGCAATGATGTTGAAATTGTATTTAGACGAAACGGTGAGAATTGCAGCTTTATAAGAGGTATGTCATCAATATTCGGATAGAATAGCATATGTTAGCATAAATATTGAATGCTATAATTAGTTTGATAAACGTTTTGAAATTTCAAGATTAAATTGGTCATGAAAATTTTTACTCTCGATATTTGAAAACTGAAAATTAGAATTTAGCTATTTTACAAATGGTGTGCCAAGCCAATTTGGCAAAAATGTCCCAAATTGAAATTTTGTGTCGGAAAATTGAGTTTTACATATTTTTAAATGTCTGGACATATTTCAAAATTCTAAAGCAAAAACAAATAAAATTTCGAAATTCAATTCAGAATTTAAAATTGTATTTTTCAATTAATAAGCATAATTCAAATTTTAAAATTTTAATTTGGAATTCCATTAAATATCAGACAAATTGTAAAATCTTTCGGACTAAAATAGGTTTTACAAAAATTTAATAAAACATTCGCTAAAAAATTTATTTTTTAACGATTTTTGCAGTCCACCAAAAAATTATCATAATTTGCTAAATTCTGTATAAATTTTTGAAAATTTTAAAATTTTAAATTGTTTTGAGAAATTGGGAAATTAAATATGTTCTCTTTAAATATTTAAAATTGTATCTCAGATTTATCAATCTAATCTTAACAAATCATAATTTTTATATTTCTGAAGTTTAGTAAAATACTAAATCTTATAGGTGCAGGCCTATAAAATCAGGTTTAAATTGAAAGTTAACTTTAAAGCTTCATTTTTGTTTTCGATTTTGTTTCTGATTTTGAACAATTTTAAACAAATTGTGGTATGGGTTTCTACTTTAAAGTGAATGAGGACAAAACAAGATTGTTGTAGAATGTGGTGATCAAAAGGGTTTTTGAAAATCACATTTTGTAGCGAAGCTTTGACTTAAGCAGAAACTTATAGTTAGACTTTCTTATTCAAATTTGATCTAGGATATTCAGCGAATACAGATAATTTTCTAAATTGAAAAAAAACTTCTCTTACTCAAAGTGTGTCGCTATTTAAACATTTATGCTTTCACTTTATATGCTGAATTTCAATGATAAATCGTGATTAATTGAACTTTAAGGTTTATTTAGAGAGTTTCAATTCTAAGACCTTTTATAAGTTTAGGAAATTAATACAATTTGGAGCTAAATGTCTTATGAATCCGGTGAATTCCGTTGACTTGTCTAACCCGGCAATAACTATATTCATTTCGACATGTCAGGGTTGCTTTCAACATTAAAAGCGTCAAAAGTAAATTCAAGATTCCTTCAGGTACAATTGTTGAATGGTATGATCAAGGTCGGAAGCTTAAAGTTGTGACCGCATAAATTATTGAACGTTGGAAATTCACTTAATAAACTTTATTTATCATTAGACATTTACGCTTCTTTGTCCAAAAATTTGAAATACTATAGCCAGACTTGTTAATAAACATTTACAAGTGAATTTACAAATGAGTTTTCAGTGAAAAGATTGAGTTTTCTGAAACTCAGTTATATTACTGCCCATATATATCAAATGATCGGTTCAATGATTGTTTAACTAAACGAGAAGATAAGTAAAATCGCACAAAAATAAGTTCTTCAAGTTATTGGGCCTCTTGTAGAAGATAGATAATATTTGTCTAAAAGGGAGCAAAGAAACGTGCACCTGAAGGTGTACGTTACGATCCATTTTTGAAAATCCATTTTTGGCATGAGACTCTTTTGGCCAAATCAATCTTTTCACTCAAAAATCGGAACAAGTTGAGGTGTAAATTCTGTAAAAAGGAAGTTTTAATTTTGAAACAACCGACCACAACAAGTTCTGAGTGCCAAAACTTTCGAAAAATAATTTTTTATAACTTTCGGGTTACCCACACGAAATCGATCCATCCAACAAATCCAAGGTTTCTGTTATTTTTACAAACCCATTCAAAATTAAATTTACAGTTTTCCAGAATTTACACTCGAGTATAAATAAATTCGGGCAAATTGCAAATATAATTTTGATGTTTAATTTTTCACTTTTTCAGAATTTAAATTCTGGAAAACGTAAAATAAAATTTTGAAACTCAAAACGGGCGTTGTGTAATAAATTCTGGAAAAGAATCCCACCACAATGCGTTCTGAATTTTGTAATACTCAATTTTCACTTTTCCTAAATTTACACTCGAGTTTGAGTAAGTTCTGGAGAATTGTCAATTTAATTTTGAAACTCAGAAAAACATGTTGTGGAGTAAATTCTGAAGTAAGAAAAATAAAATTTTGAAGCTCGACCGCAACATGTGTTAGAGTTTTTCAATAATAAATATTCACTCGAGAGTACTTAAGTAAATTCTGGAAAATTGTAAATTTAATTTTAAAACTCAGAACATACTGTGGGGCAAATTTTGGAAAAGGGTCAATTGAAATTTGAAACTCGATAACAATTTTTACTTTTCCAGAAATTACCGCATAGTGCGTTCTGAGTTTTAAATTTAAATCTACAATTTTTCAGAATTTACTTTTATGAGTGTGACTAAAATATGGAAAATTGTAAATTTAATTTTGAAACTCAGGTCGCGTTGCAAAATATTTAATTTTGTAACCACAACGCGTTCCGAGTTTGTCAATAATAAATTTTCACTTTTCCAGAATTTACACTCAAGTGTGGGTAAAATTTGTAAATTTTCAATTTATTTAAAAACTGCGACGTGGATTAAATTCTGGAAAATAATTACACCACAATGCGTTCTGAATTTTACAATTACCAATTTTGATTTTTCCATAATTTTCACTTGACGTAAATACCGGAAAATGGGTATATTTAATTTTGAAAATTGGAATGCTTTGTGGAATAAATTTTAGAACAGGAAAAATTTAATTTTTAAACCTGACCATGCCTTCTAATTTTTTTTAGTATTAAATTTCCATTTTTCAAGAATTTACGCTGGAGTGTATAAGATAATTCTGGTAAATTCAAAAGTAAATTAACACTTTTCTAAAATTATGGAAAGGGAAAAATGTAAGTTTGAAGCCCGACCGATATGCGTTCAGAGTTTTTCATTATTGAATTTTCACTTTTCCAGAATATACAAGGGAGTGCGTGTTATTTCTGAAAAATATTAAATTAAATTTTGAAACTCAGATCGCGTTGTGGAGTAAATTTTGGAAAAGGAAAGATTTAATTTTGAAACCCGAGCACATTGCGTTCTGAACTTTTCAGTATTAAATATTCACTTTTCCATAATTTATAGACAAGTGTAAGAAAATTCTGGAAAATTATTGAATAATTTTCAAAAATCAATTTTCACTTTCCAGAATATATACTTGAGTAAATTCTGGACAATAATTTTGACGTTTAATTTTTTACATTTTCAGAATTTAAATTTTGGAGAAGGTAAAATATAATTTTAAAACTAAGAACGGGTTGTGGATTAAATTTTGAAAAAGCTAAAATTTAAGTTTGAAAATCAGAACGCTTTCTGAAATAAATTTTGGAAAAGGAAAAATTCAATTTTGAAACCCGACTACAAGCCTTCTGAGATTTTCAGTATTGAATATCCACTTTTCCAGAATTGACGCCCGAGTGTAAGATAATTCTGGTAAATTCAAAATTAAATTTTCACTTTTCCAAAATTTATAGGCGAGTGTTTCAATTTTCCAGAATATACACCCGAGTGTGAGTAAATTCTGGGAAATTGCCAATATAATTTTGGCCATTATTTGTTGACTTTTCAGAATTTAAATTTTGGAAAAAGTAAAATATAATTTTAAAACTCAAAACGAGCTGTGGAGTAAATTCTGGAAATGAGCAAATTCAATTTTGAAACTCAGAACGCGTTGTGGAATAAATTCTAGAAAAGAAACATTTTATTTTGAAATTCGAATACAATACGTTCCGAGTTTCTCAAAAGTTAATTTAGCCCTTTTCAGAATTTACATCACATTGTTTTCTGTGTTTCAATATTAAATATTCACTTTTCCAGAATTTACACTGGCATGTAAGATAATTCTAGTCTATTCAAAATTAAACTTTGATTTTTCTAAAATTTATAGGCTTAAGTATATTCTGAAAAACAAAAAATTTAATTTTGAAATACGAGTAAGATCACAATTTGTTCTGAGTTTTTTAATACCTACTCAATTTTCACTTTTCCAGAATTTACACTCGAGTAAAATCTGAAGTTTGAAAAATTTAATTTTGAAGCTCGACCGCATCGAGAAGGCGTTATGGAGCAAATTCTAGAAAAGGAAAAATTTAAGTTTGAAGACCGACCGTAATGAAGCAGAATTTACACTCGTGTGTGAGTAAATTTTGGGAAATTGCCAATTTAATTTTGATCTATAATTTTTCAGTTTTTCAGAATTAAATTGTGGAAAAAGTAGAATCTAATTGTTAAACTCAGAACTCGCTCTGGAGTAAATTCTAGAAATGGGCAAATAGAATTTTGAAACTCGACAGTATTTCAAAAACTAAAATTTGCACTTTCCAGAATCACAACGTGTGTTGTGAAATTTTCGCTTTACTAAAATTTTTAGACGAATCTGAGTAAATTCTGAAAATTGTCAATTTAATTTTGAAACTCACTTACTTTTGAAATAAAAATTTAATTTATTTATATATTTTTAACCACAAGGCGTTCCGAGTTTGTCAATAATAAATGTTCACTTTTCCAGAATTTACACTCAAGCGTAAGTAAATTCAGGATAATTTTAAATTTAATTTAAAAACTGCGACGTTGAGTAAATTCTGGAAAAGAATTTGACCACAATGCGTTCTGAGTTTTTCAATTACCAAATTTCAGTTTTCCAGAATTTCCACTTGACGGGTGTAAATACCGGAAAATTGTAGATTTAATTTTGAAAATTGGAACGCTTTGTGGAATAAATTTTTGGGAAAGAAAAATTTAATTTTGAAATAAGACCATAATGCGTTCTGATTTTTTCAGTATTAAATTTCCATTTTTCCAGAATTTACGCTGGAGTGTATAAGATAATTCTGGTAAATTCAAAATTAAACTTACACTTTTTCAAAATTTATAGACGAGTGTAAGTAAATTCTGGAAAAGGAAAAATTTAAGTTTGAAGCCCGACCGCAGTTCATTCAGAGTTTTTCATTATTGAATTTACTGAAAAGACTCTTTTCCAGAATATACAAGCGAGTGCGTGTTTATTCTGGAAAATATTAAATTCAATTTTGAAACTCAGACCGCGTTGTGGAGTAAATTTTGGAAAAGGAAAGATTTAATTTTGAAACCCGAGCACAATGCGTTCTGAACTTTTCAGTATTAAATTTTGACTTTTACATAATTTACACTGTAGTGTAAAATAGTTCTAGTAAATTCATTTAATTTTTCCAAATTTAAATTTTGGAAAAAGAAACAGAAAATTTTGAAACTCAAAACGCGCGTTGTGGAATAAATTCTGGAAAGGAATCCGAACATAATGCGTTCTGAATTTTTCAATACTCAACTTTCACTTTTTTTTTTCACTTTTTCAGAATTTGCACTGGAGTGTAAGATAATTCTGGTAAATTCAAAATTAAATTTTCACTGGAAAATGAATAATATAATTTTGAACTAAAACCACAATTCGTTCTGAGTTTTTCAATACTTACTCAATTTTCACTTTTCCAGAATTTACGCTTCAATAAATTCTAAAGTTTGAAAAATTTAATTTTGAAGCTCGACCGCAACGTTTTAAATTTTTCAATAATAAATTTTCACTCGAGTGCTCAAGCATATTCTGGAAAATTGTAAATTAAATTTTAAAACTCTGAACGCGTTGTGGAGAAAATTCTGGAAAAGGAAAAATGTAACTTTAAAGCCCGACCATTGCGGTTTCTGCGCGTTGTGGAGTAAATTCTGGAAAAGGAAAAATTTAAGTTTGTAGCCCGGCCGCAATGGGTTCTGTGTTTTTCGATATTAAATTTTCAAATTTCCAGAATTTACACTCGAGTGTGAGTAAATTCTGTAAAATTTCCAATTTAATTTTGACCTTTAATTTTTCAGTTTTTCCGAATTAAAGTTTGGAAAAGGTAAAATATAATTGTAAAACTCAGAACGCGCTCTGGTGTAAATTCTGGAAATGGGCAAATAGAATTTTGAAACTCGACAGTTTTTCAAATATTAAATTTTGCTCTATCCAGAATTTAAGTCGCAACACGTGTGTTGTGAAATTTTCACTTTTCTAAAATTTATTGACGAATCTGAGTAAATTCTGAAAAATTGTGAATTTAATTGTTTATTTATATTTTTCAAAAATAATTTTTCTCCGATCATCAGTGTGACATTAGTAAAGGTCAACATTGAAAAATGAGAAAAATTAGTTAAGGAAATTATGACTTTCAATATGGTTGGATTTCGCCCAAAGCGGATTTTAATACAAAAATGCGGATTTCAACAAATTATGGATTTTGTAAAGATGAACAACGGGAGATCCCCATTTTTATTTCTACCTTGGGCTATAGAAACTTAGAAATATTAAAAATTCAAGAAAGTATATTTTTTGCGAAATAAACAGGAAATGGTTGGTTTATTTGAATATAATTTTAAGAATTAGTGTTTATCCAAAACTGTAAGGGGTAGTAATATGCTCATAGACTTTGTGCGGAAAAATAAAATATTCGTCTATATATGTCTAAGTTATTAATTTCATATCGTTTATAAAAACTGGCAGAGATTTATCGTTAAACGAATTAAAAATCGAAATTGGGGCAATTTTAAAACAACTCTAATCTATTTTTTGTAAAACGCTGTAGTATTATTGTTCACAATAACTAGCTATTCTCTACTTAATGCAGTAAGACCCTGTTGAGAGGACAGATATAATTTTAGTAGCATTACCATTTGTTTACGAATACCCATAATGCAGCGTAACAGTTTACCAAATTCAGTTTTTTGTAATTTAAAAGACAGACCTGGCTACAACGTTGAAAATACTAACGGCACTCCTTATCTTATACCAAATATCAGGTATATTTCCGCCCAATATAGGATTGTTTGATTTTGATTATAATTTCAAATTCACTAATTAAATCGACAACATAACATTATTTCTAATTAGATCGACAAACGTTAAAAAGAAAAAATTTGAAAAACTTGCTGCTTTATAAATAAAATAGGAATTGTGCGATTTTTACCCAAAAAGCTCAAGGCTATATAAAATATGATCTGGCGCGCAGCATGCAAGAATATTAAAATTTTAAAATATTTTGACCTCAATTATCTGCATTAATAAATCACATTCTCGCAACGTCACACTGTACATACAAGTACACAACATGTATAGAGCTATAGAGAGTAGACGTGTACTATAGACTCGTATCTCTGGAAAAAATTTAAAAAATAAATTCTTTTACTTCAATTTCAATTTTTTCTGAAGTGTTACATGAACATGTCAATCATGTATGTATAAATAAATGAACAACAAAAACAATTCTTATGTACTTCATTTTAACAACAAATTTATTATTTTTTTATTTTTTATCTTTTTTTTCTGTACTTTATATTTATAAATAAATAAAATTGAGTTATTAGTTTATTTATTATTATTATTATTATTTTTTGCGCTTTATCGTCATGTAACCATAATTTTATTTTTTCTTCCATATTTGTTGTTGCATATACGTATATATATTATGTATTTATGTACTTATTTTTCATTTTTTTTTTTTTATGATTATCCTTAGATTATGAAAATTAGTTTTTCATTTATTTATATTTTCAACATCACGCATTATAAATTATATTGAATAAATTATGTTATGTATGCCGAAGATAAACACAAAAAAATAACTTAATTTAAAAATAAACAACAAAAATATGTTATAATAATAATAATAATAATAATAATAACAATAATTGTGTTTATATTTTTCTATCAACAATATAATTTTCCACTTACAAAAAAAAAAAAAAAAAAAAATGAAAACTAAAAGATCGATGTTCATATTTGAAATTATCGATTATTTTAATCCAAAACAAATTTTAAATTATTTTAATGCAATCATTATCAAGATAATATAACAACCTACTTAGTTATAATATTAAACGTAGACAATAAAAAAAAAAATGTGTCTGTTGCATGATTGTACTATTATCATAATAGTTTAACAACAACTATCATTATTTAAAATACTTTTGTGTATGCTAATTATGTAACAGTTTAAATAAAAATAATAAACGTTTTATATGTTGTGTAGTGCTGCATTTGAAATGAAAATGTTGAATGAAATGTGGCAATGTTGCGGAAAGTGGTATGATGATGTTGTGTTGTGTTTACTGGCGTTGCGCGTTGTCCATAATTTTCTTGTTTTTAGTGTTCGTATTCGGTTGGTATTGGTTTTCATTTCTATCACCCTAATTCGTATTTAGTTTTGTTTTTGGATTTTTAGTATGATTGAAAGTGAAAAGTATGATTGGTTTAGATTTCATTTTTTTTTGTACATGCCCAGTCCCCGTATCAGTTTAATTTTAACGAGTTTGGTACACTGTTGGGAATGATTATTGATTTTTTTTGCAACGAGAAAATCTTCAAATTTGGAATTCACACAGTGGAAGAAAGAATTTATGAAGACGTTACATAGTAACTAAAGAACGGGAAAGGCTTTTTTGATTAATTTCTTACTGGTATGAAAACAGATTAGGAAAAAGTTTGCATTTGTTTCTTCTTACAGTTAAATGCAAAACAATAGGATAGGAATTTTACATCTGAAAAGAATAATTAATGGAATTTATTGTCCAGCTTAGAAATCAACGTTTGAATATAAATTTAAATTTCAAAAAACCTGGTTTCGTTTAAAATATTGCAAAATTCAGCTAATGATGGTAAATCTACGTTTCAAATTTTTTACTTAGTAATACTGCTACTCAACGATACTTTATTAATGCTTCTATGGCGGAAAGCACACATTGACATTAAACTGGGTGGCGATCGTTCAACGATTTATATTCCACAACCATCCATGGCATCATTAGATTAGTCGTCACATAAACTGGAGTATCTGAAAAGTTCTTTAAAAGTAGAAACACCAAATTAAAATCCAAAAATAAACGGTTTCAACCCCATTAAGAATATGCCCGTAGCCGACAGAAAATAGTTATTAATGCAAGACAACTGGTGCTTCAATTGTTTGAATAATAATGATAGGGTGTATAATTGCAAATCAAAATTTCGTTGTAAGCTATGCAACAGAAAACTCCACAGCTTGTTACACGAAAATTTCTCCTTATCAAATCTCGCAACCGCTGCTCAATCAGAAACTCAGCCAATTGAAACAGAACCACCAAGTTTGCAAACATCACTAGAAAATTAGAAATTACGTCTGTACTTGGTATGTGTGACTCACGCCATAAACCAAAACCATTTATATATAGAGAATATCACTTACCAGTGAAAATTATTAGGCTACAAAGCTCCATAGTCTCACGATACATCAATATGGAAGAAGAAGTATAAAGAAAAAATGGCAAGTAAGTGTTTGCTATCAAGTAAGAATATCAAGTATTTAAAGCCGGCTAATTTTCTAATGGGTTGTCCTTCAACACACCTTCAAGATATTAAATTATTCAAACTATCCAAATGGTAGATGGTCCAAAAAATTAATCAAGATATCTGGAAAAGGCGGCATCTACTTATGTTAACGTTCTTCGATTTTCTTCCATGAATTATCGCTAAGCCCTGGTTTTCTGGTATTGTCTTGGTAGCCGAGTACAATCGTGACAGTCTAAATATAGGCATCTTCTAGTTGTTCACCTTTTTATTCAACTGTACTAATTCCATTACTTGCTATAGATTGAGTTGGAGCGTTTCTTTGGAGGTATTTTTTGTGTCAGTATCCCACAATCAATTCATGCTAAACTTTCTTCGATTTATCTTCATGTGTGTTTTTACAGCGGCCGGTTTGACTTTGAAAATTGCTATTACCACTAGGTGATCGCTGTGATCGTTTGCTCCAAATTTTTAATTACTTTATTAGTTTTAATTTTTATCTTCTGTCAAAAAAGTACCGGGAATTGTTAAATAAAACACAAATTATACGTTCAGTCATAAAAATGAGGGCCTTCTGTTCGCCCGCCGAATTTTGTTGTGTGGCTTGAATTGAGTCAAAACGGGTTCCACAGAGTAGCAATTTGAGTCTGAGAAACACGAAAAAGTCACCTGGTGCTAAATCAGGCGAATGTGGTGGTTGATCGATTGTATTTATTAAGTTGTTGGCCTTATATTCGTTCAAAATCGTAGCTCGGTGTGCTAGCGCGTTTTTTCCCATAATTCCGGTCACTTTTATCGCATCAGCACAAGAAATTTCGTTTGCAACACAAAATTTAAGGCAGGCTCTTTGTTCAATAATTTCCTTCATTGTAAAAATCGCCATGCACTAATGAGGTCGACCAACTTAACCAACTGCTGTAAAAAAACTGGTTCACAGATCGCACTCAAAGTTGGCATCATAATGAAAAACAGTCCTACCAATATAGGGGAAAAATCGTTAAATCCCTTCAGCGCGGGCATTTTAAATTAACAGTTCCCAGTACTTTTTTGATAGAATGTATAAATATAGTTGCAAAGAAACCAACAAAAAATGAAAATTTGAATTCGCCTGAAGCTGCTGCTAAATTGTTAATTACTTTATTAATTTTAATTTTTGATTTTAGGAATAAAAACATAAAATTAAAATTAAATTCAAATACAAAAATTAAAATTAAAAAAGAGAAACCGCATTCGTTTGAAGTTACTGCTAAGTTTTTAATTACTTTAATAATTTCAATTTTTAAATTTTAATTTTATTATAATTTAGAAATAGAAATAGAACCATAAAAAATTAAAATTATTAAAGTAATTTAAAATTAATTGAGAGAAACAGCGTTCGCTTGAAGCTGCTGCTAAACTTTTAACTACTATATTAATTTTAATTTTTATTGTAACTATATTTATAAGCCTAAAATAGCATTAAATATAGTTGAAAATTGACCAACGAAAAATTAAAATAAAATATGAAAATTAAAATTAATAAAATTATTAAAAATTTAGCTGCAGCTTAAGGCGAATGCAGTTTCTCTAAATTAATTTTTCATTCTTTATTAATTTTAATTTGTAGATTTTAATTTTTTAATTTTATTTTAATTTTCATTTTTTGTTGGCTCATTTACAACTTTATGGATATGCCTAAATATATAGTTGCAAATTGACCAACAATTGCTTTTATTTGCAACTATATTTATACTCCTAATTAAAATTAAATATTAACTAAGCAAAGTTTCCCAGATTAATTTTGAATTACTTTATAAATTTTAATAATTCTATTTTAAATTTTTGGTTTTATTTTAATTTTAATTTTTCTTGGTCTATTTGCAACAATATTTAAATCTTTAAATATAGTTCCAAATAGAGCAAAATAAATTTAAATTAATAAAGTAATTAAAATTAACGTAGAGAAACTACGTTTGTTTGAAGCTGCTGCTAAATTGTTAATTACTTTATTAATTTTAATTTTTGATCTATTTGCAACTATATTTAGGCATAAAAATTAAAATTATTAAAGTAATAAAAACTTAATTAAGAGAAACCGCGTTCATTTGAAGCTACTGCTAAATTTTTAATTAATTTGGTTAATTTTAATTTGCATATGCTGTTTTTAATTTTTTGTTGGCCTATATCAATAAAGTTGTCGAAATAAACTAAGAAAAAATTAAAATTTAATTAAAATTAATTATGTAATCAAAAATTAATTTAGAGAAACTGCATTCGTTGAAGCTGCAGCGAAATTTTGAATAACTTTTAAAATTTCATTTTTTTAATGTTTGTAATAATAAATTTTGAGAAACTGTGTTCTGAACCTGCTGCTAAATTTTTAATTATTTTATTAATTTTAATTTTATCATTTTTATTTTAATTTTAATTTTTTATTAGTCTATTGTCCAACAAAAAATTAAAATAAAAATATTAAAATATAAAAATTTAAATTAGTAAAACATTAAAAATTATTTTAGAGAAACTTCGTTCATTTGAAGCAGCTACTAAATTTGTATCTTTATTAATTTTAATTTCTAAGCTTTCTTAAATATTATTACAAAGAGACCAACAAAAAATTAAAATTAAAATATTGAAATCTTAAAATTAATATTATTGAAATAACATAATTAAAAATTAACGTAGAGAAATTACGTTTGTTTGAAGCTGCTGCTAAATTCTTAATTACTTGATTAATATTTAGGCATAAAAATTAAAATTATTAAAGTAATAAAAACTTATTTTAGAGAAACCTCGTCAGTTTGAAGCTGCCTGCTACTAAACTTTTATCTTTATTAATTTTAATTTTTATATTTCAATTTTTTAAACTTATTTTAATTTGAATTTTTGGTTGGTTTATTTGTAACTATATTTAGGCATCAAAATTTTGTTGTAAATAAACCATACATATATAGTTGCAAATAGACCAACAAAAAATTTAAATTAAAATAAAATAAAAACTTGAAATATAAAAATTAAAGTTAATAAATTAATTATAAAAACTAATTTTATTTTTATATTTTAATTTTTTGTTTTATTTATATTTAGTTTATTTTAATACAAAAATTAAAATTAATAAAGTAATTTAAACTTAATTTATAGAAACAGCGTTCGCTTGAAGCTGCTGCTAAATTTTTAATTACTTTATTAATTTTAATTTTTATTTGCTGTTTTTAATTTTTTGATGGTCTATTTCCAACTATATTTAGGCATATCATTAAAGTTGTAAATAAACCAACAAAAAATGAATAATAAATTAAAATTAATTATGTAATCAAAAATTAATTTAGAGAAACTGCGTTTGTCTGAAGCTGAAGCGAAATTTTGAATTACTTTTAAAATTTAATTTTTTTTAAATTTTTTTTGATAATAAATTTTGAGAAGCTGTCTTCTGAAGCTACTGCTAAATTGTTAATTACTTTATTAATTTTAAGTTTTTCATTTTAATTTTAATTTTAATTTTTTATTGGTCTATCGTCCAACAAAAAATTAAAATTAAAATATTAAAATGTAAAAATTTAAATAAATAAAATATTAAAAACAATTTTAGAGAAACGTTCATTTGAAGCTGCTACTAAATTTTTATCTTTATTAATTTTAATTTCTACACTTCAAATTTAAAACTTATTTTAATTTTCATTTTTGGTTGGTTTATTTGTAACTATATTTAGGCATCTAAATTTAGTTGTAAATAGATCATACAAATACACATAGTTGCAAATAGACCAACAAAAAATTTAAATTAAAACAAAATTAAAAAATCGAAATATAAAAATTTTAATTAATAAAGTAATTAAAAATTAATTTAATTTTTATATTTTAATTTTAATTTTTAGTTGATCTAACTGGAACTATATTTAGGAATAAAAACATAAAATTAAAATTAAAATTAATAAAGTATTTGAAAATTAATTTAGAGAAATCGCATTCGTTTGAAGTTACTGCTAAGTTTTTAATTACTAATTTTAATTTTTAAATTTTAATTTTATTTTAATTTAGAAATAGAAATAGAACCATTAAAAATTAAAATTATTAAAGTAATTTAAAATTAATTTAGAGAAACTGCGCTCGTTTGAACCTGCAGCTAAATTTTTAATTACTTTATTAGTTTTAATTTTTTAATGTTACTTTAATTTTTATTTTTTGTTGGTAATTTGTAACTATATTTATAACCTTAAATAAGAAAGATCAAAAAAAAATTTAGTTAGGCATTAAACATATGTAGTTGCAAATTGACAAACAAAAAATTTAAATTAAAATAAAATTTAAAAATTTAAAATATAAAAATTAAAATTATTAAAGTAATAAAAAATTAATTTAAAAAAACTGCGTTCGTTTGAAGCTACTGCTAAATTTTGAATTACTTTATTAATTTTAATTGTTATATCCGGTTTATAATTTTTTGTACGGTATTTCCAACTATATTTAGGCACATCAATAAAGTTATAAATAAACCAACCAAAAATGAAAATTAAAAAATTCAAATTAATAAAAGAATCAAAAATTAATTAAGAGAAACTGCGTTTGTCTGAAACAGCAGCGAAATTTTAAATTTGTCATTTTGATTTTAATTTTTATGTTTTATATTTTAATTTTATGTTTTTATTCATAAATATAGTTCCATATTTAGGAATAAAAACATAAAATTAAAATTAAAATTAAATTCAAATATAAATATTAAAATTAATAAAGTATTTGAAAATTAATTTAGAGAAACTGCGTTTCATTGAAGATATTGCTAAATTTTTAATTACTTCATTAATTTTAATTTTAATTTTTTGTTGCTCTATTTGCAACTATATTTAAGCATTTAAATATTGTTGCAAATAGATAAACCAAACTTAAAATTAAAATAAAACCAAAGATTTAAAATAGAATTATTAAAATTTATGAAGTAATTAAAAATTAATCAGTGAAAATTTTCTTAGTTAATATTTAATTTTAATTTTAATTTTTTATTGGTCTACTTGAAATTATAATTAAGAATATGAATGTAGTTGGAAAAAGAACAATAAAAAATTAAAATTAATAAAGTAATTTAAAATTAATTTAGAGAAACTGCATTCGTCTTAAGCTGCAGCTAAATTTTTAAATACTTTATTAATTTTAATTTTCATATTTTGATTTTAATTTTAATTTTTTGTTGGTCTATACCTAAATATAGTATTAAGTAGGCCAACAAAAAATTAAAATTAAAATCAAAATATGAAAATTAAAATTTTAGGCATATAACTATAGTTGCAAATAGAACATATAAATAAAGTTCATAGAACATATTAATAAAGTAAATTAATTTTAATTATTATATTAAATTAAAATATAATAATTAAAATTAATAAAGTAATTTAAAATTAATTTAGAGAAACTGCGTTCGTTTGAAGCTGCTGCTTAATTTTAATTTTTAAATTTTAATTTTATTTTAATTTAAATTTTGTGTTCCTCTCTGTTTGCAAATATTTTTAAGCATTTCAATATCGTTGCAAATAGATCAACCAAAATTAAAATTAAAATAAAATCAAAAAAATTATAATAGAATTATTAAAATTTATAAAGTAATTTAAAATTAATTTGGGAAACTTTGTTTAATTAATATTTAATTTTAATTTTAAATTTGTATTTGGTCTATTTGCAATTATAATTAGGAATATAAATATAGTTGCAAATAGACCAATAAAAAATTAAAATTAATAAAGTAATTAAAAATTAATTTGGAAAAACTGCGTCTGTCTGATAAGCCAGATAAGTTTTCAACTTATAAATGTACTAAAATATATCTCTATTTCTACAACGGTACCAACCAAAGGAAAACGAGTATGATAATTGGAGTGGCATGGTTTAATAGTTGACTTAAAGAAAATTTGATAGAGCGACTACATTAGGCCAAGAAGGTGGTAAGCCGTCCCGTAAATGGAGAGGATTAAGATGGGTGCAACTATTGAGCTGTAGTGTTGCCATGCTTACATGGCACAAAATTAAACTTAATCGCCGAGCATCTCCGAGACTCAAATTTATCAATATTATTCGAATAAAATTTAGGTCCACCTCAAGTGGCATTGCGGATTAAACAATCCCATAGTAAAAGTTTTGCAAGCAATGTAGTAGATTGTGAGATTTTCGTGTTGAGCTAAGTTTTATTCACAGGAGAATGATGTTGAATCGTTAAATTAGTAACACTTACTAACAAATTTGTATCTAATCAACAATATTGAAACACTGTATCATTCGAACATAATATTTATTGGCAATTAGGCAGTCCCTCCTTATTCATGCAATTTTAGTTATAATATCTAGAGTAAATATATGTCATCATTATCAATCAACACCACTTATGCATACTCGTATTATAAATGCAACATTATAATATTTCGTCAGTCATCCGTCAAATACACATGTCATGTTAAAGTCGGATATAATTAAATGGAGAAACAGATTAAATCAAAACAAAAAATCTGTTGTCACCTCGGTTGTAAGTACAAGTGTTTATTATTAAAAAACATATTTTTGATTTTCGTTTAAATTATGTATACATTTTAATAGAACGCCAGCAATATAAAATTATAACTACAATGTATAAATTAATCGGAATTCATGTATGTATATCGTAATTACAAGCATGTAATCTGCAACCGAAAAGCAAAAAAAAAAAAATCTGTTTCCACTTACAAAAGCATGAAAATATGAATTCAATGTACCTTCTTCCGTTTACAATACGCAAGAGAACAATAAGACAATTAATTTGTATTGTTATTTAGTTACGTATATAGTGCAAGAATTATTAATAAAAACATTAATTAGATTTGGTGTAATATACGAAAAAAATAAATGTTGTCAACATACAGGTACCTTCTATACAACATGTGTGATACGTGCGAAAATAAGTTCAATTGTTTTCATTAACAACATGTAAATATATGTTTATGGTTTTGTACAACAGAACATAGATAGCTACTGTATAGTCTTTTGCACATCATAACATTTTATGTTGTTATAAGGTTTATAAATAATTAGCTATTATTATGTACCTTTACGCCGTACATGTGCTTGTGCATGTAATAAAATGATGAATTGACACGAGTGTTAATTGAACAGCGGATATCATGTTCAATGGCATTAATAATAAAAAATAATTGTTAAAATCCGTTGATAATTTTTAACTGTCACAATTTTATACATTTTAAGAATCGCGTATTATATTCTGATATAGTATCAGTAAGCATCAAAGGTAGAATATCACCCGGTCCCAAACATCTATCATTAAAACCATTCTTATATAGAACTGTTTTTGTTAATTCCTTCAAAACCACAAATTGTGTTTCATTACATGAAATATTAATCGTTGGTTCCACATCATGTACAAGAGCAAAAATAATAATCCTGCAAGAAGTATATAAATTGTCACCCTGTTAAAGTTAGCCGAAAGTTTCCAGCCGAAAGTAAACAATTTAGTGGTTATCAGCCGATAGTAAATAGGATAAATGGATAAAATATGAAATATGATGAAATAGTCTTACGTGGAAAACTTTGTTTAACCTAGTCGTGGAAAATATCGGAAAATCAGAAGAATCCACAAAATTGGAATAAAATCAGCCTCTATATCTGAAGTTGAATCGTTTTTACGAGATTTGTTAATAGCTATCGCAGGAAAAAATTCAGTTCAAGTTCCCCGTGGAAAATCTCGGAAAATTTGAAAAAGTTTCCAGTCGAAAGTAAGAAATGAATTGATAAAAGCCTCTAGAGTGTTATGTCTGATAATAGAGGCTGATTTTATACAAATTTTCTAATAATTTTTGGAAAATCGAATTTTCCGAGATTTCTCGGGGGTCCGATTGATAACGACTCCATTTTTGATTTTTGGCTGGGATAACACAATCTGCATTACGGATTTGTTTTCACTTTCGGTTGGCATTAACATTTTTACCTTCGGCTGGACTAGCACAATCAGCATTATCGACTTTAGACTTTCGGCTGGCAACTTTCGGCAAACTTTAACAGTATTAAAGTGTCCCCAAATAGTCCTAATTACAAGTCTTATGATATTATTATATATCGAGTCAAACATCACCTTAAATCCTTCGCTTCGTTCATTTCAAAACTGGATTGATTGGTTATCGTTTGAGAATGTTCTTGCAGAGCCGATTCGTGCGACGAGCTTGACGTGGCTTGTGACCTTTTTGCAAACTTTTTTGAGAGTGTTTATACACCTAAGCAGAACCTTTCAATTTGGTACAGTGCGGATGTGTTAGTGGTACCGTTAGTTTTTCAATGTTTCGTCTTGATATAGAAGACAAACTATCGGAACTTTTGACTTTGAATACTACTTAGATTTTATCCCTCCGGTTGTATTAAAATCCACTAACCATTCTACTTCATATAAAAGTCTTTCAAATGGAAACTTTCTTACCGTACGGAATTTCAAATTATTAAACCAATTTTTAAATCGGGCTCTAGATGCGACATCGGAAACTACAGATGTATTTGCATTCTTCCTGTAAAACCGAAACTTTTCGAAAAATTACTTTGAAGAAATTTATTTATTTCAAGCAACATGGCGTTTAATTAAATTGATCATGTTTTGCTCTTACAGACGATCTCTGCCTTAGAGTAAAGATTCGTCAATCTGTATCTACATAGAGTAATTCATGGTACTTCAGGATTAAGTAATTAAAAATTCTTTTAAAATATAAAAATCCCTGAGGTTAATGAAATTATGCAGAATCTGAAATATTAATAATAAACAGAAAAATAATATTATCACTGTTGTAGTTGTAATGTTGTGGAAAAACTAGAAACGGAATCAACTTTTGCTGTAGAAACCGCACCGGTGTGTGTCCAGAATCTATTTTTCTATCAAATAACTTGTTTACTGGGTTTTGTTGCATTTGATAATTTTGACCGCCTTATGTAGACACCATAATTGCAGTAAAGGCACGTTGCATGGCACTGTCGGTATCATTTATCAGACGATTCCTGAAAATGATGAAATTAATGAGGACGTTACTGCTGCTTCAGAAAATTTGACTGGTATAACTACTTCAGGTAAAACCAAATGAAGAAGAACTTTTCACACATATGTATGTATAAATCGAATTTACTACCTTACACGAAAAAACCCGTATGATAGGACCTTTATTAGCATTAAGTGATCAACGAATCAGACACTTATTGAAACGTTGCCACAAATACGAAAATTGCACACTATGGATGATTTGTCACGCTTTAAAGATTCCAAACACTCCGATATGGTAATTAATGGTTTCAATCATAAAATAGTAGAAGGGGTTAAAAAAAAATTGCTTATTTAACACCAATTAACGAATCCATCTGTTGTCACCAACGAATCCATCTATGAAAACATGTCAAAAGATACTTAGAAGTCATGTATGATTTAGCCGTCGCTAAAGTAGCTCTCAAAATACGATTTGTTGAGAAACCATTATATGATAATTTATTTATACATCTTAGACCATTTCATATTATGATGGTTTTTTCTAAGTAATTGGAAAATTTATCAGTGGCAGATTATTAGGGTTTATACTATATACAAAAATAGTAATGTAACGACGGAGCTTTCAGTAAAACTGCCCAATTTTTCATGATTTATATTGATTTGATCGATTATTATCGATTACTATGTCGCAGTATTAGAATTGGCGATTATCCGCGTCAAAAACCGCGAGTTAATTTTTTTATTTTAACAAACCAACCAAATTAAGCTCGTTGGCTGATAAAATATCGTGATTACAAAAATTAGGAGAAAATCATCCAGACTTAGAATTCAACGGACTATCATGTATATAATAAAAATTGCAATTGGAAAGGCTGCATCTGATAATGTTGAAAACTACTTATTAAACTTTCAAATAAACGGAAATAAATTAAGAGAAAAGTTTGTGCAGGAATGTGCCACTAATAGCGCAAGATTTTAAGCATCAGTAAAAAGAGTAAAATAATGAAACTTTCGATGCTTGTGAAGTTTTTCCGAAAACGTTCCGAAAATTATAATCTCTATCAATGTGTTGGTGCTCACTCAACAAGTTGATTGTTGAACGTTCAATTTAAAGATTAAATATTTCCTAATTACTAGAAAGCTCTAAAACCATCAGACTATGAAGATTCTAAATTGGAGCAGGTCATTGCCAATAATTTTGATTTCTGGCTATTTAAAAAAACAGTTTGAGAGCCGATGTTGAAAGTTGAATATAGAACACATATCGCTTTCTTAAACGATGATAACCTTTATGAACATCGGTCCAGTAGTAATCCGGGTCAATTTCAAGAAAAAAAACTTGGGGCGATCATACTTAAAAATGGGATTGAATAGAAAGCCGTTGTTGAACGTTGAATATAAAACGCAAATCGCATTCCTAAACCGTAATAACATCAATGACCATCGGTCTATTGATGATTTTCTTGTGGATTAGTTCATTGCCTATAATCCTAGCCAGTATGAAGAAAAAAATTTGCGGCGATCATACTTAAAATTGGTCATCGAATTGAATAGTAATGAGCTACGCATTAAAATCCAGTTCAATATTGGCAATGGCCTAATCCAATAGAAAATCATCACTAGACCGATGGTCATTAAGGTTATCACCGTTTAGGAAAGCGATATGTGTTCTATATTTGTTTTCTAAAATTTTCAAAATGATCGCCCCAAACTTTTTTTTTAAATAGCCAGAATTATTGGCAAAATGACCTATTCCAATTTAGAATCTTCATTAGACTGATGGTTTTAGAGCTTCCTAGTAATTAGGAAATAGCTATTTAATCTTTAAATGGAACTTGTTGAATGACGCACCAACACATTGATAGAGATTATAATTTACGGAACGTTTTCGGAAAAACGTCACGAGCATAATCTTCGTCTGAAACAGCCAAGCAGAAAGCACGAGTTGATGCCATCGTTTCCGTTCACGTTTTGCTATGGTTTTTATTGATAGCTTTTTTTTAATACATACGTACTTTGGAAAATGTTCCAAGAACGTTCAGAAACATTTCAAAACAAATCATGTCAACATTAACTGCTACAAAAGCTTCTCAAATCGATATAATTTTCGACCAATACTTCTGTCCATCAATTAAAAATTATAAGCGTACTAAACGACATGAAGATCAGGTTAGACTTAGTATTGGAAATACCGTAATTGGTACACCATGGGCCTTATTCTCGAATTCCACATATATTTTTCACATGTGGATATCTGTCAGAATTCCCTTAATAATTTCCTTGATATTTCCCTATGTATATTCCACATGAAACCAAATACCCTGTTCTTGAATCATTCGGAATTTTTTCTTCACCACTCTAAAATTGTGTCAAATTTCTAAGAACGTTGAATTTATTTTTGATATTTGTTTGGGTTGGTGAGATATTCCCGAGAGACAAAATCCCGCGCGACATAATCCCGAGGGACAAAATATCGAAGGTACAAAATCCCGAGGGTACAAAATCCCGAGTGTACAAAATTCCGAGGATACATAATCCAGAGGGTACAAAATCCCGACGGTACAAAATCCCGAGGGGAGAAAATCCCGAGGTTAAATAACGTACGGGTAAATCCCGTAACCCCGAGGAAATCCCGAGGACCGCCCCTTCTGGTGAAGGAAAATTTTAATTTACAATAAAATAAAAATCAAAACCGGGATTTTTATTTTTGGAGAACCGGGGTTATTAAGCAGGTTTATGCAAAAATGGAATTTACAAAGCGGGATTTTTTGGGCATGATTTTAACTATGCGGGATTTTAAAATGCGGGATATCGTCGTTACGATCCCGTTGTAACCATCACTATATATTTATATATTTTTGCATTGTTTTTTTTTGATATGTGTAGTAGGTCGGTCAGTCATTTTTTAGGAATTCTTTTTATTTTATTAAGAATTTTTAAATAAACAAAAATTCGAAATGATTTTTGAATCACAAGATAAAAATTTTGTGAAATTTTTACTCACAAAAACTAAATCTAAAATGTATATTGACATTTTCATATATGGGAAAATTTTTTCACCTGCTTATACTTATTCGGAAATATTCCCTTAGTACAGAAAGAATTCCATTAGTAGCGAATTCAAGAATACACGAATTACAATTTTCGAACGTTTTTATGAATTTTGACAGATGTCCGCATGTGGAAAATGGATATGAAATTCGAGAACAGAGCCCCATATTTACCCAACCGATGAAGACAATATTAATACTTTAATTAAATCATCAGATATTGATATTTTAACTAACATGCTCGGAAACATGAACCGTTTATCCATTTATCTCCATCTATCTTCTCATTTCACATTTTTATGGAATACTGTATTGGTCATAAAAAAAAGATGTATTAACATAAGCGAGCTTATCTACAGGTTGTGACTATAATCAGAGCCTTCTAAAGTATAGAGTCATAATCAGCATAACATAATTTTTAGAAGCTGTTTTAGTGGTATAACTTTATAATAAAATGTTTATATAAAAGTTTTCTACATATTGTAACGAAATTGCGAGAATTCGTTAACAGATCATAAGATCAGAGGTCTGGTGCGGTTTTGTAGCTGGCTAGAGCTCACGGTGCGACGTGGGGTTCTCCAGACGTAATCCTACACTGAAAAAAATATAGTGCATTTTATTTACGAATGGTGTTCATTAACCATAATTCGTACTATTAATGTAAAAATTACCATATTTACGTTAAAAAAAACAAAATTTAGAAAAATTCATCAAAATTTGTGCGTTAATAGTACGAATCACAGTTCATAAACTAAAAAATGGTTTAATTTATTGTACTATACGTATAACATTCACATGTTGTTTGCATATTAGTGAAACTTGCATCATTTTATTAAAAAAACATACTTATGAATAAGACTATGATGAACATTTATTTTAAATACTTACTGTTCATCATATTAACGAAATTGGCTCTATAGTACTTGAATATTACGAATAAATTCATATGCGTAACGATTCCATTACATTTATATTTGTCCGAATATATCAAATTTCATAATTGCATAATGTATATGAATTTGTTCGTATTATTAATGATTGGATGAATCTATTCTAGCATCTACGAAAATTACGTAAACTTGAATCATGATTGGGACAACGAAAGTAAATAAATTTCATACGCTTTATTATTAACTATTATCGTGCGGCTCGAAAGGACCATTTACATAGTTTGAAAAATCGTGAGAAATTAAAATAATTTTTGTGTGTATCAGGAAATCAGGTAAATATGGCATTTTATGTCCGTGTTTTCGTTTTAATAAGAACTTAAATAAAATCATAAAACACTTTTGTGTGAAAATCCTTAAAATTCATTGTATAAATAATGAGTAAATTTATAATTTATATGATTTATTATTGTGTTAGTAATACCTCTGCTTTATTATAGTGCGCGTGTAAGAAAATGTTTAATATTCCAAATTTTGCTGATCCTGCAAATCAAGTTATTTCAGCAACACTTGGAGAAAATCATGAATTAAACTAGCTTTTGCAGTACCAATTTGGATCAGATCAGGTAACAAACATAAGCAAATAAAAGTACCTATATGTGATTGTAATTTAATTTATTGATTTTACAGAATAGCAAATTGCTATCGAATTTTAAAAGAAAAATGGAAGAAATCAACAATTTCGAATGTAACCTGTCAACATGGCGTTTATTAATCCTATTACATTTTTTAATTATTATTTATATTTATTTTAAAATTAAAGTTTATTTTTATGAAATTAAATTGATTGCATTTTAAGAACAAATAGAAGAAATCAAAAAAATAAAGGAATTACAAAACGAAATTTTAAGTTTTTTATTTCTTTACAACAGTGCTGTACAGATTTTACGAATTTGGTCATCAAACAAAAAATGTTTATTACTAAATATAATTATTATGTAATTTTGATTATCAATTATGAACCCGTTCCTGCATATTATGAATTAAAATAATCGTCATATTTATGAATTATTCATAACCACTGCGCACTCTGTTCTCCGTATGAATTTATTCGTTAATGTGATTTACCATTTCATTAATATTATGAAAAAAAATTAATATAATATTATTAATAATAAGAACCTATTCATCCACAAATGCTATTAGCTACATTAAAATTATAACGTTTTTCGTATCTTATATGAATCGAATCATAAATACTACAACGTAAGTAGTCAAGATTAAAATAAAAATGTTTATCTGTTTCACTGTATTAACGTATGATTTTCGTTCTATTAACGAAGGGTCGTATCGGCTCAGTTTTAACGAATTTTTCTTACTATTAATGCAGTTTTTGTCTACATTGATGCAGGATTTTTTTCAGTGTATGCTTGTATAACCGCATAGAATGAAAAGGGAAAAAACAGAAAAAGAAGAAGCCAATCATGACTTAATCTCAGTAGCTGAAAAAGAAAATGATAAGAAGATTCGTTTGAGATGACACCTTCAACCCCCAGACGATCCCCGCCCAGTCTGCTGCGGAAACCGTCATCCTCAGAAAACGAAAAACACATGTGCCGTGTTGCTTGCTCCGGCCTGCCACGAGAGAACAACACGACCGGAACAAGACGGAGGAGCGGCCCTCCATAGGACCCTTACCTCTTTATCATCTGATCACTTAAATAAATTTATTCACTCATTACACACAAGCAGATAAAGAAAAGACAGAAAGAAAATATAATCGCGAAAATGACCAAGGAGGCACAAAAACAAAACTTACACGACAGTCAAGGTCGGCTCACATACATATATAAATTTAACATTACTAAAGAAAATTATGACTTGAACTAAATTATAAAGAAAATTTCAAATTAAACGTGAAAATCATGAAATAAAAAAATAAAAATTTTAATTTACTTAACTAACTAGAGTCACTAGATATAGATTAAACTAACTACACAAACAAAATATAGGCCGTTTTTGGTCAAAAAAAAAATACAATATAAATAACGGTACCTTTGGTTCGATCGGCTGACCTCCTCCGGTCACTCAGCAGCTCGCCTGTTGGCTAGTACTGACTTCAACCTTGTTCTTCCCCCACCACACAATCACCGAAAATGTTTTCACTGCGAACTCGTTTATTGTCCCATAGTTCGAAACAATCCACACAAATAAATATGATTTCTCTTTTATTTAGGAATATTCACTAATAATTTTCTTTCAAGAAAACTCAGGAGAACCAAAAAATTCAACCAAACACAATATCCGTTCAACAATTCACGATTATATATTTTTTTTTATTTAGTTCATATCAAACTATTTTTCTCGGATTAAATAAAACACTAGTGAATTTATTCACAATTATTGGATTCACTCCAACGTTATTTGATAAAACAAAAAAATACTGTACGAAACAGTTACTATTAATTAGTACAGGCCACATGCCACTTAAATAATATTGCACCACGCAATTGAACATCAAAAAAATTAAACTTAATCAACAATTGATCAAAAAAACAAGAATTTTAGTTTTAAAACAATACAAAATTTTCAACACTATTTTAGATTTTTTATTTCGAGCTCGAAAAGAAAATCACTCGACCGCTCGCTATTCATCTCCAAACTTGACTCCCCCGATTTCAAAAATCAAAACATGACTAAAAAATTTACATCGATTTTATTATTGTTACATATGTATTGGTCTTTTCACATCTCCTCTTCATTTCGCTTTTGGTTCGTTCAAAAAAACCAAAACAAATTGTATAACCGAAGTAACAATTTATATGCCTTCGGGTGATGGGCCCCATACACACAAACCAAAATCGAGTTGTTTTTTGTTTATAGAAAAATAAGAAAAATCAAATGTTTTCGAAATCATCCGATATCATGACATCATCACACAACCAATCATCATCCGCCTCATAACAAAATAAACAAATCCAAAAAAAAAATCCGTACGTTAATTTGAATCAAAAGATATGTGAATGAATTTAACAGTTATTATTATTGAATGAACGCAAAGATCCAATACAGTGGAACGTCGAGCATTTAACTCGCACACCAAACAAAACGGAGGAAAAAAAATATTAAAACAGATGTTCGCAGACAAAAGACGGCGTAACAATATCTTTAACAACAATATACAAGAAGGCTATATTGGTATTAAGTAAAGATTAATTGCAGAAATATTAAAATTTAATTATTTCTAAAATACAGTTTTCGAACTTCCATTTTAAAAATACATCAAAAGCTGTATTTGGTTGAGAAAAAATGAATTCTAATATTTTTTCGATTTAATTTTTATATTCTATGTTAGCATTTCTTCTGTTTTTCATTCAAGCAGTTACGTATTTTATTTGTTCGAGCTCAAATTAAATAATTCAAATTTTTTGTTCGAATTATTTAATTCCTGTCATGTGCAATTGTTGTTGTAAATTGCTCAACAAAATACAGCTAAAGTTGGCTCTAACGAATTAAAATAAAACTTGCTAAATTTACCTTGTTAAAGTTAGCCGATAGTTTTCAGCCGAAAGATATAAAAAAGGTCGGTAATGCAGATAGTGCCTTGGCTATATCAGCCGACATATTTCAGCCGAAACATATTTTAATTTAAATGGAAAATTAATAAAACAACCTAGAAACTGGTATTTTCATGAAGTGATTTTACGGCTGAATAAAGGCTCATTTTGGTTTGGCACTGTTTACCATGGGAATTATGCTTCAGGTTTGATCAGAAAAGCAAAATATAAAATGTAAAAATTTGTATAAATTCAACCTTTACAGTGTCATGTCTGGAAAGTATTTCAATTAATGTGCCTTACCAACAATTATCCCTAGAAAAATTATTAGGGCAAATTTCATGCGGGGAGCTCGGGAAAATAAAAAACACGGGGAAAAAACACTGAAAATAAAAACAAAAAAAATAAACAAAAAAATGAGGGTCCAAACTTTTCGTGACACTTTAAAGTTGAATTTATACAAATTTTTTAATTTCATATGGACTTTTCATTCAAACGAATTTTCCCGAGCTCGCCACATGAAACTTGCCCTGATAATTTTTCTAGGGATAATTGTTGGTAAGGCACACTAATTGAAATACTTTCTAGACATGATGAAGGTTGAGTTTATAAAAATGTTTACATTTTATATTTAGCTTTTCTGATCAAACCTAAAGCATAATTCCCATGGTAAACAGTGCCAAACCAAAATGAGCCTTTATTCAGCCGTAAAATCACTTCATGAAAATACCAGTTTCTAGGTTGTTTTGTTAATTTTCCATTTTATTTAAAATATGTTTCGGCTGAAATATGTCGGCTGGTAACTTTCGGCTAATATAGCCAAGACACTATCTGCATTACCGACATTTTAAAACTTTCGGCTAACTTTAATAGTATTGTTAGGTTTTTGCCATGTCAATCAAGGTTCGTATCGCTGGATTGTGAATAAAACCAAATCAATTTAGCACAAAAATTATTACAACACAATTTATTAATAATAATTCACAAAGATATTTCTTAAAAACAGAAAAATCTCAACATGCCTATTGCAGGGGAGATCTAGTAGAGACTACTCTTCATTCTCTTGTATTTTTCATTTAAAAATCTTTCGAATATAGGGACTACGCAATGGTTACCACCTTCTTGGATATTGAGGGGGCATTTAACAATGTGCTTCCAGGAGCTATAACTTGGGCACTTTCAGATCTGGGAGTGGATGAATCACTCAAGGACTGGATAGATCAGATGCTAAGAGGCAGGATCATAAATGGCAGTTTTGCGGAATCCTCCATCAGAAGATTTTCAAGCAGAGGTACGCCGCAGGGTGGCGTATTGTCCCCCTACTTTGGAACTTGGTCATAAATGACCTGTTGCTGAGACTGGAGGACGGTGGCTTCAAGGTGGTTGCGTATGCGAATGATGTTGCGATTGGTGTCCGTGGTAAATATCCCGGCACCCCTGGTGAGCTTATGCAGAATGCCCTGGGCACTATTTCATTATGGGCCAATGGCTATGTGTTGAATGTGAATCCACACAAAACCGAATTGGTTCTCTTCTCTAGGAAATATAAACTTCCTCACATCGATTCTCCCACTTTAAATGGGGTCAGCTTGACTTTTACAGTTGAAGCGAAGTTTCTGGGTCTCGTTTTGGATAGCAAATTATATTGGAAACCCAATATTCTGAAAAGGATAAAGAAAGCTTCGGTAGCGCTATATTCTTGCAAAAATGCCATTGGCAAAGGATGGGAGCTGGAGCCTCGCATCGTACATTGGCTTTATACCGCAGTAGTCACACCCATACTCTTGTATGGGGTAATATTCTGGTGGCCTGCTCTGGACAAAACTGTCAACCAAAAGCTGTTCACAAAAGTTGAGAGAACAATCTCTCTGTGGATTAGTGGTGCACTGAGGAGCACATCCACTCAGGCACTAGAGACTCTGCTATTTTTTACTCCTCTAGATATCTTGGGAAAACAGTTCGCAGCTTGTACTGCCATACGGCTGAAATCTATCTTAATGTGGACCTGCAACAATTCAGGGCACTCATCTATTTTGTGCAACAAACAAATTCCCAAGACCACCGATTATACTGTCCCGTCACTATCTTTTGACACAAAGCTCCGGACTAGGATCTCATCCAGGGAGGACTGAATGATGGGTGCAGTTTTTGAACCAGGAGTTATAAACTTCTTCACTGATGGTTCAAAACGGGACGGGAAAGTCGGGGCTGGAGTGATATGCGAGGAACTTCTGTTAAATCTCTTCTTCCGTCTCCCCGACTAATGTAGCATTTTTCAAGCTGAAGTAACTGCCATAAAGGAAGTCGTAGACTGGTTGAGGTATAATGTAATATCAGTTTGTGATATTTGCACATATACGGACAGTAAGGCTGCCATTAAAGCGCTTCAATCACACCTCCTCACGTCGAAAGTAGTCCAGAACTGTCTCTCATCTCTTAACGAGATGGCAGATCAGTTCAACATCCACATTTTATGGGTGCCAGAACATTTCATAAGTACAGGGAATATAAGCGCCGATGGACTGGCTCGACGTGGTACAATGGACCACTTCTCAGAAAGCAGGATGGATATTGAAATGCCTCTTGCGTTATGCAAACTGCTGCTTCAGGAAGAATCTTGCAAGCTGACGAATGACAGATGGTCAAGTATTACTTCTTGCGTAATAACTCGGCAGGTCTGGCCAAAGTTGGACTTGGCGAGATCCAAACAGCTGATCTTACTTCAGCGAAGTCAGATCAGTGTGGTTGTTGGAGTGATTACGGGGCACTGTCTCATAGGGAGGCATGCGAGTAAACTTGGTGTCTTCTCACATGGCTACTGTCGCAGTTACGAGGACGAAAAAGAGGAAGAGACAGTACTTCATCTTCTTTGCACATGCCCTCGTCTAGCACGAAACAGACTAAAGTTTCTAGGGGCACCCCTCTTCAAAGACCTGACGGACCTCTGTAGGATGGACGTTAGGAGTATCCAGCGCTTTGTCAAAATGGTTCCAATGAGTTGGAGGGAATAATTATTGTGGTATGGCTACGGACCATTTTTTGTGTCTATGCCTGGTCCTAGTGGACCGCCACCCAAACCTAACCTAACCTAACCTTTTTATTTTCTGTAGCAAAATATTTAAATCTTTAAACTTTATAAATCTCTTGAAATTTATTTAACTATTTAATTTCTTCAAATTACTTAATTACTAAAAATTCTCTTCAAAATTAGTTTCATACCTTCAAATTCTTAAAATACTTAAGATGGTTATTAATCCTAGAAAAAGGTAAAATTGTGAATTAAGATGGAGACATTGTTCTCAAGCGATTTATGGAATTTAATGCACAAATACTCGTACACTTCGATGTTGATTCGAATCTCATACTACTGCGTACTCTCACACTAATTTTGATTTTATCCAAAATGACTTAAGGCTGGTCTATGGTTTTGACAAAAACGAGAACTTTTTTTAATTTAGTGCGACTTCAAAAACGGTTTATAAAAACATATTGGCACCCATTAGTCCTTTATTGGATGACTTAGTGATATTAAAGTTATTATTACTTCGGTCTAAAAAGATCAAAGTATTAAAATCCTGTCAAAAATGATGAAAAATTTGGCTGGTTCAAAACTATTTTGCTCGACGTTTTGAAAGCCCCCGACTCCGTCCGTTTATCTGGACGTCTAGATGTCTGGATGTCTGGATGTTTGAATGTCTGTACCAATTTTATCTCGAGAATGACTTGTCCAATTTGAATTTTTTTTTTTGCGGGTTGAGTTAAAGTAGAGTTGAAGTTGAGTTTCGATTGGATATATTTTAATGAGTTGTTGACCAATTTTTTATATATGCTGGTTTGAGGATTGAGTTTGGCGTAGAGTTTGTGGTTGAGTCGAGGGTTAAGTTGAGTTCCGTTTGCGAGTTGAATTAGGGTTGTGTTAAGGTGTAGGTGGGGTTGGATTAGGGTGTAGTGAGCAGTTGAGCAATCTATATACAGGGAAATTTCACTACAACGGAAATCGACGGGACCAAAAAAGTTGTCCGTTGTAGTGAGGTGTCCGTTAAACTGAGGATTTGTGATTTTTTTTTTTTTTAAATTTTATTGCCATGCTATATCTTATCCGATTATGATGAAATCCAGCATTTCCAATGGAAATGGGATTCTCAAAAGATTTTTTGACGAAGTTCTGGAATATGGCCAAGTAGGATGGAACTTGCTATTTCTTAAATGATTATTATGAAATCTGACATGTGCTTTGGAAATGGGACTCTAAAATGATTTTTAGATAAAGCTCTAGAATACGCCCAGATAAGATGGAACTTTGCTATTTCTTAACCGATTATGATGAAATTTGGCATTTGGGTTGTAAATGGCATTCTAAAATGATTTTTAGATAAAGTTCTGGAATATGGCCAATTAGAACGGAACTTGGCTTTTTCTTAACGGACTTGAGTGAAATTTGACATCTGCCATCCAAATGGGATTCTAAAGTGATTTTTGGATAAAGTTCTGGAATATTAATTGTATGATGGATGGTATGATGGTATGATTTTATGCTCGTTTAATGGTATGATGGTTTGTATATAAGAATTGTGTGATTGGTGATGGTAACGGTTATGGTGGTATTATGATGATGATGGTATGATGGTATGTTGGTATGATGGTATGAGTTCGAGCTAAGTTAAGTTAGGATTTAGTTAGCCTGCGTTGGGGTTTAGTAACTTGATCAGTTGGGAATTATTTAAGAGTTGATTTGGAGTTAGGTTAAGGGTTGATTTGAAAGTTGATTTGGCATTGATTTGATGATTGGTTTGAGGGTTTGGTTGACGGTTAATTTGATGATTGCGCTTAGAATTATGTTGCGATTGAGATGGAGGTTGATTTATATATTGAGTTGGAAATTGAGCTGAAGATTGACTTAAGAGATTCATTTCGGGGTTAATTTGCGAGTTGAATTAATCAAGACCGAAATTCTGACCACCTCATGAGATTCCAGCCTTTTATATTCTTACTGATTGGATTTGAACTTAAAATATTTAAAGAAATGAAACAATTTAAATAAATTAGAAAAAAATAAATAGAGATATACAGAATTTATCGAAATCGTGAAATTTAATAAAAATTTAAAGAATCCAAGAAATGCAAAAAAAATTTAATCAATTTATGGAAATTACAGAATTTAAAGTATATATTTAATGACAACTAAGCAAAACTTAATAGGTTTAGAATCTTTGAAAAACTGAAAAATGTTTACCAATTTGATATTTTCAGAATTTTGCTGGCGTTTTAAGCGGCTTTGGGAAGTTTTTTACGAGGACGGCTGCCCCCCATATTCTCTAAGGTATAAAACGAATTAAAATAATATTTAAAAAACTTGATTTTTTGTTTTTGTTTTTTGGGATTATATTATTTTGGGTAACGATACAAACCCTTACTATTAATTCACTAGATCAATATACCATATATAAATAAGATTAACCTTTAGTTGACACTCGGACAAATCTTCTCACTAAAAGACAATAATTATTGAAGGAAATATTATGTTGCTATTATTATGATGCTGCCAACGATAACATAAGCATTGGCTAGTTGATATTTTATTTTGGTGATCTAAAATGCTAAGGCAACCATATTAAATGCCGACCGAACAATTACTATGCTTGAGCAAAAGACAGTGATAATTTGGATGTCCGTGATTTTTTCAAATAAATGTCAAAAATTTGTGCTAAATAATATTTATCACAAGCTTCGGACACAGTCTAAGAATAGAACTGAGGCAATCCGCTTTAAAAATTTTCTACACTCTTATACTCCCGTGCTGAATGCATAAATAATAATTTGGAAGATCGATTTCATAGAAGGATCAATCTTCTAAAATATTATTAAAAAACATTATTACTGTACCTACACGAACCAAAGTGTAAAATATTTATGTATGTAAAAGGATTTGTTCTCTATGAATTTGTCTTGTGTATTGTTGTTTTAAAATACGTAATTTTTTCAATTTTTTTGTCCTAAAAGTGTTTCAAAATTTAAATGTTTCGAAACACTCGAAATAGCAAAAAAAAATTGCCGTGCCAATGAAAATCATAAAAATTGTAAAAATTTAAAGTTAAGGTGTGCTGAAATTAATTTTTTAAATTACTCCTAAGGAAATCAAAAAAATTGGGATTTAAAATTAAATAATTTCTTTAATTTTAAATTTTAAAGTAAAGCGGTGAAACATAAAAAGTATTTATAGAAACCGAAGAGGGTGACACAGTGTTTAACATTGATAAGTGTTAAAAACACTTAACGCAAATGAAAATTGCTTTCTCATTACAATTTCGCCCCTCTTTGCCGCACATTTACACAAAATCTTAATTGCCCCGCTCGCTCAAATGAACGTTATTAAAAAGTAATTAAACCACAAAAATAAAAATAAAAATCTTAAATAATTTTTATGTTTCACATAAAAATCGAAAATCAATTAAAAATGAATTAATTTTTATGTACGAAGAAATTTTTTATTTTTTTTGGTTATTTCTTCTCGAAGAATATCGCTCTCTTGTAAAGGTGGTGCACTGAACTTAATATGTACATACTTAATTAGAATGTATTGTGTGAACGAAAAATAAAAATCTATAATTAATTTTGTACAAATACATATGTATGTAAAACCATCATAGTTTAATGGCGGAAAATATAATTAATTGTTTGTATTAATAATGGCGGTTATTACTTCCCGAATTATACACTTTACACTTTTACTTGGGTGGCGGATTACAATAAAAAATGTGTACATTACGTACATGAATATTGTCCGTTGGCGCTAACTTACTTCCTTGCATATTAATTAATTTTGAATCTATAAATGTTAATAGGGTGGATCAAACACAAAATTTATATCGCTTTATAAACGTATTTATGCAAAATGGAAACATGCTGTTTATTAAATCTGCATAAAAACGCGCCACCCAACAATTCAATTTTTGGAATTCGTCTGTACACGAGTATAGATAAAAATAAAGTTATAAAATTAGCATAAAATACAAAAGGCCATTAATTCGATAATAATTAAACGTAAAAAAAAAATTGTTAATTAAATTTTATTGTAGATACAATTAAAAATTTGTAAGTATAGTTAATAGTTATTATAGTGTATAATTAAGTTGTGTGGCATCGAATAATTTTATTATGCCAAGACATCAGCAATATTTTTATTAGCAGTTAATGAAAAATAAAAACGGATATCTGGTCAATCGGTTTTTTAAACTCATAGTATCAATGAAAAATGGCAATGTTTTTAAGAATTTTTATAATTTTAATTCCTACGTTCCCAAAATTTTAATTTTCGTTTTTAATTTTCAAAAATCGATTATTTGACTTGTGAGCCATTGTCTGGATATCAATGACATTCGGTGCTCCAAAAACGAAAATTTTTATTTTTTTTTTCAAGTTATTCTTCCGTCTGCTCTACTTTACAAACCAACAAAAATTCATAAAATTTCGGCTTCCACATAGTTGTAAATTGTAAATGTACATCTTGTAATGTGATGATTTTTTTTTTCTAATAGTTGTTACAATACATACTGGAAACGGATTTAACCCGGATTTAGCGGATCAGAACGTTTACTTTTGGGAACAAATAATTTGTATTGTACAAAAGCTATGCTCACAAATTTTATTTCAATATTTATAATTTATGTTCAATACATTTAAACTTTCGTTAACAAATTTTTATGAATTTCTTTTGTAACAATTTGAGTGTAACAATTTTAAATGGATCGTTTTTAACTAATTCCAATTTATATTTATTTTGATTTCTCAGCAACAAACGATCATTCACTTTAAAATCTATATAATTTAATTTGTTTTATCGTCTAACATTAGTTTGCGACGCTCTTTTTTATAAAAGGGTTCAACTTCACCATTTTCTAATGTTGGCAGATCGCCGTGCTTATGCTGGATTTTAAGAATGTTAATAATACTTGCAAAGAGCTAGGGGCACCAAATAAAAGAATACACCTTTCAATAAATGCCTTAAGCCTCTTATTCTCATTAGTCAAGCAACTTTATATCAAGTACTTGAATTCAAGTAACTTCAACCTATTTGACCAATATGAACGTGTTTTTTGCTTGAATTCAGTTTAATTTTACTTGACTTCAAGTTTCAAGTAAATTAGAGGACCGTTCAACTTTTGTATTCAAGTCGAGTCGTCTGAGATGAACCACATTATTAAATTTTTGACATCTATAGAAATGAAGTGCAGAAATTATAATTTTTTTTCAAAATTTACTAATCCTGTGAAATTTTGTGAAACATTCGACGACATCGAAACCATCGTCGGTTGCATCGAAACCAAGTTTCGCATTATTAACAGCAAATCTTTTACGATCTAAATGGATATGCTCAAATCGACCAGGTGGAATTTCGAATTAGCAATGGAGTGATTTTGTATGGCGTTGTACTATTGCAATGTTGGCAAGATAAATAAGACTTAGCCCAATTTACTACGTCTTTATTTATACTAGGCCAAAAGTAACGAGCATTGATTAATTTACGATTTGTTCGGACACCAGGATGCAAAATGTTGTGTAGTGTATCGAAGATGGTTCGACGTAATGATTCTGTAATGTATGGGCGATTGTTGCCAGTAGATGTTTCGCATACGATTTCAAGGCCAGTTAGCTTAAAAAGTTCTAGCTTCAGTGATAAACAGTTTTTGACTGAATCGCTCGTGTCAGAGGTTTATGGTCGGTGTAGATTGTAAAATCTCGACCTTCAACAAAGTATCTGAAGCATTTCACTTCCAGATAAATTGCGAGTAATTCCCGATGGAATGCAGAATATTTCTTTTCGGCATCCGAGAGCTTTTCGAAAAAAATCCCAGGGGCTTCCAACACTCACCAACGGCAGTGTTTGATGCGTCAGTAGTCAAACTGAGCTTTGAGTCGCTCGCAGTGGGTGTGTCAGAAGTGTTATCTGTTCCAGTTCAGTCTTCAACGACGTGAATGTTTGATGACATTCGTCGGGCCAAGAAAAGTTCTTGGCGGTCTTGGGATTTTTGAATAAAGCTGCCACTCGTACCAATGTGTTTGAGCGAGTTTCGGAATAAGTTGATGGTAGTAATTTACCACACCGTTAAATCACTGAATTGTTTTAATTGAAGTTGGAGCTGGGAATTCTGTGATTACGTTAAATTGTTCTTCAGATGGTAGAATACCATCAGGTGTAATCTTGTGGCTGTGAAAATCAACAGTGGTTGCGCCAAAGATCCATTTTCCACTCTTGACATGCACATGATGTTGCTTGTTCTAAGTGTAGTTTGTGTTGTTCCTCAGTGGGCGATTCAACAAGAATATCGACAGTGTAAACGGAATCGAAGTTTAAATCACGAACATCTTCGTTCATGAAGCGCTGAAATGTTTGTGCGGCATTCATAAATCTTCAGGCACTACGGGAATTAAATGGTACGCTCTGATGAGATCAATCTTGGAGAAAATTTTACATTCATGTAAGTGCGCATGTAGAAATTTTTTATGTGAGGTATCGGATAGCGATCCGGTGTTGTGACCGAGTTTAATCGCCGATAATCCCCACGTGGTCTTCAATCTTGATCTTTCTTTTTGAGACAACGACGATATATGGTGAATGACAATGACGATATGGGTAACGATATGGTGAACCACGTTGTGTCGGACTGGTAAATTGTAGTTCGGCTCTGCTGTAAGTGAAGGAAATTGTTTAAGCAGAGTGCCGTAATCATTGTTAACCGAGGAGTAATGGATCGGTGTCGGTGTGTCGATACGAACCAACCAGTCGTTTGTTTTTGAGGTCAACAAGAAGTCCGAATTTGCATAGAAAATCGGCGCCAATGATCCGACGATTTAAAGCAGCTATAATGAAGGCATGTGTGAAGATTCATTTAAGTCCGAGATCCACTTGCAGCAATTTTGTGCCGTAAGTGTGGATTGGTGTTCCATTGGCGGGCGATAAGACTAGATCGAGGTTTCGTTTTGTTAACAGAAAATAAGTTTTCAGAAATGTCTTACTGGAATAACCGAAAGTTCAGCGTTAGTGTCTATTAAATAAGTTAATTTTGTTAATTCGTCGTGTATGTGTAGACGAGTCGAGATTTTTTATGTTTAACGTATTAGCTGTTTTACCGAACTTGTAGTGATACCAACATAAACCCGTCTGAGAACGATGATCTCTATTGCGGTCACAGTATCTCTGTTGGTTATTGTGCTTGCTGACCGATGTTCATTAAGTCGAACATTTGATCCGCGGTCGCTGCCAATTCGTCGTTCTGTGTTGTTTTTGGTTGGGCCGCAAGTGCCATTCTTACAAGTTCGGGCATTTTCCGCTACCAAATTGACCTGACCAATTTTTCGCTGACAAGCTGATTTTTGCCAGCGAGTGTGCGGCTATGGCACAATACCTCAGATGGGCGATGGTCGCCAAGGTTTTCCTCAGACGGTAAAGTCTCCAGTTGTTGCTCGTCTGCCGGCTCAAGACGTACCAATAACGTATTTATTAATGCGTTATGCTGATTTTCGCTTGGCGGTGCCTGGGGAAAACCTGAAATAATCACGAATGTGTCGGGTGAGATGCAACCTAACACCTGTGCGTACTTTGTTTTCTTAGCTGTGATACAATCCGCCAATCTGAACCAGCAACTTGCTTGATTCTGTCAGAATGGAGACAAGTTCACTTTCTTTTGACTTGCGACTTCCATTTCTATGTCGGCATGATCACCCTTGAGACCGTGTCTCTAGTGTGGTTAGCGGTTCGTTCGTATTTTGTGAGCCCGTAGGTTTCTGCTCACTGGTTGTGCTCCCGTCTACTGGCATTATCGCTACGTACCGTATGTGTAGTTCCGATTTTAGATCAACATTTGTTATTAATCGGAATTATGCTGTTTTGTTAATGAAGAAGTTATATGTGATGAATGTGTTCTGTATGCGGCTTTCAGTCCTTAGATCCGCAACAGGAAGTAAATTGATTTAAAACGTTAAAGTTTTAGCGGAAAAATATAAAAATAATTTTCTTATCGAAAATGACCAAAAGAAGAAGAGAAAAAAAAATGCTACTTACCGTGGTCGTAAATATCGATGTTCAAGCTTTGTAAAAGCTGACACTTATTCACACGATTCATCGTCCGGGGTATTCAATAAAATCAGCAAATAATATCCAAATTAATAAGGCGGCTCACACAAATACAACTCATATGTGGCCGTGAGTTTATTGTAATGCACCAAATATTTATTTTCACAATATTATTTCGCGGGGATAAAATCCACCACCATTGTCACTTCCTGAGAAAGATGAAAAATTTAATTTATGAAAATTAGCACAACTAAATTAGTTTTGTGTTTTTTAAACAATTCACTGACAAAGAATATTTTCCGCTTAATTTTTGATAAGCCAAATTCTGTTGATGTGTTGCGTTTAAGCAATTGAAAGAGAGTGTGTGCCAATTTTTAAGACGATGAACAAAAAGAAACTTATTTGGTGCGTATTTAAGCAGTGTATTCACAAAATCACTTTATATAAATTATTCACACAATTTTACTGTACACTTATAAAATTTTATTTCGCAAAAAAACACTTTTTAAATCACTTTTTAATTCCTTTTTAATCTTCACACTATCGCTTACCAAATACGAATAAAAATCTTACAAGTTTACACTATCGCATTCCAAATTCTAATAATCCAATTTGATTTCGTTCGCCTTTTTATATGCACAAACCAAACTTCTAGAAAGCTCATGACTTTTCCAGTACTAATAGTGTAGAAATATTTAGAACTGTTTTATCATGGAAAATTCCATTTTAGTACAGTAAAACATTGAGCTATTAATTTAACTTATTCTATCACACTCTAGGTGTCACCGTCACAATAATTTGCTGATTGGTTGTGAACTTTGATGTAAGGTGCTAAAGTAGTGAATTGTACTAAAATAACCAAGATATTGTGACGGTGACACCTAGTGTGTAATAGAATAAGTAAAACTAATAGCTCAATGTTTACTGTACTAAATGGAATTTTCCATGATAAAAATTGTTATGTAATGTTTCTACGCTATTCCAACTGGGAAAGTCGTGAACTTTCGAGAAGCTTGGTTTGTGTATATAAAAAGGCGAACAAGATCGAATTGGATTATTAGTATTTGGAACGCGATAGTGTAAAGGTGTAAGAATAAGTAATATTTGGAAAGCGATAGTATAAAGATTAAAAAGGAATTAAAAAGTGATTTAAAAAGTGTTTTTGTGCGAAATAAAAAGTAAAAGTGATTAGTAAAATTTGAGAATAATTTATATAAAGTGATTTTGTGAATTTTGATTGATAAACTGTGTTGTAATAAATTTTGTGAAATAAATAAATTCGTTGGTGATAAATTGAATTGAGTTTGTATTATTCACAATCCTGTGATACGAACCTTGATTGACAAGGCAAAAACGTAACAATATTTAGTCATTATACTAAGTGCGGATTCAAACCACATAATACATTAGCGAGTCAAGATAGTCTGTATGTGTCACTACTATGTCGTGTAGATTGTATGCATGAAGTTAGATGGAATTGCCGAATAAATTAGGATCAAAATGCGTCCCAAATGTTGTGCTTATTAATATTTACCATTTCTGGTAAACGAAATTATCACCTCGTTTTGTCTCTTATTAAAATTATAGTACATTGTCATGTGCTCGGTTTCGAGATTCTTCGATACTTTTCAGTTTAGAGTTAAAGGTTATTCATTGATGTTAATCGTGTGATGTTAAAGATTATTCAAAATGATTGAATTTTATATAATTGAACAAAGTATCGAGCCCGGTCTGGAGTTTTGGTATAATGTGCGCTTGTAAGACTTAGTTCGCCGTTTCCGAAACCCAGATATCTAAGGCTCATTTATTTTTGTGTAGAAGTTGTAAATTTCTCGTTTCGGTTGTAAGGTGCTGGCTAAAATAGTTGTATGTGAGTTCTTTCATGTCCAATCATGTCCATCCCACTGTCGTACATACATAAAAATAAATTATGTTATGATATAGATAATATATTACGACTTACTTGAACAACGACATGTTTTCCGTCAATATCGCCTACTATATAGGCCGATCGACATCATACTGTCACCGCTTGCCAAATAACTAAAAGAAATTAAATTCACACAACTTATACTTTCTAAAAATATACATTTATAAAATTCTTATCCGATTCTTAACCGTAGTGTTAACGAAAGCCTCTCACCCGGTGTTATTGGATTTATTGCAAACCCCTTCTGTTTTTGAATTGCCGGGACACATAAGCTAATTATAGCTTGTCGAACATTTCAGGCTATTAAATTTTTATAGTATTCGTGTGTAGGCCGTTGCAACAAGATTTTTTTAGCAGAACAGCGTGTTCTTTCTTTCAACTTCGGTTTTAATAAATACCATATTTATCCATATTTCTACAAGTATACTATAATTTTTGGTCGTACATGCTCGCACCAGTGTTTGCCACCTTATAAGTTCAGAAAACATTTAAATTCGATTAAATTGTAAGATGTTCGATTGTAAGATGTAATACTTCCTATTTAGTCCATGGCTTCTTAATTATCCCCCTTTTTTTATGGAGGCCTTATGGTTAAATTTATTTTGTTTCGATTATACTTTTTCAGATTATTGCCGATCTGTATCTGCTTTACAACCAAACTATTTAGTGCAGAAACAAACAATTGTGACGGTGACACCTAGATTGTAATAGAACAAGTTAAATTAATAGCTCAATGTTTTACTGTACTAAAATGGAATTTTCCATTAGAAAACTGTTCTAAATGTTTCTACACTATTCTTACTGGAAAAAGTCATGAATTTTCTAGAAGTTTGGTTTGTGTATATAAAAAGGCGGGCGAAGTCGAATATTCGAAATAAAAAGTAACAATATAATTTTATCCTAATCATATTCTTATAAATAGCAACCGCACATAATTATAAACCATGGTAATATTAAAATCTGTAATAATACAATCGCTATAATACAATAATAAATAATATTATAATTTAAATCAAATTAAAATAAAAATGTATAGAACGCGAATTAAACAATTTAACCAATTACTTCCATCTTATTATATTTCTGTTTCTACCGATGTTCTTACATACTCGTATAATGCGGAGGTAAAGTTATAAACAATGATTGCAGCTTTAGTAACAACGAAATAAAGGTGTACACAAGCGTATTTATTTATTTATTTATATTTGTTGTAACAATAATACAACATATTGAATTACATTTTGTACATTATTATTTGTAAAGTGCTTTTGTTGTTGTTGTTTTTGTACATGCATATATAGAATATAGTATGGTGTAAATGTGCGAACCGACCTGTACAACAGTACATATAATAATATTAAAATTATTTTAATTATTTACGTTTGAACATATTTTCAAAGCTAATTAGCCGACATTGTTATTAAATTTACATGTACTCTATGTACGTAGGTACTCGGCGATGGAATTAAATAATCAAAAAATGCAAGACATAATATCTATATATATACCTAAAGCATTCGCAAGCGTTTTTATTATAATAATTCGCACAAGAATTTTTTCGCGTTCATTTTTTATTTTTATTTTATTATATAAATAAAGGAATAAAAACCAAAATTTAATTTAACAAACAATAAAATAAAAGTAAGTAGTAATAGTAATAATAGTAATAAACACTTTTGTATGTGCTCTCCGCGTGAATAACGTATTTACCTTTTTTTTTTTACTTCTGTGAAATTAGTTTTCTGTTCTTTACCAGTTTGTGTTGTAACAAAAATTATTATTTCTTCCAATTCACACGTTTCACGAATTTTCTTCGTTCTGCTTTTTAACGGTCGTTTAAAGTTTTGTTCTGTTCAATCCCAAAAATTATACACATTTTATTTAATGAGATGCATAAATTGATTGCTAAATCTGGAATTGTTAAAGTTGTTAATACGTGCGCAATTTGTGAACAAAAAAAAAAAAAAAAAATTGTAAGGAAGAAGTAAAGGTATCTCTTATGTACGAGTTATATAATGAGGGAATGGAAGACGATTTTATAAATTACATGTTTATCGTGTGTTGAAAATTCTTGTGAAGAAAATTCAATGTTAAAGCGAGAAAGGTTTTTGTTTTTTTCTTTAATCAAAATAAAGAGATCTTCTTAAAGTTTATTTATACAATGTATTGAATAATCTTGTACGGTTAACAAACAACACGACCAATCGACACCAATATTTTGTTTGTTAAATTCATTAATCCGTTATTTGCTTATAGAAAAATATCCAATAACAAATCAAAGGAATCAAACTTCAAAGAATTAAAGTTTTTATTAATGACTTACACATTTTTTTTTAGACAGGTAGGTTTGGTTAGGTTAGGTTTGGGTGGCGGTCCACTAGGACCAGGCATAGACACAAAAAATGGTCCTTAGCCATACCACTAATAATTGTTTCCTCCAACTCATTGGAACCATTTTGAACTGTTAACAAAGCGCTCGATACTCCTGACGTCCATCCTACAGAGGTCCGTCAGGTCTTTGAAGAGGGGTGCTCTGAAGGAAGGGAAGATGAAGTACTGTCTCTTCGACCTCTTCGTCCTCGCAACTACGACAGAAGTCATGTGAGAAGACACCAAGTCTACTCGCATGCCTCCCTATGAGACAGTGTCCCGTAATCACTCCAACAACCACACTGATCTGACTTCGCTGAAGTGAGATCAGCTGTTTGGATCTCGCCAAGTCCAACTTTGGTCAAGACCTGCCGAGTTACTACGCAAGAAGTGATACTTGACCATCTGTCATTCGTCAGCTTGCTAGCTTCTTCCTGAAGCAACAGTTTGCATACCACAAGAGGCATTTCAATATCCTTTCTGCTTTCTGAGAAGTGGTCCATTGTACCACGTACGTTAAAATATGAAATCAACAATTTTGAGATTTAAATTTAAAAATTGACAGAATTAATTTAGAGAAATTTTTAGAATTTGAAGAATTTAAGTTAATCTTTAGGTTACGGAAAGGTTACAGAAGATTTACAGAATCCAGAGAATTTAAGGAATTTAAATGATTTAAATATTCTTTCAATTTTATTTTAGGTTTTTTTAAATTTTTTAAATTATTTATATTCTTAAAATTCTTCAATTTTTCTAAATTCGTTAAATTCTGTAAATTTTTTAAATTCTTTAGAATCTTCAAATTTTAAATTCTTTAAAGTTATTATGATTTAAATTCTTTGAGCTTTATTAAATTTCTACAGTTTCTAAATTCTTAAAATTCTATAAATTCTCTCCAATATTTATTTAAATTTTTAATTTGTAAATTTGTAAAATTTTTAAACTTCTTTTCGTTTCTCAAATGTTTTATATTTGCCGAATTAATTAATTGCTTTGTTTAAATACTTTAATTAACTTATCGTCTTCAAAAATTTAAGTTTAATTTTGTAAGTTTTAAACCTTTAAATTCTCTAAGTTCTTGTGTAATTTGTTAAATTCAATAAATTCTTTAAGTTTACTTTAAATTTTTCTTTAAAATCTTTAAATCTTTATGTATTAAAATTCTCTGAATTTTTTAAAGCATCTAAAATTTCTTTAAATTTTTTTCGAGTTCATTGAATATTTAAATCTTTAAATTTCTAAAAATTGTGTGTGAAAAATGTTTTTCAAATTTTTTGTTTTACCTTAAAATAAAGTGTTTTCGTTAGAAAAAAATCACTTCTCTTTCAAAAGGAATATTTTTTGAGTTATCATGTCTGAAATAAGTCGTCTTGCTACTATCAACTTCCACGTTCAACAGCCTTCAAACCGATAAAATGATTTCGGAGATTTCGTTGTTCTTCGGACTGCTCAAGAAGAGGTTACTGAAAACCGTAAATCAAGATGTGTCATACAGTCAGGAACAGTGATGTCGTTGTACTACTATCGGAGTATTTGTACTACGTTTTTAAATGGTGTACTACTGTACTTCTCAAATGCGAAAAGTACTACATTTTTTCGTTCTGCACTGAAAATTACGAAAAAGTACTACATTTCAATAGACCCAACTACCAAAACTCTGTTTTGTTTGTAGGGATAAAATATCTCAATTTTTCGTTCTCATTTTTTGTTCATTGTCTTTTATCAGTTTCATTCGCACATAATTTATTTGGCAACGTGTTTTTAAATAATTCAAACGGTGAAATTTTTTATTGTATGTGTAGTGTAGTGTGTCCATTTCGAAAACTTTTGTTGATATTTATAAAGTTTATAACAAGAACCAAATGTAATAGATGAAGTCGAGATAAAGTAACAGATGAAGTCGAGCTCGGAATAATTCGAACCGATGAAGATAAATAAATCGGTGAGTACCTACTTTCAATTTAAATATTTACTGACTGGTTTACATTAAACTTATATACGTAGGTAGGTGCTTCTCTTACACTGTTTATTGTTAATTCATGTCTTTTTGTATTCTGAGAATGAGTGGTCATTGTCAGGTTGGTTCGCCATCTCTTTTCCAGGTTATGAATTTAATTTAATAAAAAATCAAGTTGTAAAGTAAGATCCTAGGCTAGGTAATGTTACAGCTCTGAAAATGTTCCAAATATATTCCGATTTTTACAAAATTTATTATTAATTAAATTATTAATAGATTATTGAGAAGAAGTCTTCAGAAAGTACAAGAGAGAAGAGAAAAATTCAACAATTTCGACCTGTTTGGCTAGAAAAGTTTAGCTGGGTTATGCAAATAGACAAACGTTTTTTCTGCAAAATTTCCAATAGATTGTTAACAAACAATATAAACCATATCGTAAGACACCAAATCAACCAGAAATAACTGAAAATGAAAAAACGAGCGATTATGGAACTAGAATTAAACAGGGGAAAGCTGCCGAAATAAAAGTAATTATGAAATGTTAGGTTTTGTCGGTACTTGACCAAATAATTATTTTTTACGAAGGGAGAAATTATCGAGAAATTTTGCCAGTTTCAGTTTCGATCTGAATGAGAATAACGAAAAATTTAATTTGAACGAACCTAAAATTTCAAAACAGAAATCGTATTTATGCGTTAAATAAAATTAAATTGAAATTTATTAAGAGTTTAATGAGTGTGTTTGCGCATAATTCGCTAATACTTAACTACACGTTTGTTTTCTATATATAAAAAATAATCTAAAGTGTAATTAGCATTTTCAGTCGCTATAACCTGATGAGATTGACTGGTAAAAAATAAAAATTTTCGTTATTCTCACTCAGATCGAAACTGAAACGGGCAAAATTTCTCGATAATTTCTCCCTTCGTAAAAAGTAATTATGTTCCTCATGGAACATAATTTGCCGTTCACATTGGTTGAAGATTTAATAAAATTAGTAAAATCAATTGTTCCTAACTCAAAGATTTCAAAACATTTAAAAGTTAGTAAAACGAAAGCCGGAGAAATCGTTACAACACTGTTGCACGACGATGGAATTGGTGAATTATCCAACATATTAAGAAAACAAAAATTTCCTTTAACCTTTGTCAACACGAGCATCGAACTACTTTTCATTAACACGAGCATATACCCTGGTGTGTATTAAATTTTATAGTGCATTTTATATGAAAATCGTAAATATTGACCCAATTTTATTGGCGACTACTGAAAAACTCAGTATGACAAGAAATTTCCACTATTTCCAAAAAATGGAAAATCCAAATACACGTGTGTCGTGTTGACAGGAAGGTTAATTATTGACGAAACGGCAGATGAATTGTGATTCTAAGTCCATATATGATGGCCTGCTAAATCTGTTGAAATGCAATAATATTCCCATTAGTGACCTAATTGGTTTTACGGCCCATAATGCATCTGTAATGATGGGGTAAACAAATGGTGTTCAAAAACTCTTATTACAACATAATTCATCAATGTTATTATATATGTTATAGGTTGCACATGGGTTTCAGTGCAGCAACTAATAAGAAGCTTCTGCAAAATGTTGAGATACTAGCCAGAAACATTTATGTTTTCTTTGCTCACAGCTCTAAGAGACAAACGGAGTTTCTAGATTTTCAATTTCACCTCATCGACTCGATGGTTGGCGCTAGAAAATGTTGTGACTCGGAAACTGGAACAGTAGGTTCCATTAAAGCATTATTTTATTTCTTTTCAACTATATAACAATGATCTGGCGCATAAAATTTCAGTTGAAATGACAGCATCTTCAAAATAATTCTTCTACTTTTTAGCACATATTTTGAATTTAACAAACGACATAAATAAGGAATTTCAGGCCCAATCTCCAAGAATGCACTTTCTCTTACCTACAATAGAAACTTATATGAAAACTATAATAACTAATTTTTTAAAAGCAGAAATTATAGTCTAATTATAATATCAGTGATATTGATTTTTCAAGAAAAAATTTGTTTTTACAATTGGATGGAAATCTGGTTGTATAGATGATTTAGAAATTCATGGAATTAAAGCTCGATGTGTTGGTTATTATGTGTCAACAAATATTCAAGAGAATTAATTTTAAAGATCAAAGATTAATTGCATTAAAAGGATTAAACCCACACAGCCTGGCAAAAAGTGTGACAACTTTAAGTTCATGTTTCCCAAATCTCATTTCATCGGAAACGTATTTTAAATTGAAAGTTTAGACAAAGAATGGAGAACTTTATTAATTTACACGGCTAACACGTGCAATTTTATGTCTCCCTCACAGTAGCGCAACTGCTGAAAGAGTTTTCGCACAGCTGAACTTATTAAAAGATAAAAAAGAAATCGATTACTTGTTCCTATAATCAACTCCATTATGATAGCAAAGCATATCTTAAACGGATCGACTAACTCAGATTGGGTTCCATCGAGTAATTTAATAAAAAAGTATCATAAAGTTAAGGTATTTGCTTTTGGTTTGAGCTGAAGTTAACTGTATTGTTAAGTTTTTCTTTTCTTTTTTATTAAATATACAGAATATTTTATAATTTAATATAAAAAAAAATATTCATTATCAAATGCATAATTTTTATATGAGTTAGATTTGTATTTAAAATTATCAAAAAATAAATATTTTCGGTATTTTATTAAGCGTACTCTGCTGTACTACATTTTTCATAGGAAGTGTACTACACATAATATTGTATAAACGGCAACCCTGGTCAGGAATCTCCAAGTTACCCCCGAAACAGTTCGAAAAATAGTCAAAGAAAACCTTACCAACTACCGTACAAGCACCAAAAAGCACATCCTATTACGGATAAAATTGAGCTCACACAACTTGAAAGATGCAAAGGGATACTTGCCGGGGGCAAAAATTGAGAAAAATTATTTTTACCGATGAAAAGCTTTTCAGAATTGAACTATGCCACAAATAAATGCCATATTTTGCCAAAAATACCTCCTGGAGAAGCTCAAATTGTCTGTCAAGCTATCAATTTTGTTTGCGCATACTTAGAGACTATAACCTGTGCCGTACCAAATAAAAATTTGGAGTCGTATGCTTCAAACTGCTGCAGATAATTTTAGTAAATATTTAAGGTTATATATTGATGCTCATGGGTACTATTTTAAATTTTTATTTTTCCATTAAATAAAAGTGTTATTAACAAGTCTATAAAATTGTAAAATGATTTGGTTCAAATTTTTTAGAAATATTTGGAATTCAATCAGTCTCTGAATTGTATCGTCACCCGGTAGCCAGAATTTCCCTTACTTTAAGAATTCTTTAACCCTTGTGTCTATACCCAAAAAAAAATATACACTAGTCTATACCCGGTCACCTGGGTGGTGGCTACCTGTATTTTGTCGTTAAAATCGAAATATTTTGTATTTGCCTGTGTGTTATCGCCTTTATTTATTTTAGTTCAGTATTTTTAACGTCAGAAAACGGAAACAAAATAATAAATGGGGGATTCCCTGATTAATACTAGTAAAAGAGGAATAGAAAAAAAAAATTCGTTTAGGTGAGTTGCGGAAATTAGAGTTAGTAGTTATTGGTATTCAAATGGAAAATAAGAGAAATTTCAAATGCTGAATTTAGACGGTAAGATTTAAGATTTAGCAATGATTAGTTCGGTTTTTTACAAATTACATACATATTTATTTCCATAGTTTGTCGTACGAAGATCAACAAGCGTATCTAAATCATTTAATAGAGAAATGTGACGAAGACGAAGAAGTGCTTGATTTCGTTGGCGACAGCTCAGAAGATGAGTGGCTTCCTGACGCGGAAGATTCAGACATAGAGGACGTATACGAAGATCTTGAAGTTCGAATTGAAGCGTCTGATGAAGAGATTTTCAGCGATAGTGAAGTTGAAGAAGAAGATGAAACTGTTAGTGCCAATAGAATTAATTCGCCTTTTCTAAAAGGGAAAGATGGATCGATATGGAGACAAAATCCTCCTCAAAGGCAAACATTGAGACATAATATTCTCAGGAATCAACGAACAGGGCCATTGCGATCGACAGAAATGTTACCTGTAAAAGATACCTTCAAGTGTATATTTTCGGACGTCATGTGTGAAATAATCATCAGACAAACAAAGAGGACGGCCAATGAGGTTTATTTAAAAAGTGGAAATTATTGATCGAAAAGGAATTTGATGCTTACCTAGCTATTCTCATAACTGCTGGTGTTCATCAATCAAATAGTGAACATACCGAAGATGTTATGGGCGACCATGTAACGCAATCCCCCAAGGGATTACGTTAACAGACATGAGAATAGCGGTCTGATGCGGTATAGTAGCTGGCTAGAGCTCACAGTGCGGCGTGGGGTTTTCAGACATAAACTCATGCTTGAATAACCGCATAACAATAAAATTGGAGGGACAAAGGGAAATTAAAATTAAATTGCCACGGCCTCAGCGGCAAAAGAAAATGATAAGCTGGGAGTGATCGATCGAGTGACCGTCTCAATCCCAGGCGATCACCGCCGTGACTGCCACATGGGCCTCCCCTCATCGGCCCGCCTACTGGGATGCTGTTTCCCAGTCGCGACGGCTACTGATGCCATTTATGAGGGAAGGACGCCCGCATGACAATTCCAGCGACAATCCCCCGGAACGGAGACGGTCACCCCGACGCGATCAACTCATATGGCGTGCCGCCCTCCAGCACAGCCTGTCCTGGAGGAACGAACGGCACGCACGGAAAAGGGTGGAAAAGGGCCGACCCTTCACATGACCACACCTCACATCATCTGATCAATTATTTGTTTACACGCACATGGTGCGGCGTAGCACACTACAGTAAGAAATTCAAAGGAAAAATTTTAGGTTATGGTAAAAGAGAAAGAATTTAAAATTAAACAAGATAAATTACGTTAAAACTGATTCTACGTTAATGTTAAGTTTCACTTTCACTATCACTGTTTTAAGAAAATTAAGGAAAACACAAAAATACCTGAAAGAAATGAACCGTTATGGGGTCGAACCACACCCAAAAACGGACAACCGAGCAGAAGTGAAGAGAAAAAGAACGGAAATTCCAAACGCAATCAATCAAAATGACGGAAAAAAAATATAACCGGACAATAATTGCTCTGAGTGGGGTTTTCACTAAATCGGTGCACCACCACGAAACGCCGAAAACAAACGGTAAAAATAGTAATATGTACAATATAATGAAAATAGAAAGGAGAAACAACCTGTTACAAACTTAAGCAACTAAAATTTACTTAGCCAGATTGTTTATCCCTTAATTGTTTTACCTTGTTGTTTTAAAGGCCCGTCCGACCAACCGCAACCAGCGCCGACGCAGGATCACCCTCACAATTGATTGCTCTGCCCAAACGGGCGGGAATACGGCCTCAAAACAACCGTTAACTGATGCAGTTGCTGCCGCAGATTTACACAACTTATTAATTGGAGTAAAATTTACCAATTTGTACTCAAGTTCACCAATTAATCCACCGAGATAAATATCGTGGTATAATAGTTTTTTTTTCTCATAGGGATTTCATCACCACACAGAACTGCATTCCCTCAATTGTTTATTGGATTATTATTTTAAAAACGCAAGCGGAATTTGAAGGCTATTCGACATTTTATTCGAACCAAACCAAACTCATGACGTTATAACAAAAACACTGATGAATTTATTTTATATAAATATACGCATATATAAAGGTATACACTTTTATTATTAGTAATGATTTTCAACACAAAAAAAACTTAATTAAGGCTGATGACTATGACACCAATAGTTTATAATTTAATTTATTCTCAAAATATTTATTTATTTTTTTTTTTTTTTTACAAACTTGACTATCGTCTCACTATACTACTTGTTTCACAAAAAATCCAAAACTGGAATTATTTTATTAAGAAACAAACTTGACGCGTAACAAAAATCTTCATAACGAGATTTATTTCGTTAAACTTCAAAACTAGACCGCTTTTATTACAAACTTCCAAACACTAGATTTTTAAACAGCCGTAAACGCGACTGCCGTATTTATAATACAAAACTAGACTATTTGATTAAAAAAATATTTTTACATCCAACAAAATCAGAAAATTTCCCCCTCCTATTTTCTACTTCGCATCGCTGTTCGTCTCACTCGTTGTATTTGTGCACATGTTCATCATTTTTATTTTTTTTTTTATTATTGTAAATGTAAAATCTTTACTGATATTTATGTTTTTTTTATGTACACAAATACAACGAATAAGACGAACAACGACGACGAACACATGTACATACTTATCTGTACGGCCTCATCGGATTCATGTCTAATACACCGATCGGTTCTATCCCCACTCAGAGCAAATATCACGCGTTAATTTAAGCCAATGGATACCAGAAAGAAAAATAGAATATTCCAGATTGAACATTTTAATAACGCAAATATTCCATCTCATACTACATAATACATGTACACACACCAACTCGCAAGAGATATATATGTTTGTACATGACAATATAGAAAACAAGTAAATGCAAAAAAATTTAAAATATGTTTACATAGCAATCGAAGGGAATATTGGATTTAAATTCGGAAATCATAAAAGCGAGCATAGGTATAAACACCATGGTGGTCATGGTATTTTATAACGATAAAAAAATTTCAAATTATTTGAGCGTTTGGAATTTTCGCAAAAAAAATTTCTTTTTCCTCTGTATGAAGTGGAGACGTATGCCAGTCGTAACAACTACATCGAATCCTTTATATCGCGCGAGCATGGGACTGAACCGATTTTGGGAAATATTCCGATTTCTACGCTTTGACAATCAGAATATCAATAAAGCTGCTACCATAAGCGAAATATTCGAACTTTTGAACGAAAATTTGCGCAAATATACACCATCTGAATGCGTCGTAGTGGATACAGTTAGGGAACAATTGTTTCCATATCGAGGTATTTATCGAGACATTCGTTATTATATTTTACAAATACTTAAAAAAATGTTTTTATGTAGGATGAACAAGATTCACCCAATACATGCCGTCCAAACCAGCAAAATATGGGATCAAAGTTTGGTGGGTTTGCGATGCTGCTAACTCTTATCCAATAACGGGGAAGATCTATACGGGTAAGCAACTATCAGGTAGGGAAACCAATCAAGCAGAACGGGTTGTGAAGGACCTATGCGCCCGCTTCAAAGGATCCGGGAGAAATATAGTAACGAGCAAATTTTTTTACAACACTGCCACTTGCTCGTTTGTTGATCTCTTGGGACTTATCAATAGTCGGACCTTAAAAAAAATAAACCCTCTATTCCAAAAGAAATGTTGCCATCCAGATCCCGTGAAATCTATTCTTCAATATTTGGATTCAGAGATGATAATGTTACACTTTGTTCGTATGTCCCGAAAAAAAATAGAAGTGTATTATACGGATACAGTAATTGGAGACAAAAGAAAACCGGAAATTATTCATTATTATAATGGTAAGAAAGGTGGAGTAGATAATATGGACAACCAAACGAAAGATGCAAAGATGGCCATAGCATTTTTTTACAATATAATTGATGTTGCTTGTGTCGCGGCTTACAAAATCTACACGGAAAACAATCCAGTTAGATGAAATAAAACACATAACCATGAAAGATTTAGTGCTTCAATTAGCATGTATTCTATCGCATGTATTAAATCGATCAACTATACCAAATGTATGTAGCAATTTTAATTCACGCTCAGGGATAGAGTGCATACTTGGCAAACCGCTTTATGCGCCAATACCAAACCAGGAACTGCCAACGTCTGGAATATCTAATGTGTTGCGCGACGAAGTTGGAAAATGCTGGATTTTGTTTATCTTCAGATTCCAAACGACGAAATACCCGAAAATCCTGTAGTGTCTGTAGAAGACCAGTGTGTGTTGAACACACGTACACTCAAATAAAATGTTCTAAGTGTTAATAGTTTTATAATTTTATGTAAATTATTACCAAATTGAGCTTTTTATTTTAAATAATTTTTTTATACAAAATTGAATTATTTATGTGATGCTTTTTGATTTTTCTGTGATGAAATGTTACTACATATTGACTTAATCTTGTCAAATTTATTGCATATAATGTAAGCTAGATAATAAAATATTAACAAATACCATATTCAGCGTTTTTTTTTATTTGGCCACCCGGATGGCCGGGTATAGACTCCAGGGGTAATAATATATGTACACGAATAATTCTGTTCAGCAATAATTTTTATTTAATTTTTTTTCAAAGATCAATAAAAAATAAGTAGTTCTTGGATGTCAAGGAGTAGGAATAGTCTAACGTAAAAACAAACGTGAAAAGTTAACTTCTGTATATAAGTTTTCAATAAACCTTGTTAGACGCCTTTCCCTTTTTTATGCAAAAGTACTGATGTTCAAAATATAAATGGTCGAAAGGTGGAAATTAATCGTTGTAGCGATAATGATTGCAGCATCATCCGTATTAGATACTATGCCGTAAAAAATGCAAGCCCATGCTTATGAAAGAATTGCTTGCCATTAAAATCAAACAACAACATGACAGGTGGGGAAATACTGCAAAACATTATTTCACAATTCGGACAATATACTAAAAATTTGTGAATATAGGGAAACATTTTTCAAATAAATGTCAAAAATTTGTAATAAAAAATTGTTATCACAGGTTTCGGGCACAGTCTTAATGGCAATTGAAATTGACGTCAATTTGGCATTTAAACTGTAATTGTATACTAATGACTTCTCTAGTACTCTTATGAGTATGTGTTGTTGGACTTTTTTACCTCCCAACATGGAAAAATAGCCCACATTTTACTAAGAACCCATTCAGAAAGCATAGTTTATAAATAAAATTACTACTGTATTTTGATGGTCGATGATATCAAAAATCGAGAATTGCTTTTTAATGGTGCTCGTTAAATTGATTGATAATTTCAAATCAGAATCGAAAATGTATGAATTTTTAAATTATTGACCAACATGCAAATAAATAAAATTTCGTTTTTCCAACCACATAAAATCAATAAATTTAACTTAAAATAATTGCATTTCCTAAGAAACAATAAATAATTTGAAAACAAATAAATCAAACTTTACTTATTTAAATTTATTTTAAAATTTTGCGAACAAAGTGCTGAAAAAACCTGGAAGTCCCCCTATCTCTACACTGTCTGTACAACAAACAATGGAATCATAAAACTAATTATCAATTCTATAATTAAACAAATTCTGTAAAACAAATTTCAATATTTAATAAATTAATAAAGGGAAAAGCATTTTTATTTATTGCCTTTAAAATTTATATTGGTAAAATTAAAGATTTATGTATAGTGTACAATGTGGAAAGTAAGTAATTTATTTTCATGGTCTATAATTAAAATTGAAGAAATAACAATTGTAGAAAATATGATGTGTACAGGTAAATTATAGGTTTGATTGTTAATAAATTTTTGTTTGGGAATTTCAATTTTCAGTTTTACTTTTTTTTAACTTTTTGATTGTTTGTTAATGAAATATTTAATGCATTCAATTATAAGTTTTTGTCCTTATAGGTAAGTCGCGACGCGGTGTACATTGAATATCTTGTTTTTTTTTTTTAAATGTTTGTTGTTGAATCGATTTGGTGTCCGAGGCTTGAATAATTTATTTGTGTGGAATTTCGATCAAGTAAGTTAAGCGTATGGGGATATAATTGAATAATTACTTCACTATAGTATAAAACATAGTATGTACATATGTATATGTATCATCGAAGGTAACTCAAATTATTTGTATCTAAAAGAAATATGGGATAGTCTATTGTTTGGACGTAAAGATACATGATACACATGATACACAATGCAACATCACTAAACTCACAGGAAATCCATTATTTTTATAACAATTAGACTAAACGAGAAGAGGGGAAGACCTGGAACGAATTATGCTCGTGAACCGAGGTATCACTGTATATTGTACACATACAAAATTTTCATGACTTAATTCTCAGTTTGCGACCAAATTCTCTCTACTGGAGATTTATTTCACCACAAAAAATTTGGTTTGTCAAACGAGATACGACACTGGGGAATTTTGTATACGTACTAGATGAGCAATAGTATTAAAATTTAACCAAACAGCAATAAAATTTACTGTTGTACATCTAGTAGGTACATGAAAATCGGAACTCTCGTCTCGGAACACGGATTTTGGTACTATATGCTGGTTCAAGGTTATCCAAGGTCACCAAACCAATTTCCTTTTTTCGCATGAGAGTTAAAAATCAATTTCTCGATATATCGTCACCGACCGGCAAACATCTACAGTGAGATACTGCATGCTAACCCGAAAAATATTTATATATATATATATATATATATATATATATATATATATATATATATATATATATATATATATATATATATATATATAGCATACACTACTATTTTGTTGTTGTTGTTTAACCTATTGTTACGTTTTTCCCTTTCAATCAAGGTTTGAATCACTGAATTATGAATAAAAACAAAACAATTCAATTTATTACCAACGAATTTATTTATTTCACACAAAAATTCACACAATTCGCACAATTAATTAACGATAATTCCAAAATCACTTTACTTTAATATTTGCACAATTTTTCTGATCACTTATAATTTTTATTTCGCACTAAAACACTTTTTAATCCTTATGTTTTCGCTTACCAAAAACTAATAACCCATTCTAGAGTGTCCCAGTGGCTAGAAACATTTAGAACGTTTTATCATGGAAAATTCCATTTTAATACAGTAAAACATTGAGCTATTAATTTAACTTATTCTATTACATCCTAGGTGTCACCGTCAACAGTATGATGATTTTCATGAAATTAAAATTAGTATGACGGTGACACCTAGTGTGTAATAGAAGAAGTTAAATTAATAGCTCAATGTGTGTAATAACTGTACTAAAATGAAATTTTCCATGATAAAAATTGTTACGTAATGTTTCTACACTAGAAAAATCATGAGCTTTCTAGAAGTTTGGTTTGTGTATATAAAAAAGCGAACGAAGTCGAATTAGATGGGTAATATTTGGTAAGCGAAAGTGTAAAGATTAAAAGGAATTAAAATGTGATTTAAAAAGTGTTTTAGTGTAAAATAAGAAGTAAAAGTGATCAGTAAAATTTGAGAATAATTTATATAAAGTGATTTTGTAAATTTTTATTGATAAACTGTGTTGTTTGTGAAATAAATAAATTCGTTGGTGATAAATTGAATTGAGTTTATATTATTCATAAAATGGAATTTTCCATGATAAAACTTTTCTAAATGTTTCTAGACTATTCTTACTGGAAAAGTCTTGAATTTTCTGGAAGTTTTGTTTGTGTATATAAAAGAATTTGGAACGCTGTAAATTAATAAAGATGTAAAAAACGCTGTAATTTTGTAAAGTTGTAAATTATTAGAATTTGGTAAGCGATAGTGTGAATATTAAAAAAAAATTAAAAAGTGATTTAAAAAGTGTTTTAGTGCGAAATAAAAATTATAAGTGATCAATAAAATTGTGGGAATATTAAAGTAAAGTCGTTTTGTGCATTATTGTTAAAAAATTGTGTTGTAATAATTCTTCTGTTAAATAAATAAATTCGTTGCTGATAATTTGAATTGATTTTGTCTTATTCAAAACCCAGTGATACGAACCTTGATTGACAAGGCAGAAACGTAACAATATATTATATTAATTTACGACAGCTGATGCAATTACCAATGACATTCAATAATTTGTCACATAAACTGTAATTTAAATTGTTGAATCTTTAACTGTATTTTTTGTTAATTTTTCATATACAGTGTTACAGTGACACCTAGGGTGTAATAGAATAAGTTAAATTATTAGCTCAATGTTTTACTGTACTAAAAATGGAATTTTCCATAATAAAACTGTTCTAAATGTTTCTAGACTATTCTTACTGGAAAATCTTGAAATTTCTATAAATTTGGTTTGTTTATATGAAAAGGCGAACGAAGTCGGATTGGATTATTAGTATTCGGTAAGCGATAGTGTGAAGATTAAAAAGGAATTAAAAAGTGATTTAAAAAGTGTTTTAGTGCGAAATAAAAAGTAAAAGTGATGAGTAAAATTGAGCCAATAATAAAATCAAGTGATTTTGTGAATTATCGTTAGTAAATTGTGTTGAAATAATTTTCGTGCGAAATAAATAAATTCGTTGCTGATAATGTGAATTGATTTTGTTTTATTTGCAATCCAGTGATACGTAAATCTGTTGTGAGGACAAGTGCTACTGGTATTGTAAACAAACAAATGAAGTTCACATTATAGACGAGTTTATTGTGGTGTTTGAGTGTTTGGTGTCATGAATAATTAGTATATTTATATTCTGAATTATTGTGTTAAAATTGTGACATACCATAATGTTGTTGTTGTTAAAAATGGTGAACAAATCAAGTCTTCCAAGATTTATATATGTGAAGTGTGTTTATGCTGTTACCATCCTAACTGTGATAAATGGCTGAAACTTAGAGAGTTAGTGACATTGATAGTGGTAAAGCAAAATTCGTATGTACTGATTGTTTAGCACAACTCATTCTTCAACAACCTCAGATGATGGTAACCTAATTAATAATGCTTGGTCTGTTATTAAACGCGAAATTGCTGATTTATGTGCCATTCATTTCAATATGGTTAAAGCTTTGAAAAATCAAATTGTTACAAGAGGCCTTGATCCATTTGAATACCGCTACTATTAATGAACTTAAAGTTGATAGTGCAGCTATACGTAATGAACTCCTATCGATTACCAACAACTGTAATTATTTTGAGCGTGGCTATTTATCGAGGCCATTAATTTATGGTGTACCGTTTACTATGGTGTACCGTACACATGTGTTGTCATTTATTTTATTTGTGTTCGTGTGGTATTTGTACCATTAAGCATCAAAAATGATTGAATCGGGTGAAATCGGTTTAAATTTTTGGTGCTTATCTTCCTATGGGAATATTTTTTCCCATGCTTTTTAGATTGGGAATAAGGGAATATTGAATTGTATGTTTTATGTTTACAATTTTTTTTTTTGTCAATTTATAATAAAAATTTTGTTTTAGATTGAGAACAAATTTCAATTAAATTAAATTAATATGCATATATGGTAAGTAATGAATATATAGCTATAATACATATAGTGTATACAATATAGTGGATTATTTATAATTAATTCGGCTGAGTAATATAGTGTAGTATTTTTAAATAATTCGGCTGAAGTTTGGCTTTGGCGGCTACTGATTTTTGCCCCATTTAAATTTTAAAAATCTAATATAATTTATAATCTAAATCGCTAATATTTTAAAATTAACTCTCATCAATCTCAAATAAAAATTAAACAGAAAAACAGAACGTTCACTAATACATCAACATTTGAAAATACTATTACGTTCCGCTTATTTACTCCCATACTACAGTACTGTGGTATTTTTGTAACGCCTTTATTGAACCTGAATATTTATTTTACAAAAAATTATTTTGTCCCGCTGACTTATTTGAAAAATATGGCAGCCCTAATCACAGTTAACCGTTATTCTTATCAGTGAAATAAATTGTAGAACAAATTGTACGAATATAATACAAAACGTATTAGGCCTACATTTTCGAACGGACTTACAAAATGGTATAGGTCATTCCACGTTTAGTAGTATCTTAATTGTCGAATCCAACGATACAAGCGTTATCAAATATTTGGGGCTCGCCACAATATATTTTTCTAAACATCACGGTAAAATAATTTCATCATATTTAGAATCCGCGCTATCATCATGCGATGCACAGTCAATTGTATTTACAATCAAGGAAGTTTTAGCAAAGTTCAATCTAAATCTGAAAACCTTCTATGATTGGGAACGGACAATGCTACAGTAATAACAGGTACCAATAATGGTGTTCATGACATTCTAAAGAAAGACGTTCCATCTATAATTTTAATTAGATGTGCGTGTCATTCGATCGTTTTGGCGGTACAATATGCAAGCAAATGTCTTCCGACAGAACTAGAATTTCTATTGAGGAAAACCCATAATTAGTTTGCTCATTTAAGCTTCAGGATGCATAAATATAAAGAATTATACAAAATAATTAACGACAATTTAGATCCATTGAACATCCCTAGAATTTCAGATACACGTTGGCTTTCTGTTGAAAAGTCAATAAAAACGGTTTTATCGGGACATGGTTAGAATTAAGTACAATGTTTAACATCAAAAAGCGGGATTGCAAAACAGTGGAAATTTTAAGCCAAATGTATTCAAAGAAAGTTAATAAAGTTTATTTAATTTTTTTGCCACCAATTTTAAAGGAAGTTTCCAGTATAAATCTAGCATTCCAATCAAAATCAGCTGATCCATCTAAATTGTTAAACGATATAGTTAATTTATTAAACTCATTAGCTCGAAAAATTGTTTATAATCGAAGATTTAACATATTCGAAAAGAATATAAATGACTACGTAAATTGGTCACCGCAGTTAGGATATTATTTTGCAAATGAGCTTAAAACTTTACCAGAACAGGAATGAGAGCCTCTTAAAAAAAATTGCATTATTTTTATTAAAAATTTAATATTCGAGCTAAAGAACAGATTACCAAATAACATTCTAAGATTAAAACAAATGAACGTTAATAGTATATAGAAAAAGTTTTATGTAAGGATAAAGAGTCAGTTCTTCGAATTTTGAAATGTTTCGAGACTGGCCCGACAATTATAAATGAAATAGAGTTTCAGTACCAAAACTTAGACTACTACATCTAACTTAGTAGATAAATACCGAGATTCTGCTGGACAAATTCCATTCGAGGATATAACAAAATTTGCAATAAAACTGTTAACACTTCCTCATTCGAACGGTGATATCGAAAGAGTTTTCAGTCAAATGAACATGGTCAAAAATAAATGCCGAAATCGTATGCAATGTATGGTCAATGTTGCAATAACTATATTTTGCCTTCTGACGTTATCAATAAACTTGGCACAATGGCCGCATATAATAAGGATGAGGAAGAAATGCCGATTATTGATTTATTAAATCACATAGACTAGAGTTTATTCATATTTTCAAAACTTAAGACTAACGAAATAATTTATCAAATAATAATTTAAATAAAATTAAATTTAATAATTTTATGTAAATTTTTCGCATCATCAGGATTATTATTAATGAACCATAAAGAACTCATGGAGGGTTCTCATTTTTGCAGTAAAACATTGGTATAACTCTTTGAACATTAATGATATCGTTTCAGTTCAAATTTAATCTCCATATAGCAGCTGTCTGTGCAAAAGCGCATAAACTACTTGGGTTTATTTCGTGATCCCAATGATTTTATTACGTTATTTAAAAGCTTAGTGCATAGTTGTTTGGAATATTGTAGTCAAATTTGGAATCCTTATACTACGAATCTTATATGGCTCAAATTGAGAGAGGGTACAGCGTAAATTTACCATCCTTTTTATGTATTAGTATATGCCTTTCAGCAGTCGTGTCAATTATAAAGTCAGGCTTAAAATATTTGAACTACAATCGCTTGAGACTAGAAGGCTTCTGCTTGATGAAATTTCCCTTTATAAGTTAATTAATAACTTGTGTGAGACTTCCTCACTATCTTGTCTGAATTTTTATGGACAGTCCCACAGAGTTAGAAGCGCAGTGTTATTTTTTAATAATAAATAATGATTTTCTTATTGATTGCAACTTATTTTTGCTTACTCTAAATCAGCTATTGTTCATTATAAAACGTGTTTTTTATGCTATGTAGTGGCAGCTAATTGCTGTAGGATTAGTTACTACTTAAACTTCTTAACAATATACGGTAAAAGTACAGGAAAGTCCGGCACTTTCCTTACAACAACAAAAGAAACTGGTTAAAGGAATAGGCCTAATTATAGCAGTCAGTCGGTCCTGCCTAATGTAAGAAAAATATCAAAAATATACGGCACTGATTACCCTGTTAGTTGAGAGTTAACCGAAAGTTTCCAGTCGAAGGTGAAAGGTCGATAATGCAGATTATGTTTTTAACATTCCAGCCGAAAATAACCAATTTGGTGGTTGACAGCCAAAAGTAAATAGGGTATATGGATTGCAATAAAAACTTTGCAAATAGTCTTACAGGGAAAACTTTATTTAACCTAGTCCTGGTATTAACGCCTGACATTGATCATACTATTTAACAAATTTGAATCACTAATGTTGATCATAATAATGAGATTTCAACAGCGCAAAAGATGAAACCCACATTTGTGGAACATATTAATTTATAGCAACGTATTGTTGCTTTCTGGGATTTTCTCTTTTGTGCTGTTGGGAAAATCAACTTGGTTTTTTGTGTTTTATTAATTATGGGTGAACCAAACACACTTGTATCACCTCCAAATGACAAGAGCCATATCTCTTTTTCTTCATAAAGATGCCTACTTATAAACCCTTAAAGATGCCAAGATGCAAGATGCCAACCCATACAAATTGAACTGTTCGATAATGCTAGTTTGACTATTCATCAAGTGGCAAAACACTGATTCGATTAACTGCCCGTTTTAATACGGAATGCGCAGTTTTTATGCTGACTACCAGAACAACCCCCTCTTTACCCGGATGAGTTTCTACTACACGCCCCAAACACCATTTCGTAGGTGGTGTAATAGTACCAGTGAACCAATTTTGAAACTGTGGTTGCCCTTCTGCCATTTATGACGACCTTGGAGGTCAGCCAAGTATTCTACATGCCACCGTTTCCAAATCGACTGTAGTTGATGTTGAAGTATTTGAAATCTAGACAGCCTATTATTCCGTAAATCAAGAAGCGAAGGTTCTACTATTGAAGTTAAAGGGGAACCTATCATGAAATGACCTGGAGATAATGCGATTAGATCTGCTGGATCGCTAGACATGGCAGTTAGTGCCATGTAACAACGTTAACGACTTTCCTATTTCTCTTTTCTTGTGAAGCTTTGCACTCTTGATTGCTGACTCCCACAATCCTCTAAAATGGGGAGACCTAGCTGGAATAGTGAGCCATTCGATGTTATGTGCAATAGCGGATTGTTTCATTTTGAAATTGTTGAGACAGAAAAAGTTCTCTAAGTTCACGAAGTTCTGACCGCGCTCCGATAAAAATTGGTAGCGTTGTCCGAATGGATTTTTGAGCATAGTCCGCGATGAGCGACGAACCGACGAAGACAAGCAAGAAATGCATCAGTTGATAGATTCATGACTATTTCTATATGTACAGCCTTTGTGGTGAAACATATGAACAGGCAAATATACATCCTAGTATTCAATTTTGATCTGACCGACTGTTTTACGAGGAAGGGCCCGCAAAATTCGACTCCCACCCGATCCTTTGGTAAATTATCCATTACCTGGTTTATCGTACGAGAACGCTCATGGAAACATCTTATACTACGATTCACGAGTGTCCTACATAAATTTCGGCCTCCGATGATCCAGTAAACCAAACGGATGTTATACAATAACGCTTGTGGACCTGCATGAAGTAGCCTTAAGTGTTCATGTCGAACAATTAGTTTGGATAGCATGTGATGCCCTGGAAGTAGAATTTGATGTTTCGCGTTATACGATATCGATGCATTTTGAAGACGTCCGCCGACTCTTACTATACCGTCAGCATCTAGGAACGGTGACAGAGATCTCAACGAACTCTGATGAGAAATTTGCTTATTAGGTGTAGCAATGCATTTGATTTCATCTCCAAACTCGTGGGACTGGTTCCCGTGAGTACTGACAACGGCGTTGGACGAGTTTCTAAGTTCATTTGATCGGGGTTAAGTTAAAGAATGGTGGATTTGGGCCACTCGGTTTCATTTTTGGACAAGTAGTCAGGACCTGACCACCACATTGTCGTGTTCGAGAATTCGGACGGCATAAGATCCCTGGATACGTAATCTACAGGATTGGAAGACGAACTAACGTAATGCCAATTATTCGATGAAGTATAGTCTTGAATTTTTGCTACCCGGTTAGCTACAAATGTTGCATACTTATGTGGTTCTGATTTAATGCGAAATAATGTGACTTCGGAATCAGATCAAAGAAAAATTGAATCGAAGGACATTTCAAGACTATGCACGAGAGTGTTTGTCATTTCAGCCAACAGCAGAGCTGCACACAGTTCCAAACGAGGAATGCTTTGTTTTTTAAGTGGTGCAACTCTGGACTTGGCGCATAATAAATTTACGTGATGCTGATCGGATTCGTCGGTGACTCGAACAAAGAATACACATCCAAAGGCCTTTTCGGATGCATCGCCGAAACCATGTAACTGAGCTCGTTTACCATTTGGTACTAAAATGCATCTTGGTAAAGTTATTTGTTTCAACTCTCTTAGCTCTGTCTTGTAACTAAGCCACTTGTGTGTGATCGGATTAGGAACCGGATCGTTCCAACCAATATCTTGAAGCGTCCATACAATGCTTGCATGAACAATTTGGCAGTAATAATAATTGGTGCACATAATCCCAACGGATCGAAGAGTTGACAAATTTCCGACAATGATGATAAAGATAGTTTATCCAAGTGCACCTCAAAATTGTCCGAAGTTGTGTTCCACGAGATACCTAACACGAGTGAAATTTGTGATTATGAGTTTTCTTCCGACGAAAGTAATGAGCTATTTGAACAAAATTTTCGTAGTTCAAAACCACCCAGGCTCAACAAACTAATTAATTCCTGCTTTAAGCTTAACGCTTCACTAAGCTTTGGACAACCCGTTAAAACGTCATCAACGTAAAAATCACTGACCAATACTTTTAACGCCACTGGATATTTATCGAATTCGTCTTTGGACAGCTGTTTGAGCGTACGTGTTGCCAATAATGGTGCACTTGCCGTGCCGTACGTTACAGTACATAATTTAAATAATTGCAATTCATTTGAGGAATGGTTGCGCCACCAAACTCGTTGTAAATCTTGTTGCTCGTCATTTAATCGAATTTGGCGGTACATTTTTGCGATATTACCACAAAATGCATATACATATATGTTTGCGGAATCGAAGCATTATTGTAAAAATACTCTATTGTATGGTAGGTCCAACCATTAAGCAATCATTCAGTGAAATTTGTGACGAAGTTTTGGGCGATGCATTGAATACCACTCGCAGCTTAGTGGTGGTACTACTAGCTTTTAGCATGTAATGATGTGGTAAATGGTATGTTTTGGATTCGTTTGCATTAATGACTGGGATCATATGGCCTAATGTGAGATACTCTGACATGAATTTTTTATGTTCTTGATAAATGTTATGTCTGATTCGAAGACGTTTTTCGAGTGCGAGTAACTGTTGAAGAGCGGATTGATTCGAAAATCCTTGTTCATTTATTTTTGGGTTTAACTGGAAGTGAGACCGAATATCTACCACAAGGTAATCTCTTGACGGTTCTGCTATAGTGCTCTTCACATAGTTTCTCCTCCGACGAATATGTGGTCTCACGAGGAGGATTTTCTATTTCCCAGAACAATTTAAGTTGTGACTCGAGGGTTTGAATATTGCATAGCCTGACATATGATTGCGGTTTTTGATGCCGCGAAGATATAAATTCTGCCTTGCTACAAACCACGTATCCTAAGTCTGTTTTGTAGAATTGAGGAAGCTTCATAATTAGTTTAACTAAATCAAAATCAGTATCGGAAAATAAGAAGGATTCACAAAATTGGAATAAAATCAGCCTTTAGAGTGTGCACCTAAAGTTGAATCGTTTTTATGTGATTTGTCAATAGCTATCGCAAGAAAAAAATTCAGTTTCCCGGGGAAACCTCGGAAAATTCGATTTTCCAAAAATCATAAGAAAATTTGTTTAAAATCAGCCTCTAGAGTTTTATTTCTGGAGATGAATTGCATTGATGAGATTGGTCAATAGCTATCGCAGGAAATAAATTCAGTTCAAGTTTCCTATGGGAAATCCCGGAAAATTCGATTTTCCAAAAATCATTAGAAAATGTGTATAAAATCAGCCTCTAGAGTGTTATGTCTGGAAATGGATTGTATTGATGTGACTTGTCTAGAGCTATCGCAGGCAAAAAATTCAGTTTAAGTTTCCCGTGGGAAATCTCGAAAAATTCGATTTTCCTAAAATCATTAGAAAATTTGTATAAAATCAGCCTCTAGAGTGTTATGTCTGGAGATGGATTGCATTTATGTGATTTGTCAATAGCTATCGCAAGAAAAAAATTCAGTTTCCCAGGGAATTCTCGGAAAATTCGATTTTCCAAAAATCATTAGAAAATTGGTATAAAATCAGCCTCTAGAGTTTTATTTCTGGAGATGAATTGCATTGATGAGATTGGTCAATAACTATCGCAAGAAAAAAATTCTGTTCAAGTTTCCTGTGGGAAATCTCGGAAAATTCGATTTTCCTAAAATCTTTAGAAAATTTTTATAAAATCAGCCTCTAGAGTGTTATGTCTGAAGATGAATTGCATTGATGTGACTTGTCAATAGCTATTGCAGGAAAAAAATTCAGTTTCCCGGCTAAATCTCGGAAAATTCGATTTTCCAAAAATCATTAGAAAATTTGTTTAAAATCAGCCTCTAGAGTGTTATGTCTAGAGATGAATTACATTGATGTGATTGGTGAATGGCTGTCGTAAAAAAAAAATCAGTTCAAGTTTCCCTTGGGAAATCTCGGAAAATTCGATTTTACTAAAATCATTAGAATATTTCTATAAAATCAGCCTCTAGAGTGTTATGTCTGGAGATGAATTGCATTGATGTGAACGGTCAATAGGTATCGCAGGAAAAAAATTCAGTTTCTTGGAAAAATCTCGGAAAATTCGATTTTCCAAAAATCATTAGAAAATTTGTATAAAATCAGCCTCTAGAGATTTATTTCTGGTGATGAATTGCATTGATGAGATTGGTCAATAGCTATCCCAGAAAAAAATTCAGTTCAATTTTCCCTTGGAAAATCTCGGAAAATTCGATTTTCCAAAAATCATTTGAAAATTTGTATAAAATCAGCCTCTAGAGTGTTATGTCTAGAGATGGATTACATTGATGTGATTGGTCAATAGCTGTCGCAGGAAAAAAATTCAGTTTAAATTTCCTATGGGAAATCTCGGAAAATTCGATTTTCCTAAAATCATTAGAAAATTTGTATAAAATCAGCCTCTAGAGTGTTATGTCTGGAGATGGATTGCATTTATGTGACTTGTCAATAGCTATCGCAGGAAAAAAATTCAGTTTCTTAGAAAAATCTCGGAAAATTCGATTTTCCAAAAATCATTAGAAAATTTGTTTCAAATCAGCCTCTAGAGTTTTATTTTTGGAGATGAATTGCATTGATGAGATTGGTCAATAGCTATCGCAAGAAAATAATTCAGTTCAAGTTTCCCGTGGGAAATCTCGGAAAATTCGATTTTCCTAAAATCATTAGAAAATTTGTATAAAATCAGCCTCTAGAGTGTTATGTCTGGAGATGGATTGCATTGATGTGATTTGACAATAGCTATCACAGAAAAAAACTCTGTTCAAGTTTCCCGGGCAAATCTCGGAAAATTCGATTTTCCAAAAATCATTCGAAAATTTGTATAAAATCAGCCTCTAGAGTGTTATGTCTAGAGATGGATTACATTGATGTGATTGGTCAATAGCTGTCGCAGGAAAAAAATTCAGTTTAAATTTCCTATGGGAAATCTCGGAAAATTCGATTTTCCTAAAATCATTAGAAAATTTGTATAAAATCAGCCTCTAGAGTGTTATGTCTGGAAATGAATTGCATTTATGTGACTTGTCAATAGCTATCGCAGGAAAAAAATTCAGTTTCCCAGGGAAATCTCGGAAAATTCGATTTTCCTAAAATCATTAGAAAATTTCTATAAAATCAGCCTCTAGAGTGTTATGTCTGGAGATGGATTGCATTGATGTGAACGGTCAATAGGTATCACAGGAAAAAAATTCAGTTTCTTGGAAAAATCTCGGAAAATTCGATTTTCCAAAAATCATTAGAAAATTTGTTTAAAATCAGCCTCTAGAGATTTATTTCTGGAGATGAATTGCATTGATGAGATTGGTCAATAGCTATCACAGAAAAAAAATTCAGTTCAATTTTCCCTTGGGAAATCTCGGAAAATTCGATTTTCCAAAAATCATTTGAAAATTTGTATAAAATCAGCTTCTAGAGTGTTATGTCTAGAGATGGATCACATTGATGTGGTTGGTCAATAGCTGTCGCAGGAAAAAAATTCAGTTTAAATTTCCCTTGGGAAATCTCGGAAAATTCGATTTTCCCAAAATCATTAGAAAATTTGTATAAAATCAGCCTCTAGAGTATTATTTCTGGAGATGAATTGCATTGATGAGATTGGTCAATAGCTACTGCAGGAAAAAAATTCATTTTAAGTTTCCCGTGGGAAATCTCGGAAAATTCGATTTTCCAAAAATCATTAGAAAATTTGTATAAAATCAGCCTCTAGAGTTTTATTTTTGGAGATGAATTGCATTGATGAGATTGTTTAATAGGTATCGCAGGAAAAAAATTCAGTTCAAGTTTCCCGTGGGAAATCTCGGAAAATTCAAAGAAGTTTCCAGCAGAAAGTAAGAAATGGATGAATAAAATTAGCTTCTAGAGTGTTATTTTTGGAGATGGATTGCATTTATGTGACTTGTCAATAGCTATCGCAGGAAAAAATTCAGTTTGAGTTTCCCTTGGGAAATCTCGGAAAATTCGATTTTCTTAATATCATTAGATAATTTCTATAAAATCAGCCTCTAGAGTGTTATGTCTAGAGATGGATTACATTGATGTGATTGGTGAATAGCTGTCGCAGGAAAAAAATTCAGTTTAAGTTTCTCGTGGGAAATCTCGGAAAATTCGATTTTCCTAAAATCATTAGAAAATTTTTATAAAATCAACCTCTAGAGTATTATGTCTGAAGATGAATTGCATTGATGTGACTTGTCAATAGCTATTGCAGGCAAAAAATTCATTTTAATTTTCCCATGGGAAATCTAAGAAGCTTTAAAATTTTTTGAAAATCGAATTTTCCGAGATTTCCCACGGGGAACTTGAACTGAATTTTTCCTGCGATAGCTATTGACTAATCACATCAATTCAATCCACCTCCAGACATAACACTCTAGAGGCTGATTTTATTCAAATTTTCTAATGATTTTAGGAAAATCAAATTTTCCGAGATTTCCCACGGGAAACTTGAACTGAATTTTTTCATTCGATATCTATTGACAAATCACATAAAAACGATTCAACTTCATATATACACTCTAGCAGCTGATTTTATTCCAATTTTGTGGATTCTGCTGATCGTCCGATATTTTCCACGACTAAGTTAAACAAAGTTTTCCACGTAAGACTTTTTACAAAAAAATTTATTTAAATCCATGTATCCTATTTACTTTCGGCTGATAACTACTACTTTTAACCAACTTTTATTGGAAGGTACGGGTACAACCAAATTCCCACTTGGGGATGAATTCTGGAGTTAAAAACGCCAAGCGGAGCCAATTTTGTTTCCAACCAGACAAAGTGCGATCGCGCTAGTAAATGTGCCCTACATTTTTCTTTGGACGTAAGGCTAGAAGACTTAGATTGATTTAAATCCTTTTCCCTTACCAAATGTCCGTAAAAAAAAAAGCCTACCATCAACATTTCCATCTCAAACTGTACGTAAAACAATAAAAATAAAATAAAAAACGGGCAAAAATTCTTTTCCACTCCACTTCATCGCCCAATTTTCACGGAAAATTAAAAGGTAACGTAAAAAAAACAGAAACATTAACATTTGTTTTTTTACTTGCCTTGCTTGTGTTCTACTTTAGCGTGAAAATAGCACCAACTACACCAACAACAACAATAAAAATACTTTAATTAATAAAATAAAAGGTGGACAGTTTTCTTTACTGCGTTTTTCTTCTTCTTTTTTTTTACTTCATTGAGTTAAATAAAAAAATAACGACGAAAATAGCGAAAATTCTTTAAATTTTCTTTTTCTACCTTTTTTATTGTATTATCTTTGTTGATATAATAAAATTGCAAAAAAAAAAACAGTTTTCGCTTGGAAAAGGTGGATAAAAAAATGGTGGCAAAATTAGAATACTTTTATTGCTGCGCTGCAAAGACAATTATCTGGTTCTATTATCAAAATACAAGAATTTTTTTTTTCTACTCGCACAGTGTTAAGAATACTCGTATAAAAAAAATGTCACGTATGTATTTCCGTTTTGCAGGTACATTTTTCAAGTATTTAGAATATTACTCCGGCACTCCGCACTATCACTATCACTATATACACACACAGTTTAGTGCAGATTACAGTCATTTACATAATTTTTTTATGGTGTGTATATTTTATATCTTTTTATGGGTTAGTGTTGCGCATTTAAAAGTGTTTGGCTATTTTATTTTTTATTTTATTAATTACATTACAGTAATTGCAGGTAATACGACTTTTGATTATATCGCGGCTGATAATGCAAGTATCGGTTATTGCGCAGTTGTTTTGGTGAGACACATGCCCTTAATGGAAATTTACAAAACAAAAAACACTTTGCACTTAAATATGATAATAATCAACTGACTCACCGAATGGAATTTTAAGCAAGTGGGTTTAAGCCGAACCGTTAAAAGAAGGCTTGCGTCCGCCGGAAGAAATCCTAACTGTTTGACTACCTGGCTTTCTTCAAAGATACAAGTGAAGCAAATAAAAAAAGTAAATGCTTTTACTTAAATTTTGTCAAGCAAAATCTTGTTAGTACAGACGTCCTTCAAATATTTTCGTATCCAGTTTCAAACTGAAAAACATTCTTGAGAATAGCCTACACAAATAAAATAATTTCACAATTCTGAAAGGGTTATATATTATCACCACATCCTATAATCATTCATAACAAACAAATATTTCCTCGTGTAAAGATACAATCAAACGCTACAATAAAATTGGTAAACATTATAATTGGTTATTTAATCAATAATCAAATTATGTCAATTATATACCAATATTTTCGTGTCATCGAACAGTTTCAATTAAAAATCAAAGCACCTGATAGTACGAGAATCGCGATAAGATTAAATACAACAACAGCAAAACATATTTATTTAAAGCTTAAATTATGATTTATGAATTTTATTCAAATATAAAATCACGACAACACGATTAAATTACAATATTTGATAATTAAATTTGAAACCGATATCAGTCGTGGCATTGTAATGATCATTACTTGCGACATTTATGACAAATGGGCCCGGTGGTCTAATATCAACATAATCCGCTGCATTCAAACTATCACCACAAAATTGTGTACCGCGACGGTTATTCGATAATTTGGCGAACGGTAAAAATAAATAATCTTCATGTCGTGAATCCATTTCAACCATCCCATAACAATCTCCATCGTAACCCTCAGCACCCGGGTAACCAACTCCCATTTGAAAGTAAACCGTTGTTAATCGTACCAATGTGTCATTTTCGCCACGACCAAAGCAGATGGCATATTCAAAATTACTGTAATATGGTCCGACTGCATTATTAAAATTGAACGATTCAATTGTACCGCTAGCAGCGGGGAAATACTGTAAACATCCAATGGGTGCCAAATAATATGCATCTGCGGTGGTACTAACAGCTCTTTGTTGTACGGTTAAATCATTTGTTTCATCAGCCACCGATTCATCAAAATTGAGGCTACGACCTAAAATTCCAGTGGGACATTCCAATTGTGTTATCGTAATTTTCCATTTGGGCGTTGATAATGTTGGATTGGCCGTACGATTATCGAGCTTTAGTGAAAATTGTACTGCCTTAGCATTCGTACTTGTGACATAAACTGTATATGTATAAATAAAATCGTTAATTATTAAAATTTAACAATTTTCTTTATCACTCACAATGTTGATTATTATTCACACCGCATAGTTCAATATGCTTCACCGAAAATATGTCATCTTGACAAATTGGATATCGATTCCCAATCATAGTCGGTGGTGCAAAATCAAATACCTCCATTACTACACGAAGTTGGCATATTTTTGTGCAATACGGATTAATCTTGTAGGTACAAGAAGTTGGTGTTGATGCAGGATTTTCAAGAGTTATAGTTTTCGCGGCGGATGCGCCACCACAAGCTAATTCTAAAAAAAATGTTGTTCAAATTTAATTTCATATTCACATCATTGTCTTAATGATTTTTAAAATATTTTCATACTTGCACTTAGCACAGATTGGATGTAAACCAAACCGAATATCACTACGGTTAATAGTAACTTCATTATGAAAATGATATGCTTAAATTAAAAACTGTATTCGCTCACTGTATAAATATTTGGGTTTGAATTAAACCTTGCGACTGAATACTAAACCATCAAATTAGACCCTTTTTATTCTTTCGGTGTTTGCTCAAGTGCGGATGAAGCACATCGTAATTACTTCAATTAGCGATAAGATAATACGTTTTGATTGATGGTAATTGAAATTTAATGTTCGAGTTAAAGTTTCGGCGCAATGCATAGATAATGTGACAACAAATATTTTGATTTTATTCTGTTATTGACAACACATTTCCAAGTAATCGAATTTGTAAGACAATTTTAATAGTTTGGTATGTCTTGTGCAGCTATGTAGATAAGAATTTTAATACTTTTCGGCGGAGTCAGGTGAATCATTCAATTCAAGTGTTTTTCCGTTTTTTCACAATCAAAAAACACAAACGTGCTGGAATGCTTCATGTGTGGTGATTTAAACGTCGATGTGATCGCCAAACCTGAATCCATTCGATTCATCTAAGAGACATTAAACTCAGAGTGGGTATCGAACATCCTAACTGAGCTTAAGATCATACCTACATTTACATATTACATAAATAACCTTTGAATTGTAAACTCGAGTTTCCTATGAATGAATTGGAGGGGGCGTTGTCACGCCTTGAAGAATGCGGCCGTGTTGGCCACACAGCCCAAAATATTTTTAGAAAGAACTTCTTCCGTGATTAAATCGCGATGGCACTCCTTAACGAGGTGATTCCGGCAATTATTATTGTTACTGTAGAAAAGATATTTTGTGCTTCGACCCTGCTTAATTAACAGTCCAGTTGATATTCAGGCTCTTAATGAACCTGATAATACTACCGGCCGGATACATAATATCCGTGACCCATACAAGTGTTACCTTATTTGAGCTTGCCAGATGTTTAATTACCTATAAACAGTCCCAATCCAGCCTTGATTCAACGGTTCAAGGTCTAAGAGACTCTTGGACTCTCAGTTCCATCATAATAAATTAAATTGCCCACTTGATTTGGTATACCTCTAATTTGGTAATCCATGTTGGTAGATAAACCTGCGGCAAAGGACGTCCGAGGACCCCCTTGCGTGACGCAGTGTTAATCTAACCTGATTTCCGTCTTTACTGTGAATTGTGATTTGTTACATAATATGTTCAGCTAAATATTTAACTGAATGGCAAAATATTTCTTTGCGAACAAAATCGTCCGCATTCTCTGCCAGGTGACTTTTCCATCACAGCAACTTGTAGATGATACTTCTAAAGCTTCACAAACCAGCGGTTACTCCATCGTGAATTCCGAGTATCTTGGCCCTCTTTGCACTTCGGATCTCTCGACTTTGATATCATCGGATGGGAGGCTCGTGACAGCCGCGAATAATAAAAGTTGTAAGCCTTTTATTTTTATTCACTGTCACAGCTTGTACTTATAATCCCGAGTTGAGGTTATGGTAAGATTGAATAAGACACCCGCTCTTGAACTGGCAAGTTCAATGATTTTTTCGATTTAAAGTTGAATACTGGTGAATCAATCCTATGATGTTGCGAGAAATTTAATAAGTGATATTTGTGGTTTGATTGTTGGTGTTGTATACGAGTTGAAGTAGCGAAGTAAATCTGGAAACTGTGGTGCAACTTTGTTTTATTAATGAGAAGATATTCCGGGGAAATTGGCGCTAGACAGAAATTATACTGGATGTTTGACTTCTTTGTAATTGTTTGAAACTAATATTGTGGTCGTGTTCTATGCTTCATCGGAGTGATTCTGGACTACTGGCAGCAAGCATAATTTGTGTATCGGACGTTTGATTTGGTTGGTTTGTGTTTTTAAAGTGACCAATCGCACCAAGCCATCAGAGCCGGGATGTAATTGCGTGACTTTGCCAAGAAGCCATTGATTAGGGGGTAGATTTTTATCTTGAACTAAGACAATATCATTGAGTTGGATCGGCGGTTTTCGGTGTCTCCACTTGGAACGCGTTTGTAGGGATGTAAGGTATTCTATATACCACCTCTTCCAGAAATGCTGGCCCAATTGCTGCACCATTTGCCAACGGGTAAGGTATGCCGGTTTGAGATGAGTAACGTCCATCTCTGGGATTTTAGTAAGTGGATGGCCAATTAGGAAGTGCGCTGGCATTAGGGGATCGAGGTCGTCATTGTTGAAGCTGCACAGTGGCCGGGAGTTCAGGATGCCTTCCATTTCGGCTAACAGGATGTTCATCTCTTCCAGTGTTAAGATGGTTTTTCCAACTACCCTCTTAATATGGAATTTGGCAGATTTTATGGCCGCTTCCCACAGACCACCAAAGTGTGGCGAATTAGGAGGGATGAAGTTCCATGAAATACGGCACCTAGAAAGATAATCGGAGATATTATTTGAACCCTTGATCATTCTTGCAAACTCTTCCTTTAGTTTTCTATCCGGCCCGACGAAGTTGCTCCCATTGTCGCTGTGGAGTTCGTAGCAAATGCCACGACGAGCGGTGAATCTTTTGAGGGCACCCAAAAACGCTTCGCTAGATAGGTCACTCACTAACTCCAAGTGTACTGCCTTCGTGCTTAAGCATATGAAGAGGCAAATGTACGATTTGTATGATTTTTGCCCACGTCCTTTTGTTAGATGAATTACGATGGGCCCGGCGTAGTCTACTCCAGTTTTAATGAATGGTCGTATCAACTCGACCCGGGAGCTAGGTAAATTGCCCATTAATTGTTGTTGGCACTCTGCCATAAACCTTGTGCATATGACGCATTTCTGAATCACTTCTTTAGCCGGTTGTTTTCCATTTGGTACCCAATATTCCTGCCGCATGAGAGACAGAAGAAGAGTGAGGGCCTGCGTGTTTATGGTCTATATGAAGGTCGCGAAGAATTAGTAGCGTGATAACTGATTTTGGATGGAGAATAATTGGGTGTTTCGTGGCGTAAGAAACTGTACTATTTTGAAGTCGGCCTCCAACGCGAATTATCCCAAAACTATCTATAAACGGGTTTAATGATTTTAGGCTGCTGTTCTTATTGATCGCTCCGTTAGATTGAAGCGCAAATATGTCGTCTTGATAAAATCGTCGTTGTTCGTGCTGATAAATTGTATGCAGAATATGAATCAACTCCTCATGCCGAAGATGGATGCCACTGATTCTGGTTTCCTTGGACTTTCTGGCATTTCCGATGAATCGTACGACGTACCCCAAAACTCTTTCTAGCTTCCGGAATAATGAATATTGATTTGCGAGGTCGATGAGCCACTCGTTTTGTTCGACGCAATTGAAGGTGAGTATTATGGGTTTGTTTGACATCTCCTCATTGTTCCCATAGTGTTTGGACTGCGTTGGCCAAGATTCGATTGATTTAGATAGCCAATTCGGACCATTCCACCAAAGGGAATGCGATTTTAGTTCACTTGGAGAGAGGCCTCTGGATGCGTAGTCAGCGGGATTATCAGCGGATGGAACGTGCTTCCAATTATCTCGAGATGAGGTGGATAGAATTTCTGCTGTGCGATTGCCTACGAAGGTACTCCAATGTCGTGGATGACTGTTGAGCCAGTCTAACACAATTCGGGAATCGGTCCATAAATATGTTTGATTTATTTTGTAGCTGGATTCTTCTTTGACGGTTTCCACGAGTGTGGCTAATAGTAGTGCGGCACACAGCTCCAAACGGGGAAGCGACTGCTGCTTGATGGGTGCTACTCTTGTTTTGGAGGAAATGAGGTTTATATGGATTTTTCCATTCGAATTCGTTATTCGCAGGAATATTACGGCGGCATAAGCAGATTGACTAGCATCGCAGAATCCGTGAACGTCAATAATGGAGCCCTGGTAAGACTGCACGAAACTGGGAATAGATATAGAATTTATAGTCTTCAGATTAGATCTTATTTTCGACCAAATAATGCCTTTGTCATGTGGGAGCGGATCGTCCCATTCTATATTGTCTGCCCAGAGCATTTGCAGGAAAATCTTAAATGTTATGACCACAGGAGATAGCCAACCTAAAACGGATCAAATAGTTTGCTCGCCTCCGACAGAACTGTACGCTTCGTGAAGTTTATAGCATCTGGAAGTTTTGATGTAAACATAAAGCGATCGGAATCTGGATTCCATATAATACCCAAAACTTTCACAGAGTCATCGTGCGGTTGCGCCTGGTCATAGATTTCTTTGAGATTGATATCCCGATGCTCGTGTGGAATGCTGGATAGTATTTGTTTACTATTGGATTTCCACTTTTGTAAGCAGAAACCGTAGCCTTTCAGTATTTCCGATACCTGTGATTTCAGTTGCATTGCTGTATTTTCATTGTCAGCCCCGGTCAAGACATCATCCACATATATGTCCTTGTTTATGACATGAGCAGCTGCAGGTGCAGAATTTTCATTTTCCTTTGCTATTTGCTGAAGTGCTCTGGTAGCGAGGTATGATGCGGACGTTAACCCGTATGTTACGGTTGACAAACGGAAATGGTGAATGGGATCTGATGGATTAGATCGCCAGACAATTTTTCGAAAGTTTGTGTCCTCTGGTGAAACGTCGATCTGGCGATACATCTTTTCCACATCGGCGGAGAAGGCGATCTTACGCTCTCGGAAGCGTAGAATGACGGCATACAAGCTAGATTGCACGGTGGGTCCGATTGCTAAACAATTATTGAGTGATAGGCCGGTGCTGGATTTGGCTGATCCGTCGAAAACTACTCTAATCTTGCTGGTGGTACCAGAGGCTTTGAGCACCCCATGATGAGGCAAATAAAAACCGTTTCCTGATTGTTTATTCGGAGAGATTTCCACCATATGATTTAGCCGTTGATATTCATCCATGAACTCGTGATACAACTTGGCAAGGTATGGATCACGAATAAAACGGCGCTCCATTGCCCTCAGTCGTTGGATTGCTAGTGGTAGTGATTCGCCCAAATTTGCTGGTGACTCCTTAAAGGGAAGCTTGACGATTAATCGTCCTTGAGCGCTCCGTTTCAAGTTTTTTATAAAATGGCCCTCGCAGAAAGCTTCTTCTGGAGAAAGAATTTTGCCTCGCGGATTCAGCGACTCTAATTCCCAGAACTTGCGTAAACTTCGATCTATATATTTACCATCTCAATTGCCTTCGTCGGTGAGATTTGAAACGAAGCGAGCTGATTATCGTTAGAGTGATTTGTTTGACCAGAAACTACCCAGCCGAATATGGTGTTTTGAAGAATTGGCTCGTTTGGGCCACCTTTGATCTGGCCGTTTCTTATAACGTTGAAAAATTGGTCAGCACCAATGAGTACGTCGATGGAACCTGGTGTATCAAATTGCGGATCGGCCATTTTCAGTGCGGTGTACGACTTTAAATCAACTGACAATCTGCGTGATGGTAGAGCATTATTTATTTTTGGCATTATAAGAGCCTTAATGGTAAATTCAGGTAGGGATTCTGGTTTTATATTTATCCTCCACATCCAGATAAGCCTAACCCACTGATTGGTATGCGAGCGTTTTGCCTTTTTAATCGAAGCCGTTGAACAAATGATTCGGTGACAAAGCTACCCTGTGATCCGGAATCTAGCAGAGCTCTGCTTGTTATGGTTTTTCCGGAGTCATTAACGGCATTAATGATTGCTGTGGGAAGAATTGAATAGGTTGTCATATTTTGTATGTGAAAAGTTGTTACCTGATCTGATGATGTAGATGGTGAGTTTTCTTGTAGTTCACCAAGATTTTCAGCTTGATGCAGAAGAGTGTTGTGCTTCTTGCCACACCTTTGGCATCTACGTCTGGAGAGACAACTAAATACCGGGTGATTATTGCCGAGGCAATTGATGCATCGGTTGTTATTCTTCGCGAATTCCGTTCGTCCTTTTGTATCTAAGGATTGAAACTGATTACAATGGAACAATGAATGACTTGGGTTTTGGCACATGGCGCATTGGAACGGGACGTTTGATTTTGTAGCAGTATGACTTTCAACTCGTTCTTCATAGCCATTGGAAGTGACATGGCTTTTCACTTCAAGTTTTGAATTGGCTCGCTTAGGTGTGGTTTGAAGTGATTCGAGGGTGTCTATGCGCCGACCCAGAAATTTGAAGAACTCCGAGAGTTCCGGATTATCCATCTCCGCCGAATGTTCTGCCCAAAGAGCCTTGGATTTGTCGTCCAACTTTTGTCGCAGGATAAAGATTAGCCAGTGATCCCTGGTTTCGGCCATCTCACCAAGGGCGTGGAGACCTCGAATAACTTCGTCTGAAGTGTCCATCAGGCGCTTAATAGTGTTTGCGCTTGGGCTATGAATAACTGGTTGCTCGACGAATGTTCGAATGAAAGTATTAATTATTTGCTTCTTTCGATTATACTTAAGAGTCCCTTTAGGTACTGAAACTTCTGTACCGGGTTCAAGTTGGGCGATTCGTGTATGGTGCTAGTGTATAAGTCAAAAAATGACTGCCACTCCGAGTAATCTCCAGCAAATGATGGAATGTGAATCTTTGGCAGTTTGATTTGATTATGCTCTCCAGTGTGAGTTTCGTTCTGTGAGACATCTAGACTTATCGCATCTTAATTGAGGCTTCATACGATGAATCACTTTCCTCGTTAATGTCGACTGTGAAGATGCGCGTTTCGAGTGCCGTGAACTCCTCCATTAGCGTTTCCACATGATTCACAAGTTTACGTGCTGCCTCCTCGTGGAGACCGCCGGAAACTGTTTGTCATTTGACAACAGGTGACTTTTTCCATCCCAGCAACTTGTAGGAGTCAAAATAGATATAACAGAGTTATGTAAGGATGGTGACACTTCTAAAGCGTCACAAACCAGAGGTTACGCCGTCATGAATTCCGAGTATCTCGGCCCTCTTTTCACTGCGGACCTCTCGGCTTTGATATCATCGGATTAAAGGCTCATGATAGAAGCAACAACTCTCGTAGGTGAGCGGAGTGGTTCAATGGAAGCAGTGGTGAGCAATGATATTCAATCAAAAATAGAGAAGACTGTTATTCATAATAATTTGAAGGATCCTCATGTAAAAATTTGTGGAGCGGCTAAGAATCGCTATAAAAGGCTTCTTGTGCAGGGCAAATATCCCGGCTGAGAGATACAGCTCTTGGCACTACTGCCAATGGAGAAGACTAGAGCTCTCTTAGTGCTTATACGGTCACTGCAGGGTGCATTAAAACCACAATGGGGAATCTTAAGCCGTAAATAACTAATTCTCAGGAAGACTCTTACGATGATCAATGTGAGAAAGCGTACACACCAAAAACCAGAGTCTTGAGTGTTTCTGGAGAGATTTGTACTCCCGGTATAGGGAAATAGGCCGTTGACTCTTTTAAATAGTTCAAGGTATTGAGGAAATTTTCGTCAGCCTGGTTCGGATTTTTCGGGCAAGCTATGGGTTTGACTGCATTTCAATCTACATTCAACTAATTTTGATATCAAGATAAATCCACAGTAACTTACTTGGTGCGATCAATTTGTGCATTGAAACTCGAAGAAGGTGGTGATGCGAAAGCACACATAAATCGAATGCAAGATCTATTCACGAAATTGAGCGACCTTGGTGAAGGAACACTGGCAACTTTGTTTGCGAAAATATTTTTACTCGGTAGTTTGCCAGAAAGTTACGATACAATGATTTCTGGACTTGGAGCGCGTGATGAAATAGAGATTACACTTGATGTGGTGAAACAGCATGTGATTTCTGAATACGAGAGTGATGTGTGCATGAAAGGAAAAATGACACGGCTACCGTTTCCAAAGAAATCAGCGAATGAATCATCAACGGTATTGGATTTAATACATACGGACGTTTGCGGACCTATGCGTACAGCGACTCCCAGTGGAAAACGTTACTTGGTTACTACCTTCATTGACGATTACTCATGTTTTACATTCGTTGTTTTGTTGGCACACAAATCGGAGGTTGAAGACACTATGAAGCGGTTTGTCACATTGAAAACCAAAAATAATGCCATCGGATCGGGGTGGTGAGTACACTTCAAAGGAATACACAAACTATTTAAAGTCAAAGGGCATTCAGATCCAGTTAACGGCAGCCGACTGTCCACAACAGAATGGTGCAGCTGAACGAAAGAATCGCACTTTGATCGAAATGGCTCGTTGCTTGCTCATAGACGCGACGTTACCAAACAGTTTTTGGGGTGAGGCGATTGCAACGGCAAATTTCATTCAGAATCGTGTGATAACAAGAACAACGAACATGACACCATATGAACGGTGGAACGGCTTAAAACCAGATACAGACAATTTTCACATATTTGGTTCTAAATGTTTTGTCCATGTATCATCAGCAAAAAGAGGAAAATTGAACCATTTGGCAGACGAAATGATTTTTCTTGGACATGACGAGCATTCAAAAGCTTATCGTTGCTATAATCCTTCAACGAAGAAAGTAGTAGTCAGTCGAAATGTTCGTTTTGGTATAAACCAAATACGATAGACAGCAAAAATTCAATTGATTTGGGTGGAAGACAAAAACATGACGTTGGTAAAGTCAATGGCTTAACGGTGGTAAAGTCAATGGCTTAACGGTTCAGGAGAAGCAACCAAATGTTGACAATGAAGTAAACATTAAGAAGAATTACGATGAAGCCATCAAAAGTGACGATAAAGTGCAAAGGCTTACTGCGATGCAGGAAAAAATTGAGGCACATGAACACAGCGGTACATGGGAACTTGTAGATTTGCCGATCCGTAAAACTGCAATTGGAAGTAAATGGGTGTTCAAGGTCAAAATCAGTGCATATGGTTAAATGCAACGATACAAAGCTAGATAAGTGGCACAAGGATTTTCACAGAGGTACGGCGAGGATTATGACGAGGTGTTTGCGCCAGTGGTGCTTCATACAACATTCATAACGTTGTTATCAGTAAGTGCAAAAAGGAAGATGCTTGTGCATCACGCCAAGACGGCATTTCTTAATGGAAAGTTAAAAGAAACCATCTACATGAAGCAGCCACTCGGCTTTGATGATGATAGTTTGAAGATATGCCTGCTTAAGAGAAGCATTTATGGTCTGAAACAGGCTGCCAGATCTTGGAATTCCATACTTCACAAAGTACTCATCGGAGCGGGATTTCAACAGAGCTTGTATTCGAAGAAAGTTGGCAATGAGTTTTGCTATGTAATTATCTACGTGCGGATGACTTGATTGCGGCATGTTCGACAAATAAGCAAATTACGGATATCGAAAGCATTTTCAAGCCACCAGTCAAATTTAAGACCTGATATTTCGGCCAGTGTTAGTATTTTGGCTCAAAAGGTATCACGGCCGAGTATGGAAGACTGGAATCAACTCAAGCGTGTTGTGAAATATTTGAAGGCAATACATCAAATGAGGCTTAAGGTAAGTAACATCAAATCAAACGAATTATCACTGTTTGGATAAGCAGATGCAACATGGGCCGACGACAAAATCGACCGTAAATCAAATAGTAGTCGCATAATATATTTCAACGGCGGAACAATAAGTTGGTCGTGTAACAAGCAAGGCATAGTTGCAGCGTCATCATGTGAAGCCGAATTTATTTCAATATCGCAAGCATCAAAAGAGATCAAATGGTTGCGGCAATTATTGGAAGAAATGCACGAACAATTTGACTCACCAACAGTAATATACGAGGACAACCAAGGGTCCATTGAACTGGTACGTGATCACAAATTCTCATACAAGACTATAAGCACATTGACACGCGATACAAAATGATTTGTGATCTTGTGAGAAATAGGGTCATCGAATGTGAATACTGCCCCATAGAAGAAATGGTTGCAAACTTATTGACAAAGCCATTATCTGCAATCAAACATGATTATTTACGAGGAAAACGTAATTTGTGTTATATATGTGAACGCGACTTAAAAACTTGACGTTTAACATAAATTTGTATATAAGGTTTTTTTTTTTTGTGATTCATAACCTAAAGATTAGAATAAAAGCTTATTAGTATATTTTATCCACATCGTGTTTTATTTTATATTCATAAAGTTGTTTTCCACATTTCGGAATTAATAAGTAGTTAGATCTGTGGCAAGTAAATATCATTCAAGATATTCTGTACGCCTTCCTTAATCAGGTAGATCCATTCCACGCTGAAATATAAGAAGAATACAGGTAAATTAGATAGTGAGTCAATAACCATTAGGGGTCGAAAAGGGGTATCCCTAACGAAGCGTTCTGTCTCCTTTAATATGGTCATTGGTCATTGATATACTTTACTAACTCTTCTGAGTAGCCATGGAAATGTTATGCAGATGAAGTGTCGATCGTAATCAGAAGAAAATTTGATGAAATCATCTTCGACCCCATACAGGTGACACCCAACATAGTATGGAATTTGTATATCCAGGAAAGCTTAGCGTCAATCCAAACAAAACGGTCATTGTCCCTCTTACGAGGAGGACAAAGGTTGCGCTTAGAGCCCTCTCGATGAACGGTACTACAGTTCTGTGTTCCAAAGAAGTTAAGTATCTTGCGTTTATCCTAGATCAAAAACTGAATTGGAAACCAAATTTACTTAAAGTTCAGAACAGAGCTATCAAAGCTGGACCTGTCATAGACACCTTGAACGAACTCCGTGTTTACAACCAAAGATGATCTACTGGTCACTTTTAACAACCATCAGGTTTAACATACGCATCGATAGTACGGGGCCTAAAACTGAGGATAAAGCGGCGCAAACTTTACTGAATAAGGTTCAGCGTATAGCCTGCATCGGTGTTGCGGGCTCAATGAAAACATACAATGACCAGACAAAGTAATGCAACTGCCGTTCGGAGCTATTATCAGGTTTATTATGAAGCTGAATATCAACTAGATCGTTAACTAAGTAGAATTTAGAGCAGAAAAGAACTTAATAGGTCGCAGTGCTATAGATGGTTTTAAAGCCCACAAGGCCCTTCACAGCCTTAATGACAATAATAAGCGTCGCATCGTTGCAGATTTGGTTTTTGTTCATTAAATACTATCTGGCGGTATTATATTACCACATACATATTTAGTTATTGACAGACTACTGGTCCTCCTGAGCAACCATGAGTTTGATGTCCAGGGCTATGCGGATGATGTGGTTATCATAATCAGAGGCAAATTTGATGAGGGCATCAAATGCCATTGTTCCTTTTACGAGGAAGAAAAAGCTCGCGCTTACAGCTCCCTCGCTAAACGGTACTACTGTTCCTTTTTTCAACGAGGTTAAATATCTAAGGGTTATTCTAGATCAAAAACTGAACTGGAAGCAACATTTATTGAAAGTTCAAGATAGAGCCACCAAGTCTTTCTGGGCCTGTCAAAGACTCTATGGGCGTACTTGGGGACTACAACCAAAAATGATCTACTACTGGTAATTTCTTACAATCATTAGGCCTATGGTCACCTATGCATCAGTTGTATGGTGGCCTAAAACTGAGCAGAAGGCAACGCAAACTTTATTGAATACGGTTCAGCGTATAGCCTACATCGGTGTTACGGGCTCAATGAAAACATGTCCAACCGCTGCGATGGAGTCACTTCTAGGACTGACACCGTTATATCTGCATGTTAAAAGGGATGCTGTAATTATGGCCCTGAAAATGCAGACGGAAGAAAAGATCAAACCAGGCAATATGGTGGGTCATCTGGAAATCCTTAAGGAATTTCAGATAGACCATACAATAGGAATGCCTTCCGACTTTATGCCAGCTAAACTGAACTTCCACAAATAATTTTGTTAGATTACCTGACCGGGGTGTGTGGAATGCAGGTGGACCATCCTTTCAGCGAGGGTCCATGGTATGGTTTACAGATGGATCAAAAACGGAAGATGGGGCGGGGGTAGAAATACACGGGAGTGACACTGCCCTCTCGAAGTACTTGGGTACCAATACTACCGCTTTTCAAGCAGAGGTTCAAAAGTCCTCCTACTGGCGCAGAATTCCAGGTTTGCGACAGGCGAAGAAATTTATATCACCTTCGTCTGTCAGGGTTAAGGAGTGTCTTGAACTTAGGAAACCTGAGTTGAGGCTGCTTACTGACTTCCTCACAGGTCATGTCCCCTTAAGGTATCACCTTAAGAAGATGGGTTTAAGTACGATAGATGCCAATGCCCAGCCATTTTTCAGCAAGGAGTAGATAGTATGTATCTTGTACCGGCCCCTAGTATTATCAGATTCATTAAGAGCCTGAATACTAACTGGACGGATAATTAAGCAGGGTCCAGCACAATAGATCTTTTAGGTCGCAGTGCGAGGTGACTTATCGCCCACATGGCTCTTCAATAATAATAATATATTAGCACAGGTTCATCAGGCACAAATGATTCTCCAGCAACTCGAACAATTACTCCCATGTAATTTTGAATCTGGCATAACTACGGTACGGTTAGCACCAAGTTATTGAGTGTACCAAAAACTCACACTTCAACCAAAGGAAAGCATTGATTTACACTTATTGAACGACTGTTACTCTGGTGACCAAACGGTACTCTCAACCTTCGCATTTCCTCGACATAATTACCACAGTGATTAACGGATCCAGGAAACGATCTTAGTTGCCTGACGTTTTCTAGAGCTGATAAATTTTTCATTTTCTCGATGTTAGTCGGATCTGGACGTAAACCATGACGATCTACAAGTTTCTCTTTTCAGTCTGACAAATCTACTAATGAAATGATTCCGTATCTCTCAAACCGTATCACTTTTTCTTCAATTTCAGCTAATGCTTTAAAAAACACTGGTCACTTTACCCTAAAACTGGCCTCGCGTAACGAAGCACTTTCTACTTGAATCGTTCCGTCGTCTGCCATTGTACTCGGCCTTCCTAATTTGTCCCAGGTCGGTTATAAAATGATAGAACTATAATGTCGTCTCTGCCTAACACGTTGGTGATGAAAATCAAGCCAAAACGGCTTGATGAGCATCTGTTTGAACGTGTGCCCTATTTTGTGACACTTGGAACACTTGTACGCAGCAAAATCGCAATCACCGTAGTAGTGCATCTGTCCGCATGACCAGCATGGTGTTCTTTGCGTTTGTTGACTGTCATATCTTTGTTGTCCAATTTGCTTTGAGAAACCTGCACTGTTTTTGGTTCCCTTTTTCCATTATAGGGTGATTTTAATCATCTTCTTCATTCTCTCCGAGCTTACAATTCCCGAATAAGGTAACCTTCCTACCTGAACTCCCACAATATCTGATACCAAATAGCTATCCTTCTCTAAAACTTTTTCTACTCTATACGGCCCTTTGAATTTTCCCAATAACTTGCTCTTCTTCCCTATTACCTTTCTGCCCTTCAGAAGTACCAAGTCTCCCTCTTTAAACTTATGTTCTTTCCTTACCTTACTATCATAATACTCCTTATTGTATTGCTGCCCTTCCTCTATCCTTCCCTTAGCTATTGCTCTCCTCTCCAATCTTCCACTTCTGACTTCTGTCCAAATCTCTGATCCACCCCATATAACAACCGCGCTGGTGTACCTCCTGTCGCGCTATTCGTCATATTATTCATTGCGAACTCTGCTTTCGCTAACAAGCTGTTCCATTCCACCTTCTCTTTATCTACTAATTTCGCTAATATGGGCACCAGCGTTCTGTTAAATCTTTCTACCTGCCCATTACCTGCCTCCCCCACTCAGTGAATTCTTCTGACGAGAATGGTGTTCCTCGGTCCGATACTATTCTCCTCGGATACCCATACACTCTACTATACTCGTTCGTCGCCTTTATCGCCTCTTTGGTCTCCATCGTTCTTGCTGGGTATAACCGAACATATTTAGTGAACACGTCTACTACAACCAATATATACTGGTATCCTTTCCTTGTCTTTTCCAAAGGTCCAATGTGGTCGATAGGCACCGTATCTAATGGCACTGCCTCTCTTTCGTAGATGTGCAATTTGTGTTCCTTGTCATTACATCTTGAACTGTCTTGACTTGTCATTAAATCTCAGACACATCAAACACCTTCCTATATGCTCCTTAACCAGCTCTCCCATTTTACTGAAGAAAGAATTCCTTCTGATATTCTTAATGGTCTTTTTCACCCCATATGTCCGGTATTACCAACTGCAACCTCTTCCCATCCTGTTTATACACTACGTTGTCTCTTACTTCATACCCTTTCTTACTTCCTTTCAAAATCTGCTCCCTTCATCTTCCAGTCTTCTTCATCGTCGTCTTCTTCCTCTACTCATCTGTATTCTTCTCCTTCCACCAATTCCTCCCATGTTAACATATTTACCCTACTCAATGCGTCCGCACGTCTCAACCTTTCCGCTTTCCTATGCTCAATGGTAAAATCAAATTCACTCATCCAAAGTGCCCACCTCTCTATTTTTGGGCTAACATCCCTCTTTGCTAACGTCATCTGCATTGCACTACAGTCCGTTACTAGTTTAAACTTCATCCCAAACAAGTACGATCTAAATCTTTGTAGACTATACACCATTGCTAACGTTTCCAACTCGAAACTGTGTCATTTCTGGTCCAACTCTGTTGTCTTCCTGCTATAGTATGATACTGGATATAACTTCCCATCCTCCGTATTTCTCTGCATTAAGACTGCATCTGTATGTAACTTTGTTTCCGCCTTGTGCGAAAATATTTTTAGTACTGGCTCCTCTAACAACTTATCTCTCAGTCTGCGAAACGCCCTATCGTGCTTTCTCTCCCGTTTAAATTTATTCTTCCTAAGCACTTCTAGCAACGGCGCCACCACATCCTTGAAATTGGCAATAAATTTTCTAAAACATCCCACTAGTCCTATGAACCTCTGCACCCCTTTAACATCCGGCGTTATGCCTTCCTTATCTATTCTATAACCTAAAAAATTATCGTCGTCCTCAACCAGTTACACTTTGCCATCTGTAATTTTACTTTATTTCTAGCCAAGGTGTACAACAGTCTTCCCAATATCTCCTGATGCTCCTTTATCGTCTTTGTTGCTATCACTATGTCGTCCATAAAGTATACCACGTCTTCACATCTTCCGAACTCTCTCAACACCCTCTCCATATATCTAATAAATACAGATGGTGCATTTGCGAATCCAAATGGTAGCTTATTATATTCGTACTGCCCTTGTGTCGTCATAAACGCCGTATACTTCCTAGAACCTTCTTCCACATCTACATGGTAAAACCCGTTTTTTAAATCCAAGGATGTAAAATACTTCTTCCCATGTAATTTTTGAATTACATATTCGATTACCGGCATCGGATAGTGCTCCTTTTCCACTATCTCATATAATACCCTCCTCTAACAACCTTTCCACCTCTTATCTTATTCCCTCCTTTTCCACCACGCTCATTCTTCTTGGCTTCGAGTATATAACCCTATTCTCTTTCAACCTAATCTTCACCTCATGTTTTACCGGTCTAAACCCACGTATGCTAACCTCCGCATAATTTCTTCTAAACAATTGTTCTACCCTTCTCTTCTCCGTTCGTGTCACTCTATCATCTCCTACCTCTAAATTTAATACGCCCTTATCTTCCTTCCATTCTTTATTACACAACTCGCAAAATTCCTCTTCTTCCTGTTCCCGCCACCCGATGCGACCTATCCCATTCTCCCTCAAGAAATCCCTTCCAAATATGGCATCTTCGGTCATTGTTTCCTCGGCTACTACCAAAAGGTTCGCTTCGTACACTTCCTCCTCTATCTTTAATCTAGCTTCTACCTGTCCTAGAACTCTCAACTCCGTTCTATTTATTCCCTTAATCTTCCTTCTCCTAACCCATTTACCTATACCCTCGTTATTTATTAATTTAGTGTTTTTAATGGCACTGCCGTCATTCATCATCGCGTTTACTTCCCCCTCTGGTCAATCTTGATTTCCTTGTTCATCCCTCTGCTTCTTACTGTTTCCTGTTGATCTCTTCCATTCGCCACCCTTATACCCCCTATTACACTCTGGCATTGCGCCCTTACATGCCCTTTTCTGTGACATCTATAGCACGTCACTACATTCTTGTCTATTGGTATATGGCCTATTCACCCACACCCATAACATGACAACTGGCCTGTTCCTCCCTTTTTTTCCGCTCCTTTACTCTCCCTACCTTTTTTCTTCTCTTGCTCGTCCCAATACACTATATTTAGAAACAACTCGTCCCTCGTCATCTCCTCTCCAACATGTCTCGTAGCGCAGCATGCCTGCTACCACTCATCACTGCCCTCAATCTCTGACAAATAACTTATAAGCGTCTGGTCCCTCTTCCTCTCCGTTGAGCTCCCCACTTTCATAATCTCGAACGCCGTTTTCCTCACTTTGAAATCCTTTACTAAGCTGTTTCTTAATTGCCTCCACGAATCGTTGGCTTTCTGACTGAATTGCAACCATCTTATGACACTACCTTTCCATTTTGTCCTAATGCCTGCTAGCAGCGTCCGGTCGTCAACGTCGTACAGTTCTTTATCCCTTCCACTGCATTCGCCTACTCTTCCACTTCCATGCTCGTCCGACTCTCCGGATCGAAGTCTGGTAACATTCTTTCCACTTCACTCACCACCATTCTCAATGACGTCCCTTATTTTCTCCCTTTTGAATTTTTCACTTCCGCTTTCCACCACACTTAATTTTTCCTTTCTCACCGCTTCTTCCTTGAGCTTTTTGCACATATTCCTCAATTCTCTCAACTCGTACTCCATCTTTTCAATCTTTTCCTTGTACTCCCGTGCTACTTTCGCTTCCACATGTTCCTTTTCCTCTTTTAATTTCCCGCATTCAATCCGTACACTCATCAACTCTTTCGCCAATTTCGCTAGTTCTTTTTTTATTTCTGGATCCATTTCCGTTAATTATCCTCCCAGTCCCAATTATTGTTTAATATGTGGCGATTGTTCTTCGGCACGTGTTATTAAAAAAAAAAAAAAATCGAACCCCACATCTGAACTGTAAGGCACGTTAATACTTTCCACTCGATGATCTCAAATTAATACAAACACTCATCGATCTGTTAAACTTTATAATTCTTATTTCACCGATTAAATTCAGCAACACGATTCCGAATGCCAACACCTCTTCCGCCGCTCCCTGTCGCCCGATGTGTGTAAATGCCATTACCCTTCCACCCGTACCACTACTCCCAACTAGCCAGTATACCTTATGTCTACTGGGTTACCATCTGTCATTTACCCTACAAACGTTAAAATTCTTACCCAAAACACGCTCTCCTCGGGCGAAAACTTTTCCGAAAACACAATCAATGTTAAATCTTTCACGAAACGTATTAAACAACACAGAAAAATATTCAAATAAAGGTATTCAAATTGTAACTGTTAAAATTGCAGCTGCTACTTTCGATAAAATGTCATTCGACCGATTGTAGTTTACCAAGTTTAAAATTCACAATAATAACTAATTTTTCTAGCAAACTGCTATAAAATCGAGTTTAACTTAACTATTGTGAATCTTCACATTAAATATGGCACTACTGCACGCAACCAAAATACATGACATTTTCCATCTCCATTAAAAATAGAAAAAAAAAGCAAAATTTCCATCAATTTTTACTTTTTTTTATTTTTTTATAATTTTCTTATAATTTTTCTAATAATCAGTTTGCAATTAGAATAAAAAAACGTGAAAACAATGTATTAATAGGCCCAAATCAAGTGTAAATAGTGTTTTTAAATGGATAACTGCAAGAAATAGTGTGTTGTTGTGTATCGACTGAAAGTTGGTTTGGTTTAAAAACGTCCAAAGTGTTTTGTGTCTGTAAATTGTTGTGGTCGTGTGTAAAATCATTGCCAAACTAATAAATAAACTTGCTAAAATACGATAAACACGTATCACCAAAAATCGGAACGAGGATAACGGTGCGAATCTAGAGAAGGGTAAAAACCAAAAATGGAGGAGATAACACTGGATACGTGCCGAATTTGTATGAATAAAACGGGCGTAGTATCGATATATGAGAAACGGATTGATGTGACCACAATCGCTGATATGATCATGGAATTGACGAATGTTAATGTAAGTCTCGCTTCTCTCGATTTTGGCCATGTAAACACTCATGCAATTTTTGTTATTCCTGTTTTCAGATCAACTTCAATGAGAATATACCAAGCTGCGTGTGCTACAATTGTGCGGGGCGGGTAGAAAGTGCATACAAATTAAAGGAGGATTGCGAAAAATCGGATTACAAGCTGAGACAATATTTTACCGAAAAGTATGTTTAAGAAATTTTAGGTTTGGTACAATTGGAGTAAAGCACTGGCTCAGGTTCAAATTATGGAAGATTGGGTTGAGTAGCTGTTGGCATAGCGCTATTGTATTGCAGTCGTTTCCAGGTAAACTGTCCGCCTTCGGAAGTTTGGGAATGTGAGATAAGAAGGCAAAATTGCACACATAGACCCTATTTGAAGTCTAGAATCGGTCGAAATATTTATAATCAATTCCGAATGTGTCTCTGGAATTTTGTGGTAAACTTTGGTTTGAAGTTGTTAAATTTCAGAAAATGAGATTTACTGTTTTGGTTCAGTAGAATGAAGCTGCTCCCATCATCCGGACAGTTTGGTCAGGAATTTCCAATTCACTTCCGTGTATCCGTATACAGCTATTTTTGCAACTTTTTATGATAAGCTTAATAAGTGAGTCATGCCGTGTTCCTTCACCTCCAATGTATAGAAATACTGTAGTTATCACTTTGGCTAGGAATAGTGATCTGCTGTTTCTTGGACAGAGAGAGTACCAAGTAGGCTAGATACGTTTAGCCTTGTGCAGTTAATATGACTCCTGAACTTAGTCAGTAGTCGAATTTAATGCCCAAATATTTTATAGCTTCTGATTAGCTATGGCGTCCGACGAAGGACGAGTCTTGCATAATTCGTTAGCGTGGTTGCTTGTAACTGGTTTAAGGCCTCTGTTTGCCTCAAAGTCATATCAGGAGCCTTGTTGATATTTTTTTACAAGTATACAAAATCTCTTCTATTGTCATCTTTGATATTTCCACTTGTATGGGTTTTCCACTGTATCGCATTCTACTTCTCGTGACAAAGCCTTGAAGGAAGCTGAGAAAAGAGTTTCTTAACGGTATTATGCTGTCTTTCAACCTTTTATTGTGAACATTACTACTCTGAAGGCGCTGCCGCAATGTTAACACTCTTGCATTTCCAAGCATGGTGAAGAGTTATTTGGATACACAATAGTAAAACATCAGAGAAATTTGAGGGTTCCTCCCTCCACCTGCCAGAAGTGTTCAACTCATTAGGGTTTCTCGCCGCGAATTTCTCTGTTATAACCATATTTGAACCTGCTGTCATAGGCAACAGTTACCGAGGTGCTCATATTCTTGAGATCTTCGGTAAAATATATCCAGCTAGTGCATAATCAGCTGGAAGGTTATGGAGCTTATATTTTACTAATCAGCTCTGTTTTATATATTCTGCGATTTAAAACAATCATTTAATAATACTTAAAAGGAAAAATTACGAATGCCTCAACCATTTCTATTTCCAGAAAAACTACATTCGCATTAGATGACATAAAACCACCTCTGGCAGAGTTTTGTCAAGATGAACTTCCGATTGAAGTCGAAATAGAAATAAAAAAAGAATTAAATGAAGAAGATTTATTAAGCCTAAGTGTTGCAGCCGCTGTTGCCGGTGTAAATGTAAATTCAAGCGAACACCTTCAACATCATCAACTGCAACAGCAGCAGCAGCATCATCACCATCATCATCATCAACAGCAAGAAACTAACCAAACAATCCCCTTAATACCAACAGACACGTACAATCTTTTATTAGATACAGACGGTCACACTCAAGCCACAGCAGTTTGTATAGAAAAAACCGAATGTAACAGTATGGAAGCAACCCAAATCACTCAAATCGATGTAACAGAAGAGGATGAGGATGAAGAAGATAATATGCCAATACAAACTGTAGTGATTGGTTCGCAAATGAAAAATCGATCGTTACGAAAAGAGGAACCGTCCGGTGAAGAACTACAATGCGAATATTGTGACAAAAAATTTCAATTCCGTGCAAGCCTTAGTAATCATTTGCGAGTGCATAAGGGTAAATCGATGACGCCGCACGTTTGTAATGTGTGCGGCAAGGAATTTAAGTTGCGCCAAAATCTAAATAATCATATCAGAACGCATACGGGTGAAAAACCATTCGAATGTGACATATGTCTGAAGAAATTCTCGACCCGGAGTAATGTATTCAATCATCGGCGGACACATTCCGATGAGAAACCATATGTTTGTGATGTTTGCGGGTAAGTGAACGAAAGTTTTTTTTTTGTTATTCAATAATTTTTTTTTGTTATGATTTGAATAGGAAACAATTTCCAACCATTTCCCATTTACGTAATCATAATTTATCGCATGTGCCCATATCGGAGCGTAAATATAAATGTGAAAAATGTAATAAAACGTTTCGGGATCGGAAAATATTTAAGCGTCATTTAAACATTCATAATGGGATAAGGAATGAGATGTGCGAAATTTGTGGTAAAAAATTCTGTAATAAAAATGATGTGACACGGCATCATAAAACGGTTCACTTGGGCATTAAAAAGTATGTGTGTTCTGTGTGTGGTAAAGCCTTTTCGAATTCCAGTAATTTGGAATCGCATTTTAGAATTCATACAGGTAATAATTTTTGGATGGTCGACTCACAAGGGGCGTCGGGAGGGTAATTTAATAAATTTGTTTTGTTTTTGGTTTGCGTTCGCAGGTGAGAAACCATTCGAGTGTAAATATTGTGATGCAAAATTCAACCAGTCAACGCCACTAGTGAAGCATACGAAGCTGCATGTGGAACGAGGGGATCAAATGAAAATTGTGGTGGTGGTGCAACATCAGAATCAGGATCAAGATCAGAACTAGAAAATTTTAAAACAGTAAAAATAAAATTTATTGTTGTCGAAATTTAAATTTGTTTTTATCTTTATTGACACAATTTGATTTTTTTCTTTAATTTTTATTAATTGTTATAATTTTATAAAAATTGTCTATTATTATATTTCTTTTGCGGTTTTATATTATAAATTTATAATTTTAATTAAATGTAATATTTTTGTAAAATTATCTCTTAATTAATTATTGATTTTAAATTCACACAAATCAAACACATACAACCAACTACTATGTACTACTACTATTAATACTATAATTATACTTAAAAACTAGTTCTTTAATTAAAAACAAATATATATATAAATAGTTACGTTGTAAGTATAATTAAAAAAAAAACAAAAATTAATATGTAATAAATAATTATTTTGTAAAACACAGAAATCAATTAAATTTGAATTTTTAATTACATATGAGTACCCTTATCGACCGAGGTGATCCAGTTTTTACTACCATATAAGTAACATAACGTTGCTGCTTATAATCGTAGTTAATAATTTAGGGTAGAAAATGACACTTTGCCGAATTAGTGCTTGTACATTGGATTTTATAAATTTATTCTGTTGTGTTTACGACTCTTGTGCTGTAATTATCTGATTCTCGAGGCAACTTTGCGTTCGCTTGCTGATCAAGATTCTGGTAAATCACACTAAATTTCACATCAATGGCTAACGGGTAGCGTCTATTGATATAAGTTACTATAAATGTCTTTCGTTGGTGTAATACTTTTAAGTATCTAATATTGAGAGAGCCGTGATATAAAATGATAATACGTGTGTAACGATTGGATGATCTTTAATGACTGACTTTATAAGAGTGGCTTTACATAAGTACGTTTTAGTATAGAATAGGGTGGTTCATATTGTCACACCTCACCCCCTGATTGATATCAACTTCCGGCACCTCTTGTATATTAGCTGATGAGCGCTTTATATGAATTGTATTTCGTCGGTATCTCTTACCCGTTGTTGTTTCCACAATCACCGACCGTGGGTTATCTGACTTCTCCATGACTTTTGCTGACACCCAATCACGGTGGCCTTTTTGTAATGAGATGCGATGGTTAAATTGCCAACACAACGCGAAAATTTTGAATTCGTTTGAAACGTTTCCGGTATTCCGTGAATAGCAAACCATTTTTAAAATTGCATAATGACTGCTGCCGATGTTGTTGACTTTACTTCTTGAAAATCCATAAAACCTTCCTTGATTTCCTTTGTTTGTCTAGGCCAGTAAAGGCTGCTTCGCGCTCTTGCCAATGATTTCGACACACCTGGATGATCTTTGTGTATATCAGCTAACACTTTTGGGCGTTCAGCTGTTGGGACAACAATTTTATTAGCTTTAAATAGTAATTGACCATCATACCAAATTTCCTCCCTGAAGCTCGCGTACGGCTTGACTGCTTCTGTCAACTTGCTGTCATCCGTTGGCCATCCTCTTTCGACAACTGTACGTAGCAATTGTAGTTCGAAATCTTCGTCTGTCAATTTTGCTAAGTGGTTTTTCGTCACATTCGACATAGCGAATACTGCGTTGATTTTGTATTCTTCGCTTTCTGTCCATTTTTTGTCAATTGGTTCAGCTTTGCAATCGCGGCTGAGTGTGTCCGCTACTTTCATGTCCACACCTTTCTTGTATGGTACTGTTGGCGAATATAATTTGTTGTAAACGCATCGGCGCCTGTGAAATCGGTTTTTTGAAGATTGTCTCCAACGGTTTATGATCGGTTTCGATGTCTAATTTTTTGCCATACGCATAATGATGAAATTTTTTGCACGCAAATCTTATGGCGGCTGCTTCTCTGCCGATTGGTGGATAATTTTTCTCGGCTTTCGTCAATGCCCTGCTGGCATATGCGATCGGCTTATTATTTTGGAGCAGACAAGCTCCAAGAGCTACGGAACTTGGATCGCAGGAAATTTTAACGCTTTGATTTAGGTACGTTATGGGAATATTATGGGTCGTTATTTATTATTTACGAATAAAGGAAAGCTTTTTCTATTTTAAAATACGTTTATACTTTTTTGCTTTTAAACGAGACTCATTTTTTCTTTTTTGTACAGTTGATTAACAAAGTAAAAAAAAAACCTTTTGAAAAAAGTATTTCCCTCGGTCTTCGGTTTGCAGGATAACCCCACAACTTCATAATAACCCAGAACTAGCGTTGTTGTGATGACCTCTTTTAACTTCTCAAAAGCTGTTTGTTGGTCAACATCCCATACCCATGCGGTGTCCTTCACTATTAATCTTCTCAATGGTTCTGTCAAATCTGAAAATTTCGGAATAAATTTTGCAAGATATGTTACTGTACCAAGCAATCTCTGCAATTCCTTGACATTAGCTGGAATGTTCAAACGATGAACTGCTGATACCTTATCCGGATCAATCTCACAACCATTGGATGTAAAAACCTGTCCAAGAAATTTTACTCTATTCATGTTGTATTCACTTTTACTCTGATTTAATGTGAAACCAGCATCTTCTAATCGATGCTTTACCTTTTTTTGTGATTCCCTCTAACATTTCCGCATTTTCCGCATAAAGAAGAAGATCATCCATGACAACCTCGCAATTGTCGATGCCTTGTAATGTATCGTTCATAATCTGCGAAAATACTTCAGGTGCAGAATTTGTATCAAACGGCATTCGTACATTTCGGTAACGTTCCCATTGGCGTACCGATGACCAAGTATTTTGACGTTCGTTCAGTCACTTTAATCTGCCAGAAACCATGTTGACAATCCAATTTTGTAAAAAACTTGGACTTTCCTACTTTTGCGGCTATTTCTTCTACTGTATTCAACGAGTAATGGCGTCGTTTTATCAGCCAGCATAGGGCTTACGGCTGGGCTTGGTTCAGTAACTGGCGCTAAAACTTTCATTGTAACCATTCTGTCCAATTCCTCTTTTGTTTTATCTCTAAATGCAGCTGGAACTCGACGCGGTGGAATTATTTTGAACTTCGGATTGTCAACAAAATCGATATCATACTCGAAATTGTTGCAACAACCCAACTGTATATCCACTTTATGAACGCGTTTCACTAATCCCAGCTCTTCGCATGAATGTCGACCGAGAATTGACATTAAATCCTCGTTAATTACTTTAAAAATTACCTGTCCTGATTTTTGCGGCGATACACACCATACCTTAGGTTAGGTTAGGTTAGGTTGGAGTGGCTGCTTACGCACGCTTAGACCGGTGACGGTCCATTGTGATACCACAGGATGTATCCCCTTTTACCCCTATTGGAACCATTTCGAGCTACTTATGTAGCGTAAGACGTCCCGCACTTTACTGTTTTCGAGATCCGAGAGGCAGTCCATCCTGAACTTACCTAAGTGTTTGTGCCTTCTGAGCGCCAATGCTGGACACGAGCAAAGCAAGTGGACCAACGTCTCTTCCTCCTCTTCGTCCAAGCAGCTTCTGCGGAAGTCATTAGCCTCCAGACCCAGCCTTCTTGCATGTTCTCCAAAAAGGCAGTGTCCCGTGAGAATTCCTACGACCGTTCTTAATTCACGTCTGCGTAAGGATATTAATGCCCTAGTGCGCCCCAAGTCCAGCTTTGGCCAAACTTGTCTTGCAACTCTACAGGTGAGGGTGTTCGACCACCTTCCCCCCGCTGAGGATAGCGCCTGCTTCCCAAGTGCTTGTCTCAGCGCTGTGATAGGCCTCCCCAGACTTGCCCTTTCCGGTTGCAGCTGGAGAGTCGTACCTTGCCTAGCAAGTTCATCTGCCCTCCAGTTCCCCATGACGCCCGAGTGACCTGGAACCCAGATTACCTGGATATTGAAATGCTCACCCATCTCATTTAGAGATGAGTGACAACTCAACGTCACCCGTGACACCAAAGACACCGATTCTAACGACCGGATCGCCGCTTGACTGTCCACATAGATTGTGATATCGTCTGAGGATAACACATTATGCCTCAACCACGTCATGACCTCCTCAATCGCTACGACTTCAGCTTGGTACACGCTGCAGTAATCAGGGAGACGAATAGAAATGTTTACATTTAATTTGTCACAGAATACTCTAGCTCCTACTTTGCCGTCTAGCTTGGAGTCATCTGTGAAGAATTGCAACGCTTTGGTTTCCGATAACGGTCTATCCCTCCAGGATTCCCTAGAAGGGAAGGAGGTCCGAAATCGCTTCTCGAAGCGTAGAGTAGGTTTAATGTAGTCAAGATTCGCCAGCTCATCCTTCAACGATCTAACAATAGTAGAGTGTCCTATACTAAGACACCTCCACTGAGAGACGGCTGCAAGTCGTACAGCCGTAATTGCCGCCATCTGTTTGCCAAAAATGTCGACCGGAAGAAGGTGCAACATAACCTCTAAGGCACTTGTCGGTGTCGACCTCAATGCCCCGCTAACAAGCATACAGGCCGTTCTTTGCACTCTCTCAATCTTACTTTTATACGTTACCTTGTCCAGAGCTGGCCACCAAACACCCACCCCGTACATGAGTACAGGTCTCACTACAGCGGTGTAGAGCCAGTGTACCAGCTCCGGCTTCAGACCCCATCTATGACTAATGGCGTTCCTACAGGAGTACAAAGTAATAGTAGCTTTGTTTATTCTCTCCAACATGTTGGGCTTCCAACTAAGCTTACTGTCCAAGATAATGCCCAGATATCTAGCTCTATCAGTAAAAGCCAGTCTCGTGCCATTTAAGGTAGGAGGGACAACTACCGGGATTTTGTATTTCTTAGTGAAGAGTACCAGCTCTGTCTTGGACGGGTTAATACCAAGTCCACATTTGCCAGCCCATTTCATAACGATGGTAAGCGCATTCTGCATTACGTCTACAATCGTGCCCAGGAATTTCCCGATAACGGCTAAAGCTACGTCATCTGCGTAAGCGATAACTTCAATACCTTCTCTCTCCAATTCAAGTAGTAACCCGTTTACTACTATATTCCAGAGAAGAGGGGACATAACCCCCCTTCCCCCTGCGGGGTTCCCCTAGTTACTCGCCTCTTGATGGTGGAGTCCCCCAACTTCGAGCTAGCAATCCTGCTTCCCAGCATATAATTGATTAACCCTATCAGAGGAACATCCACCTCCAAAAATGACAATCCCTCCTTGATTGCCTCGGCTTTCACATTATTAAAGGCACCTTCTATATCCAGGAAGGCCACCAACTTTGTTTTTTTGTTTTTCGATCTTTCCATTTGATTCCCACGAGTATCGGAGAAATAAAGGTCCGCCTGCGCAGAGATCCGTATACGCAGGTAAGGCTAATTACAACTGGAGGTCGCCAGGTATCCAGAGGGCTCCGTTAGCGACTGGGCTTTGTTAAATGGGCCCCCAGCCTAGTTGATCTCAGCACGGGTCGCTTAACACCTTAATCCAGCCCATTCGGCTCGCTAGCACCCCGGCCTCCCAGCACCCCGGCCTCCCAGCACCCCGGCCTCCCAGCACCCCTTCCCTTCGCCCACATCCTCTCCCCCATTCACCTATTCACATGGATAGCCCAATCCAATGGGATCCATTCCATTCCCCGGGTCACCCGTTTATAGGGTACCCCCACTCATCACCCGTGAAGACTCCGGAGGTGCAGAGAGGACATGACGCCCAGTGCGCCGTGGTTATTTAGAATTCAGTTGGATAGTTTGATTCACCACAGTATCGATGGACTTATATGTTGTCGTTTCGCCGGGTATTCCATTCTGAATAGTGAAGTTGATGGTATTGACATCGATGTTTTTGGCCGCTAATATAGCACACGTACTGAGCCACTGATGATTTTTGTAGTTCTGTGCAATGTTTGGGAAAACTTTTTGCACCAATTCGTCTATGCTTTCTGTGATCTTACAGAAGTTTGCTGGCAAGGTGATACATTGCGTATAGATTCATCAATTTGCATTCGCCCATTTCCAATATCCATTAATTGTTTTGCAAAATTTCCAGCCGATGCATCCCGTTGTAGTTGTACACGCATGTTGGTTTTCAAAGTCAATTTCTGTAAATGACGCCATAAAACTGATGATTTGAGACATGCATTAAGTTCATCAGCGGGTGTTGAACGTGGTATACCCGGCAGTGTTTGTCGAAAATCACCAGACAATAAAATGAGTACGCCACCGAAGATCCGTGCGTTTCCTCTCAAATCTCGCAGTGTACGATCAAGCGCTTCCAATGCTTTCTTGTGAGACATTGTACATTCGTCCCATATGATAATTTCACACGTTTGGAGTACTTTGCCCATTCCAGAGTTTTTACTGATGTTGCATGTTGGTGCCTTAGTGTTTTGTAAATTCAACGGCAGTTTCAATGCTGAATACGCTGTTCGGCCACCATCCAAAAGAGTTACCGCAATTCCAGATGATGCAATGGCCAGTGCAATATTATTTTGTGGTCGTATGATCACGATGAGTGAAAGAAGAAAAGTCTTGCCTGTACCAGCGGGCGCATCTATGAAAAACAGTCCACCACCAACCGCAAACAAATGCCCCCAGTTCGTCAGAATCAAAGTGTGTTTCTCGTATGAGCGATTGCCAAACATATGTCTTCAATCAAAATCAATGCCTCATTATACACATTTGGTGTGAATTGAATGTCCGGGTTTTGATTCGCAGCGCGCAAACGATGTGAGAATATCTTCACTCATGTAGTCCTTGTATTTTTCCCAAAGATCTTTTGGATTAGATGGGAAGCAGGTTGTCAATATTATGGCAAATAACTTGCGTATTTGCTGTGGTCGAGCAGTATTCGATGCATCAGCGAGTGCAGTGTCCCAATGTGCATCATTCTCAAGAAGATGTAGTTCCTGGCAAGCTTGGCGTTAAGTGGCGCACAGCTGACCGTTCACTGGTCTTAAATCTTGGAAAGATGTCGGTCCACGTACATTGATTAACAGCAATCGCAGATAGAAGCATTCTGTATTGTTCGGGTGAACAGTGTACAGATGACCCAATGCGTCACTGGAATACAAATTGGGATGTCCTTCAACTGCTTTACCTTGTTTGCGACGTTGAAACTTTTTAGCCGATGCATTCCATGTGTAGAATTTCGGTACCTCAGAATAAAGTAGAGTCTTTGTAAAAATATCATCTTGGCACAATGAGTAAAATGCAGTTAAAGTTGTTGCCGGTGGAACCAATGCTCTTGCACGTACATTATTTGCTGTGAAGTATACGCGCTGTCCATTCTCGAGATGCACCGCCAAGTGTGCTACTGTTGGATGTCTTTCATGGATTGGAAATGATAAGATGCGCCATACTGCTTCATTGCTGCTAATGTAGCGTCCAAGTTGGTATTGGTTGATTTCATCGAGCGGTGCGCGGCCACATTCCCTACTCCGAAGACTGCCATGTCGCTTCCTTTGTTGATATATTTGCAAATGTATTTGATCGACTTCACTGAATTGCAACACTCAACATTAATGTGTGCTTTGAAGGTCTTTGAGAGCAACGGTGAATATGGCACAACCCAACGATTATCGACTTCGACATCAACGTTTCGTACTTTCAGAACGATGGATTTACCGCCATCCTCAATGAGGATGATTTGGTCAGTTTGATCTGCCGTAATTTTATTGATTAACTAAACCAAAATATGTGCATGTGGCAATCCTCTTTTCTGCCATTCAATGGAATACATCCAGCAGCGTGTCTCTCCAAAAACGTGATGCTTGATAATAAAATCCAACAAAGATTTCAATTTTTGTTTAAATACGCGTGCGGTAATGTCATGGCGGTCCGAAGATAATTGTCCAGCTAACAGAAGTTCTTTAATTTCATCCCATGTTGGATTGCATGTAAATGTGATGAACAAATCTGGACGACCATATGCGCGAACGTATGTCATCGCATCTTGTGCGTATTCATGCATGTGCGTGGACTCCCCGTAAATGTAGACGGTAATATGACCATTCTTCCAAATTCGTTTGGATTCACGTTACTATCATTAACGATTGCGTCTCGTAAATGGATGTACTCTTCAGAACGCAACTCGGTTTGATTCAATCGAATATATAGGAGTAGTTCGGTTTCAATCTTCGCGTACATATCGACGATGTATTGATGGAACAATTGTCGACATTTCAGAATGTGGTTCTCAGCGTCTTGATGAATCATCAATCGATACGAATAATAATTCATGGCACTGACTTTCCTATTCGTTTCCTCGTCTGTTTATGGATTTCTCATTTTGATGTTGAAATGATATCCATCTTCTCCTCGCCAAAACAGAATCGGATACTGCAATCCGTCGTATGAGCGATGAGTATCGGAGACTCGCTGAACGTCACCACTTCTGCGATGAAGAATTATGTCGCGCGATTCGAATTCTTCGCCAACTATCACGATCGCCACTTCATCAATTGTTGGTGCATTGAACTGTCTTTCGTATTGGCCGATGGGTCTTTTGTCTGCTCGAATTACAACTGTGTAGTCATCGACTGGCATTCGTTGAATGGCGGTTTAAACAACTGAACTAATTCATTGTGTTGATCGAAAACGGCTTGTAACGCAGCCACGATTTCTCGTCTAGTGTTCATCACTGTTTGCCATGAAATAAATTTGAAGAAACTTGTGATCTGCACGATGCGCACGATGTTCGTTGCACCGAACGATGTCATTTGAAAACATGAATTGTATTTGCGGATGTTTTCCAAGAAATGCTTCGACTCACGTGTAACACCTGATAGCAACACTGATAGTGGTTCGGGTGGTGGATGTAATTCTGGCAGTTTAACTTTTCCATTGGCGCAGCACATTCCTGGCGTTTCGTTCTTAAATTTGAGGGCGCTACAATACATGCAAATTTTATCCATTTTTCCTTTTACGACACTTGGATGAAGACTGTAATCATTATTACTGTCATAATGGAATGCACGCCAAGATTTAAATCAGCGTACAGTGTTCGTCTTGATCGAACGGTGGTTATTCGAATATTTTGCAGCCTTCTTTCCCGTTGTTCAGTTATCTCAGACGAACGGGCCTGAGTAGTACGTATTCGATCAGTTTCAAACCTCACTTCTCGTTGTTCAATTGATTCAGACGAACGGGTCTCAGCGGCATGTACTCGAAGATTTTCCAGCCTTAATGCTCGTTGCTCTTTTCTTCCGTGCTTGAGGTGTAGATCGGCCAATTGCTTGTCGCTTTCGAGGCATAATTGTACGGGAACGACGTGAAAAATGCGTTTGAATTTATTAGATGTCAATTAGCAATCCGAATCTCACAATGTATCCAATCCAATTGAACCGGCTGTTCACACACGGATGGAAATGTTAATATTCACGGTATTGTGCCTTGAGCGACGTAGACTAGCTTACCTGTATTGGCTGCAAAACTTTTAATCTTTCCCTTGTTGGTCCAAGGCTCCTGTATGAGCGCTATATCCCAGTCCTTAATCATAAAAAGACGGTTTAGGTTGTTTGTAGCCGTCTTCGATCGATGCAGATTAATCTGTACGAATCTCAGTTTCGGTACTGTTGCAGGTTTTGTGTGTATTACTCTGATGTGTATTTTTTTTTTTTTTTATGTCTTAGTTACACTTTGTTCAATTGCATAGGGTTAGAGGCGCATTGTCGGTAGATTTCATATACTTCGGAAGACAAATTGCTTTTCAGAAAATAGCCCAATTTGTTCGATTCACGGATCTATGCGATAGGTGAGAGATTTTACCCAACACTGGGAGGAGTATAATTGGCCAATATGATTTTGTAGTGACCGAGTTTTAGGCAGCTGTATAATATATTTACTATGATTGGACCTATTATTGGCCAGGCCATTTCTATAGGCGGGATGATTTATTCGGCTTAAAAGATTCAAGTGCACGTGTGACCTCCTCCCACGTCAAAGGGGATCTTCAGCTGCCATGAATATACCGTTTGGTGCAATCTAACGCATATGTATGCTTCAGTTTGATCTAATAGATAATCTGGCAGGAGAGTATTAATTATTTCAAAACGTGTATCATACCACGATTCTGTGGATACCCGATTTGCTTTCTTAATTGTACTCTGGTGATTATACTTTATCAGCGTTAAATTTGTACACCAATCCCAAAACATGACTCGTTTCGTGTTCCGATACAACTTACCTTCGGACAGTGATTTTCGCATATATACGGACAAACAGGCTGCCATTAAAGCGCTTCAATCACACCTCCTCACGTCGAAAGTTGTCCAGAACCAGTTCAACATCGACATTTTATGGGTGCCAGGACATTTCGTAAGTACAGGGAATGTAAACGCCTGGCGAGATCCAAACAGCTGATCTCACTTCAGCGAAGTCGGATCAGTGTGGTTGCACTGTCTGATAGGGAGGCACGCGAGTAGACTTGTGAGGACGAAGAGGAGGAAGAGACATTACTTCATATTCTATGCACCTGCCCTCGTCTGGCACGAAACAGACTAGAGTTTCTAGAGGCACCCCTCTTCAAGGACCTGACACACCTCTGTAGGATGGACAGCGCTTTGTTAACAGCTCAAAATGGTTCCAATGAGTTGGAGGAAACAATTATTCGTGGTATGGTTACGGACGATTTTTGTGTCTATGCTTGGTCCTAGTGGACCGCCACTTAAACCTAACCTAACCTACCTTCGGACAGGTTTTCTTTCGCGCTGTGTACTTCAACCAAGTAAAGATGGATAGTTTGAACTCTTTTGCCACTCGAATTGTTTTTCTTTGCTTATGCGTAGCAGACTTGAGGAAATGGATGCACGGAATTCCACCAATTGATTGCGGTTTTGTTCCTGCCATTAGTCTGTCATTATAGCTCCATACGTTTATCAAAGTCGTTGAACATTAGTGATGAAATAGAAAGTGACGTGACAGGTTGAACGTTATGATTCGATGTTCCCTATATGTCCTCTACCTTCTTGAACGCGGCATTCTTTGACTAAGTTTAGTAGACCTTCATTTACTATGTTAAGGTTGATGTTTGAGAGCAAATTTGAAGAAAAATTCGATGGGTTTCTTGCTTTATTTAGTGTGAATAGGTTATTTCTTTACCCGAATCATCTAGTTTTTGCTCGTTCTCATCGGCAAGGCGATCTTGCTACAGGTTACTCCTAAAGTGTTAAAGTCCCAATTTTTCTGTGGAATTGAAAATTGCTGCATTTCTTCTCCGATCAGATCAAAATGTACGTATGAAGCAACAACAATATTTGATCCAACATTGGTTTTGGATAACAAAGTTTGATCTAAAAATTAGTTTCCATCCGAACTCATTCAAAAACAAAACAAAAACAGAAAATTGACATTTGGCGTTTTAAACAACATTTAAAACAAAAATTAAGTTCAAACATAAACAATTTCAAAACAAGAAAGAAGAATGTAATTTTGTGCCGTTTCAGGAGACATGCGGCTGTTAGATAGGCTATCTATTCAGCCGGCTCACAATACTACGGGCGTACATCGAAATTAGACATAAGAAGGAACCGCATTTGTTTTGGTATACCCAGAACAGAACTACACATTTTTCTGTTACACTTTTTATGAATTTGTGTAGCTATACTTTCTATGAAGAACATAACATCGTTAGTACTAAAGAGCCTCATAGAACTAATTTGCAGTGGTCTACTTACAACTTTTGTTGTATTTAGTTAATTATAGTTACTCTCGCATCTGGCAGGTTCCTATGATAAAAATCACTACAATTATTTTTCTGTTGTTTGATAAACAATTGTTGTTGGAAAATATACTCGCAATCACACCAATTCAATGTCAGCCACCACGCAACACCATGAACTACAGCTTTATCGGACATTCATGCATAAGTATTCTGATTTCTGTTCACCTTTAAATGATAAAAATTCGCACAATTATACTTCATATAAATAAACGGTTGTAAACCTTTTTCAAATTTGACAAGGTTAGGCATATGTTCGGTAATCGCGCAAAAATAAACCGTATCGATCAAGGTCGGGTAATAAAAATTTATTAAAAGTTGAATGCTTGTGCGATTAATTGATTTAAGCGGCAGGCAACTATCTTTATCGCTACGCTTTATCTGCGGCTCTATATACTATATTCGTATACATATGTGGTGCGGGTTAAGTAGTATAGAATTTTGTATTTCTGTTGTTCGATATCTAGAAAAAAAAATTATCGCAAAATTACCGTTATACTTGAGGACGAAAAATGAAATAAAAAATTTCTTCGAATAAAATATTTCACATTCATTTTATCAATTAAATGTTATCAATTGTGATCGAGCTGTCTTTATTTTATTGTAGGTATATCGGCGCAGATTACAGCCAAATCACCTTTGTCAGCGGATATTATTGACAAATTTTGTTTTAAAAAATTTTAATTGGGTGCTCAAAATTGATTGATATGATAATCGGGATTAGTAATAAAAGAAAGATAATTTTCTTATGCGTATGCGTAAGTATACGAAAATTGTCAAGTTTAAATTTGTCAGACACATCGATTAGTTGGTGGTTTACATTTATAATTGTCTTTTATTTTACCTAGCATGAACACAATCGCAAATTCTACGAATATGCATTTCTGGAAAAAATAGTTGCCTACTTTAATGTAATATCGATTTATCGCAGATGGGCCATGAACTCAGGCCGGCACGATTAATTTAAATAGTATACGTTGATGGTTTGGTTCATTTTGGCAGGTGCATTTCACCTTATCAAATATAACTTGAATATACTATAAATTAACAAGCTTATTTTTCTTAACGCACTTAATATTTTATATACATATGGTCTGTTTGCTGTTATCCTCAAGTGAACATTTCTGGATTCTAAAATGATTATAACTTGACATATTAATCATAATGTGTCAGCCGAGAATGAGACAGGCTACTTGCGCCATAACAATCTTAAAAACGATCATAAGAACACTTTCAAAACTCTACGACACTTTCTAAGAAACAACACGTTTGGGAATTTTGTTTTTCGCTAGGGTATCGATACCCCTTGACAATTGTCCATGACAATTTTATGATAACTTTAGAAATGTGCAATCGTTTTTATTCTTTGTTTATATCTTTTTTGGGTCTCGAGGTACTCGCAACTCGTTGACAATTTATTGTTTACCATTTTCTAGATACAAAATCGAACATGCATGACTATCCTGAAAGATAAGTCGGCTCTTGAATTTGGCTTTCTAAATTGTGCCGTTTTGCTTGGTAAATGTGTAATCAAGCAACCAATAGGTTTTGCCGATTTTATCGATATGACGATCTTCAGGTTTCCAATTGTAAGTGAGCTTTGGTGGCAATATCAGTACTCTCTAAGACGATTTAAGAAAAATACTGTACTGTGCAGTGATGAAAGAGGCCTGAGAAACAAATTTCTAGTGATTAAAATTCGCCTCTAAGTATAGTACTGATGCATAGAAAGAAGGCGGGATTTAAAATGAGCATAAACACTGGAATTGGTCTCGTTTCATTTTTTGACGTCATTTAGGACCAAATTTGTGTCAGAAGCAAATTGAGAGAAATTTGTAGAAAAACTCTAAAACTCTTATGTGCTATAATTTTTAAATTGAATTAATTCAGTGCTGAAGTAATACATAAACCTTCTATTTAGAGGATTTCTACCTTTTTCGGAAATTTTTAATGTTTTCGGCATTGGTGCTCTCTAATTCGGGGACTAGTGTTGTTCTTCGCATTTTTGTATCCATAATATGCATGCACAGCTGCCGTCGAATGATAAAACAAGCTTTCTACTCACACCGTACCATCGACAGTGATAAAATGTTGAATACGTCTGTTGGTAGAAGTTCGAGAGTGCTGAACAGCATAAACCTTCTTCCGTTGTGCCTTCCACAAGACATATAAGACATAGTGGAAAACTACACAACATACATTGCATATATGATATTATACACCAAAGATTAAATAGCGTACAAAAAACGGGGCAACGCTAGGAGCAGCTTCGAGTTTTAATAGCTAAGAAGCGAGGCATCAGGATAATCCCTCAGTATAAAACGCAGATCAAAATTCAAAAAAGGTGCCAAAAAGAGCCAAATCAACCGTTGCTTATAGAGTTTTTCCAGAGTAATAAGAAAATACCACAATTTAGTCAGCGTTTAGAAGAATTATTGTTCTGGAATATTTTGGTATAAATACTTGAGAACACTGTGGAAATAGTCCAGTTAAAATAGGAAGGCGATTTGGTGAGGTTGAATAAATTGAACGATAGAGTGAAGATTAAAAGTCATAATTTAGAGGGCATTAAGTGAATTACTTGAATTATTTTTATATTGGTTAGACGAAGTAGTAAATATTTTATTTAACAACAAATTTATTAGTCCGCTAAACAACAGATATGATGACTTATCAAAAAAATAGACGCAAAGAACGGGGAAAATAGCGCAACAAAACGCGTACATCGCGCCAGAAGTCCCATATTAGAAAACCCAAGTTTTCTGTATATATTTCACACCTTTGTTATTGTGCAATTTTGTACCTGTAGTCAGAAAATTTGTGCATAACGTACTTAAGGAAGCACGATGGGCTTTCTCATGTGATTATAATACCAGAAAACCCATATATTCCGTTTACCTACTAGAACATATTTGGCCAGAGTCGGCCTTAAATCTCGACAATTCATCAAAATTGCGATTTCCAGAAATCCCACCTTTTACTAAGATGCAATATAAACAAAATGTGGTTAATATACTGGTCAAGATTCATGTTTGTGCTATTTACACATTAGCCAGAATCGGAAACGATACACCGTACAGTTATTTATCAAAAGTTTTATAGATTTACCATCGATCAGAAATTTATTTATTTATTTACATCTATTCTACAGTTAAAAACTTAATGAATAGTAAAAAAAGAATTATTATAGATTAAAAAGAAATAAAAGGAATACCAACAATACGGAACATTACCTGAAAAAACGAAAACTTTAAAAACGTAAAATGAGATTAAAAATTGCAATTTCTAATTGCCTTCCGAAAATACACTCTGGATCTCTCAAAATTAAATAAATGGTAAAATTCATTAAAAATTCTAGCCATTGACTTGGTTGGCTCATTGGAACCATAATTCGTTCTATGAAAGTCAACAAACAAAAGTTCCCTTGGACACAAGCTTCTGGTAGGTACATAAATGCTCCAAGCAGAAATGAGTTCAGGACACTTAATGCGGCCACTAAGAGAATCACTAACAAACAAGGCAGATGCAATTTTTCGGCGTTTAGCCAACGTATCAATGTGAAGGCACTCACACCGAATCACATACGATGGGAGACTTCGCACCTGTTCCCACATAGGTAGATGACGATCAGATAAATGACCAAACTTCCTGGCCATATAGATAGTAAAACGTTTCTGAATAGATTCCAATCTTGCAATATGCACATCCTGATGAGGATACCAAAAAACTACAGCATATTCAAGGTGAGATCTTACTAAAGAAGTATATAGACTAACACACGAAAATGCATCCATAAAATCCTTTGTCATTCTAAAAATAAAACCTAACATAGAATTGGCCTTTAATATTATTTTATCTATGTGTAACGCAAAAGTTAATTTCTGATCAAACAGAACTCCTAAATCAACAGTTGAAGTAACTCTACAAAGTAGATCTCCAACGATATAATAATTAACAATATTTGGATTGAGTGTTCTGAAAAACGACATCACCTTACACTTCTGTACATTGATGAACAATTTATTCTTAGAGCACCAACTAGACAATATATTAATTTCAGATTGCAAAACCTCAGCATCACTTACAGATTGAACATGCATGAAAATCTTCAAATCATCAGCAAATAATAAACATTTACAGAATTTAAAAATATTAGGAATATCATTAACGAATAAAAGAAATATAATTGGGCCTAAATGGGACCCCTGAGGGACTCCTGAATGACAATAGATATAATCTGACTTAACATCATTCAATAGAACATACTGCTTCCTACCAACTAGATAAGAAGAAATCCATTTAAGAAAATTTGGATCAAGACCAATAACCAAAACTTTTTCAATAATAATTTTATGGTCGATTGAATCAAAACCTTTAGCAAAATCAAAGTAAATTGAATCAACTTGGGCGCCTTTAGATTCAAGTGACTCAATAGTGAATTTAGTAAATTGCAACAGATTGGTAGTCGTAGATTTTCCACTGGTGAAACCATGCTGGAAACAAGAAATTATCTCTTTAGTATGGAATAACAAATGTTTCGACACAATTAATTCGAAAAGTTTTGGTATAGACGAAAGAATTGAAATACCACGATAATTTGATTGTATCAGAACGGTTACCCTTTTTGTAAATTGGAACAATGTGAGAAATTTTCCAAGCTGAAGGAAATTGTCCAGAAATGAATGATTGGTTAAAAAGATAACATAATGGAGTTACAATATATGAGCTTACACATTTAAGTATTGACGAGGGTATCCCATCAGGCCCACATCCATCATTAAAATCTGACAGATATTCATAAATGTCATCTTCAGTTATTGTTAGGTACGGAATGTTAAATTGGCAATTACTAACTGTAGGGTCGCTATCAAAGGATCCGTAATTAACTTTATACACCGATTGAAAGAAACTAGCAAAACCCTCGCAGATTTCAGGAACCGTGCTCAGTTTACCTCCATTAAAAATCATTACCGATGGATAGCCAGTTGTATTACGTTTTTCGTTAACAAACTTCCAAAATGTTTTAGGGTTTTGTTTGATATTAGTTTCAATCACACTTATATACTGATAATATTTAAAATTAAATACAGATTTAAATTGTTCACGTAGATCAACAAATTTGGATTTATTCAGTTGACAATTATTGGATTTGTATCTATAGTAAGCTTTATTTTTACGGTTAAGTTGATCAAATCAGAATCAAACCATGGTGGGTAATTATAGTTACGTTTTTTCCTCAAAGGTACGAATTTATCAAAAGCAACAAATAGTAAGTCATTAAAATTTTTTACATTTTCATTAACATTATTGGCTCGAGAAAAATCATCCCAACAAATGCCACGGAGATATTCAGAGAGACCAGGTGTGTCGCATTCTTTAAAATCATAAAACGAATCATCAAAAGAAAAAACCCGACATTTATCATCTCGATTACCAACATGAAATAAAATCTCGAGAGAATTATGATGAATATCATTTTCCTTGAAAGATGTCAAAGACTCATGAACTGACAAATATTCCGTATTATTAACAAAAATTAAATCTAAAAACGAATTGTTATCATTACAAAATAAATTAACTTGTTTGAGATTGAAACTGAACAGTGCATCCACCACCGCTGCATCATTTGCAGATAGAATATCCGAAGGGAGTAACCCCAAAGACTCAGTTTCACTATCAACCAACCAATTAATATTACTTAAATTAAAATCACCTAATACAACTAAAGTATCATTATAATTAATTATATTAACCAATTCACATATATGTACAATCTACATGACTCAAATAAACATCAGTAGGTGAGCTAGGTGGTATGTACAAAACTATAAAATAAAATAAATTATTACAAATTAAAACTTTGACACATAAAAATTCAATAGAGCTACATCCAGGTACTACAACCAGCTCACTTTGCATATAAGAATGGGCTGCAAACAGCACACCACCTCCACTTTTTTTAGTGCTGTTAAAAATAGATCTATCACACCTATAAACGACAAAGTCATCAGAAAAGAACTCATTATTAAAGATCCCCTCATGAAATCCAGTTTCCACAAGAGCAAAAAATTGAAAATCCGTTGAATAAAAGAAATTCAAAAATTCAGCTGACTTAGACGACATACGCCCAACATTACGATAAAATAATCTCGGAGACGTCAAATTATAATGATTAGTTTGTTTATCAAAACGACTGGCATCAGTTAAAGAGTTGGTTGGTTTCGTTGAAGAACGGGAAAATTCGATTTATTGGTTCGTCCCTTATTAAAAATTACAAATTCTTTAATTAATGACCCAGCAGGCCAAGAAGTAGGTTGTAATAAATTCTCAAAATCAGTAACGTCCACATATAATTTAAATGACGAAAAATTACGGTCTGCATCATTAATCCGTCGAGATATAATACGCTGGCAGTTTACATCCTCAATGTTAAATTTATCTTTAAGATAATCTAAAATTACAGCTTCGGAAACATCTTTATGGAGTCGAGAAACAAATAAAGTTTTACGTGGCTTCACAACCTGGAGCGATGAGACCAGATCACCAGTGCCAATAATAATTGGTCGCTCAGAATGAGGTTTGATATGATGTGCAGCCCCACTATTATGAGCATGATGAGAAGCTTGAAACGACAGTGGCGATTTAGAATTCAATATCGCAACATATTCGGAAGTTAATGGACACAGCTGACGAAGTTATCCGTGTGCTAAAGACTATCGAACCTGAAGCAGAATCTAGAGATCCGTGCTTAGTTTTCTTATTGATCCAGAAATTAGATGAAGAAACGAGAAACAAGTGGGTAACCGAGACATTGAACATTGAGTTTACAATCTGCCAATCACTAATCGATTTTTTGATGAAAAAAGCTGTTGCTCTGGATTCAGTCAAAAGGCAACTTGCGAAAAAATAGTGTCCCAAACGAAATCAATTCTGAAAACTTCCGAAGATTGTCATCCTTTATTCACGTGCTCAAAATTCTAAGAATGGATCATAGAGAAACGAATAAGAGAGTTAGTGTAAACCGAAAATCGTTGGTTTAACTGTTTCGACGAATCACATACCGTATACCAAGAATTAGCACAGAAACTAGGTCTGAAGTAGCTCGTGACTACCCGAGGAATGGTAAGGGTCACCGTATCGCCACATTCTGAACCAATTCCACATCTCATATTTCTGCATATATAGTGCCATTTAACACCAGATTTAACCTATAGGGCGAAAAATTGATTGGGTTAAGTATCAATGTGTTTCGTCACTAACATTAGCTGATATAAGCCTTAAGTCAATATCCAAAATCGACATCCAATTTTTCGACATCCTAAAACCAGAGCAGATTAAAGATTTCAACCAGACCTACACCAGATCTACGAAGAGCTTTTGAAAACCATTACCATGGAATTAGAAGATCAGCACTACATAGTTAGGTGTCCTTTAAAGCAGATTCCAACCCATTCAAATAATCAATGAGTATCGCTGTCAAGCGATTACACGGTATGGGGCGAAAATTTATAAATACTGGGACATACATATGGAAGAAGTGGATCCACCAAAACATCCATCAGATTATTTTTACCTGCCATATCATGGAGTTTGGAAGGAAACTTCCACAACCACACTTGCTCACAGGGCCAATACTGCAAAATTTATTAACCGATATCCTAATACGTTTTTACGCATTGTATGGAGCCAAACACCGACCAAACAAATGCATTTTGAACTAAAGACATTTATATACGGCATGTAACCAGCACCATTGTTAGCAACAAGAGTATCCAACAAATTCAATGCCAGAAGCAACCAAATTATCAGAACAACTTTCTTTTTATAATGGGGCAATCTGATTCCAATCGCTCAATTCACTTACCATGTCACCCTGGAAGGGAGCGCCCCTACCACGAAGCATGTGAAACACTATCCTATGCCAGTAGGATTTTTGGTCCTAAAATTAAGAAATTTTATTTCAAACATTGTGGCTGCTAGATGTGCCATGGGACAACAAACTATCAGGCAAGCAAACGATATATTAACCCTCACAATACCTAGATGGCTCTTTATAACCAATGGTCAAGGTAATTCAAGGCAGTTAGTTATGTTACCAGTCTTTTAGCTGCAAAAACAAAGGTTACACCTATTGTTAGCTCATCTAAAAAGACATATCCAAGAAGTTTTGTGTATTCCGGAGTATCAGTTATTCGGCTGGACTAATTTCACTATCATTCTCGATTGACTTTCCGAACCACCACGCAGATAGAAAACATACGTGGCGCACAGAACCCAGCAGATTGCACTACAAGAGGTTTGAGTCCGAAAGAATTGAAGATAAAACGGAAAACGGAAACTGCAAATCAGCCAGAATGAAGAGATATAGTACAAATTATGACCACCACCTGTTTAGATGAATCGTAGTCACTAATCCAAAAATTATGCAACACGTAGTACTCCAGTTATGATAATAATTGCTAATATGATTGGGACGCCGCAGAAACCAAAATCTTTCAGTATTCAAAGATGTGAAGAAAGGCAACGCAGTTTCGCGTATGAGCTCAACAAAAGTCCGAATTGAGAAATCGATTGCACCTTACGATACACGTCATCCTATAATTCTATCGGGCAATTCCGATGTCACACATGGGTAACCTTCCTAAGGAGAGGTTAGAATTGATTCGACCATTTCTAAAGCAGAAGAAGCTTACATATGTTCAATGATTTGCCTAAGTATGAAGGTGGTTCATCTAGAACTCGTAAGCATTTGATCAACCGATCAGACAATATACGCATCTCATTTCGTATGAATTGGGGAGGCAGGTGTAAAATCTGTGAAAACCCAGATGATAAAAGTAATTGGAGATAAAATACTGACCCAAGAAGGGTTACATACCTTACTAGTTCAAATCGAAGGCTTGATGAATTCAAAACCGTTGTGCGTTTTGTCTGAAGATGAAATGAACTCATTAACACCAGCTTATTTCCTGATTGGGCATCCCGTAGCTTACAATAGACTGTCACAGAATGAGTCAATTGTTCTGGAAGCATTTGCATCGGGAATATCTTACGTCGACGCAAGCTCTTACAAAATTTTAAAGACGAGAACCCTTTAATAAACCCATAGAAAATGGGAAAAGTATTTCCAGGAAGCGAATAAATACTGTCGGTATTCAAGGCGCTCATGATATTCGTGAAATATATAGCTATTTGTCGCCTATCGTTATCTCCACAATAAAACACTTTCTTGAATTAAAATATTTATTTGTAAAACTGTGTGTTTTAGAATCCCATTTCCAAGACAAACGCCAAATTTTATCATAATCGGTTAAGGAATAGCCCAGCTCCATCTTAATTGGCCAAATAATAATTTGCTAAAGGTTCAATTTGAAATGTAAAAAGTTCGATTTGAATTGTAAAAGGATCAATTTTTTAGTGTAAAGGTAAAAGGTTCAATTTGAAGTGTAAAGCCTGTAACAACGTGCAAACATGCCATCGTACCGGCTTGTCGTACCATAAGTGCCACAATCATTCCATCACATCACTATTCCATCAATCATGAGACTATATCATCACAACATCATATCATCAATGCCATCAATACCATCATACCATGATATCATCCTACCATCATACCATCATGCCATTGAATCAACATAATCTCATACCATCAAACCATCATATAATCATACCATCATACCATCATCATCAACACAAACCTCACCATCACCATCAATATCACGGTCACTATTACCATCACCATCAACATCACCGTTAAAATAATTATCATACACTATCAAAATATACAAAAATCAACTCAATTGGTGAAGTTCTAAAAATTCCTCTGTAGTAACTTTGGTCCTGATTATCATCCCTCAAGAAGGAGATGGAGGTATGATGAGTTATTACCAGTGACCTTTCTTAAGTTTTAAACAATATTTGTGTAAAGTTTGGTTCAAATCGGTCATACACAAACATACATTGCTCAATTGCTCACTAAATTCTATTCGAACCCGAACACAACTCCAACCCAACCCCAATTTAACTCGCAAATGGAACCCATCTCAACTGAAAACTAAACCCCAACTCAATCCTCAAACCAGCATAAAAAAAAAATTGGTAAATATTTATACAACCAGGTGGTTTTGGATAAATTCATATGGCAAGTACCCGACCCTCTAGACGTACAGTTTCCAAAAGCTTTACGGCAAACAGATTAGCGAAAAAAAGTTATATTCTCGAGATAATATGAGACAGACGAACAGAGGTACGGAAATTTTTTTTTTTTTTGCTTTGTCGCACAACCAACCCAATTTTTGGTCATTTTTGACAGGATTTCAATACTTTGGTTCTTTTAAACCTAATGCATATGAGAATGAGAATGATGGATTGTTCGAAGATGTATTTGGATATGCTGCTTCTTATTCATATTCTTGAAGCAAATAACGATCGCGGGGAGATCGAAATAACGATCGATGAACCTGACGGAACTGGCAGGATGTTTGTGATCAGGAAAACTCAACCAAAAAATGTTCACGATAAAACTACGAGTAGAATTTTTTGCCCAGATAACATTTTAAGTTCCGACTTACAATACTACCGACAGACATTAAATTCGCAATAACTGTTAAAACTCCTGAACAACAATAAACATTTTTTTTTACATAAAATTCCAAAAAAAAAATTCATTTATTTCTTATCAATTCAATATGTCATACCTACATTTGTACACTTTCTTATCAAATCAAAATATTTTATCAATTGACTATTAAAAAAAAAAAAAAAAAAAAAAAAAGTTTAATTTTCGCCAGAGTACCTCGATAATTTAATCGATGCAGAACTTTTAAGCATGGTGGAGTGTGTGCACGTGTAAGTGGGCTCTCAAAAATTATCAAAAAAACCTATACATAGTGTTATAAATCAAAAGTGGGTTAATTATTCAATTAAATTAAATAAAAATGATAATTTCAGTTACGTTAAAATTAAAATTAACTATTGCAAATTTGTGAAATTGTGTGTGTGTGTGTTTCTGTGCCAAAAATTAAATAAAATTAGAAATTTATAAATTTAAGTGTAAAATCGCTGCAGCAAACATGAATGAAATTTTTATTCGTCGCCAATCAGAACACATGGATAGTTCTGAAACGGCATCACCGTACGAAGGCATCGAAACGAACAAATGGGGCGAATGGTCGTATTTACGTGTAAGTCATTAAAAAAATTTAATTTTTATTTCCCGGAATGTATACATATTCTACGTATACCTGTCTGTGCCGCGGGTGAAAGCAAAATATTAAATTCTAATTATCTTTGATTTAATGTGTACGATTGATAACAAAACGCATTTATAGTGTGATGAGGAAACTTAATTAATTTACTTAGGCTATAGATATAGATAATTAAAGTTTTATTTATTTTGCTAATTGATCAATGATAGTACATACGTAGTTTAGTTTTATAGTGTTTCCCCTCGATAATTTTGCGTGTAATTATTGGAGTAGTTGGGCGTACGTACAGTGGATTTAAACGTTACAGAAGTGGTTTTTCGGCCTCTAATCTTTTTCTAAATTTAGAGAGACAAATGCCTAGCGTTTTTGTGCGTCGGTCTCTGTTTGTTAGCTCCATACAATTATTTGGACGTTGGTCACACACAATTTTACTATTTTTACTGCATTTACTTCATCTAGGTTACGGTATTCGGCCCTTTAGGCTTTTGAATTTAAAAACTTTGTAGAAGTATGTTCTGAGAGGTATATTCGAATTTTTAACGTAAATCGGCATTTAATTGTACAAGACCTCAAAAAAAAAAATGTTGATGAAACTACGTCAAAACCCTAATAGACTAAAACTGGGTGAGGAAACGTAGAGTCTGAAAATGTGTATATTTTCTTAGTTTTGGCGGGAAAATATCCCTCATCTTTGGTCTCTAAGACGACCAGTTCATCGTTATAAGCTTGTGGTGAAATTTGCCCACACTAAAAATTCAAAAATTCGTTTTCTACTAACCACCCGTATTTGTTTATAAATGTGAGATTTTGACAAGTCAATCAAATAATTTTTTACGTTCAAATTAATGCTGTATGATCATTTCAAGATGACAATACATTACGCTAATCTCTGCGAGACGGCTATCAAAAATGTTCCTCGCGAGGTTGGATTAAAAACCGCTGGGCAAAATTAAAATTTGCACAAGTGTTTTGCGGAATACTAACGATAATGAGTAATGAATTCAGCTCCTTCCAAGTAAATCTTTTATGAAAATGTTTCAAAACTTTTCTAGATTATTCTTCCGCACTATGTATTCATCTGGCCAAAAACCTGTAAAAATGAAAAACAAAACATTATTAATCGGGTTGTAAGTATGGGAGTATTGGATCGACAAAATGCTTTTATAATCGATATATTAATCGCTAAATACGGTGAGGGACCATTCTAATCTACTTTCGTCAGTAAAATAGGAATCTCAGGATAAATTTTTGAATCGTTATTAATGGAAATATAAATATAAATTCTACCTCAACTCGATGGGGATCAAAAAGTGCATAATAGAGTGAAAGAAAGTGTGTTTAATGTGTTCCGAAGTTTCATTTTCCACTTGTCAACATGAACTTTAAAGTTAAGTTGACTGTCCAACTTCAATCCTAAATATTTAATCGTGTCAATGGTATCAATATTTACATACAAATTATTACAAGAATAACCTTCACAGAGCAATGATAAATTAAATCGTTTGCCGTCTCGAGAAACCCTGAACCATTAAAATTCATCAATTTTGACTTGCTACTCAAAACCATATCATGAATATAAAACCATTTCTTTAGTAAACTAACTGTTTCAGTTATCGAATCTATTTCCCCCCCCCCCCTTCTCTATATAAATGAATTGCTAGAATTTTTGTTCCAGGCTGATATTTTTTTTTGTACGGACTCATTTTGATATAGTTTGCGTAGATCAGAGAAAGATTTTTTTTTTGCTATGGATTCTTTCGTTGTCAATACATTGGTATCGCATACTATATTTTTGTTTTATTTTTTTTATTTGTTTTGGAATTAATCACGCGTCATCATTTGGATTCCCTGTGTGACTAATAAAGTATTTAAAGATAGATCGAATGATCATTTGTTTATGTAGGTACTTTACAGTGGACAGAAAGATTTCGTTTTTGGTAGTGGGAAAGAATGTTTTTTTTTATGCGTGTACGACTGACTAAGCACATAAGAACCGCTTTATACTATATACTGGTAAATAGAATTTTGTTTAATTTCGGCTATGATAATTTGGTATGAATTGTATTTCGTGTGAGGCCATCGCAGCTAGTGGACCAAAAATAAATAATATAAAATTTAAAATCAGTGATCGTATGGTAAATTTACGTATGTTCAATACGTATGTCAACTAACATCTCCTTTAATGTCAATTTTTAGTAAGATCATATCTTTATTAGAGTACTGGAGCGCCATATCATCAGCAAAAACGGTAATAAAGCCGCCATGTAATTTCAAACCAAAGATTGAATTACAGTAGACCAAAAGAAGTAGAGGGGGTCTAATACGAAATCCCGGTTTTCAAAATCCCGAATTCAAAATCCCAGGTTTGACCATATGCCAGAAGATAGAATCTTCTTTTAGAATCCCATTTCCAACGCACATGTCAAATTTCCTCATAATCGATTGATAAATAGGCAAATTCTGTCCTAATTGGCCATTTTCCAGAACTGCACCTAAAAATCATTTTAGAATCCCATTCCCAACACACATGTCAAATTTCATAGTAATCAGTTAAGGAATAGCCAAGTTCCATCCTATACTTATCCATATTCCAGAACTTTAGCCAAAACTCATTTGGAATACCATTTCCATTGGAAATGCTGGATTTCCTCAAAATCGGATGAGATATAGAATCCCAATAAAATTTTTATAAAAAAAAAATCACAAACCCTCAGTTTAACGGTCACCTCACTACAACGGACACATTTTTTGGTCCGTCCGATTTCCGTTGTAGTCAGATTTCCCTGTATATAGATTGCTGAACTGCTCACTAAACCCTAATCCAACCCCAACTAAACTGCAACTCAACCCTAATTCATCTTGCAAACGGAACCCAACTCAACCGCAAACTCTACGCCAAACTCAATCCTAAAACCAGCATATATAAAAAATAGGTCAACAACTCACTGTATCCTATCCAACCCCAACTCAACTCCAACTCAACTTCAACTCAACCGCCAAATTGATCCGTAACTTAACCTTCAAATCAACCCCAATTCAATGCCCAATTCAATAATCAAATCAGCATATATAAACAGGTGTTTTGGTTCAAATCGTATGGCAGGTACCTCACCCTCTTGACGTCCAGTTTCGAAAAGATTTTCAAATCTCTGCCTTGACCATAGAAAAAGTTGGCGAAGAAAAAAATTCTAAATCGGACAAGCTGTTCTCAAGATACCATGGGTACAGACATCCAGACATCCAGACGTCCAGACAAACCGATGGACATTTTTTAGTTTGTTTTTTCAGATTCATGGGCTTTTTAAAAACGTCGAGAAAAAAAATGGTTTTGGACCAACCAAAGTTTTGGTCATTTTTGACAGGATTTCAATACTTTGGTCTTTTTAGACCGAAGTAAATCGGGGTTTTCTGAAAACCGGAATTTTGAAAACCAGGATTTTGAAAATCAGGATTTCGTTACACAGCCGAATAGAGGACCCAAAACGGAGACTTGAGGAACACCAACATTAATCACTTTATGATTACTGTAAGAATTGTTTACACATACACACACTTTGCATGCGATCTTGGAGATAGGATTTGAAAAATGAGAGAGCAAGACTCCTGAAACCAACATGATAAAGCTTGTCCAAAAGAAGGGTACGATTTAACGTATCAAACACTTTTGTAACATCAATAAATAGAGCAGATACTTTTGGGCTAGCATTTAAATTGTGATGTAATGGACCTAGGAATACAAGAAGTGCTTTTTCCGTGGACATATTTTTCCTAAACGCTAAATGTCTATTATCCAAGAAATTATTTTTATCTAGATAGCACTCTAGCATTAATAATTTTTTCAAAAATATAGAAAATCTCAAAAACGATTTTCTTGACAGGGATGTTCGAAATCCCGTCAATTCCAGAAGAACTATTATTTTTTAATTCACTTACGGCAAAACTATTTCCGATTCAGTTACAGGAAAAAACTTTTTAGCGGGATAATACCAAAATGTCTCATGGGGTCAATTCTCGTGCTATGAAGAAACCTATCTCTTTTTCATTTATAACATTTCACACAACGACAATAAGCGATTCTCGATGTCCAAATGAACAGGAATCGGTAAACGGACATTTTATCGAGTTTCATATACAGCCTTGGCCAAAAATATAAAGCACCCCTATCTATTAGCATTATATATTAATATTATGTCTTTCTAAACAATGGGTGTTAACGAACGAGTCATCCCACCGAATGCGACCCTTAATTATTGAAAATCACCAATTTTTGTTTTGTTTTAGGTTCTTAACAAGAAGTTGAAGCGTCGTAAAATTTTTTTATTTTAGTTTTGTATTTGATCGTGTGCAGTCTTCACATAAAGTGTTTTAAATCAAAAAGAGTTTTCGTAAGTTTTTTGAGAAAAAAAGTGTGTTTGTGATAATTATGCCTAAAGCGTGCCAACTAGTGAAGGAATAAGGGCACAAATTGTGTTGTTGGATTCCCAGGGTGTCAGCCAAATTAAAATATCCCAAAAATTAAAATGCTCTCGTGGAGCAGTTCAATCTACATTGAAAAGGGTTAAAGAGACCGGGGACTATGCCTATAAACTACGCTCAGGCAGAAATCGTATCACTTCGGTAAGAGACGATCGACAAATTGTGCGAAAATCTCTCAAAAACCGAAGAAAAACATCTGCTGAGATAGCTGCAGAGCATTTAACAAAACAAGAAGTTCACATTTCGGCACGGACAGTTAGAAGAAGGCTCCTGCAAGCTGGATTGAAAGGTTGTAAAGCAAGAAAAAAACCTTTGCTCTCACTTACCAACATAAAAAGTCGCTTGAGATGGGCTCGCGAACACAAACATTGGAATGACGTGGATTGGGCGAGAGTTGTTTGGTCAGATGAATCTACTTTTGAGGTAAATATAAAAAATAAATATTAAAAAATAATTAGTCAAAAAAAAAATAAAAAATTGTGCTATGTATTTTAAAAGAATTAATAGAGAAATTTATGTTAAATTTGATGGAATTCTTATAGATTTTTGGAACTCCTGGCGCAACCATCGTAAGAAGAAGAGTCGGGGAAGCATACAATCCTGATTGTATAGTGCCTACCGTAAAGCATGGAGGGGGTAAACTTATGGTGTGGGGTTGTATGGCATCATCAGGGGTGGGAAAACTGTTGTTTTGTGAGGGTCCGATGAACAGTACCAACTATGTTACCGTCCTCGAGGCTGCATTGAATGCCTCAATTCGGCAAATCTTTGGGGAAACGGATAGTTCTTCGATAATTTATCAACAGGATAATGCCCCCTGCCATACTTCCCGCGTTACGATGAGTTGGTTTCGAAAAAACCAAATTCGAGTCATGGACTGGCCCGCCCAGTCACCAGACCTAAATCCCATTGAAAATTTGTGGTCAATTTAAAAAGAAAAATCAAGGATCGCAGTATGACTTCAAAGGAAGACCTCAAACGTGCGCTGACAGAGGAATGGAAAAATATATCGAGAAATAGCTGCGAAAAATTAGTACGGTCGATGAATAAAAGAGTCCTGGCTGTCATCAAAGCCAAAGGAGGACCAACAAAATACTAAAATTAATAAAATATAAAAAGTATTACCTAAAAATAATGAGTTTTAATTTTTGTCTTCATTCGTTTTGTAGATACTGCAATTTGGGAGGGGTGCTTTATAATTTTGGCCAAGCTGTAGATTTCCGCCTGATGATACAGCAATAGATTATGTTTAAATGTCAAATTTTCTTAAACCGCAACAGCTACCGTCTTTCGGAAAACTCCAAAAGCACAAGTAACTTTCACATAATGCCACTAGGTGTCACTAAATATTTGCTGTCTCAAAATTGTATGACATTTTTATGTGTACATTTTGTAAACATAAGCAAAAATATTTTCGTGTGCACGCCGTGATTATTATTAACACGTGATAATTAAATTGATTTTGAGAACTTTTTATAAACGTCCTTTTGAAAAATATAAGTATGTAATATTTTTTGATTTTGTAGTGACATCTAGTGGCAAACGCTCTGTACTTTTTCTTTGATCGTGCTGCCTCTTTCGGAAAACATGATCTATTGGTTTAAATATTAGCTAAATAAATGATAAAGTAGATTTGCTTAATCAGTTTTCGTCATTGCCTGTCAAAATAAAAAATAAATTTTAAAAATGACCAAATTATTTTTAAAACTTAACTAACTAGTTTTTAATAGATTTACTTATTAGTTAAGTTTTAAGTGAATCATGTTAAAGTTTCAATACATGCTAAAAATACTAATTTAGTTTTTACAGAATTTTATTTCCATATTTATGATGTTCTCACCGCCAAAAAAGTCGGTGAGACAGTTTTATTCATATGAAAAGATTTTGACGTCATTTTGTTCTTATAAAGGAACCTGAATCGGAAATGTGGATTTCTCATTGAAAATACTTTTCATTATACTCTTCACGGAACGAGAATTGACCTCTTGGTCGAGTTTTCACAATTAACGTTTTCGAAAAGTTCATCCAAGATAACATATGGAATTTCATATTCAGAGTTCATCTTATTTTTGAAATACTTCTCTTTAGTATTAGGAACCAAGCTTTTAATTTTTGTATATGCAACATTGTTATAGGATTTTTGTGACGTTTTATACACAGACTATTCCTTAAATTGATGAGATTCAATAAAGAATCAGACATCCAGGGCTTCAATTTGATTTTACTTCGTTTGATCTTAAGAAAAAAATAAACTTCGAGTAAACAGTTATAGGATCTTCAGGGAGAAATACTAAACTCCCATCGCACAAATCTAACGCTTCAGAAAGGTCAAAATAATCTATTTTTGTTTGGAAAACATGCTCGGGTCGACGACTCCTGTTTTCCGACACCTATCAAATTTTAATTTTATGATGTTATGATTCGTGAGAGCTTGACCAGAGAGCTTTTCTCCAAAAATGTGATCAATACACGTATTCGTACATGGTCTAATAACACTATTTAAAAGAGACTCCATGACTAGTATGAAGAGTAAGTCCATGTTTATGTCACCCATAGCAGAGTTTTGTGTTTAGATGGAAATGTCTTAATTCACTTAGGAAACAGTCAAATGAGAGAAAATGGAATCTATAGATAAATAGTATATTATTCAACGAGCATTTATAATGATAGCTCTTATTCACGAAGATGAAGTTTACCGACACGAGCCGATAGGCGAGTGAATAACAGCCATTATATGCGAGTAGAATACGGTACTTTGTCCACGACCGATAAAAAGTTGTATTTTAATATCAAATCCTTTAAATAAACCTAAAATAATTTCCGTCGACATTTTGACGTCTCAGTTTAATAATAATGAAAATGGCAAGAGAGTACTAGATAAAATTTCAAAAATGAAATTTTTACTTGGAAGTAGTGAATAATGGAAGAAGGGACTACTGGATAAAGTAGCAGTGAATAATGGATATCATTATAATTGAAGAAACAAACGCGTAATGAGTATATTATACGTTAGTCGTGGACAAAAACAATTTAAAATTACGGAAATTAACTACAATTTTCAAGGCATCAGCGAATTAGAAATTAAACAGCGTAACCTTATAAATTAAAGACGTACGTATAAACACAGCTACACTGCCAGATATTTCTTGATCATTACTATTCACGAAGAAAGAGAAACCATCTAAACTGTAGTTTGAAGATTCAGAAGTAGAAATCGATGTTTCAGTTAAAAAAGTAAAATCAAACTATATATTACGATGATGATTGCATTCAATTCGTGTGCAGTTGTCCTGCTTTCGACGGAGTTAGGTTACGTGTATTTGACTCCAGGAACGGCATCATTTACCATTAAATCGACATAATGAATGTCGCTTAAACGGTAGTTTACCGTCAGGGGCGGCACGAAATCCGTGACCGTTCGAATTTTCACGGAAACTGAACATTTTTCGTCAAATCGGCATCATGAGCGTTGTTTAACTAGTAATTTACCGTCAGAACTTGTTCGATTGTTACAGAGTTGATGGTAGAAACTTTTTCTTACATGATACGGTTTATCTACCGCTCGGATTTGTTATTGAAAAAATAAAAAGCAGTAAGCGTCAGACATTACCGTACGGATTTCATGATGCCGCCCCAGGTCTTCTGTAGTAGATCAGTTGTTGTCCCTCCCTTTGCTCGCTATAACTGTACACCGATTTTGATGGTAAACTTTTGAAATTTGTAAGCGTTATTAAAGCGTTAGTCTTTCCATGCGATGAAATGGCAAACTAATTGAATAAAATCATCAAAATAAGTGAAAGAAATTATTTCCAAGATTGCAGCACATATCTGCCAAAATTGAGATGCCTATTGAAATGCCCATTAAAAATAAATAAAGTTCCCAAACATATTACGATTTATATATTGTCATAGAAAAAATGACATTCGATTCATCACATTGCCATGAAATATCAACAGTTGGCGGGCCTGAAATCGCCCAATGCCATGACCTTATGCGATGGATAAACGCCTATCGTATGAAGTTAAACCTAACTTTGTGGTTGCCTTTTTGAGGATCAGTTTAAGTGTTGAGTCGGCAAATAAAGCAATTGGCAAAAATAATCGCTTTTTATTGTTATTATTAGTGAAAGATAACAATTCCTAACATTTATCTTTTTAAGTATAGGTGCATTGTACTTACTACTGGATAGAAAAAGCTTGATTAAATTCCAACAGAGCAAATAAATTTAAACAACTAAATCATCTTCAAAAATTTTATTTAAATGGGAAGCACATTTATTTGCATTGTTATGCGGAATAATATTTTTATAAAACGAGCCGCATTTTTTATAATTAAGCAATATAAATCGGTCTTCTTCAACGATTACTTGATTTACGACGTCCGCCTTTTTACCTTTCGCTATATGATTACAACCTTATTTTATCTTTTTGGTAATATATAACCATTGAAAAATGATTAAAAACAAATAAATTTCATGAATTGGCGAAAAATTAAATTCTGCGAAATTAGCCAATAATCATCAAGGTCATTATTATATCATCTGCTGCAATTTATCATTACACATTTACACAATAAACAATATACGTATATAATATGGTTTTGAACTTTCAGAATGATGAACCGGTTATTATGTAATTGCGAAGATATGACGTATTATCATACTGACTAATTAATTCACGTCAAGTTATGAAGTGCTTGACTTAATTAAATTAATTTCGAGCCTATATTTTGTAGATATATTAATGATAGTAATGATGTATTGAAGTGACATGACAATTTTATCCGTTTTAAAGTAGCTTCTTGAAGAAATACAAGCTACAATAATTAAAGATAGCAAACTGTAGTCATATAATTTTAAAGGGTTAAAACGAAACGATATAGTTTTTCAAAGTATTTTGTGAATAAAGTGTAAATTCTTTATAAAAAGGTGACGTATTTACGCACCAGAAGTTCTTTATAAAATTTGTATGTGGCGAAAATTTAGTGTTGAACAAAAAAAAAATCCAAATGGCAGTCGAATAACCGATTTTTGTTCCAGCAACGCAATTTTTTTAACTAATTCTTAGACACTTAAATATTCTAACCCTCCCGGCGCAAAAATGTATACAGCAAAAATGTACAGCGTACGAACAGTTTACGAACGCTTTTTTTTATAATACACTGCTACATTTACATTCTCTATACACAGTGCTGTCAATTATATATTGCGGCTTTGTTTTAGTTTCAATTTTTTTTTGTACAAATTAAATTAAAGTTGTCGTATTGTGAAAATATAAAAACTTCTGATAATTATTGTTAGTTTTTCGTGGCATTCCAGAGCAGCACTATATCCATAATATCATATAAAAATCATTATAATGAATATTTTGAAAGGTATTTAAATAATACTCGAAGTACTTCATCTATGATTGAAACATTTTATTTCATTTCAGAAAAAGATTAATTAACAAATTTGGCACGTTGTGTCTTGTGTTGCGGCTTATTTGAAGAAAAATACAAATAAAAGATAAGATTGATTTAAAAAAATTGTTTTATTCTAATTAAATGGGGCAATTCGCACTAAACCGTTCGTCAATGTTACGCTTAAGCAGTTTGTAAACATTACGTTTAAGCGTACACATTATGAACACTTTTATACATGCTAATACAACACAAGTCTTCGCAAATTTGTTTCACTTCTCATGTGACAAAAGTACACATTACGTACTATATTTGTACCGTTTTAGTGTAACGTTTACGAACACCTTAGTATAGCAAAGTCTTCGTAAACCGTACGTTTATGATACACCTGGTCTGGAGGGAAATTACATAAAATTTAAATTCGGACGTGTAAGTTTCAGAATGGCATTGTTAGAATTGTGTTCCACTTCACGGAATCGTCCATCGGAATGATCAGCCCAAAACTGATCAACTGGTCTGTCTTTTATCAGAAAATTAATGTTAATTAATTTAATTTAATTTATTAAAATATTTTTATAAATTTGAACATCCAAAGATGGGCACTGATTTATAGCAGTTTTATTATAGTAAGCTTAATACCTCGTACGCGATAAACACGTTGACCAAACCATTCCATCTCCTAATTCTATATTGATCCAAAAACTGTTCAAATTCCACAATACCTAGGAATATGGCCAAGTATAATGGAATTTGCCTATTCAATTAAGATGAAATTCTTCTTGTGCATTTAAAATGGATTCGTGATGGTGATGGTGATGGTGATGGTGATGGTGATGGTGATGGTGATGGTGATGGTGATGGTGATGGTGATGGTGATGGTGATGGTGATGGTGATGGTGATGGTGATGGTGATGGTGATGGTGATGGTGATGGTGATGGTGATGGTGATGGTGATGGTGATGGTGATGGTGATGGTGATGGTGATGGTGATGGTGATGGTGATGGTGATGGTGATGGTGATGGTGATGGTGATGGTGATGGTGATGGTGATGGTGATGGTGATGGTGATGGTGATGGTGATGGTGATGGTGATGGTGATGGTGATGGTGATGGTGATGGTGATGGTGATGGTGATGGTGATGGTGATGGTGATGGTGATGGTGATGGTGATGGTGATGGTGATGGTGATGGTGATGGTGATGGTGATGGTGATGGTGATGGTGATGGTGATGGTGATGGTGATGGTGATGGTGATGGTGATGGTGATGGTGATGGTGATGGTGATGGTGATGGTGATGGTGATGGTGATGGTGATGGTGATGGTGATGGTGATGGTGATGGTGATGGTGATGGTGATGGTGATGGTGATGGTGATGGTGATGGTGATGGTGATGGTGATGGTGATGGTGATGGTGATGGTGATGGTGATGGTGATGGTGATGGTGATGGTGATGGTGATGGTGATGGTGATGGTGATGGTGATGGTGATGGTGATGGTGATGGTGATGGTGATGGTGATGGTGATGGTGATGGTGATGGTGATGGTGATGGTGATGGTGATGGTGATGGTGATGGTGATGGTGATGGTGATGGTGATGGTGATGGTGATTGTGATGGTGATGGTGATGGTGATGGTGATGGTGATGGTGATGGTGATGTTGACGATGATGGTGAAAGTTGTAAAAGGGATTAAGGGGTTCAGTTAGGGATTGATTGATTCGAGAGTTAATGTGAGTTGACTCCATATAATCTCAAGAACGCACGTAATACAGACCAAAGTTCTGATCACCTCGTGAGATTTCAGCCCTTTATATTTTTAATATAAAATTTTGATCTAGTTCTCCGTAAACTCTTTTTGGCCAACCATTATCAATCGATCATCATCTCTTTCTATTTTCATCAAAAAAATCAGCCGTAGTGTACCTTAATCACTATATTTGCCTAAAGAAAAAAAATCCAGATATTGTAAAATCCAGAATAGTTGAAAAGTATAAATCCAACAAAAAGAATCCCGAAACAAATTCAGAAATTACTAGAAAAGCAATCCAGAAAAAAATCCAGAAAAAATATTTTGCTTATCATAAATGAAAAAAATTTAATTTTATAGGCATTTTTAGAAATTTTCACCTTCGACCATACATTTTCTATAGGGTTTAACATTGACGAGTATGGAACACCGACCAAACTTACACGTTTTGAATTTTCATATTGCCCAATTTACGCTTTTTCTCCCTTCCCCATTTTATAAATGCCATTCCGCTAGAATTGAGGGCGTTCATAAGAAATTCGTTATGTACGCCCCTCATGAATTACCAACCGAGCGAGTGCATCAATATATTCTCCCACCTTATAATGATCGTTGTATTTTATTAAGACCACAATGTTTGGATCACCGACGAGACGTTGCCTACTACCTTCGTTCACCATATGTTCTGACTAACCGAGTAGATTGTGACGGATTATTACTCTACGCTCCCATACCAGTCTTGAGAATGGCGTGTCTTTGTAATTCAGTTTACGATGTTTTCGATTTTAACATGACAAGAAATTTGTTTAGAAATGAGTTATTTAAATGTTTGTCTATAGATAATTGTTAATTTTTGTTTTTGTATGTTTACTTACCGATTGTATATTTATTGTTGGTAATAACAAATAAATAAAAATAAATTGGTCAGGTTTTTTTTTAATCTAGGCATTTCTCGATTCTAAAATCCAATTACAAATCTACTAAAATCTAGAACTTTAAACTGCGAGTGTTAAAATTCAAAATTACAGGATCTTGAAATTATTAGCTCTGTCTAAATTAATAAATTTGCTTTGAAGAAGAAGAAGATTTTCTCAATCGGATGAACTTGCCGGATTAATCTGATTTCTGGATAATTTCTTTTGATTTAGCTCGCAAATTATAAATAGAATTTAGAAATAATTTATATAATATAAATGTTCAATTCTAGCGACAATTTGCTGCGTATATTAATTCATTCGGTTTGATACCTGTGATTTTTAAAAATATCCATTTTGTGAAACTGAAAAGAAAAGTTTACAAATTATGCTGCAGTAAACGTGACTTAAAATTATTAAAAATTTTACTGTAAGATCGTAACGATATAGGTATATACAGTATACTATAATGGGAGATGATCTCAAGCCAAAATATACTCTAAAATAACAAACTTACACAAATTTATAAATGTATGATAAATATTTATTTTCAGATTATGTCCTAATGTCTAATTATTATTGTTCTAATGACAACACAATAAATAGAAATAAAAGCAAAAATTTTAATAACTGTTTTTATACTTTACAGCGATAAAATATTGGTGCTTGCTTACTCAAGTTAATTATCTATATATTGACTAATTGGAACAACAAAGTTAGAAAGTCAAAAGTACAATCGATATTAAAAAACAAAATTAGTGCAGGAAGTCATAAAAGTTTGAAATTTGTCAATTTTCCAGGAAATTAAAGGCTAATTCACTTACTAATTTCGCTAATATCACAACGTAGAATATTTTTGTTATCAATTCTCTTTATTGTAAGGCATAAAGCGTACAACAAAAAAATAAAAAAATAGTGGGCCAATTACTAAACACTTGAAATGTGCTAGTAAACTAGTGTATGTACGAAATTGTTAAGATTTTTGTTGAATAACTTTTTTATCAACGAATTTTAGGGTACTTTCCCATGTAGGTACATACCACCTAACACGGAAACTTTTAAATTTTTGTCTGTTATTTGAAAACATGTTTTAATATTAAACTGATAGCAATGCGTTGTTCGATGTAAATTAAATACTGATGTCGATTAGTTGTGTGTGGCGTTTGGGTTGATAACAAATAATTATATTGCGGTCTACAATAAGTCGGAGTGGGTTATAAATAGTTTTGGAAGATAAACTTTGCATATATGGTATATAATACTCTGCCTCGTAAGGTGTTTTGGTTTATTGAACGAAAACAAAAAATAAGTTTGTACTGATGAATTTTACATTTAGCCTACAAATGAATTCGTAAATTTTTGGTATTTTTTAAATTTTGTTGATTTAAAATTCCTAAAACTCTTAAAAATCTTCCATTTCTTAGAACCGCAAAACCAAATAAAATATTTTCAATTTTTGACATATTGACAATTATTTCATACATTGACTTTCTCACCGACCATTTTGTCGGTGAGAACATCATAAATATTTTTTTTTTTTTTTTTTTTTTGAAAATAATTCTGTTTTATTATTTCTTTTTTAATTACAATCTAGTCTAAGACTAATAAGCAATTTTATTCTAACTTAAATTACTACATTTAAATTTAAGGGTTCATCCATCGATGTACTCCTTAGTTTTGATATTTATGATTTGATCGCGCTTTTGTCGTGCGCTAGATAAAGATTTATTTTAACTGATTTACACTAACTCAAAAGGCTTTACTCTTTTGAGCCTTCTAACTAAATCCGTATTATCCAGTAGCTGGTTGGCCTCTATGTTGACATGGTGAAGTAGCCGTTGTTCATGACTTCTAGCAAATTTCATAATTTCGGTTTTGATGAGTTCTATGACCAGATCTTTGTGGATGTCGCTATTTCTGACAAACCATGGTGCGTTGACGATGCTTCTTAGCACTTTGTTTTGGAATCGTTGGATAATATCCATGTTTCTCTGCTTGGTACATCCCCACAGCTGTATACCATAAGTCCAAACAGGCTTCAATATTTGCTTATAAAGCAGAAGTTTATTAGGGATTGATAAATGAGAGTTTCTTCCCAGTAACCAATACATTTTTTTGTATTTTAATTCCAACTCGCCTCTTTTCTTTTTTACATGAGCTTCCCAGCGAAGTTTAGCGTCTAATGTCATACCAAGATATTTGGCAGTGTTTGCATGTGGTATTTCTTGATTATTTAAATATACTGGTTTATGAACTAATCTCTTGTTCGTAAAGTCAACATGTACAGATTTAGTTTCATTTAGTTTTATGCGCCATTTTTTGGTCCAATTGTGTACTTGCTCTATGGCGTTTTGTAATTGCTCTGCTGTATCTGAGTTGTTGTCACCTACTGCCATGATAGCTGTGTCATCGGCGAAAGTGGCTATCATGTTGTTTTGTGGGATTGGGACATCTCGGGTGTATAGTAAATACAGAAGTGGCCCAAGTACACTTCCTTGTGGAACTCCTGCTTTTATTCCCTTAAGCTCTGAATATTCATCTTCTTGCTTAAGCCTGAAATATCTTTCCGTTATATATGATTCCAGTATTATGCTGTACTGTTTCGGTAGGATTAATTTGAGTTTGTAGATTAATCCTTCGTGCCAAACTTTATCAAAGGCCTGCGCTACATCAAGGAATACTGCTGAACAAACTTTTTTCTCTTCTAAAGTCTTCTCAATAATATTGGTTATTCTATGCACTTGATCGATAGTTGAGTGCTCACTGCGAAAACCAAATTGGTGATTCGGAATTAGATTATTTTTTTCAGTTATTAGTTTAAGCCTTTTTAATAGTAGCTTTTCAAAGAGTTTGGACATTATCGGCAACAACGATATAGGCCTATATGATGTTATTAGATGTGGCGGTTTTCCTGGTTTGGGAATCATGATGACCTCAGCAACTTTCCAAAGTTTGGGTACATATTTTAACCTAAATGCGGCGTTTATGATATTAGTTAACTTTACCGTAGCTTTTCCCGGTAGCTGCTTTATTATTTCTCCGGTAATCAGGTCAAACCCTGGTGCTTTCTTTAAGTTTAAATTGTTTTTAATTTCATTTGCTACTTCAGTAGTCGATGTAGGGGTGACATCTTCGAGAATTTGTGTTATGTTTTCATCCAATATTTCTCGTAATTGACATTCATGAGGTTGAAATATATTTTCAAGATGATTGGCAAAACCTTCAGCTTTTTCTTTGTTTTTCCTTGCCCATGTTCCATCCATTTTCCTGATAGGATGGATCGGCATTATTGGCCTTTTCAGAGTTTTAGTTGCTTTCCAAAGCGAATAATCCGTATTACTATCATTCGTTAACTTACTTAAGTAGAAATTAACTGACTCATTTTTTAGTTTCTGAATTTCTCTTGTTAATTGTTGAGTAAGATTATTTAGTCTTTTTTTGTCCTGTGGAGCTCTAGTTTGGTGCCATTTTTTTCTGGATTTGCGTTTATCCCTAAGGAGATTTCTAATTTCTATTGGATAGTTATTTCCTTTTAGCCTTGATTTGATTTCTGGAGTACTTTCCCATGCTGATTGTTGAATATCTGTAATGAACTTTTCTACTTCTATGTCCAGTTGATCCATAGTTTTTAAAGGGACTTTCAAAAGTATTCTTTGTTCCAGGTGTACTTTGAAACTTTCCCAGTTCGTATATTTGTTGGTTAATACTGGATTATTCCCTTTTTGGATGATATACTCGCTTAGAGTTAGGACTATTGGAGAATGATCTGAGCTCATATCTTGGCTTTCTTCAACTTTCATAAAATTATTAGAAATATTTTTGGTTATAAAAAAATCGATCAGGTCAGGTATTTTCCCTGGGTCAGTTGGCCAATATGTTGGTTTACCTGTTGAAATGGATTCACATCCATTTTCTTTGATGGCAATCAATAATTCTTTTCCTTTAGTGGTAGTTAATCTAGAACCCCAGTGAGTATTCTTCGCATTGAAGTCACCACCTATTATGAACCTTTTTCCCAGACGCTTAAAGAACTCTGAGTATTGTTTGCTTTTAATTGAATGTCTTGGTGGACAGTATAATCCTGCCACAACAATAGGAAAGTTTTCCGTTTTTATATAAACCACTGTGGCCTGAATTTCTTCTTTTCCGTACTTTGCTTCTTCAAAATGTTGGATATTTTTTTTAATGATGACTGCACTTCCTCCTCTGGCTGAATTATCTGGATGAATAGTGTGATATATGCAATAGCCTTTAAATGTTATGTAGGATTGCTTAGTAAAATGTGTTTCCGAAATAAGACACACATCTATATTCTCAATGTCGAGGACTGCTTGTAGTTCTTGCTGATGCCGGAGCAAACCATTAGCATTCCATGACATGATTTTCATTGTGTTGTTCATTTTTGTGTTGATTTGGGTCTAGCTCCCAATGCTCTATCTTCCAATTTTTGTAGCCTCTCATCAAATTTTGTTAATTTCATGAGAATATCTTGTAATGTTTGACTGATGTCTACATCTTTAGATTTTTGCTGGGGTTTATTGACTACGCCACTTGTTACTTCAGCATATGTAACACCTTCAGTTCTTAGTTGGCGGCCAAATGGTTGCCCATTGTCTTGTTTTGCATGCCTCTCATATCGATTTGACCGGCCATACATTTGAGTTTTATTCATCCTTTGGTTTTTCATTTTCTGAATTTCCTTTGCAACAATACATCCTCGATAGTTAGCAGGATGACCTTGTCCACAGTGTACACATTTAAGTTGAGCTTGTGGATTGTCGCATTTTCCAGTTAGGTGGTGTCCGGCACATTTAACACACCTTGGAAGTTTGCCACAATATCTTTGCGTATGTCCATATGCCTGACACTTTTGGCATTGCGGAATTAGTTTAGACTTTCTAAGTGGTTGAATTTCCACTTTGCAACCCAATAAACTAGTGATCTTATATATTTTAGTTATATTTTCGTCACAACTGAATGTTAGTACAAACATGTCTAGCTTCTTTTTATTTCTCCAGCTAACTTTGTTCATTACGCTGATTATTTTAAATTGTTTCGATGATAATTCTTCTTTAATTCGTTCTGGGCTACATGTATGATGTAAGTTCCTTGCCATAACTCTGATTGGCCTTTCTTGTTTATTTTCATACGTGTGAAAGATAAATGAGCCTTCGGTCAAAGTTTTCACTACGTTTCTATATGCATCGACGCTATTTACGTTGATGCTTATTTTATTTTGATTCATCAATTTAGTGATGAATGATTCTTCTGAAACACTCGCCTTAATTATATCATAGAACACGTGATAATTTTTAACATCATCTACTATGATCGGTGGTGGGGGAGGTGTTTTTTATCTGTTTTGATATTTGTCTCAACCTTTTGAGGCTGAGTGTTTTGATCCAGAGTTTGTGGTTTTTGTGGTGGTGACGGTGTATTATTTAACCTTCTCTTTTTACTTTTTCTAGACTTAGCACGAATCCATTCTGTTTCTTTAGCTAAGTCTTCCTCATCGGTTTGATATTCAACGTTTTTATTAACATTAGAATTGGTGTTTTGTTTCTGTATTATTGATGATTCGGTTGGACATTTAACATTGTTGGCGTTAAGTTCGGTATTCTGGTTCTGCTTCATTGATGGCTTAGCTTGTGTTTCGTTCTGCTTTAATTGCATCATTTCTTTTTTTAGTTCGTCAATTTGTTGTTGTAAATTGAGAATAATAATGCTTTGCTGATTTTTCTCATCAGTTACTTTTTGCCATTGTTTGTATAACGTTAGCTCTTTTTCTGAAGTACCACTTTCAAGAATAGATGTTTCACCATAGTTATATGAGGTTGTTATACTTGCTTGTTGGGGTGCTGCTGTTGCGCCCTTATTATTTTGGAATCGTTCCATGTTAAAATTTTCAGATGAGAAATTAAAAGTTTTCTCAGGAGATCTAGCAACGTTTCCTCCCTTGTGGAACGGGCTGTTTACTATTTCCATATTTTTGTTTTTTTGTGTATGCAAGGATCGGCCCTCCCCAGAATCCTTAGGGCCAGTCTCATCAGAGAGTGGATTGCCCAATATTTCTATTGGTTTACCACCTGGGGTATTTTTTCCTTCTGTTTTATTCATTGCATATTGTATATTTATAGTGTAATCCACTCGCATCTAGTATTTAGCCGATTTTAAAATCGTTGCCCGGGTGTCACCACGAGGAGGTATACTAGACACATTTGGTGGCCTCTACATAGTTGCAGAGCTGGAATATAGTTCACGAAAGTCGTGGCTATAAACGGTCAACTCCTACCCTATTGAAGCGCACTCCCAACACCCTCATAAATATGAAAATAAAATTATACAAAGACTAAATTTGTATTTTTAGCATTAAATGTGCTATTTAGTCTTTTATACATTTTTAGAGCACTGAAATTTTTTGCAAAAGGATTAATCCCTTCAATCAAACGGATGTTATTATTGGTTGACTTTGTATATTATTATTATGACTAGCCATACCTATTGAACCTCACCTTTTAACGTGCGATCGTTTTCAAAATTACCAAGTTCCATCAACTTCATCTGAAAATCATTAAAGAATCCCATTTCCATCATACCTGTGGAATTTCATCATAATCGTACATATTCAAAATTACCAAATTCCACAAATTTTTTCTGAAAATCGTTAAAGAATCCGCACTTAAATCGTACCTGTCAAATTTCATCTAGCGTGTTCCGTTGGCGTTAGCAAATTACTCACAAGTACTTGTATCTACTCGCAACTACTCATGCTCAAGTGATGGTGTATTTGTTAGAAGTAGTTACGCATATAATTAACAGCAGAGGGATTTTAGTTTAAAAAATTCTAATAGATGGCTCTATACTAATTTTGGTTGAGTGAAATGTCATTTTTTTAACCCTAATCCAACAAAGGTGTCCCTTTTTGCCTCATTTGATAAATGCATCGATTTTCAAAATAATGTTAATTTAGTTATAAACTTTTCTGTATTTTATTGTAACATTTAGTAAATTATTTGATTAGAATTTCAATTTACTGACATAACAAAAATATGTTGATTCGATTAAGGTTAAAAACAAATAATTTTTGTTTATGTTTGTGATACAACGCGCAATTGTTAAATCGTAAAAATATTTTAATTATTTTTTTGTTTAATCTTTTATTATTTATTATTATTATTAATTATTATTACTAGAACAACGTATTTTTTATTAAAATCTAGCAATTTTGTTTAAATTGAGGTTATGTTTTACAACTGTCACAAAAATTTGCGTTTCTTTGAACATCTACTCACAAGTAATTGGCAGTAGCAAATTGTTTCCAATGGAACGCAGTGATTACAAACTAATTAAAATAGTTAAATAAAAAATAAATGTGTGGAAATATAATTATTAACATACTATCGGCGGGAAGGGTATTAATACCTTTTATGCAGAACGTACGGTAAGTGTTAGTAAAGCACTTACCAACGCTTGTTTTTTTTCATGTAATGAATATTTTATTTTGCACAACTCTTTGTAAGCAACCTTCAGGTTGTTTTGGCATACCGTATATCTCTGTCTTGCTCTTCGTCATTAAAAAAAAAAACAATTCAAATACGCGTATGCATTTCCTGGTGCAATAAATGAATTTTAAAAGATAAAAGAACCCAGATGTTTTATTTCTTTATTAGAAAATTTTTCGAGGTTATTATCTTTAAGGTGTTTTCTTTACGTTATAGAACAGGCAGAATTTTGAACGGAAATTCGTTCCAATCGTTCAGTCTTATCGTAACACTCTTACTGTTTGTTGCAATTTTTCTAAGAAATGTTTACGATTTAACGGTTCCCTTAATTACTTTATTTAAAATAAATTTTGAAAACTACGAGAGTGATAATGACGTGTTCGCCGATAATTTATCAGCACATTCGGGTGAAAAAGATTTGCCCGAATTTGATAGTGAAAGTGATTTCAGTGACGACGAAATATTTGTACGCACAAGAAATCGGGCGCTTCCTAGATGAAAAAATAGCAGAGTGGTCTGAAACTGATAATCCACCTAATATCGAGCCATTTATGGGCAATTCTGGTGTTCGTGTATTACCTAATAATGGCGAAAATATTAGCGATATTATAAAGTTGTTTATAGGGGATGATTCTTTAAATAAATGGTAGAAGAAACGAATCGTTACTATCCACAAAATGAATCTCGTTTTAAAGACAGGGTTAAGTCTGTAAAGTGGAAGGACGTGACAGTGAAAGAGCTAAAAAAATTTGTAGGACTGATTCTGCTCATCGGGAAAGTTCGTATAGATAATAGAGACGAATATTGGTCAACGAATCCGACAATACAAACGCCGATATTTTCTCAAAAGTGCTGAGTCGCGATCGTTTCAAACCAATTTGGGCATTCTGGCATTTTTCAAACAATTCAAATATTGTTGATAATAGTGATCGTCTTCAAAAAGTTCGACCAATTCTTACATACCTACACATTGTAGTCGCCTAGTACAAAAATATTTATTCTCCTCGGTACAAATTAAATACGACGCCTATGCGTTCAACTTGTACTAATAATATTTATTCCCCTAGATACAAACTAAAAACGGCGACTATGTAAACTGGTAATCATCGTGTGCATCGTACGCTTATTGTTATTGGTTCGTTTAAAATTGGTTATAGTACATGTGATTTGATTGGTTGTTTTGTGTCAAACGTTTTAAAAAAAGAAAATGTAACAAAGAGACAAAGAAAGAAGGGGGATACGAGTTAGTCGCGTCATGCAAAAACGTTGATTGTTATTCGGGATAAAATATTATTTTTTTGGAGTTCTTATGTTTTAAAAGTAATAAAATTAAGTGTCGAATTATTTATGTGTTTTATTCAAGTGTTATTCTAATAAAAAGCCCCTCACTATGTACATATTTTATAATAGTGGAACCTCCGCAATCTTTGGTCGTTTTTGAAATCAAAAATCAAAATGCTCTCTAATTTAATTTGATCGCTTGCAAAAATTTTAACGAGACCAGGAGAAATGTTTCCAACTCCGGAGCTCCGGAGGAAAAAGGTTCGAGTTGGTAATTCTACCAATTGTATAGGGTGAAACCACTAATCGTTGTCGAGATATAAATAAAAATGAGAAAAAGAACAACAACGAAATTGAGTTATTAACCCAGACCCACGCAGCACATAGAACCAAATTCTCGTTTTGAAGTTTAGTTTGATAAGAAGAGTTAGACAAAAAAACATTTAAATGTTTGGGCCTTTAAGCCTCTAACAATTTCAATATTGGATCTTATTAAAGACAATTGACGTTTTTTTTTTTTTCTTTTTACTTACAGGCAGAATGTAGCAATTTGGAGATCGAAAAATTCTATCGACGTTACGTGCAACGTTTAGAAATGAGCACGCTATCATTATTTTTAGTAATACATTTAGTCATAGGTTTATCACATATCACATTTTTAGCGACATCGTTAGACGCAACACCAGATGTTTATACCTATGTGATTAGTATTGTATGTGTATTTTTAACACAAATCCCCGTCTTTAAAACAAAGAAGAAATATGCCTTATTAACGTTTAGTATGTCATATATTACGGTAACGATTATTATATTAACAGGTAAGCGACTTAAGTTCCACAATGTTACATAACATGTTTGTGATATAAAATTTTTATTTTTTTTATAGATATTGCTGTACCCATCTACCATAATCTGAACTCAGAAAATGCGCCTACATTACGGCCAGCATATTCAATTTATGTGATACTATGTATTTATATATTTTTACCAATTACCTACAATTATCTCACATTACTATTAGGATTTTTGACGACAGTGTGTTACTTGGTCGTGCTAACAATGGTTACTTATCGAAATGATGATAACATCGTAATCAAAGTAAGTGTACAAAATACTTGTTCGATTTCTATCGACAAAGATAACAACCGAAAAATCGTACCTTTACTTATATACTTTGCAATTTATGTACGAGAACTTGATAATCTATAGACTTCAAGAAAACCTTAAATATGTAAACAATATTGAAGTTGGTTGAACTGGACGACAACATGAAAATTGTCGCTTCTCTATCCCGACGTTGATTTTGCGATAAATATTATAACAGACAAATATATCACCTTTTGTCAGGTTTATGGGTCGGTACACGTAAGCACTTATGTTTCAAATAATCAAATTATAGATTTTTTGTTTTTTTATCTAAGAACATAAATCTTAGCGTTTTTAAAATTTGCACACACAATAATAGTACTTGACCATGAATGATGATAATGTATACTACACGAGACGATGATTGATGACTATAAAGCAGTCATGATAAGCTAATTAAACGACGATATTACGAAATTAAAGTTAACGTGCAGAGTATACTGCAATTTTTTAACCAGCACCGCTAATGACCAAAATATTTAGCTTATCAATAATTTACAAGCGCACAACCACAAAATTGATAAAATAATTCTTGTAATAATTGTAAAATAATTATTGTCAGATATTGAGTATTTATTTTGTCAAAATAATTTACAATAGCACTACAAAAAATAAAAATCAAAGTAATTTGGCTATAATCCTCTATTTGGCTGCTCTGTTGTCATTGTCATACACAAAATATAACGAATAACAAATGTTCATCGTACAAATGTTTATGATAGTTAGTTTCAGTGCAAGTTGTCGTCATTCTCGTTAACTGAAAATATGCGGTAGTTAAAAGTTAAACTACACTTATAAGTCACTGATGGTACTGACACTGAAACACTTGTCTGGGATGATTATAACTGCCACTAGTACTTAAAGTGTACTTTTCATCGATCAATTGTCGAGAGATCATAGTAACAACCTCGAATATCCCTCGAGTTACACGGTTACTTTTTTCACGTACTCAGAGAAGGTTTCGTTCAAAGTGTGAAAATAATGGAGTGTCTATTTTAGAAAGATAGAAACATTTTCAACAGGTTCAACCTCAAAAATTTGTTCAGTATATTATTTGCTATTGTATTTGAATTAGAGCCTGTTGCAAACTCCATCAAATCGTCTTCCAGCATTCATATAATCAAATCCTTTAACAGGTAAAAGTGCTTTCCAACAAGCATTCAGTTTTGAAGGTCTAAGTTCACTTATCAGCATAACTTATTGTTTTTTTTACATTCTAGGATTAAAAATTCCTTCCGAGCTTGAGTGAGCGATTTATTTTGTTCAGACTCTATATTCTCCAAAATAACCGTACGTAGCATGACTTAAAAGTTGAGATCACACCTATACCACTGTATAGTGATGTAGTATTCACTGGTAGAAAGAGAATCTTGACATTAGGATGAAATAGCTCCTTTAGATATCCAGGAACATTATCTACTCGTAACAACAATAAAAATTTAAAACATAATTTTTTCTTGGTAAGATAACTTTGTACATCCGGCACAAAACAGTTATTATTAGTGTAGTAGTGCTTTCGTTTTTTCACCTGAGGTTCCTATTAAGGCATACCTTCTTATTTTTTACTCATTCTGTTTTATAGTCCGGATAGTCGACTCGTTCATATTGTTCGACTTTACAATATACCTGATATTCTTTCTCCTTCCTTTATTCGGTCCAATATCTTAATTTTTTTTTTCAAACGGTATCGTAAACCGCTTATCAGTTTTGGAAAAACAACCCGCCTCGCTTTTAATTTGTTGTAAATTAGTAATGAAACAGTTGTGGAATAGATCTTTAACGTTGTGCGTAATGCTGTGTGACAGTTATTACTGTCCATACACGCCTGTGGTTCAGAAAGGAACTTAAACAACATTTTCTCAAAACAAAATTCTAATCAGTTGTTTCGGATTAAAACAATTCTTTATTACATTTATATCATAATCTAAGATTATTATCAAGGGATAAGCTTAAAACAATATTTTAATTAATCTGACTGATATCATTAAAAAAATTAAAAATTAATTGAAATGAGCAAAATGGTCAATGAGCGTTTTAATTAACTTTTAGACAACTCAGCCTCTTCATAAACGTTTTCTATTTGAGCTGTCATTGCGAATCAATGTACAAAAACATGTTGCCCAAAACGTTAAAGTGTTTTGTTTATTACATAATTATGTATAAATATTGATTTCAAACTAATCCAATCTAATGTTTGTAAAATTGGTTTTGAGGCTCAATACATTTTTAATGCTTTAAAATGATTTTTTGCGATTTTGCCTTAGTTTGATACAAACGTTGCAAAAATGCAGATACTCCCATTAAGCATCGATTTCTGGTATTCGTGTGTTACGATATTCTGGGCGTTTTCTTCATTATTTGCTATTTTCACAATACACCTAAACCTATTTTTACACGGTGAAAAAGATAACTGTGTAAAACCGTGTAGTGTTTAGGTGAATTTAGAATAGGCAATATACTTTTCCTAAAATGGTTAAAACCAGACAAACTTTATAAAGTGCTTTTGACATACCTACATAATTAAATTTGTTGAAAATTTCATTTGGAGATAGCGCTATTGTGGTTTTGGTTGTAAATTGTTTAAGAAATAACGTACTCGGAACTCAATAACTTTGACACAATACGAAATAGTAAATTGTGATATAAATACAGAAGGAACTTCATTCATTAAAACTGGTAAGAATATTGAAGCAGTAGCAACAGTGAGAGTATCGCAAGCCTTGTAATGGTATCTCCCCAAAGTAAACATAATTCGTCTTAAACAATTTTGATACGATGGTAAGAAAGGTTTAATTTAATGAAAATTAAAAATTGGACTAATAATTTAAAAAAAATTTAAAAATGCATCAGTGATCAAAATTTACACGTCAGTGGTGAGCTCGCTCGTACTTTTAATTGCCACAAATCTTCAGTTAAAGAGAATGACGACAATATGTATTGAAGCCCACTATCATACATATTAGTACTTTCAGAATGCTCTAATCCTTTTCGGGTCAGCACACAAAACGTGACTGATCGAAATTCGCATGCTGTACTTTTGTACGATTTCAATACAGAAAATTAATGAACTACCACATCTGAACAGAACAGCATGTCTGTTTCAACTGATAGTTGATCGATGGTATTTCTTGAGTTGTTGGCACGTTATCATGTTATTTTTTCCATAATTTCGGTCACTTCTTTCGCATTAGAACAAAAAATTTAAGACAAACTCTTTGTTAAATAATTTCGTTCATCATAAAAATCGCCGTGCACTATAACGAGGTCGACTGACTTAACCAAATGCTGTAAACAAACTGGTTGACAGATCACGCTCAAAGTTAGCATCATAATGAAAGACAGTCCTACGAATCTGTAGGAAAATTTTTAAATCCCTTCAGCGCGGGCATTTTAAATTAACAATTCCCGTTACTTTTTTGACAGAATCTAAATTAGCACTACATGCACATCTAAACCTGTTTAAAAGGTCCTCTTTTACACGTTTTTCCTTTTAAATGATCACCGTTATTTTCCATTGTTTTAGACGCTAATAAATGAATACACTTAAACCTGTTTTTAAACGGTCCTTTCTACACGATGGAAACGTATCTACAGTATAAAAACAGGTTTAGGTGTGTATGTTATATTTGTATAAATAACAATAATGGTTCTCGAGATAAATACAAAAATAATTAAGATTTATAAGCTTATCGGTTAAGTCCAGATTATTTGGTGTTTGCTATAGGCATTCATTTGTATAGCTTAGTTTTTCCAGATAGTTGAGATTATTTTGTATAGAATATTATCAGAGGTTTAAATGAAATTTTGAAGAAGTTCTCGACATTTTCCAAATTATTCAAGACCTTCGGTTGTTCAAGGTTTTTGGAATAATAACAGAATAAAAACAGAATTTTCTTACAGATCATTCAATATTTTTTGAGACACAAAATTTTCGATTTTTTTAAGATTTTTTTTTTTAATGGGATTTACCTACTCTAGGCGCAAAAATATCCGCACATCGTTGGCTGCAGCAATTAGTTGAAATTTTTATTGCTAGATTTGAACAGAAGACAGAAATAACAGAAAAATGTTTAAAATTTCCAGAAATTAGCAAATCAAAATATAGAAAAATTCACAAATGTAACGGATACTGTATGGGACGTTTAACGTCAACCGGGCCACTCCACGCTCAAAATTTAAAGCATCCTAAAAATATCTGAAGGGCACTAATATTTTCATTGAAACGTCTACTTTCGAATGCCGAGTGCCGATTTTGAAAAAAAAAAAAAAAAAAGATGACGGTGGTACCACTAACAGAGAGTGATCGTGTAACTTCTGAACGGCTTGCCCAATTGAGCTCATATTTACACAATATATTTGATTTGCTGAGGCGATGGCTGTTGGCAAGTTATTAAAAATTCTATATTTAAGGACCAAAATAACTCATATTTATAATATACAGTTGGTTTACTGCCAAAAAAGAAAATCACAAAATCTGGACCCGATAGGTGGCGATGTGGTCGAGTTATTAATAAATTTTATAAAGATAAACCGAAATGATGGATAGTTACACAATATGCTTGCGTGGTCAACAAAAATGTTTTGATGTATGCTGCTGTCCAATAGATGGCTCTATTTTTTGATAGAAGAAGCTGTGTTTTTTTATTCGCTCCCGATAGCTGCTATCGAGAGCCGTCATTTTTCTATGTCTAAATCTAAATTTGACGCGCAAACTAAACTTATTTAACATCACACTATCATTTTTAATTCAATTGTTTAGCGAAAACTTGGTATAAAAAAATATTTGGCTCTACCTATTTATACGGAGCGCTATCGGAAGCCACTTTTTATAAGACGGCTCCCGATAGCAGCTATCCGGAGCGAATAAAAAACACAGCTAGAATTGAATTTTGCCATATGAACATCATTTCTATAATGAACATGATTAAACACTAGTTTTATAAATCATAAAAATCCCAATAAATATTAAATTTAAAAATTTCCACCAAACAAATAAAATTTTCAGAAGTGACTTTTCATTGTTGTGAAATATTAATTTACACTAGAATTTATGATTGCATGGAAACGATATGGATTAGCGCCGCCATTTTATAAACTCAACGAAACTCTTAATTCGGGTTAACTCTGTCATGGCAACGTAGTAAATGGTGAAGATGTAAAGCAAAAAATAAGGGATCTACTATAGGAATAGATACGTATTTACCTATATTCCAATCAAAAAATGTTGTAAATTTTAATTCTAGGGAGAATTACAGTTAATATTTAGTTTTTAACCAAAATTATTTGTGCGCACGCAAATTTTTTTTGTTCAATCTGGAAAAATTCAAAACCATAAAACAAAGTAGTGCTGCCATCTAGGGAATAAACAGCGAGTGATATCCATAAAACACAATTTAAAAACAACAATTCTGACACTCCCACTGTTTTATAGAATATCAAAATTATACAAAATCAAACAAACAATTTTTACAGAAAAAAAAATACAGTATGCAAAAGTTATGAATCCTCTTCAAGTTTGTAGCATGTTCTGTTGCGATGAAATTCGAAGATTCTTCTGTCCAAGGGTTTGGTGAGGATATCTGCTGGCTGTTCCTTGGTGTTGATGTATTTGAGTTGAAATCTTGTCATACTGTTCTCGGATGTAGTGATATTGTACGTCAATATGTTTACTTCGTTTGTGAGGAACAGGATTTTTAATCAATTCAAGCGTACTTTGATTGTCAATATAGAGAGTTGTAGCTATATTTTGATGAGAATAGATTTCTCCGATTAACTTTAAGAGCCAAACTATTTCCTTGATTGTTTGAAAGGCTGCAATGTATTCCGAATAAGTGGTATAGGTGGTGACTGTAGACTGTCTTTGAGAACACCAGCTAACAACACATCCACTCCAAATAACTATAAATCCTGTAGTTGATTTGCGTGTTTCAATATCTCCTGCAAAATCTGCATCACTGTAGCCACATAAGGATAATGTTTTCTGCTTTTTAAAGCGCAAACCATAATCAACAGTTCCTTTTAGATACTTCATTATTCTCTTGACTGCATTCCAATGCAATTTCGTTGGTTTTTCCATATATCGACTAACCATAGTGACCGAAAAGGATATATCTGGTCTCGTACTGATTCTCTATAGGGAGCAGTTGTTAACTCAGTCTTCCCATTATCATTTACATTCAACTGTTGATGTGGATCGGCTGGTATTGCAAGAGCATTTGCTTGCTCTAAATTAAATTTATTGAGAATTTTTCTTGTGTAGGCACTTTGACGTAAAAGAATAAAGCCATTGTTTTGTCTTTCAATCTGTAAACCAATGTAAGTATCAGCATCGCCAGAAGTGATATCAAATTCTTTCTGAAGTGCACACAAGAAATCATTCACAGTCTCTTCATCGATTCCAGCTACTAGTCCATCATCTATATAGATGCTCACTAGGAGTATTATCAGATTATTTTTGATTAACATGTATATACAAGGATCAGCCTTTGATTGTTTGAGTCCATAGTCTGTTAGAAAAACTTTTATTCTTTGGTTCCAACATCTAGACGATTGACGTAAACCATATAAACTTTTTAGTAGCTTACATACTCTTGTTGTACCATCGTTGAATCCTGTTGGCTGCTTCATGTATATAACCTCCTCTATATCACCATTTAAAAAGGCAGTCTTTACGTCAAACTGTTTGAGTACTAAATTTTTTTGAACGATCACTATTAATAATATTCGGATGGAGTCGAACCTTACTACAGGGCTAAAGGTTTCCTTGAAGTCTATTCCTTCACACTGAGAGAAGCCTTTGGCTACTAATCTGGCTCTAAATTTTTGTATATTTCCATTCGTATCAGTTTTTAATTTATAAACCAACTTATTTTCAACTATGGTCGAGTTCTTTGGTATTTCAACGAGCTCCCACACTTTGCTGGTTTTTAAGGAATTCATTTCCTCCTCCATAGCTTGTTTCCACTCTTGTGCATTCGTACCATTTACTGCTTGTTGAAAAGTCAGCGGTTCTTCTGGGTTTCCAATGCAATAATCACAGACATTATCTAAATCTACTTCGTAGTCTTCTAATTTCTTTGGTTTATTTAGTTTGGATCGATCTCTTAGTTGTATCCCTGTTCTCCTTTCGTCTTCTGGCGTATAAAATTTTTCCATTTTCTTCTTCTGAATCAGATAATTGGTTAGGTAACTCAAGATTTTCTAAATTTTCTTCAATTTGCTCGTCATCTTTTCTTTCAGCCTGACTATTTTTGAATTGTATATTTTCTTCTTCAGGGAGATACAATAGTGCTTGATTTTGATTTTCTTTAGTAGATTCCATTAATTTTCCTGTATAGATAATATGTTTTCTGACAAACATATCATTTTCCTTTGGAATCCAAACTCTGTTACTTTTTACAGTATCGCCGTAGCCTACAAAGTAACCTATTTCCCTTTTGAGGTCTGGCTTCTTTACTTTATTTTCAGGCAATTTCACGTAAACTTTCTCTCCAAATATATGGAATTCCTGAATATCTGGTCGCTTGTTGTACCAAATTTCATATGGTGATTTATTCTTAATGCTACTGGTTCCTGTGCAGTTCAAAATATAAACGGCAGAGTTTACTGCTTCTGCCCAGAATTCAAGTTCAAATTTTGCAGCATGTAGCATTGTACGAGCAGCTTCTACAACTAACAGTTTTGTTTTCACGTTCTATTTTGCCATTTTGCTCAGGGCAATAGACTACTGAATTTTGGTGATAAATTCCATATTCTTTCATCAATTTTGTGACTTCTTGATTGACAAATTCCAGGCCATTGTCAGATCTAAAAATTTCTATTCCTTTGGGGCAATGTTTTTCTGTTTTCTTTTAAAGTCTGACACTCCAGTACGTCTGATTTTGCACCCAAGAAATATACGGTTCTGTAATGTGAGTAATCATCTTTTATTGAAGAAAATACTTTGCACCTGTCAATGACTTTTCTGGTAGTGGTCCACACACATCTGCGTGGATTATTTGGCCAATACGACTAGTTTTTATACTGCTTTGCTGAGGAAAAGGTAGTCGATGGATTTTATTCAATGCGCAAGGCTCACAGACTATTTTGTCATCTCCTCTTGGATTAATGTCATAATTTTTCAAAATCTTTTTAACTTGAGTGTAGTTTTGATTAGCTAATTTTTGATGCCATTCTTGAAAGGAACTTTTCTCAGCACTACATGCTTGATATTCATCAGCACTTTCTTTGCCATTTTCGATTGGCATTACCTTAATTTTCATTTCAAATAATTTGTTTTGAGCACCTACAGCTATGGTTTTGCCTTCTTTATTGAATTTACAGATTCTTTTATCAGCTTCTAGAGTTAAATTTCTATCCAAGGCCACACCGAAAAGAGATTGTATTTCAGCTTAGGCACGTAGAGTACATTTGAAAGGTGACATTCTGTTCATGTTTCTACATTAAAGGCTGAAATGTTTATGCTACCTCTACCTTTGCCTCAAATGGTTTCTCCGTCTCCAATTTTTATTTTGATGTCATCTTTCATTGGTGTGTAGTTTATGAACCACTCTAGTTTATGAGTCATGTGATCGCTCGCTCCAGTGTCCATATACCAGGCCTCGACTGTAGTTTTCGCTGTCTTTTATACTGAGGCAAATGCTTCGCTTATAAGAGCTTCACCTCTCTCTTCTCTTGAAACTTTGGAATTTTTAAATTTATATTGTTTACTTTTTGGATTGTCCCAACATTCTGCTGCCCAATGTCCAGGTTTATGACAAAAATTACATTTTCCAGGTTTTCTTTTTGTATTTTTTTGGTCATCGTTTTTATTCTTAACATACTGAGTATTTTTGTTACCAATATTATTACATTAGAAGCAAGTGCATTAACTTCTACTTCTCTTTGACTTTGTCTCATCTCTTCAATTATCAATCTCGAGGTTAGGTTGGCTAACGTTCTATCGGTTGTAGCCGTTGATTCCCAGGCACCGATAAAATGGTCAAAATTTGGTGGCAAAGTTAGGAGAATTTTGGTCATTACTCCCTTATCTTCAATTTTCTCTCCCATTGCTTGTAGTCTATTAGATATATCTTCTATTTTTGAGATATGTGCTGCAATATCATGTGAAGGATCTTTAGCCAATGTAAACCACTTTTGCTGTAAAATGTGGATTGTAGAGTCTGATTTTTGTTCATATATATTGGTTAGCTTTTTCCACATTGCCTCAGGATCCCCGAGGTCAAAATATGCATCATCGTTTGTTCAGATATTGTGGTAACGATTACCTTTTGCGCCATCCCGTCGGTTTTATTCCATTTACGTATCGCTTCGGCATTTTCCTTTTTCTCATCAGCCGTCTCATCTGTTACCACGGGTGCAGGTTGTTTGTTTGTGCCATTTACTATGTCCCATGCTTCAATTGACTTCAAAATTATTTGAATCTGGAATTTCCATAGATTCCAGTTTTCAATTCCTTGTAATTTGCTTACTCTGGACAATTCTGAATCCATCTTTTTAACAATTTTGGTCGACGGTTACAATTTTAACTTCGCACACGGCTGGATATAACCTCACAAAATTTGTCTTATTTTCACTTTTATTTCCGAAAATATTATCCAAAACACGTTTCTAACTAACTTAATAACTTCGGATGTTTAATGAACAAAAGTATTTATTGTTAATCACAAAGTAATGAAAAAAAAACTTAGCTCTCGTCGATAGATCGAATAATCAAAAAAAAAATTGTGTGCACTTGAACAAACCATAAAACTAACTAGTGCTGCCATCTAGGGAATAAACAGCGAGTGATATCCATAAAACACAATTTAAAAACAACAATTCTGACAAATTAAATTGTGATTTAGTCACTTATATTTTGTACGCACTTGGTCAGCTTTTGTTGCGTCTTGGTAACATCTCGCAAGGGTTTCAAAAATTGGTTGATAAATTCACCTATAGAAACTTATTCCACTCGGTTTTCTTGGTACTCTGCTTCAAATTTTTGGTCTTGTTAGATCGTGAATATCTTCCAATTTAATTTAAACCTCTGCAAGATTAAATCGATCGGTAGTAAAATAGATTTTACTAGAACGAATTCATTATAAAGACTGACTGGTTTGACTCAGTTATTCTTTCTAAAGACAAAAGCGCTCTTAGGAAGAAAGTTTCAACTTTCACTCTTTCAAATCAAATTTAACCTTTTGCAAAAGAAATTTAATCTGTCGTCAATCATATTCAATTTTTTGCAAATCAAATTCAAACTTTTCTATTCAAAACTTGATTTGTGAAAGATTGAATTTGAAGTGCGAAAGAGGTAAATTTGTATCATTGTAAACATATAATACAAATAAATCAACCCAGCAAACACTAAAATCGTTATCATTTGATGTCGAAAGTTTTAATTTCAAACAAGTTTAGTAAATCGGATTACGTGTAGTTACTCTGACATTCACTTCACTTCAGCAACCGAGAAGAAATTGTTTGGCCTGTCTTAAGAAAATATTTAGTGGCAACAGGAACGATTTCTTCTTTCTCTACAAACTAAACAACCTCCTTTTCTTAAAAATTTCCTAGAAATGTCCCGTTCTACAATTTTGAAACGGTGGTCTACTTTAAGAATAATCTGAGCTACCATATATCTAACCTTAACTTTTAACTAATATTCGAACCCTTGGTAAAGTTCGTGAGCCCCAATAATCGTGGGCCCCTACGTGGCTGCGGATGCTGCGGGTATCTAGTTACACGCCACTGTTATGTTTTTACACGTTAGAAACGTTCTCATCTAGTTAAAAAAAAATCGTGTAAAAAGAACAGTGTAAAAACAGGTTTAGGTGTAAATATTTAAGTTTTTGTTTATAAAAATAACAGCGAAAGAAGAAAAGGACCAACTCATTAATGTATGTTCTTTCACTATACAGAGGTCTGCCAAATGCGGAGCCTTTCAGCCGTTCAACAAACCATTTTACTTGGGAAATTAAACCGGATACAACGGGTTGAAATTGGTTTAATGCCGCTAAAATCACCAAGATGACTTTGTTTCCTTTACCTCGAATTAATAATGTCTGTTTAATAACTGCTAGAAGACTTTACTTTGACTTGTCTTGAATTGCATCAAAATGCTGTGAACTGTACCTTCTGGATGCATCTCATTGTATATGGTATAACTATTTATATGGAGAGCACCAAACGACTATCTTCACAAAATCATTCAAATTAAAATCTCAAACCATTTTATGAGTCTGGGAGTAAAAAGCTTGATAAAAAATTCTAATCGGTGCTCGCCGCCAACGAGCCCAACATCAAAATTTACTTAAGTATGTCCCTCAGATATGGATATATCAAAAAAAGTTTTAGATTATACATGATCGTTCCGAACAATGTTTCGTTTTACTCTTGATTGTCACATTTACCTTACATCAATTAAAACCTGTACAATCATGTTTAAATCAATATCAATAGAAATATATGAGTGAAAATTTTTGTCGCACAGACATTTCTAATTTGTAAAGTAGAATATTGTCTGAATAAACGATTATTCGAGGTTTTCATCGATATGAGATTTTCGAGATTTTGAGATTAGTTTTGGCAACGACTACAAAAAAGAAATTCTTAATCTTTCACAGGTACTTTCTGATGCCATAGTATACGCCGTGATAAACTTTATCGGTATACACAATCGATTCATGAATGAAATTGCCATACGACGAACATTTTTAGATCGCCGCGATTACGTTCAGAGTAGTATCCAATTGGAAAAGGAACGCGATCGGGAGGTGATTATTATTACAAAACCAATTTTATTATTAAATCCACAAAACTAATTGAATTTTATTTAGAAAGATCTACTACTTAGCATATTGCCGGAGCATACGGCCCAGTTGCTTGAAAAAGACATTAGAAATGTTATACAAAAGATCCGGCACAAGAATAATAAAAATAAACCGGAGGTGAATGGAGACGTAATGAATTCGCAACGTATGTCGATCGTCCAGATGAGAAGTCTTGCTATAAAGTAAGTGTATTACCATATAATTATAACTTTATTCTGAACTATGATTTACACTATTCCAGTAAAACCTACACCGAAGTACACGAAAATGTTTCCGTCCTTTATGCGGACATTGTTAACTACACATTGATGACGACTACGTTACCCGTCGAAAAACTAGTTGAAATATTGCATGAACTCTTTGTAAAATTTGACGAAGCATCACACAACAATAATGTGCTGCGTATTAAATTTTTAGGTGATTGCTATTATGCGGTGGCCGGAATACCAAAAAAAAATGAATACCACGCAAGGAGTTGTGTTAAACTTGGCCTTCAAATGATTAGTGATATTCGAGATGTTCGCCTAAATCGATCGGTTAATATTGACATGAGAATTGGTGTGCATACGGGCAATATAATTGCCGGTGTGATTGGTTCATGCAAATGGCAATATGATATTTGGTCAAAAGATGTGGATATCGCTAATCGCATGGAATCGACCGGTGTTGCTGGCAAAGTGCATGTAACAAAGCAAACCCTGGATCAACTGAATAACGAATTTAATTTCGAAGATGGGCCGGAAAAGGCGCGGAATGATCCAACACTACAGAATTATAATATCGAAACATTTTTAATATCGCCCGACGATAATTTTGAGCCAATCACTGATGATAGCCGCCCCTTATCAATCGGCTTACAGGAGCATCTGCGCCGAAGTATTAGTAAACGCAGATCCAAAACAATGGAAACGCGAAATTTTATGTCGATGACGCTATTTAGTGAGTTGATAACAAAGACTAATGCGGAAATGGAACAGGAATCAGAACAGATGCCCGTCGGTCGATTACGATTCAATAAAATTTGTAGTACAAAACGATTTCAACAGGAACAAAATTTAGAGCAGAAAAAGTTAACTAAGGTTTCACCGATCCTGTTGATGTTTAATAACAGCAGTTTATGGATGGAATTGGAGTATTTAAAGTTAGGTGATGTTTTGCTCAAGTTTCATGTGACGCTCGGGTTTCTTGTATTGTTGGCGATTATCGCTCTCCAAATCATCAATAAATTGACCAATAACATATTTTGGATTATCATATCAATTTCGGTGGCCATTAATTTATTCTTGATCCCGATTATTTGGTTTAAAAAAGTTTGGAATATGCGCCGATCAGACGATGAGAACAGTTCGGATAGTTTTACAAATCCAAAATCACGACTGGCTAATTATGTCTATGCAGTTTCAAGTATTTTTGCGGAAAATATAGGCATGCGTTATGTGGTATTTTTACTGATGGGAATGTCGCTGGCCTTCTCGTCCGTAACATATTTGGTGACCGAGGAAACTGCGTACGAAATTACAAGAATTAATAATACGTGGGCCATTACCAATTGTATCCTGATGACATTGTGTATTAATTTTATGTTCACCAAAATACATTTCATTTTTAAATTTCTGACGGGCTCGTTAATCACCGGTCTCTACGGTTGGATTATATTTGATCTCAAGAGGCATGTTTTTCATAATGAGAAAACAATTAATCCCCATTTGGAATCAAATTTAGCGCAATTCATCACCCTAATTGCAGTTGTCGTGTTATTACATTTAATTGATCGGCAAATGGAATTTATCGCACGCGTTGATTATAAGTAAGTCGATAACGGACTGATGGATAAGTGTAAAAGTGGAATAATTTTATTTTTTATTTTGTAGTGCTAATCAACAATTGTTGGCGAAACGAAGTGAAGCTGAGGTTACCCGTGTGTCGAATGCGATTCTTTTACAGAACATTTTGCCAGCACATGTTGCCGAAATTTATGTGAATGAAAGCTTTGGCGAGGGATTCTATTATGAGAAATATGAGAATGTGGCGATTATGTTTGCCCAGATTATGAATTATCAAGTACAAACGGATAAGCAAGGGCTTAGCATACTCAATGAAATTATATGCGATTTTGATGAAGTGGTAAATATACATAGGTCTTGTAACTTATAATAATGGTTACTTAGTTAATTTGATTTCTTCTTCCATCCAGTTACTTTCACTAAATTCAAATTTACGGCTCGAAAAAATCAAAATTTCCGGATGGACATATATGGTAGCGTGCGGCTTAGATCCAGCCCGGAACGTGTCTTCCCTTTCATCAGGGCCGAAAATTCCCCCAAACCGTCGTCGAAGTACAAAACCAGCATATGGTAAGCGCCAAACAGGGGAACACAATAATCACTATCCTACAAATGGCGGTACCGGTAAATCAACAAAGGAACTGCGTTTCTCGCAAAATGTATCATGCGTAATGGCACAATTTGCGCTAGACCTCATGAAAAAGTTACAATACAGTAATCTAGATTTGTTTAAAGAGTACGATCCGGGACTGTTACGTGTTGGCATATCGACTGGTCAAGTTGTGGCCGGTGTTATTGGTTCAAATAAACCATTGTACGATGTATGGGGTGATACGGTGAATATGGCATCACGAATGGAATCAGAAGGCATACCCGGCCGAATACAGGTGACCGCCGAAACAGCTAAAACCCTTATAGATTTTGGTATTGCATGCGAAAGTAGAGGCGGAATTAAGGTAAAAGGCAAAGATGGGTTGGTCCAAACATACTTTGCTCTGTTCGATGATGATTACGAGTTCATTAAAATAAGTAAACCGTGATAGTTTGGATGATGAATTGTATATTTTTTGTAATATTATTTATATTTATTTAATAAATAGTTTTGTAATAGTTGATGAAGGAGCAAAGAATTCTAGTTTTATTAAAAACGAAACATCATGATGTGATGTGCACCCTATACATCATCTTCTCTATAAAGTGCAATAAAGTCATAATCTAAATATGTTTTTATGGGACACTCAATAACGCTGTATTTCTGTACTTTTGTTCTACTCTAATTCTCATAACTTCACTTATACCTCACAAAGAACGTTGCTAACGTCAATTTTTCCATACAACAAACACACTCATATATCATATAACAGAAAGGTTGCATTTTGCCTAGTATACACCGCACGTAGAAAGTAACTATTTTCCACATTCCCTCTGCTAATAGCCAATTTTATAAAATCCTGTATACCAATCAATTCTCCATTCTTAATCCAGATGTCGTTACTCTTTATTGGCGTGTAGCGAATAGAATCGATTCCGAAGGTCTCCAGCCAATGCAACAGAAGATCGATACGATTGCCGAAGGATAAGGGGTAGCTTCAAGCTTTCGTAGGGTTAATTAATTTTTACCATTCTTTCACTCAAAACAAGGTGACCCTTGCGGAATCTTTGTACCAACTGTATTACAAGAAGATTCTCTCGATATAGGGGCATGTTGAGCAGCACAGCTTCGACGTCCTAATCCCATTTATTAAAACATAATCGTTGGTTCGTCTGTCTGTCTGTCTGGGCGCCTGTCTCGATCTCTATGCCTAGCTAGCTTGGGTTGAGATCATGTAAGCAATTAGCGCCTTTTCTTGTATATAGCGGAGATTTAAATAACTAGAATAGAATAAACCTTGATTTTCCAAAAGATTTATTACAGAATTTTTCTTCTTTTCCAGAATATGTTCCCTTTTCCCAAAATATTTTTGAGTTGATTTTGGGCATTGGGTTTGTAGTCGAATTAAGGGCTGAGTTGAAATTCACAGAGTCGAGTTGTGGTTGAGTTGGAGTTGGGTTAGGGTTGAGTTAAGGTTGAATTGGAGTTGAGTTGAGGTATGATCAGGATTGAGACTGGAATTGGGGGGTCAAATTTGAGTGAGTATAATCAACCATCGGTTGGGTATTAATTTGGGAGCCGAGTTGGGGATTTAGTTAGAGGTTAAATTGAGTTGATTTAAATTGAATTCGTGTACGCATGTAATTTTTTGATTCGAGTTTATTTCAGGGTTGAGTTGATCGTTGAGTTCGGTGATGAGCGGAGGATTGAGATTTGGCTCAGGCTGTAGGTTTGGTGAAGTTGAGTTGGGATTGAGTGATTGGAAAATTATTTTGGGGTTGAATTGAAGGTTATATGGGGTTGAGTATATCCATGTAGTTTTCGGGATATGTTGATTAAGGAATGACTTGGGCGCTGAGTTCAAGGTAGAAATGAGCATTATACCCCTATTATGGTTCTCACCTCACCGAAAAATACTATGTAAATGTGACTAGATTTGAATGAAATTTTTCGGTGAGGTGAGAACCATCCCCATTCAGATGGGGATTTATTTGGAGTTTGGAAGGGCCGTATTGTTTTGTGGATTGAGTTGAGCGTTGAGTTTTTGGTTGAGTTAAGGCAGGAAGTTTTTATTATTTTATAAGAGTTAATGTTTTATTCGTTTTTTTTTTTGTAATTTCACAAGCACTTTTAGTTTGACCCCTCAGCATTTTTGTCGATTTTTTACTAAGCCAATAACGGTTGTGCAAAAGAATAAGAAAAACAAATTGATGACATTAAAATGTATGAACACATATTAAGTTGGGCATTGAGTTTCAGGTTGAGTGAGGGGTGAGTTTGGATCGTGCAGTGGTTTTGTTAAGAATTAATTTCGCGGTTCAGTTGGTGGTTATATTTAGTTGATTTATGTTGAGTTCTTGTACGCATCAAACGTAGTTTGGGGTTGATTTAATAGGGTTGAGATGAAAGTTCATTTGGGGTTGAATTGGTGATTGTGTTGATTAAATTACGTTGGGATTGAGAGAGATGTTCAGTTAGTTTTGATTTAGGGGTTGAGTTGGAGTTAGATTTAGTTGAATTGAGATAAGGTTCTAACCCTTTATATTTTTTTTAAATTTTCTCTAAGGTCGGCAGGCCGTTACTGTGACAGCAGCTTCTCGGACCTTTCACCACAGATGGTTCGATTCCACAGATCCACAGTATTTTCTGAACACCTTCAGAGAGGCCTACGGTCTTCGTAGACTTGAACTCTATGATCAATCATCACTGAGAAAGACAAAGCGCTTGACATTGAATTGTGTAAGCCCATTGAACAATTTTCCCATTTTAGGGTCATAGGACGGAAATGGGAAACTGAAAGTATGAACAACGTGCACGAATTTTGTTCCCCCTCCTACACACTGCTAACCCGAGTGTCTTGAAGATTTTTCGTCTTTCAACAAGGTCTCAATCAAGCCTTCCGTAGGTGCGTGGCTTCATCATGGTAAAGCTTATTTTAGGCTAATCGATTTATATCCCAAGTGCCCAGAGATCGTCAAATTGGCCATAAGATATTTGTGCTCTCCGCAAGGTTCTTGGCGCTTGATTGGAGCAAAAATTTGTATCGCTGGAGAACTTTTAATCAATTGAACTTTATAGACGGAATTTCACTTTTTAATTTATGGCCAGTTGTATGAATGGTATCGCAGTAGCAATAAATTGTTATGGTTGATTTACCGATCGATAAGAGTTTTAGTTCGGAAGAATAGCTGTCGATCTGCATTCGTTGAAAGAATAATTTTTCGGCTTTGGCTTTTTCTTTGGGTTTCAGAGCATGTAGCTTCAACTGTCGAATCGTTGATCTGCGATTGAATTTTGTTCGAGTCTTGTTTTGGCCATGGTGTTGTAGGACGGTACGAAAAAGGAAGACCTTTCAGGGTATTTTTTTTTTTGTTACGTCGTCTCATTGTATGCAGTTGGTACGATACCAATCGGATGCATTTGTCAATTCCTGAATTACACCAGCTCTTTGTGAGACAAAAATTTTTAACAGTTTAGCGTATGACTAAGTACAACAAAGAATATTTTCCGTATCGCGCTCACGTTGAAATTCAGCGATTTCTTCAATAGCGTGGCTAGCCGCGCACCTAAAAGAGCAGCTTGTAACTCAAGTCTTGGAATAGAGTGCGATTTGCAATTTTGCGTTATCTAATGTATCCTGTTTATCGTGTCTATGTTTGTTGAGACGCGTCACAAAAATTATAAATTTCAATTTGCTTATCGTTTTCGGGTAACGACGTATATCTTCGTAAAGTCCCACTGTGCGTTATTGATTTCCCACATTTTTTGCATGAGAATTTTACTTCCAATTAGAATATTTAACAGGAGTCAAAGTGGGGACTTATATGATTATTTTCAACACTTCTCATTTCGCCAGTCGTCTTGATAGGTTGATGTCCAGTTGTATTTTGTTGAAGGTTAGTTGGTTCACAAATTTATTTTTGTATTCCTACCACATTCCTAAAATTCGCCCTATTTGGCGGCTGCCATCGAATAGATGGGTATCATTGATGTTTTCTAAAACCGCTTTCGAATTGGAAGCCCAATGGCAGATCACAAAGTTACATGAATCAGTTGCTTCGGTTTTTCTTCATAAGTTGCACCACCCAAATAATCATTCATGTTATGATTCTTGATAATTTCAATTCTGGCCTCCGAATACTCTGATATAAAATCGCGGGCATTTTGATTTTTGACCACCTGAACCAGACAGGGGGGACCGCTAGTGGAACCGAAAAATACCACCTGTATCTCAAAAATGTCTGGTTCCCAATTTTGATCCATTCCTTTCCAAAGCAACCGCAGTGCCGGTCGAAATGAAGACGGTTTCGTGTCGGCTTGATATCGACGACAAATACTATTGGATGGATCCGAAAATTAATCAAGATATTTGGTAGTGAATTGTACTTGGACGTCGCGCAAATGCCACTTTTTGGGTTTGACCGATCATGTCGCCTGAGGGTATTTACGTCAAATAGCCTTTGTCAATATACTCCTTAAGTTTTTGGTTCATTTTACAATCTAAACAATGTAGCCGGGAAGCCGCTATCATTTTACTGGAAAATATGGCTGGTCATTTTCCATAAAACTCCACACTAGCATGAGGATCTCGGTTCATCTTTTATAGTATATAGAGGCATTCCAAGTCCTATCTTGGCTTTTGCTCTCTCTCTTGTTCTCTCTATTTGAGACTTGTCGTTTTGAAAAATGTGAGACCTGTAATTCGGATTATTTATGCAACAGTTGGTAATATGGTCGACTGCAGTTGTTTATGCCGCAAATTTTTGCTTTTTGCAAAACATCAACCTATGTTTAGCGTTGTGTCAAGAAATCTTTTGTGATAAAATACCATTTTTGATTGACGTCGATGTTTTGAAATTTGTCACAATCATTTAATTTATGATTACCGGTTTTACATAATTGACACCACTTCTGTAAACTGCTTTTGACGATATTAGACATACGTCACATCCTTTTTGAATACACCTTTAAATCTGTGATTGACGAATTCCATCTGTTTCTTTAATAAAGGAATCACTAGTTGACTTGATGAATTGATTTTTCCCAATCCAATTAATGAATTCTAAAATTTTTACCTTTGTAGCTTTGTTCCATACATTTCAGCTTACTATAAATCAGCAAATTGTGGATGATCAAAATCGAAAATCTGCAATTGTGATCCGATTGCGGTTCTCGATACCTCTAAAGATAGGTTTCGGGACCTGTAATTGTTGTGCCAATGCTTGATTAGTTCCATACATTTCACCGGAAATTCGATGTTTTTGAAAATCATCTTAGCTTATAAATCAGCAAATTCTGAGACAAAAAATCCCAAATCTGCAATTGTGCTCCGATCACGGTTCTTAGACCCTCTAAAGAAAGGTTTCGGGACCTGTAATTGTTGTGCCAAAGCGCATTTAGGTTGCTTCAAATCAGCGAATTCTGAGCCAAAAAATCAAAACTGCACTGGAAAGCATAGATTCTGCAGACTGATTTCCTAATATTGTTAATAACCCACTTAGAGAGCTAAGAACTCGCCCCTTAGTCGGTCTTGATTTTACGAATCCGAAAACTGGCAATCACACGTTGAATTCTCGAATTCCGCAGTAGAATGAGGCAATTTCTTTTGGCTCTCCACTGAAAATAGGCAAGACGCGGCCGACTGCCTGCAGTGCGATGCATTTTCCTAAAAAATGTTCATTTAATGGCAGGAGTTCGCACCATGCTTGCTTTGACGTCGATAATCGGTATTTGCATTATCTAGCGCTGGTTGTTGTCTTGGGTGCACTGCGTTATCGATAACTGAATTCACCACAGTTTGAGTTGTAATATCGGTCGACACTTTTAACAGTCTCTTCCAGCTCCCTTCTTGTTGGCCTTTAATCCAATTATTTACCTTTGTCAAAATATTTATGACTGATGGTAAATCGTTTTCTTGGCGGCCGTTGTCGTCTTTCTGAATTTTAGAGAACGCTTCACATACCGTACCATACAAATTCAATGAAAAATTATAAAGAGAGGTACACGATATTTATTCAAAACGGTAATAGCATTTTAAACGGCAATAATCGCAGCAAGGATGCCGGTCAGTTCTTACTTTCTTTGATACTAAGTGAAGTGGTGAAGAAAACAGCACCAGCGGCCCTATTCTCGAATTCCACAACCATTTTCCATATGTGGGCATCGGTCAAATTCTATGTAATTATTGACGTTTTCGTATATGGGAAACTTTTTTCACCTGCTTATACCCATTCGGAAATATTCCCTTAGTACCGAAAAAATTCCATAGCGAATTCAAGAAACAGGAATTTAAATTTCCGTACGTTTTTATGAATTTGGACAGATGTCAGCATATAGAAAATGGATGTGGAATTCGAGAATAGGGCCTCAGGATGAACTGTAAATCACCAATTGAAACATGTACTCAATCTTCTATTGACGGATGCTAGAAGATGATTTTGTACCATATTTATTAATTGATGAACCATTGACAGCTGAATGACTAAAAGATCAGCCCTTCTATCCACTAATATTGTCAAAAATACGGCGTTTGTTGTTTGTTCCACTATATTAGCCGCGATTGTAGTGAAAGTTTCTAGTTTGTTGGATTTTTATTTTTGAATTTTCACTCACCTGAAAGTTATATGCCTTGCTGCCCTTCCCCCTTTATTTCCGAATTTGAAATGGTGCTGGCAGGGTAGTTCTTTTGAAAATCACGCATACATCTGCTGTATGATCGGCTAAAATCACATGAAACCGATCTATAGTTGCGCCGATAATGATTATTTGACAACATCGCACACATCATAGATTTTAATTCGAGAACCTCTTAATGTAAAATGCCGAAAAAGGCGTGATTTGCGTATTTTACTGGAAAGTCGGCGGAGACTTTTTTCGGGTCAATTTAAAGAATACGGGCGGCCCACGGGGGAAATTGTGATGAGTTGTTTTGATTAGCGTTCCAGTAATCGCCAAAAATGACATAAAAAAGTCCTCAAAATAAAGTGCGCTCCTTTATACCAATGCGCAATACAAATGTGATTTTTACAATTGTCAATGTAAGTTATTCCAAATCCAATTAATAATTTTGGACCAATCAAAATGTCTTTATATTATTATATCATTCGCAGTCGCTTGATTCAGTGAAGGACTTTCTGAAGAAAGACGGTTGAATACCAAACCAGTGAAAGAGCCGCCGCAAAGAAAACTATCTGAGGTTTCCATCGGGTTTAGTATAAAAGTGCTCGACGGGCCCGAAATTATTACCTGCTTGTGTTATCAGAAAATCAGGTCCTGTTCCGTATACCTTGGACGAGAAAAAGCTCATATACGGTCTTTTAATATTCCCAATTAAAACAACGAGCTTATAGGAAAATGTTTTTTCTTTGTTTACCTATACATATTTTTATGTGGACATTAAAATAATACATCAATAATAATAATAATAATTAATTAATTAATTATAATTTAAATTAAAAACTATTTTACTTCTTTTATAAATTACATTTGTTTGTTTTTAAACTAAAATAGTTTATAATCAATGGTTATGTTATAAATTCTTAAACATAATCAAGAAATTACCTTAAAAATCGAACGCAGTTACCTTAGGCACAAAGAAAACCGTAGCGCTTTAATTTAGGCACTCTGTAATTATTGATTCGTGGATTTTAAAGATACCTACAAAATTATTTACATTTTCACATAATTTGTCTTTTAAAATCCGATGGATAATTCCCGGCCTTTCAATTTTGTACTTTAAAAATAAAATTAAATAATAGAATAAAACAAAAAAATTAAATTTGCTGATACAACGAAAAATTTGTGTCTCCACTAAGTCTGTATAGTAAATTATGTATGTATGCGATTCGTACACGCCATATAGCACGTCATATGACAAAATTTGTATTATGGCACCCGTTTTTAAATTATAACATCGGAATTAATAATCAGCAAAGCGTAGAAAATCATCATTTTTACTTTACGACGATGGGGTTGAGTACAATGCAACAATTTGTTTGATTGACGCTAACGAGCCGAATATCAAAGCGATAACACCAAATATGACAACAACAGCGTTCTTCCAAACCATCCAATAGAATCGACCGAATCCTTCGTCCCAGTTAACGACCGTTTCTAATAGAACTGGCGTTAGTAAACCTAATATCGAAAAACAGAATGCCCCAATTAACCCTACAAATGGACCGACAGTCGGTACCGCTACAGCAAGCAGCACACATAATGTTGCTAATACGGTTCGCATCACATAATTAACTATTAATGGTCGCTTTGTAAATTTGTCTTTGATCAGATTCCAGCCAATGTCGACGCAAACATAAAATTGTAATCCAAACGTAAAGAATACAGCCAATGCAATGAGTATTTTTACAGCCTGTGCCAAAATTTCACCATTGGGTAAATTAAATGAAATCGCTCCCAACGTAGCGTCTCCAAATTTCCAGTATCCCAAAAATCCCAACGCAATATAGAATAAGGTTACAGCTGCCATACCGATATTTAATACACCAAAAATACCAACAAAATGTTTTGGATGTTTCATTTGATTTTCAAGCGGCATCACAACACCAATAGCTTCCATGGCAAATATAACAATGGCGATGGCAGGCGGTACAGTAAAAATTGATGCATGTAATTTACGATCACTAATCGGTGGTAAATCCGTTACCAAATAGTAAATGGTAATTCCTAAACCGACCACCATAAATAAGTTTGCCATCATCGAAAATGGTGCCAAATACTTTAGATTTGGTACCCATGTTAATAAAATTACTGGTACAAGTGTTAACAGTAGGCACATTCTGATATTATATTCTACTCCCCCTCCCACATGATACTCAACTACCTGTTTTATATTTTCCACAACAATTACCAGGTACACGGAACCCGTACCAAAATATGTTATAAACAAATTAATCTCTATAACATATTTTGATATATGAGAAAATTTTCGACCCCATTCGGGACCCTCACGCAGTGCAACGACCGCTGTCTCGGAAAATCCCATCTTTGTTATGTGATGTCTGTGATATAAAGCTTGAGCACAGACAACTAAAACGTAGGCGCAATGTGTACATATAATGGATGTAATTATTGTCATAAAAACACCGGTTGCTAGGCCACAGTACACAAAGGCCAATGGCATTGTTAAGATACCGGATCCTAGAGCTGCTTTCAGTAAATGTGTAAGTGTTTCAATATCTCTGTAAATAAAATCAGAAAAAAAAAAATTTTAATTATTATTTTATCAAATTTATAAAAAATAATATTCCGAATCTTACGTCACAGGATGTTCAATTTTACGTTCGGCAAATGGATCATAAAAACCGGATTCTATTCCTTTTCCTGCGACCACTTGATATCTGGAATAAATAAAATATAAAATTGTTAATTAATATAGCGTAAGATGAATGAGAATAATGGCGCTTCAATGCCTGTTATTTAGCATCGGACAGGAGAAGCTTTGCAAAATGGATAAAAGCAAAAATAATTTAAAAATTGAATGAGAATTGTAATGATAATAGTAGGGGTGTAAGAATCAATAAGGAATGTAGAAAAAAACTCACAGAATAGCGTTACAGTGGATTATCAGAGACCCCAAAGAGTTCACAAATCACCAATACATTTGAAGGATTATGTTAAATTTTAGTACATAAGTTAAAATATTATACCAGATAATAAATAAAACTTAAGCTTAGCGAATTAAGTGAATTGAAATATGTATGTATCAATTTAGGTAATGTTTAAAATATTTCATAGCTTAAGAAAGGAGGTATGACACCTCCATTGGTTGGATTGAAGTTATTAACGTGAAAAGGGTTGTTTTAATTTGTAATCAAGAAAATATGTAAAATGTTAAATACATAATATATAACTTCTACAGTTACTAAATAATTCAATTTACTACTATTTTCATAAATAAAATAAAAAATAATAATGATAAGGAAAAAAACATAATTTACTTTAATGTTTACCCATCAAAAGTTCACAATCAAACTCATGTACTAATTTTAAAAGTATCAGTCTTAATTTATAAAGCACTGAGACCTGAAATTATTTTTACTTTATTTTTTAGGATACAAAGTTTGAACGTAAGAAGCAGAGGTTATTAAAAGTTTCAACGCCTAATTTTGACCGTATTTTTATACGAAATCGTCCTGAAGCTGGAAAGGTTATCTTGCTGCCAACAATTGTCGGGGGGATTATTAAGAGGATGGCATACATTAACTGAATTTCTAGTCTTTAGTTTTATAATACCTTTATCCTCAAAAAACTTAACATTACTTCTTCGGCTCTTGGCCAACAAAAATTTGAGCCGTTAATTTTGGAAATGGTGTAAGTCCATATTTTATTGAGATTTTGAATTTTCCTATTTATTGCGCAAGTATTACTATAAAAATAAATTGAGAGCTGCTGCGATTTTCCGATTTCCACTTGTCAAGTTCCTTTCTAAACTGTTTCTAAATCTTGTTCGATAACAGTTTCCTTCATGTATATTTCATTACTGTCCACGTTGTCCGTATAGATGAGAGATACTCGTCTTATGAAACTTTTCATCCCACCATTGTGTAAAATTGTAATACATCGGAAAAATCCGTTCGGCGATTACTCTAATTTAATGCCCATATGTATGATGATAGTAAATCAAAATTTGCTCGATTTTTCTTTCCGTATTCGTTTTATATGGAGTAAGCAGGAAAATACATTTTTAAGCATGTATTTAATAGCTATTGCAATTTAGTAACGCTCTTGCATACGGGTTTTACATGAAATTTTAAATTCTGTCCAAATTAAAAATTTACGAGGTTGAAAAAATTATCCAAATCTTGAATTCCGGGCTTTCGAATTTCGATATTGCAATCCCTGAACAGAGAGCGGCTCTCAACTTGAAATTATATACTGCTCAGTAATAATTTATAGACATCCAGTTTTTCTAGTATGACACCCACTTCAAAATATGCCAATAAATGTATAAGTTACAAATTTATTTGTAAATTATGAACATTGTGCGATCGTTTTACGTTAATTTTAAATTATGTTTCTGATATTCTAAAATGTCTAAAAGAAATTTTTAAAATTTAAAAGTCTTGCCCATACACATTGCAGTTATCATTAATCGATTGCCTTGAATAAACAAGGCTACTTTTAAAACTAGAAGTTAAAGCAATTGATGAACAATTTAGGGGAAGCTACGGAAAGTGAACAACAGAGCCTTTGTTTTAGTTGTAAATACATACAGTGCTGATACATTCAACATACCACAAAATTTACATAAATTGGTGATACTCAAATTTCGCTAAAATTAAAAATATAAAAATAAAGGAACCTAATTTGCGGAGTTTTTCAAAACTTGTTTGAAATGCATCACTTAGCGGAGCTAAACAAATTTAAATGCAACTGGTTTAAACTGTACCACAAACTAATTTATTCGCGCTTAACTCGAAAAGCACGAATTATTATTCATCAATTAACATCGCATTACCTGCGTATGTTTATTGATCGACAAATTACCTCATACGATGTAGATGTACGTCTACATAATGTTAACAAAAATTTATTGGATCAAATCCAAACAATTTTAACTGACACTAGATTGTTGATTTAATTAGTATTTACCAAAAATTTGCAACATTTAACACGATCGATTAGCGTATGCCGATTTTATTATTTAAACAAAAGATTTTAATTTATAAAACAAAGAAAATTAAAAATATCAACAATGTTACAATTATAGAGTTGATCGTAATAACTTTCATAAAGTTCATTATATAGCAGAAAAGTGATCCTGTGCGCACTTAATTAAGTGTTAATTATGGTCAGCAAATTTATTACGCTGTTCTGTGTTATATGATGCACGTGTTTGTAGCAAATATTTTACATTTTACGCTTTATCATCAAAAATGAGTTAGCTGTAACGTTGTCTAAATTCTTATACATAGTAGGTAATCTGTATCTGGTCAAGACCTCATACACATAACATTATCTATGAATTTGAAGCCATTATGATTTTGATCGTTACAAGCAGCATTCAAAAGTCATTAGTTGGTAGTCAAAAAGTCGTTAAACGTATTCAAATCTATTAAATTGGCTAATAAGCATTCAGTAGAGTTAGTAAATTACTCACTGGTGTACCTACTTAAAACGGGTGCTAAAATTGTCATTTGAAACGCTTTAAACATTGATATTTCTAATGAAATGTTAGCCACCCTTAGACTACTACACTACTTACTATAGTAAGACCAGTAAATTAAGTACTTAAGCGAAAAAGTTCCCATCTCTTTAAAATGTGCTGCTAAATTTTTGTCCAGCTCTGATAAATCATTTAAAATAAAATAGCTTCGATAAATCTGACATCAAATCGATAGTAGAGCTAGAGGAACAAATTCTGGATATAAATTCTCCGAAATTCTGAAGAGCAGCTTATACAGAAATGCTTGAAATCATTCATTTAATTATTCAATTATTATTATTAACGATTTTTAAAAGAACTTGGACCTTTGTACAGCTCATGAGTTCGAGCATAAGTATAAGAAAATTATTATTTACGGAGGCGGAATATGTTACGATTTTGGGAAATATTTACCGATCCAACATTATGAATTGAACAAAATTTGAAACATGGGCAGGTAGAAATTTGCATAATTTCAGGATATCGATTTTGGTCGCAGAATGAGGATGGAGTTTTGAGAATTTTATCTTCGGAGTATAAAATAGATTTTGCTATTGTGTCCCGTGAAATATTTTTATTGTTTTAGGGTATTTTCTCATCATAGTAAGTATCAAAAATAAGTGAATCGGGTGAAATGGGTTCAAATTTTTGGTGCTTATGACCGCCTTGAGTCAGTTTTCGCTTTCTTCTAGCAGGAGGAATTCATATTTTTGTAACTATTGTTGTTTTAAACGACATTGTGTGTACCTAAACAAAAAAATTTTGGTTTAGTATTGAAATACAAGATGCTGATAATCTTAATGAACATCACGCCACTACAAATTTGACACTTCATAATGCCCCAAATTCAGAAACTGAAATCTATGAAGAATTGCAAAGCCATCCAATTAATAACGTTTCTGATATAAGACTTCTTGATAAACATAACTCTGATCAATTAAAATATTGCAAACGATGACACAAATCGTCGTTTTCCTTATAATTTAGTAACAAAAATGTTGATAAATGGAGAATCATGTAATAGAGACTTGGTTGTGTTGGAGTAATAAATATGAAGCGATTTATGTTGATCCTTGTTACACTTTGAAGAACAGTAAATCTGATGCATAATTCATCACACTTATACATAAAACAGATAAATTTGGGTACAATTCCAAAAGCGGTTGGAAAAAGTTGTATGATCGTATACCGATTTCGATTAAAAATAAATTAATAATAATATTGCTGAAGAAATTTCATTACTCAAACGGGTTTATAAAATCAACTTCAAATTCAACACGAAACCAGCCGAATTGCTGAAAGAAATTATCCATTTAGGACTGAGAAATATTTTACCGAACATTGTGATTGCTCTTCGGATGGTTTAGTTCTGCCAATAAATGTAGCGGAAGGCGGGAAATAATTCAAATAGGTAATTCAGAGTTAGTTCGATTAAAATGTCTTGCGAGATAATATCTGAATTTTATGGACATAAAATAGCCTTTGCCGATAATGTAGCTCTATAGTTTATGAGAGCGGCACTAACATAACGATTGTTGAACAAATGAATTATGATCGCCTAATCTTAAGAGAAAGGTTAGATCGTCATTTCATGGTCGTAAGTGTTAAAACAAAAGCAATGGTTTTATAACTGGCGGGTATTATTGCTCCTAATTTACCATTCTTTGGAGTGTACTAATCTGAAGCTTCCTCTTGGTAAATTACCGGGAACTCACTCGAGTAAGAGCCTTATCTCCCAGGAGGGTGTCGTACCGAGTGGTGCCGAATGGATTCACCGAGTCTTTTCCGGTATACGGTCCGCCGGATTTACCTGTCATGCTTCGGGGCGGCGCTAACCCGCTGAGACCACAAGGTTACCGGCCTTCCATTTTCATCGCTCGTTATTATTTGCCATGTCTGACAACATTCATCACGCCCAAATCTGAAGCCTAGCCTTCTATTATAACCGCGTCAGACCTCTGGCTAATGATCGGTATAACGGTGAGGGGTTTGGGCAAGACTAGGATCTTGAGGGTAGCACGCATTTGTTATAGTACATTTGGTCTTGTATTGATTTTTATTCATTTTTTAGGTCTTATGCAGTGACATATTTAATTTTAGTATTTATCACCTTTCACACAAAACATATTTTCTGTCAACAAATTAAAAAAATTAATTGATTTTTGAAAGTAAAATTAAAGGAATATCATTTAACGATATTTACACTTGTATCGCTAGCGAAATAAATAAAACAATTTCGATATGTATTTTGGTGTGCGTGTTTTTTCTGAATCAAAATAAATAAAACATAACCTAAAATTTTCTTTTTTCTTGTTTTACACAAAATTGTCGTAAAAAAAAGCCGCGAATTAACTAAATTCGATATAAAATAATAAAATTCGTGTCGAAGTGATTATTTTAGTGGATTAGTGTTTAGTGAGAAAAGTTGTTAGTGTGAAAATTGTATGAAAATGTCTCGATTCGATAAAATTACCGATACATTTAATTTATGTGCGACCAAATTATTCGATGAAATACAGAAATCATTACCGTAGGATAGAACATTCACGCGGAATTTAATCGAATGCAAGGATGATATGATATTCGGGTGGAATTCAAGCGATATGAATTTAATGGTGTTGAATTGGCGTATGGCCTGTCTGGCAAAGAATTTAAATATAAGGTAAGTGATTTTTTGATTTTTTGTTTTGTTTTGAGGTTATGTAGTGCTGGAGTTTAGGTTTTATGATTTTTTAAAGTTTATTCGATGACAAATTACATTACAGCGGGAGGTATTACAGTTTTGTAACATAATTGACTGAAACTTTACTAAGGATATCCACGCAGGATTAGGATATTCAAATAGTTTCGTTGTGCCACCTGTTTTTTTTTATTTTGTTTCCTGTACACTTCCTAATCAAGCAGCGGATGAAATGGATGAATTGTGTTTGTGTAAGATTTGTATTCATATTATGCATAATGATTAATGATCCTCTCAAATGAATTCCATCTTACAACAATTATGTATTTAAGGAAGATTATAATTTTGAAAAAAAGGGTAAAACTAAACGTTATTATCATTTTTGGTTTTCAGCATTGATTAAAATTTATTGATTTCGTGGACTAATTAAATAAATAATTACATGGAATGGGCGACTTTGTATAACAAATTGTAAAAAAATTTGAAAGCTTTGGATTTAGAAGTCAAACTTATAAATATAGAGTTTTATCGAACTATTTTACAAAACTTGACACGATGTAAAGGACCACAGCTGTAAACCGCTGTATTGTAAAATAACATGTAATGTAAGATTCGTAAAAATATGTATGGATTTAATAGATCAACATATTTGTAATACACTGATCATGATTCTATAATTGGATATTAATAGTACAGTAAAAAGAGGCGGCTGGTCCGAAGAAATTCAGAGTTTTTGTTCTTATCTCTTTGCCAACAACTTTTAGGCAACATACATTTTAGTTGGTATTTTCATACATCACGCCACCACATGCAAACACTTCTAATTTATATTGATAAAGAAGCAGAAAGGAAACTAACGACCTACACCTCGGTGATACCTACATTCTATATACTTCCTATAATTCACAAAGCTAATTGTACTAAGATAATAGTCCAACTTACAGAACTTTAAAATTTTTTGGCTGATTTATTAAAATTTGAAATATTATGATCTAATTAATTTTTTTAAATGGCAGAATATCTCTCAAAGATATGTACTGATAAGTTTGTTCGTAGTTTCATTTTTTACAAATAAGTATTAAAATAAATGTGGCGGAGGGAATAATTGCGGATAGACGGTCAATGATATAGAACCCTATAAAATATTTTGAATGAAAATTTTTTAGATTTTTTGAAATTTTGTTTAAATTCAGGCTATTTCAGCATATTCAACAGCCACTTCAAACAGATCAATAGGATGCGGAAATTCGATACGAAATATTTTTAGTCAGATGAAGATAGTACACCGAAAGTAAACCAATCTATAACAGTGTAATAACTGCCGTGTAATAATTGCTGTGAAACCACCGATATGAGTGCTCATGCCACTGTTTGTGTCAGCGTTCCTTTGATACACCAATTTCAGTTCAATTATCGTTTCTTTTTTGGAAATGGCCCGTATAATTGGGAATCAGGGAGGTTTTGTTAACGGGAAAGGTGATTTGAATAGACTTGGTAAAGTTTATTCGAGGATCATTGAATTGATATCAGAGTTTCCTAGGTACCAGTCTTTAATACGTCAAGTTTGAAATTCGACGATGGGGTTCACAATGTTTTGATTGTTTGACCGCTTTTCCATTGCACGACACTGTAATGATGTGTCTGTGACGATGTCATCGGATCGCAAATTGCGTAGGTGTGTATGCAACGTTTTGTCAAACTATTAATGGTTATTTATTTGTGGTACATAGGGATTGATCTATAATTTATTTCAGAGAATCAAATTTATACTTAATTAATTTTAAAATAGTTACTATTAAGAATTAATGCATATTTTAAATTTAGGAATTTCTTGAAGAACCTGAAACAACCTTACAGGAGTTGGAGCAGTAGATGAACTTCAAATTGTATTGTCTTGTGCTAAATAAATTACTAAAACAAAAAAAAAATATATTACTAACAAATTTGCTAACTATCAACTACTTAGGTGTCTGGAACCGGGTTGAGTCTTTGTTGCTAACATTCCTTTCCCATCCCTCGATTTTGTTATAAGTAAAAAGGTGTACGACGGCTGCCTGGCCAGGGGCGGATATCACAACTATTAGACTTATGTGGTTATCGATGTGGCGCCTTTCTTTACGGAGTGAAATATTGCTATGTTTGGCTTCATGAAAAGCTGAGTATGATGGTACATATTTTCTTGGTGAGGGAGAGTTATGGTGTCGTGTTGCAACATGGGTATAGTGGTGTGGTATTCGCATTTATAATATGGGAGACTTGCTTAATGCTTGATCGTACATCGCAATCAATCAATCAAATCAATCAATTTTCTAGGTCTTATGCAGTGTTAATTATTTTAATCTATAATTCTATTGTTATTACCTCACAAAAATTCTAATACTGATTATTGATAATCAGATATTTTTCCTACCACTAAGCATTCACCTAGAAGTAGTTTTAAGTGTTTTTTAAATTAAATTGATACTACTGTGTTAAAGTATCAGATTTTAGTACTTAAAGTTGAATGAATAAATAAATAAAGTAGAAAATATATTGGTAAACCATCCCGAAAAGGTCTTTTGAATATGGCCGGTAAGTTTATAGTAAATGTTTCACAACAAATTATATTAAGTTCCTATTTGAATCATAGAAATGAAATGATGTTGCAGCAACATGTGGAAGCAATTACGTCATTGATGCACCAACCACTTTAATCTTCAAACAGGTTTTTCTTTAAACTTCGCACGAACTCACTCTCTTCGCCCAAAGTCTCCAAGGCCTGAGAGGTGCAAACAATCCTAAAGGCGCAGATAAGTAGTTTGATTTTTTTCTAGTAGTCGAGTATTATTTTTCATGGAGATTGGGGATTTTTTACAAATGGGAAATAAATAATTAAATTTTATTTCAGTTTTGATGTTTACCCAATGATAGTAGCCTTCGTTTGATCTAGACATATTAATAAACATTGAAAAATATTTATTCTAATTTCTAATATTCATTTCCAGAATCCCGAAAAAGAACCATGAATCACGATTTATTTACCAAGAATACATAAAGCTACGAAACCATACTAAACCAATGGTTGTACAAATGTAATATTTACATTTACTATTACGTGTTTTATGAAAAAGCTGAACGGATTTTTATTAATTACCTTTATGGGCTAACTGAGAATAATACCACTTTCTAAGCGCTGACCGGGAAATATATCAAAATGATTAACTATATCGCATCGCACGCAACCCTTGTTGGTCGTCGGTGTATTAGCAAATTGAATTTATTACTCGCCGAGGGGATCATCGACATAAGATAAACATCAATTTGACTTTTTAAACAAATGCTTTTTATAAATGATAATCGATCTAGTTATGAATTTATTTCAAAACAATTTAATTTGATTTTGGTCGCCAAATGAGACTTGAGAGTTGGGATTTTAAAGTATGTGTAGGTATGACATTGTTGCTTGGTTTTATTTTAATATTACTGTTTACATTTAGTACGTAGATGAAAATCACAACTATCAAATCCCATTTTACGAATCATTGCTCAGAATCCACATACTATACCAATTAAATAATAAATCAACGGGAATTCACAATTCAGTAATAACCAGAATAGCGCCATTAATTTCTAACCGAAAAATAAGTCGAAACTGGAAATCGATTGGAGTTTTTAAAATTATTCATTTATTTCAATTTTAACTTTTGTGCGGTAACATAATGTTTAAACTGAGACAGGTGGAAAAATCGGCTATTGTCATGAAAAAAACAGATTTCTCTGTAAAAATATCTGGATTTTTGCCTCTTTTTCAAATATTTCAAAAAATTACTACACTTTTGATATACGGATTATACAGATGATCCGTTATAAAGTTTCTAGATAAAAGGGGTTTAACAATTCTAAAGTTCGACAGTATTTTAAACAAAAAATCATAGATCGAAAGCACTCGTTCAACCACTATTAATAGAGACAATATATGCGGCACATTACACAACCGAATTTATAACATAGTTAAGAACACTGTATATCAACTTACTTTGCTCCATTGCTCAGGAACGTCTCCATTTCCTGCTCATTTTGCTTCGCCATTTTGATCAGTTGATGTACTGATCCGACTAGTGATCTGAAAAAAATAAAAATGTATTAAATAATTGCTTTTTCTGCCAAGCCTTTAATTGAAACACTACAAAATAAACAATCATTACGTCTTAATTAAATACACAGAACCTAACTAGTTCAATTATCAACAATATAGTGTAATAAACTTAATTAAATTCGGTACACACTTGTCAATCGTATATCTTCAAGTTTTCTCGTAGAAAGTGAAAACATTTATTTTTAAACTAAATAAAAAAATTAATACTAGCTACGTTGCTGACCAACAAACACTTCACTTGATACTTGACAATAAATTCGATGGTAACAAACAATCTAATATCTTTTTGAATATGTACATACTTTTCTTATCATAAATTGACTTAACTCACCAGTATAAAATGCTATTTATTTATTCAAAAAGCAATAGGAAAATTTTAATTTATGTCATTCAATATTTACTCAATAATAATAATATATATGTAAGTTGATAATATTCTAGCTTACAGACGCATAAGTAAGGCCAAGTTCTAAATTACTTTTGCAAATAAAACAAGCAAAATGACAATAATCGATATGAAGTGTAAAGAAAATTGTTGATGCAAATTTTTGTTTTATATTCTTATTTACAACGAAGAAAATTTATTTACAGTGCCAATTATTAGCAATAATATATTCATAAATATTAAATTCGAATTTTTTATATTTTTTTTTTTCATATGTAATCTTATCGCAGATGAATGATAACGGCATTATTATTCTGAACACGAGTTGCCGATAAACCAGAAGCCGATTTGTTTTTAATGGGAAAAAACTTTGTCCAACCCATCAAAGGGTATCGTAAAAATCGAAATTTTATAACATACAATTAGATTGTGATTAGAATTTAATATGGGCCCATTTGAAAATCAAAACATCCGTGATTGAATCCGTTAATGCCTTACACAAAGCTATTAAGAGTTTTTAAATAAATTAATCTACTGACGGCTTACACTAAAAATGCAATTATCATTGTTGTCATGGTTAATTTAATTAAAATATACCATGCAAAACCAATACACTTAATTAAGTACGTCATCTACCGTATCTTCATTCATCTAACTATAATATTTTTTATAACTATCGCTTTTAATAATATAAATATTGTTGAACGAATGGAATTAAACGAGTTTGTGTTTTATAAAAACTTTACTTTGCACCGTTGACCCATTTTTGGGATTGTGCAGTCGAGAAGATTAGATTTCTTTCAACAGTTTGTAACTTGGTAAAATTTTAATATTTTTTAACGTTAAACCAATGAAAATTACAGGATTTTTTGTGCTTGCTCGGGACATTTAAAAAAGTGCTAAGCGTTGTGCATTAAGAGGTATTATGATTTGCTAACAATCTCTTTAGTAAAAATAAAAATGTTCCACTGAAAAATTGGATTGCGGATTTTGTGATGGTTATGTAAATATTCTTGAAAGTGGTGATTTTAGCCGTAATTTACTAAATCGCAAATCCTCGAATAGAACTTTTAAATTTTTACTAAATGGCTTTTCATTTAATATTATTAACAAAGAACCCACGAATTACTCGAATAACATCTTCCTAACTACTTAAATTACTAACACAAGTAACATACGTTTTGCCAATCAAATTTCAGTTGGGTCTAATCATGACAAGTTGTTTTGGGTTTATGTCCTTTTTGAAAATTATTCGCCCGTTATTACTGAATTGAGAGATTCGAGTAAAATTGATGTAGATCGACTGTGCTTCAGTGATCTGGCAATTTTTGTGAAAAGTGACATTGACGATAAAATGGAGTTTTTTAACGAACTAATTATTAATTGTTTTTAGCAGTGTATTATTTTGAAAAACTATGTATTAAAATCCACAATATAAAAACAGAGATAGCCTTAACGCGGCGGTTGCTCAGAACCTCCCTAATAAAACATTTTGGGCATGTTCAAAAGATAGGACTAACTAACCATTTTTGCCTTAGTATAAACTATTAATAGTGTAGACTATTAATAGTATATACTATTAATAGTATAAACTGTTACACTAATAATAGTGATGACTGTGCATCTTTATTGAATACTTTGCAGCGGTTCACTCACTTAAATTCATACAAATCATACATTTGTATTACCACCACAATATATTAATCACATATAATGGCGGCTCACTTACACAATTAATACATCACGCCAGGGTCACCACTTGGATGACCCCGACGTGATGTATTAATTTTTTAACTGAGTCAACAATATGTGTGATTAATATATTGTGGTGTGGCACTAATAAGAATGTAAGAATTGTATAAATTCAAGTGAGTGAACCGCTACGACTTTCGATGATGATTTCTCATTTAGTAACATTGTTATAGAGGAGCTAAGACATACATTGTTCTCTATTGAATCCAACTGATTGAATTCCAACTATTGAATTTGATAAAGTAGACCACGCTATGTTGTTATCGAAACTATGTTATGAATATAACTTTTCCAAGAGTGATTGTCAACTTATAGGTTCTTACTTGCATCTGCGACAACAATCTGTAAAATATCATGGCAACTTTAGCAACAACATTTTTGTCACATCTGGGGTTCCTCAAGGATCTATTTTAGGACCTATTCTGTTTTCATTGTACATAAATCAAATTTGTCAATCAATTAAACAAACGGGAAACATTTGCTATCACCTTTTTGCGGATGATTTGCAAATCTATTCTTTCGGGGATATTGATTCGGTTGACGCTGTGATTAATAATCTAAATCAAGCTTTATGTAATATTTTGGAATGGTCCAAAGTGCACAAACTTCAAATCAATCCTGCGAAGTCACAAGCCATACTAATAACTAACAAAAAACGTATAAATTTACCGATAAATATGTAGTCTTTTAATTGACAATCACAGAATTGAGTTTTGTGACGTTATCAAGAGTCTGGGGTTGATCATAGACACTAAATTAAATTGGAGTACCCATGTTAATAACCTATGTGGTAAAATTTATGGTATCTTAGGTAAATTGTGGTGCACGGCGAAATTTATTTCAAGTGATGTGAAATTTCATATCATTCGTACTCTTGTGGGACCTTTACTTTCATATTGTTCTTCGATATATTCGCAATGTTCCAAGAAGTCCCTACGAAAGTTAAATGTTGCTTTTAATTCTTGTGCTAGATACATATTTTTGAAGCGAATGGGCGATCCAATTTCGCACCTTTCTGAACAGATATTTGGTGTAAGCTTCAACCAGTTTTTGGAACTGTCGGTGTTGACTGTGATGTTTGGTTTGACTAAAAATAAAGTTCCGAATTACCTTTATGATAAACTGAAATTCTCGAAATCGCAGAGGACATTAAATTTAAATTTGCCTACATCATGTAAAACTAAGCCAAGACAACGTGCTTTCTTTATCCATGGAGTGAAGCTCCGGATTAGTCTGAATCCGTCTATAAAGGCAGCATCTAATTTGCGTGGTTTTAAGGGACTGTACCTCGAGGGGCTGATTGGCACATAATTCGTTTCCATTATTTTTCTTTTTTCCATTATCACGTCTTCTAATGTTTTATCTTTTGTTCTTAATCTTTTCTTCTGTATTTTTAATTATATTATATTTAATTTTATTTATCGTTCTAATTATTTTTTGTAAAAAGGCTATGCCTTATTTGTGTAAAATTAAATAAATAAATAAAATAAAATAAAAACTCTGTTGATCTTGATGATGCACCTTTACGGTTTATTAAAGTAATTTTTCCAGTAATTACCCCTTTTCTTTTAATTATTGTTAACACAATAATTACGAATTCTAAATTTCCTACGTGCTGGAAAATTGCAAAAATAATTCCTGTTCCTAAAAACACTAAACCGAGAGATGTCAACTTAATGTTGTCGATGACATTAATAGGGAAATGGACCTCGGTAAAGTATATGCGCTTGTTTTTTACTCCTTTGTTTGCCTGCTTAAGAATCTTAAAAATTTAAAAGTTTTGATTCAACCTTGTGTTTTGTTCGTACCTTACCGGAAGATCGCAAGCGTTACACACTAATAACATGAACATATCCAGGCGACTTAGTATAGAGATTGTGTGGCACAAAACTCTGTTCTCGGCTCAGTTTTGTTTTCTGCATTTATCAATGATTTACTTTTAGAGTAATTTCTAAGTCAAACTATCACTTATATGCAGATGATGTGCGACTGTACTGGAGTGACTATTATCAAAATAGACGACCTTGCATTGAGACTTTAAATGAAGGTATCAGCTATGTTCTGAAGTGGTCTAGGAAAAATCGACTATTATTAAATAAAAGAAAGACTCAGTCGATCATAATTTCCAACAAACCACTTGACGTGCCTGCTTTCCCTAATATAGTCGTAAACGATATAAAGAGATTTAGGTCTATATGTTTATCAGACTACGTCCTAGGAAATTTGGTTCTTTTGAACTAAAACGACCACTGGGGTTTGCTCTTACATTTTACCTTATATTACTTATTGTGGTATAGCACTATTTGAAATGAAAACGAATTGACTTCGGAAAGTCGAGCTAATGTTTAATGGTTGTATAAGGTGTGTATACGGATTACGTAAATATGATCATATATCACGGTGGTTTAAATCAATATTGTGTTTATTTAATTATTTTCAATGTGCTAAATTCTAGATAACTAATTTATTTAATTTATTAGAATAATTTACGAATTCCTAAAAATAAGACACAAATATTTAATTCTTGCTACGTCAATGCAACGTCAACGAATAGTTTTAAAATGAAATATTATTAAATTTATAACATTATACGCTAGCAAAAAATGTTTGAATGTACCTACATTAAGTTTTAGGATATGACTGTCCTTTTGTTAATTTTTAACATTTTATTTCAATTTATATTGTTTGTATTTCCGTTTAAAAATGTTCGAGGGAACCGTAATTTTGATATTTTTCGGATTTTGTGCTTATGGCCCAAAATGTGTATTATATGTGTGTCTATCTACTATTACATTGTAAAAGTTATAATTAACTTAAATATGTTATATTTTATTAAACAAATAAACAAATAAAGATTTGTACCTCTATTTTCACAAGACTATATAAAGCCAGCCTTGAAATTTATTACGGTAACCGCAAAAATAAACAACTTCCCTGCAAAGAATTGCGAATAGCAATAAGGTATCTTTGAATATTGCACTCTGCCAATTCACTTTTCTAAAACGGGCCACAAACGCTGTGTTTATTGTACGATAGATCTAACGATCTGGCTTGAATCAATTATTGAATCGATAATCTAAACTTGTGGGGTTATCGTACAACAAACATTATGATCTGCAATAAAATTGTACGTACGAATGAACGATTTGATTAAATAATCGGGTGCATTTATGCAAGAATTGTCTACGGATTTGTATATTTCGCTTTAAAACGGTATACCTTGTGTACTAAAACTGTACCATATCTTTTCGGCCAAATGAAACTTTCAGGAGAAATGACTGATATTATCTAGGAAAAATTCAAGCCTAAGGTATGTGACTTCTAATGGGTCTTAAAACAAGCACAAATACAACACAAATTACGAGGTAATAAAAAATTAACTGAAGGAAGAGCAAGAGAGAGACTTGATAGATAGGTATAGGAAAAATATTATATGATAAATTGGTTGAATTATCTGTAAGGTGGTACAACCGACAGTACGGTAAATTGTAGCGTCTAGAATAAGACTTATCACAGAATTAGAAACACAGACGGTTAGCTGTAAGTTTCTTTGGGATAAATCAGAGTCTGAGAGCGTAACGGCTCTCGGAATTTCAGTTTCTCATGAGTAGTTTCTTTTAACCATTTTTTGAACCTTTTTCACTTAAAACAGCAATAACACCGCTTAAAACATAATTCTCATAAAACGCTGTGCCAAAATGGTCTCGCCTCTCCGAAAAACCTGACACAAATCCAGTCACATTTGCATAGTATTTTTTTTACAGGTCGTTATCTAGGTTGTTTCAATGGCAACTTTAAATTGTTTCCATTAAGCAACTCTATATTTTGTAGCAGCTGGGTGGTGGTGGTGGTGGGAGGAAGGTTCCAGTATTGTTTTCGACATAAATTTTCGATTTCGAAAGATACCTTCTTTTTTTTCTAGTGATTACAGGAAAGGTTAACAATAGCTTGCTCAAATTTACGTGGAAACTCCAAATCAATAGTTGGTCCTCAGTTTAACATTCTGCATCATGAGAAATAGAATTTGATTTTGTCCGAAACAATTTTGTCGGACCATTATTTTTGTGATCAAGATATGGTTTACGGTAAAGATCAATTATTAATTGACAGTTAAATTGTGACAGATTTTTAAATAATAAAAAAATAATCGTAAAATATTTGAAGGCAATATATTTTTATTAAATAAGAACTGAATAAAATCAAACTGAAAATATTCCTTCTATTTATGTTTTTATCTGAGTCCGCTTTACACGAAAAATGTATCGGGAAACTCAAATGAAGGAAAAGCCAAGGAAGCTAAGTTTTAAAACCAAATACAGCAATAAAATTTCGAAAACAAAAGCGGGCTAAGCTAATTATTTTTCTATTGAAGGTGGGTACATGGTCCAATTCTGATGGAAAAATGTACACCACGAAGTTAGCAAGATATGATAATTTTTAGTTAAAATTAATTTTTGTTTTGGTTTATTGGTGACCCAGGTCAACTTTTTTGTTGTAGTTGGAAATAATTCAACTCATACAGCTAACTTGGTGGTGTACATTTTTTCACCCGAAATGTAGCATGTACACAGCTTCAGGGCCACAAAATATAGCAATTTCGAATAAGTGTTATTATTATTCCCACAGAATAAAAACTAAATTTCGTTTGTCAGTGAAGAGGAGTTGATATGACCGATTGAGATTTGAAAACGAAAACAAACAAGAAACTAATTAATGTTCTCTAATCTTCTTTAGAACAATTTGGCGATATAATTCTTTTACCAAATTGTATTTCAAATTTGATGTAAAACCTTAGTTAAATATGACACATTTTAGCCAAATTATAGTTAAGTCGAAATTATTATTACGAAATACGATAAGGTGTGTCAGTAGATTAGTTAAAACGGAATCAACTTATTAATAGGCCTAAAATACTGAAATAATTGAAAATGCTACGATTCTCCCTACCTCTCATTCTTTTCAGAAGAGTAACGCATTGTTCTCAGATTGCAATCGACCAATAGTGGTTGCTGAATATTAGGAACTGAGTCTCGATACGTCTTGGCAGAACGTTTTAGATCTCATAATATTGCGTTCAACCATTAAGTATACATTATTAATTTATTGAGTGTCACTTGTTTACACAAAACCGAAAGTTTTGCTTTGCAATCCATTTTTTACGACAACGGTTTATCAAACCATTTTCTTTGATTTATTTATTTTAAGTGATTAATACACATTTACAAATACTAAATTAGATACCTGTATCTGATACCTACCGTCATTTACTATAATGGAATACTATAACGAATACAGTGAAAAAGGCCAAACACGTTTAGCACGTTTGCTACGTTTGCAAATAGATCCATGTGTAAAATCTAAAAATTCTTCACTATAAAATTAAAGCACACAAAATCCATAAATATTTCTCAAGAACAAATTTGTTGTATGTCCTGTATATCGAATTTCAATCACTTATTTATAAGCCAATGTTACGAAAACCGAAATAATGTAAACATATCGATTTTTAATTTAACAAAAATTGCAAAATACAATCCGTCTGCCATTTTTGCTTTGTAAATTGCAGAGTATTCGCATTTTGAAGTTTTTGAATATACAATATGCGCATTATAATATTTACTTTATTCATTCCAAGTTCAAATTTTTGCTGAATTTTAAAATGAAAATTTATTTCGAGTTGCTGATAACAAAAATACCGTACTGTGATTTGCACAACAAAAGAGTGATCTCGACAAAAAGAACTTTGACTGATGTAAATAATATAGACACAAAGCCAAGCAAAATACATAAAAGTATTTTAATTCTCATCTCTAAATTATGTCATATAGTTACATTTGAAATTAATATTTACATTTTTTTAAATATACTGTAGCACGTGGTTTGTTTTGAAAAATACAGTTTATCCAGGGTAAACCGTAGTTCAAAAAATTGCAATAACGACACCAACATTTACTTATTTTTTTTTTAAGGGCAGTCACGTTGGATCAACTGTATATTATTACATAAATAGGACAGTCCAAAACCATAGTTGTGTTTCAATTAGAATTAATTAAAATGTATTATATTTACATATCTAAAGAAATACTTGTTAATTTATGTATTTTACGGTGTTGATTAGGTTTCAATTACTTAGTAGCTATATAGTTTTATATTGTGGTTGAAAATATTAATTGTGGTCGCCTAGTATGAAATAATAATATTTCTAGAGTTGTTAGTAAATTATTTGTTTAGCAGCGGTAATTATTCTGCATTGTGTACGACCTACCTTAAAAAGTAAAAATTATCAATGTTTATGATATAATTTACAATACACTGTAGAACTTTTATGAAATGCGGTTTAGTTTACTTAAAACCAGAAGAGATAAACAATTTTATCATTGCTCAAAACAATTACGATTGATTTGAAGGTTATATTGTGTTTATTGCCACTTATTTGTGGCAAGCGTGATTGGATTATTATCAGCGTACAAAACTGTGGTATTTACGTTGAGACTTCCGGGATCAAATCGAAGGAATTTTTTTATCATGGTAATAGGCAAATTCTCGTGTAGGATAGGCGAGGCAGATCGCTAAATTTATTTAGCGGCAATGCTAGAAACAGAAAAATAATAATTTGAACACAATTTAAATATTTCCTTTGAGAAATCGATCTCCAGCCTAAATGATATGGCCCAAAAAATTCTTCAAAATGCAATTTAATATGTTTTAGATTATGAACTATATATTTAGAGAATCGGCTTAACGTCTCAGATCTAATATTTCACTAAAATACATCGACAAATTTGTGTTTGTTCCATTTGGTGCTGAATTTTGAGAAAATTGTCTGGGTTGTCTGGGCTTGGAAAACCAAATTTGGAAAGTTTAATTTTTGATTTATGGTATCGACCATAATATCATTAGTACGAGAAGCGTTCCAAAATATGTTTTGCCGTTTTTATTTTAAAAATTCTGTTCCCAGCTCAACCATACGGCTGAAAAATTCTTCAGGCCAGGAATTAATCCATCAACAAATGTGCTGGTTCCACTTGATGCTGGTGACTGAGAAGATAGTTTGAATTAGCTAAGTATGTGAAAATAAATTTGGCGAATATAATTTTTGATTAACATCGAGCAAAACATCATTGTGTGTTCCGCAATATTTCTTGAATTTGAGCCATAGTTCAATTAAGAAATCCGATCCCAAAATCCTAATCAATTTTGTATAATTATGCAAAAAAAAAATTGTGAAACAATAGAATAGCCCCTCTTACAAACCATAATATCATTAGTCCGACCCCTGGTGGTATGACCCGAGGAATTCTTTCGTCGTGAAGGACTACTTATAGAATTGGCTTAATAACTTAGATATAAAATGTCACTAAAATCCATCGACAAACGTGTATGCTCCATTTGGTGCTGGAATCTAGTAAAGGCCTGGTTAGGAATGAAAAAACAAATTTGTTTTTGGTAGATCTAATTGTTTAGTTTATGGTTTGTATATTGTATTTATTTGATGTGTACAATATTTATTGAATTCTGGCCATGTTTTATTTAAGGAACACTATCCCTGCGGCAAACAGAACTTCTGCAATTCCATTGAAGTTTGTTATCTGACTTAGCCATCGTACCCATGCGTACCATGTAGACTTGCCACCTTTGGAAATTTGGAAAACGGGACACCACACATTTTTATTCAAGATATCCTAAATGTTGGATTTAATAACATACAGTTTCTTTCTCTTGCTCTTCTTTAGTCCTTTACTAGTTTAGGGTTTAAACAAAACTTGGAAAACCACCGACTGTAATTAAATGAATGCCAAGGATACCGTGAAGCAACTTTTAGTCTTATTACATTTCTCTACAGACACAGCGACTCCTCCAATTTATTATAGGTTAAATATGAATTTAGTTAAATACGAGAATGAAAGTTATAATCAGTGGCGGCTTAAATTTTCAACCAAACAAAAATCGAAATAATTTTTTTTAGCAATTTCAATTTAAACACAAATTAACAAGAGCTCAGCAGTTTTTGATCCAGAATCAAAAATACTTATTCAATTGAACGTGGCATAAAATTTGCTTGCTACAATTGATCGAACCATATTTTTCAACTTCCGAATTGCGGTTTGCTAGATTATCGAGTATTTGCCCCTAAGAGGTTTTCCAGTTATTTTTCGAAAAGGATGTTTATTTTCTTTTGATTTGCTTTGCAATTAGCATTGAACTTTTTCAAGCTTATTCCTACACTTGGAGTATTCGAGATTTTTGGCGAGATTCAAAATTTTTCGAGAATATACTATATATCGAGATTATTCTAGAATCCTAAAATAATTTGAGATTATTCGAGTCTTATGCGAGTTTCCCGATATTAGTCTATTTACGCTAAATTTGCAAAATGCCTTAATTACGTGGTATGACATAATTTGTGATATATCGATGTTTTCGATATTTTATGCGATTTTTAAGCTTATTTGAGATTCATTAAGTGATTATTATTTTTTCGAGATCATTTAAGATTGTCGATATTACTCCAGTTCTAGCTTGGCGTTGAAATAGCACAGTACTGAGCTTCATGATTTTTCAGAAATGAGATTATTGAATTTAAGATTTTGAGAATATTACCAGAGCCTTCTAGAGTATAGAGCCATAATCTTAATGACGTATTTTTTAGAAGCTTTTTTAGTGGTATAACTTTTCATTGATTTCCATAGGAATCCATAGTAAAAATGGTGTTTTTTAGCGTCAAGTTTTTCAATGAAAAAAGCAAAAATATTATAAAATGTTTATCTAAAAGTTTTCTACATATCTTTAAGAACAATATACAAGAAGGCCATATTGGTATTAAATAAATATTAATTGCAGAAATATTAAAATTAAATTATTTCTAAAATAAATTTATTCGAACTTTCATTTTGACAAATACATCAAAGTTGGCTCTGACAAATTAAAATAATACTTGCTAAATTTATCTTTAGTTTTACTAGTGTACGTAAGATGTCTAAAATGGTTGCAGAAAAATACGAAAAAAATTATTTAATCGCAAAATTATCACGCGTTCCTATATTTTTTGAATTTGTTTTGCTTTTCCTACAATTTTTGAACTTGAAATTTCCCCAGGTCGTAATTTTTGGTACGATTTTTCCAAATTTTTACGGCCATCACTGCCATCTATGTAATGTATATTGACTTAATGACCAAACGAATCGTAGTAAGCTTTTATTTTAATTTGACCAGAATGCCGTTGTTATGAATTTTTTTTAATATTTTGGTTTAAATAAATCAATTATTACAAGAAAATGAAAACGATTTACTTAAACGATATTCATATATGTTGAAATTCAAACATTTATGAAAGTATCTCAGAAATCATAATTAAGAATTTGTAACGTTTTCATTTAAAAATTTGTCTTAGGAAAAAAAGTGATTTCCCATATGTTTTGTGTGTTTTACTATGAAAAGTTTCGTTTTTTCCTCGTTTCTAATTCCCTTATAAAAGCTCAGATTTTTTGATTATGGCTCTATAAAATACAGGGTGCTCTGATATTACTCCTAGATTTCACTAAAACAAAATAATCAAATCAAGTAAAGTTGTTGTTGGAACAAAAATTTAAAACAAATTTTTAAAAAACTTATTTAAATATAGATTGATTTTTTGTTTTATTTAAAACTAAAGTCACAAAAGAAAAGAGAGCTTTTATATTCTAAAAGCTTAAACATTGCTAAATACAAACAACCTTCTTTTCTTTAGTGTACTATTTCCGATTGCATGCAAAACTCAAATTGCTTTTTTCTCCATTTAAACAGCGATTAAAAGTTTTTGAGTCTGTTAGCGTGATGTAAGAAAATGCGCACGAAAAATGGGTGTTGGCACATAGTATAATTGAAAATTGGATGAATGACTGTTGAAGCGATTAACATTCATTCTTCTGCAATTTTTGCCCTTAGTTTATTATAAACATAAGGAAAGATCATAAACCTTCCTCTCACATATCCGTCAGGATCTAGGCTGACAATGATAGCGGTTACTCCGAAATCCTGATTTACATTTTAGGCGTATATAGTCCCATCCAACGGATCTCATCTCACCACAATAAAAATATCATCTTTCCTCTCGAAAGTTCAATGCTCGATACAACTCCTAAATTTATGATCGGGTCAGTGCAGATAAATATAATCATAATCCAAGTGCAAATCATTTCAAGCCACATTGGAATAGAGGGGTCGAAAACATAAAACCGCTCAAATCCGGTGCACTTGGTGTCCGTTCATAACAAGTAATAAGTAATTTTTCAGAATAATTTACCAGCGTATTTCTTCTATTCAAACTGACTAACTTAACTGGTGGCTTTAGACTGTTTATTTATATATTAAAGAATGAGTCAACTGATTCGATAGGTTGTAGCTCCAACTATTCTAAGAGCTTGGTTGATTAACCCTTTGGTTTAGTGATTTCCTTTTATGGCTCGATAGAAAAACGCCGATTGTAGACTTTTAAATTTTTGCTGATCTTGTATTATTACACCCGCACAATGCATTGGTTCATGCCAGCCACTGATGTATAGCACTGACTGTAAAAGGTGGGTTATAGTTGTGTTCATTGCCATCATCGGTCACAATCAGAAGATGAAAAATCCTTTTTGTAACCCGCATCCTATCGGGATTTGAACCCGATAGCTCCTGATCCAAACGGCGTAGATTTAAGCACTGTGCCGCTTGGTAGGTAACATTTTCAGTTAGTTATACTAATAGACGGCGTTGATTTAACAAAGACTGCTTATTACACGTACAAGTGCAATAAACAAAATTAATAATTGAAACCCAAAGGACTCTATCGTGAGTACCGGTGGAGTGGAAATTTCCTCTCCATTTTCACTTTCGTATCGTGAGTTACGGTGGAGTCGAAATATTTTCAAAATGGAAATTATACTGGAATATTTTTGGTGTCATGAATTATTGGTACGTCATGACAAGTGTTATTTTTTATGGAAAATTTTGTAACGGGAAAACTGTAGAATGTCATTGTAGTGCAAATAATTGAAATAGGGATCAAAACGTTATTTTGAAACAGGGGTTAAAATTGGGTCTGAGGGCAATAAAACGGGATTAAAGTTATAGCGTTTCGCGAAATAACGAGTTCAAACTACAGTAGATCCAGGATGTAAAAAGGGATTTTATCATCCGTTGATTGCAATTGATGAACTCATGGACCTATTTCAACACTGCAAAATCGAGAGCGGCTGGAATTATTTAATTCGAACTCACCCCAAAAATTAGAAAAGTTTTTTGCTGGAATACAACAATACACTTCAATCTTCAATGCACAACCGGCTGCCTCCATCATCAAATTTATTTTAAGAGGAGATTAGAAGAGAACGCTGTTATGATTGTAATAGTAAAGTAACCGAGAAAGACCTAGTAAACGAAAACAAACTATCTTCCAAGTTCAACCAACCACCACACGGTGGTAAGCGAGAATGGAGGAGATGTTGCATTACAAAATGATTAAACCAGAAACAAATTGTAGAATATGTTGTTCGTTTCAAAAAAATTGACAAAGCTTTCAGCCGATGCATGAATTAGGCTTACTTCAAAAAGTAAAAGACAAAACATAAACAAAACATGTTCTTTAGCTCTGGTAACATTTTTTAATAATTAGTTCAAAACTTCACATTAATATTTAATGTTAAATGAAGTTTTTAAAATTAAAACAAAATTTGAATTTTATACAGCAAAGAGACAATAATGCACATGGGCTCCTGATTCTTTAACAAAATGTGGCCATTTATTCAAAAGCCAATAGAATTATTTTAACTTATAGCAATGAGAAAATTCTATTTTCATGATTGAGTTAAATGTTTTTTGCGCCAGAGATCCTCTTTCGCTATTTTATTTATAGATCAAGCACTCGTTTCATGCGTAATTTTTGTCTATATAGGTAATAATTTTATATACAATTAGCTGTTTCCCTATCTCAGTATTGACTAGTGATTAAGTGTGAAATTGGTTTTGTAAATTTAATCGTCTGGAATAGTAATATGCAACGGACTTACTCAGGAATTTTTTTTAATAAATCGAACTTGGATATTTATTATGTTTACAACATGATTTGCACTCATACAGTTGCTTAGTAATAGGAAAATCTTTCTATAGCCTGGGATAGTTCATTTAGAAACATAGGTCAAACTGATAAAATATTGGACCTTCAATAGGCGCTTATTTACATACATATTTTAATTGATATAGAAATTAATAAACAATTTTGTACATTAAAAATTAATTAGAAAACAAATTTTATATCAATTAAAAATTTAATGACGTTAATAAAATTTGTTGATCACTGTCATCATGTCTGTTGTTTAGACTCTAGGATGTGATGTCTAACCAGAATTCAAAACTATCAAAATAGTTAAATGTTAAACATTTTTGAATCTGATTTGGTACAAAAATTGTGCATTTAAACCAATTTACTTTGTATAAATATAATACAGAGCTTCAAGGATACATATTTATACCACGATATTGAGAAAAATATCAGCGTTTCTGCTATGTCGCCTAATGTAATATAAACGTAAAAGATAATGTAATATGCAAATTATGTATATCACTCGTTTAAGACGATAAAAATTTAAAGTTGATTTGCATAATAAGTAGTATCGGTTCGCGTAACTACATTACTAAACATGTAATTTTCACCCTCTTGTAAATTTGCTAACAAAACGCAATCATTTTTCTGTAATTAAATTATTAAGTGTTTTATTTGCATACCGTCTATATAATCATAGATTTTTCAATTTTCAACATCAATTTTCAATTTATGCGCTGTATATAGATTTTAACAAGTTTATTTGTGTTGTGTCATACAATTATTTTTTGTTTTATCGATACGATCTAATATAACCTCAAGTACTATATGTAAGGCAATAAAATTAATTTAATAAAACTGTCAGAGCGCGCGATCTATCCCACGTTTATTAATTTATCATTTAAGTGATTTTATATCAACTGTATCGATTCATTTAGTCGATGGAATTGTAAATCAGCGATGTAGTTTATGATCGCGGAAATTTTATTGATATATCTTCTTGGGTATAAATATGTACATTATTCCTACTTAAAACATATAATTGCTCTGAATATTGCTTCCGATCAAAGTTCATTCCGTATTTTTGAGAAGCACATCAGAATCAATAAAAAATGCAAGTTTGAGGATTTTTTCACCTAAATAAAACATTAACAAATTTTAATCAAATGGAAAGTTTAATATGATAATTAGACTAACCACATTAAAAACGGAGAATACCAACAAAGCCAAAAAGACAACAACCAATTAAGGTACAAAACCGCTTAAAAAACGAAAATAAACTCTTAAGAATTTTATAACAGGTAAACTTTTTTCCAAAATGCTCAAACAACAAACATATCCAAAGCTTACCTAAATATACAAGCCGTCAGGCTCAGACCAATTTTAAAAGAAGCTTAATTTAAGGGGGATACATTTTACGATTTCCCATAAGAGCCCATGTAAAATTGAACATTTTTGATTCAAATTTTATGAATGAAAAATACTCGTAATAGAAAATATTTTTAGGTTTATATTTAAATCAAACCTTTGAGTATAACATATTTTAGAACCAATAACTTAAATTTAGTAATTTGATTAATATAATTAAAATAAAATTGTACAAATTTACTTTTTCTTTGTATGTATATGTAAAAAATTTGGAAAAATGCAGTATAAACTTATAAAAACGAAATCAATGACGTAAGATCTTGTTTTGTAAACACAAAATTTTTTTTTTTTTGATGTTATGAAGTTGCCTACACAACGATTTTTTAAATTAAATATTTTTAACAGTGCAATAATTCTGTTAAATGGGAAACTAAGTATTTACTAACGTACATATGTAGTTAATTTATTTAATGTTTTATTTTATTTGGTAAAGTATTTTATGCTTTTCAAATATACAGGTCGATTATAGAATCCGCGTGGACGCGGAAATATTCTAAAGTATTCATTTGTGACAGAATCACGTTTTTCTTTATCACTCGACCACACTAAATTCAATGATTTAATCATTCCGACCTCAGTGCCCTCGATGCCAAACCAATATCCGGTTGTGAAAAATGAAATGGCTTCAATCACATCACTATTTGTTTTCGACAATAAAAATTCCTCTAATTTTGATAATGTACTATTGAGGCTTTAAAAATGGGTTTCGCTCCAAGAATGTTTTAATCAAGATAATGGCATTCTTGCACACCAAGGTACTTTTATCGTCTAACCGATCGATAGCATTCACTAATATTTTATGTTGATATAACAACGGCACAGCATAAGCCTCTTTCAGCTGATAAAATATATTCAATGCCTTTGATCGTACATGTGATTTAACATCCATCATGTGATCGAAAAGTTTTTCGAGAAAATCATCTCGCACCAGCTTCTTTTACTTCGGTCAATTCTTCCGACGTTAAATCTTTCAGTATTACATCGCTCATCATTTTTAATATATAAATTCTTAGAGCGTAGGAATGATTGTTTAACATTTCCAATGAAATTACGTTCAACTCGGTTACAAATAAACTTGTTCGATGTGGAACTATTTGCGGTTTTGCTAGAAACGATAAATTTATACTAATCAGCTAATAAATAATAAAATAATAAATAAAAATAAATAAATTAATTTAAATAATTTAAAAAAAAAAAATTCAACTTACTACTTTTCTCCATTGACAAATATGATATTTGTTTAGAATATGTCAAAAAATTAGCTTTTCCATTTTGTACACTGTCAAGTGAGAAACTAGTGACATCTGTAGTTTACCACAAAAAATACATTTTTCGGTTACTATTTCTGTTCGAATGAGTTTTAAAAATTAATAATCCGTTTTATTTGGTTTTCCCCGGACTTATTATGGTTAATAGAACAATCAAATGTCAAAGTGGTTTTTATGTGCGAAATTTATGTGGATTAATATTAATTATTTGAAAAAAAAACAACAATTTTATTAATATATTTTATTAATATATTTAAGAATAAACAATTTATCAGAGCCAATCAAAACTTGAAAATCTTGAAATACAATATTTTATTAAAATCACAAAAAAAAATTTTCTTAATTAATTAATTTTTAATTGACGGTACCTTTTACTTGAATTAATTTTCGTATTTTTAATTGAGCTGATGAATTCTTTTTGTTAAACTCATTTCCACCGTTAGAGATAGGAATATCATTATTCAAATTTCATTCAAATCATTATTGCAATTTTTGAATGTTGAAAACAAACGCATCGTCCGAATTTTTCGACTTCAAATCAATAATGTCCGGATGAAATAGATTCGCATGCTCGTTAATCTTTTTATTTACTAAATTATACTCCTAACTTGCTAAAACATTATTTTGATTTGTTTTTCTGAAATATGAATTTATTTCAATTTCTTATTACCGCCATCTGATTTCAAACACGAAAACTACACGGCCATTTTGTTTTTTTTAAACTTTTTTAATTAGTCGAGTTTATAAGTAGGTGTCACTATGGCTTATTACAAAAAAAAAACATGAACGAAAGGTATGACGTCATGAGGTGGTAAAGATGTGTTTGTAAATAAAGGGGTTTTACTAAAACATTAATTAAATATCTATAAACAAGATTTTATTAATTGATTTTCAAATCGTATATTTACCAATCATTCTTCTTGATAACGTAGAAATCAAAATTCATTTTTGTAAGATTTTTCATTTAAAAAAAACGATATTAAAAAAACATAACTTTTCATATGATTTGTATGAAAAATTCATTTTTTTTTGTCTTTCTATCCCCCTTATATTAAGTTCGAATTTTAACCTGACGGCTTGTATATTTAGGTAAGCTTTGACATATCATACCAAAACGAACTGGAACACGCAGGTACATAGGTTTTAACACTATACCATTTTAAACAAAATCGAAAAAGGGCAAAATTTAGTGAGGCTTGAATAACTCAAAATAACAAAAGCAATAGTAGTAACTTGATAAGAACAATAGAGAGTTGAATGACAAAATCAACGCTAAAACAAACAAAATCGATAAAGAAACTGATGAAGGAATTAATTCCGAAACCACAGTTTCTTTACCTGTAAAACTGATTATCGCATTAACGAATATAACACAATTATACCCTAGACAGACTATGGTTTAATAAACAAAGGGATTAGCTAAAATCGAGGTTGACACACTGCGACTAATCTCGAAAAATTCACTAAATCGGTTCTATTAAATCGCAGTGTGTCTAGGGTATTACAGAAACAAAGCAAAACAGTTTTTAATTTTTAATAATAGGAAAATTGTTAATTGGTATAGTTTTGGGACAGATACACGATTGTTTAGCAAGCAAGTATTTTTGTTATGAAATAAACAAAATATCTGCTATTTTGCTCATAGACAAAAAATTGAACATTTACATATATCGTGTTTTTTGCAAAAATTTGCTAAATTATCGGGTATCTACCCCATTATCGGTGGCTCACATTTACTAAGCACATGGGACAAACAATTTGGTATTCGTATTAAAACACAGTCGTTTGTTCCAGGTTGAGTGGTCTTTGAAATTGGCAAACTAAATTGCATCAGAAAACCATTATTTTTATCTTTAAATTATGAAAAAAACTGGGTTAAATACCTAAAACTTGCAATCAGCAGACTTGCAATCAAAATGACAAACATACAAAATAAACAAAATCCCAAAAAAACACCATTTCGCAAGAAATCTAATGTGACGTAATTATGCCGGTATGATTCCCTAAAATAGAACTGATAACAAACCAAGACCTTTTTCATATGTTTAATGTTTATATAAAAATATTAATTCCATAATAAAACAACTTCCTGCAAAATCATATTGAGGAAAAAAAATATTTCCGCGAATTGAAATAAGTATGTATATTGTATAAATACAATCACAATTTTCATTTATTACATTAATCAAAATTATTTGTAAAATATTAACACACTTCGAGTGTATTATCAAAATTATGGGTATAGTTGGCGTGCACGTGGTTTATACACACATTTAACACGTTCACATTTAAATCTTCAAGTATCATATTTCACAATTTTACATTGTATGTTTATACAATTTTTGTACTTACTTCTATTCAGTTGGTTTTATTTATATAATGTCGCGTGTATGTTGTGTCCGACACTTAGTGTGCGCTTTCCTGATTTTAAATAATTGAGTCACAATCTGAAATAGAATAAGATAAAATTATAAATGAATTTTATGTTTCAAAGAATTAATGTTTGTTGCTATAAATAATTTTTTTTTTTTTGAATGATTACTAAAAAAATCTATTTCTAAACTATTATTTAAAAAATGTTGTCTCTCTTCACTTTTCTTTTTTAGTTTTTTAAGTGTAGACAAACTATATAGTTTACATACAAGAATATCATGAAGTGTCGTGTGACAGTGATAAAATGCTGTTGATATTTCCTATAGAATTATTTCGTAAACACGTGACTCGTTTTTTTAAAATTTATTGTAATACGCTGAATACAGGCACATAACGTAAATACAATGTAAATAATGTAATGCAAATAAATTATGAGCGCGCGCGATAAAAAATAAAAATGACAAATACCGATTAATCAGTGAAAATACTGGAAATTTCATAATTCCAAAATTTGTTGCGCGGTTTGAGAATTTAGAATACCGCAGTCTATTATTGGTGATTTGGTTTTGAATAGTAGAATAGAATTATATTCAAGGCAGGAAATGGCCAAACCCGAAGAAAGGTGAGAAAACATTTAGCTTTTCTTCTTTGAATGCAGTAAAGCTTTGAGCCTGAAAAAATTTCCGAAATATAAGGTATTAGGCAATTTATAATATTCGAACGATTTTTGATGAGAAATTTTGATTTGGCTCCTTTCAAATTGCTCTCCATCGGATACTGTAAGTAAAATATATCAAACACGATGAGTCCCTAGGAACGTATAATACAATCGATAATGTTTGCATGCTGTTATAGACACTCAAACAGATATGGCTAGCTGGAAGGTTGGAAATACGTCTCCTATAAATCATGAGCTTCTTAATGCAGTACCAATATTTTCTTTTCATAAAATTTGTCCCAATGACAGTAAAATTTGGTTCAGTGTGTGTATGCCGCTGTTTTAAGATATTTAAGAATTTCACAAAAATGTTAAAAGATTTTAGGATTTCATGCATTTAAAACAAGATATCAAGAATTTTAGAGTTCTAAATTGCTCAAATTAAGAAAATTAAAGAATTTTGACAAGTTTAAAAAAATTGACGAAATTTCCTGAATTTTTAAAAAATTGCCAATTAAGAATTTAGGAAAATTTAATTAATTAAAAGATTCCAATAATTTTAAGAATGTTAGATTAAGAGCCGACACTTTCTCTTACAATTTTTGGAAAATTTAACTTGATAAAATAAATAAATATTCAAATTGTTAGAATTTAATAAGGGAGCTAATTTTCAGGCGCGAAGTTATTGAGATTCTGATCATCTTTAAATTCTCTAAGTTTGCACATTTTTCGAGAATTTTAACAAATTAAAACAACTTTAAGAAATTGCGTTTTTTAAGGTTCTAAGAAATTAAAGAATTCAAAATTTTTGAGAGATTTAAGAATTAAGATGAATTTAGATCATTTCAAGATACCAATTTATCAAGAAATTAACAAATATAATTTTCATTAAATTTTAAGAACAACAAGGAAGTTCGAGAATTTTAAAAAATTTAAAGATTGGAGTTTTATGATTCTAAGAATTTTGAGAACTGGAATTTTTTGTATTTCATCAAAAGTGCTTGGTCCCTTGGCACTTCTGTAATTGTTGATTCTTTAAGAGTTTAATCAAATTCAGAAATAAAATGTTTAAATTGTTCAAATTTCTTGAAAATTCAAAAATTTTCAGGAAATTTTAAAAATAAATCTCTTAAAGAACCGAGTCTACCATACAATAATATTTTCAATTTAAAAAATTCAAAAAGATTTTTAATTGGCTGAGAAAATGAAAATTTAATTTTTTCGGGTCTAAACAATTTTTTAAATTTTCATTTTCTCAGCTAATTAAATTTTTTTTGAATTTTTTCAATTGAAAATAATCTTGTATGCTGCACTTGGTCAAGAACCAGAAGATTTTAACGAAAATAAAGCAATACTTTTGGAATTATATCGAAAAAACTAAATCCGATTTTTCTTTTCGTTTTTCAGTGGGTAAAGCGCTTTAGTAAGGAAAAAAAATCTCAATCTTCGATGGAAGAAAATCTCGGATTTGAAATTTATGAAACTTATAAATCTTATGAATCTCATAAATCTTAAGAATCTTATGAATCTCGTGAATCTTATTGGTCTTACGATTTTTGAAATTCCATGAATTTAAAAGAACCTTATGAATCATAGGAGTCTTATGAATTTTATTAATTTCATAAATCTTAGAAATTTCATGAATCTTATAAATCTTATGAATATCGTGAGCATTACGAATCTTATGAATCTATGTATCTTAAAAATCTTATGAATCTATTATATATCTATTAATCTTGTGAATTTTATGAATCTTATGAATCTCACGAATCTTATGAATTTATGAATCTCATGTAGTTTATTAATCTTACAACTCCTATAAACCTTGTGGGTTAACTAAATCTTTTGAACTTTGGAATCTCAAGAATATTTTGAATGTTATGGAATGCTGAAGTCTATGAATTTAAATGAATCTTATAAAACATAGGAATCTTATGAATATTATTAATTTTATGAATCTCTTACAAACCTTATGAATCTTATCAATTTTATGAATCACATGAATCTTATGAATCTTACGAATTTTATGAATCTTATGAAGATTATGAATTATATGAGTCGTTTGGACAGTCGTTGAATTATTTTATGAATCTGATTAACCGTATGAACCTTATGAATTCTGTGAATCTAATGAATATTATGAATGTTATGAATCTTATGGATCTCACTAATCTAATGAATCGTGTGCGTCTTACGAATCTTATGAATCTTAAGAATCTTGTGAATCTTATGAATCTTATTAACCTTGCGAATTCTATGAACCTTGTGTATCAACTAAATTTTATGGATCTATGAACTTAAACGAAACTTACGAATCATAGGAATCTTAAGAATTTAATTAATTTTATGAATCTCTTGAACCTAATGAGTCGTACGAATCTTATGAATCTAATGTACCCGATGACAATAAAAATACAGAGACTGTTTTTAATTTTTTTTTCTCATCTATGTAGAATGCTTTTTCAAATTATCTGTTTTTCGTATGTGTGCAATAAAAATAGTATTTTCATTAAAAAAAATCAGTTCTCTATTGCTATTACTTTTCGAGTTAACTATCATGTCTAAAAAAGTCGTCTCACTCTCAAAGATTGAACTGTACGAAGCTCGAAATTCGACAACCTAAGCCAAGTTAATTAAAATGTTTAAAAGACGGTTAGATCTTGAACGCTTCTAACAACAATAACAAAATTAGCACCAAATATTTGTCAGACTTTTAGATGGACTCTTAACCTGGAGGAGCGACTCAATGGATTGGCATTATTAACTTTTCACAGAGATGTGGGTATATCAATAGATGGTGTCTTCGATGATTGTCCTTAGTGTCACGACGAATTCATATAAAATTATAAAAAATTAATAAAAATTGAATTTAAATTTAAATAAATCTTTTTAAAGAACCCCCCCCCCCCCCCCCCCCCTTAAAAAATGTCTGGTTAAGCCACTGGTGTTGGAAAACCTGTGTTTGTGTCATCTTTTCTGAACAAATTAATTTTGAGCTCAACCAATGATCAAAATTTCGTGGACATTCGTTATGAACTTATCGTAAGTTAAGACATTCGTTATGAACTATTGGTAAGAAAAACTCTTTTGTTTGCAAAAATTGTTTAGTTGGTTCGAATGTATTCAACAACTTTAGTTTATTTGGCCCATGGAGATGTTAGTGATTCAGATGAAGAAGATTGTCTAACAAAACATATGAGGCGCAATCTGCAAAACAATTGTAGATGGTTTAGTAGAATTGTGGATGAGCCATGCCAGCAAATCGGTAATATAGTGGTTTCTCGTTCGTTTATTTCGTCCACCTCTCAATATTAAATTTTCAGCCAATAGTTAGTTTCTTGTTAATTTAATGGTTTAGTTGCTTGAAGTGTAACTTATAAGTGTCATAACAAAGCACAATATTTCTGTTAGCAGGTTGGAAACAATGAAACTATTACGATTCTCTTTGTACATTTTACATGTGTTTTTCATGGCAATTTGTCAAATTTTCAACCATTTTGGAATTCATCCAATTGGTATAGTAAAAGTGAAAAACAATATAAAGTCTACGTTTTACTTGCAGTTTTAGCGTTATTGGCCTTCAAGCATATACGAATAGATTAATTAGTTTTTGTTAAAAAAAAGGAGGAATGCCAGGAAACTCGATTTAACTAAATAAAATTACAAATAATTATATTCAAAATTTCGCGAAGAATTAATCAAGAAAACACTAATAATTTAATTCTTATGAAATATTTAGTTTTGATGTATAATTCTCCGTTTGTTTGACCTCACACTTGATACGAGGCAGTTTTATCTTGAAATTAAATTTGTCAATTTAAATTTAGTAACTTTAATTGGATTAAATAAAATGACTTGTTGTTTAAGTTCAAAAAATTATATCTTTAACGAATTGAAATCAGATAACAAAAAATACTGTTTCTGCGGCACTACAGCTAATTCCAACTAATCATTTTTAATTCCAATTCAATTATATTTACCCCGGATCTAAATAATATTATCGAAATAAAAAGAATTAATTTACAACATCGGCGCCAGATATGTGTGGCACAACTAAATTATAAGCGATGTCACGGTTTCATTAAAAAAAAATCGTACATTTCTCTGCCAACACATAGACACACAGCAGTTCGCGTATTTTTATGATAACAAGACAATAATCCAATTTGCTCAATTTACTTTAATTGTACATAATCCAAAATAAAAGTGAGTGTGGTGTCAACAAGTTCGTCGCATTAAATAAAATTTCATTTTAAATTTGTATAATCATACGTTCAATACATTTTAAAAATGTTTTAAAAGCTAAATTTGTAAATTGATGTGGTTAAATTTTTCTTTAGAATTTCGTAATTTACATATCGCTTGGGGTTAATTATGTATAATACAAGCGAAACGCGCAAAGATGTGTTTAGACGACGTTTGGCACTTTGATCGGTCATTATCGTTACTGTACAAGGAAAATAATAAAAACATTTAAATCAAGTTCACGATGGTTGTTTATATGCTCGAGGCATGATCAAATCTCTTTATAGCAACAAAAGTTGTAAAATATATTATTGTTGACATAAATTTGCCTCTAAAAAAAATTATATAATATTAGTTTTGTTGGTGTAGATCAGGAGAGTTTATTTGATGGAGGTCGTCATAATTCTAGTCTAGACATGTTGATTATAAGTATGTAAATTGAATACATTATTCAAAAAAAAAAATTAAATGGCGAATTTAAACGAGAATTCAATATAACAACATTTTGGTGGTGTCAAATTCACCTTTGCACACGCAAAATCGCAAAGATGAATGAATAGAATTAGAGCATCGTCTTTTCGGTACAGTTAAACTTTCTTTTGAAAACGGCAAATTCAATTTCTCCAATACTACTGCTTCCATGTACACCCCTTGTCAAATCATTGCAAACAAAATAAAATCATGGTGATTTGAAAAAAAAAACAAATAAATTCACATTCCATTCATTGCTTTGGTAATTATAGTCGATGAATAATTCTATTTCGCCTTTATTCCAATGAATCTTATAAATAAACAATCGTGTTCACGTTCACGAGAGAGGTGTTTAAAAAATCTTTTTAATATTATAACAAATAAAAAATTTAATAGTATTTTTAGATATAAAAATTAAACATAAAATATTTAGAAAAAAACTACCAAAGTTATGGATTATAGGTAAAATTAAGAAATTAGATAAGAATTTAATTGCATAGAAGAAAAAAACCAGTTTACACTGGCTATTCCGGATGCCGAAGTCTATAGCAAATTTCTTATCGAAATAACGATAATTTTAACAACCTTACAAATTTATTATGTTCTTATTTGTTACCGCAGTAACACCGGAGAGTTTGTTAACCTACAACTGTACATAGTTTGACTTTAACAAATTCCTCATCGAGCTGTTTAATCTTCAGTCAAATTATTAGACTAGTTTTCATTGAGAAACGGTGTTTTTGTGGACCAGTACTTTTCGAAATAATTCGTGGTTCCAACTTTTTCTCCTATTATATTAGAGCTATCTGAAATCTGTGAAGTGCTAAAGCGGTCATGATGCACTGCAGGTTTGTGATGGAACCAGATTGTGCATAACACGGAGATGGCCCTTATACACCGAACGCCTAATATTCCAACAGATTTGCCATTACAGTTAAAAAGGCTCCATTGTCCCGTTAAGCTTTGTAATTTAAGGGGAGACTCTTCAACTATAATGGCAAATTTGCTGGAATAATAGCAACTGCTACTTTAAATAAACGGTCAAGAATTCAGCCGCTGCTTAAACAGCACAAAAAACTCTAAAAGCTGGCGGAAATTTCTGCTAATTATAAGACCAACGAGCTCGACTGTCATTGCCCAAAATTGTCGTTTAACAACATTTATAATTTGGGTTGAATAGAAGTAATTGACGGAAATCGTGTATTTTTGCTGCATTTTAAAAAACTTAACTTTGGAGTGACTTACAGTAAAATTGCAGCTAACTGCTTCAAATATATTTCTTCAATATTTACAAAACTCGTTATTTTCAATAGTTCGGAACGTATCACACTTATCCATAAATAGAGTCAATAAAACATGGTTATAAAGCGTTAGCGCCCAACCTCTTTGTAAATAAAATCAAAAAATCTTCACTAGCAGGATGGATTTTACACAACTATTTTCATGTTACCCAATCAACCGGAATTCTCATTATATTGTTGTTAAACGAATTTCGATGAATTTTCCAAGATGTGCGAAAAAGAACGAAAGTAAAACAGCGCAAAATGTCACAATGGTCTCCAACTTTCAACTTAAAATGTTGCCAACTCGAATAAGTTAGTTTTTTCTACAAGATTTATAAAACGAGCAGATCGATCTATCCAACATTTTTTGGGTTATTTCTACGCTCAGTTAATAAAAAAAACGCACTGGGAAATTCATTTCATTTATGTTTCAATAATTTAAAAAAAGAACAAAATAAAACAAAATTACGGTTAAGCACGTTAAACTTATTTTATAAGATACGCACGAGCGAATCTAATGCTTATCTTTCATTCCAAAATTTACGTAATTTGGTTAGTACATATACAAACATTTACCCTCGTTGCGCATTATGAAAGAGTATTGAAACATAACTGAAAGCAAATGTTCTAGTTATGTTTAATCTATTGGTTAATAAACGTTGCTACCAACGGTCTGTAGAAAGACTTGAGTTTAAAGCCAAGTTCCGCTCAAATATTAAGTATTTTGGAAATAAATAATGAGAGGTTTCTCAATATCGAAATAGCTTCAACTAAACATCAATTAGTCGATCTTTCAACCATTTAAATGAGACAATATCAGTCAATATATTTTATTTAAATTTCAAAGTAGACACAAAATGAATTCTGCGTTCTGGTTGAAACCTAACTTATCCGTTCCACACCGTTTGTTTTAAAAACGTTCTGCACCGTTCATTTTACAAAACATAATGCAGTTATTTCGGTAGTTCACCTATTTCATAATAAATAATATTTATTAACTAGTAAAAAAAATTCGATTTTAATCTTGGTAAATCATATTCCGCTTAGAGAATATTTTAACAATTACAAATAAGAAATAAAAAATGCTTTTGTTTGATTGCCTTCTTGCCTTCATTCATTCATACAAAATGAGTTTTGAAAAAATTATAGGGCGAGGCGAAACGGATTCTTTCCTTTGAAGAGAAAGTTAGTAACACAACATTTACAAATACAACGCCGAATCGTACCTGGAAAGTTGCAAAGCAAAGCTCTACTCACTACGTACGACCGAGGGCAATATTTCATATAATTTTTTCACGGAACGAGAATTGAACTCTCAGAGACCGAAATTGGTGTCATGAAAATTAGAATTTCAGAAAATTCAATTTAAGGAAAATAAGAATTTGCAGGTGAGAATTTATGAGTTATGTGAACTTATTATTTAAATTATCTTCAACTTCTGATCAAACCAGCAAAACAAAATTGAATATAAATCCGGAATTTTTAAACATGGTAATTTAATTGTACCTGCCACAATAAAATAAATAAATTCCTCGCCGTCTTAACCTGATACTCGAAGTCTAATTCAAAATAACATAATATTTTAAACTTTTAAAAATGAAAATATCTTCGACAGCCACAATATACTGGCAAGGGTCCAATAATAATTGCAATAATTTTATTGGAACGTATACACCACATACTTATTTTTAATTTTGAAGAAATGAGGCAAATCATACATTTACATAAATAAATACGCACGCTTCTAAAATAAATAAACAAATTTAGCACATAGAGCTTCCCAATGCCACATTTACGTAAACAATTATATGTATTACGTATATATTTTTGATAAACAAATATAGTAATCTTATCGTTATTTAGGTGGTGGTGTTGCGCGGTATATAATGATAACGGTATAATATAAAAACATTGATTATTTTCAAGCCACATTAATATATTTATTGACATCCACAAACAAACACAGCTTTATAATTTCCCTAACACAATAAAAAATTTAATAAAATTACATAAATATAATACTATATGGGTCAAACGCGTGTTTTAATGGAGAAACTAAGAAAAAAAAATGTTACGCAAAATCGCGTGACTTTAAATTTAAAAATAATAAATATTACCGCCTGTACGTATGTACATCAACCTAAATTTATCATAAACCATGTGAAAATTCTCCGCGTGAAAATTCGGTGGATGTTTGTTTATAACGTAATTCACATATTATATAATTTTCCTCGTGTGTATGTATGTATGTATGTGTACACACGAAATTTCCCCAACACAAAAATTTTCAAAAAATGTGTAGCGTCTTAATTCTGTGCACTCAAACCAAACAAAATTTATGTTCACATAATAATGAATGTGACATTTTGATTGATGTGTGATTTTCTATTTTTGGTTTGTTACGCGGGCGTGGATAACAAACGTCTGTTTGTTATGATTGTTTTAACTGCACAAAACAATAATAATTCGACCGATATATGGAAATTTAAACACAAAAAAATTTATATTTAATTTCAAATTTCATTCATAAAAATTTTGGATTTTACACGTTTGAAGGGCGATGGCAGTACTATCTATTTAGAATATTGATTTTTCCGTGTATATAGTATACGAATACGGTCAATACACTATTTGTTAGAAATGGAAATTTTTATTCCGATATTGTAATTATCCAAAATAAAAAAAAAATGTGTACCTTTATATAAGGCCATCATCATGAATCAGCAAAAATAAAATATAAAAGCGATTCTACGAGTATTGATTTTGTAGAACAAACGAGTCATGGTGGTGTGATAAAATCGATCATATAATTATCGAAAGGCGTAAATGATTCTGGAACTTATTGTTTTTTTCGGGGCTTTATAAAATTAACATTAAATATTAATTAATACGAAATTACAAAGACGGTTGTAAATTAAAGGGGATAAGAACAAATTTTATTTGCATCCCACACAAACTTTGAAAAGGATTAGAATTGCAGACAAGAAGGCGGCATTTGATGACGTAGATTTGTTTCAAGGCTGCGCATATTTTCCCTGATAAATAAGGAATATAAAATCTGTTACGCACATTTATGATTGTGTATTTAATAGGAAGATAACAATACCGATTCATCTACTCGTCCGACATTTATTTAAAACATCGTTAAAATGAAATCCATAGTTTCTTAAATAATTAATGATGTTGTTTATCAAATGTTATGTGCTATTTAGAATATATTTCCCATAGTCGAAAGGTTATAGCCTTAATCTTGATTCAGAGAACAAAGCGATTTTTCTTTGTTCGTAAGTGAGATTATTTTCTATTTTTCGAGATCAAGAAAAGCGTCACAAAAAAACAATGAATTATTTTTAATTTGTAGAAATAAAAATCTACATGTGCAAATCATCATAATAGCTGACACGGTATCGGATTTATTTTAAAGCCCCAAAATTACAGCCCCAAAAACTCATTTTCCAGTCCAATATATTTTTAAGTTTAAAATTAACAACATTATAAATCGGAAGGGATGACACTGAATTTAGTAAAAATGAACTTATTTTACGGAATGATTTAGATTTCCTGCAAAAGATGAACATGGAAATTCATCAGAATACAGGTAAATTATTTTGGAGAGATCGATCCGGTTTTAGCAGTAAAATTGGTATAGGAATCTCCTGTTCTTCTCAGATGCAACTAAATATTAGGATTTTCAGTTGGAAAGAGGATAAATTAGATCACTTAAGTTAAAAGTGAATAAATTTTAGGAGCACTCTTTTAGCTTAAAATACGGTAAGGTGTGTATAGAACCTCTCCGTTAGACATAGCCTTGGATGTGCAAATACATAATAGTATATTGTGATATTCCGACTGGTTCATTAATCCATGAACCATTTTAGTAATCCTGAAATTTTAATCTCTAGTGTTGAGTTTCTAATTTGTTTCCATCAAATTTTTATTTTTAATTTCCACATAATGGATAGACAAGGTGGATGGGAGAGTAACTTGTAGTTGTCGCCGTCATTATAACTATATGCGGGAAATTTACAGTTTATTGATTTGGGCGGCGATTTAGATAGATAAGTTACATAAAATTACAAATACATAATAAGAGACATAATTAATATGCAACAAAACACGGTCAATTTGGTTACATCTGACGAAGAGCCGAACAGATGTACTGTATAGTTTATGGTAAATGATTTGTCGGGCAAGGTAACCAAATTTAATAAAAGCTAAACTTTTTCGAGGACCATTTGTGAGGTTTGTTGTAGAACAAAGCGAACTTTGTTTAGAGGTTACATATTTTAATGTTCTCCTTCCTGGAAGACTAATATTACTAATATTTTCGATTCGTTATCGATTATTATTTAGTATTGGATAACTTCCAATGATCTTCCAATCGTTAATCAAGAAGAGATAATAAAGAAGACAAGGGAGAAAGATGGCTCCATTAAACCCTAGACACACTGCGATTTAATAAAACCGATTTAATGAGTTTTTCGAGATTAGCCGCAGTGTGTCAGCCTCGATTTTAGCTAATCCCTTTGCTTTTGCATAGAATACTTAAACTAGTTTAGCTAAATCGGATTTATTAAACCACAGTCTGTCTAGGGTATTAGGCTCAATTAATGTATTCTTACCGGGCGATGATTTCGAATCGTATGAAGACGGCGTACGTGAAAATAATGGGTAATGAAAGACATCAAGCAAATTTAGTTTTAAAGAATTGTTAGATATATTAAAAATGCATTTCAAGCTAATGCACAACTATATCAAGCCCAAGGAGAAACCGTTTCTCATTGGAAGGGAAGACGTCTTATCTAGTAGACTCATTGTCGGGTAACGAGATGATCGAATTCACCGAAAACTATTTCAAAAGGTATAGATGGAAAATTCGAATATTTCTACAATAGTGCTCTGAATATGGAAATATGTATCATCAAGGGAAACAAAGACGAACCCATCAACTAATTTTGATCTAACCAGTACCGTTTACAACGTAAATTTTTGTAGAGAAAATTCAGGTTAATCTAAAGAGTAATTACCACCATATTCAGCAAAAAATCGAAATCCGTTACATAGTAAGTGGCAACCGAAGTCCTTCACAAATAAATATTAGTCCTCAAATATAGTCCTAAAATATTGGCTGTGATTCACGTGCCCACAGTAGAGCCATACATCAACGATACGTCATAACTATACGTCATATGACTTTATCAACAGATCTACTTCTAAACAACTTATCCGTTCATTTTAATAATATTTTAAAAGAGGTAGAATTAGGATGACCTGGCGATATAAGTTAGTCACCATACTATTAATCATAACAATTCAAGACCGAACAGATGTACTGAAGAAGAGCCGAACAGATGTACTGTACCTTTCGTTTACAATAAGACATCAAGTTGAGCCGGTAAAATATACCTAGTAGACCGGTCCAGCTGCCCTACCCAAAGCTTATGGTGAACTTCAATTGTGCTTAGAATGCGTGATAATCATTAAAGTGGTTAAAACTGAGCATTATCCCCTAAATTGTACTGTGTTTTGTGTGCGCGATTTAACTGGAGCATATCAACAAGTATTAATTTTTGAGAAGCCTCGTGAAGATTTGACCATTAATACCCATAAGGGTATGTTTTGTTATATAACATTACCTTTTCTCATGCAGCAATTTTAATTAATTTATATTAATAATTTATTCTATAGATAATATTCTAAACGAGGTAACAAGAAGAAATTATTTATGGTTTTAGATAAGCACTCATTCCTATAAATTTGCTTCAACATATGCCTTATTTTTTAAATTATTATAGTCTATTTATTCCCAATTTGCCAACTGATTCGTTATTCGTTAAGTCTAAATTGTTATTATCAAAATATAATATTCTTGAATTATACGACCCAAATAGGCGTCTTATCAAGGAAATTTTCAATCCAAAAATGTCAACTCCATCCGTCGCATCCGGCAAAAATACAAAGATGGGCTGTTATTTTCCCCTTTACAACTAAAATACAGAACATAGATAAAGAAACCAGATATGTAACATAGATACAAAAGTTGCGATTACTCACAACACAACCAACTTGAAATTGAGATGAATGGCATTAAGGTATTCAATTTATCAAATAATTAAAATTGTCAGATAATTTAATAAAATATTAGAACAGAATAGTAACACCGAATAGTTTAAAACAAGGTATCCTAAGTCTTTTAATGAAAATCATTTTGGGGCTGTCAGGATGAAAATGGTATCACGTATAACAAGTCGTGGTACAAAATGTGTTTTTAAAATATATTCGCTAAATTGATAGATAGACTTGTTTTCAGAGCAAATGTTAACTTACAATATGAGTCATATTAGCAGATTTTTTTCGATGAATGAACTGGAAATTTTCGAATATAAGTAGCATTTTTTCTTTCTCAATCTTCTTTAACCCTTATTCGGCACATTTCTGTGGAATGCCGTACTCATGCTTGAGCTTCTTGAAAGTGTACTTTTTAATGTAGGTAGAATAGGTCAAAATAGGTTATATAGTCAAAAAATTAAACTAAGTTTGTTTACCTTTAAGTTTGTTTTTTTACCTTTAGCTATTTAAAATTTATGACATATGAGCGTGGGGTGCATAGGATCCTAGTATGCTGAACAAGGGTTAAATATTTATTAATGGATATCATTCAAATGAGTTATACATTTTTTAAATAACTCAACTATCGAAAGCTAATAAAATTTAATAGATTAAAATTTAATGAGTTTTAATGTGTATGTAATAAATAACGTAAATTATTTAAACATTGTATTAAAATTATTTTATATGAAATCACAATTTACAAATTTAAATAATATTCATTTACTCCAACCTCCGCCTCTTCATTGAGAAATTTCAGAGAATTCTGACTGTTCAGTATCAGAAGTTTCAAACTGGCATGAGTTGATAATACACATACAAATTGAGCTCTTCACTTTCCGAAGTATCATCTATATCGTTAAGATAGCTGGTATCACAAATATAGTGGATACACTTGTAGAATCATAATTATTTATTTATAAATTTAAAAAGAATTTTCTACATTCGTGAGTTTGGACTAAGCAACCTTGAAGCAAGGTACAATCAAAAATTCCATTCCAAGAAAAGAATCAAAAATGTTTTATTATTTAGTAGAAGTACATGTGCCTAATGTGTTATAAATTATGACAAATTAATTTTTAATTCATAACCCAAAATGCAATAATTTAATAACAAATTTACTGTGAGAACGGAAGTAATTTTTTTATAGGAGGATTATAAGTTAAATTCAGTTCAAGGTCTATTCATTAATTAAACGCGACCAACTGTATAATTGTGATGTCTTTTAAATTAACCGTTTAATTAATCGTACTTACTAAAATCAGCCAATTTTATGGATGAATTATATTTATAAAGTTAGGTCTATAAAGTTAGCGACTCCTCGGAAGACACTTTTCCCAAAAAGTATCAACAGTATATTAATTTCATTAAACTGCATTAAGCTACGTTAAATTGGTTTCAATTGATTTGGTTAGATGTTACACCTATTTTACAAGGAAGATCCATCCCTGTAAATCTTATCTCTTTTCCATGTTTTATAAGTTAGTGTCATGTTAATCTGTTAATAACAATCTAAGCTCGAAAAGGGAAACAGATCTAATGAAATTGCATCAGCGATGTATCATCGGTTGCAAAACACTGTTTTTAACAATAACGTTCCTAAGGTTGAGCATAAAAGCTCTTTCCCCGTGCAGGGCCATTCCTACATACCTAGTTTGGGATTGGAAAAATGTTCCAGCTATTACGTTTAAACCACCTGGGCGATGACACTTTAAATTTAATGCTTCAAAATGAATCATTATAAGTAGGCTAAAATGTGGTGCTACTTTGATAATAAATTTTCTAATTATTAAGAACAATGGTTTTTCAAATCAAATCAGAACCTTCGTTATCCTAAGCTGTTTATTTCAAAATATACCTTGTTATCAATATAGCAGAACCGACTATATCCATTTTTTTAATTGATTTTATCTTTCAAATTTTCAAATGTTTTTAAGAAGAATAAATAATCGCGAAAAATTATAATTTTTGTTTTGCTAAGGAACAAGAAGTATTTTTCATTTAATTTGTGATGATATATTGTGAGACCTCACTCCTCATCCCCTTGTTTTACAGATAGCGTTAAAGTTTCCTAGACGGTAACAAGGGAATTTGTTACTCGAAAGATTTTGAAATTTCAATCAATAAAAGTTCAATAAAATGTCGAAGCAAGAAATTTGTTTTAAAGGCGGCTGCACGAGTCCGTCTCGTGCGCGTCGCATTTTGTGACGCGCTTTAAAATTAAACATTTTTCAACTCAGGAGGGGAAATTTTTTTTAGATTAGGGTGCGCAAAATGCGACGCGCACGAGACGGACTCGTGCAGCCGCCTTTAAAGCCTACTAGACATGTAATTTTTGGAAATATAGATAAGTTTAGAAATTTGAATTTTAAAATACACGGTAATCTATTCATTTTGCTTTAACACTAGAACTACCGACCGGTCAAAATGACCGATTTACATTTATTCAATTTATTTTTTTAATTATTATGTTAGAACTGTTTTGGAAATTTTTGATGATTTTTAATTTAATTACTTTATTGTCATATTAAAACTCAACAAAAATTTCTAAAATAATTCTAATAATAAAAAAAAATTAATTCAATAAATGTAAATCCGTCATTTTGACGGGTTGGTAGTTCTAGTGTTAAAGAAAACCTGGAAAGAATTGGAACCATGAAAGAATTGTTGCACAACAAAAATGTTTAGTTTTTTTGTTTAAATCCCAATGGAACCCATAGCCTATTACAATTGACGTCAAGATTTAACAAAAATCCTCGAAGCTATGTAGTTTTGAGAAAATCTATACGGGAGGTGTAACTTCTGTGACAACCGCTTTTATTTTAGACTCAAATGGTCCCAAATACTAACACAATCTGGTTATTTCTCAAACCTGCAAAATTCTTTGCCAAAGCGAAAAATAAAAATAATAAAACTGTATGTGGACTGGAAGGACGAATACGTTGTACATGACTTTTAATTCGTTTTCGATAGAGTTTATAGTCTCTTGTTGCAAGAATGAAATTGTTCTCTTTCCCCTTTTTTATTACGCTTTTTCTTATGCTATTTTAGTTTTTGTTTTCTTAATAACGATAAAATATCGCAAGTAATAATTTAGGTGGTAAAGAATGGGCTCATCCAGGATCCAGCATACGTGTGCATCAGTAAAAAACTGTGGAGCCTATCTACTAGTTTTAGTTAGACAAAACCAACTAGTCTACATTTACGTACAAATTTTTTTTTTCGTTTCAATGAAGTATTCTACACGTGTGGTGGATGCGCTCCATGATTAATAAAATTAGAAATAGAATGTTTCTTTATTCGAGAAGTATTTTTAATTTTAATTCATTTCTCGTTTGTACAGAAAACAAATTTCGACAAAATAAAATTAGTGTTTGTAATTTGTACTAAATTGTTCATTCTTGCCCTATTTATAATAGAAAAGGGACTGGAAAAATTTGCAAATCAATTTTCAGTTTACAATTTCAAATTTTGGTCAATTCAGGTTACACTCGTTTCGATTCGCTTTTTACACCTCTTTCAAAAAACAATCCGTGAATTCTCCCGTTGCATCCCGTGAAGCCTTTAGTATAAGCTAGTCTTCATAAACTAAACATTTTCGTTAAGCAATGTTAATAAAAATGGACTCGAGAAATCATACGTCACAAAAAAAGGACAAAAGTTAGTAAAATAGTGATTGGTGAAAAAAATGTGGGCATTTTTTTTTTTTTTTTTGATAAAATGGATAAAATAAGATGAATGGGGTTGATGCTGCTTGTCACGCGTAAACGAATATTTTGGGGGCATAAATATTTCAAAAAATTGTCAATAATAATTTGCCCAAAAAATAACATAAATTTTGTGACCAATTGAACGCATGTCCCAATTTGCCAACTTTTTTGTTGTTACAAAAAGAAACTTATATTTGTGACAAATTATGATGAGATAAAATGGTGATTGGAGAAAAAATTGGGGAAAAAGTTGTGACAAAATGTATAAAATATGCTAGATAGGGTTGAAGCTCAGTACATACCTGCGGAAGTGAGTCGAGAAAATCATCACACTTCACTCTCTGCCAATCAAATTACGCCATTTTGATATAAGTTCCTCCTCTTTCACCACAGTCGAGTTAAAAAATTTTCAACTCGCACTCCCGCAGGTATGTACTGAGCTTGACGCTGATTGTCAATTTGCGGAAATGAACATTTTGCAGAAAAAATTTGTCGGTTTTTGGTGGGATATGTGGCATTAATTTGTCGAAAAATTGCCAACAAAAATTTGTCACAAAAAATACTGTAAATTGTGTAACAAATTGGTGCAGAAAATCTGTTTTTTAATGGATAAATTCAACACGTATTTTGTATGTTCAACTTTTTTGTGGTAAAAATTAATTTACATTAGGGATTGGACCATTATAGTGTAATTTAAAGGTCGAGAACCTTACTTTGAAATAATCCAAGATCTATCTACGAATATGTATTATGAAAAATTGGTCTAAAATTTTATGGTGACAATTTTTGGTTTCTCGGGTTTTAACTATAGGTAATAAAAATAAAGGACAAAATTGAAAATTATACAAATTGCAACATTTATCCGGAATAAAGCGCTCAGGATGTTTTATTTGAATAAAACACTTAGTAGGTGCAATATTCGTTTAAAACGCCTAGGGGTTATTTACGGGTGAAGGCAGTAGCTCTTAGTATTAGTAAAAGAGGAGTAAATTTACCAAAAAATCAAAATATATAACCGACCAAATATTTTGCTCGACGTTTTGATTTTAGTGGTTGAATCGAACGACAGCAGAAAAATCAATCGATTGCGTCACAAATTGATTTTTTTTTTTTTTTTTGGTGAACCAAAAACAACGTTAATAATCAATTAGTTCTGATCTATTTGAAGTCTGAAACCACAAATTTCATTAAATATTAATCTTGCACATTTTAGTATTTCCCATGTCAAAACGTCGTCGAACTGAGTAAATTCAAAGATACACAAATACCTGTTAATGAAGTAAGACGAAAAGCGTGGTAAGCCTCAAAACCGTTTAAAAAAATTCAGAACTGGCGATTAAAGTTCTTAATTTCTTATAAGTGTGTTAAAGAAAATCACGTTCAGCCATGAGATTTGTACCTTGGAGTACACATTAGGATGAGACAGAAAACGTAAGATAATTTGTAATCTAACAAGCTTATCCGCCGTTTCAATTGTTTTTATTGCTACCGCCAGTGGCTTTACGCTTGGATCTTTCTTTAAATGAAACTGAAAAGGTACGTGTAAAAATCTTCCAATCTAAAGTCTAATGTTGTTATTGTGACTCGTATATTTTTTTAGTTTACGTTTTAACGAAGTTTCAAATAAAACTAATTCACCATTTTAAGCAAATTAAAGTCTAGACAAGTTACATGTTATATTATATTTCTAATTATGAAGGAAATTTGTTTAATTTTAATACTACCCATAACTGTGTATGTAGCAGCACAAACTGGCAGACTACAAATCTCGGAATTACCGCAAAAAAAAAGTCATGACGCAATACTACCAGTAAATGTAGACATCGCCCAATCAAGAAAATCGATACAGAAGGAAACTCAAAAATTATCCTTTTTCGCCACAATCCTAAATTTTTATTTTCGATTTCAAATCACAGGTGTTTCCGATGGGTACAGAAATGATGCAACATGCTACAAATATTTCACGTTTCAAACAGTTTTTGAGTGAAATTAGCACACATTGGTAGACTACAAATTTCGGAATTACCGCAAAAAAATCCTTTTATAAAGCACAAAAAAAAAAGTCATGATGCAATACTACCAGTAAATGTAGACATCGCCCAATCAAGAAAATCTATACAGAAGGAAACTCAAAAATTATCCTTTTTCGCCACAATCAAATCACAGGTGTTTCCGATGCGTACAGAAATGATGCAACATGCTACAAATATTTCACGTTTCAAACAGTTTTTGAGTGAAATTAAAAATCAATTGAGTTCTAAATTTATATCGTAAACAGCTCACCGCGCCCACATAATGAAGAAGAACAGTGAGACATACAATTATATGTATGTGTACATAAAAAACGTGTTTTTGATTTATTGATTATATTTTTTGTAAAGTAAGTATGCTAATTTTAAATTCAAAGCGATTTTATTAAAACAATACCTAGAAGCTAATAATCAAGGTGTGTTTATCACAGAAATAGTAAAAAGTGATGCAATCAATTTTTCGTTGTTGCACATCATGTATGTATGCAACAAAAATATTTATTCACCACCAAAGAGAGTGTTGAAGTTCAAAACTTCAAAACTAAAAATAAAAACGGGTTTTTTTTTTGTTACATAGTCTAAAATAAATTTTTCCACAGACGCTTATCGGTCTCTAAAATAAGAAATTCACTGACATTAAATAAAACGAATTTTTATTTATGTATGTAAATTTAAATTATGTATGTAATATAATTGCTTAGAATTTTTTTGCACAAACAAAACAAAACACTCACAACAACAAAATTTTTATTTTTTTAAATAGAACACGTGAATTTGAATATTATGTTTTGTTGTGTGTGCACGGTCTTCTTTGTAAAGAAATACAAAAAAAATCGATACAACTTTTTGTTGTATTTTTTAAACACACGTAAAAAAACCACGTGGCACAAAATTCTTTACAATCAAACTAAAATTTTACAAATTTGATGAATAAATAAATTAAATATTTTTTTTTTTAAACTTGCATACTTTTTTAATATTTCTTTTTATTTAAAAACTGTATTTATTCCACACATTTATATAATTTGTATCAAACACTAGAAATTAATACACTTCTTAAATTTATTTTAATAAATATAAACAAAACAAACTGAACATTACCCGAATAGCGCAAGCAAAATACTAAAATCAACAAAAAAATATTTTTGAAAGAACCGAAAAACAAAAAAACCGTTTTACTACACTAAATTCTATGTATACTACGATTGCCAAGAAAATGTGTCTCTGGCTCTGCCTGCATGCAATATGTCTGTACGCGTACGCGTAGCCTTATGTAAATGTATTGTGTATACATAATATTTATTGTACAGTGTACGTAGTGTAATAGAACAGAATTTAGCGGAGGATTTGAATTACTGCATTGTGGTAGGTAACACTATATGAATATATTAAAAGTTAATACATAAGCAATCCAATTATGTTGTTATGTTTTTAACTTTGTGAGTCATTTGATTCCACGTTTTTTACATTATTGTACAGTTAAGCGAAGATAATTTGAATTTCAAACCATTATGCCGGCTGTTAAATATTATTTAGTACATATACATCATAATGAAGAAGAAATGTCCAAAATTCTCAGAAAGTACCATCCCTTTTAATAAATTTAACTGATCTTGGGGCCTATTCTCGAATTCCACATCCATTTTCCACATGTGGACATCTGTCAAAGTTCACACAAAAACGTAATTCGTATATAAAACCAATGCGGCATGGACATTTTCCTATATGAGGGATTTTTTCCTCCTGCTTATCCCATTCGGAAATATTCCCTTAGCACCGAAAAAATTCAATTTTTATGAATTTTGATTTTTGACAGATGTCCACATGTGGAAAATGGATGTGGAATTCGAGAATAGGCCCCCTTGTAATTCAAAATTGTATAGTGTGACGATGATATTTACTTTACGTTATGCGGATATAGCAAAACTTGTTACAAATCATGTTATACAGCAAGGTATATGTTGTATCACTGCAGGTGTCGGTAAAGATTAAAGAAAGTTGTAAATCAAAAATCAGACTTATTGAATATTGTCTTGTTCATTCATACAATATCGTGATTTTTTAATTGCAATGGAATAGCCAAATGACATGATCGTTTATTAGAGAATTGCATGTGTAACTGGAGTCTTATCTTACTATGCAATCCGATGACAAATTCCAAAGTCTTTCGTTTAGTATCCTCCTGTAACAATTACGATTTTTTAAGCTGAATTACTGTAATTTTACTGTAGCAAAAAATGTACACATGCTCGCTAAGAATACTTACATATAAGCCGGGTATTATATTTCAAAGAAATACTATTCTATTTTCTGCTTTGTACTATACTTTATTTATACAAACGACATTATTCAATTACACTCATACTAATTTTATTCTTGAATCAGTCTCTACATTCACAATTTTTTACGTTTGCGCATTTATTATTCCTATCCATGTGTAAATTTTTTTTAACGCCACAAGAAATTCATTTAACCGGTTCGATTTGCACACACATATTATTTCAATATTTTTTTTTTATTGTGGTTGTATTTACTGTTAGATTATTTTCTACACTCGCGTACAAAAAATTGTAACCTATATACCTGTATGCGTATATCGCGAAAATTTTCCAACCAGATAACAATTTTGCGCGAGAACCAATTAAAATCAAAAATAATAAATTGGCAGCAAATTTATCCTTAATAATATTATAAATGCTGTCTGTCTGTTTGTTACGTTTTCACAGCTAAACCGCTGAACCCCTAATGGGGTAAAATGAGGTTTAAATGTTTGTATGAAAGTCTAAGGTTTTTAATGCTAGAAACATGAGAATCGGTATTTAGGTTAATTGTTCCATAAATAATAAAATGCCTGTATCTGCATTTTTAGAAAACCCATCCATCCTTAAGGACTTACATATAACAGGGGATAACAGTTTGTATGAGATAACGTTTTGAAACTGCTGAACCGATTTTGATGAAATTTGGCATGAAGATAGCTTGAACCCAGGTTTCATAGTAAGGTTTAAGTAAGTGGACAATTCACAGATGCACACTACTGTAGTCGTGCGGTGAAGCGGGAATGTGCACATCGCGAGAAATGCTTACACGAACGGGCAGACACATGAGGGTGGACGATGTTGTCGCATGTACCAAACCTAATAAAATTTGCCAGTCTGAATAAATTTTGCGTCTGAATAAATTCGGCTTTGTAAGTCTGATTATTTAGCGCGAAGCTCTAAGAGGGCTCGAGCTGCGAAAATTTCTCGAGAACCCAAGAAACCTCGGAGCAATTTCAGGTTCGCCAGGGCTTACAAGCAGAGGGTTATGCATCTCTTAGAACTATAGAGACGTTCGAGCAGTCTTAGACCTGCCGGAAGTTAGATGTAGAACGTCATGCGGCCATGGTTAAGGTTGAAAGCGAACCACCGCGATATATATCGTTAAATCACGGTAATTTAAGAGCGGAGAATTAAATTCACCTCCAAGATGCTGTCGCAAATGATGCAAATATTAATCCAAATAACTTTGGCAAAATGGTAATTTTACCGTCTTCTAGTCTAGAAAATCAACTCTTTATCTTTACCGTCTTCTACACTCTAAACTCAAGACGCATTCGCCTAAGTGTGCACGAATGACCATCGTAGCCTTCACACGTGGCCTGGAAGGAAATAGTCGATGAATTATTACCAGGACAAACCGCTCCATTCACCCCAGGTCAATTAACTAAAGAAAAATATAATGGGAAGTGTTTTATTTTATGTATTCTATAGAATGACAGAAATGCGGCGTACCACATTTCCGCATTTTAATTTGGTTAAAAGATAAGTTGAGACACAACGACAAGAAAATTATGATCCACGGTCCATGTGGAAAATCCTCAATCTCCTTGCTTAAAAGTCGAGAAATGCTCTTAGAAGCTCCCACGAAAACTTCAAAAGTAATTTTCAACTTTAGAAACACAGACCTCACAAATCACATAGATGAAGCACATAAACATACCAGTCCTTGTGGCGGTTTTTAGGTTTCCATTACCCGAAAGACATCCCACCATAACACACCTCAATCTTCACTCACAGGAACAAATAATTCTATGCCAGTAAATAAGCCAGTTTAGATGATGCCTCACTATGTCGCATCATTTCCTCGTTTCTTACTTCTTTGCCTACGAACTGATTTTGAAGTGGGGGTTTTTGTGCGCATTTTTTCACCAAAAAATTGTATTGCCTCACATTTGATGATACACTTCGCACTTTTTGAATTCGCTGTTTATTCGTCATTCTTAAATCAAAATTGTGTGATGCAGGGCAGCATGCAGGTTTTTTGAATAATTGAATTGCGTCACAACAATAATGAAAATAATTCTACACATACATAGGTAAATTGCAATTGTGATGACGGTTCGATATCTTACGCCCCCAATATGTTGATAAGTTCCTTTTCCCCAGTTAGTCCCAGTCACGGCTTGCACTTTTGGTGATTATTAATAGCATTATTGCCGTTGCTTTCAAAAATTATTTCTAGGGCTTTGTGGTTAAACTTTAAATAGAATTCGGTCATTTGTAAAAAACAGGTCTAAAATTCGGTCTAGACCATTTTGAATTTCGCAAATTTGGCTTAGATTTATATCAAAAACAGTATCGATTATTACAAAATGTACTTATGGTCCAAGAAAAAGTAAATCAAAGAAATCGTTGCATAACGTTTTTTATTTAAATAATCTTAGACTGCAGAGTATAGACAGGAAACAAACCGAATTATTTTTTTTACACAATAATCTTTTTATACAGGGTGGGCCATCTGTTAGTTCTTTTGTTCTGTAAATAAAACACACATTTTGGGATGAAAAGTCAAAATTTGTTATTGATAGTGAAAGGTTCTATGCCATTTATGTCTACAGGCCTGCACCGAACAACAAAATTTTCGATGACTTTTTACAATAAAAGCGGATCAATGACCTCATAATTACAGCCCGAATGTTGTTTTTAAGTTGTTGAATTGTTTGTGGATGATTCGCATAAACCTTACCTTTCAAATAACCCCACAAAAAATAATCAAATGGTGTTAAATCCGGGCTTCTTGGTGGCCAAGGAACTTCACAATTTCTTAAAATTATGTGATCAGCAAATTTTGTTGTCAATAAATGGATTGTTGCACGATTTGCGTGGCATGTCGACCGTCTTGTTGAAATCAAGGGTAATTCATTCAATTTGGGCCACAAAAAACCAGTTAACATGTTGCGATAACGTTCCCCATTCACTGTAAGGGCATTTTCCTGTTCGCTTTCAAAGAAAAACGGTCCAATGATGCCACTAGCCCATAAACCACACCAAACAGTGACTCTTGGAGGATGAAGTTCTGCTTCTTGAATAACATGAGGATTCTCCGCTCCCCAAATTCAATAATTTTGCTTATTGACGTATCCATTAAGATGAAAATAAGCTTCATCGCTAAAGATGATTTTTGATGAAAAACCTTCATTTCGTTTAAGCATCCAATTAACAAAACGACGACGATTTCAATGGTCTGGTGGCCTCAATTTTTGAGTTAGTTGAATTTTTTATGGATGCAAATGAAGATCAACATGCGAAATGCGTCGTAATATGGTTCGTGAAATGTTTAGTTATTGTGAACGAATGCTGGTTGATGTGCTTGATTCATTACGAACACTTTCACTAACAGCTGCTGCCACTGCATGAGAAGTATGAAGTGGATGAACATGTTGATACGGTCTACGACCTTCCGCTGAACCAGTTTCTTCAAAACGATCAATAATTTTGCCAATTGCAGGCTCAATGGAACGTTCATGTCGACCAAAACTCTCACGTAATTTACGAAATGTTTATGTTTTTGAACGATTATTTTCATAATAAATTTGGACAATCAAAATACGTTGTTGTGTTGTTAACGGCTGATGATGATAAATGTCATGTTTTTGACTTCTCATATGTCAAAAAAAAAACAGATAACATTAAGTACTAAATATACTACCTTGATCAACAAGTTCTCGGAATAACCACCGTGTGGCGCTCCTATCGTTCCGATTTGAGTTCTGTTTTTTTGTTAAGTTGGTACATCTGTTGTTGATATTCCCTCTAAATCTTAGCGTCATAGCTTGACATATGCAAAAGTTACGTAGTCAAGAGTACATCTATCTCTGTGTGTGTTGGCGATTATTTACAATTTTAGACATGATTTGCGAGGCTGAATCCCTGATCCCACATTCATCAAAAGGATCATTACTGGGGACGAGACGTGGATTTATGAGTGCGACACGCAATCCGGACATCAGGCAAGTGAATGGCGTTCACCAGGAAAAAAAACACGCCGTTTTCAGTCAAAAAAGAAGGCAATGCTCACGGTTTTCATGGATTACAACGGTGTAGTGCATCATGAATTTTTGCCAGAAGGCCAGACCGTAAACAAATAGTATTATTTGGGTGTTATGAGACGTTTGCGTGAAGCAATTCGCCGAAAGAGACCAGAATTGTGGGCAGAAAACTCGTGGATTTTGCACCATGATAACGCACCGTCGCACAGTGCCATCATTATTCGTAATTTTTTGACGAAAAATGCAACAAATACCATCCAACAGCCACCGAATTCACCTGATTTGGCTCCCTGTGACCCTCTTTCTGTTCAATCGAGTTAAAAAACCATTACGGGGAACGCGTTTCAACAGCCGAGAGGAAATAATGGAGAAATCGCCAACACACAGAGTATTTAGATGTACTCTTGACTACGTAACTCTTGCAAATGTCAAGCTATGACGCTAAGATTTAGAGGGAATATCAACAACAGATGTACCAACTTAACAAAAAAACAGAACTCAAATCGGAACGATGGGAGCGCCACACGGTGGTTATTCCGAGAACTTGTTGATCAAGGTAGTATATGAAACTCGATAAAATGTATGATTACAGTGTGTAGCATGCTATGAAAGCGACTTATTCAGAGTTTTTCACCATTCTTTTTCATTTGGAATCGAGAATCGCTTATTGTCGGTGTGTCAAATGTTATAAATGAAAAATACTTGATGTTTTTCATAGAACGAGAATTGACCCCCAGGACACCGTTACGTGAAAAGTTCATTGAACTTTTGTAAAAAAAATTTAGTACAAATATCATGTTCTAATTTGAATTTTGGTTGTTGTTGTGATTTTTACTTATTTTTTATGATGTTCATATACATATATGTAGAACATTGCGCAGAGTAATGTTCCCGGTTTTATTCAATTTTTGTTTATGCCTTGTAACGAACAAATTCGTTAAAATTGTGTTGTGTTGTGTAAATGCACTAACGCTGCGAAATTGGTTACCACGGTATGCTTCACCTGATACCAAAGAGATATTCTCCATCCCATACACACGTAGTGATCACTATGAATCATAATTTGTTTATTTATTGTTATTGGTTGTACACAAATCATCTGGTGTTATTAAACCAAGTATGAGTGAGAAATCTAGTCCCGTTGGTGTTGGTCAGTATTGCACAATACAAATATAGTATTGATTAAATATGTATATCTCCTCTCTCTGTAATCTATAATCATCGGTAAGAATTACATTTTCCAATCATTTGTTACTACATTAGTCCGAACCAAACAACCAGTGCGACAACATACTCCTATTTAAAAACATCTGTTGCCTGAATTTATTTTATAGTAAATCTCGAAGATTATATGTACCATCTTTGAAGAAGTTGTTAATCAACCAAGGCCGTTTAGTGAAATATTTATTTCATTGTATATACTATCAGGTGATTTATTTAGTTAAAATTTTGGTCCAATTAAAAGTGGAAAAATAATTCTAAATCGTTTTTTTTTTCACATACGTATAGCTTATGATAATTTATACTAAGTATATAAAATATATGCTGATACAGGTAGGCTTCACCGTTGGTGGTGTGCCAAATTGCGACCTTCAGTGATTCAGTTAGAGTGACTACCATTGTCGTTCGCTGAGTTTTCTTCTTTTTAATTCAATATTTGAGTTTTTTTTTATTAGTCATCAGATTTAAATTACCATATTCAATCACAGCAAAAACAGCGAGAGTTATCAGATTGATCTATCATAAAATTCTGAAGGACAATAAAAAAAAATTGAGGTGTGGCCAACACACGACTTTCTTTTACGAACAGAGAATTTTGAGAAATTTAATTTTTTTCTTAATTTTTGGAAACATTTTGTATTAAGTAGTTTTTTGTAAACCTTATAATTTTTAAGATATTTTCAAAACAAATTTTCTGGACCAAGGAAGTGGCCACTTCCGGTTAGCTGATTTGGAGTAAAATTCACTGGGACCTCCCAATTTATCAAAAAAGCTTAAATCTGAAGTTTCAGTTCGATTGATTAAACATTAAACCATATGGGCTATAGAGAGGACACAGACAGACTGACAGACTGACAGACTGACAGACTGACAGACTGACAGACTGACAGACTGACAGACTGACAGACTGACAGACTGATAGACTGACAGACTGACAGACTGACAGACTGACAGACTGACAGACTGACAGACTGACAGACTGACAGACACCATTTCGAAAACCACTTTTTCGGACTCAGGGGACCTCAAAACAAATAAATCTCTAAAAATCTCAAGGTCCAAAATTTTCATGATTACTATACTTTATTTTATAAGAGTGAAAGAAAGTAAAAAACCCTAATCCATACGAATCGTTCGTTAAGTAAAAGTTCTGCAAAATTATTTTTTGGAAATCGCACTCAACTCCCAAGGGCCAATATCGGCCATTGCCAACAATGATGACAACGGTTTGGCTAGCACATACAATAGGTCCCTCAAATACCTAGTTAGAAAACCCTAATCCATACGGATCGTTCGTTTAGTAAACGTTCTACGAAATTATTTTTTGGAAATCGCACTCAACAATGATGACAAATGTTTCGCTAGCACATGGAATAGGTCCCTTAATTATCTAGTTAGAAAACCCTAATCCATAAGAATCGTTCGTTTAGTAAGCGTTCTGCAAAATTATTTTTTGAAAATCGCACTCAACTCCCAAGGGCCAATATCGGCCATTGCCAACAATGATGACAAAGGTTTCGCTAGCACATGGAATAGGTCCCTTAATTACCTAGTTAGAAAACCCTAATCCATACGGATCGTTTGTTTAGTAAAAGTTTAGCACATGGAATTGGTCCCTTCATTACCTAGTTACATAACCCTAATCCATACGGATCATTCGTTTAGTAAAAGTTCTACGAAATAATTTTTTTGAAATCGCACTCAACAATGATGATAAAGATTTCGCTAGAAACGCTTGTGAAGTTTATCCTAAGTTAGAACTAAACCAACAAAAACAACAGAATATGTAAAAGTATTAGTAAAAATGAAAATCATGACATTTAGGCGAACATTTCCCAATACATAATTTGAAAACTTTTATTTTTTTTTTAATAAAGTTTAAATTAAGTTTAATTATATTGAAATCGAATTATTTTATTTAACCAAAAAAATAAGCAGATTAACATACATAACTACACATCTATAAAATAAATTAATTAGAAAAGTGTGTGACTGTTTAACCACTTTAAAAGTATGCTTTTCGTTTAATCAAATTGCCACATTTGGAACATACAATTTAGGATTTTCTTAAGAAAGTCGATATCTTAAGATTTTCCATATTTATCACCAACGCCACTATGATTTTTTGGTAGGTCTAATCTAAGACTACAAGCATGCCAAACCATTTGAAAAGCAAATGCCTTTCACATGGTTAAATTGTCGTATTTGTAAATTTATTATTTAGGATTTTCTTAAGAAAGTCGATATCTTAAGATTTTCCATATTTATCACCAACGCCACTATGATTTTTTGGTAGGTCTAATCTAAGACTATAAGCGTGCCAAACCATTTGAAAAGCAAATGCCTTTCACATGGTTAAATTGTCGTATTTGTAAATTTACTATTTATGATTTTCTTAAGAAAGTCGATATCTTAAGATTTTCCATATTTATCACCAACACCACTATGATTTTTTGGTAGGTCTAATCTAAGACTACAAGCATGCCAAACCATTTAAAAATCTAATGCCTTTCACATGGTTAAATTGTCGTATTTGTAAATTTACTATTTAGGATTTTCTTAAGAAAGTCGATATATTAAGATTTTCCATATTTATCACCAACGCCACTATGATTTTTTGATAGGTCTAATCTCAGACTACAAGCATGCCAAACCATTTGAAAAGCTAATGCCTTTCACATGGTTAAATTGTTGTATTTGTAAATTTACTATTTAGGATTTTCTTAAGAAAGTCGATATCTTAAGATTTTCCATATTTATCACCAACGCCACTATGATTTTTTGGTAGGTCTAATCTAAGACTATAAGCGTGCCAAACCATTTGAAAAGCTAATGCCTTTCACATGGTTAAATTGTCGTATTTGTAAATTTACTATTAAACATTTTTAAAAAAAAAAAAAAAATTTTTTTTGAAGCGGAGTGACGTAAGTGATCTTTTTATAATTAATATTATTTTGTATAATCACAAAACACCAACAGTTTTCACTTACTTAAAAATAAAAAAAACAAACTTTTTATTTTTGAATTTATTTACTTTTATTTATTTAAAATTACAACTAGTTTCGATCTTGTAAAGATCATCTACAGGTAATTTTTTGCAATTAAAAAACTAAAGTAAAAACAACTCTTATACGAGTACATATATACAAAAATTTTTTGTTTAATAGGCAAAAAAAATAAAGGACTTACCTATATATAAAAATAATAAAAAAAATAAAAAAAAAAAAAAAAACCGAAGGCGGCTTTTTAAATGGTTTGGTAGTTTTGTAGTCCTATTATGGACCAATCAAAAAACCATAGTGGGGTTCTTGCTAAATATCGAAAATGTTAAGTTATTGAGTTTCTTAAGAAAATTGTAATATGTCTGTACAGAAATTTTTAATTTTAAATATGTGAAAGCCATAAGCTTTTTATATGGTTCGGCAGTTTTGTAGTCCTATTATGGACCTATCAAAAAACCATAGTGGGGTTCTTGCTAAATATGGAAAATCTTAAGATATTGAGTTTCTTAGGAAAATTGTAATACGTATTTAATCTGATAAAATAAAGTAACGTTTTTATTATATTTTAATTCTGAATATTAAATTATATTTGCCTATATGGTGACCGACTAACTATTAAAACTACCTTCTGACTAATACAATTACAAATATTTAGATTTAGTATAAACTTCATAAATCATATATGACGTGTGAAGTTTTTCCTAAGTTGGCACTAAATTTTTTTTTTTTTTTTTAGTTCTAATCTAGTTCCAACTTCACACGCATGATAGCTCCCTTAATTACCTAGTTAAAAATCCCTAATCCATACGAATCGTTCGTTTAGTAAAAGTTCTGCAAAATTATTTTTTGGAAATCGCACTCAACCCCGAAGGGCCAATATCGGCCATTGCCAACAATGATGACAAAGGTTTCGCTAGCACAAAGGTTTCGCTAGTTAGAAACCCCTAATCCATATGAATCGTTCGTTTAGTAAAAGTTCGGCAAAATTATTTTTTGGAAATCGCACTCAACTCCCAAGGGCCAATATCGGTTATTGCCAACAATGATGACAAAGGTTTGGCTAGCACATAGAATAGGTTGCTCAATTACCTAGTTAGAAAACCCTAATCCATACGGATCGTTCGTTTAATAAAAGTTCTACGAAACTATTCTTTGGAAATCGCACTCAACAATGATGATAAAGATTTCGCTAGCACATGGAATAGGTATCTTAATTACCTAGTTAAAATTGGGGTGTGGTCAACACACGCCTTTGTTTTACGAACACAGAATTTTGAGAAATTTTATTTTTTTCTTGATTTTTTTTTTTTAATTTTTTTTTTTTTATTTTTATTTGTTTTTAATTTTTGGAAACATTTTGTATTAAGTTGTTTTTTGTAAACCTTATACTTTTTAAGATATTTGCAAAACAAATTTTCTGGACCAAGGGAGTGGCCACTTCCGGTTAGCCGATTTGGAGTAAAATTCACTGGAACCTCCCAATTTATCAAGAAAGCTTAAATCTGAAGTTTCAGTTCTATTGATTAAACCATATGGGCTGTAGAGAGGACACAGACAGACTGACAGACTGACAGACAGACAGACAGACACCATTTCGAAACCCACTTTTTCGAACTCAGGGGACCTCAAAACAAATAAATCTCTAAAAATCTCAAGGTCCAAAATTTTCATGATTACTATTCATACTTTATTTTACTAGAGTAAAAGAAAGTAAAAAAACAACAGTTGGCCACGCAGCAATGTAATGGTTTTTTTTTAAATTGTTATGGGAAGTTATTGTAGTTAAATAAGTTATGTTAATACCTAGTGAATATTGTATAAATAGTGTACATATATGATCCATTCATTAAGTGGTTTGTTCTAAAAGTGTATTTGTTAAATCATATTAAGTATCTTTAAAACTAGTTAAGAAAATTAATTTGCTTCTTATTAGTACTATTAGCAGAGCACCCTGTATTTTATAGAGCCATAATCAAAAAATCTGAGCTTTTATAAGGGAATTAGAAACGAGGAAAAAACCAATCTTTTCATAGTAAAATACACAAAACATATGGGAAATTACTTTTTTTCCTAAGACAAATTTTTAAATGAAAACGTTACAAATTGTTAATTATGATTTCTGAAATACTTTCATAAATGTTTGAATTTCAACATATATGAATATCGTTTAAGTAAATCGTTTTCATTTTCTTGTAATAATTGATTTATTTAAACCAAAATATTAAAAAAATTCATAACAACAGCATTCTGGTCAAATTGAAATAAAAGCTTACTACGATTCGTTTGATCATTAAGTCAATATACATCCGAATTTTTTTTCGTATTTTTCTTTTACCATTTTAGACATCTTACGTACACTAGTAAAACTAAAGATAAATTTAGCAAGTATTATTTTAATTTATCAGAGCCAACTTTGATGTATTTTTCAAAATGAAAGTTCGAAAAAATATATTTTAGAAATAATTTAATTTTAATATTTCTGCAATTAATATTTACTTAATACAAATATGGCCTTCTTGTATATTGTCCTTAAAGATATGTAGAAAACTTTTATATAAACATTTTATAATACTTTTGCTTTTTTCATTGAAAAACTTGAAGCTAAAAAACACCATTTTTACTATGGATTCCTATGGAAATCAGTGAAAAGTTATACCACTAAAAAAGCTTCTAAAAAATACGTCATTAAGATTATGGCTCTATACTCTAGAAGGCTCTGCTATTAGTCATTAGTCGTTTTAGTTTCATTAAAGCCTTAGTGTTACAGCTTTCGTAAGTGAGTGATTTTGTTGTTTTTGGCGATGTTGTTTTGATGCATCGTTATGTAAACCGTTGTGTGAAGAGTTGTTTTTGTTTCAGACTTCTAACTCAATTTAGAACATTTCACCGTATTCCATTGAGGGAGCGCTTCAACAATGCAGTTATTGGGGTAAGTTTTTTTTGTATATATATCACTTTTATATTTTCTGTCTTAGCAATATAACAATTTTTCACAAACCTTTTTATTTCGCAATACGGTCTTCAAAGAACCCTCAATTTTCTATTATTGAGTTTTTTTTTATAATAAAACGTCTGCATTTGTTTCCAGAATTCGCTTTAACAGTTAATCTACAATATATCACTTACTTGCTTTGCGTAAATTAGTTTAATCAATTATTTAATTTAGTTATATAGGTGCATTAAAAATATAATAAAATACTAAGATAAGGTCATTAACGGATACAATAAATAAATTTACCCATATGAATTTCAAGCTAATTAATGGACTAGGTTTTAAAATTCAATTTATAAAAATCCTAAATGTATATAAAATTATGTTTCTTTAGAATATACAGCGGAGGCAATATATATAGGGACAAAATTTTAATTAAAAAATTGAATATTTAAAATAAGAATTCATATTACTTTTTATTCTAGTTTATATACATAAGAAAGGAACTTCTAATAATTATGCCACATTTCGGATTTCGAGTGAACTATTGTCTTTAAAAAATAAAACAAAAAATTCCTGAAGGCAATATTTATAAGGACAGTTTGCTAATCTGTATCATATCAGCATCTTATTGTTATCCTAATAATTAGTATTACCTCATGCTTTTATAATTACTTGTTGGAGGCGACGAGTCATCGAGTTGATATGGTTTTGCAGCAAACTTTGATCAATATTTTTCCATTCTGTGACAATCGATTTACGTAGTTAGGTAACCGTTTCAAATTGACGGCCGTTATGGTAAACGCGGTTAGAAAGTAATGCCCAAACATTTTCCATTGGATTAAGATCTGGACTAATCGCAGGCCATTGTAAAACATCAATACCACGTTCTGCAAAAAATGATTTTGTAAGTCGAGCTGAATGTATTGCAGCATTATCTTGCTGGAATACCCAATGTTGACCAAGCGTATTATCCCCAAAATCAACTAAAATGTCTTCCAACAGATTTACATACTTAGCAGCATTCATTTTAGTTGATACAAAACCAATTGGAGCACGTTCTGTGTAACAAAATGCTCCCCATACCATCAGCGAGCCCTCACCCCCAAAATTTCGTGATTGGCGAGTAACCCTGTTCTGACGAGTATCCCCCCAATACCATTGTCAACTATCAGGGCCGTCAAGAGAAAACTTTTCCTTTTTGCTAAATATGACATTATGCCACTCCTCATCCCAAAATTGGTAAACCTCAGCAAATCTCAACCGAGCGATTTTATGCCTTAGTAAAAGTCGCGGACGAGCATCTCGTTTCATGTATTTCAGATTTTACGATTCTTTTAAAATTTGCCGAATACGCCTTTTTTTAATTGGAACTTGAAGATACTGCCCTATCTGTGCAGGAGACATTGAATCTTTAACTGCAAGTCTTTTAATCTGTCATTTGTCACGATCAGTTATCGTTGATTTACGACCACAATGCTTTTTAATGCCATAATTATCTCGTAATGTTACGTAATTATGCACAAGGGTTTTTTTTACTTCTACATATTCTGCTAGCAATTTCACGTAATGTCAAGCCACTTTCATAAAAAGCATCAATTTTGCCGCGCTCCGCCAAGGTTAATTATTTTCCTCGTGGCATTTTGTAATTTATAACCTACAAAAAATATATTAGCCATTTATAAAAATTTCGACCTAATTTGCAATAATAATTTTATGAAACTTTTCAGTTTTACCTCAAAATTAAAAAAAATTATGTTAAATTTCACTTTTGTCCTTATAATTTTTGCCTTTAACCGTTTGTTTTCAAATCAAAATTTCTAAATGAACTGCACTAGATTGTTCTCTGTTACGCATATTATATATAAAATACTAAAACACAAATAACTGTAAATTTAAAAAATTATACAGTGATGGATTTAGGTTAAATTTCTAATTACAGTTCGTCCCTATATATATTGCCTCCGCTGTATTAAGTTTTATAGAATGATGAATTAATTTTTTTTTCTTTGGGGAGGGAGGGATGGGTTGATTGTTCTCAATATTTCAGTCGTGTCGAAATTTAATAATAATGCAGCTAATTCATATCCGTTGTTTTCCGAATAACCCACCCCAACACCGACTCTAGCTAGCAGGTCAATGGCTGCAATTCGGATTCAATAAGCAATGGATTTCTGTTAATGGGAAGCTAATTTAATCTGATTTTAGTGGTTTTAAGTTTGGTTCACACAATTACTAGTTCCGTCAATAAAACAAAAAAAAAAAAAGATAAAATAACGCAAACCAGATGTAAGAGACGCCTGGTTTTCTCGCTTTGCTTGTGACCTTCCCATTACAGCCTTGGTAATATTATTCTTATATACATATGTATATAACACATAAACGGGTAAATAGACTTGAATATTTTTTTAAGCCTTTAACACGCGCTAAAAATGTAAAAAAAAATAGTAATAATGTGATATATCGCATAAAGGTACATATATTATAAAGGTACGTTATAATCATATTTCCAGCCAGTTTTTTTTTTAACACGAATATCAAAAAATTTTTGTATGCTAGTAGTTCGTTAAATAAACGTTTGACTAGCGACTTCCGGATAGTGTCTTTCAGCAAAATTATTGAATCTAGCATTAATGTATTGTGATCATTCACATCGGCTTCGAGTTCTTCCGAACTACCATGTATAGAAAACCATTTTTTAAAAATTGTTATGACTTCGAATGCTTTGGTTGTTTTAAGCTTGGATAAGCTTGCAGAATAAGCAATTGAAAGAGTTCGAGTTTAAATTAAGAGTTCGCACTTAAACGTTAGATATCAATTTAGTTGTTCTGAAATTTTATCTTCCGTTGTTTTCCAACATTGAAGTTGAAGTTTAAGTTGAAGTTCATTATCCTTTTGAGTTAAATCAGTCAGATGATTTCAAGTTTATAACTCATTGAGGAAACCTCTAATTTACGGTACTGTTGATTGTCGTCTTCTTTCCCGATGACTCGTTGACAATCCCGGTTTAATGCAGTAGCAATAGGTATAGATAACCAAAATTTCGACCGAAAATTAAGAATTACATTTATTTAATTACTGGACGACGGACGTATGTACGTAAACGTTGAATTACATTAGGCACGTAGCGAAACAGCAATTTATTCAAAAGCATGATTATCGTTATGCAAAGGTCATCTCAAATTAATCGGAGCCTAGTAAAATAATAAAAAATGCACAATTGATGGTTTACAAAATTATGAGTATTGTAAACCATATTGCACTTAGCTTTGTAAAAATAAAGAAAGCAAAAACATTTTAAAAAATAATAATATTTTTGTTGACAGTGATAAATTCATTTAAATGAAATAGTAAATATTACAATACTCAGTATGTATACTAAAAACAAATGCCATGGATGCAAATAAGTAGTAAATAAAATTAGTTCACATTGTGAATTTATTATTAAATAGAGAGACAATTTCTTTGTATACACAGATGAGATCGTTGCGATTAAATTAAACTACTTTTTATAACAATTTAATTAATCTATAAATAAAAAGTAAACAAATTAAATTATGGTTTTAGTAAAAAAAATTTGAGAGACATATAAATGTAATGTAGGTTATATAGTCGTTTTTTTAGAACGTCTCAGTGTTCTTCCATCCAACGCTTTTACACAACGATGTTTTGATCAAAATGCTGTTTGAGTGCAAACAGACGAAGATTTACTTTCATAAAACAATTTACGCATTTCCGCTCGCCCTTTTGGCGTATATCGCTCCGTAACAATGCTCCATTCACTTTATTATAAACCAACTTATAGTATGACTGGCTGACTAGTTTGTAAACTTATTAAACATTCTAGCCATTTTAGGTTAGTCGAGCGGAAATAAGTAGACTCAAAGTAAGCACAAAGTGCACAAATTGGTAAGGTTGCAATATTTATATGGCCACAAGAATTCGTGCTCTCCACAAGATATTTGACATTCTTCGAACACTGGAGATTATTATGAGTGATATCGTTGCATTGTTATAACGAATGGAATCGCTCGGATTTAGGTGAACCTATGCGGTATCATCATGCGACTGCAACCGGAAGATCACCACCAAACAACATTCCATTCATAAGACCTTAGTGGTCGACCAGCCGCGAAATCAACTCGTCGAAAAATTTATAGGAAAGTGCTTTTAGTTTTTAATTATACATTTTCTTATGTGGACATTAAAATAATACATCAATAATAATAATTAACTAATTATAATTTATAAAATTACATTTTTTTGTTTTTCACTAATTTATACCAACTGCTCGTACATTCGAGCAATTTCTGTAATTGCCGCTACCGAGCCAAATATTAAAACGATAAGTCCAACTATGACAACAATAATATTCTTCCAAACCATCCAATAGAATCGTCCGAATCCTTCGTCCCAGTAAACAATCGTTTCTAATAGAGCTGGCGTTAGTACGGCCAACAATGAGATGCAGAACGCTCCAATTAACTCGACAAATGGACCGACAGTCGGTACCGCTACGGCAAGCAGCACACATAATGTTGCTAAAAACGTTCTCATCACATAATTAATAATTGTTGGCTGTTTTGTAAATTTATCTCTGATCAAAGTCCAGCCAATATCGACGCAAACATAAAATTGTATTCCAAATGTAAAGAACACAGACAAGGCAATGAGTATTTTTACAGTCTGCGCCAAATAGTCATCTATGGGTAAATTAATTGAAATCACTCCCGAAGCATTGTCTCCATATCTCCAGTAGCCCAAAAATCCCAATGCGACATAGAATATGGTTACACATCCCATTCCAATGTTTAATATACCAAAAACGCCAACCAAATCTGTTGGATTTTTCATTTGATTTTCGAGTGGCATCACAATACCAATAATTGCCATGGAAAATAAAACAATAGCGACAGCAGGCGGTATAGTTAAAAATGATGTATATAATTTACGATCACCAATCGGTGGTAAATCCGTTACCAAATAGTAAATGATAATTCCTAAACCGATCACCATAAATATGTTTGCAACCATCGAAAATGGTGACAAATACTTTAGATTTGGTACCCATGTTAATAAAATTACTGGTACAAGTATGACCAGTAGACATATTCTGATATTATATTCTACACCCTCTCCCACATAGTACTCAACCACTTGTTTTATATTTACCACAACAATTACCAAGTATACGGCGCCCACACCAAAATATGTTATAAACAAACTAATCTCTATAACATATCTTGATATATAGGAAAATTTACGACCCCATTCAGGACCCTCTCGTAGGGCGACGACCGCTGTCTCGGAATATCCCATTTGTGTTATGTGATGTCTGTGGTATAAAGTCTGGGCACACGTAACTATAATGTAATCACAATGTGTGCTTATTGCGGATGTAATCATTGTCACAAAAATACCGACCGCAAGGCCACAATATGAAAAGGCCAATGGCATTGTTAGGATACCGGACCCTAGAGCTGCTTTCAGTAAATGTGTAAATGTCTGAATATCTCTATAAATAAAACCAGAAAAAAAATTTAAATTATTATTTTATCCCATTTATAAAAAGTAATATTCGGTAATCTTACGTCACTGGATGTTCATTTTTACGTTCGGCATATGGATTAAAATTAACCCTAGCAGCCCCAACTTCGGAATCATTTCCTTTTCCTGCGACCACTTGATAACTAAAACAAATAAAATGTACATAAAATTATTAGTCCTAAGGTGAAAGAGAATATGGGGAGCGATTATTTATGTCTCGTGTTAGTAGTTACAAATTTCGAGAACTTAAAATATGTTGACAAATTTTCATTAAAAATAATCTTTTTAATCAGTACGAGGTGTCTGTCGTATACCTCGTACTTAAACAGTTGTACGAGTAAAAACAACAACAACCAGTCGCAATTCCTCGTAACTCGAAAATCGTAATGCTTACATAAGCATACCCTTGATCCAGATCAGGGGGTCAATTCTCGTTCTATGAAAAAACCTAATGAAAAAAAAGTTTTCATTTTGATTCCATCAAGTCTTTTTCATTTATAACATTTCACACAACGACAATAAGCGATTCTCGATGTCCAAATGAAAAAGAATCGTGAGAAAAACGCTGAATAAGTTATTTCCATAGTAAGCTACACTGTAAACACATATTTTTTCGAGTTTCATGTATATTTCCGCTAGCTGATACAACAATTGGTTTAAATATTAGCTAAATAAATGATAAAGTAGATTTAGTTAATCAGTTTTTGTCATTGGCTGTCAAAATATAAAGTAAATTATAAAATTGACCAAATTATTTTTAAAACTTAACTAAATTAATTATTTGGAGGCTTTTCTTAAATATACGGAATAGTTTTTAATAGATTTACTTATTAGTTAAGTTTAAAGTGAATCATATTATAGTTTCAATGCACATTTAATGGTAAAAATACAAATTTAGTTTTTATAGAATTTTATTTCCATATTTATGATGTTCTCACCGCCAAAATGGTCGGTGAGAAAGTTTTATTCATATGAAAAGATTTTGACGTCATTTTTCTCCTTCTCATGGAACATGAATCGGAAATGTGTATTTCTCACTGAAAAAACTTTTCATTGTACTTTTCATAGAACGAGAATTGACCCCCAGATCAAGTGTCATGAAACGACACCAAAATGCATCAAACAAACACCAAATTTCAATTTTCTGTCTCGTTTCGTTTTGAATCTGCCTCCTCATACTCGTGCTGTATTCATCATATTCTTTGTCGCTTTACAAAATTATTGTTCAACTACATTTTAATAGCTGGACTAATTTTTAGATCACCATTTGTGATCCAAAATCAATGTTGGGTCAAATGTTATTGTTGCTTTACATATAAATTTTGATCTAAAGTTTCAAAAGGAAAGTACTCTCAAACCTTCACAATCGACTAAAGGTTTGATGACCATTTTTGAGGCATTGAGTTTCTAAAATAGGTTCTAATTCTTTTGCTGAAAAAGTTCTTAGACAGACATTAAATCTGTTTTGATGATTTCTTTTGTCTTGTCTTTTTCTTGTATTTACTACAATATGTAAAAGGCATCGCCGTAAATTCCTCTAATTTCTCTGATAACCTTAATATAACATTTTCTATCCATTATAAAATTTACTAATCTTAAAATTTCGTCCGCGGCCGAATTCGTAAAAACTAGTATATGCTATTTTCGTGAGATATTAAGCAAATACTACGATTTATATGTATAAATTTCAAGCAATTGCTTATGCTTGTATTTTTTGGTTATATGTTAGCATTTGCTTAAATTTATTAAATTTTTGAAGCTTCTGCTTCATTTTATATGCATAATTACTAGCATTTGCTAAATTTTAGAAGCAAATGCTAGAAATATTCCATTCTGCTACTTTGCAGCTTACTTTGCAGGACTGAAATCGAAAAATTCACTAAATCCGTTTTATTACAATAAATCGCAGAGTGTCAAGCGTATTAGGATAACATGGTTTATATCAATGATCTTTTTTTTAAATACAAGCTTGATTTAAATCATTCCCACCCTGCTTGAAATATTACTAATTTTGATAATTTATTTTCTGGTTCGGTAAGCTTAAGACCGGTCTTCTAATTCTGTAATTTCAGTAGGTTAGGTTAGGTTAGGTTGAAGTGGCTGCTTATGCACACTTAGACCGGTGACGGTCCATTGTGATACCACAGAATATCTCCCCTTTTACCCCTATTGGAACCATTTCGAGCTACTTATGTAGCGTAAGACGTTCCGCACTTTACTGTTTTCGAGATCCGAGAGGCAGTCAATCCTGAACTTACCCAAGTGTTTGTGCCTTCTGAGAGCCAATGCTGGATACGAGCAAAGCAAGTGGACCAACGTCTCTTCCTCCTCTTCGTCCAAGCAGCTTCTGCAGAAATCATTTGCCTCCAGACCCAGCCTTCTTGCATGTTCTCCAAAAAGGCAGTGTCCCGTGAGAATCCCTACGACCGTTCTTAATTCACGTCTGCGTAGGGATATTAATGCCCTAGTGCGCCCCAAGTCCAGCTTTGGCCAAACTTGTCTTGCAACTCTGCAGGTGAGGGTGTTAGACCACCTTTCCCCCGCTGAGGATAGTGCCTGCTTCCCAAGTGCTTGTCTCAGCACTGTAATAGGCCTCCCCAGACTTGCCCTTTCCGGTTCCAGCTGGAGAGTCGTACCATACCTAGCAAGTTCATCCGCCCTGCAGTTTCCCATGACGCCCGAGTGACCTGGTACCCAGATTACCTGGATATTGAAATGCTCACCCATCTCATTTAGAGATGAGTGACAACTCAACGTCACCCGTGACGCCAAAGACACCGATTCTAACGGCCAGATCGCCGCTTGACTGTCCACATAGATTGTGATATCGTCTGAGGATAACACATTATGCTTCAACCACGTCATGACCTCCTCAATCGCTACGACTTCAGCTTGGTACACGCTGCAGTAATCAGGGAGACGAATAGAAATGTTTACATTTAATTTGTCATAGAATACTCCAGCTCCCACTTTGCCGTCTAGCTTGGAGCCATCTGTGAAGAATTGCAACGCTTCGGTTTCCGATAACGGTCTATCCCTCCAGGATTCCCTTGAAGGGAAGGAGGTCCGAAATCGCTTCTCGAAGCGTAGAGTAGGTTTAATGTAGTCAAGATTCGCCAGCTCATCCTTCAACGATCTAAGAATAGTAGAGTGTCCTATACTAAGACACCTCCACTGAGAGACGGCTGCAAGTCGTACAGCCGTATTTGCCGCCATCTGTTTGCCAAAAATGTCGACCGGAAGAAGGTGCAACATAACCTCTAAGGCACTTGTCGGCGTCGACCTCAATGCCCCGCTAACAAGCATACAGGCCGTTCTTTGCACTCTCTCAATCTTACTTTTATAAGTTACCTTGTCCCGTAAAGAGTTTTATATTTGTATCAGAGTCAAACGTAACTGCGATTTCTTTAGAACCCGCGTATATAACCGAATAAATCTGTGTTTGAGGTATAATGCTTGGTATAAAGGCAGCTTTGAAACGCTGATATCGTCATTAGTTAGAAGGCTGGATATACTACCTTGGGTTAATTATCCGTTTCAGAATTATAAATAAGACATGGTTCGCGTTTTTATTCAATATACCATATCAGATTTCAATAAATCTTGTCAGAATTTAATACGAGTATATCGATGGTATATGTCAGAATTCGGAATATCATCAGCAATCATCTCAGAATTTGATTTATCCTATCAGAATTCTGTATACTAATTATTCAGATTTCATTATTTCAGAGTTCGACATATCAGAATTTAATATATTATCTCAGAATTTTCTATATATTGTCAGAATTCGACGTATCTGTCAGTATCGTTGATATTATGTTAGAATTTGAAATTTCGTTATAAATCATCTCAGAATTTGATATATCCAGTCAGAATTCTTTAAACTTATTCTGTCAAAGTTCAACGATTTGAAATACCATATCAGAATTCGTTATATATTGTCTGAACTTATCTTATTCAAATTTCTATATTTCACTTCCGACTTATGTATGTATATACCAGTACATACCATATACCATATAGTACATCTATCAGAATTTGATATATCATGTCAGAATTCTATTTATTATGTCCGAATTCGATATGTCATCTCAGAATTGGCTGGTATATAACTATTAGTACCTGTCACAATTATGTCGAAATTCGAGTCATGATGTCAAAATTCGTTATGTTGTCTCAGAATTCAGCTTAATATCCGAATTCTATACATCGTGTAGGAATTCGAAACATCATGTCAGAGTTCGATATATCATCTCAGAATCCGATACAAACGGAATGATTTGTTAACTTTCTTGTATCATGTAAGAATTCTACATATTATGTCAGAATTCGATACATCGTCTCAAAATTTACTAAATACCGGCAGAATTCGACAAATTTTTTAGAATTTGGTATACCTATCATGTCAGAATTCGATAAACCATCTCAGAATTTGCCGGATACTGTCAGAATTTGATATATCTGTCAGAGTTTGATGTATCTTGTTAGAATCCTGTTGCCTCAAACTGGGTGAGATGTTATCGTGATAATTCAGTAGTTGTTACAACCATGTTTTTCTTTATGTGGCTTTTAATGAAAAGCGTAGTATGTTTTCCACTTCAAAATTGTTTCGACTCTAAGATGTGGCTTATAATTGTTTCGGAAAATTATTTGAATCTGACTTTATCTCTATAAGGATAACATCGTTGATTTTTCTAAAAAATACAAGTGGATCTAAATCAGATAAAAATCAATGATTTGTATCATTCGATTAAAATCATTCCCACTCTGATTAGAATGGGTTTCAAAGAAAAATACTGCTTGTATTAAAAGAATGCTTAGTAGACGTATTCCAATGGGCCAAATTTGCTACTTACAAGTAGATACCTTGTGAGTAGATACCCAATGAAACGGAAATCTTAATTACACAAGTAAAAAAACTAGACCATCGAGTAGTTTACTCGTGCCAATGGAAGACAGTTAATTAGTGCGTTTTTTTATTCGCTTTCGGGATCTGTTATCGAAAGCTGTCATATAAAATTCGCTATCGGGAGCAACTTTTATATGACAGCTCTCGATAGCAGCTCCGGAAATACTCACTAGCGCGGAAATATATATGTATCGTGTCTAAGCTCTTAGTTTATTTTAAATGGTAGACCATAATAAAATATTTTTATTAGTTAAATTGTACACAAATTTTTAGAATATGTGATAAATTAATTTTAAGCTACATTAAAAAATCTAATTTAATTGATTAATTCAAATTCTAAGTGATAAAACCTACATTATCAAATTTCCCAAAATGTTAGTTATTGTTGATTTGAATGTGATTATTTTTAGGCATACAATGCTCTGATTGCTTCAAATGCATTCCACATTAAACAATCAAATTTAAAATATATTTAATAAGACTGTATCAACTTACTTTGTTCCATTGTCCTTCGACATTTTGATAAATTGATGTACTGATCCCCGACTCAAATGATCTGAAAAGTAAAATAATTTTCAGCCTTTTAGTTGAAACACTACAAAATACATAAATCATAATTAAATACATAGAATAGTTTAATTATTAACATTAAAGCGTAATAAATTTAATTAAATTCGGTACACAAATTCGGAATAATTGTATCGATATAAGTTATTTCAAAACCTTGCACAAGCCATTCTATTCTCTCGTATGACAAAAATCGTAAAACAAATGTACGTTGCCATTCGACAGTGTAAAATAATTTTAAATGCCCAATCGATAGTCACAATTACAACTTTTAGTTGCAGTCACTATTTTTTCAAAATTGATGTTCGAATACCGTATTTTTCATTCGATGTTGAAAGGCCAAACGTCGAAAGGTCGAACGCCGAAAAGTCGAATGGGTCGGAAGGCCGAATGTCGAAAGGCCGAATGTCATATGCCCGAATGTGTCGAAAGACCGAATGTCTAATGGGCAATTGGGTCGAAAGGCCGAAACGGTTGAAAGGCCGAAAGTGTTGAAAGGCCGAATGGGTCGAAAGGCTGAATGGGTCGAATGGCCGAACGTGTGGAAAGGCCGATTGGGTCGAAAGGCCGAATTTTCATTAAATTTTATATGACAAAAAAAAACGTAAGATGATTTTAATATTTAAGGCGATTTACTGTTAAATATTTTTATACAAAAATTTTAATAAAAATATAAATTTTGGTTTTCATAGAAATATAAATTTTGAAAATTTTCAATTCGATCATTTTCAATCAATTGCGAGACAAACGGCCAATCGGCCTTTCGACCTATTTGGCCTTTCGACACTTTTGGCATTTCAACACTTTCGGCCTTTCGGCGTTCGGCCTTTCGACATTCGGCCTTTCGAATTATCTAGTACAATTTGTAAAGAATACATTTTTTCAAATAAATCCTACATTTTTAAGGGCCATAATATAAATTGGTTATTTATTGCTAAATATAGGTATTTTGTTTATTATTAATTATTATGACGTAAAATAAATAAATTTACATCGAAATTAGGAATGATAAATTCGATTTTAAACGTCAATTGTATTCACTGTTTGTAGTCGCCGTCAATCTACACTTTGATCTGTGAATTTATTGAGGTTTAAAAATACGAAAAAAGGGACAATTTAGTCGTAGTTTCGAATTAATTGTGGTTTCTCGATTTGCCCCTAAGTGCTTTACCAAGCATTTATTGGTTTTGTCAGAAATCATTATTTCACTAAATGATTTCTTACTCCCGTTTGTGATAGTTTAGGTGACTAGTTAATTTAAAATGTTTCATTTTGTAACTTACCGGAAAGCAATTAGCAAGAAATCGGAAAATATGCTCCCAACCCTTAAGAGATATTATAACTAAAATGAGATGACCTGCTGATTCAAAACATTAAGCAGAACTTATTATTCAAACTTGTACTGTACAGACAATGGAAGTGCCATTAAATTGTTAAAGATTAAATGTTTGTGATATGAAAGAAATAACCGAAATATACTTACAAGTAACCCAAGTGTCAGTCACCGATTCGAATAAACTTTGCATAATGATAGAGAAATTACAAATTAGGGAACGTGTTTTTTTAGTGGCGGAACAAAATGTTTAGGAGGTGACAACTATCCCAAATGCACCCCCTAAATCTTATTTTTGGAAATATCATCTCTTGTAGTCAATATTATTCAACAAAACAAAAAGGAAATTGTTTCTTTTAAAAAGTACTAGTAATCTCTGGAAAATTGGACTATAGGGATTGCATCCCCTATTTTGGGGGGGGGGGATGAAATCGTATTTGTGTATTAATAAACATTGTGAGATTAATTAAAAATTAATAAAAAAAAATTATTTTTGTATTCTATATATTTCGGTATTTCCCTCAGAACAACCCTTTACAGCAGTAAACTACCACAACACAATCACAAATAAATTACTTGAGTTTCTTCTGCCAACTAGTTTTGCACGAAAAGTGATACATGGAGGTTTTTGGTGTAGTTGACCACGTATATGTTGTCAGATCTTGGAAACTCAAAATGGCGGATCCAGTACGGCGGACAATGCTTTGTCTAGAAGTCAGCTGGTGTTTCTGATAGAAGCAGATGTTTTCAATCAAATAAAACCAGTATAAAAGGATGGAAGGAATTTGGGTGAGGGGAGCACAATGTCTGGTAGTCTCACGAGCGATGTAAACCGAAGTAGTAAAGGTCGATCCTAATTAGGAATAATTTTAGTGGAACGAGAAAATTTTGGTCGAAATAATTATCAGAATGACTGGGATAATTCGCAAAATTCTCGAGACAATTGGAATAATCAGAATCAGGGCGACAGTTGGAACAATCAGCGTCGTAATAACCAAAGAGACAGCAATTCCCGAGACAATTGGAGCGGCCAAAACCAACGAGACAACTAGAATCACCGTAGCGATATTCAAAACCAACGTGGGGATAATCAAGGTCAGCGTGGTTTGGATAATCAAGATCAACAATGTGGAAATATTCAAAATCAGCGTGGTGGAGATATTCAAAATCAATGTGGAAGTGACAACTGGAATACTCCAAATCAAAGAGGCGGGGATAATCAAAATCAGCGTGGTGGTGACAATAACTGGAATAGTCAAAATCAGCAAAGCGGAGGAGGAGACAACAATTGCAATAATCGAAACAGACGTGGTGGAAACAACTGGAATAATCAAAACCAGCGAGGAAATGATATTTTCCAATCGTAACAATCGATATTCAGGCTCTGCGTTCGTGAGAAATCCAGTTCAATCACAGGGCGGTCCAGGCTCATCGAATGAAGATAAACTCCCAGACTCTGTCTTTGGCGCCAATCAAGGTTCAATGTTGCCGATTGATGATAAATCGAAAAGATTTTCAGACTCTAGTTTTAGTGGGCATCAAAATCAACTACCTGTTGGTCAAAGTCCTTCCAATGTTAAATCAAGTATAATGTCTGAATATAAGGCGAAATCAATGGATGACAGTCAATCATCGATTAAAGATGAGCCACCAAAGCCGGTGCCCGGCAAACAAGAAAATGCTAACCATCCGGATAGAAAGGCTTATCGCGAATATGAAATGAAATTTCATGAGTTTCAGCGTAAATTACTTGATTGTCGTGAATCCATGAGAAAACGACGATTAGAAGAGTTGAATATAAATCAAAGAAAAGTTGAAGTGCAACCCAAGATATTCGAGAAAAATATAAAATCAAGCAGTAACACCTGTTCAGCAACGAACACAGGCACAGCAACCAACACAGGTGCAGCAACCAACACAGGAGCCACAATCGGCAACGGCTAAAATTCCTTGTCTATGCGATGTAAAAATCCAGCGGTAGTGAAATTCCTCCGATCTCATTCCAGACAGTACACCTACAAAAGAAGTTGAGAAGCTAGACGACGAGATAGCCAAAGTTATCAACTTAGTTGAAGAAAATTCACCTAAAAAGCCTGAACCTGAAAAAGTGGCACCACCACTCCTATTATTAAAAAAATTGATTCACAATCTTCTGCTGAGATAAAGAAGGAAGAACCAAATTCTCTATATCGCAAAGAATTAACAATATTCTAGGCGATCGTAGTTTAGTGTGAATCTTGAATTTGGTACAACCAGCATTAATCAATCCAAATGTCATGAATCAACTTAATCCGCTACTTTCGGTGATTGGTGCGCTTACCAAACAATAACAGCAACAAACACCGCCCCAGCTAAACCAAGCGCTAAACCCACTATATTTTACGTGGTGCGTGGAAAAACGTGCGTGGTGGAAAAACAAGATGGATGGAAGAACCCAATTCCTAAAGGCGGCGGTCCGCTCCATACCTACCACACAGACCATTTGGGGCATTTGATGGCAACCCGAAAAACTGATAAAAACATTTTATGCGTGATAGACAGTTCCAGAGTTCGTAGAATATTGCACGAATGAAATAATAACTCATCACACGGATTAAAACTATATTATGTCCAGTGTATATAAGCGAAATTTGTTTTGAGTTTCAATATCAGCTATAACAACATTGACCGACTATAAATTTCGGAATCACTACATCTTTACGTAAAGTAAAAAAAAATCATGACGCAATACTACCAGTAAATGTAGACATCGCCCAACCAAGAAAATCGATACAGAAGAAAATTAAAAAATTTTTTTTTTTTCAACCCAATGCTAAATTTTTATTTTCGACTCCACAGGTGTTTTCGATGCGTACAGAAATGATGCAACATGCTGCAAATATTTCGCGATTCAAATATTTTTTGAGTTAAATTAAAAAACAGGTCACATAATGAAGAAGCGCAGTGAGGCATATCTAATTGTTTAGAATTGTTTGAACAAATAATATCAAGTTACAACAACAAAAAAAAGTTTAAATAAAACAATTGAATTTAGAGCGCTTTTCTATTATAATGAAATGTCGTTGCCGACGTATTGGTCACGATATCGTCGGATCACAAAATCCATAGACGTGTAAGAAGCTATTTTCCATTTGACATGGTCTTGGTTTTTACTTTTTCTATTGTACGTCTAAATTAGGTATTAACGATTTTTAGATGGTTTTTAATATTTTTAGTTAATTAATTTTGCTGGTATTTTTGAGAGCGTATCGAAATCATGATTCTCAAAATCTTGGCTTTTAGAAAATCTTGGTTTTTTGAAAACTTTAAAATTAAATTCCCCATTTTTCAGAATTTATAAAAAGGAAGATTTTGAAAACCAAGATTTTGTCAACCAAGATTTAGTACCCAACAACACCCAATATATGTACATACACACATACATACAAACACAAACCCGCAATCTGTAGCACGAGAGATACATAATCGTAAACCTGATCTCAAAAGCTCGGTTTTGAAAAATAATTTTTTATTAATTCGGGCGAAACGAATTAATAAAAATTTATTTTTCAAAACCGAGCTTTTGAGAACCGAGATTTTGAAAACCGAGATTATGTAGCCAACCCGGGATGTAGCCAGAACCGATTCATACTAAATCGTATTTCGTCTTAAATGCAATAAGTGCTACAGCGATTGACAGATGACAGGTTAGAATTTTTTGTTATGGGTAGCGATATCGTTGAAGACATTCCAATGGAAAAGCGTTTACCGATATTATCCTTAACGTCGGAGCAGCGGCAATGACTTATGAGTAACGGCGACGATATTTATCGGTATAATAAAAAAAATGCTCTTAGGTGATCCAACATGGAAAAAAAGCTGTGTGGCACAAATTTTGTGCAAGTCAACTAAAATTTTACAAATTTGAGAAATAAAGAAATTAAATATTTTGTTTTTTTAACTTGCATACTTTTAATTTTTCTTTTTATTCAAAAACTATATCGCACACGTTTATGTAATTTGTAACATACAACACTATAAATTTATAAAAACTCTAAAGTTGAAAGAAACTAACTTATATACACATCTTTTAAATATAAACCAAACAAACGGAACATCAGCGGAATACTGCAAGCAAAATACTAGAATCAACAATAAATATTTTTGAAAGAACCGAAAAGACAAAACGGTCATTTTTACATTAAATTCTATGAATACTACAATACTTACGGCCAGAAAATATGTCTGCATGCAAGAACCCAATAGGCATTTCGAACGAAAGTTCGTGTGAAAATCAATACGAAAAAAACACACGGAACGGCAAGGTTTGGTTTCTGGAACCATCAACATAATTGGGAAATCTTGGTCCGAAGCAATCCCTAAAGCAATTTTGCGTGAAAACAGGTTTTTTCTGTGTTTTTCATGTCCAATAAGTCTGTTTTCTTCCATCCCTCAAAAAAGAGCCTTTATGTTAAGTTTATCGAGTAATTACCTGTAGGAAAAGTTAACTGTGTAATATGTGTAAAGCACTTTGTCGCACTTGAAATGATGTTTACAATGCGCACTTTGCACTCTTAATGCACCAATAATTAATTGTTTACGCACAAAAACAAAATTTAAATAAAAATATCCCACGGAAGGACAAGTTTACGGAGGTGGGAACGTTATGGTTTGGGAAGCATTTTCGCAACACGTGTTCAAATATTTATTATATATCATGAAAAATGTGGTAGAGCCTTATTCATTCGAAAACATGGTGATTTCATTTATCTTTCAATATCGATCCTAAACATACTACAAAGTTAATGAAGTGTTAGTTTACGGATCAATAAATAAACGTTTTGGACTGGCCACCGCATAGGCCTGACCTTAACACAATCAAGAAAATTTATGGGCAGACATTAAGCGATAAAAAGAAAACTCCAGGAGTTCAGACGAACTGTTCCAAAATATTGAGGAAATCTGGAAAAACATTCCAGTTTCGCATTGTCGACGGTAGCCTGTCTTCCGAAACGTAGTACGATGTTTGACGCACAAAATTTACGAGCCCCAAAATTCACGAGCTCTAGGCACGTGCCTAATGTCTCTAGGTATTAATCCGCCCCTGCGTGGAACGCAGATTCCAAATCGATTTTAATTTAGAAAGCTGTGCATTGTCCCTAAGAGAATTGACAGTTTTTCCGAGTGCTCGTGTTTCAATGTATTAGTGAGAGCATAATCGGAATTTGGAGAAGAACTTCCGTGTAAATGTAGTACTCCTTTCTGTGAACAAAAAGTACTCATTTTAAATTAAGTTTTTGTCATAAAACCTTACTTCTTTGAGTATAAAGATCCTACTAATTTCTGTAAGATATTTCTGCTCCTTTCTCTAGGAAAACCTTACTCCTTCCCAATTTCGCCCGGAAATCTGTGTGAAATCTGTAAGAAAATAGCACACGGAAACAGATTCCAGGCTGTGTAGATGATGTTGTTCAAATATTATTTCTGCAGTAAAGTACTCGCAATTCGACGCCCGAAAACCAATCAGTTTCTGCAGCTCTTTTATGCCACCTGCAATGATGCAAGATCGATCGCGATTTTTTGTATCGACAGATGATGAATTCTTGAAAATAGCCATCATTTTGTATTCAATTAAAAATTATAAAAATTTAAATATTTTTTTTCATTCATTAAACAATATAACGTGCGAGACGGACGAATTCGGCGCATCCCAAAATACCGGGAAATAATATTCCTGCGGTAGCAGGAATATACTATAGAGGTAGGTAGAGGTTAAAAGGTATGATTAAGATAACACAAATTAACCTTCATCATTCTAAGGCTGCTTCGGCAGCTCTACTCCTCAGGCTGACTAGGTCGGGTGAGGATGTGATATTAATCCAAGAACCTTTGATTAATAACAACAGGATCTGTGGCCTCAGAACCAAGGGGTACAAAATTTTATCCTCTAGTAAGTCTGGGAAGATCAGATCTTGTATTCTTGGGAAAAATAATATTAATATTTTCCTTCTCTCTCAATACAGCAATAGTGACACTACTGCAGTTAGTCTGGAAGTAGGCACTTGTAGATTCTGGCTAGTTTCAGCCTACATGGACCGGGAGAAGGAGGTTCCTCCGGATAACCTGGAGGAGCTGATCCGTGAAGCGGAATAATCAAAGGTAGGTGTGGTACTGGGAGTTGATGCTAATGCGCATCACACTATCTGGGGAAGCACGGACTTTAATGAAAGAGGTGAGTCGCTTTTTGATTATTTGATGAGTACTAACCTTTCAGTGTGTAATATTGGGCGGGAACCCACATTTATTACTAGTAACAGGCAGGGGGTTCTAGACGTGACCCTTGCCTTAAATAATGTTCTTCATATGGTTAAAAATTGGAGGGTGGATAAGGGACACTCCTTTTCTGATCATCGATATTTAACCTATAGCCTTGATATTCACCCTGCTACCCGGGAAGCCTTCAGGAACCCTAGAAGGACCAACTGGAGCAAATATGGGGAATTATTGGAGGATATGTTACCGTCGAGGGCTATGGAGCCCCCGACGACCGTTTGGGAGCTGGAGGACATGGTGGCTAGCGTTACTAGCGCATGCAACCGATCCTTTCGCGCTGCCTGCCCACTGGCTAAGCCTAGAGGTATGCAAAAACAGTATGGTGGTCCAGGGAACTGGGAACCTATCGTAAAGCTTGTAGGACAGCCTTTAATACATAGAGCCAAAAATACAAGGGAGGCTCAGGATTGGGACTCCTATAAGGAGAAACTCGGAATTTATAAGAAAGAATTAAGAAAGGCACAAAGGAGGTCTTGGAGAATCTTCTGTGATAAAATGGAAGAGGTATCCGTAATCTCCCGCTTTAGGAAGATTCTTTCCAAAAGTACAGCTAGTCCGAGTTTTTTGATAAAACCGGAAGGATCTTGGACAGCTTGTAGGGGAGAATCTCTGAAGCTTCTCTTCGAGACACACTTTCCAGGGAGCTTTGAAGACCTGTTGGTGCGTAGCAAACATCAGGAATCACGGTCAGTGTTCTCAGAGGATGTCGTAGCCAGGAAACGGATCCTGTGGGCACTGAGGGGTTTTAAACCATTTAAATCAGCTGGTCCAGATCAAATTATACCAGCGGAACTTCAAAACAACTCAGTAATTATTCTTCCTTACCTGGAAGCTATATTCAAAGGGTGTTTGAAGCTGGGCTATATTCCTAGGTACTGGACGGAGGTCAATGTGGTGTTCATACCGAAAGCGGGGAAAAGCTCACATGTCTATCCTAAGGACCTAAGACCAATAACTCTATCATCCTTCCTTTTGAAAACCTTGGAAAGGCTGCTGGATGTATACATCAGAGATAAAATAGGTGCTAGGAAGTGGGCACCGTCTCAGCATGCTTACACAAAGGGTAGATCTGTGGACACTGCTCTGCACGCCTTGGTGTATACGATTGAGAAATCGATTAATTCGAAGGAATTCTGTTTGGTGGCCTTCCTGGATATAGAGGGCGTCTTTAATAATGTGAAAGCGGAGGCAATCAAGGAGGGATTGTCATTTTTGGAGGTGGACGTTCCTCTGATAGGGTTAATCAATTATATGCTGGGAAGCAGGATTGTTAGCTCGAAGTTGGGGGACTCCACCATCAAGAGGCGAGTAACTAGGGGAACCCCGCAGGGGGGGTCTGTCCCCTCTTCTCTGGAATATAGTAGTAAACGGGTTACTACTAGAATTGGAGAGAGATGGTTTTGAAGGTCTCGCTTACGCAGATGACGTAGCTTTAGCTGTTACCGGGAAATTCCTGGGCACGATTGTAGACGTAATGCAGAATGCGCTTACCATCGTTACGAAATGGGCTGGCAAATGTGGACTTGGTATTAACCCGTCAAAAACAGAGCTGGTACTCTTCACTAAGAAATACAATATCCCGGTAGTTGTCCCTCCTACCTTAAATGGCACGAGACTTGCTTTTACTGATAGAGCTAGATATCTGAGCATTATCTTGGGCAGTAAGCTTAGTTGGAAGCCCAACATGTTGGAGAAAATAAACAAAGCTACTATAGCTTTGTACTCCTGTAGGAACGCCATTGGTCATAGATGGGGTCTGAAGCCGGAGCTTTTACACTGGCTCTACACCGCTGTAGTGGGACCTGTACTCATGTACGGGGTGGGTGTTTGGTAACCAGCTCTGGACAAGGTAACTTACAAAAGTAAGATTGAGAGAGTGCAAAGAACGGCCTGTATGCTTGTTAGCGGGGCATTGAGGTCGACACCGACAAGTGCCTTAGAGGTTACGTTGCACCTTCTTCCGTTCGACATTTTTGGCAAACAGATGGCGGCAAATACGGATGTACGACTTGCAGCCGTCTCTCAGTGGAGGTGTCTTAGTATAGGACACTCTACTATTGTTAGATCGTTGAAGGATGAGCTGGCGAATCTTGACTACATTAAACCTACTCTACGCTTCGAGAAGCGATTTCGGACCTCCTTCTCTTCAAGGGAATCCTGGCGGGATAAACCGTTATCGGAAACCGAAGCGTTGCAATTCTTCATAGATGGCTCCAAGCTAGTCGGCAAAGTGGGAGCTAGAGTATTCTGTGACAAATTAAATGTAAACATTTCTATTCGTCTCCCTGATTACTGCAGCGTGTACCAAGCTGAAGTCGTAGCGATTGAGGAGGTCATGACGTGGTTGAAGCATAATGTGTTATCCTCAGATGATATCACAATCTATGTGGACAGTCAAACGGCGATCCGGTAGTTAGAATCGGTGTCTTTGGCGTCACGGGTGGCGTTGAGTTGTCACTCATCTCTAAATGAGATGGGTGAGCATTTCAATATCCGGGTAATCTGGGTCCCAGGCCACTCGGGCGTCATGGGGAACTGCAGGAAAGGGCAGGTCTGGGGAGGCCTATCACAGCGCTGAGACAAGCACTTGGGAAGCAGGCGCTATCCTCATCGGGGAAAGGTGGTCTAACACCCTCACCTGTAGAGTTGCAAGAGAAGTTTGGCCAAAGCTGGACTTGGGACGCACTAGGGCATTAATATCCTTACGCAGACGTGAATTAAGAACGGTCGTAGGGATTCTCACGGGACACTGCCTTTTTGGAGAACATGCAAGAAGGCTGGGTCTGGAGGCAAATGACTTCTGCAGAAGCTGCTTGGACGAAGAGGAGGAAGAGACGTTGGTCCACTTCCTTTGCTCGTGTCCAGCATTAGCTCTCAGAAGACACAAACACTTGGGTAAGTTCAGGATGGACTGCCTCTCGGATCTCGAAAACAGTAAAGTGCGGGACGTCTTACGCTACATAAGTAGCTCGAAATGGTTCCAATAGGGGTAAAACGGGAGATATTCTGTGGTATCACAATGGACCGTCACCGGTCTAAGTGTGCATAAGCAGCCACTACAACCTAATCTAACCTAACCTAACCTAACAATATAACGTCGAAGCACTATTCGAGAGAATTGCAATGGAGGAAGCGGGGTCATTTCCTACAGTCGAGAGCGGCAATAAATATATGCTAGTGATAATTGATTATTTCAGGAAATGGCCGGAGGTTTACCCCATTCCCGCCAATCAGGAAACAACAACAATAGCTGATGCCGGGTCAACCACTAGATTAGCAGATTTGGAGTGCCGATAGAGATTCATACCGATCAAGGAAGGAATTTTGAATCGGTGGTATTTCAAGAAATATGCCAGATGCTCGGTATAATTAAAACGAGAACAACGGTATGTGGCAAGATTTATAGGCACATTGCAGGAATATCTAACAAAGGTCTTAGAGAAAAACGATAAAAACGGAATCGATATAATATACCTAATGGCCTATCGATCAGGAATACATAACAGGAATAACACCAGCTAAAACTTTATTTGGCGATAACCTATGATTACCTGGAGATCTGAAATTTCGGGCTGTACCACCAGCGGCTTTCTGTGAACAGGATTACGTAGACCGGATGAAAGAGGAACTTAATGAGATACATCAATTTGTATGGAGGAAAATACGGATGTCAAGTGACCGGATGAAAGCTCAATATGGCATTTGAGCAAATAACCAAGGCTTCCAGGAAGGACGATTGGTATGGCTTCAAAACGCGTAATGAAAGAAGGGATTATTACTGAAGCTACAACCAGAATGTTAATGACCTTACACTGTCATCACCAAGCGAAGCGGAGGCATTACACAAGAAGGTTTTAAAAGAAATGGTGAAATAAAGAATAATACATAACGATCTAACGATATGATGACCATAAATTCATGGCTTCATTACAAACCCGTTACATTATATACAAACAGCAACTTTCCGTTTAGCTTTATCTAAGACGCAAAAATGTTTTTAAGCACTTTTTTATCATCCGTGTAAATTATTTTCTTACAAGAAATAGCCTCATTAATTATACCATTTTGCTGCTTTTTTACCATAATTCCCCTCATCAAAATTATAGCATGTGCTACCATGTTTTTTAAGTCGATAATGAAGCTACCGCCTACAGTCGTCATATGAAAACGCACACTACTAAACACAAAACAATCCGCAAACGCAATCATAAACAAATGAACAAAAACAGTGACTTATGACAATTCGCAAGCATTTGTGATTCGTTCTTTAAAGTGATCAAAATTAAATTAATAGAAAAATGAAAAATATTTTAATATGTGTAATAATTGCGTTTCTTATATTAAATATGGTCGAGTCAGATGAATTAAAAAAGTCGAAGAGGAAAAAATTTAAACCTGACGCCGAAAGCTACAACTATAAACCGACTTGGGACAGTTTAGATTCAAGGCCACTCCCAGATTGGTATGATAACGCGAAAATTGGTATATTTCTGCATTGGGGTGTTTACTCGGTGCCTAGTTATGGTAGTGAATGGTTTTGGATCAATTGGAAGGGGCTGAATGTATCGGGCTATCAAGATTTTATGGAGAAAAACTATAAACCCGGTTTTACCTATCAAGAATTTGCGCCCGATTTTACCGCCGAATTGTTTAACGCAACCGAATGGGTGGAATTATTTGAAAATAGCGGTGCTAAATACGTTGTCCTAACAAGTAAACATCATGAAGGATATACCTTGTGGCCATCAACCTATTCATTCAGTTGGAATGCCAAAGATGTGGGACCACATCGTGATTTGGTTGGTGAGTTGGCGGCTGAAATAAGGAAAAATTCCGAACTACATTTTGGGCTATACTATTCGTTGTTTGAATGGTTTAATCCGTTGTATCTGCAAGATCAGGCGCGGCACTTCGAGGAAAACAATTACGTGAATTTTAAGGTTAGTGCGTTTTTTATAGTAATTCGACAATATGTGGGCGTACTTGTGCTTATTAAAAGTTATTATCAATTTGGGTTATCAATACATAGTTTAAATTTATATGTGGTTAGAAAAATGTTTGCGACGTACTTGAATAATTTCAAGTGTATGTACTTGAATCGTGTCCCCAATTAAGAAGTTTATCTATTTTTTAGGCACTACCTGAGCTAAAGCAAATCGTAACACGCTACCATCCAGAAGTTATTTGGTCCGATGGTGATTGGGAAGCATCAGACACATATTGGCAATCAAAAGAATTCCTAACTTGGCTGTACAATGAAAGTCCGGTACGTGATTCCGTTGTGACTAATGACCGCTGGGGTAGTGGAGTCTTGTGTGAACATGGCGGTTTCCTAACATGCAGCGATCGTTTCAATCCAGGCGTTTTGCAAACCAGAAAATTTGAAAACGCCATGACAATCGATAAGAAAAGTTGGGGACATCGAGCAACCGCTCGCTTAGAAGATTTTTATACATCCAAGGAATTGATTGAAGGTAATTGCAAATCTATGGTCTAGCAAATATTAATTTACTAACATATATTCCCAATTTTTACTGTAGAAGTCGTTATAACTGTCAGTTGCGGTGGCAATATATTAATAAACGCCGGCCCTAATAAGTATGGCCTTATTGATCCAATATTCGTGGAACGATTCACCGATTTGGGAAAATGGTTAAAAGTGAACGGCCCAGCAATATACAACTCAATGCCTTGGAAATATCAAAACGATACAAATCAACCAGGAGTTTGGTACACAAGTCAGCGACCTGTAGGAAATCGACAGACAATTTTCGCAATAGTTTTGAAATATCCATACACTTCGACTGGAATTAGTCTGTTCTCATTGGGTGGTGACATGCTGGATGACGATTCACAGATACATCTTTTGGGTTATGACAAATCGCTTCATTATTATAAGACTGATGCATTTGTTTCTGTTGATTTCCCGAATAAACAGGATATTGATGTGCTCGGATTAGATTTTGCATGGACACTCAAAATTGATATCCCCTTTTAGTGTAAGCTACTTAGTTAGGTTTTAAGTTTATTGTTTTTTTAATAAAAATTGTTTATGCAGTTTGAATTGGTGCAGCTTTAATTGTCCACTTACAAAGTGTTACAAAATTATGAATACGAGGTATTGCAATGCGCAATTACATTTTGAAGCAAACATTCAAACCATATTTAAACAATTTAGTATCTTATATATGAAATAGTCTTCAAAACTAACCTCACTGGTTGGTTTCTAAACTAAAAATTATAGCAGTCGGTAAACTTTTTGCTTTATAAAGTCGATAATATAGATTCGATTAGAAATGTCAAGTGAGCACACACACACTACTAACCGGCTATTATCAACAAACCAAAACAAACAAACGTTTACGTCGAGAAATTCGCAAATCGCAATCAATTGCAAGTCGCCGTTTAAAGTGATTAAACGCAATATAAAATGAAAATAATCAAAGTCATAAAATATGTTACAATTACGGTGATTTTATTGAACGTTTTCGAATCAGCCGAATCGAAAGAGGATGACAAAAAAGTTAACCCTGAAGGGACGTACAACTATCAACCAACGTGGGATAGTTTGGATACCAGGCCGCTTCCGCAATGGTATGATAGTGCAAAAGTGGGTATATTTCTCCATTGGGGTGTTTACTCGGTGCCAAGTTTTGGTAGTGAATGGTTTTGGTTCTATTGGAAATATTTGAAAACACCAGGCTATCCAGAATTTATGGAGAAGAACTATAAGCCGGGCTTTGCGTACCAAGATTTTGCACGCGATTTTACCGCCGAGATGTTTAATGCAACAGAATGGGTGGAGTTATTCCAGAAGAGTGGTGCGAAATATGTTGTACTTACGAGTAAACATCATGAAGGATTTACGTTGTGGCCATCGACCTACTCGTTCGGTTGGAATGCGAAAGACGTGGGACCACATCGAGATTTGGTTGGTGAATTAGCGGCTGAGATACGTCAAAAATCATCGCTACATTTTGGGCTGTACTACTCATTGTTCGAATGGTTTAATCCAATGTACCTGGAGGATCAGGTGCGTCTCTACAGCAAGAGCACTTACGTGGATTTTAAGGTTAGTGAGGTTCTTGTCGTAATACGATAGTTCCTGCTTGTATGTATTTAATTGCGATTTTATTGCCTGTTACAAACGGCCCTTATCAGTTTTATGTTATCAGCATTTTAGTATGCGAAATTACTCATGTTGTTAAAATCAGTGTTCCGAGTTCCGACACTACTAATTTCAAGTGCACTTGATTTTTATCATGCTTACAACAACAAATTATTATCTATTTTTTGTAGGTGCTACCTGAACTCAAGGAAATCGTAACCCGGTACCACCCAGAAGTTATTTGGTCCGATGGTGATGCAGAAGCTCCAGCGTCTTATTGGAAATCGAGAGAATTTCTAGCGTGGCTTTATAATGAAAGTCCAGTACGTGATTCGGTCGTAACTAATGATCGTTGGGGTATGGGTGTTATGTGTCATCATGGCGGATTCCTAACGTGCACTGACCATTACAATCCGGGCGTACTACAAACAAGAAAATTTGAAAACGCTTTGACAATCGATAAGAACAGTTGGGGACATCGGGCGTCCGCTCGCTTAGAAGATTTTTTTACATCGAAAGAATTGATTGAAGGTAAACACAAGGCAATTGGATAAATATCAATTTAGTAATATTTCCCTTTGGTTTATAGAACTCGTCGTAACAGTCAGCTGTGGTGGCAATATATTAATAAACGTCGGGCCAAATAAATATGGCCTTATTGATCCAATATTCCAGGAACGATTAACCGATTTGGGCAGATGGTTAAATATTAATGGCCCAGCGATTTACAATTCAATCCCATGGAAACATCAAAATGATACAAATCAACCTGGGGTTTGGTATACAAGTCAAAGGCCTAAAGGAAATCGTCAGTCAATTTTCGCGATCGTTTTAAAATATCCTTTTAAGACGACCGGTGTTAATCTGTTTGCTTTGGGTGGTGATGTTCTGGATGCAGATTCAGAGATTTATCTTTTGGGTTATGAAAAGAACCCGTTAATCTATTATAAGTCAAGCGAATCGGTTTACGTTGATTTCCCGAATAAACAGGAGATTGATGTGCTTGGATTAGATTTTGCATGGACACTCGTAATTGATGTGCCCGTTTAGTGGAAGCTAGGTTTTAAGTTTATTTTTTTAAGTGTTGACGTTCACATTCCTGTCCATGGTAGTGATTTAATAAACCTTTATGTAGTTTGAACGATTTTATGCTTTTAATTGGAATCTGCCACGCTGAAACTCAACTAGAGTGAAATCATCTCTTTAAGAAGTCCTACGTATTTGCTTTAATTGGTTACCTTTCAGGGAAGCTTTGAATTTTTGAATCGTTGAACCGTACCTTTTAGAAGACAACGAGGATAAGGCTATTACTGCCAATGGTAATCGCTACAGCGCTTTCGAAAATCGCGCCATATCGAAATTCAGATCGCCCGATTTAACACCACCAAACCTTTTTTGTGGAGCTGCTATCTGAGAAAGGAGTTGCACATCAATCCTACATTGTTTCTTGCCGATCTGAAAGCCAACATTCGACAAGAAATTGCCAACAGTTTGGCCGAAATTTTGCGTCACGTCATGGAAAGTTCTCAAAAACGTCACATCTCAATAGGTTTTGTCAGTAAATTTACTCAGTAGGAAAAGGGTTAATAGAAAAGATGTTATAAATGGCTGCGAAGCAGTGGCGGTCATAAAATTATAAAAACATCGCAGAAAGTTTAGCCATCCGTAAATTGAAACTTAAGCGAAAAATATTTGTATAACGACACAGAAGTACTTCACAATTTTAAAACTCACTTGTACATTAAAATTAAAATTATTTTACATTTCACGGTCCAATTCGGGTTTATGATGATAATCAATGTCAATGGTGTGAAGTCCAAACCTTGATTCTGTGTACAACTTAGGTACCTATGTAAACCATTGAATGAACCATCTACCAGTTTGTCCGATATAGAAGCTGGGCAATCTGAACAAATCAATTTAAATAATGGTATTCTTCGGCTATTTTTGGTGTCTAATTACGATTCTAATAGTTCAGGCTAATGTATGTTAGTGCGGTGTTTTCTTCAAGTTCAGCTATTGTGTAAGATCTGTACTTAACTTTGCTATCATTTGACTTACCTTTTACAATAGATGTTATATTACCTCTAAACTCGCTGCATACTGTCCTCTTTCTGATCATAATAACACAAAACAATAACAAAAAAAAAGAGTTATATTTCATTTTAATTAAATCATTTTATTAATTTATATATTTAATTGGTTTTTTGTATATATAATATAGAAAATAATCAGAACTTAAAATATAATTAAATTACAATTTATAAGTTCAGTTTCTTCGTGAAATAAATTCAAACATTTAAAAAATTATTTATTTATGTATGTTATACAAATAAAAAATAAAACATAAAATATGTTTTTAATTTATAATTTTATGTATCATATAGCATAAATGTATTTTGTAATCATTTTTTTTTATATAAATTTTTAATTATAATATTTACAGGATTTCTAGCTAATTTTTCTTATGTTTATCTATAATATTTATTAATTAATTTATGTATTCATATTTCTATCCTTATCCATTTACATATATATGTATGGATGTATGTACGAGTAAGTTTAATTATATCATCGATATAATCAATATTGTGTATGTCTAATTAGTAATTATGTATGTACATATGCTTAAGTAACAAAACAGTTTTGGGAGATTTTGTTAACATTGGGCAGATAATCTTAATAATATGGACCATAAATGTAATTGAAACATTATTGTGTAAAATTGTAAAATACAAATATATGGTGTATAAAAGTGGTGAAAAAAAGGTAAATAAATATAGGGTGAGCAGTAGTACCCCCCTTTTATCAAACATAAAAAAGGTGTACACATATGATACTCGTACCAATGTTGTGGTTTTCAGGATATATACCAGGTGAAGATAACAGGAGCAGCTGTGTAAAGAGATAATTTTAGTATGTTTCTATAGATCTTTCTGATTTGATTAACAATAAAAAAACAAAAAAATGTAATTTAATTAATTTTTTAATTAAAGATAAATAAAATATGGATTTACGAATTTATAGGGCGATTATCTTATTACTGTCCAAATGAATACCAGTAAAAATTATTGTACAATTTTTGATCAGCCGCTTTCTATGATAATGTTGGGTTTAGTATGATTTCATCTCAGGCAGGTCAATTGTGTTGCCTAAAAAATCGGTTTAAATACGTGGACTGCAGTTCCAAACCGAAACCTTCTTCATGGATGGGATATGGATGGCTATCATACCATATAACCCCCAAGGGTTATTATATATATTGTTACATAATGATAACAAAACGTATCGTAAGAAAACTTAACATAAGTAACAAAAGTAAAAATGCTTAAAACCAGATGTAATCCTTGACGAGCTAATACCGCAATACAAGAAGTTGTACACTGAATGTACGATTAGTGATTATGTAAGAACGTCCTCTCTCGAAAATGTCATAAAATAAGATTTTAAAACGCATTGTATGTCTTTTATTATAAACATCTAAAATATAGAAATAATTGGATTCTCTAAATTTGCAGACCTGCGACCAAAATAATTTATATTAGCTGGAAAGGCCGGAACACATAATGAATGTGTGTGTATAATTCATCAAAACAACAATTTGTTATGTCCAGTTATTACAAAAATTTTACTTTGTGATCCTGTTACTAAGAATGAGAGAGAGAGACGACGTGATAGTTTCCTAAAACAACTAAAATCCGCTGTGACGTTTTGCACCCGTCCTTAATGCATACATCCTAGTATGTATCGCTCGTTATCCAATAAATTCAGAGCTTCACATGCACCGCGGAAAGTAGCATGTGTGATGATGCCATTGAAAATTCTCAATTGTTAGAAAGACATGTGCTAGAAAGCAGTCTGCCTATCGTATAGTTTTTTTGAATATTCCAAGTTGTCCGTCCACTTGCTCTCCTCGTTTGCATCGTTCAAATGATTTTATACTTGCATTACAAGTGTAATACGTATAGGCACTTCCGAATACAACAGTAGTAATTTCGCAAACGCGTCATTTTGACATAACGTGAAGAAAGCAGTTAACGTTATACCGGTGAATTCAGGGCAATTTGTTGCACATTTGCAGCTGTGAAATAAACGCGTTGTCCATTTTCTAGATGCAATGCTAGGTGAACAACAGCTACCCTTCGTTTATGTATGGGAAATTAAAGGATTCGCCATACAGCTTCATTGTTGCTTATGTATCTTCCAGCCGTGCGATTTTAGCTATATGTATGACTGCATTCCTAACAATTCTTTCTGGTTGAACACCAAAAACTGCCATGTCGCTGCCTTTATTCACGTACTTACTAATGTATTTGATCGATTTAACGGAGTTACAGTATTCCACGTTTATGTGCGATTTCTTTTTTGTAATAAAAATCTCCAAATTTTCTATTTGGGTGGTTGCTAGACTTATGATTGCCTTTTTTATTAAAGAAAGTTAATTTTTATTTACCAGGTGAGCAGAAATTAAAAAAAAAAATTTTTGTTTTTCATCAAAAATCGCAAAAAAATTTTGTCATTTTAACAGGCGAACAGAAATTACAAGAAGGTAGAATTGTCAGCAATATGACTTTATTTTGTATGTTCAAGTGTCACATAACTTGAAGTGGCACGCTTTGATACAAAATAATGTCACGTTGATGACAAATGTGTTGTCTTTTAAATTTTGTTCGCCTGGTAAAATAAAAAAATTTTTATGCGATTTTTCACCAAGTCCGAGTATTTAAACGAAAAACTGAGTAGTAATTATATAGAGATGAGTGGTTGGGTGGTAAGATGAAGGAGTGGTGTTCGAAAGGTTTGGAGTTCGATTCTTCAAACTTCCGAGTTTATTTTTTTTTTTAAGCAAAAATTTGATTTTTTTTTTATTTCCAGGAATTTTACCAAATTTTTTTTCGTAGCGGATGATTAGTCCCGATTAATCTTCTCGGATTATCCCCAATTCAAAATTTTTCATCTAAAAACAAATTTTTTCGTTGGCTTTGCTTAGATTCGAACTCCAGACCTTCTTCACTCCACTCCATCACCTTACTACCTCGGCTATCTCAACATATTCAAGTAAATATACATTTGTTTGTTTTATGCAATCAAAACAAATGTGTCTATAATATGTCGATATGGTGACATCTCTGTTAGGGCACATGTACTACATTTAATACACAGTGTTTCTGCTAAGTGCTGAAATATTTGGTTTTGCTTAAAAGAGGGCGTGCTTTTTACTGTGTAGTAAATGTAGTACATATGCCCCAACAGAGATGTCACCATATCGACCTATTATAGACACATTTGTTTTGATTGCATAAAACAAACAAATGTATATTAACTTGTATATGATGAGATAGCCGAGGTAGTAAGGTGATGGAGTGGAGTGAAGAAGGTCTGGAGTTCGAATCTAAGCAAAGCCAACGAAAAAATTTGTTTTTAGATGAAAAATTTTGAATTGGGGATAATCCGAGAAGATTAATCGGCCGGAACTCATCCGGGCTACAAAAAAAATTTGGTAAAATTCGTGGAAATAAAAAAAAAATCAAATTTTTGCTTAAAAAAAAAAATAAAGTCGTAAGTTTGAAGAATCGAACTCCAAACCTTTCGAACACCACTCCTTCATCTTACCACCCAACCACTTATCTCTATATAATTACTTCTCAGTTTTTCGTTTAAATACTGATAAATTCGGACTTGGTGAAAAATCGCATAAAAATTTTTTATTTTACCAGGCGAACAAAATTTAAAAGACAACACATTTGTCATCAACGTGACATTATTTTGTATCAAAGCGTGCCACTTCAAGTTATGTGACACTTGAACATACAAAATAAAGTCATATTGCTGACAATTCTACCTTCTTGTAATTTCTGTTCGCCTGTTAAAATGACAAAATTTTTTTGCGATTTTTGATGAAAAAAAAAATTTTTTTTTTTTTAATTTCTGTTAACCTGGTAAATAAAAATTAACTTTTTTTAATTAAAAAGGCAATCATATAACTCTAGCAACCACCCAAATAGAAAATTTGGAGATTTTTATTACAAAAAAAAATTCCTTCAGATGCGGGGATCGAACTCGAGATCTCTATGGTTTTAATCTGCTCTCTTATGGTAAGAGTTCGATCCTCGCGGCTGAAGGATTTCTTTTTTGTAATGAAAATCTCCAAATTTTATATTTGGGTCAGAAACGAAAAAATGAGATGAGTGGTTGGGTGCTAAGATGAAGCAGTGGTGTGCGAAGAAAGGTTTGGAGTTCGACTCTTCAAACTTCCGACTTTATTTTTTTGTGTTTTATCTTTATGTTGTGTACTTCGATGTCACCGTTTCGCATTTGTACGGTTGCTAATTTACCGCCATCTTATACTGATCTTCTTCTGTATAACGGATATCCATCGTTTCCTGTAATTGTGTCTATCACGCATGTTGAATTTAGATTCAGTGTTCCGCATGGTCCATGTATCATATTTTTCATTACAACTTCATGCAAATCCTTATCGTCGTCGGCATCGAGTATTTCAGCGCATATTACATCATCAATTTCGTTTGAAGTGATTTTGTTATAGAGCCAGATTAGTATATGTGTGTGTGGCAATTCTCTCTTTTGCCATTCCACTGAGTACATCCAATAGCGCAGAGACCTAAACACTTCATGTTTTACCATGAAATCCATCAGCGATTTCAGTTTGTGTCTAAAAACACGTGCTGTGATGTCATGCCTATCGACCGGCGATTGCCCAAGCTGGGTTGCATAAATAAATAGGTCTGGTCGCCCGTAATGACGAACATACGTAATTGCATCTTGGGTGTACTCATGCATATGACGTGGACTGCATGTATATGAAGATATCAAAATCGTTAGTCTTCCAACGTTAGTTGTATTACCGTCATTTACAACTGCATTTCGTAAATGAATGTATTCTTCAGAGTGAAGCTTGGTCTGATCGAAATGGATGAATATCAAACGTTCTGTTTGAATTTTCGCATACAATTGACGGCATTTCAAAATGTGATTATCTCCATTCTCTCGAATCATTAATCATTAAAATGATTGGATATGGCAGGGCATCGTAACTATAAATGCTAAACATTTATATTAATTAAAATAAACAGCTTTTAAATCAATTTAATTAAAATGATAAATTTTATTTTATTTATTCACCATCATTTTATACATGAAAAATGTGGTTGGCGACCAACACCATGACAACGACGCGCCCAAAAAAATTCCTGTGTCTCTGGTCCCAAAACATGCGCCAGACCAGAAGGATTGTTCTGTAATCCGATTTGACCTGTTTTGGGGCCAGCTTCAGTCCTGACAGTAGTGTCTGTCCGTATGATGATTTTCGGCAACTTTTGCCAATTGATCGTTTCTCAGATGAAGAAAAATATCTCTAGGTTGGAATTGATCGCCGACTATAACAATTGCCACTTTATCTATAGTTGGAGCATTAAGTCTTCGCACATCATCGGCATCATCTCAATTGCTGGTTTGAACAAAAGAACTAAATGGTTTTTTACGTGAAGAAGCTCTTGTAGTTGGGAAACAATGGACCTTTTTATGCCGTTAGAAATTCCGCAGCGTGCATTCATCACCGATGAAATACATTTGTAGGAATTTATGTTGACCATCTGGGAATGGAAACAAGGAACCGGCTTATGATAAATTTGTCCTTTCAGTCGTGATTGACGTCTTTCAGCCATCCTCGCCTGCCGCGTTCATTCTGTTAATAACGAAGCAGATCTGAAGCTGCATAAAGCGATCGCCGTGCCCGCAACCGTCCATCCTTAAGACTGGCTGTACACTTTTAATTTTTAAGCCGCACTTTTTAAATCACTTTTAATTCACTTTTTAATCCTTATACTTTCGCTTACTTAATACTAATGAATTCAATTCCACTTCGTTCGCCTTTTTATATACACAAACCAAACTTCTAGAAAGCTCATTACTTTTCCAGTAAGAATAAGTAAGAATAGTCCAGAAACATTTAGAACAGTTTTATCATGGAAAATTCCATTTTAGAACAGCAAAATGGCTACACGAATTAAAAAAGGCTGAAATAAAAAGGATCATCAAAAATGAATTAAAAATGGTGATTTTTTAAATTCGTTTTTTAACAAATTTACTGAAATAAAAAAGGTCTTCCTTTTTCATACAATTTTCGCCTTTTTTATTTCATTAATGAACATTTTTTGATGACCTTTTTTATTTCAGCCTTTTTTAATTCGTGTAGCCCAGTAAAACTTTGAGCTATTAATTTCACTTATGCCTTACAATTGCCGTCGCCTCCGGGTCCACGCTCATTGAGCGGGTGTTAATAAGTGACCTAGGTATAAGGCGGGTCATGCTAAATGATGGCAAATGGGCCGGATTAAGGTGTAAAGCGACCCATGCTGACGATGTGCCAGGCTGGGGCCCATTTAACAAAGCCCAGTTGTGAACGGAGCCCTCTGGATACCTGGCGACCTCCAGTTGTCATTAGCCTTAACTGCGCATACGGATCTCTGCGCAGGCGGACCTTCATTTCTCCGATACTCGTGGGAATCTAATGAAAGGATCAAACAAAAATGAATCAAAGGGCACCGGCTCTCCTCAAAAGCCGGTATCAGCGGAGGGACGTACCTCGAACCAGACGGGTGGGGCCGCGAAGGGTGCAAAGGTGGTTGACTCCAGGGCACTAGTCCCGGGGGTTAGCGGTACCAACGCAGCGCAGGGAAGGGGACGAGAGAAATTCCTCCGGCGAAAAGGCGGTACAGAAATCGCCGCTCGGCATTTAGAATTCTCGAGAAGTGAGCTGCGACCCCCGAGGGGCAGCTCACGGAAGAACAGAGAATATCGGTAGCTTGGGCAAGGAGCACTGTGGGCTGCGGAAGCTCGGAAAGGGACCATGTGTCGAAAAGACAGCGGTCCCAGGACGAGGTGGAAGTAGTCAACAGCAAGCGGGCCAAGTTGCTGACTGACAAGAAGCCGAGCTCCAACTGAGGGACAAAGCTGTTCAGCGATGTCCTGAGGGAACATGTGTTGATGCTAGCCGTAATTGGCGGAAGTCAAGAAGATGGGAGCATCATGGCGGAAAAATGGAGGTTGGTGTATAATGCACTCAACCTCGACTTTTTAAAGGTACTGGGAGAAAATCCAGGTCCACCCCCATCTTGCAGAGATGCGGGATGGTATCAAGGGCGTGTGAAGATGACTGCATGCTCGGACTCTAGATCTGTGGATCTTTATAAAAAGGCTATAGCCAAAGTAGGGAAGGTGTGGCCAGGCGCAAAGCTTGCGGCAGTTACCCGGGAGGAAATTCCCAGCAGGCCGAGGGTATATGTTTGGCTGTCATCCGAACCGGCTAGCCCTGACGAGGCTTTGAAAATTATTCAGGCCAGTAACCCGAATCTTCCGACCGGAAATTGGAAGATCGTCAAGCAGGAGGAGGCGAAGGGGGCTCGAAATTATCAATTATGGTAATAAATAAGGAGTCCCTTGCCCTCCTGCACAAAACGAAGGGAGTAATTGACTTCGGATTCGGGTCAATTACTCTCAACGTTTATAAAATGATGGGGCGGAAGCGCGTACGGGAGGCCAACCGGAGGATGGTGGCAACCCGCCCAGGCCTGAAGGGGGTACCAGCAGCATGGGAGGAGAAGCTGAGAGTAGGGGGGAGAGTGAATCCGGCGACCTCGGTCTGGCAAGGATTCACTTGGAAGATGAGGAGGGGCACATAAGCGAAGGAGCTAGTGTACCGATGGAGGAGGATGTCGGCAGCCAGGGCACGAGGGTTAGCGAGACGGACGAATCCGGCGCATCCCAAAATACCGGGAAATAATATTCCTGCGGTAGCAGGAATATACCATAGAGGTAGGTAGAGGTTAAAAGGTTATGATTAAGATAACACAAATTAACCTTCACCATTCTAAGGCTGCTTCGGCAGCTCTATTCCTCAGGCTGACTAGGTCGGGTAAGGATGTGATATTAATCCAAGAACCTTGGATTAATATCACAACAATAACTTCCATTCAAAATTGAATTGTAACAATTATCCTTGACATGCGGTTAAATATTTATCAAACACTTAAATTGGCAATAAGTAATAGTCTCGCTACAAATGGTAAGCGATTTTACCATATGTATACGACTAGTTGTAACTTTGTATGTATATTGTACTAGTTTATAGCTCTGCATATCCGAATATTAATTACAAAAAGAAAAGTCGCACTACTAGGTAAACGATAGAATACAAAAAGACTACATGCTGCTATTCATATATTTACTCGTGTACCTACAATTCATTAAAACACACGACGATAAGAACACTAATCTGTACAAAATAGGATTATACAAATCAAGAGAATTCTATATGTACAAATTACACTTGGTTTATATGTAATCAACATTTACAATGTACATATTTGTACCTCTTTTATGTTGGTGATGTTCATGATATTAGGATGATGATAGCGATGATAGCATAGTACACAAAGATGAAAATTAATTTTTTTTTTTCACCCATTCATATAGAAAAACACGTTTGTATTTTGTGCTTTAATAATTTTTTTTTTTGGTTTTCGTTTTGTAACACATTCTCAATATTCTGTACTTTAATTTAAGTACAACAAAGCTTTTTTTTATTTTATGCAAAAGCTTTCACCAAAAAAAAAAAAAAAGATGTTTATGTAAATATGTACAATGTGTGCAAAATAAATGAATGAAGAACGCGAATAAAATAATAAAACTTCTTAAGCATGTGAACGTCTCTGGATATTGTATATACATATCTACAATAATAATTAATTTGCTTGCAGCACTTTAATAATAATACGTGTTTATACTTATTTTACATACATACATATGTATATGTTGTAGCAATAAAAACATAAAAATATGTTCCATTCAAAAATTAACCCACATAATAACATAAAATAAAACAAAAATATAAAAATTTATATTAACATTCCGCGCTTTTTTTTTTAAATAATATAAAGTTGTTGTAAATTTATTAAGCGCAAACTAATTGCCAGTGCTTCAACATAATAAACATAAAACATTATATTGTATAAAACAAACAAAAAAATATGTATTTATGGTGCACATACATACGAGTACAAACATAATATACATAATATCATACAATAAAGTAAAATCAACGAATTTTATTTTGTTTTTCATTAAATTTAATTAAATTTAATTTAGACATACAGACTCATACATAAAAAACACAATTTTATAATTAAATTTAATTATTAATGTTGAATTTTATTTGTTTAGCTTACATACTATATTATTAGAAACCATAACAAGGTGTTTTTGCCAATTGGTCTGGAATTTCTGTTTTATGTGCATTTGTAAGGGTAAATGCCACGAAAAAAAATCCGCTGGTTAAAAAAGACGCTCATGTAGTTGACCCAAACTTCTGCCGGCAGCGCTGCTAGTAAAAATTCTGCTCATGTGGTTCCAGCATAAACAAAAGCTCTCACGTTTATACTTCGTGTCCAATATGAAGGCGTAGTGCGTAGGTCCATCGTTTGTGTGAAGCGCCTTATGGAGTTCTAAATAGTTCCGGTATATCAAATAAAAACTCAATGTTTATTTGTTTTGATCACTGTCTTATTCACTGTATTTTCTCAAAAGTTTTGAGAATAGCCGGCTTCAATATAATCCGCCCCCCGTAAACAAATTCGTCGTAAACCAACTGTAGGGTGACCAGATGTTTGGAGTTAATGTGGTACAAGTAGAATGGAGATTTTAAAAATAAAAGTATGTAAAAATATCGTCATCCCAGTATTTAAGTGATACATATGCATTTTAGTAATCTTGGAGTTAGATCGACAACATTACGTAAAACTGTAGACTGGATCACCAAATTAAATTCCAGAATCATTATTATAACAAATTGTCTTCCCAGTTTTTAAATGACACAAATGGGTTTTAATAAAAATAGGGTTAGGTGTAGTATATAAAATGTGTTAGGATATAAATATATAATGTAAACCTACATAGCATAAGTTTACAATGTAAACCTAGCTAAACCAATTAAGACAAACTTCATTGGAAACATGAAAGAAGATGACATTAAGAAATGTAGTAACGTACACAGTGGTGGTGATCACACCAGAAGTATAAAATAAATAAAAGAGTTTTATTTAAATATAACACATGACGCAATTGAAGAAAACCTACATTACAATAGTAATCGTAAATTAATAAGAATTAAAGATCAAAAATGAAAAAAAAATAATTAATTCATACACATATACGAGTACAAGTTAACACGCGTAATAATTAGGTTTCCCACAAAAATACAACGTGATCATATTTGCCACGTTGCATTAGCAATGACAACAAGTTACACGCGCATCCGGCATAATGCTGAGTGAATATTCTTGACGACATGGTTTCATATTCTACATATTTTTAATTAAGCAAATCGTAATTAGAAAATAAGAAAATAATTAGTTGTAATTTCGATGTTAAACAAATAAGTTAAAAATAAAAATTATTTTTTTTAACCAAAAATCAATATAGAATTTAACTGGCGGCGAAACAGGGACCCTTGTGTTAAATTGTCCTGTGCCGTAAAGTTTTAAATATTAACGTGAAACCAAAGTGATAATTAGTGTAAATATCTTACAAAAAGTTTTACCAGAACTTGTATTGTGGTCCGACAGATAGCCCAAATGATAGGTGTTTTACTTGCAATTGTTAGGCTTACCAACATTAAGATCGATCTATAATTTCCAGCCATTTAATGGGAAATTGATTTTTACTGAAAATCACCAAGGCTTTAGGCCATGAATTTTTGGAGCAAAAAACTAAAATTCGTTATTGTGGTCATTCGTTATTGTAACGTTCAGATCGATCTATAATTTCCAGCCATTTAATGGGAAATTGATTTTTACTGAAAATCACCAAGGCTTTAGGCCATGAATTTTTGGAGCAAAAAACTTAAATTTGTTATTGTGGTCATTCGTTATTGTAACGTTCAGATCGATCTATAATTTCCAGCCATTTAATGGGAAATTGATTTTTACTGAAAATCACCAAGGCTTTAGGCCATGAATTTTTGGAGCAAAAAATTAAAATTCGGTATTGTGGTCCGATAGATAGCCCAAATGATAGGTGTTTTACTTGCAATTGTTAGGCTTACCAACATTAAGATCGATCTATAATTTCCAGCCATTTAATGGGAAATTGATTTTTACTGAAAATCACCAAGGCTTTAGGCCATGAATTTTTGGAGCAAAAAACTAAAATTCGTTATTGTGGTCATTCGTTATTGTAACGTTCAAATCGATCTATAATTTCCAGCCATTTAATGGGAAATTGATTTTTACTGAAAATCACCAAGGCTTTAGGCCATGAATTTTTGGAGCAAAAAATTAAAATTCGGTATTGTGGTCCGATAGATAGCTCAAATGATAGGTGTTTTACTCGCAATTGTTAGGCTTACCAACATTAAGATCGATCTATAATTTCCAGCCATTTAATGGGAAATTGATTTTTACTGAAAATCACCAAGGCTTTAGGCCATGAATTTTTGGAGCAAAAAATTAAAATTCGGTATTGTGGTCCGACAGATAGCCCAAATGATAGGTGTTTTACTTGCAATTGTTAGGCTTACCAACATTAAGATCGATCTATAATTTCCAGCCATTTAATGGGAAATTGATTTTTACTGAAAATCACCAAGGCTTTAGGCCATGAATTTTTGGAGCAAAAAACTAAAATTCGTTATTGTGGTCATTCGTTATTGTAACGTTCAGATCGATCTATAATTTCCAGCCATTTAATGGGAAATTGATTTTTACTGAAAATCACCAAGGCTTTAGGCCATGAATTTTTGGAGCAAAAAACTAAAATTCGTTATTGTGGTCATTCGTTATTGTAACGTTCAGATCGATCTATAATTTCCAGCCATTTAATGGGAAATTGATTTTTACTGAAAATCACCAAGGCTTTAGGCCATGAATTTTTGGAGCAAAAAATTAAAATTCGGTATTGTGGTCCGACAGATAGCCCAAATGATAGGTGTTTTACTTGCAATTGTTAGGCTTACCAACATTAAGATCGATCTATAATTTCCAGCCATTTAATGGGAAATTGATTTTTACTGAAAATCATGAAGGCTTTAGGCCATGAATTTTTGGAGCAAAAAACTAAAATTCGTTATTGTGGTCATTCGTTATTGTAACGTTCAAATCGATCTATAATTTCCAGCCATTTAATGGGAAATTGATTTTTACTGAAAATCACCAAGGCTTTAGGCCATGAATTTTTGGAGCAAAAAACTAAAATTCGTTATTGTGGTCATTCGTTATTGTAACGTTCAGATCGATCTATAATTTCCAGCCATTTAATGGGAAATTGATTTTTACTGAAAATCACCAAGGCTTTAGGCCATGAATTTTTGGAGCAAAAAATTAAAATTCGGTATTGTGGTCCGATAGATAGCCCAAATGATAGGTGTTTTACTTGCAATTGTTAGGCTTACCAACATTAAGATCGATCTATAATTTCCAGCCATTTAATGGGAAATTGATTTTTACTGAAAATCACCAAGGCTTTAGGCCATGAATTTTTGGAGCAAAAAACTAAAATTCGTTATTGTGGTCCGACAGATAGCCCAAATGATAGGTGTTTTACTTGCAATTGTTAGGCTTACCAACATTAAGATCGATCTATAATTTCCAGCCATTTAATGGGAAATTGATTTTTACTGAAAATCATGAAGGCTTTAGGCCATGAATTTTTGGAGCAAAAAACTAAAATTCGTTATTGTGGTCATTCGTTATTGTAACGTTCAGATCGATCTATAATTTCCAGCCATTTAATGGGAAATTGATTTTTACTGAAAATCACCAAGGCTTTAGGCCATGAATTTTTGGAGCAAAAAATTAAAATTCGGTATTGTGGTCCGACAGATAGCCCAAATGATAGGTGTTTTACTTGCAATTGTTAGGCTTACCAACATTAAGATCGATCTATAATTTCCAGCCATTTAATGGGAAATTGATTTTTACTGAAAATCACCAAGGCTTTAGGCCATGAATTTTTGGAGCAAAAAACTAAAATTCGTTATTGTGGTCATTCGTTATTGTAACGTTCAGATCGATCTATAATTTCCAGCCATTTAATGGGAAATTGATTTTTACTGAAAATCACCAAGGCTTTAGGCCATGAATTTTTGGAGCAAAAAATTAAAATTCGGTATTGTGGTCCGATAGATAGCCCAAATGATAGGTGTTTTACTTGCAATTGTTAGGCTTACCAACATTAAGATCGATCTATAATTTCCAGCCATTTAATGGGAAATTGATTTTTACTGAAAATCACCAAGGCTTTAGGCCATGAATTTTTGGAGCAAAAAACTAAAATTCGTTATTGTGGTCCGACAGATAGCCCAAATGATAGGTGTTTTACTTGCAATTGTTAGGCTTACCAACATTAAGATCGATCTATAATTTCCAGCCATTTAATGGGAAATTGATTTTTACTGAAAATCACCAAGGCTTTAGGCCATGAATTTTTGGAGCAAAAAACTAAAATTCGTTATTGTGGTCATTCGTTATTGTAACGTTCAGATCGATCTATAATTTCCAGCCATTTAATGGGAAATTGATTTTTACTGAAAATCACCAAGGCTTTAGGCCATGAATTTTTGGAGCAAAAAATTAAAATTCGGTATTGTGGTCCGATAGATAGCCCAAATGATAGGTGTTTTACTTGCAATTGTTAGGCTTACCAACGTTAAGATCGATCTATAATTTCCAGCCATTTAATGGGAAATTGATTTTTACTGAAAATCACCAAGGCTTTAGGCCATGAATTTTTGGAGCAAAAAATTCAAATTCGGTATTGTGGTCCGATAGATAGCTCAAATGATAGGTGTTTTACTCGCAATTGTTAGGCTTACCAACATTAAGATCGATCTATAATTTCCAGCCATTTAATGGGAAATTGATTTTTACTGAAAATCACCAAGGCTTTAGGCCATGAATTTTTGGAGCAAAAAATTAAAATTCGGTATTGTGGTCCGACAGATAGCCCAAATGATAGGTGTTTTACTTGCAATTGTTAGGCTTACCAACATTAAGATCGATCTATAATTTCCAGCCATTTAATGGGAAATTGATTTTTACTGAAAATCATGAAGGCTTTAGGCCATGAATTTTTGGAGCAAAAAACTAAAATTCGTTATTGTGGTCATTCGTTATTGTAACGTTCAAATCGATCTATAATTTCCAGCCATTTAATGGGAAATTGATTTTTACTGAAAATCACCAAGGCTTTAGGCCATGAATTTTTGGAGCAAAAAACTAAAATTCGTTATTGTGGTCATTCGTTATTGTAACGTTCAGATCGATCTATAATTTCCAGCCATTTAATGGGAAATTGATTTTTACTGAAAATCACCAAGGCTTTAGGCCATGAATTTTTGGAGCAAAAAATTAAAATTCGGTATTGTGGTCCGACAGATAGCCCAAATGATAGGTGTTTTACTTGCAATTGTTAGGCTTACCAACATTAAGATCGATCTATAATTTCCAGCCATTTAATGGGAAATTGATTTTTACTGAAAATCACCAAGGCTTTAGGCCATGAATTTTTGGAGCAAAAAACTAAAATTCGTTATTGTGGTCATTCGTTATTGTAACGTTCAGATCGATCTATAATTTCCAGCCATTTAATGGGAAATTGATTTTTACTGAAAATCACCAAGGCTTTAGGCCATGAATTTTTGGAGCAAAAAATTAAAATTCGGTATTGTGGTCCGATAGATAGCCCAAATGATAGGTGTTTTACTTGCAATTGTTAGGCTTACCAACATTAAGATCGATCTATAATTTCCAGCCATTTAATGGGGAAATTGATTTTTACTGAAAATCACCAAGGCTTTAGGCCATGAATTTTTGGAGCAAAAAATTAAAATTCGGTATTGTGGTCCGATAGATAGCCCAAATGATAGGTGTTTTACTCGCAATTGTTAGGCTTACCAACATTAAGATCGATCTATAATTTCCAGCCATTTAATGGGAAATTGATTTTTACTGAAAATCACCAAGGCTTTAGGCCATGAATTTTTGGAGCAAAAAACTAAAATTCGTTATTGTGGTCATTCGTTATTGTAACGTTCAAATCGATCTATAATTTCCAGCCATTTAATGGGAAATTGATTTTTACTGAAAATCACCAAGGCTTTTTAGGCCATGAATTTTTGGAGCAAAAAATTAAAATTCGGTATTGTGGTCCGACAGATAGCCCAAATGATAGGTGTTTTACTTGCAATTGTTAGGCTTACCAACATTAAGATCGATCTATAATTTCCAGCCATTTAATGGGAAATTGATTTTTACTGAAAATCACCAAGGCTTTAGGCCATGAATTTTTGGAGCAAAAAACTAAAATTCGTTATTGTGGTCATTCGTTATTGTAACGTTCAGATCGATCTATAATTTCCAGCCATTTAATGGGAAATTGATTTTTACTGAAAATCACCAAGGCTTTAGGCCATGAATTTTTGGAGCAAAAAACTAAAATTCGTTATTGTGGTCCGACAGATAGCCCAAATGATAGGTGTTTTACTCGCAATTGTTAGGCTTACCAACGTTAAGATCGATCTATAATTTCCAGCCATTTAATGGGAAATTGATTTTTACTGAAAATCACCAAGGCTTTAGGCCATGAATTGTTAGAGCAAAAAACTAAAATTTTTTATTGTGGTCATTCGTTATTGTAACGTTCAGATCGATCTATAATTTCCAGCCATTTAATGGGAAATTGATTTTTACTGAAAATCACCAAGGCTTTAGGCCATGAATTTTTGGAGCAAAAAATTAAAATTCGGTATTGTGGTCCGATAGATAGCCCAAATGATAGGTGTTTTACTTGCAATTGTTAGGCTTACCAATATTAAGATCGATCTATAATTTCCAGCCATTTAATGGGAAATTGATTTTTACTGAAAATCACCAAGGCTTTAGGCCATGCATTTTTGGAGCAAACAACTTAAATTTGTTATTGTGGTCATTCGTTATTGTAACGTTCAGATCGATCTATAATTTCCAGCCATTTAATGGGAAATTGATTTTTACTGAAAATCACCAAGGCTTTAGGCCATGAATTTTTGGAGCAAAAAATTAAAATTCGGTATTGTGGTCCGATAGATAGCCCAAATGATAGGTGTTTTACTTTCAATTGTTAGGCTTACCAACATTAAGATCGATCTATAATTTCCAGCCATTTAATGGGAAATTGATTTTTACTGAAAATCACCAAGGCTTTAGGCCATGCATTTTTGGAGCAAAAAACTTAAATTTGTTATTGTGGTCATTCGTTATTGTAACGTTCAGATCGATCTATAATTTCCAGCCATTTAATGGGAAATTGATTTTTACTGAAAATCACCAAGGCTTTAGGCCATGAATTTTTGGAGCAAAAAATTAAAATTCGGTATTGTGGTCCGATAGATAGCCCAAATGATAGGTGTTTCACTCGCAATTGTTAGGCTTACCAACATTAAGATCGATCTATAATTTCCAGCCATTTAATGGGAAATTGATTTTTACTGAAAATCACCAAGGCTTTAGGCCATGAATTTTTGGAGCAAAAAATTAAAATTCGGTATTGTGGTCCGACAGATAGCCCAAGTGATAGGTGTTTTACTTGCAATTGTTAGGCTTACCAACATTAAGATCGATCTATAATTTCCAGCCATTTAATGGGAAATTGAATTTGACTGAAAATCACCAAGGCTTTAGGCCATGAATTTTTGGAGCAAAAAATTAAAATTCGGTATTGTGGTCCGACAGATAGCCCAAATGATAGGTGTTTTACTTGCAATTGTTAGGCTTACCAACATTAAGATCGATCTATAATTTCCAGCCATTTAATGGGAAATTGATTTTTACTGAAAATCACCAAGGCTTTAGGCCATGAATTTTTGGAGCAAAAAACTAAAATTCGTTATTGTGGTCATTCGTTATTGTAACGTTCAGATCGATCTATAATTTCCAGCCATTTAATGGGAAATTGATTTTTACTGAAAATCACCAAGGCTCTAGGCCATGAATTTTTGGAGCAAAAAATTAAAATTCGGTATTGTGGTCCGATAGATAGCCCAAATGATAGGTGTTTTACTTTCAATTGTTAGGCTTACCAACATTAAGATCGATCTATAATTTCCAGCCATTTAATGGGAAATTGATTTTTACTGAAAATCACCAAGGCTTTAGGCCATGCATTTTTGGAGCAAAAAACTTAAATTTGTTATTGTGGTCATTCGTTATTGTAACGTTCAGATCGATCTATAATTTCCAGCCATTTAATGGGAAATTGATTTTTACTGAAAATCACCAAGGCTTTAGGCCATGAATTTTTGGAGCAAAAAATTAAAATTCGGTATTGTGGTCCGATAGATAGCCCAAATGATAGGTGTTTCACTCGCAATTGTTAGGCTTACCAACATTAAGATCGATCTATAATTTCCAGCCATTTAATGGGAAATTGATTTTTACTGAAAATCACCAAGGCTTTAGGCCATGAATTTTTGGAGCAAAAAATTAAAATTCGGTATTGTGGTCCGACAGATAGCCCAAGTGATAGGTGTTTTACTTGCAATTGTTAGGCTTACCAACATTAAGATCGATCTATAATTTCCAGCCATTTAATGGGAAATTGAATTTGACTGAAAATCACCAAGGCTTTAGGCCATGAATTTTTGGAGCAAAAAATTAAAATTCGGTATTGTGGTCCGATAGATAGCCCAAATGATAGGTGTTTTACTCGCAATTGTTAGGCTTACCAACATTAAGATCGATCTATAATTTCCAGCCATTTAATGGGAAATTGATTTTTACTGAAAATCACCAAGGCTTTAGGCCATGAATTTTTGGAGCAAAAAACTAAAATTCGTTATTGTGGTCATTCGTTATTGTAACGTTCAAATCGATCTATAATTTCCAGCCATTTAATGGGAAATTGATTTTTACTGAAAATCACCAAGGCTTTTTAGGCCATGAATTTTTGGAGCAAAAAATTAAAATTCGGTATTGTGGTCCGACAGATAGCCCAAATGATAGGTGTTTTACTTGCAATTGTTAGGCTTACCAACATTAAGATCGATCTATAATTTCCAGCCATTTAATGGGAAATTGATTTTTACTGAAAATCACCAAGGCTTTAGGCCATGAATTTTTGGAGCAAAAAACTAAAATTCGTTATTGTGGTCATTCGTTATTGTAACGTTCAGATCGATCTATAATTTCCAGCCATTTAATGGGAAATTGATTTTTACTGAAAATCACCAAGGCTTTAGGCCATGAATTTTTGGAGCAAAAAATTAAAATTCGGTATTGTGGTCCGATAGATAGCCCAAATGATAGGTGTTTTACTTGCAATTGTTAGGCTTACCAACATTAAGATCGATCTATAATTTCCAGCCATTTAATGGGAAATTGATTTTTACTGAAAATCACCAAGGCTTTAGGCCATGCATTTTTGGAGCAAAAAACTTAAATTTGTTATTGTGGTCATTCGTTATTGTAACGTTCAGATCGATCTATAATTTCCAGCCATTTAATGGGAAATTGATTTTTACTGAAAATCACCAAGGCTTTAGGCCATGAATTTTTTGGAGCAAAAAATTAAAATTCGGTATTGTGGTCCGATAGATAGCCCAAATGATAGGTGTTTCACTCGCAATTGTTAGGCTTACCAACATTAAGATCGATCTATAATTTCCAGCCATTTAATGGGAAATTGATTTTTACTGAAAATCACCAAGGCTTTAGGCCATGAATTTTTGGAGCAAAAAACTAAAATTCGTTATTGTGGTCATTCGTTATTGTAACGTTCAAATCGATCTATAATTTCCAGCCATTTAATGGGAAATTGATTTTTACTGAAAATCACCAAGGCTTTAGGCCATGAATTTTTGGAGCAAAAAACTAAAATTCGTTATTGTGGTCATTCGTTATTGTAACGTTTAGATCGATCTATAATTTCCAGCCATTTAATGGGAAATTGATTTTTACTGAAAATCACCAAGGCTTTAGGCCATGAATTTTTGGAGCAAAAAATTAAAATTCGGTATTGTGGTCCGACAGATAGCCCAAGTGATAGGTGTTTTACTTGCAATTGTTAGGCTTACCAACATTAAGATCGATCTATAATTTCCAGCCATTTAATGGGAAATTGATTTTTACTGAAAATCACCAAGGCTTTAGGCCATGAATTTTTGGAGCAAAAAACTAAAATTCGTTATTGTGGTTATTCGTTATTGTAACGTTCAGATCGATCTATAATTTCCAGCCATTTAATGGGAAATTGATTTTTACTGAAAATCACCAAGGCTTTAGGCCATGAATTTTTGGAGCAAAAAATTAAAATTCGGTATTGTGGTCCGATAGATAGCCCAAATGATAGGTGTTTTACTTGCAATTGTTAGGCTTACCAACATTAAGATCGATCTATAATTTCCAGCCATTTAATGGGAAATTGATTTTTACTGAAAATCACCAAGGCCTTAGGCCATGAATTTTTGGAGCAAAAAACTAAAATTCGTTATTGTGGTCCGACAGATAGCCCAAATGATAGGTGTTTTACTCGCAATTGTTAGGCTTACCAACGTTAAGATCGATCTATAATTTCCAGCCATTTAATGGGAAATTGATTTTTACTGAAAATCACCAAGGCTTTAGGCCATGCATTTTTAGAGCAGAAAACTAAAATTTGTTATTGTGGTCATTCGTTATTGTAACGTTCAGATCGATCTATAATTTCCAGCCATTTAATGGGAAATTGATTTTTACTGAAAATCACCAAGGCTTTAGGCCATGAATTTTTGGAGCAAAAAATTAAAATTCGGTATTGTGGTCCGATAGATAGCTCAAATGATAAGTGTTTTACTCGCAATTGTTAGGCTTACCAACATTAAGATCGATCTATAATTTCCAGCCATTTAATGGGAAATTGATTTTTACTGAAAATCACCAAGGCTTTAGGCCATGAATTTTTGGAGCAAAAAACTAAAATTCGTTATTGTGGTCATTCGTTATTGTAACGTTCAAATCGATCTATAATTTCCAGCCATTTAATGGGAAATTGATTTTTACTGAAAATCACCAAGGCTTTAGGCCATGAATTTTTGGAGCAAAAAACTAAAATTCGTTATTGTGGTCATTCGTTATTGTAACGTTCAGATCGATCTATAATTTCCAGCCATTTAATGGGAAATTGATTTTTACTGAAAATCACCAAGGCTTTAGGCCATGAATTTTTGGAGCAAAAAACTAAAATTCGGTATTGTGGTCCGACATATAGCCCAAATGATAGGTGTTTTACTTGCAATTGTTAGGCTTACCAACATTAAGATCGATCTATAATTTCCAGCCATTTAATGGGAAATTGATTTTTACTGAAAATCACCAAGGCTTTAGGCCATGAATTTTTGGAGCTAAAAATTAAAATTCGGTATTGTGGTCCGACAGATAGCCCAAATGATAGGTGTTTTACTTGCAATTGTTAGGCTTACCAACGTTAAGATCGATCTATAATTTCCAGCCATTTAATGGGAAATTGATTTTTACTGAAAATCACCAAGGCTTTAGGCCATGAATTTTTGGAGCAAAAAACTAAAATTCGTTATTGTGGTCATTCGTTATTGTAGCGTTCAGATCGATCTATAATTTCCAGCCATTTAATGGGAAATTGATTTTTACTGAAAATCACCAAGGCTTTAGGCCATGAATTTTTGGAGCAAAAAACTAAAATTCGTTATTGTGGTCCGATAGATAGCCCAAATGATAGGTGTTTTACTCGCAATTGTTAGGCTTACCAACGTTAGGATCGATCTATAGTTTCCAGCCATTTAATGGGAAATTGAATTTGACTGAAAATCACCAAGGCTTTAGGCCATGAATTTTTGGAGCAAAAAATTAAAATTCGGTATTGTGGTCCGATAGATAGCCCAAATGATAGGTGTTTTACTTGCAATTGTTAGGCTTACCAACATTAAGATCGATCTATAATTTCCAGCCATTTAATGGGAAATTGATTTTTACTGAAAATCACCAAGGCTTTAGACCATGAATTTTTGGAGCAAAAAATTAAAATTCGGTATTGTGGTCCGATAGATAGCCCAAATGATAGGTGTTTTACTTGCAATTGTTAGGCTTACCAACATTAAGATCGATCTATAATTTCCAGCCATTTAATGTGAAATTGATTTTTACTGAAAATCACCAAGGCTTTAGACCATGAATTTTTGGAGCAAAAAATTAAAATTCGGTATTGTGGTCCGATAGATAGCCCAAATGATAGGTGTTTTACTTGCAATTGTTAGGCTTACCAACATTAAGATCGATCTATAATTTCCAGCCATTTAATGGGAAATTGATTTTTACTGAAAATCACTTAGGCTTAGGCCATGAATTTTTGGAGCAAAAAACTAAAATTCGTTATTGTTGTCATTCGTTATTGTAACGTTCAGATCGATCTATAATTTCCAGCCATTTAATGGGAAATTGATTTTTACTGAAAATCACCAAGGCTTTAGGCCATGAATTTTTGGAGCAAAAAAGTAAAATTCGTTATTGTGGTCATTCGTTATTGTAAAGTTCAGATCGATCTATAATTTCCAGCCATTTAATGGGAAATTGATTTTTACTGAAAATCACCAAGGCTTTAGGCCATGAATTTTTGGAGCAAAAAATTAAAATTCGGTATTGTGGTCCGATAGATAGCCCAAATGATAGGTGTTTTACTTGCAATTGTTAGGCTTACCAACATTAAGATCGATCTATAATTTCCAGCCATTTAATGGGAAATTGATTTTTACTGAAAATCACCAAGGCTTTAGGCCATGAATTTTTGGAGCAAAAAATTAAAATTCGGTATTGTGCTCCGACAGATAGCCCAAATGATAGGTGTTTTACTTGCAATTGTTAGGCTTTCAACATTAAGATCGATCTATAATTTCCAGCCATTTAATGGGAAATTGATTTTTACTGAAAATCACCAAGGCTTTTTAGGCCATGAATTTTTGGAGCAAAAAACTAAAATTCGTTATTGTGGTCATTCGTTATTGTAACGTTCAGATCGATCTATAATTTCCAGCCATTTAATGGGAAATTGATTTTTACTGAAAATCACCAAGGCTTTAGGCCATGAATTTTTGGAGCAAAAAATTAAAATTCGGTATTGTGGTCCGATAGATAGCCCAAATGATAGGTGTTTTACTCGCAATTGTTAGGCTTACCAACATTAAGATCGATCTATAATTTCCAGCCATTTAATGGGAAATTGATTTTTACTGAAAATCACCAAGGCTTTAGGCCATGAATTTTTGGAGCAAAAAATTAAAATTCGGTATTGTGGTCCGATAGATAGCCCAAATGATAGGTGTTTTACTCGCAATTGTTAGGCTTACCAACATTAAGATCGATCTATAATTTCCAGCCATTTAATGGGAAATTGATTTTTACTGAAAATCACCAAGGCTTTAGGCCATGAATTTTTGGAGCAAAAAATTAAAATTCGGTATTGTGGTCCGATAGATAGCCCAAATGATAGGTGTTTTACTTGCAATTGTTAGGCTTACCAACATTAAGATCGATCTATAATTTCCAGCCATTTAATGGGAAATTGATTTTTACTGAAAATCACCTAGGCTTAGGCCATGAATTTTTGGAGCAAAAAACTAAAATTCGTTATTGTTGTCATTCGTTATTGTAACGTTCAGATCGATCTATAATTTCCAGCCATTTAATGGGAAATTGATTTTTACTGAAAATCACCAAGGCTTTAGGCCATGAATTTTTGGAGCAAAAAAGTAAAATTCGTTATTGTGGTCATTCGTTATTGTAAAGTTCAGATCGATCTATAATTTCCAGCCATTTAATGGGAAATTGATTTTTACTGAAAATCACCAAGGCTTTAGGCCATGAATTTTTGGAGCAAAAAATTAAAATTCGGTATTGTGGTCCGATAGATAGCCCAAATGATAGGTGTTTTACTTGCAATTGTTAGGCTTACCAACATTAAGATCGATCTATAATTTCCAGCCATTTAATGGGAAATTGATTTTTACTGAAAATCACCAAGGCTTTAGGCCATGAATTTTTGGAGCAAAAAATTAAAATTCGGTATTGTGCTCCGACAGATAGCCCAAATGATAGGTGTTTTACTTGCAATTGTTAGGCTTACCAACATTAAGATCGATCTATAATTTCCAGCCATTTAATGGGAAATTGATTTTTACTGAAAATCACCTAGGCTTAGGCCATGAATTTTTGGAGCAAAAAACTAAAATTCGTTATTGTGGTCATTCGTTATTGTAACGTTCAGATCGATCTATAATTTCCAGCCATTTAATGGGAAATTGATTTTTACTGAAAATCACCAAGGCTTTAGGCCATGAATTTTTGGAGCAAAAAATTAAAATTCGGTATTGTGGTCCGATAGATAGCCCAAATGATAGGTGTTTTACTTGCAATTGTTAGGCTTACCAACATTAAGATCGATCTATAATTTCCAGCCATTTAATGGGAAATTGATTTTTACTGAAAATCACCAAGGCTTTAGACCATGAATTTTTGGAGCAAAAAATTAAAATTCGGTATTGTGGTCCGATAGATAGCCCAAATGATAGGTGTTTTACTTGCAATTGTTAGGCTTACCAACATTAAGATCGATCTATAATTTCCAGCCATTTAATGGGAAATTGATTTTTACTGAAAATCACCTAGGCTTAGGCCATGAATTTTTGGAGCAAAAAACTAAAATTCGTTATTGTTGTCATTCGTTATTGTAACGTTCAGATCGATCTATAATTTCCAGCCATTTAATGGGAAATTGATTTTTACTGAAAATCACCAAGGCTTTAGGCCATGAATTTTTGGAGCAAAAAAGTAAAATTCGTTATTGTGGTCATTCGTTATTGTAAAGTTCAGATCGATCTATAATTTCCAGCCATTTAATGGGAAATTGATTTTTACTGAAAATCACCAAGGCTTTAGGCCATGAATTTTTGGAGCAAAAAATTAAAATTCGGTATTGTGGTCCGATAGATAGCCCAAATGATAGGTGTTTTACTTGCAATTGTTAGGCTTACCAACATTAAGATCGATCTATAATTTCCAGCCATTTAATGGGAAATTGATTTTTACTGAAAATCACCAAGGCTTTAGGCCATGAATTTTTGGAGCAAAAAATTAAAATTCGGTATTGTGCTCCGACAGATAGCCCAAATGATAGGTGTTTTACTTGCAATTGTTAGGCTTTCAACATTAAGATCGATCTATAATTTCCAGCCATTTAATGGGAAATTGATTTTTACTGAAAATCACCAAGGCTTTTTAGGCCATGAATTTTTGGAGCAAAAAACTAAAATTCGTTATTGTGGTCATTCGTTATTGTAACGTTCAGATCGATCTATAATTTCCAGCCATTTAATGGGAAATTGATTTTTACTGAAAATCACCAAGGCTTTAGGCCATGAATTTTTGGAGCAAAAAATTAAAATTCGGTATTGTGGTCCGATAGATAGCCCAAATGATAGGTGTTTTACTCGCAATTGTTAGGCTTACCAACATTAAGATCGATCTATAATTTCCAGCCATTTAATGGGAAATTGATTTTTACTGAAAATCACCAAGGCTTTAGGCCATGAATTTTTGGAGCAAAAAATTAAAATTCGGTATTGTGGTCCGATAGATAGCCCAAATGATAGGTGTTTTACTCGCAATTGTTAGGCTTACCAACATTAAGATCGATCTATAATTTCCAGCCATTTAATGGGAAATTGATTTTTACTGAAAATCACCAAGGCTTTAGGCCATGAATTTTTGGAGCAAAAAATTAAAATTCGGTATTGTGGTCCGATAGATAGCCCAAATGATAGGTGTTTTACTCGCAATTGTTAGGCTTACCAACATTAAGATCGATCTATAATTTCCAGCCATTTAATGGGAAATTGATTTTTACTGAAAATCACCAAGGCTTTAGGCCATGAATTTTTGGAGCAAAAAATTAAAATTCGGTATTGTGGTCCGATAGATAGCCCAAATGATAGGTGTTTTACTTGCAATTGTTAGGCTTACCAACATTAAGATCGATCTATAATTTCCAGCCATTTAATGGGAAATTGATTTTTACTGAAAATCACCAAGGCTTTAGGCCATGAATTTTTGGAGCAAAAAACTAAAATTCGTTATTGTGGTTATTCGTTATTGTAACGTTCAGATCGATCTATAATTTCCAGCCATTTAATGGGAAATTGATTTTTACTGAAAATCACCAAGGCTTTAGGCCATGAATTTTTGGAGCAAAAAATTAAAATTCGGTATTGTGGTCCGATAGATAGCCCAAATGATAGGTGTTTTACTTGCAATTGTTAGGCTTACCAACATTAAGATCGATCTATAATTTCCAGCCATTTAATGGGAAATTGATTTTTACTGAAAATCACCAAGGCTTTAGGCCATGAATTTTTGGAGCAAAAAATTAAAATTCGGTATTGTGGTCCGATAGATAGCTCAAATGATAGGTGTTTTACTCGCAATTGTTAGGCTTACCAACATTAAGATCGATCTATAATTTCCAGCCATTTAATGGGAAATTGATTTTTACTGAAAATCACCAAGGCTTTAGGCCATGAATTTTTGGAGCAAAAAACTAAAATTCGTTATGTTGGTCATTCGTTATTGTAACGTTCAAATCGATCTATAATTTCCAGCCATTTAATGGGAAATTGATTTTTACTGAAAATCACCAAGGCTTTAGGCCATGAATTTTTGGAGCAAAAAACTAAAATTCGTTATTGTGGTCATTCGTTATTGTAACGTTCAGATCGATCTATAATTTCCAGCCATTTAATGGGAAATTGATTTTTACTGAAAATCACCAAGGCTTTAGGCCATGAATTTTTGGAGCAAAAAACTAAAATTCGGTATTGTGGTCCGACATATAGCCCAAATGATAGGTGTTTTACTTGCAATTGTTAGGTTTACCAACATTAAGATCGATCTATAATTTCTAGCCATTTAATGGGAAATTGATTTTTACTGAAAATCACCAAGGCTTTAGGCCATGAATTTTTGGAGCTAAAAATTAAAATTCGGTATTGTGGTCCGACAGATAGCCCAAATGATAGGTGTTTTACTTGCAATTGTTAGGCTTACCAACGTTAAGATCGATCTATAATTTCCAGCCATTTAATGGGAAATTGATTTTTACTGAAAATCACCAAGGCTTTAGGCCATGAATTTTTGGAGCAAAAAATTAAAATTCGGTATTGTGGTCCGATAGATAGCCCAAATGATAGGTGTTTTACTTGCAATTGTTAGGCTTACCAACATTAAGATCGATCTATAATTTCCAGCCATTTAATGGGAAATTGATTTTTACTGAAAATCACCAAGGCTTTAGGCCATGAATTTTTGGAGCAAAAAACTAAAATTCGTTATTGTGGTCATTCGTTATTGTAACGTTCAGATCGATCTATAATTTCCAGCCATTTAATGGGAAATTGATTTTTACTGAAAATCACCAAGGCTTTAGGCCATGAATTTTTGGAGCAAAAAATTAAAATTCGGTATTGTGGTCCGATAGATAGCCCAAATGATAGGTGTTTCACTTGCAATTGTTAGGCTTACCAACATTAAGATCGATCTATAATTTCCAGCCATTTAATGGGAAATTGATTTTTACTGAAAATCACCAAGGCTTTAGGCCATGCATTTTTGGAGCAAAAAATTAAAATTCGGTATTGTGGTCCGATAGATAGCTCAAATGATAGGTGTTTTACTCGCAATTGTTAGGCTTACCAACATTAAGATCGATCTATAATTTCCAGCCATTTAATGGGAAATTGATTTTTACTGAAAATCACCAAGGCTTTAGGCCATGAATTTTTGGAGCAAAAAACTAAAATTCGTTATTGTGGTCATTCGTTATTGTAACGTTCAAATCGATCTATAATTTCCAGCCATTTAATGGGAAATTGATTTTTACTGAAAATCACCAAGGCTTTAGGCCATGAATTTTTGGAGCAAAAAACTAAAATTCGTTATTGTGGTCATTCGTTATTGTAACGTTCAGATCGATCTATAATTTCCAGCCATTTAATGGGAAATTGATTTTTACTGAAAATCACCAAGGCTTTAGGCCATGAATTTTTGGAGCAAAAAACTAAAATTCGGTATTGTGGTCCGACATATAGCCCAAATGATAGGTGTTTTACTTGCAATTGTTAGGCTTACCAACATTAAGATCGATCTATAATTTCCAGCCATTTAATGGGAAATTGATTTTTACTGAAAATCACCAAGGCTTTAGGCCATGAATTTTTGGAGCTAAAAATTAAAATTCGGTATTGTGGTCCGACAGATAGCCCAAATGATAGGTGTTTTACTTGCAATTGTTAGGCTTACCAACGTTAAGATCGATCTATAATTTCCAGCCATTTAATGGGAAATTGATTTTTACTGAAAATCACCAAGGCTTTAGGCCATGAATTTTTGGAGCAAAAAACTAAAATTCGTTATTGTGGTCATTCGTTATTGTAACGTTCAGATCGATCTATAATTTCCAGCCATTTAATGGGAAATTGATTTTTACTGAAAATCACCAAGGCTTTAGGCCATGAATTTTTGGAGCAAAAAACTAAAATTCGGTATTGTGGTCCGACAAATAGCCCAAATGATAGGTGTTTTACTTGCAATTGTTAGGCTTACCAACATTAAGATCGATCTATAATTTCCAGCCATTTAATGGGAAATTGATTTTTACTGAAAATCACCAAGGCTTTAGGCCATGAATTTTTGGAGCAAAAAATTAAAATTCGGTATTGTGGTCCGATAGATAGCCCAAATGATAGGTGTTTTACTTGCAATTGTTAGGCTTACCAACATTAAGATCGATCTATAATTTCCAGCCATTTAATGGGAAATTGATTTTTACTGAAAATCACCAAGGCTAGGCCATGAATTTTTGGAGCAAAAAATTAAAATTCGGTATTGTGGTCCGATAGATAGCCCAAATGATAGGTGTTTTACTTGCAATTGTTAGGCTTACCAACATTAAGATCGATCTATAATTTCCAGCCATTTAATGGGAAATTGATTTTTACTGAAAATCACCTAGGCCTTAGGCCATGAATTTTTGGAGCAAAAAACTAAAATTCGTTATTGTGGTCATTCGTTATTGTAAATGTTCAGATCGATCTATAATTTCCAGCCATTTAATGGGAAATTGATTTTTACTGAAAATCACCAAGGCTTTAGGCCATGAATTTTTGGAGCAAAAAACTAAAATTCGTTATTGTGGTCATTCGTTATTGTAAAGTTCAGATCGATCTATAATTTCCAGCCATTTAATGGGAAATTGATTTTTACTGAAAATCACCAAGGCTTTAGGCCATGAATTTTTGGAGCAAAAAATTAAAATTCGGTATTGTGCTCCGACAGATAGCCCAAATGATAGGTGTTTTACTTGCAATTGTTAGGCTTTCAACATTAAGATCGATCTATAATTTCCAGCCATTTAATGGGAAATTGATTTTTACTGAAAATCACCAAGGCTTTAGGCCATGAATTTTTTGAGCAAAAAACTAGAATTCGTTATTGTGGTCATTCGTTATTGTAACGTTCAGATCGATCTATAATTTCCAGCCATTTAATGGGAAATTGATTTTTACTGAAAATCACCAAGGCTTTAGGCCATGAATTTTTGGAGCAAAAAATTAAAATTCGGTATTGTGGTCCGACCGATAGCCCAAATGATAGGTGTTTTACTTGCAATTGTTAGGCTTACCAACGTTAAGATCGATCTATAATTTCCAGCCATTTAATGGGAAATTGATTTTTACTGAAAATCACCAAGGCAGGCCATGAATTTTTGGAGCAAAAAACTAAAATTCGTTATTGTGGTCATTCGTTATTGTAACGTTCAGATCGATCTATAATTTCCAGCCATTTAATGGGAAATTGATTTTTACTGAAAATCACCAAGGCTTTAGGCCATGAATTTTTGGAGCAAAAAATTAAAATTCGGTATTGTGGTCCGATAGATAGCCCAAATGATAGGTGTTTTACTCGCAATTGTTAGGCTTACCAACATTAAGATCGATCTATAATTTCCAGCCATTTAATGGGAAATTGATTTTTACTGAAAATCACCAAGGTTTTAGGCCATGAATTTTTGGAGCAAAAAATTAAAATTCGGTATTGTGGTCCGATAGATAGCTCAAATGATAGGTGTTTTACTCGCAATTGTTAGGCTTACCAACATTAAGATCGATCTATAATTTCCAGCCATTTAATGGGAAATTGATTTTTACTGAAAATCACCAAGGCTTTAGGCCATGAATTTTTGGAGCAAAAAATTAAAATTCGGTATTGTGGTCCGATAGATAGCCCAAATGATAGGTGTTTTACTTGCAATTGTTAGGCTTACCAACATTAAGATCGATCTATAATTTCCAGCCATTTAATGGGAAATTGATTTTTACTGAAAATCACCAAGGCTTTAGGCCATGAATTTTTGGAGCAAAAAACTAAAATTCGTTATTGTGGTCATTCGTTATTGTAACGTTCAGATCGATCTATAATTTCCAGCCATTTAATGGGAAATTGATTTTTACTGAAAATCACCAAGGCTTTAGGCCATGAATTTTTGGAGCAAAAAATTAAAATTCGGTATTGTGGTCCGATAGATAGCCCAAATGATAGGTGTTTTACTCGCAATTGTTAGGCTTACCAACATTAAGATCGATCTATAATTTCCAGCCATTTAATGGGAAATTGATTTTTACTGAAAATCACCAAGGCTAAAGGCCATGAATTTTTGGAGCAAAAAATTAAAATTCGGTATTGTGGTCCGATAGATAGCCCAAATGATAGGTGTTTTACTCGCAATTGTTAGGCTTACCAACATTAAGATCGATCTATAATTTCCAGCCATTTAATGGGAAATTGATTTTTACTGAAAATCACCAAGGCTTTAGGCCATGAATTTTTGGAGCAAAAAATTAAAATTCGGTATTGTGGTCCGATAGATAGCCCAAATGATAGGTGTTTTACTTGCAATTGTTAGGTTTACCAACATTAAGATCGATCTATAATTTCCAGCCATTTAATGGGAAATTGATTTTTACTGAAAATCACCAAGGCTTTAGGCCATGAATTTTTGGAGCAAAAAACTAAAATTCGTTATTGTGGTCCGACAGATAGCCCAAATGATAGGTGTTTTACTTGCAATTGTTAGGCTTACCAACGTTAAGATCGATCTATAATTTCCAGCCATTTAATGGGAAATTGAATTTGACTGAAAATCACCAAGGCTTTAGGCCATGAATTTTTGGAGCAAAAAATTAAAATTCGGTATTGTGGTCCGATAGATAGCCCAAATGATAGGTGTTTTACTCGCAATTGTTAGGCTTACCAACATTAAGATCGATCTATAATTTCCAGCCATTTAATGGGAAATTGATTTTTACTGAAAATCACCAAGGCTTTAGGCCATGAATTTTTGGAGCAAAAAACTAAAATTCGTTATTGTGGTCATTCGTTATTGTAAAGTTCAGATCGATCTATAATTTCCAGCCATTTAATGGGAAATTGATTTTTACTGAAAATCACCAAGGCTTTAGGCCATGAATTTTTGGAGCAAAAAATTAAAATTCGGTATTGTGGTCCGATAGATAGCCCAAATGATAGGTGTTTTACTTGCAATTGTTAGGCTTACCAACATTAAGATCGATCTATAATTTCCAGCCATTTAATGGGAAATTGATTTTTACTGAAAATCACCAAGGCTTTAGGCCATGAATTTTTGGAGCAAAAAATTAAAATTCGGTATTGTGGTCCGATAGATAGCCCAAATGATAGGTGTTTTACTCGCAATTGTTAGGCTTACCAACGTTAGGATCGATCTATAGTTTCCAGCCATTTAATGGGAAATTGAATTTGACTGAAAATCACCAAGGCTTTAGGCCATGAATTTTTGGAGCAAAAAACTAAAATTCGTTATTGTGGTCATTCGTTATTGTTACGTTCAGATCGATCTATAATTTCCAGCCATTTAATGGGAAATTGATTTTTACTGAAAATCACCAAGGCTTTAGGCCATGAATTTTTGGAGCAAAAAACTAAAATTCGGTATTGTGGTCCGACAAATAGCCCAAATGATAGGTGTTTTACTTGCAATTGTTAGGCTTACCAACATTAAGATCGATCTATAATTTCCAGCCATTTAATGGGAAATTGATTTTTACTGAAAATCACCAAGGCTTTAGGCCATGAATTTTTGGAGCAAAAAATTAAAATTCGGTATTGTGGTCCGATAGATAGCCCAAATGATAGGTGTTTTACTTGCAATTGTTAGGCTTACCAACATTAAGATCGATCTATAATTTCCAGCCATTTAATGGGAAATTGATTTTTACTGAAAATCACCTAGGCCTTAGGCCATGAATTTTTGGAGCAAAAAACTAAAATTCGTTATTGTGGTCATTCGTTATTGTAAATGTTCAGATCGATCTATAATTTCCAGCCATTTAATGGGAAATTGATTTTTACTGAAAATCACCAAGGCTTTAGGCCATGAATTTTTGGAGCAAAAAACTAAAATTCGTTATTGTGGTCATTCGTTATTGTAAAGTTCAGATCGATCTATAATTTCCAGCCATTTAATGGGAAATTGATTTTTACTGAAAATCACCAAGGCTTTAGGCCATGAATTTTTGGAGCAAAAAATTAAAATTCGGTATTGTGCTCCGACAGATAGCCCAAATGATAGGTGTTTTACTTGCAATTGTTAGGCTTTCAACATTAAGATCGATCTATAATTTCCAGCCATTTAATGGGAAATTGATTTTTACTGAAAATCACCAAGGCTTTAGGCCATGAATTTTTTGAGCAAAAAACTAGAATTCGTTATTGTGGTCATTCGTTATTGTAACGTTCAGATCGATCTATAATTTCCAGCCATTTAATGGGAAATTGATTTTTACTGAAAATCACCAAGGCTTTAGGCCATGAATTTTTGGAGCAAAAAATTAAAATTCGGTATTGTGGTCCGACCGATAGCCCAAATGATAGGTGTTTTACTTGCAATTGTTAGGCTTACCAACGTTAAGATCGATCTATAATTTCCAGCCATTTAATGGGAAATTGATTTTTACTGAAAATCACCAAGGCTTTAGGCCATGAATTTTTGGAGCAAAAAATTAAAATTCGGTATTGTGGTCCGATAGATAGCCCAAATGATAGGTGTTTTACTCGCAATTGTTAGGCTTACCAACATTAAGATCGATCTATAATTTCCAGCCATTTAATGGGAAATTGATTTTTACTGAAAATCACCAAGGCTTTAGGCCATGAATTTTTGGAGCAAAAAACTAAAATTCGTTATTGTGGTCATTCGTTATTGTAACGTTCAGATCGATCTATAATTTCCAGCCATTTAATGGGAAATTGATTTTTACTGAAAATCACCAAGGCTTTAGGCCATGAATTTTTGGAGCAAAAAATTAAAATTCGGTATTGTGGTCCGATAGATAGCTCAAATGATAGGTGTTTTACTCGCAATTGTTAGGCTTACCAACATTAAGATCGATCTATAATTTCCAGCCATTTAATGGGAAATTGATTTTTACTGAAAATCACCAAGGCTTTAGGCCATGAATTTTTGGAGCAAAAAATTAAAATTCGGTATTGTGGTCCGATAGATAGCCCAAATGATAGGTGTTTTACTTGCAATTGTTAGGCTTACCAACATTAAGATCGATCTATAATTTCCAGCCATTTAATGGGAAATTGATTTTTACTGAAAATCACCAAGGCTTTAGGCCATGAATTTTTGGAGCAAAAAACTAAAATTCGTTATTGTGGTCATTCGTTATTGTAACGTTCAGATCGATCTATAATTTCCAGCCATTTAATGGGAAATTGATTTTTACTGAAAATCACCAAGGCTTTAGGCCATGAATTTTTGGAGCAAAAAATTAAAATTCGGTATTGTGGTCCGATAGATAGCCCAAATGATAGGTGTTTTACTCGCAATTGTTAGGCTTACCAACATTAAGATCGATCTATAATTTCCAGCCATTTAATGGGAAATTGATTTTTACTGAAAATCACCAAGGCTAAAGGCCATGAATTTTTGGAGCAAAAAATTAAAATTCGGTATTGTGGTCCGATAGATAGCCCAAATGATAGGTGTTTTACTCGCAATTGTTAGGCTTACCAACATTAAGATCGATCTATAATTTCCAGCCATTTAATGGGAAATTGATTTTTACTGAAAATCACCAAGGCTTTAGGCCATGAATTTTTGGAGCAAAAAATTAAAATTCGGTATTGTGGTCCGATAGATAGCCCAAATGATAGGTGTTTTACTTGCAATTGTTAGGTTTACCAACATTAAGATCGATCTATAATTTCCAGCCATTTAATGGGAAATTGATTTTTACTGAAAATCACCAAGGCTTTAGGCCATGAATTTTTGGAGCAAAAAACTAAAATTCGTTATTGTGGTCCGACAGATAGCCCAAATGATAGGTGTTTTACTTGCAATTGTTAGGCTTACCAACGTTAAGATCGATCTATAATTTCCAGCCATTTAATGGGAAATTGAATTTGACTGAAAATCACCAAGGCTTTAGGCCATGAATTTTTGGAGCAAAAAATTAAAATTCGGTATTGTGGTCCGATAGATAGCCCAAATGATAGGTGTTTTACTCGCAATTGTTAGGCTTACCAACATTAAGATCGATCTATAATTTCCAGCCATTTAATGGGAAATTGATTTTTACTGAAAATCACCAAGGCTTTAGGCCATGAATTTTTGGAGCAAAAAACTAAAATTCGTTATTGTGGTCATTCGTTATTGTAAAGTTCAGATCGATCTATAATTTCCAGCCATTTAATGGGAAATTGATTTTTACTGAAAATCACCAAGGCTTTAGGCCATGAATTTTTGGAGCAAAAAATTAAAATTCGGTATTGTGGTCCGATAGATAGCCCAAATGATAGGTGTTTTACTTGCAATTGTTAGGCTTACCAACATTAAGATCGATCTATAATTTCCAGCCATTTAATGGGAAATTGATTTTTACTGAAAATCACCAAGGCTTTAGGCCATGAATTTTTGGAGCAAAAAATTAAAATTCGGTATTGTGGTCCGACAGATAGCCCAAATGATAGGTGTTTTACTTGCAATTGTTAGGCCTACCAACATTAAGATCGATCTATAATTTCCAGCCATTTAATGGGAAATTGATTTTTACTGAAAATCACCAAGGCTTTAGGCCATGAATTTTTGGAGCAAAAAACTAAAATTCGTTATTGTGGTCATTCGTTATTGTAACGTTCAGATCGATCTATAATTTCCAGCCATTTAATGGGAAATTGATTTTTACTGAAAATCACCAAGGCTTTAGGCCATGAATTTTTGGAGCAAAAAACTAAAATTCGTTATTGTGGTCATTCGTTATTGTAAAGTTCAGATCGATCTATAATTTCCAGCCATTTAATGGGAAATTGATTTTTACTGAAAATCACCAAGGCTTTAGGCCATGAATTTTTGGAGCAAAAAATTAAAATTCGGTATTGTGGTCCGATAGATAGCCCAAATGATAGGTGTTTTACTTGCAATTGTTAGGCTTACCAACATTAAGATCGATCTATAATTTCCAGCCATTTAATGGGAAATTGATTTTTACTGAAAATCACCAAGGCTTTAGGCCATGAATTTTTGGAGCAAAAAATTAAAATTCGGTATTGTGGTCCGATAGATAGCCCAAATGATAGGTGTTTTACTCGCAATTGTTAGGCTTACCAACATTAAGATCGATCTATAATTTCCAGCCATTTAATGGGAAATTGATTTTTACTGGAAATCACCAAGGCTTTAGGCCATGAATTTTTGAAGCAAAAAATTAAAATTCGGTATTGTGGTCCGATAGATAGCCCAAATGATAGGTGTTTTACTCGCAATTGTTAGGCTTACCAACATTAAGATCGATCTATAATTTCCAGCCATTTAATGGGAAATTGATTTTTACTGAAAATCACCAAGGCTTTAGGCCATGAATTTTTGGAGCAAAAAACTAAAATTCGTTATTGTGGTCATTCGTTATTGTAAAGTTCAGATCGATCTATAATTTCCAGCCATTTAATGGGAAATTGATTTTTACTGAAAATCACCAAGGCTTTAGGCCATGAATTTTTGGAGCAAAAAATTAAAATTCGGTATTGTGGTCCGATAGATAGCCCAAATGATAGGTGTTTTACTTGCAATTGTTAGGCTTACCAACATTAAGATCGATCTATAATTTCCAGCCATTTAATGGGAAATTGATTTTTACTGAAAATCACCAAGGCTTTAGGCCATGAATTTTTGGAGCAAAAAATTAAAATTCGGTATTGTGGTCCGACAGATAGCCCAAATGATAGGTGTTTTACTTGCAATTGTTAGGCCTACCAACATTAAGATCGATCTATAATTTCCAGCCATTTAATGGGAAATTGATTTTTACTGAAAATCACCAAGGCTTTAGGCCATGAATTTTTGGAGCAAAAAACTAAAATTCGTTATTGTGGTCATTCGTTATTGTAACGTTCAGATCGATCTATAATTTCCAGCCATTTAATGGGAAATTGATTTTTACTGAAAATCACCAAGGCTTTAGGCCATGAATTTTTGGAGCAAAAAACTAAAATTCGTTATTGTGGTCATTCGTTATTGTAAAGTTCAGATCGATCTATAATTTCCAGCCATTTAATGGGAAATTGATTTTTACTGAAAATCACCAAGGCTTTAGGCCATGAATTTTTGGAGCAAAAAATTAAAATTCGGTATTGTGGTCCGATAGATAGCCCAAATGATAGGTGTTTTACTTGCAATTGTTAGGCTTACCAACATTAAGATCGATCTATAATTTCCAGCCATTTAATGGGAAATTGATTTTTACTGAAAATCACCAAGGCTTTAGGCCATGAATTTTTGGAGCAAAAAACTAAAATTCGTTATTGTGGTCATTCGTTATTGTAACGTTCAGATCGATCTATAATTTCCAGCCATTTAATGGGAAATTGATTTTTACTGAAAATCACCAAGGCTTTAGGCCATGAATTTTTGGAGCAAAAAACTAAAATTCGTTATTGTGGTCATTCGTTATTGTAAAGTTCAGATCGATCTATAATTTCCAGCCATTTAATGGGAAATTGATTTTTACTGAAAATCACCAAGGCTTTAGGCCATGAATTTTTGGAGCAAAAAATTAAAATTCGGTATTGTGGTCCGATAGATAGCCCAAATGATAGGTGTTTTACTTGCAATTGTTAGGCTTACCAACATTAAGATCGATCTATAATTTCCAGCCATTTAATGGGAAATTGATTTTTACTGAAAATCACCAAGGCTTTAGGCCATGAATTTTTGGAGCAAAAAACTAAAATTCGTTATTGTAACGTTCAGATCGATCTATAATTTCCAGCCATTTAATGGGAAATTGATTTTTACTGAAAATCACCAAGGCTTTAGGCCATGAATTTTTGGAGCAAAAAATTAAAATTCGGTATTGTGGTCCGATAGATAGCCCAAATGATAGGTGTTTTACTTGCAATTGTTAGGCTTACCAACATTAAGATCGATCTATAATTTCCAGCCATTTAATGGGAAATTGATTTTTACTGAAAATCACCAAGGCTTTAGGCCATGAATTTTTGGAGCAAAAAATTAAAATTCGGTATTGTGGTCCGACAGATAGCCCAAATGATAGGTGTTTTACTTGCAATTGTTAGGCCTACCAACATTAAGATCGATTTATAATTTCCAGCCATTTAATGGGAAATTGATTTTTACTGAAAATCACCAAGGCTTAGGCCATGAATTTTTGGAGCAAAAAACTAAAATTCGTTATTGTGGTCATTCGTTATTGTAACGTTCAGATCGATCTATAATTTCCAGCCATTTAATGGGAAATTGATTTTTACTGAAAATCACCAAGGCTTTAGGCCATGAATTTTTGGAGCAAAAAACTAAAATTCGTTATTGTGGTCATTCGTTATTGTAAAGTTCAGATCGATCTATAATTTCCAGCCATTTAATGGGAAATTGATTTTTACTGAAAATCACCAAGGCTTTAGGCCATGAATTTTTGGAGCAAAAAATTAAAATTCGGTATTGTGGTCCGATAGATAGCCCAAATGATAGGTGTTTTACTTGCAATTGTTAGGCTTACCAACATTAAGATCGATCTATAATTTCCAGCCATTTAATGGGAAATTGATTTTTACTGAAAATCACCAAGGCTTTAGGCCATGAATTTTTGGAGCAAAAAATTAAAATTCGGTATTGTGGTCCGACAGATAGCCCAAATGATAGGTGTTTTACTTGCAATTGTTAGGCTTACCAACATTAAGATCGATCTATAGTTTCCAGCCATTTAATGGGAAATTGATTTTTACTGAAAATCACCAAGGCTTTAGGCCATGAATTTTTGGAGCAAAAAACTAAAATTCGTTATTGTGGTCATTCGTTATTGTAAAGTTCAGATCGATCTATAATTTCCAGCCATTTAATGGGAAATTGATTTTTACTGAAAATCACCAAGGCTTTAGGCCATGAATTTTTGGAGCAAAAAATTAAAATTCGGTATTGTGGTCCGATAGATAGCCCAAATGATAGGTGTTTTACTTGCAATTGTTAGGCTTACCAACATTAAGATCGATCTATAATTTCCAGCCATTTAATGGGAAATTGATTTTTACTGAAAATCACCAAGGCTTTAGGCCATGAATTTTTGGAGCAAAAAACTAAAATTCGTTATTGTGGTCATTCGTTATTGTAACGTTCAGATCGATCTATAATTTCCAGCCATTTAATGGGAAATTGATTTTTACTGAAAATCACCAAGGCTTTAGGCCATGAATTTTTGGAGCAAAAAACTAAAATTCGTTATTGTGGTCATTCGTTATTGTAAAGTTCAGATCGATCTATAATTTCCAGCCATTTAATGGGAAATTGATTTTTACTGAAAATCACCAAGGCTTTAGGCCATGAATTTTTGGAGCAAAAAATTAAAATTCGGTATTGTGGTCCGATAGATAGCCCAAATGATAGGTGTTTTACTTGCAATTGTTAGGCTTACCAACATTAAGATCGATCTATAATTTCCAGCCATTTAATGGGAAATTGATTTTTACTGAAAATCACCAAGGCTTTAGGCCATGAATTTTTGGAGCAAAAAACTAAAATTCGTTATTGTAACGTTCAGATCGATCTATAATTTCCAGCCATTTAATGGGAAATTGATTTTTACTGAAAATCACCAAGGCTTTAGGCCATGAATTTTTGGAGCAAAAAATTAAAATTCGGTATTGTGGTCCGATAGATAGCCCAAATGATAGGTGTTTTACTTGCAATTGTTAGGCTTACCAACATTAAGATCGATCTATAATTTCCAGCCATTTAATGGGAAATTGATTTTTACTGAAAATCACCAAGGCTTTAGGCCATGAATTTTTGGAGCAAAAAATTAAAATTCGGTATTGTGGTCCGACAGATAGCCCAAATGATAGGTGTTTTACTTGCAATTGTTAGGCCTACCAACATTAAGATCGATTTATAATTTCCAGCCATTTAATGGGAAATTGATTTTTACTGAAAATCACCAAGGCTTTAGGCCATGAATTTTTGGAGCAAAAAACTAAAATTCGTTATTGTGGTCATTCGTTATTGTAACGTTCAGATCGATCTATAATTTCCAGCCATTTAATGGGAAATTGATTTTTACTGAAAATCACCAAGGCTTTAGGCCATGAATTTTTGGAGCAAAAAACTAAAATTCGTTATTGTGGTCATTCGTTATTGTAAAGTTCAGATCGATCTATAATTTCCAGCCATTTAATGGGAAATTGATTTTTACTGAAAATCACCAAGGCTTTAGGCCATGAATTTTTGGAGCAAAAAATTAAAATTCGGTATTGTGGTCCGATAGATAGCCCAAATGATAGGTGTTTTACTTGCAATTGTTAGGCTTACCAACATTAAGATCGATCTATAATTTCCAGCCATTTAATGGGAAATTGATTTTTACTGAAAATCACCAAGGCTTTAGGCCATGAATTTTTGGAGCAAAAAATTAAAATTCGGTATTGTGGTCCGACAGATAGCCCAAATGATAGGTGTTTTACTTGCAATTGTTAGGCTTACCAACATTAAGATCGATCTATAGTTTCCAGCCATTTAATGGGAAATTGATTTTTACTGAAAATCACCAAGGCTTTAGGCCATGAATTTTTGGAGCAAAAAACTAAAATTCGTTATTGTGGTCATTCGTTATTGTAAAGTTCAGATCGATCTATAATTTCCAGCCATTTAATGGGAAATTGATTTTTACTGAAAATCACCAAGGCTTTAGGCCATGAATTTTTGGAGCAAAAAATTAAAATTCGGTATTGTGGTCCGATAGATAGCCCAAATGATAGGTGTTTTACTTGCAATTGTTAGGCTTACCAACATTAAGATCGATCTATAATTTCCAGCCATTTAATGGGAAATTGATTTTTACTGAAAATCACCAAGGCTTTAGGCCATGAATTTTTGGAGCAAAAAACTAAAATTCGTTATTGTGGTCATTCGTTATTGTAAAGTTCAGATCGATCTATAATTTCCAGCCATTTAATGGGAAATTGATTTTTACTGAAAATCACCAAGGCTTTAGGCCATGAATTTTTGGAGCAAAAAATTAAAATTCGGTATTGTGGTCCGACAGATAGCCCAAATGATAGGTGTTTTACTTGCAATTGTTAGGCTTACCAACATTAAGATCGATCTATAGTTTCCAGCCATTTAATGGGAAATTGATTTTTACTGAAAATCACCAAGGCTTTAGGCCATGAATTTTTGGAGCAAAAAACTAAAATTCGTTATTGTGGTCATTCGTTATTGTAAAGTTCAGATCGATCTATAATTTCCAGCCATTTAATGGGAAATTGATTTTTACTGAAAATCACCAAGGCTTTAGGCCATGAATTTTTGGAGCAAAAAATTAAAATTCGGTATTGTGGTCCGACAGATAGCCCAAATGATAGGTGTTTTACTTGCAATTGTTAGGCTTACCAACATTAAGATCGATCTATAATTTCCAGCCATTTAATGGGAAATTGATTTTTACTGAAAATCACCAAGGCTTTAGGCCATGAATTTTTGGAGCAAAAAACTAAAATTCGTTATTGTGGTCATTCGTTATTGTAACGTTCAGATCGATCTATAATTTCCAGTCATTTAATGGGAAATCGATTTTTACTGAAAATCACCAAGGCTTTAGGCCATGAATTTTTGGAGCAAAAAATTAAAATTCGGTATTGTGGTCCGACCGATAGCCCAAATGATAGGTGTTTTACTTGCAATTGTTAGGCTTACCAACGTTAAGATCGATCTATAATTTCCAGCCATTTAATGGGAAATTGATTTTTACTGAAAATCACCAAGGCTTTAGGCCATGAATTTTTGGAGCAAACAACTAAAATTCGTTATTGTGGTCATTCGTTATTGTAACGTTCAGATCGATCTATAATTTCCAGCCATTTAATGGGAAATTGATTTTTACTGAAAATCACCAAGGCTTTAGGCCATGAATTTTTGGAGCAAAAAATTAAAATTCGGTATTGTGGTCCGATAGATAGCCCAAATGATAGGTGTTTTACTTGCAATTGTTAGGCTTACCAACATTAAGATCGATCTATAATTTCCAGCCATTTAATGGGAAATTGATTTTTACTGAAAATCACCAAGGCTTTAGGCCATGAATTTTTGGAGCAAACAACTAAAATTCGTTATTGTGGTCATTCGTTATTGTAACGTTCAGATCGATCTATAATTTCCAGCCATTTAATGGGAAATTGATTTTTACTGAAAATCACCAAGGCTTTAGGCCATGAATTTTTGGAGCAAAAAATTAAAATTCGGTATTGTGGTCCGATAGATAGCCCAAATGATAGGTGTTTTACTTGCAATTGTTAGGCTTACCAACATTAAGATCGATCTATAATTTCCAGCCATTTAATGGGAAATTGAATTTGACTGAAAATCACCAAGGCTTTAGGCCATGAATTTTTGGAGCAAAAACTAAAATTCGTTATTGTGGTCCGACAGATAGCCCAAATGATAGGTGTTTTACTCGCAATTGTTAGGCTTACCAACGTTAAGATCGATCTATAATTTCCAGCCATTTAATGGGAAATTGATTTTTACCGAAAATCACCAAGGCTTTAGGCCATGAATTTTTGGAGCAAAAAATTAATATTCGGTATTGTGGTCCGATAGATAGCCCAAATGATAGGTGTTTTACTCGCAATTGTTAGGCTTACCAACATTAAGATCGATCTATAATTTCCAGCCATTTAATGGGAAATTGATTTTTACTGAAAATCACCAAGGCTTTAGGCCATGAATTTTTGGAGCAAAAAACTAAAATTCGTTATTGTGGTCATTCGTTATTGTAACGTTCAGATCGATCTATAATTTCCAGCCATTTAATGGGAAATTGATTTTTACTGAAAATCACCAAGGCTTTAGGCCATGAATTTTTGGAGCAAAAAATTAAAATTCGATATTGTGGTCCGATAGATAGCCCAAATGATAGGTGTTTTACTCGCAATTGTTAGGCTTACCAACATTAAGATCGATCTATAATTTCCAGCCAATTAATGGGAAATTGATTTTTACTGAAAATCACCAAGGCTTTAGGCCATGAATTTTGGAGCAAAAAACTAAAATTCGTTATTGTGGTCCGACAGATAGCCCAAATGATAGGTGTTTTACTCGCAATTGTTAGGCTTACCAACATTAAGATCGATCCATAATTTCCAGCCATTTAATGGGAAATTGATTTTTACTGAAAATCACCAAGGCTTTAGGCCATGAATTTTTGGAGCAAAAAACTAAAATTCGTTATTGTGGTCATTCGTTATTGTAACGTTCAGATCGATCTATAATTTCCAGCCATTTAATGGGAAATTGATTTTTACTGAAAATCACCAAGGCTTTAGGCCATGAATTTTTGGAGCAAAAAACTAAAATTCGTTATTGTGGTCCGACAGATAGCCCAAATGATAGGTGTTTTACTCACAATTGTTAGGCTTACCAACATTAAGATCGATCTATAATTTCCAGCCATTTAATGGGAAATTGATTTTTACTGAAAATCACCAAGGCTTTAGGCCATGAATTTTTGGAGCAAAAAACTAAAATTCGTTATTGTGGTCATTCGTTATTGTAACGTTCAGATCGATCTATAATTTCCAGCCATTTAATGGGAAATTGATTTTTACTGAAAATCACCAAGGCTTTAGGCCATGAATTTTTGGAGCAAAAAATTAAAATTCGGTATTGTGGTCCGACAGATAGCCCAAATGATAGGTGTTTTACTTGCAATTGTTAGGCTTACCAACATTAAGATCGATCTATAATTTCCAGCCATTTAATGGGAAATTGATTTTTACTGAAAATCACCAAGGCTTTAGGCCATGAATTTTTGGAGCAAAAAATTAAAATTCGGTATTGTGGTCCGACAGATAGCCCAAATGATAGGTGTTTTACTTGCAATTGTTAGGCTTACCAACGTTAAGATCGATCTATAATTTCCAGCCATTTAATGGGAAATTGATTTTTACTGAAAATCACCAAGGCTTTAGGCCATGAATTTTTGGAGCAAAAAATCAAAATTCGGTATTGTGGTCCGACAGATAGCCCAAATGATAGGTGTTTTACTTGCAATTGTTAGGCTTACCAACGTTAAGATCGATCTATAATTTCCAGCCATTTAATGGGAAATTGATTTTTACTGAAAATCACCAAGGCTTTAGGCCATGAATTTTTGGAGCAAAAAATTAAAATTCGGTATTGTGGTCCGACAGATAGCCCAAATGATAGGTGTTTTACTTGCAATTGTTAGGCTTACCAACATTAAGATCGATCTATAATTTCCAGCCATTTAATGGGAAATTGATTTTTACTGAAAATCACCAAGGCTTTAGGCCATGAATTTTTGGAGCAAAAAACTAAAATTCGTTATTGTGGTCATTCGTTATTGTAACGTTCAGATCGATCTATAATTTCCAGCTATTTAATGGGAAATTGATTTTTACTGAAAATCACCAAGGCTTTAGGCCATGAATTTTTGGAGCAAGAAACTAAAATTCGTTATTGTGGTCATTCGTTATTGTAACGTTCAGATCGATCTATAATTTCCAGCCATTTAATGGGAAATTGATTTTTACTGAAAATCACCAAGGCTTTAGGCCATGAAATTTTGGAGCAAAAAATTAAAATTCGGTATTGTGGTCCGACAGATAGCCCAAATGATAGGTGTTTTACTTGCAATTGTTAGGCTTACCAACGTTAAGATCGATCTATAATTTCCAGCCATTTAATGGGAAATTGATTTTTACTGAAAATCACCAAGGCTTTAGGCCATGAATTTTTGGAGCAAAAAATTAAAATTCGGTATTGTGGTCCGACAGATAGCCCAAATGATAGGTGTTTTACTTGCAATTGTAAGGCTTACCAACGTTAAGATCGATCTATAATTTCCAGCCATTTAATGGGAAATTGATTTTTACTGAAAATCACCAAGGCTTTAGGCCATGAATTTTTGGAGCAAAAAACTAAAATTCGTTATTGTGGTCATTCGTTATTGTAACGTTCAGATCGATCTATAATTTCCAGCCATTTAATGGGAAATTGATTTTTACTGAAAATCACCAAGGCTTTAGGCCATGAATTTTTGGAGCAAAAAATTAAAATTCGGTATTGTGGTCCGACAGATAGCCCAAATGATAGGTGTTTTACTTGCAATTGTTAGGCTTACCAACATTAAGATCGATCTATAATTTCCAGCCATTTAATGGGAAATTGATTTTTACTGAAAATCACCAAGGCTTTAGGCCATGAATTTTTGGAGCAAAAAATCAAAATTCGGTATTGTGGTCCGACAGATAGCCCAAATGATAGGTGTTTTACTTGCAATTGTTAGGCTTACCAACGTTAAGATCGATCTATAATTTCCAGCCATTTAATGGGAAATTGATTTTTACTGAAAATCACCAAGGCTTTAGGCCATGAATTTTTGGAGCAAAAAATTAAAATTCGGTATTGTGGTCCGACAGATAGCCCAAATGATATGTGTTTTACTTGCAATTGTTAGGCTTACCAACATTAAGATCGATCTATAATTTCCAGCCATTTAATGGGAAATTGATTTTTACTGAAAATCACCAAGGCTTTAGGCCATGAATTTTTGGAGCAAAAAATCAAAATTCGGTATTGTGGTCCGACAGATAGCCCAAATGATAGGTGTTTTACTTGCAATTGTTAGGCTTACCAACGTTAAGATCGATCTATAATTTCCAGCCATTTAATGGGAAATTGATTTTTACTGAAAATCACCAAGGCTTTAGGCCATGAATTTTTGGAGCAAAAAATTAAAATTCGGTATTGTGGTCCGACAGATAGCCCAAATGATAGGTGTTTTACTTGCAATTGTTAGGCTTACCAACATTAAGATCGATCTATAATTTCCAGCCATTTAATGGGAAATTGATTTTTACTGAAAATCACCAAGGCTTTAGGCCATGAATTTTTGGAGCAAAAAACTAAAATTCGTTATTGTGGTCATTCGTTATTGTAACGTTCAGATCGATCTATAATTTCCAGCTATTTAATGGGAAATTGATTTTTACTGAAAATCACCAAGGCTTTAGGCCATGAATTTTTGGAGCAAGAAACTAAAATTCGTTATTGTGGTCATTCGTTATTGTAACGTTCAGATCGATCTATAATTTCCAGCCATTTAATGGGAAATTGATTTTTACTGAAAATCACCAAGGCTTTAGGCCATGAAATTTTGGAGCAAAAAATTAAAATTCGGTATTGTGGTCCGACAGATAGCCCAAATGATAGGTGTTTTACTTGCAATTGTTAGGCTTACCAACGTTAAGATCGATCTATAATTTCCAGCCATTTAATGGGAAATTGATTTTTACTGAAAATCACCAAGGCTTTAGGCCATGAATTTTTGGAGCAAAAAATTAAAATTCGGTATTGTGGTCCGACAGATAGCCCAAATGATAGGTGTTTTACTTGCAATTGTAAGGCTTACCAACGTTAAGATCGATCTATAATTTCCAGCCATTTAATGGGAAATTGATTTTTACTGAAAATCACCAAGGCTTTAGGCCATGAATTTTTGGAGCAAAAAACTAAAATTCGTTATTGTGGTCATTCGTTATTGTAACGTTCAGATCGATCTATAATTTCCAGCCATTTAATGGGAAATTGATTTTTACTGAAAATCACCAAGGCTTTAGGCCATGAATTTTTGGAGCAAAAAATTAAAATTCGGTATTGTGGTCCGACAGATAGCCCAAATGATAGGTGTTTTACTTGCAATTGTTAGGCTTACCAACATTAAGATCGATCTATAATTTCCAGCCATTTAATGGGAAATTGATTTTTACTGAAAATCACCAAGGCTTTAGGCCATGAATTTTTGGAGCAAAAAATCAAAATTCGGTATTGTGGTCCGATAGATAGCCCAAATGATAGGTGTTTTACTCGCAATTGTTAGGCTTACCAACATTAAGATCGATCTATAATTTCCAGCCAATTAATGGGAAATTGATTTTTACTGAAAATCACCAAGGCTTTAGGCCATGAATTTTTGGAGCAAAAAACTAAAATTCGTTATTGTGGTCATTCGTTATTGTAACGTTCAGATCGATCTATAATTTCCAGCCATTTAATGGGAAATTGATTTTTACTGAAAATCACCAAGGCTTTAGGCCATGAATTTTTGGAGCAAAAAATTAAAATTCGGTATTGTGGTCCGACAGATAGCCCAAATGATAGGTGTTTTACTTGCAATTGTTAGGCTTACCAACATTAAGATCGATCTATAATTTCCAGCCATTTAATGGGAAATTGATTTTTACTGAAAATCACCAAGGCTTTAGGCCATGAATTTTTGGAGCAAAAAATCAAAATTCGGTATTGTGGTCCGACAGATAGCCCAAATGATAGGTGTTTTACTTGCAATTGTTAGGCTTACCAACGTTAAGATCGATCTATAATTTCCAGCCATTTAATGGGAAATTGATTTTTACTGAAAATCACCAAGGCTTTAGGCCATGAATTTTTGGAGCAAAAAATTAAAATTCGGTATTGTGGTCCGACAGATAGCCCAAATGATATGTGTTTTACTTGCAATTGTTAGGCTTACCAACATTAAGATCGATCTATAATTTCCAGCCATTTAATGGGAAATTGATTTTTACTGAAAATCACCAAGGCTTTAGGCCATGAATTTTTGGAGCAAAAAACTAAAATTCGTTATTGTGGTCATTCGTTATTGTAACGTTCAGATCGATCTATAATTTCCAGCCATTTAATGGGAAATTGATTTTTACTGAAAATCACCAAGGCTTTAGGCCATGAATTTTTGGAGCAAGAAACTAAAATTCGTTATTGTGGTCATTCGTTATTGTAACGTTCAGATCGATCTATAATTTCCAGCCATTTAATGGGAAATTGATTTTTACTGAAAATCACCAACGCCTTAGGCCTTGAATTTTTGGAGCAAAAAACTAAAATTCGTTATTGTGGTCCGACAGATAGCCCAAATGATAGGTGTTTTACTTGCAATTGTTAGGCTTACCAACATTAAGATCGATCTATAATTTCCAGCCATTTAATGGGAAATTGATTTTTACTGAAAATCACCAAGGCTTTAGGCCATGAAATTTTGGAGCAAAAAATTAAAATTCGGTATTGTGGTCCGACAGATAGCCCAAATGATAGGTGTTTTACTTGCAATTGTTAGGCTTACCAACATTAAGATCGATCTATAATTTCCAGTCATTTAATGGGAAATTGATTTTTACTGAAAATCACCAAGGCTTTAGGCCATGAATTTTTGGAGCAAAAAACTAAAATTCGTTATTGTGGTCCGATAGATAGCCCAAATGATAGGTGTTTTACTCGCAATTGTTAGGCTTACCAACGTTAAGATCGATCTATAATTTCCAGCCATTTAATGGGAAATTGATTTTTACTGAAAATCACCAAGGCTTTAGGCCATGAATTTTTGGAGCAAAAAACTAAAATTCGTTATTGTGGTCATTCGTTATTGTAACGTTCAGATCGATCTATAATTTCCAGCCATTTGATGGGAAATTGATTTTTACTGAAAATCACCAAGGCTTTAGGCCATGAATTTTTGGAGCAAAAAATTAAAATTCGGTATTGTGGTCCGACAGATAGCCCAAATGATAGGTGTTTTACTTGCAATTGTTAGGCTTACCAACATTAAGATCGATCTATAATTTCCAGCCATTTAATGGGAAATTTATTTTTAATGAAAATCACCAAGGCTTTAGGCCATGAATTTTTGGAGCAAAAAATTAAAATTCGGTATTGTGGTCCGACAGATAGCCCAAATGATAGGTGTTTTACTTGCAATTGTTAGGCTTACCAACGTTAAGATCGATCTATAATTTCCAGCCATTTAATGGGAAATTGATTTTTACTGAAAATCACCAAGGCTTTAGGCCATGAAATTTTGGAGCAAAAAATTAAAATTCGGTATTGTGGTCCGACAGATAGCCCAAATGATAAATGTTTTACTTGCAATTGTTAGGCTTACCGACGTTAAGATCGATCTATAATTTCCAGCCATTTAATGGGAAATTGATTTTTACTGAAAATCACCAAGGCTTTAGGCCATGAATTTTTGGAGCAAAAAATTAAAATTCGGTATTGTGGTCATTCGTTATTGTAACGTTCAGATCGATCTATAATTTCCAGCTATTTAATGGGAAATTGATTTTTACTGAAAATCACCAAGGCTTTAGGCCATGAATTTTTGGAGCAAAAAACTAAAATTCGTTATTGTGGTCCGACAGATAGCCCAAATGATAGGTGTTTTACTCGCAATTGTTAGGCTTACCAACGTTAAGATCGATCTATAATTTCCAGCCATTTAATGGGAAATTGAATTTGACTGAAAATCACCAAGTCTTTAGGCCATGAATTTTTGGAGCAAAAAATTAAAATTCGGTATTGTGGTCCGATAGATAGCCCAAATGATAGGTGTTTTACTCGCAATTGTTAGGCTTACCAACATTAAGATCGATCTATAATTTCCAGCCATTTAATGGGAAATTGATTTTTACTGAAAATCACCAAGGCTTTAGGCCATGAATTTTTGGAGCAAAAAACTAAAATTCGTTATTGTGGTCATTCGTTATTGTAACGTTCAGATCGATCTATAATTTCCAGCCATTTAATGGGAAATTGATTTTTACTGAAAATCACCAAGGCTTTAGGCCATGAATTTTTAGAGCAAAAAACTAAAATTCGGTATTGTGGTCCGATAGATAGCCCAAATGATAGGTGTTTTACTTGCAATTGTTAGGCTTACCAACATTAAGATCGATCTATAATTTCCAGCCATTTAATGGGAAATTGATTTTTACTGAAAATCACCAAGGCTTTAGGCCATGAATTTTTGGAGCAAAAAATTAAAATTCGGTATTGTGGTCCGACAGATAGCCCAAATGATAAATGTTTTACTTGCAATTGTTAGGCTTACCGACGTTAAGATCGATCTATAATTTCCAGCCATTTAATGGGAAATTGATTTTTACTGAAAATCACCAAGGCTTTAGGCCATGAATTTTTGGAGCAAAAAATTAAAATTCGGTATTGTGGTCCGATAGATAGCCCAAATGATAGGTGTTTTACTCGCAATTGTTAGGCTTACCAACGTTAAGATCGATTTATAATTTCCAGCCATTTAATGGGAAATTGATTTTTACTGAAAATCACCAAGGCTTTAGGCCATGAATTTTTGGAGCAAAAAACTAAAATTCGTTATTGTGGTCATTCGTTATTGTAACGTTCAGATCGATCTATAATTTCCAGCCATTTAATGGGAAATTGATTTTTACTGAAAATCACCAAGGCTTTAGGCCATGAATTTTTGGAGCAAAAAATTAAAATTCGGTATTGTGGTCCGATAGATAGCCCAAATGATAGGTGTTTTACTTGCAATTGTTAGGCTTACCAACATTAAGATCGATCTATAATTTCCAGCCATTTAATGGGAAATTGATTTTTACTGAAAATCACCAAGGCTTTAGGCCATGAATTTTTGGAGCAAAAAACTAAAATTCGTTATTGTGGTCATTCGTTATTGTAACGTTCAGATCGATCTATATTTTCCAGCCATTTAATGGGAAATTGATTTTTACTGAAAATCACCAAGGCTTTAGGCCATGAATTTTTGGAGCAAAAAATTAAAATTCGGTATTGTGGTCCGATAGATAGCCCAAATGATAGGTGTTTTACTCGCAATTGTTAGGCTTACCAACATTAAGATCGATCTATAATTTCCAGCCATTTAATGGGAAATTGATTTTTACTGAAAATCACCAAGGCTTTAGGGCATGAATTTTTGGAGCAAAAAACTAAAATTCGTTATTGTGGTCATTCGTTATTGTAACGTTCAGATCGATCTATAATTTCCAGCCATTTAATGGGAAATTGAATTTTACTGAAAATCACCAAGGCTTTAGGCCACGAATTTTTGGAGCAAAAAATTAAAATTCGGTATTGTGGTCCGATAGATAGCCCAAATGATAGGTGTTTTACTCGCAATTGTTAGGCTTACCAACATTAAGATCGATCTATAATTTCCAGCCATTTAATGGCAAATTGATTTTTACTGAAAATCACCAAGGCTTTAGGCCATGAATTTTTGGAGTAAAAAATTAAAATTTGGTATTGTGGTCCGATAGATAGCCCAAATGATAGGTGTTTTACTCGCAATTGTTAGGCTTACCAACATTAAGATCGATCTATAATTTCCAGCCATTTAATGGGAAATTGAATTTGACTGAAAATCACCAAGGCTTTAGGCCATGAATTTTTGGAGCAAAAAATTAAAATTCGGTATTGTGGTCCGATAGATAGCCCAAATGATAGGTGTTTTACTTGCAATTGTTAGGCTTACCAACATTAAGATCGATCTATAATTTCCAGCCATTTAATGGGAAATTGATTTTTACTGAAAATCACCAAGGCTTTAGGCCATGAATTTTTGGACCAAAAAACTAAAATTCGTTATTGTGGTCCGATAGATAGCCCAAATGATAGGTGTTTTACTCGCAATTGTTAGGCTTACCAACGTTAAGGTCGATCTATAATTTCCAGCCATTTAATGGGAAATTGAATTTGACTGAAAATCACCAAGGCTTTAGGCCATGAATTTTTGGAGCAAAAAATTAAAATTCGGTATTGTGGTCCGACAGATAGCCCAAATGATAGGTGTTTTACTCGCAATTGTTAGGCTTACCAACGTTAAGATCGATCTATAATTTCCAGCCATTTAATGGGAAATTGAATTTGACTGAAAATCACCAAGGCTTTAGGCCATGAATTTTTGGAGCAAAAAACTAAAATTCGTTATTGTGGTCCGATAGATAGCCCAAATGATAGGTGTTTTACTCGCAATTGTTAGGCTTACCAACGTTAAGATCGATCTATAATTTCCAGCCATTTAATGGGAAATTGAATTTTACTGAAAATCACCAATGCTTTAGGCCATGAATTTTTGGAGCAAAAAATTAAAATTCGGTATTGTGGTCCGATAGATAGCCCAAATGATAGGTGTTTTACTTACAATTGTTAGGCTTACCAACGTTAAGATCGATCTATAATTTCCAGCCATTTAATGGGAAATTATTTTTACTGCAAATCACCAAGGCTTTAGGCCATGAATTTTTGGAGCAAAAAACTAAAATTCGTTATTGTGGTCATTCGTTATTGTAACGTTCAGATCGATCTATAATTTCCAGCCATTTAATGGGAAATTGATTTTTACTGAAAATCACCAAGGCTTTAGGCCATGAATTTTTGGAGCAAAAAATTAAAATTCGGTATTGTGGTCCGATAGATAGCCCAAATGATAGGTGTTTTACTTGCAATTGTTAGGCTTACCAACGTTAAGATCGATCTATAATTTCCAGCCATTTAATGGGAAATTGATTTTTACTGAAAATCACCAAGGCTTTAGGCCATGAATTTTTGGAGCAAAAAACTAAAATTCGTTATTGTGGTCATTCGTTATTGTAACGTTCAGATCGATCTATAATTTCCAGCCATTTAATGGGAAATTGATTTTTACTGAAAATCACCAAGGCTTTAGGCCATGAATTTTTGGAGCAAAAAACTAAAATTCGTTATTGTGGTCCGATAGATAGCCCAAATGATAGGTGTTTTACTCGCAATTGTTAGGCTTACCAACATTAAGATCGATCTATAATTTCCAGCCATTTAATGGGAAAATGATTTTTCCTGAAAATCACCAAGGCTTTAGGCCATGAATTTTTGGAGCAAAAAACTAAAATTCGTTATTGTGGTCCGATAGATAGCCCAAATGATAGGTGTTTTACTTGCAATTGTTAGGCTTACCAACGTTAAGATCGATCTATAATTTCCAGCCATTTAATGGGAAATTGATTTTTACTGAAAATCACCAAGGCTTTAGGCCATGAATTTTTGGAGCAAAAAATTAAAATTCGGTATTGTGGTCCGATAGATAGCCCAAATGATAGGTGTTTTACTCGCAATTGTTAGGCTTACCAACGTTAAGATCGATCTATAATTTCCAGCCATTTAATGGGAAATTGAATTTGACTGAAAATCACCAAGGCTTTAGGCCATGACTTTATGGAGCAAAAAATTAAAATTCGGTATTGTGGTCCGATAGATAGCCCAAATGATAGGTGTTTTACTCGCAATTGTTAGGCTTATTAACGTTAAGATCGATTTATAATTTCCAGCCATTTAATGGGAAATTGATTTTTACTGAAAATCACCAAGGCTTTAGGCCATGAATTTTTGGAGCAAAAAACTAAAATTCGTTATTGTGGTCATTCGTTATTGTAACGTTCAGATCGATCTATAATTTCCAGCCATTTAATGGGAAATTGATTTTTACTGAAAATCACCAAGGCTTTAGGCCATGAATTTTTGGAGCAAAAAATTAAAATTCGGTATTGTGGTCCGATAGATAGCCCAAATGATAGGTGTTTTACTTGCAATTGTTAGGCTTACCAACGTTAAGATCGATCTATAATTTCCAGCCATTTAATGGGAAATTGATTTTTACTGAAAATCACCAAGGCTTTAGGCCATGAATTTTTGGAGCAAAAAACTAAAATTCGTTATTGTGGTCATTCGTTATTGTAACGTTCAGATCGATCTATAATTTCCAGCCATTTAATGGGAAATTGAATTTGACTGAAAATCACCAAGGCTTTAGGCCATGAATTTTTCGAGCAAAAAATTAAAATTCGGTATTGTGGTCCGATAGATAGCCCAAATGATAGGTGTTTTACTCGCAATTGTTAGGCTTATTAACGTTAAGATCGATTTATAATTTCCAGCCATTTAATGGGAAATTGATTTTTACTGAAAATCACCAAGGCTTTAGGCCATGAATTTTTGGAGCAAAAAACTAAAATTTGTTATTGTGGTCATTCGTTATTGTAACGTTCAGATCGATCTATAATTTCCAGCCATTTAATGGGAAATTGATTTTTACTGAAAATCACCAAGGCTTTAGGCCATGAATTTTTGGAGCAAAAAATTAAAATTCGGTATTGTGGTCCAATAGATAGCCCAAATGATAGGTGTTTTACTCGCAATTGTTAGGCTTACCAACATTAAGATCGATCTATAATTTCCAGCCATTTAATGGGAAATTGATTTTTACTGAAAATCACCAAGGCTTTAGGCCATGAATTTTTGGAGCAAAAAACTAAAATTCGTTATTGTGGTCATTCGTTATTGTAACGTTCAGATCGATCTATAATTTCCAGCCATTTAATGGGAAATTGATTTTTACTGAAAATCACCAAGGCTTTAGGCCATGAATTTTTGGAGCAAAAAATTAAAATTCGGTATTGTGGTTCGACAGATAGCCCAAATGATAGGTGTTTTACTCGCAATTGTTAGGCTTACCAACATTTAGATCGATCTATAATTTCCAGCCATTTAATGGGAAATTGATTTTTACTGAAAATCACCAAGGCTCTAGGCCATGAATTTTTGGAGCAAAAAATTAAAATTCGGTATTGTGGTCCGATAGATAGCCCAAATGATAGGTGTTTTACTCGCCATTGTTAGGCTTACCAACATTAAGATCGATCTATAATTTCCAGCCATTTAATGGGAAATTGATTTTTACTGAAAATCACCAAGGCTTTAGGCCATGAATTTTTGGAGCAAAAAATTAAAATTCGGTATTGTAGTCCGATAGATAGCCCAAATGATAGGTGTTTTACTCGCAATTGTTAGGCTTACCAACGTTAAGATCGACCTATAATTTCAGGCCATTTAATGGGAAATTGATTTTTACTGAAAATCACCAAGGCTTTAGGCCATGAATTTTTGGAGCAAAAAATTAAAATTCGGTATTGTGGTCCGATAGATAGCCCAAATGATAGGTGTTTTACTCGCAATTGTTAGGCTTACCAACATTAAGATCGATCTATAATTTCCAGCCATTTAATGGGAAATTGATTTTTACTGAAAATCACCAAGGCTTTAGGCAATGAATTTTTGGAGCAAAAAACTAAAATTCGTTATTGTGGTCATTCGTTATTGTAACGTTCAGATCGATCTATAATTTCCAGCCATTTAATGGGAAATTGATTTTTACTGAAAATCACCAAGGCTTTAGGCCATGAATTTTTGGAGCAAAAAACTAAAATTCGGTATTGTGGTCATTCGTTATTGTAACGTTTAGATCGATCTATAATTTCCAGCCATTTAATGGGAAATTGATTTTTACTGAAAATCACCAAGGCTTTAGGCCATGAATTTTTGGAGCAAAAAATTAAAATTCGGTATTGTGGTCCGATAGATAGCCCAAATGATAGGTGTTTTACTTGCAATTGTTAGGCTTACCAACGTTAAGATTGATCTATAATTTCCAGCCATTTAATGGGGAAATTGATTTTTACTGAAAATCACCAAGGCTTTAGGCCATGAATTTTTGGAGCAAAAAATTAAAATTCGGTATTGTAGTCCGATAGATAGCCCAAATGATAGGTGTTTTACTCGCAATTGTTAGGCTTACCAACGTTAAGATCGACCTATAATTTCAGGCCATTTAATGGGAAATTGATTTTTACTGAAAATCACCAAGGCTTTAGGCCATGAATTTTTGGAGCAAAAAACTAAAATTCGTTATTGTGGTCATTCGTTATTGTAACGTTCAGATCGATCTATAATTTCCAGCCATTTAATGGGAAATTGATTTTTACTGAAAATCACCAAGGCTTTAGGCCACGAATTTTTGGAGCAAAAAATTAAAATTCGGTATTGTGGTCCGATAGATAGCCCAAATGATAGGTGTTTTACTCGCAATTGTTAGGCTTACCAACATTAAGATCGATCTATAATTTCCAGCCATTTAATGGCAAATTGATTTTTACTGAAAATCACCAAGGCTTTAGGCCATGAATTTTTGGAGTAAAAAATTAAAATTTGGTATTGTGGTCCGATAGATAGCCCAAATGATAGGTGTTTTACTCGCAATTGTTAGGCTTACCAACATTAAGATCGATCTATAATTTCCAGCCATTTAATGGGAAATTGAATTTGACTGAAAATCACCAAGGCTTTAGGCCATGAATTTTTGGAGCAAAAAATTAAAATTCGGTATTGTGGTCCGATAGATAGCCCAAATGATAGGTGTTTTACTTGCAATTGTTAGGCTTACCAACATTAAGATCGATCTATAATTTCCAGCCATTTAATGGGAAATTGATTTTTACTGAAAATCACCAAGGCTTTAGGCCATGAATTTTTGGACCAAAAAACTAAAATTCGTTATTGTGGTCCGATAGATAGCCCAAATGATAGGTGTTTTACTCGCAATTGTTAGGCTTACCAACGTTAAGGTCGATCTATAATTTCCAGCCATTTAATGGGAAATTGAATTTGACTGAAAATCACCAAGGCTTTAGGCCATGAATTTTTGGAGCAAAAAATTAAAATTCGGTATTGTGGTCCGACAGATAGCCCAAATGATAGGTGTTTTACTCGCAATTGTTAGGCTTACCAACGTTAAGATCGATCTATAATTTCCAGCCATTTAATGGGAAATTGAATTTGACTGAAAATCACCAAGGCTTTAGGCCATGAATTTTTGGAGCAAAAAACTAAAATTCGTTATTGTGGTCCGATAGATAGCCCAAATGATAGGTGTTTTACTCGCAATTGTTAGGCTTACCAACGTTAAGATCGATCTATAATTTCCAGCCATTTAATGGGAAATTGAATTTTACTGAAAATCACCAAGGCTTTAGGCCATGAATTTTTGGAGCAAAAAATTAAAATTCGGTATTGTGGTCCGATAGATAGCCCAAATGATAGGTGTTTTACTTACAATTGTTAGGCTTACCAACGTTAAGATCGATCTATAATTTCCAGCCATTTAATGGGAAATTATTTTTACTGCAAATCACCAAGGCTTTAGGCCATGAATTTTTGGAGCAAAAAACTAAAATTCGTTATTGTGGTCATTCGTTATTGTAACGTTCAGATCGATCTATAATTTCCAGCCATTTAATGGGAAATTGATTTTTACTGAAAATCACCAAGGCTTTAGGCCATGAATTTTTGGAGCAAAAAATTAAAATTCGGTATTGTGGTCCGATAGATAGCCCAAATGATAGGTGTTTTACTTGCAATTGTTAGGCTTACCAACGTTAAGATCGATCTATAATTTCCAGCCATTTAATGGGAAATTGATTTTTACTGAAAATCACCAAGGCTTTAGGCCATGAATTTTTGGAGCAAAAAACTAAAATTCGTTATTGTGGTCATTCGTTATTGTAACGTTCAGATCGATCTATAATTTCCAGCCATTTAATGGGAAATTGATTTTTACTGAAAATCACCAAGGCTTTAGGCCATGAATTTTTGGAGCAAAAAATTAAAATTCGGTATTGTGGTCCGATAGATAGCCCAAATGATAGGTGTTTTACTTGCAATTGTTAGGCTTACCAACGTTAAGATCGATCTATAATTTCCAGCCATTTAATGGGAAATTGATTTTTACTGAAAATCACCAAGGCTTTAGGCCATGAATTTTTGGAGCAAAAAACTAAAATTCGTTATTGTGGTCATTCGTTATTGTAACGTTCAGATCGATCTATAATTTCCAGCCATTTAATGGGAAATTGAATTTGACTGAAAATCACCAAGGCTTTAGGCCATGAATTTTTGGAGCAAAAAATTAAAATTCGGTATTGTGGTCCGATAGATAGCCCAAATGATAGGTGTTTTACTCGCAATTGTTAGGCTTATTAACGTTAAGATCGATTTATAATTTCCAGCCATTTAATGGGAAATTGATTTTTACTGAAAATCACCAAGGCTTTAGGCCATGAATTTTTGGAGCAAAAAATTAAAATTCGGTATTGTGGTCCGATAGATAGCCCAAATGATAGGTGTTTTACTCGCAATTGTTAGGCTTACCAACATTAAGATCGATCTATAATTTCCAGCCATTTAATGGGAAAATGATTTTTCCTGAAAATCACCAAGGCTTTAGGCCATGAATTTTTGGAGCAAAAAACTAAAATTCGTTATTGTGGTCCGATAGATAGCCCAAATGATAGGTGTTTTACTTGCAATTGTTAGGCTTACCAACGTTAAGATCGATCTATAATTTCCAGCCATTTAATGGGAAATTGATTTTTACTGAAAATCACCAAGGCTTTAGGCCATGAATTTTTGGAGCAAAAAATTAAAATTCGGTATTGTGGTCCGATAGATAGCCCAAATGATAGGTGTTTTACTCGCAATTGTTAGGCTTACCAACGTTAAGATCGATCTATAATTTCCAGCCATTTAATGGGAAATTGAATTTGACTGAAAATCACCAAGGCTTTAGGCCATGACTTTATGGAGCAAAAAATTAAAATTCGGTATTGTGGTCCGATAGATAGCCCAAATGATAGGTGTTTTACTCGCAATTGTTAGGCTTATTAACGTTAAGATCGATTTATAATTTCCAGCCATTTAATGGGAAATTGATTTTTACTGAAAATCACCAAGGCTTTAGGGCATGAATTTTTGGAGCAAAAAACTAAAATTCGTTATTGTGGTCATTCGTTATTGTAACGTTCAGATCGATCTATAATTTCCAGCCATTTAATGGGAAATTGATTTTTACTGAAAATCACCAAGGCTTTAGGCCATGAATTTTTGGAGCAAAAAATTAAAATTCGGTATTGTGGTCCGATAGATAGCCCAAATGATAGGTGTTTTACTTGCAATTGTTAGGCTTACCAACGTTAAGATCGATCTATAATTTCCAGCCATTTAATGGGAAATTGATTTTTACTGAAAATCACCAAGGCTTTAGGCCATGAATTTTTGGAGCAAAAAACTAAAATTCGTTATTGTGGTCATTCGTTATTGTAACGTTCAGATCGATCTATAATTTCCAGCCATTTAATGGGAAATTGAATTTGACTGAAAATCACCAAGGCTTTAGGCCATGAATTTTTCGAGCAAAAAATTAAAATTCGGTATTGTGGTCCGATAGATAGCCCAAATGATAGGTGTTTTACTCGCAATTGTTAGGCTTATTAACGTTAAGATCGATTTATAATTTCCAGCCATTTAATGGGAAATTGATTTTTACTGAAAATCACCAAGGCTTTAGGCCATGAATTTTTGGAGCAAAAAACTAAAATTTGTTATTGTGGTCATTCGTTATTGTAACGTTCAGATCGATCTATAATTTCCAGCCATTTAATGGGAAATTGATTTTTACTGAAAATCACCAAGGCTTTAGGCCATGAATTTTTGGAGCAAAAAATTAAAATTCGGTATTGTGGTCCGATAGATAGCCCAAATGATAGGTGTTTTACTCGCAATTGTTAGGCTTACCAACGTTAAGATCGATCTATAATTTCCAGCCATTTAATGGGAAATTGAATTTGACTGAAAATCACCAAGGCTTTAGGCCATGACTTTATGGAGCAAAAAATTAAAATTCGGTATTGTGGTCCGATAGATAGCCCAAATGATAGGTGTTTTACTCGCAATTGTTAGGCTTATTAACGTTAAGATCGATTTATAATTTCCAGCCATTTAATGGGAAATTGATTTTTACTGAAAATCACCAAGGCTTTAGGCCATGAATTTTTGGAGCAAAAAACTAAAATTCGTTATTGTGGTCATTCGTTATTGTAACGTTCAGATCGATCTATAATTTCCAGCCATTTAATGGGAAATTGATTTTTACTGAAAATCACCAAGGCTTTAGGCCATGAATTTTTGGAGCAAAAAATTAAAATTCGGTATTGTGGTCCAATAGATAGCCCAAATGATAGGTGTTTTACTCGCAATTGTTAGGCTTACCAACATTAAGATCGATCTATAATTTCCAGCCATTTAATGGGAAATTGATTTTTACTGAAAATCACCAAGGCTTTAGGCCATGAATTTTTGGAGCAAAAAACTAAAATTCGTTATTGTGGTCATTCGTTATTGTAACGTTCAGATCGATCTATAATTTCCAGCCATTTAATGGGAAATTGATTTTTACTGAAAATCACCAAGGCTTTAGGCCATGAATTTTTGGAGCAAAAAATTAAAATTCGGTATTGTGGTTCGACAGATAGCCCAAATGATAGGTGTTTTACTCGCAATTGTTAGGCTTACCAACATTTAGATCGATCTATAATTTCCAGCCATTTAATGGGAAATTGATTTTTACTGAAAATCACCAAGGCTCTAGGCCATGAATTTTTGGAGCAAAAAATTAAAATTCGGTATTGTGGTCCGATAGATAGCCCAAATGATAGGTGTTTTACTCGCCATTGTTAGGCTTACCAACATTAAGATCGATCTATAATTTCCAGCCATTTAATGGGAAATTGATTTTTACTGAAAATCACCAAGGCTTTAGGCCATGAATTTTTGGAGCAAAAAATTAAAATTCGGTATTGTAGTCCGATAGATAGCCCAAATGATAGGTGTTTTACTCGCAATTGTTAGGCTTACCAACGTTAAGATCGACCTATAATTTCAGGCCATTTAATGGGAAATTGATTTTTACTGAAAATCACCAAGGCTTTAGGCCATGAATTTTTGGAGCAAAAAATTAAAATTCGGTATTGTGGTCCGATAGATAGCCCAAATGATAGGTGTTTTACTCGCAATTGTTAGGCTTACCAACATTAAGATCGATCTATAATTTCCAGCCATTTAATGGGAAATTGATTTTTACTGAAAATCACCAAGGCTTTAGGCAATGAATTTTTGGAGCAAAAAACTAAAATTCGTTATTGTGGTCATTCGTTATTGTAACGTTCAGATCGATCTATAATTTCCAGCCATTTAATGGGAAATTGATTTTTACTGAAAATCACCAAGGCTTTAGGCCATGAATTTTTGGAGCAAAAAACTAAAATTCGGTATTGTGGTCATTCGTTATTGTAACGTTTAGATCGATCTATAATTTCCAGCCATTTAATGGGAAATTGATTTTTACTGAAAATCACCAAGGCTTTAGGCCATGAATTTTTGGAGCAAAAAATTAAAATTCGGTATTGTGGTCCGATAGATAGCCCAAATGATAGGTGTTTTACTTGCAATTGTTAGGCTTACCAACGTTAAGATTGATCTATAATTTCCAGCCATTTAATGGGGAAATTGATTTTTACTGAAAATCACCAAGGCTTTAGGCCATGAATTTTTGGAGCAAAAAATTAAAATTCGGTATTGTAGTCCGATAGATAGCCCAAATGATAGGTGTTTTACTCGCAATTGTTAGGCTTACCAACGTTAAGATCGACCTATAATTTCAGGCCATTTAATGGGAAATTGATTTTTACTGAAAATCACCAAGGCTTTAGGCCATGAATTTTTGGAGCAAAAAACTAAAATTCGTTATTGTGGTCATTCGTTATTGTAACGTTCAGATCGATCTATAATTTCCAGCCATTTAATGGGAAATTGATTTTTACTGAAAATCACCAAGGCTTTAGGCCATGAATTTTTGGAGCAAAAAATTAAAATTCGGTATTGTGGTCCGATAGATAGCCCAAATGATAGGTGTTTTACTCGCAATTGTTAGGCTTACCAACATTAAGATCGATCTATAATTTCCAGCCATTTAATGGGAAATTGATTTTTACTGAAAATCACCAAGGCTTTAGGCAATGAATTTTTGGAGCAAAAAACTAAAATTCGTTATTGTGGTCATTCGTTATTGTAACGTTCAGATCGATCTATAATTTCCAGCCATTTAATGGGAAATTGATTTTTACTGAAAATCACCAAGGCTGTAGGCCATGAATTTTTGGAGCAAAAAATTAAAATTCGGTATTGTGGTCCGATAGATAGCCCAAATGATAGGTGTTTTACTCGCAATTGTTAGGCTTACCAACGTTAAGATCGACCTATAATTTCCAGCCATTTAATGGGAAATTGATTTTTACTGAAAATCACCAAGGCTTTAGGCCATGAATTTTTGGAGCAAAAAACTAAAATTCGGTATTGTGGTCATTCGTTATTGTAACGTTCAGATCGATCTATAATTTCCAGCCATTTAATGGGAAATTGATTTTTACTGAAAATCACCAGGGCATGAATTTTTGGAGCAAAAAACAAAAATTCAATAATTGTGGTTAGATTAATAGATTAATACTATAATTCAAGGATGAACTTTCAGTATATAATGGAGTAATAGTGAAAGGACAGAAAATAGTTCTTCCTAAGAAAAAATATAAAAAATTATCAAAATCGCGCACACTGGACACCTTGGAGTTCAAAGCACAATAAGATTAGTAAGACAAAGTTTCTAGTGGAAACATTTAGCAAGTAAAATAGAAGAAGTAATAGAGAAATGCACCATTTGTCAACGAACTCAAAGAAGCAACATTAAAGAAGTGATTACTCCAAAGCTAATTCCAGACTTACCATTTCAGATTGTTGGGTCAGATTTATTCATGTTCAATGCCGACAGCTATCTATTAATTGTAGATGTTACCCAGTTACCCAGGGTTCATAGATTTTGAAAAACTTACTGATACCAGCTCCAGACAAATAATAGATCAATTACCAAAAATGGTTCTCAGTACACGGAATCCCGGAGGTACTAGAGACTGATAATGGTCCTCAATACTCATCGCACGAATTCGAGAAATTCCGCAAAGGACTGGAATTTTAAACACCAAACATCCAGCCCAAGATATACAAGGTCGAATGGATTAGCAGAACGTGCAGTTCAAACAGCCAAATTATTATTGAAAAAATGCAACAAAGACAAGTCAAATATCTACCTTGCACTTCAAAATCTACGAAACACTCCACGTAATGATGAATTGGGATCACCCAACTCACGTTTAATTGGCCAACTCACACGTTCCAAACTACGTACATGATAATTTACAAATACTTAGACAGAAACAAAAACAATATGCTGACAGAGGTTCAATTACAGCTCCAAATTTAGACATAAATGACAAAGTTAGGTTACAGGTTGGACATAGAGATTGGACCATGGCCACAGTAATCAGAAAAGCAGATGCTCCGAAGTCAGTGTTTTTAAAAACTGACTTCGACCAAGTGTTGCGAAGAAATACTCACCAATTAAGTAAAACCTAAGCTTCAGTTCAGCCTAAAAAAAATCATTCTTGCCTGATATACCAGCATCGAATCGCGGCAAGTGTCGCTCGGTTCGGTCGGGCCAGTGGTCAGTAATGATAATGATAAAGACCTCAGGATTTCCCGCTTTGGAAGACTGATGAAACCCATACAGAAACTTGATTTGTAAAATTAAACAAATATGGTAATTATAAATGTTATTTGATGTAATTTAATTTTATTGAAATAATATTGTTTTTATAGAATAATGTTGTAATAATGTAATAATTGTAAACGATTTTATTTCGAAATACGTCTCATAAATAAATAAATAAAAAAAAAAATGTCACGTAGTGTTAAGCAACGATAATTATTGTACATGTGGCAACACTCATTGTATTTTATATACCAACATGAAAATAATAAATATAGTCTTGATATGAAAACGTAATACAACACACGTAGTATCATTACACCAAGTATCGGAAACGATTCCACCTGCCGATCGCAATAACTCATTATTCCGAGAAAAAACTCAATAGACCAAACGAAAAATTAAACCGTCAACAACGAGTAAATTATATTTGTATACCTCTTCTTTCTACGATTAGATTTAAACCAGATCTAAATAAACTTTAATGATTTAATACGCCTTAAATACTTTTACAGAACTTACTGTTGGTAAACGAAACTCTTCTTTATACATCTCAAAAGTTTGTTTGCACAAACATTTTGAAATCATCGTCCACATCAGATCATTTCCTGAAACACATATTTATCGAGAATAAATATTTTTTAATTCTCTGAATCCTTTTTCATTACATCCAAAAAATAAAAATCTATAAAAAGATTTTCTTCTTAAAATTTCTCGTTCAATTAAACAAACACTATACGTACACAATCAGCACAGATTTCCGCAAATACATAATTTTTTTTTTTTAAGTCCCACACAAATAAAACACAAATATTTACCATTCTGCCTATATTAACCTAGATAAAATCTAAATATAAAAAAAAGCTGAAGCCAAAAAATTTTTTTTTTTATCAAAAACCACAATAGAGCTAAACAAAAAAATTCGTCCTATTAAAATTAAGCCAAAAGTCAAATAGAGAACCTCCATTTTTATTTTTATCATGCTCATAATAATAATAAAATATCGATTTTATCATTACATAAAAAAAAACCAGAAACATTATTTTTTATCGTAATTATTTAATTTTTAATATCAATAAATATTTATAATCATAATTAATGAGTATTCGTCCTAGAAATTAATAAAAAAAATAAAAAAACAAAAAATTCAGGCACAATATTAAAATAATATTACTTAAAATAAAATATTGTAATAATAATAATAATAATCGTATAATTAATAATTACATTAATGATTTTATTATAATAAAAAATTATAATAAAATTTAATACAAATTATTTGATTTTTATAAAAAATGGCAATGATTTTGTTGTTGTTTTATTATAAAATAATAACATAAAATATATATAGCAATAATTATTAAAAATTAATATTCAGTCAATAATTTAATTAAACTAAATTTATAATTAAAAAATATACATACATATAACACTATAATTAGAGATACTAAATAGGTTGGTAATTAAATGATGAGACAATAATTTTAATCGATGGATACATTTCGACATGGCTGACAAAATTTATATTTTTTGCGACACATGTTCGTATTTTCATTCACAACAGTAATAAAAAAAAATTATGGTTGGATATTATGGCACGGATGTACTGCATCTAATTCATTGATCATCAAATATGTTGGTTAAGTCAGATATCAAATTTCAATGGAATTGGTGCATAATCGCAGAAGTTCCATTTGAGGCAGGGATGGTATTTCTTAAATAAAACATGGCCAGAATTCAACAAATATCACGGGACTAACGATACTTTGACGATAAATACAAACTGTAAATTTAAAAAATTTAATTTGCCAACAAGAAATTGTTTTTTTTTACATACATAACCAATTCAGGCCTTTACTACTTTGCCAATGCCAAATGGAACATGCGCACGTTTGTAAATGAATTTTAGTGAAATTTTATTTCTGGGTTATTAAGCCAATTCTATAATTTGTTCCGAATATAAAACCAAATTTTTCACCCTCTGAATATTTCCCCGAGTCATATTATTTCGGGTTGCAGTTTTCTTAAATAAGGCCGGAGTTGAAATTATTATTTTTATGGACATTGCCGCTAATAAATTTAGCAATCTGAATGAATTTTATCTGAAAGCTAGGGCATTTTCCCGGAACGCCGCAGAAGGCGAGATCGAGATTACTCCGAAGAATTCTTAGGAACTTATTGCAATTGGGTTGGATTAGAATACTTTAAATCTTGAATTTCGAAAAATTGATTAAATTATAAACAAATTCTAAAAATTTTTTAAAAATTCGAATGAAAGGTTTGAATTTTCATAACTTTTTAAATATTGTATGAAGAAAATTTTTCTACCGATATTTAGAAATAGTCGAACTAGCTGCAATTTATCAAATTTAATGTTGCTAAGGCCATACAAGGAAAGTTAAGCTCAAAATGCTAATCGTAATATTTACGTATAAATCTCTAGAAATTTTACTAACAAAGATTTACACGGGTAAATGGACTCAGTACAACAACAACTCGTGTTCAAAATAATAAAATTCGAAAATTTTGACAACAATTCAATACCTAATTATAGTTTCGGAGAAAATAAGGGGCAGTAGTCTAAACCAAGTAGTTCACCCAACTGCACTCTGAAATTCCATTTTAATTTCCTGTTTGAAATTTCAGGTCTCTTATGATTTGTACTTTAATTCCAGCATCAAAAGTTCTGTAATAACAAAATCATTCAGAACATATCATTCGTACCTACATATCATTCGAATTCTTAAATACTACAAAGAGTGTATGAAATTAGAAGGAATCCAGACGTTGTGCAACATTTTGCTCAGTTTTTCATTACCAAATCTTGATTTGGTAATGAAAATGGTTGCTCAACATTAAAAAAACCGACGTAGCACATAAAGTAAACCTTGTTGCTCAATATTATACTCTTGAAATTTGATATAAGTATTAACGCTACGACGGCAAACAGCAACAAAGATTTAAACAAGCAAGATACGATTTTCTCAAATTTAACAAATTATGGAAATTTGATCCTAAAATGCCGGAACTAACTTTTGGATTTTTAGCTCAATATTAATCGAATGAAAAAAATTTCTACGATCGCTAATAAACTGAGTAGAATAACAACCAATTTTCCGTGCAATGAGCTTCTCCGTGCAATGAGTTTATCATATTGCTCAATTTGAACTGAGCGAAAAAAAATTTTTTCAAAACATTTTTTATGTAATTACTCAAAATAAAATTGAGAAATAATTTATTAGTTGAGGGAGTACCACTAAATCCAGTTTGTATTTTAACCTCAGTATCACAACGCGATTTTCGCTTCCTTTCGAGCTGTTCAAGTTCAAGAATATTAATTCAATAGCTCCTTCTCAATGGTTTTGTCAGAATGTCAGATTTGGAATTCTGAAAAAGATAACAAAGCATTGTTATGTTCAGGAGTATGGATTTTCTCCAAATGTTGTCAAGAAAAAACGTTAGAATAAAACTGATTAGAAATTTATTTCAAGCCTGGTTAACCGTTTAAATAATTAAATCATGAGTTTACATCACAGTTTTCTAAATAAACCCTCTAAGTTTGCTCATTTTCGTATTGAGCAATTTTTTCTTTTCATTATTTTTAATTTATCGAGATGCAAAATATTGAGGAAATTCGTACATTTGTTGCAAGGCTACAGTATTATTAATCTGATAAATTTAAATTGTTTAATAAAACTGAGCTTTAATGAAATATGATAGAATTTCCAGAAAGAAAGAATTAAAGAGTTTTTAGTGGTCCAGCTTCTTACATCACCCCGGGAATTTTATAAATCTCTATCCAATAAAAACGAGTTTATTGATTGTAAATTTTATCCATATGGAACAGTCGTTACGAAGACTTTAACCTCAGATATCATTGTTCGTATTGGATAAATCCGCTTGTGTTTAGTCTAGCTAACGCTGACTTTTAATCTAACGGTAAAGAAACCCCGATTTACCCTCTATCTCTTTCTGTCCTCCTGCACCAAATAAGAAAAATTAAAGACCCTCTACCGTCTCGGACGGATCTTTAAGATTTTATTACCGTTTTCTTTGAAATTGAATTTTGAAACGGAAGACATCATTGAGAAAGTTGTGATTATTTTACTTTCTTTTACTCTAGTAAAATAAAGTATTGTAATCATGAAAATTTTGGACCTTGATATTTTTAGTGATTTATCTGTTTTGAGGTCCCCTGAGTCCGAAAAAGTGGGTTTCGAAATGGTGTCTGTCTGTCTGTCTGTGTCCTCTCTACAGCCCAGATGGTTTAACCAATCGAACTGAAACTTCAGATTTAAGCTTTTTTGATAAATTGGGAGGTCCCAGTGAATTTTACTCCAAATCGGCTAACCGGAAGTGGCCACTCCCTTGGTCCAGAAAATTTATTTTGCAAATATCTTAAAAAGTATAAGGTTTACAAAAAACTACTAAAAACAAAATGTTTCCAAAAATTAAAAACAAATAAAATTCAAAAAAAAAATTAAAAAAATAAATTAAAAAATTTAAAAATTAAAAAAAAAATTTAAAAAATTATAAAAAAAAATTAAAATTTCTCAAAATTCTCTGTTCGTGAAAGAAAGTCGTGTGTTGGCCACACCTCCATTTTTTTATACTATAAGGGCTGAATTGATGGTTATTGGCCAACCGCCTCATGCTTCAGCTTCACTTTCAGATTTCAAAGCGTGGAGCTGTTTTCGCAAACTTTAGTTCATATCCAGTTTTTCTCTATTAATTGCTCTATGTGGTTATTACTACCGAGTCCGAATCTCACGACTGTTTTTGTTACTTCTAATTTTAGCGAAATTTAAAGCCCTAAAACTGTTCAATTTAAAACGGGATAAGTTTTAAACATTTTACATACACTGTCAAAATTCCAAATGAAATTGTGGCAGAGAAATGAAATTTTGAAATACATTGGCTGCCTTCACACAACTACAACAAAAGTCGACTCGGATGGATGACATAAATCTTATGTCACAAATGATAGCAGCGTTGCAGACAAGTTATAGCTGTATTTGTCAAAAGAGCAAAGTTACTCGTTTAGTAATTCCCCATAGGAAAATTTTCAACTGTAAGAATAATAATTCGATTGTTTCATGTTTATGTTTAGTCTCGTTTTGTACTGCATGCAGTGCTTAGACAGCAAAATGAGTAAAGAATTCTTTAAAATACGGAAATGATCAAAGTCTACTTTAATAAACGTTCCTTTCGTTGCTCAGTTTACTATTATGAAAACTTGATAAATACCGCTAAGCTATCCCAATGCAGTTTAATCGTTCAACAGTTGTATGAGCAAAGCACAGACTCATTCTTAACAATTGAAATAAAAATAACCGGTGAACCTCCCAGCATACTTAATAAAATCTTCTATGAGCTTGTATATTTTCATATTGGGGAATTTTTACTTTTCATTATCTTAAATTAAGCCAGATTTCAGGTTAGAATTTATTTTAAAGATTGCATAAATCATATTTAATATGTGAATCCTAATTGAAAAATTCTCGCGCGAGACGGTTGAGGAAATGCGAGTAAAGGTAAATCGTGCCCATGAGGTGCTAGAAAAAATGGTTTCTGTAGAAGACTTCATGTTTGTTCTCGGTAGTCAGGAGGAGTCAACATTAATTGAGGCCAAAGAGATATACTAAGCAGCTGTTGCCAAGCTAAACGAGTTAATAAATAGATGCACCACTGATATATTGGACAATGCAGTTGAAGACAAAATAATGAACACGAGCGTAGCTAAGCTGCAAAATTCCACCATTCTCAGGCAATTTTACCGAATTGCAAAATTTCTTTAATCTCTTCTGTTCGAGCATCCATAAACGAGAAACAACAAGTTCCAATATTTTATGAGAATGCTTAGAGGAGGAGCCTGGTCACCTGTGAAGCACTTCAAGATGACCGGCGCTAACTACATTGAGGCACTTAATAAGCTACGTAAACGATATGATTACAAACGGCACTCAATAAATGCCTTTGTGCATCCGTTTATTGAATAACCCAGTATAAGTTCTCGAGAAGCCAGAGATCCATGGCTCATTTACCTTTTGCAAAAGAACTTAGATGAATCTTCTCGAAGTTTATGGACACAAAGTAATTTTACGACAATATGTAGATGACTTTTTTGAATTTCTAACAAAAAGAACAGATGCGCTGGAATCCATGAAGATTTATTCTACTAGACCAACACGAGCCATTGTACAATCGAAACACGAGTGGTGTTTGCGATAACACTATCACCATGACCTGGGTTCAAGTAATTAGAGCAACGGTTGCCATTAATCAACAGCTTTTTCTGCTCGTCTATGGACAACTACTTGGAAGTATCACAATCTATCAATCTATGTTCCGACTCGGTACAAGCTATACATTGAAGACTTGTTGTCGATGCGCTTTTACATAGTAACATAAATCGCAGAGCTTCAGATAACAATGACATTACCTTCGACAATCCCCCGCAGTAGGTGACAACGGCTGCTACTCATCATGCAAATCATCGTAAGCACCTTTCAAACTGTCCTACCTATACGGCAAGAGTCAATATAGTTGATAGTCATGGAATACCCAGACAATGTCGAGCTTTAATAGATACCGCACTCAATAGCAGAAATTGGACAAACTAGTTTGGGTCTGGCTCACGGAAGTATTAATTTACAAAATTACATCGCCACTACTAGCCTTTAAGTTTAATACGATTAATATGAAAGACAAACTAACCAGTAAACTGGCCGATTCAAACTCCTGTAAACCAGGATCCATCGATTTGCTACTTGGAGTTGAAATACCCTTCGACCTTTGAAGAAGGTAACATCAAAATTGGTTCAAGCAATTTAGTAGCACATAATAAAAATCTAGGCTGGGTCATAGGGAGAAGGTAAGATTATTTTGCGTCAAATACTATACAAACGTTCACCACAATCAATGACATTGATGCAACATTACGACGCTTTTGCGAAATTGAGCAAGTTCCAGAAACGAACACAATAGAATTATCCAAAGAAGAAAAACCACCACCCAGCGAGCACAAGATGGATGTTTCGTAACAAAACTTCCATTCAAGGGAGACGTAAAGAATATGGGGGTCATCGTACCACTTGGCGCTATCAAGACTATTAACCTACTAAGATATAAAATATTGAGCAAAAATTTCTTTTTAATAAACCACCGGAACCCTCGTGATCAATAAACTCAAACTTTATTGTGAATTTCAGCCATGAATATGTATAAGGCAATCCCTATAAAATATAAAGATTTTGTTCAGGTTTAGTTTATTACGTAAAATTAATTGTTCAAAAAAAATTTTTATGATATTGCTCAAAATAAAATTGAGCAATCATTAATTTTTCATAAATAAAGCCATTTTACTATACAATAGTGCAAAACAGCTTGGATATTTTTCACTTTAATCCCAGCTTGACCCTAAATAGTCCCAATAACAAACCAACCAATCGAATAAAATCAAATCGTCGTCGAATCGTCGTCATGAAGATTTTAAACTGAAAGATCCTTAAGAAGATCCTTTCTCGTAATGGACAAAACTACTTGCTCATTCTTAATAAACGAAAATGGTGCATTTTGGGTAAGCATGTCCGTTAAAATGCTCCGTAATGACTATTAACTTAGTCTTTGTTTCGTGATTGATCTCAAATTTCCTATCAAACCGTCTAGCAACATTGGAATTGGTACTAACGTCATAACGTAAATTTTGAGGGAAAATTTTGAAGGAAAACCCAATCGCGGATCATTCTTGCTCTACCAACGCAGAAAAAATTAAAGACAAACGAAGAAAAGGGTACTTGACACTCCCCCCTTTAAATCTCAACAACTCGCATGGACTTTTGATATTTTATTATTGCCTTCTTAATTTTCCGATCCTTCTTCTCGATACAAAATATAGCTTTGGCAACCCAATACACAATACGACAAAAATTGATCTGTTATAATTCATTTTGATTTGTTTTGGCTGAGATTTGGAAATTATTGTTAGTGTTTTCTGAATTTGACTAAAGAGATGATTTAGATGTATTTCGTTGACCGAAGGGCGAAGGAATGAAAGTTTGATAACGAAAACGAAGTAGACAAATTACTGGGCAATATTAGGAGTTAGCTACTCCTAAGCCCCTGAGTAAATAATACTCGGCTTTAGTGAAAATGATTGTGACACCAAGTGTTGCTTAAAACAAACTGTCCTGTACATAATTAGTTTCTGAATAACTCAATATAAACTTGTGATTTAATAAGATACATTTAGGTCGTCAAGTGGTTGCAAAAATTGAGCTTCTTTTATTAAATTTGAGTTTTGAAACCTCAACCTGTGTAATCCTTACCATTTCCTTAATTCATTATAGGTACTAAATAGGGCTTACCCATTCCCGGACCTTTTACATTTCCGGGAAATGGGATTGTAATTTTCTGATTCCCGCGATTCGAGGTACGACAAGTTTTTAGTCCAATACCTCATATTCAAACAATTTAAATGTTAGGTCGAGAAATGGAAAGTAAAAAACATTAAGTAAGATTTAAGGGGCTAGTAACACCTTGTGGGACCGAAATCAAGGGTCATTTTCTCCAATTTATTTAAGAAAAACGATTTTCAAACAAAATGGCGGCACAGTGGCTGATAAAAGGAAACTACTTTTTTTAATGACGTGCGGAAATCTACAGGTCACAACTTTCAATCAAGAACTAAAAACGAAAAAGATTTTAGTGAAGTACGTAGACCTACCGATGGAAAAAATGAAATTTAAGCTTTCAGCGATGACTTTACTCAACATATTGCCAACAGTTGGGGATGCTGTGAAGAACTGGAAACCCATCCGCTAATCGAAAACGCCTCTCATTTTCGGTGGATGTTGGCTTGATAGTAGGTGGTTTTTCAAATTATTTGTTTTTCCATTTCTGGCTTAAATTTAGCACCTTATTTTCCTTGTGACAGGGTTTCGCACATATGTACAGTGCGGAAGATTGGTTTAGTTCTTTAGATAGACTATATATATATATATATATATATATATATATATATATATATATATATATATATATATATATATATACATATATATATATATATATATATATATATATATATATATATATATATATATATATATATATATATATATATATATATGTCCAGCTGTTCTTTTGACTGAATTCTATTTTTTTGTCAGCAGTTCAAAAATATTTTGTAGTTGTCATCCCGTATTTCCTATATTTTCAGTTCCCGAAGTGCTATTTTAACTATAAGGAACCACTTCAGCTTACTCTGTAAAGTACTCCAGCGGATGTACCTACCTAAATTACACTCTAACTACATAGCGTCTTTATTTTTGATTGCGTTGCACCCTTCACCGCGACGGCAACGACACAGAGGAGAATTGAAATTGAATTTAGCCTCCCCGGGAAATATTCACAACATTCCCGGATTCCGGGAACTCAATCCTGGAAACTGCGGGACACAAAATATTTTTAATGAAAAAAATCCCGTTCTAAGATACAGATTTGTTTAGTACTTCCACTATATGGTATTTAGGGTTAAAATAATTACTCCATGGAAAATAATACCCGTACATATTGCCATAAGAGTATAAAGTATTTAATTAGAAATACGTCCTTAAATATACATACGTACACATACACAGACTTAAAATGAATCACTCCGAATAAGGATAACACCCTTTTTATTCATTTATGTAAAGTCTCATAATTTAATTACAAACCTTTTACTAAATATTACCTTGATGTCCTTTAATTATTATTTTTTTATCCTTATACATAATTTTAATAAAAATAATTGTTTTAAAATTAAAAATTATTAGTTAAAAAATTCCTTAGCTGTAATAATATTTAAGCTAAAAATATAATGTGTAATTATTTTATAAAATAGTACTAGAGAGACTTGGGTTCTTGTAACTTTTTTTTTTGTGTTTTTTTTTTGTTTTTGTGATTATTTAGTTTAATGGAAAAATAATTTTTCATCTTTTTTCTTTTTTTTTATATATTTATGTATATATACGACGTATGTTGTAGCTATATATTTTGTACAAAATTTTTTCACTTTTCTATGAAATACACGTAAAACTATATTTTTTTATACCTATAAATATTTTATTAAACAGTCGTTTCAGCATCATCAAAATTTGCGCTAGAATGTGCAGAGAGAATGGAATGTAACAAAATTTTCTTTTTTTTTTGTTAAATAATTTATGTAGCTACGTTTGTATTATAAAAAAAATAGCCATGCAAACAAAAATTAAAGCAAAGGATTATTGTATGAAAAATTAATTGGCTGAAATTAAATGGTTAGTAATGTTGATTACAACACACAAAATACGACTACACAAACACCAAACAAATTAAAGCCTACCAAACAAAAAGTTTATAATGTTAGTAACACCTGCTTCAGGTGATTCAAGTTAATGTTCTTTTCGTCCTTTTTTTGTTTTAATATTAAATTATAATTGATGTGTTATGGTTATAAATGGGACGAAATTAAAAATTGACCTGTTTGATGTTTAAGTCCTAATTGTGTAACATTCTCATCAAATAAGATCAAACCTACATACATTTTTCGGTTGTCTTATTTCTATTTTTGCCGCTTCTCAAAATTTTATAATTTCAACTCTTTCCAGGTAAACCAAAATATAGATATGTATGTCTTACCCATACATTATATAATATAATAATAATAAAAGTCAAAATTTTGAGATGGTATAATTAGAAAGACGCCAGTAATTTTTATTTTTATCGGTTAAGTTCGATTCATAGACACTGCGGTTAATACACAAATTTGAATTTGGGGTTTGAAACCTTTGCAATTTGAGTTGCCAATATCAACCTGGCTGATTATCAGAAAATTTTGCCTAATAAAAAATATCATAAAAGAAAATACAAAATGATTTTGTGAGCAGAAAAACTTAATGGTGGCTTTAATGGTAATCGCGTTTATTTGTTTTTTTTTTTTTATATTTAACGGTAGTGCTTAGGAATTGCTTCCTGAATGTATCCTCACGCGTATATGCAATGATACAAAGAGGCATATAAAGTTAGCCCAGGATTTTATCCCAGAAAATAGAAAAATTAAATTAGCCGCTACTAATAAAATTATGTAACATATACTCGTGTGAAGTTATCCCAGCCAAGGATTTTATTATATTTAATTAAAATAGATATAATTTCATTAAAATCAAATCAGTGAAAAACAAAGAAAATCGAATATAAAATATTTTAGTTATGTACTTCTAAAAGCCAAATTGGTTTAAAACAAAAAAATTCATAATTATCAGTATTGAAAATAAATTGCAGTGTTTTCATTTTTTATTATGGCGCGCCAAAATTAAAAATCTCTCGGATTGAAGCTAAAAAAGCAAAAAATTCCCGGTTGGTTTGTTTTTCCAACGAGTGGATACTAACAAGTAGCATAAGGATCGGCGAACCAAAAGACAAGGAGGTTTGGAAAATTTTGGAAAAAGAAAAGAAAAAAAATAAAGGATGACAGTCGAGTCAGAGTGAAGAAAAATAAAAGGTGTGGATGGAAATTTGTGAAGCAAAAAAAAAACGAGTAAGAGAAAAAAAAGGGACTAAATAAAATATTTCGGTTATCCCGGTGATAAGAATCTTAAGATAAACCTAAGGGCTAACCAGAAATAAAACGGAAAAATAATACGGTGTGTTCTAACTTTAAAAGTGATAAAATATCGAAAAAAAAAAAAACACAAAACAGTTTCAATAAAAAAATTACAAAAAAAAAAAAAAGGGACATTACGGTCTATGAACCGTCTCAATAACCTACAATAGTCCAGTATATAGGGGTCCCAGACCCGCCTTAATAGGAAAAAGGCAAAACAAAAAAAAAATATAAAAAAAGGTAGATAATATCTTTTGGTAGTGGTGCTCGGGGAATATCATAGCTACCTAGTTAACCAGGGAGATACCCGTCGACCGGAAGAACAAAAAAAAAAACAATTTTTCGTCTCAAGAAGAAGGAGTTACGACGTATACCAAAGGCCTTACGAAGCACGTCAATAAGGACGTCCATCCGGGCGGGAGTGGGAGCGGACAAAAAGGACCGCTGGAGCGGGGCGCGGTCTGTGGGTTGTGCGCTGCAATTACTGACGGTTGAGAGTGTCCTTGCTACAAAAGAAAAAGAAAAAAAAAACCTTTTTTTTTAATATAGGGAACCATCGTTTCATTCGTCGCACCCACAACAACAAAAGATCAGCTACCCCCCCCCCCCCCCCCAGGGGAAATTTAAAGAACAAAGCGCCTTTGGAGAGGATCCGGAACCCAAAACGTAAGTTAGAAACAGTTTTTGTTTGTTTGGTTTTTCCAGGTATATTTCTTTGTTGTTAATACCCCTCAATAACCCCTCCATAAAAGTTATTATTTTTATCCTTAAAATGGAATTGAACTTTAATTAAGAATTTTATTTACTGAGGGATGAGCTGAAGAATGAGGTATGGTCTGATGGTTTGATGATACGGATGGAGCGGAGGTAGGGGAACAGGCCATTTCGCCATGGGGCGTTCGATAAGATTCCCTGGCCTCCCTATCGGAGAGTATGTTTAAATTTATATTGTGGGTTTTTTTTCTATAAATTAGTGTTTTATTTTTATGAGCCAATTAATATTTATAAATTAAACAATTTTTATTCGGTTTAGGGCTCTTTTTATTTCTTTTTTAATTAATTAAAGCTTTAGCTTTCAAACCCTATTCGAGTTCATTTTCAAAAGAGTAATGAAAAAAATATCAAAAATTCCTTCTTTTATACATAAATCAAAAAATAAAGCAATCCCAAGTTTTTATTAAAACCGACTTTTCATGGAAACGCCCAGCCATGTATTTTCGATAAAAAAACCTTGCTAATGCGCGCTTTCATACAAAAACGGTTGTACAATTGACTAAAATTGCATGAGGCAAAAAACAATTTAGATGAACAAATAATAAGAGTTACCAATATACGCGTAATCTTCAATGACGTTTATTGAATTTGTACTTGATTTAATTTGTAGCATTTCCAAAATCGATCTTTTTCTAAAATTTTTTGTTTCTCGAGAATTTTTATGTTATCTAAACTGATTTGATGGTTCGTATTTTTCAGATGTCGTGTAAGTGCACTAATGCTTAAATTTTGATCTTTATTTATGTCACTTTTGTGTTGGTAAAATCTTTTTTCTAAAAATTGTTTCGTCTGGCCTATGTATGTAGCATTGCAACTACATTGTACCTGATAAACAACGTTTGATTGTTTCTTTAAAGGTGTTTTACCTTTAATTTTAGAAAACAAGTTGTTGTTTAAACTTGTAGCTGCAAGTCCTATAATTTTAAAGTTATAATTTTTGAAAAGATTTTTGATTTTTTCATAAAGATTTTTAACGTAGGGAATGGCCAAAAAATTAGTGGTTTCATTTGTTGATCGAGAATTAAAATTTGTGTGGGAATTTTTTTGTTAAGAACAAATCCTAGGAAGCGAGCTTCAAAATGACCTATTTACAAAAATGTGTCTGAATCTGCGCAGTCCGAAAAATAAGAGCGATAGGGTGTTTAGGACCACAAAGTTGGATGACATATATATCGCATTTACCTAAGTAAAATTAATTTATCGAATACTCTTAAAAAAATCCTAGAAAGCAAAAAAAAATTGTTAAAGCACTAAAATTTTGTAAAATATCAGGAATCGGTGAAACAAAGAAGGATAAAAACTAAAAATTTTGCTAAAAACTTCCGAAATTTGGAAAATATCTGAATTGGGTAAAAGTTATAAAAACTAAACTTCATAGTTTTTAAAATGCCTTCTATTTTAAAAATTGGTACATTAAATGCTATCAATTTTGAATGAAATTAATAATCTGAATTCAGTCCATTCAATGATAATAATCTTTGGAAATTACGTAGAACTTTAATTCGATGTAATAAAACCAAATTCAGAGTTTTCTATACAGAACCTAAAAATTTTAAACTAAATCAAAATTTTCACAATTCACAAACAAACCAGATGTAAACCTTTTTAAAAGAATGTTTATTTGGGATATATCAAGCACAGTTCCTCTACCTGCAAAAACATTTACCTGTAAATTTTACGACGAATACTAACGTAAACGGCGTATTTCCGAGCCAAACAGCCACAAACTTTAAATATTTCTAAAAAATTAGAGAACATTTCAAAATATTCAGAATTTATGAATAAATTAGAAATTTGGTGAATTTATGGAGCAATAGTGGGAGAGTTGGAAATTTTCCAAATTATTACGACAAATTACGACTCTAAGCTTCTAAAAGTTTATTGACTTTTGGAAAAATTCCAAGAACAAAATTGAAATCAAAATTTCAAAATTACCAAATCTTAAAAATATTTAAAAAATTCTGTTTCTGAGAAACTTCAAATGTAGAGAAGGGAATTTAATATTGGGGAAATTACAAAATTTGAGTAATTTTTAGAATTTAACTTTTTTTGCAAAAGATTGAAAATTACAAATTTTTAAGTTTGTTGTTACGAAATTAGCATTGCGAAAAGCAAAACACATTTAATGGCCAAAGCCAGTAGTTGGCTCATTCAAAATTGTTTCAAAATTTTAAAAATTTAACAAATTTTCAGAATTTAAATTTGTAATAACAATTTTTGCCATTTGAAATACAATTTCCAAATTACAAAATTCAAATAGCATTTGAAGTGAAAATTTAAAAAATCCACTGCACCCAGGGAATGGCAACAAAAAAGATCGGAAAGAAATTTTATAATTCGGTCAAGTTACAAAATTTACCTAATTTTCAGAATTTACATTTGTTTTATCAAATTTTCTAATTATTTCTGCAATTAATTAACATTTTGGAAGGACCATTCCAATTTTAATTAATTCTAGCGGAAAACGAAAGCTCAAAATTTTATAAAATATGCGGTTAGATAAAACTTTAAAGATTTTTCAAAGTTCAGTGTATTTCATCCTCGAGTATAGGAGAGAGTATTTAAGCTTATAACAAAAACCATTCTTAGTTTTCTTTAATGAGAACTATAGAATGTTTAGAGAATTAATAACAAAAAACTCCAAAATTCTAAAAATTAAGAACTTGAAATTGCTTACTTCCACGAAAATGTTTCTCAAATTTAGAGAATTAGATGTTTCAAAAATCAGCCCAGATCGAATGAGAGAATACAGAATTATAATAGACAAACAGAAAGAGAATACATGGAAATATTGATACAAACTAAAGGTCCATTAAATTGGTTTTATGCTCGTTTATTCCCTGTAATTTTACCTTCTTCTTCTTCTACATCATCGGACAGCGAGTGTAACAATTCCATTGAAACGATGACCAGCTGATTGAGTGTCACTTTCCGGCATAGCACATCTTTCGGTATATACTCTGCTCGTGTGTTGCATATCGATGGTTACGACTGAAAAACTTTTGTCATTTTATGGATCAATTCTTTCTCACTATGCGCTTTCTCGTCTGTGGCTACATGATTTATATCCAAATCATTATTATTATTCCGCTCATCTGTCTCGACCCTCTCAACGTTTTGTTCTTCCGTGATGGTTTTCTATTCAGTCATGGTTCTAGCGGAACTACATGCTGTAGTAAAAGCGCAGATAGTATGTATCACGTACCGGAAGGCAGTATTGTCAGGTTCATTAAGAACCTGAATATTGACTGGACGGATAATTAAGCAGGGTCCAGCACAATAGATCTTTTAGGTCGCAGTGCGAGATGGCTGATCGCCCGCATGGGCTTTCAATAATAATAATAAAAAAATCCGATATTTCGGAGAGATAAGTTTAGTTGAGATATCCTCAGGTTTGTTCTACCACTACAATTGAATATCGTAAATATTTGTAATATCGGCCATTGGCGAACAATTGTAATATAGAACACAGAACGATAGATCTGCCTTATCAAGCCGACTACCTACACAAAAGATGTTATTTGGATCTATAAATGGAGATAACGTTTCAAAACTACTTTGATTGTTTACATAAGTTTTTGTACGAATTGCTTTATTTTTATTTGAAAATCCATTTGACTAAACTTCGATAATTAGACAAATTTGAAAATATTTCTCAGTATATTCAGGCCAAACAATTTTATGACGTAACAGAAATGGTGAACCACTACACAGAATACAAATGAAACGTTTAGACATTTGGGCTACCAACAGTGCAGCGCAAAATTCAAGATGGAGTATTGTTAATTTTTTTTAAAGGAACAACACGTGACTTTAAACGTAAGAAACTGACTTTGCAATTTTCCTTTACGATCAACACTGCGAACGTGGAATAAACACCCTTACTCATTAGTACTTGCATCACTAAAACCATGATGTTTAACTAATCCATGGCTCGGCAATAACACAATCGAGGAATATAAATTTTATTCAAGTTAATTGAGTTTTGAAGATTGAAATTTCATTCAAAATTTCCAGATGATTTTTTTGTATTCAAAATTCTAACCCTAAGATCAGAGAAAATGCTAAAGTGATTTTCCAAATTTTCTTGAGAAAGTCCTAGGAAGCGAGCATCAAAATGACCTATATAAGAAATTATCACTAGACCTAAACTAACCGGAAAATATTCTGGTTTTGAACAAAGTAGGGTATTAGGGCGTGTCCCACACCACATTCTCTAAAAACTAAGATAATGATGAAGCACAAAAAAATTCCTTTTAGTTTCTTATATATTATCTGTATGTAAAAAGAGTTGAAAATAATTTATTTGAATGAATGCCTAAACCAAAATTTATTTTCATTGGTCGACACTATAGTATGACAAGTAGGATTATCTGATTTTGTTTTTTGCTCGAATATAGTGTTCTTTATGGTAGTGGTAAGGGTTAAGGTATGATGGTATGGTGGTATGATGTTATATTGATATGACTGAATGATGGTATGTGAAGATATTATGATAGTAAGACTGTATAATTGTCTGATGGTATAATGGTATGATGGTAAGATGGTATAATGTTATGGTGGTATGGTAGTACGATGGTATAATAGTATAATCAATGATGGTTGAATGATGGTATGATCCGGTGATGTTGATTGCGATGTCGATGGTGATGGTGAAGATGATGGTGATCGTCACCATGATCGTGTTTGTGATGGTGATAGTGAGGTGAAGTTTTTGCCAGAGAACCGGGTGGTGGCGAGGTGGTAAGAAAAAAATCCTCAACATAAATCCATCCGCGGGCCTAAAAATATGGCCCAGTTTCAGTAGTTTTAGTAGAAGTGAAATCGAGAAATTTTAAACTCATAAAAGTAAACTTTCCCTTTTAAGTTTTCACGCTTAAATAATATTTTTTTTAGAGAATCAGGGTGCAGATTTCTTATAGATTTTTCTGGAAATTGTCCAGGATTTTTTAATACCTTGAATACCCATTCTGTATCATGTATTCTTACGGCCAAGGCTCGAAATTTCCACAACGAGAATAACTTCACATCCATATATAAAGTACAAGTAAGCTCTTCCATTCAATAGGGACGATTCTTAGATCATGTTCTGCCAATATTAAATTGACCGGCCACTTAAAAGCCTGCAATTAGGTGATAGAAAGCCTTACCAAATACTTAAAACTATTAACTATTACGATTACTTCAGAAAAGCAAAGACCTGCTGAAAGTCAGATTAAGATTTCAGTTTTATTTCAGGGTTTACCTTCTTTTAACCAGCCGGAAGAAAGTACCTAGCCTAAATTATTAATAATAACGATAATTTTACTTTGAAATTTTATTTGAATAAATTGTTTCCATTGGAAATAGATGAAACCGATATCCACATGCAGTTATCAACCCGTTTTAAAAAAAAAGGAGGAATCTTATGTGAATTATTTTTATGACGTAGTTGCAAAGGCTAAACGAGGAAATTTTAGTATGTCTGCTACGCAAAAATATATAATCAACGGCATTAAAGATACTGAAATGCGTCATATTTTGTTGGCTAACCGGTCTAACAGTTTAGAAGAAATGTTAGAGACAATGGTTTTTGCCGAAAATCCAGATTTGACAACGATAACTTCAGACCATCACAGTACCGTAAGGTTGAATCGCCGGCATCTAAACCCACCACCGAAATAAAAATTAGTAATAATAATAATAAGAGTAATAAGTGTTACAATTATTTCAAACCGGGACATCAATCAATTAATTGTCCTGAACCACAACGTCGAGCAAGATGTACATTTTGCAACCGATCCGGACACATACGAGTAGAAGAAAATTGTTACATCAAAATTAAAAGGAATAAGATACCAACGGAGTCACCAATTGGTTTAATTAGAGGTGAAGTCACACAACAAGCTGTAGTGGACACAGGAAGTCCAATAAATATTCTACCATTATGATTTCTACCGAAAAATATTAAATTAGATAAGTATATCGGAACATCATTTTATGGTGTAAATAATTTAAGATTAAATATTTTATACATTTATAACTCAAATTGTAAAATTAATTCGAATTTTTATTCTGTTAGATTTCACGTCGTTCCGGATGACACAGTCATTTACGATTGCATTATTGGCCGCGAGTTTTTAAAAAGTTCAACCGTTAAAATTCAGCTCATGTTGAACGACGTCAAAAATCCATCGGACGGTCGAACCATCCGAAGCATTCAACGAAGTCGATCTTTTGTTTAAAAATATAATACGGCCAAGTAATAGCTAGAACGCTAGTCGTGTTGTGCTGGTTCCGAAACGTAATAAAACACACCGACTTTGTGTTGACTACCGCACATTAAATAAAGTAACGTTGAAAGATCGATTTCCGCTTCCTATAATAGAAGATTGCTTAGACAAACTACAAGGAAAGAGAGTATTTTCTTTAATTGATTTAAAGAATGGATTTTTCCATATTCCGATCCATGCCAATTCGATAAAATATACGTCATTTATCACTCAAGACGGACAGTTTGAATTTGTAAAATGTCCTTTCGGTTTAAGTAATTCACCTGCGGTTTGCCAAAGGCATATCAATCAAATTTTTAGACCATTGATCGATGATGGTTCTATTATAATATAGGTATATTGATGATATTATGATTGCTACTGTAACAGTAGAAGATCACTACACTGTTTTAAATCAAGTCTTGAGTTTAATGCATAATAATTGTTTGGAAATGAATGTTACAAAATCATATTTTCTAAAATCTAGGTTAGAGTTTTTAGGGTATGAAATTTCCCATGACGGAATTAAACCGTCTCTCCGGCATATAGAAGCCATAAATGATTTTCCTACACCGATTAATGTGCATGAGCTAAATCGTTTTGTAGGCCTTGCCAGTTTTTCCCGTAAATTCATTCAAAGTTTTGCAATTATAGCTAAACCTTTATATGACCTACTTCGTAAGGACGCTGTTTTTAAATTTGAGGTAAATGAAATTTCTGCTTTCAATTCGTTGAAACATAAATTAGTTTCAACACCAGTTTTATGTCTGTATAATCCGAATTATGAAACGGAACTATATACTGAAGCAAGCCAAAAGGGCTTCGGCGCTATATTGGTTCAAAAGCAAGCAAAAGATAGTTGTTTCCATCCGGTAATGTACTATAGCAAGCGCACAAACGAAAGCGAGCGGAAATATCACTCATTTGAGCTGGAAACACTAGCAATATTTTACGCCCTTCAACGATTTCACGTATATCTCCACGGTATACAATTTAAAATAATTACCGATTGTAATGCACTGCAACAGACGTTACAAAAAAAAAAGATGTGAATAGTCGAATCGCCAGATGGGCTCTAAATTTTTCGAATTATAGTTCGAGATTATAGATCGGAGTAGTAATCAAATGAAGCATGTCGATGGGTTGAGTCGAACTTCGAATATTTTATTTGTACATGAATGTACATTATCACAGAAACTCGCATTGCTTCAACTTACCGATGAAACTATTAAATCCGTTCATGACAGTCTTATAAACGATGGTGAAAATAAACTGTTTGAACTATGTGAAAACTTAGTTTACCGTAAAACCGACAAAGGCAAATTATTGTTCTATGTTACCGAAAATCTTGAAAACGAGATAATTCGTAGATATTACGAAAATATAAGATAGATAATTCGTCGCCGATAATGGTTTCCGCGTATGAAAGCTAAAGTTGACGAAATAATTAAAAATTGTATTAAATGTCTAGTTTTTCAACCTAAGGATGGGCGACTCGATGTATATCTTCATATTTTCGATAAGGGAGATAAACCTTTCGATACTATCCATATCAATCATTTAAGTCCATTAGAAAATACAAAACATAGCAATAAGTACATTTTAGCAATAACCGATTCTTTCACAAAGTACATAAAATTATACCCGTGTGAAACGACAGGTACATCTGAAGTAATTAAACGCCTCAAGTCCTACTTTTCGACTTTTAATGTTCCGAAGCGGGTAATTTCCGATCAAGGTACTGGTTTTAAATCCGATGATTTCGATAGATCAGACGATTCAGAGCTTTAGAAATCCAAAATTTGCAATTGTGCTCCGATTGATGTTCTTGATACCTCTATTGTAAGGTCTCAGGACCTGTAAATTTTTAGACCAATGAGTATTTAGGTTCCTTGATTCCATTGAAAATCACCTTACTATACATCAGTCGATTCAGAGCAGTAAAAATCCAAAATCTGCAATTATGCTCAGATTTCAGTTCTTGATACCTTTAATGACAGGTCTCAAGACCTGTAACTGCTGTGCCAACGCGTATTTAGATTCCATATATATTTCGGTACATTTCATAGAAACTTCGATTTGATGAAAATCACCTTACTATAGATCAGACGATTCAGAGCTTTAGAAATCCAAATTTTGCAATTGTGCTCCGATTGATGTTCTTGATACCTCTATTGTAAGGCCTCAGGACCTGTAAATTTTTAGGCCAACGATGATGTAGGATTTCGTGCAGGGGCTGCTTACAGAAGTCTCATGGAAGATATTGTCGCAAAAGATTTGGACCGTGGAACGGAGCTCATCATACTTTACTCCACGACATCGGAAAGGTAACCAAAACAATCGGAAGAAACCCCGAACAAACCAATCTAGCAAACAGCTAATAGGGCTGCCCAATGTAACATGAACACACATTTATTAAAGAAACAGTTGTCGTTTACTCAAATTCCACTTAACAATTCTTCATCTAATGCGATGCAATTCTTTCCTGAGGGAAGAGCGTAGTTTTTCAGATTGAGGAAGATGGTACTGACTACCCTCAGAACAGCGAAGAAAAGTTCAGCTTAGTTTTCTTCAAAACTCTTGGAAGCAAGAGTGATTAAAAACAATTGGAACAGAATCATGTTCCGACTTATTCATGGGGTGAGGGTAACTATCAAATGGATTGCGATAAGTATCTCGTGCTTATGTCGCTCTCGGGTATTTTGACCAATTAGCCGAGTCCACCCCGATAAAGTCGGGTGTAGTTACTGAAATTTTTGCAGATATTAGCGCTAGGCAGTAAATCTTCTGAGGAGTTTCCAACATACACTACATACCAAGAAAGGTCACCAAATGAACAAAGCACGAAAAGGGCTTATTACAATTCGTGATTGGCGTTAATCCATCATATCATTAACCAAATTGGAATATAACTCCTACAAGCCAAATATGCCATGGACGAAATCGTTGAGTGAATTCTTAAAATTCTCTTTTAACAATCATGTTGTCTATATAAATAATCCACAACACACAATAACCAATCACAAATTGTAATTTGAAATTTAAATCCATGCCAGTGTTAAAACAACTTTCTTTGTGCAACACAAACACAAGAACTTTAGAGAACCACAAAAGTAGAAGATTTATCAATTTTGGATTTGTTCACCATTGTTGCAAAATATGCTTCTCTAAACATTAAAAAATTATTTATACTAAGAAGACAAAAAAAAAAAAACTTAAAACAACCATATTCCAATTCCCTGTTGCTTTTAGGAATAAAAAGCGTATGTATCCAAAGACACTATGTAGGAGATGTAGATTAGAACAAGAACAACAAATTTGCAGGTGTGAAATAAGAAATAACATACATATTTTATGTAAATACTTTTTGGTAAGAGTATGTGTACTCAAAAGATAATGGGAAATCCCACAAAATTAAAATTTCTTCTTCTCAAGCCTTATCCAGATTTTAAGTTTTTTTTTGTTCTCATGTTTTGGATAATTATTTTCAACTCTCGGTTGTAATTAATCAAAATAAAACAACTTGATGAACTAATTTATGTTTTGTGCAAATTTAAAGTGAGATATAAAAGCTTCTTATTTTACAAAAACCATGCTCCGGATACACATACAGACAATAATCATTTAGTTACCTTTGTTATGGCCCAATTCCTATTTTATGATTGCATTTTGTTATCCACCGCCTTTAATTTTTTTTTTTAATGTTATATCGACTTATAAATTAAATTACATAGTTTTTTAAATAAATAAATTCTATTTACTATTTTTTTTATGTTTAAATAGTTGAAACGTTATTTTTAAACTTAGATTTGTTTAAGGCGCTCCCAATACCATCTAAATGAATTAATAGTTCAAATACCAAATAATGCATTAGAAAAGGATAGAGAATTTATAAAAATAAAATATGGTTGACTCACTCATTTGTATCAGCCATTCCAGTCATTGGTGCTAATCCTACTACATTCGGTGGGGATGATCCTCGTGATCCTTGCCTTGATTGTAAACGACTAGATGGTATTACACCCGGATTATTAATATCATTTGTCCTAATGCCACCTACTGGCGTATGATCCTCCTCGGCCGTATATGGGAAGAGGTATCCATTTTTATCGGAGCCCTCAGACATGCGATCCGAATGATAATCTGCCATTCGCTAAATAATGAATTCACCAAACTTAATAATAATCCAATAAAAAAAAAAAAATTGCTTGCGCTTACCTGAAAATCATTGGCGATCACATGAACTTTAGCTCCATTCTCGTCGTACACCGAGCGCGGACTATATATCTCGTTCGTCAGACGCTCTTTTGAAATATACGGCGATGATGTTTTGGAGCCGTGTAAATATTGTCCGATATTCGCCGGCTTATTATAAATTTGGTCTTTCAAATAAATATTCTCATTATTGTAGGCGGGCCTCATGTGACCCACTATTTGTGTTTCACCCTCATAGTCGACCCCACCACCATTCCGAACCCCTAAATACGGTGAATTTGAATTGATCCGATTTAAATCGATATCACCGTAATTATCCTGATAAACACGATGATTATCATTTTTATATTCATCATAACGGCCCGTATCCGGTGGATACGTTTCATGAATATTCTCCAGTATCGATGGCGGCATATTGAGTTTATTGTGGTGCTGCTGCAGGTAGGTGGTGTCTGTTAAATCAGGATTTGGTAGTGGATTTGGTGAACTAGCTTTTTCATTATCGGACCCCGTGTCTTGAGACCACCGGGTTATCACATTGGGTGAGGGTAAATAGGCTTCAGGTAATTGACTAGACCATCGCGGCGCATACGTAGGTTTTAGATTTGGATATATTTGTGAACTTTGGACAACGTGCAAATCGGGCGGTGTCGTTGGTGAGACTTGCTCAGTAATATTCGGTAGGTATGACGGTGCCGCACTAACACCCATACTACGATGCGTATTAACACTTCCTCCCGTCCTCGATTCATCTTCATCACTCGAATGACTAGATGCTAAATCTAAACTTCGGCCATCGGTATCCGACCCAGAATCAGAATCACGTCTTGTTCGACGTCGCTTCTCTTCTTTGTGCGTTTTATATGCCCGCATATACGATGGCACATCACTTGTTGAATTATAATTTGATGTTGATGTTGAAGTATGACGTAATTGGCCATCACTTCGATAGGGGCTAGAACTAGTTTTGGCCGTACTTCGAGATGTTGTGCTCGACGCACTAATACCAATATTACGTCTAGCTGTTTCATAATTACCAGCTAAAAATCCACCCGGTGTACGCGGGCTTGTACCAATATTTTGTGAACTACTACTCACTACTAGAGACGCCTCCATGAGAGGCACTTTACGACCCATACATCGTAAAAATGATCGATGCAAATTTTCACGAACGCGTCGATTTATAATACAGTATCCCACTAGACAGAATGTCGAATGGACTAAAACGGCACCAGATAGTGCGATACTTAGTAGTTGTGAATTTTCGGATGCGGCGAGTACCGCTAAAACCCACATTATTCCTAAAAGTGGAAGGGATACAACTGACAGCCACAGAAGTGTCCTAATAAATACAATAAATTATTAGTGATTGTGAAAATTGAATTGATTGTGTTTCAACTCAGGTACACTTACCTTAAATTTCCAAAGCCGAGAACATGCTCCTTTAATGTGAACGCGGCTTTCACAGAGATGAATAATATGAAGAGGTTGATTACGGATATGGCGGCGATTGGACCGACTAGCCACCAGACAACTGATTCGTAAACAGAAAGCCAACAGCTGAAAATAAGAAAAAAAAAATTGTCAATGTGTGTGATAGGCTTAAAGAATTATTGAAGGCTCCAAAATAATAAACAACGAGTGTTTGCATGTTTCTCGATAAATTGAGTATTTTTTAGTTTTCATTCAAATGATCTCTATCAGATGGTCAAGACTGGTGGTAGTAAATCGTGTCAAATTAACAAAATATACTTGGCAAGCTGTATTAAATTTTCACTCAATAAATTTATACTGACCGGCTAGAAAACGAACATTTTTCAATTTCGATTCAAAGGAAATACAATAAAATTTTAAAAAAAAAACTCAAATTATAAAAAATTATTTGGTATAAAGTTTGAGTGAAATTTATTATTAAATGACGTAACTTACATATTTCGTACAGGTCGTGCCAATATGATCGTGTGGTTGTGGGTATACATATATGTAGCATAGAAAAATCACCCCATTTAAATCTTTCAAATTTTCACAATTCAGGAAAATTCTTTGAGTGGTAGTTTCAACTCACAAATTTCACTCATAAAACTTGGAAATATTGACTCATTTCGTAACATTGAGAAAAACGAAGAATGAAATGAATTTTTCAATTTCGATTTAAAGGAAAAAATTTGAGTGGAATTGACTGTTAAATGTTGTAACTTAAATTGTACGGGTCACATCAATATGATCGAAAGGGGTTGTGAATATATATTAAGTGTACAAAAACCGCATTGAATGGATATCTGAGATTTTCACAATTCAGGAAAATTCTTTGAGTGATAGTAAAAACACTCAAAGTTCTGAAATGTAGATTGGAACAAATGAGTATTTATTTTAGTTAAACCATAAATTATTCGATACATTTTATAGAGGACAATGATTATTTAGTTTACTACTACTTTAAGAAAATGCCGAACAAAAAAAGAAAAAACTTCACTCAATTCGTCAACATTGATATAAATGGAATTTCCGTGCAAAAATTCGGTTGATGGACAAGGTTGCTAAAATCAATGGTACTAAAGGGTGTTGGCATTAAGATTTATCAACATTGTGAATTAGTGTGAAGAATACGTCATTTACGAAATAAGCATGGACAATTATATTCCAATTTTCACTCAAAATTTTTTTACTAATAGACTCCAAAATGAAAACTTTTCAATTTCGATTCAAAGGAAATGCAATTAAACTTAAAAAAGATTTCAAAGAATAAAATAGAAAATTATTTGATAAATAGTTTGAGTGAAATTTACTTTTAATTGGTGTGTCATAGTTTGGTAGGGGTCGCATCAACATGACCGAACTATTTTTGATTGAACATAAAGAAAATTATTGCTCAATTTTAAGGAGCTACATCAGCCTAAACACAATTATCACTCAGGTTTGTTAATGACTTAATTTAAAAATATTCAATCGTGACTAGGAAGTCAAATTCAATTAGGTACCCTCCACAGCGATTAAAATAGTTTGCCGATTTCTCTACTGGTCTAGACATAATACAATTCCAAATTAAATAACCCAAAATATATTCACCCACACAAAAAATCATAAAATCAAATCGAAATCATTATTTCAATTTCTATTTTCGACCATGACGGCTAATAATATACATCATTTAAAATTCACTCAATTATTTACCTCCAAATACATTAACTCCACAACCATAGCACTAATACATAATTAAATCTTCAACTTTCACAATTTTTCGGTTTACATATAACAAACTCAATTTCGCAACGAAATATATACTTACAATAAACTATTTCCATATTCATGCGCTCGAACGCCCACCGATAATCCAACGATAACAGCGGGTGCTCCATAACCAAGTGAAAAATAAAAACCCATCGGTCCATGATTTATATCTCGCATTTCCGTCAGCATGCGATACAGATGAATACAGTCGACAAATGTCCAAAAGAATGCAGCCAACCATGAATAATGTAAACAAATTGCCAAGAATTTGCATGGAAACTATGTGTGGAAACGAAAATAAAAAAAATTTAAAATGCATTAAAAATTATGGTAATGTATGGGTGTTGGGTGGAAAAACTTACTTCATTATCGATTAAACTTTTCCGTGCTTGCATTCCAACAAAAAATAAAAGTTCCGTAAAGAAAATACAAAGTACTAGATTTTGATGGATGGCATTTGAATTTGTCTGCAATCCACGTAGCAGCATGAGAGCAATAAGAACGGAAAATAGTGATGGCAAAGAGATTAAAAATGCCGAATACGATGTTATTTGGACAAGTAGTGATGGCTCCGGTATATCCTCGGGGTCAAGCACATCAACGAGTATAGCATAATTGGAAATATGTGTACACGTACAATTAATTAAAATTGGTTCATTGATCGCCTCTGATATAACCTCGTAATTCGGTAACTCCGTATGACATCCAATTCGCGTCCAAACATTCGAAAATGAGTTCCATCGTACACACTGGGGATTTGATCGGATCCCAAATCTAGACCTTTCCATATTCAACCACATTTGTATTTTGATCGGCTGATTTAGATGTGGCGAACCAAGCGAACGATATATTGTCTGCCTCATTTGTGTCTGTATCTGCTGACCATCACCAACATCCTCTGCCGAACCATTTATTATGTACACATCGTTTGCGATAAGGTCACGTTTCAACAATTTTTTATTAGCTTCATATGTCGATTCATTCTCAATACTTGATACAACATCAATTTTTTTGTTGTCGTCAATATCTGCCATTGTCGCATCAATTTCGTCATTTTCCTCGGTGAGGGAAATTTTTAATTCTGTTTTTGAATTTGTTGTTGTTGGATCATTATCGTCAAATTCATTATCACTGGTGATGGCGTGTACATCAATATTGTGGGCTGATATTTTTATGTCTTCACCTGAATTTGGCACGTCTGAATGTAATGGTTCATGATATCCGTTTAATTTTTCCAATCCCGATTTTGTGTATTTTTCATATTTTGCATTGGTTGTTATTGTGGTCGGTTGAACTTTCATCGAATCGTTACTGGGTATTAAAATTGCCAGTGATAAAATGGTGCTGGCGATTTTTATATCGACACCATAACGACGTGTTACCGTCTCATCATAATTCTCGGGGAATAGGTCACCTACCTCTCGATACTGGGCGTAGCTGATAATTACACGATACTCATCTATACTGTGTGTCACCTCATTTTTCTCTGGCGGTTTTATCCCGAGTATATCGAGCGGAATCATAGCTTTACTTAGCCGATCGAATTTATTCTTATCTTGAAGGTAATTATTGTATTTGGGGACCGATATATAAATAGTTTTTTGTTTTGCCGAGTGGTGTAGGAAAGAGGTCGTATCCGGCAGGACAACACTCTCGGTTGTCACGTGGCTTGGAAGTTTATTCGTATTTTTATGATAATCTGATAATTGTTGTGGTTCATATCCGAACAATGATTCTGACGTTATAATATCGAGACCGAGCACCATATTTTGATCCACTATTTCAAATGGACTTGTGTATGTATCGTGTTGTGATTGTGCTAATGTGATCATGTACTTGTAGAAAAGGTCGATTAAATCGTTTGGACCACGTTGTGTCAGTTCTCGAAGTCGTTTCCATTCGTGTTTGTATTTGATGTCGAGTATTATGCCAGCACTTTCGACTAAATTTTTGAGGAAATATTTGTCCTGACTGTGCGAAAGATTTAGACCGGATTGCATTAGTTCGTAGCCGATGATTTCATAGATGATTCCTTCGGCGACTAACAAGTCAGCGCCATACAGACGGTTATGTGTAAATCTCACCTAAACAAAAAAAGAAATTAAGTCTTAAAGTTGTTTGACAAGAGTAGCTAAATTTTCATCACTTACCTCATCGGTCAAATAGTCCATGTCGTAGTCGTTTTCGGTCCACACGTTAGCTGCATTTAACATTATTTCAACTTTTTCAGACGCCCGCTTTGAATTATCCACCTCCTTGCATGCTGACTGTAAATCCGCCATAAATTTGACCGTCACAAATGAGTTCAGTACCATTTCGGATTTTTCCAATTTCGATAAATGCTGCCGCAGTTCAATAAATGGTTTCGATGTACAATTAAACATATCGGGATGATCCCAACCACCAATTTTACCATCACAAATGCGAGTTCCCTTTCCTTGAGCGGGAAGCGGACAATCACCTATTGTTGTCTGCCCCAAAACAGTTCTTGGCCACCATACACCGCCAGAGAATGAACGTGGACATGAATCATAAACGACTTCACAACCTTTAAGAGTAACTTCAGCATACGCATTTGAACATGAATCACATCGGCGACCTATCACACCATTTCGACAATCACATTGTCCGGTCAGCCGATCACACGAACTACTAAACGATCCTATATTGTAGCAATCGCACGGCAGGCATGAGGTTTCATTTAGCGGCTGATAATGGTTATCTTTACAGCTACATTTCCCCGTCGTTTTGTTACAATTTGGATTGTAACCCTCTTTGACGTTACACTTACATGGCCCACAACTAACTTCACCCCACCAACCAGCGGGACATGATTTTTGTTTTGTAATTTCACAGTATTCACCCGATTGATACGTATCATTGCATTCACATTTATATCCTTTTACGAGGTTGGAGTCACTACGACATATGCCGGCTGTACACGGTTTTACGGTACACGCGGGTAAGCAGTCATCGCCAACATATCCTGGTAAACATTCACAGTGTGATTCATCCCAATTTATGACGCACGTCGATTGAATTGGACACGTTTCAGGACATTCCGCTATCGAACCACATCCATCGTTCACGTTTTCTTTGATCGTTGGCCGATTTAGTAGTATTTGTGGGTTACTCATCCGAGCATCTTGAATGCATCCCTCAAAATAGTTATATTCACCAATATTACCGATTGAGCCATCTGGTGTGCCAATCACTATTTTTCCAATAAATAATCCCTGCACTTTATGAGAGGTTGGCACCAAAGCGATTCTTTGGCCATAGTCGACTGAAAGTGAAATTTCCACACCAAGCCATTTAATTTCCAAACGATGCCACTCCCCATTTGATAGATCGGCACCACTTAAAGTCATCGTGTTGCCATTGTACGCATAGAATAAATTTCCATTTTTAATCGCAATGATTGCCGAACTATTTTGACCAACCTGGATCTGCATTAAAAATGTATCTCGTTGTCGAGTACGAATCGATAACGATGTTTGCCAATTGATTTGAATCGGACGGATGAGTGGATTAAAACTTATTAGCCCGTCGCCATTAAATCGCCATGGAAGTGAAACAGATTCTTGACACGCATTTCCACTATAACCTTCGAGACATTCACATACATGTGTTCCCCATCCTTCGGTGCATGTTGCCTCATTGAAACAAGGCCCTGAAGCACATGACGCCGATTTTTGTGGACATCCAGCCATTGTGCCGTTGTCGGCGACATACGAGTTTAGATCAATAAATGCGTAGTCGATGAACAAATCGCTTATACATCCAATAAAATCATGCGATTGGATTTGAAATCGAGATGGGATTTTTGGTAACCCCCCAATCTGTAATGGCCCAGTCAAGTCGAGGAATCGATGACACGATTCGGTCACCTGAGAACATCGACTTTCCAATATCAAACTTGTATGATTTGCGCACTGCCATTTTTCATCCAAGTCTTTTGAGAGTGCGACTGCCGTGTCACAATCGTCGAGCGAGAGAATTACACTTTTATTTAGATAGTTTATCTGTACGGTGTGCCATTTACCGTCCGAAATTTTTTTATTCTGATTTATTGAGACAGTTTGAATGATATCGCCAAGCGAATAGGAGAATACGATTTTTCCCGAAATAATTTCAAGCGAGATGAAGTCATGCAGTTCATTATAGCGACCGTTGTACAAAAGTAGCCCATTTTCATGGACAGTCGCAAAATTCAGTTTCACATTAAAACGATGGCGTTGCTTAAGACTTTCGAATGTTAAGAATGAACCTTTGAGGAATGACCGAGACTTTAGTTGGCATGTTGCAGTGTATGGTGGGTAGTGGGGTCCTAAATTATTTAAACAGGAATGCCCCCCTTCACATAGATCGGTTGTACATGGTTCTAATTTTGTTATATCCAGCTCACAATTCTTCCCAGTGTATCCATCCTTACACGAGCATGTGTATCCACTCTCCTTCTGATGGCATGCTCCGTTGTTGAGACACGGATGCGAATAGCATAAATCTACTTCGGTGTCACATAAATAATGTTCTCGACTTCCAGTAAACCCTTCGGGACATTGACACGCAAACGAACTGAACGGATAAATCGATCTAAATAGCACGGTATCGCTACTGATGAAATTTGAAGCGTTACCGAATTTTAAAATTGTTAGGCACTGTTCGAAATTCAAACATGGCTCACGGACACATAAATTATCGTCGAATGGTAATACTTCCACAGTTGCTAGGCGCGCCAAAATCACTCGATTAAGGTACACTTTCTCCTGCAGATATTTTGAGCTGTAAAATTCTTCGTGCGACACATCTGGCCGTTTGGCCGAGAAACTAACATTAAGGACTCGTGAATTCACATCTGTATCATCTTGAATCGAGAATAAGAAAATATTCTCTTTCGGGCAGGGAATAATTGCGGCCAATCCATCCAAAAAAAAATTTAGCAACGGTGAGAGGAATGCCTCTTCAGTCATTTCATTGAGTCGCACAGTGACCGAGTTGTAAAGCATGTTTTCGGTTATCAACCGAACACCTAATTGCATAATAGCTTTAGCCTCATTTATCCCATCAGTCACCGATACTTCCATAATTGCAAATTTCGCCACATTAGTATTAAGTTGCGGACTAAGTGTTATGCCGCCCGTCGATCCATTTAGCTTTATTAAATTTGCGTTGTTGCCAGATAATATACGGTATGCTAATTTATCGGTGACGTCAGCATCAAATGCCGGAATTCGGCCGATTTCTCCGGCCGGGAAATGATCGTGATAATTGTTGAATATAATTTGGAAGTCTTTAAGCACCGGTGCATTGTCATTCACATCGGTGACCAAAATTTCTACGTGCACATCATTACGTAGTGGAGGACTTGCCGCCCTTATGATAAGTTCAAAGCGTTTTCTGTTAGATTCGTAATCAAGTTCGGTCATAGTTAGGAGTTGAGCTTTATCTGAACCGGGTCGCGTGACTAGAGAAAATGAATTTGAGTCATCACCACCGATGATTGAATAATGGATGATCGCATTGACTCCTTCATCAGGATCGTGAGCTTGAATTTCTCCAACGACTGAATTAACGGGCGAGTTTTCTGGCACATAAAGCGTAATTTTATCTGACTCAAACGTGGGTGGTGAATCGTTTACATCCTCAAGCCTAATCTGTACTTCTATTGAGCTGCTCATCGCTGGTGTCCCTTTGTCGACTGCAAATGCATTTAAGTGATAAACGGCAACCGTTTCGCGGTCAAGACCTTTATTCGTCCGAATGATTCCCGATGTTGGGTCAACAATAAAACTTCCATCTTCCATATCCTTATCACTTAGCGTGTATTTTATGCGTCCATTAAGGCCGACATCAAGATCTGTGGCTGAAATTTGAAGTACGGAAGTCCCGATTAGCGCATCTTCTGAAATAGAGGCTTGATACATCGGCACTTTAAATAGCGGGGCGTTATCATTCACGTCTGTGACACTAATTTCAATGTCAGTTGTATCACTCAACGAGGGATTGCCACCATCCTTAGCAGTAACTGTCAGCAGAAAACCACTAGTAGATTCCCGGTCTAGTAGAGCATTCGTTATAATTGCACCTGTTTGAGGATTTACTGTAAATACGTCGCTGCTTCCTAAGCCATTCGTGGAATCATCGTTCAGTGAGTACGTAATTTGTGCGTTAATTCCAACATCACTGTCAGTCGCCGATACCACAAGTACTGTTGTTCCAATTGGAGCATCTTCAAAAACGGAAGCCGAGTATGGCGCATTTTCAAACACAGGCGCAAAATTATTAGCATCGGTTACATTAATGTTAACAGTGGCTTTATCAGTTCGACCGCCAGAATCTGTTGCCGTAATCGTTAGCATAAAACGTTTTTCTTGTTTATAGTCGAGCGGTTGAGCGACTGTGATAAGGCCTCGCCCATTTTGTGACGTTATCGAAAAACGCCCTCTTGTGTTGCCAGACGTAATTTCATAATGTAAACGAGGGTCTTCATCTGGATCTGTTGCTGTGACCGTGGTAACTGATGTGCCGGGTGGTTGATCTTCACCTATATTTGCTTCGTAATATTTCGGACTAAACGTCGGATCGTTATCGTTTACATCTTGTATCGTAACAACGACTGAGGTACTGGCAGATCGTGGTGGAATACCGCCATCTACGGCCACCACTTGAAAAGAAAACTGAGCTTGCTCTTCGCGATCGAGCGGCTGTGTTGTAAGAATCCATCCAGTTCGTGGATCAACCGATAGAGGTATCGAATCTTCACGATCCGATATTTTATAAGTTAGTTCTGAATTTTTTCCCTCATCAGCATCGTACGCCTGAACCCGAACTATACTGTATCCAACAGGAACATTTTCTAGTACTGTCTCCTGAAATTGTGATGTATAAAATCGGGGTGCATTATCATTTGCATCCAGGACGTTCACTAATAATTGTGTCGTATTACTTCGTGATGGGTTGCCGCCATCTTGAGCTCGTATTACTAGTCGATAGCTTCGAACCGATTCATAGTCGAGCGGTTTCACTAGTGATACATCGCCATTCATCGAGTCAATTGAAAATTGAGATTGTGTATTGCCACCGATGATCGCATATCGAATAGCTGCATTCTGGCCAGCATCCGCGTCAGTCGCCCGAATATGTGCGATCACATTATTATCACCCCATTTATCTTCACTCACTTGAATTGTGTACGTCCGTTCGCTAAACTGCGGATAATTATCATTGTCGTCTAATATTTTGACAACGACAGTCGCTGTTGCCGATTTACGCTCCGTTTGTGGATTCGCCATATCTGTCGCGGTTGCAATTATCGTATACACTTCACTCATTTCTCGATCTAGTGAGCTACGAGTAGATATGACACCAGTACGTCCATCAATTCGGAATGTTTTGGCATCATCTTCTTTACTTGTTAATCCACCACCGGTCACGCTTTCGATTAAATATTCAATTTCAGCATTTTTACCGGTATCTTTATCGGTTGCCCGAAGTGTAATGACCGTGGAACCGACTGTTGCGCTTTCCCTGATGCTCGCCTCGAATTGCTCGGTTTCAAATTTCGGACTATGGTCATTACAATCCAAAACATTAACCTGCAGTGTTGTTGTGCCCGATCGAGGCGGAAAACTATCATCGGTGGCTATGACACGAAAGTAATGCACGTCCATAAATTCACGATCTAAACTAGATGAGGTTGCTATTAAACCACTTCGCCCGTCAATTTGGAACATTGATTGGGATCTCGAGTCCATTAGAGACTCCATGCTATACACGACAGGTGAGTCTTCTGGATCTCGTGCTCTCACTGTAGTTACACTAGTGCTGGGTGGTTGTTCTTCTAGAACCGATGCCACATATAAAGCTTGCTCAAAATAGGGACTTTGGTTTCGTAATTCGCGTCGCACTCGCTTCGCAATTTCCGTATCGTTAAACTGTTCATGGTGATAAACAATCTTTAGTCGATGATCTGCATCAATTAAATCTAGTCGATTACACTTTACTTTGAACGTAACAATCACGCGCCACATGAGTTCATATACACATGTGTCATTACTCGCCACTAGATCACCATTTTGTGTTTCGATCGCAAATCTTTTATCGTTCACATCTAACCATGTTGTTTGACAATATTGTTGTACCGTTTTCGGCAGGAACGCATTCAGCGAGTTTAAGAATTGAGATTTTTTCAGACAAATTTTATTCCATTTGTCACTATTATGAATGGCGTAAGATGCGTACGTTTCAGAAATCCACTGCTTAGCATCAGTGATTTTCCGATGCATTCGTTCATCGACACTTTCAATGAGATTACGTCGTTTTCGGCTTAAAATTTTTTGTCGATTGTAATTCTCTTCGGTCGTATCGAACAGTACATCACCTTCACGAAAATTTGAATAATCAGTTTGATTCGCTGCATCAGGAAATAACCACGGGAATTCATTGCGATATAGATGCCACTGGTTGCCTGTATATTCTCCGTATGATCGCTCGTCGTCTATTTCGTCAACATATCGTTTATCTCGTTTTATGTAATAGTCGGGGCCGAATTGTCGATCAAAAAATTCTTTACGTTTTTGTTCGTCGCAACTACTCCCCACAATAAATATCCGAATCGGCAGACTGTAGTAATCTATACTTCGCAGTCGATTTGATGTCGAATCGATATAAAATGTAAATAAATTTGGATAGTAAAGGCCATCACATTTTAACGATTTGCGTAATTTAATCCAGCCCTCCTTCGGATCAACATACACCAAATGATTTACGAAATGAGCGGTTTTATGCGTATTTATTTTGTAATGGCGTTCCGATCCCAGCTTATACACAGATGAATTAAAAATAATTGTACTTGGTTGGGCCGCCTCATTCACCAGAATCAGGTAGCCGTGCAATGAATTTAGGAATAGGATTAGAATACATATGGCTATGTGAAATATGGAATGATGCGGGATCCGAGATATTTTTATAAATCTCCGGTTCATTGTGTGCAATTGTAGAACTAACTCCTCATTGTCATTGCTGTGTTTGTTGTTGGGTGTGTTTGCGTTTATTTGTGATCTGGAATGAGAAGAAAATACAAAAAATAATTTAAACGAACATTTTTTTTTCTACCACCACACTTCCCCCCGCTCTATATTTAAGATGTGGTTTTCACCCAAAAAAATGTTTTATTCATCTCTCACCACAATATATATTTTGTTCATGAAAATTTGTAAAAACCATATCCGGTTTACACCTATTAACCTTTTCGGCACATTGCTCTTGCCAAAAAATAACATTCGAGAAAAATTTAAGGGTTCGAAGTTCAAATTTTTTTTTTTTTTTTGTTTGAGAAATCTGTTTAGAAATATTTTTTTTAACCTTCTGCGAACTTTTTGATTCTTATGGTTTATATAGAAGAGGATACAATATACAGACATAGAGGAAGCAATAAAAGTTAATTTGAAATTTTATTCCATTAAAATGTTTAGCCACGCGTTGTGATAATTGCCACAGTCTATTAAAATAATAATTGCTGTGGGCTAAGAGAACCACCCGCTATTTGTGATTTTCCATTTTCTTTATAATTGTTGCTTGAATATAGCCCAAAATATTACAACAACAACACATATTGAATACAATTGTAGCAAGTAATTGGCAATTATGGTTTTTAGGAAATTGGAAATTATTTTCGAATATCGCGCGACTATGTATGAACAATGTAAACATTTTGTATTATAATCGCGTGATGACAGAGTTGCCACAAAATTTATTACTTTGTTTCCAAATGGTGCTTAAAGATTTTATTTTTTTAATGTCTTTTGAAGTAAATGATAATGAAGATTTTTTAACATTTATTTTATGAATGTTTTTGAAAGAGAAATAAAATTAAGTTTATGCGATGAGTTTATAAAAAGCTTCTTACAATGTAATTTAGCGACGACGATTTGATTTCAGTTCTGTTTTTGATTTAATTTTCTGACCCATATATTCTCAAGACATTATATACTGCTTTTGTTAGGCCTATTTTGGAATATGCTTTAGTTATCTAGCGGATTCAAAAAAGTTCTTAATATTTGCCCTCCGAAGAATCGAACTTCAGGATTTAGTTTACCTTCCTATGCCGGTCGTTGTGCACTTTTGAACATTCGTAGTCTTGAATTCAGAAGGGAGATGATTCATGCAGTATTTGCTCGGGATGTAATTTGTGCTAAGATTGATTGCCCAGTATTGCTTGACTTAAGATTGAGTATTGCTTCTTTCAAAGCTTCCGAAAATAAAATTCCTGATACTATACGTGCTTCTGCTTTAAAAGACCTTACCAGCGGTAATTTTTACTAAACGGTAACTTTTACGGTAAAATTTATGTAATCACCTATACATGGTCCTTCGAGTCCCAAAACAACCGGCAAACAACTGTACCTATACATTCAACTGTAGATACACAACTAAACAACAACCAGCAGATAAAAGTTCAGCGAATTTCGTCTATATCCGGAAAAGCCACCAGATTCCGTCAGAATGCAAGAGCTTGTTCAAACACAAGAACAAATTGGAGGAAAAATTGAGCCGAAAAACCAAAAAAATATTTGGAAACTAAAATCGAACAGCTAAAAGCACTTTACGTTGAATATGTAAAGGCAGATGAGAAAATTCGAAGCAGTGATCCACCACTCGATCAAGTCATGCATATAACATCGCAAGAACAACGATTTCAAATAATTACAAACAATTTGTCGATGATAAGCGACACCAGCTTCAGAATGGTCCGCCATCTACGCCAACCTCCACCAATGGAAAAAATTCGATGTTCATTAGACAACCGAAGTTTTAGATGCACCATCGAAAGGAACCTTGCAAACTAACAACAGCTTATTGAAGCAAATGCTTAGAAGTCAAGATAATGCAAAGAAAATTCTTAAATAACAACAAGGAAACAAGCAATATAATTCTCTCTACGATATATGAAATACACAATGGAATAGATCATCAAAAAACATGAGGAAATATGTGTTGAAGCAACAGAAGATGATCAAGACTATTTAAAGTTTTTCACACTAAATGAAAACTCATTTAACTGGAGCGATGGCTAAATAACCGATACAACAACAAAATACTGCTCATCTCAGCATACCTAGAAGATGCCTACATCACTATACTATTCTTCATTCGCCAAACTCTCAGCAACCAAAATCAGATGGCCGAGAGGTAAAAAGTTTAAAGCTGAAGGCAAAAATAAACTGCCAGAAAGAAAATGCCTTACTAGCAACAGCTTTAGTCAGGCAATAAAATACTTATGAGAAAATAGCGGAAGTTGGTAATCATGACATTGGAGAGGTACGAAAGATAGTTCAGCCTCAAAATCCAACCAATTATAGCTTTCAAATTTGAGCTACCCACCCTTTGATGCCTTGGTATTCCAAAAGCTGATAAAACTACTATCACATCGAGAGCAAATCCCGCGGTATTCTACTTGATGCCGATAATGACCAAAATCATATTGAACAGTATAATAAAAGGGGGCCCAGATCAACCAATTGCACATAAGAAACATAGAATGCAATCAATGGTACTTATGTCGACCTAGAAAACCAATTAAAAAAGTTTTGGAATATTCAATAAGTTGGACAGGAGCGCGAATTTACTAATGATGAAGAAAAATGTGAACAGTATTATTAGAATACGCGCGAGAGGTAAGAAGATGGAATGTACGAAGCTGCGTTACCAAAAAAAAATGACAACTTCACCATAGGCGAATTAAAGAGGACAGGCGCAGCTCCACTAATTCAAGTGGAAAGGAAGTTAAACAAGGGATTACTATGCTAGGTCATACGAAATTAATAAAGATGATGTGGACAAAGGTTATTGTGCATCAAGCGGCCTAAATTCTTTAAAAATACTAAACCACCAACTGTGGTGGAATGCCGCGACCTGGCTTAAGTATTCATAGGATGCCTCGCTACAACTACAGATTGAAGAAGCCACACAAGAGAAGATCGAAATACACACACTAATTGTCACGATCAATGTCGGAAGCGGTATATTAGGTGTTATGATGATAGCCAAATGTTAGCGTTAAAACTAACCCAACAGTTAGCATTGAAAATAGTAAAGAACCAACTAGAAGCTCAAAATCTCAATCTTGGGTTACTTGATCCAAAAATAGATGAGAATGGGTTACTGCGAGTAGGCGGAAGACTGTCTAATACCAGGATTGGTTTTAATTCTCAACATGTACCTACATGTACCAACATATAGTTGACCTTACACAGAGGAAACACACTTACACTGGCTTTTATTATAGATTGAACCTCTTAAGATTTATTTTTGGAATGCACTACAATGAAATCCTCGCTGAACGTGTATAGTAATTAGTATATTGGGATTAGTTAAATTTCTCTCCTCATACAAATTTGTTTTGTTTTCTATGTTATATTTTTTGTTATGATTGATGTAAATGTTTGGTTTTTTGCGTTTGAGTGTCAGTTGCTGTTGAACATTGGAATAAACGATCCCTCCAAACATATTTGAGACAATTAAATAAAGTTAAAAAATAAAATTGAAAAGAGTTGAGTTTTTATTAAAAATACAGTCCATTATACAGTGAACGCTAACATTTTGGTCCTTCACACCGGGATTCGAAATAAGAATGGGAGGAAGTGAATTCCTCAAAGGACATGCCAAAGTAGACAACATTTCGTGAATTTTTAGAAAAAAGATGCATAGTCTTAGAGTCTTTTTCTATTTCAAGCCAGAGCATAACCATCAAATCTTCAACTAATAATGCCAGACAAAACCACTTCATGCCTTCGTATAATAGGCCGAAAGTTCAAACTTCCTCTTTGGTGACGAACAATTCAAACCCAAATCAATTAAAATCATCAAATTGTAAAATTTGTAACGGCACAGCTCATGCATTTTTCGGCTGTCCTGCCTTTCTAAAACTTGGACCTGTTGATAGGTTCAACAAAATCAAGGAAATTAGGGCATGCATATACTGTTTAAACACATATCATATTGGGGTTGACTGTCGTTCTGCTGGTTGTAAATTGTGTAACAAACCACACCACACTCTCTTGCATCGTGATCAAGCCATCAATGGCAGCCAATCAGCGCACGTTCCAATTAAGCAATCGAATTGTAGCAACATTCAAACGGATGAAACGATCAAGAATCAAACGTTAATGTCGATAATAAATTTTGAACAAAAAGCTGAACCTTATAACTTCAGTATACAGGAAACACCTATTAACAAAACTGTCATTTTACCAACGGCAATTATTCTATTGAAACGACCCAATGGGAGGTATGTTGAGTGTTGTGCTCTACTGGATTCAGGAAGTCAATCAAACTTTATTACAAGATCTCTTGCGAAAATTCTTGATTGCGAAATAAACAAAGTAAGTTCAATTCGAGTCAGCGGCATTGGCTCTACGTCAACGAGCGTAAGCGAAACGAAAGTTTTCAACTGAATTGAAGTCACGATATCGTAATGCAACCTTTAACATTGATTTATTGATGATCGATAAGATTTCTAATAATTTGCCACAAAATAGTTTTAACATAAATCGTTGGTCAATTCCTGAGAACATTCATTTGGCAGATCCTGATTTTAATGAATCGCGTCCGATTGATATTTTGCTTGGGGCTGAAATATTCCCAAATGTTTTGCTCTCAAATAAGATTCAACTGAAACCAAATTTGCCTATCCTCCAGGAAAGTTATTTTGGTTGGATAATGTTTGGCAAAAACGAAACTAATTTTGAACAGAACTGTCACTTACATACTTCATTTGTAAATTGGGTAATGATTCTAAACTGCAAGAACAATATGTCATTTTTATGAATGAATACCTAACATTGGGACATATGGTTGAAATTGGTGATTTTGAATAAACCGATAACATGAGTTACTACATCCCCCATCATGCAGTAATTCGTCCTAATAATTCATCAACTAAAATAAGGGTCGTGTTTGATGCTTCGGCGAAAAGTTCGAATGGCAAGTCACTAAACGATATGATGATGGTTGGACCAACTGTGTCAATCAGATTTGTTTGGCATTATATTGAAGCTCCAAAACTATTTACATACTTTTAAAATTTTTTTGATGCAGAAACGTCTCTGTTACTGAAATATTTTGTTCCTCATTTTTTAACAACAGTTCAGTACATTTTTCGCAACTTATTGCTTATATTGCGATTTCGAAAATATCAGTACGCCATGACGTCAGATATACAAAAAATGTGTAGGCAGGTTTATGTCGACTCTAGCCAAACAGGGCTTCAACTTATTTTATGGCGCGAAAAGCCCCAAGATACTTTAAAAACATTTGAATTGTGAACGGTCACCTGCGGCATAGCAGCGGCTCCATTTTTGGCTACCCGTTCTATGAAACAGTTGGCCCTGGACGAAAGCTTAAGATTCCATCTTGCGTCTCAAGCAATCTTAAATGTCACTTATGTGGACGATATTGTAACAGGTACAAATACTTTGCAGGAAGCATTCGAACTTCAATCGCAACTGTGCGAATTAAAAAATAGTGAGTGTTGCAATAGTGAACTGCAATAGTGGTGCACAAATGATCAAAGTCTTCTGGAAAGAGTTCCAGAACATAATCGCGAAACGCTTAAACCTAATGAATTCAGCAATGATGAATGCATTAAAGCACTCGGCCTGTTTTGGCAGCCAAAAGAAGATTTGTTCGTATTCCAGATTCCGAATTTGGATGAAAATACAAAAATAACGAAACGGTAAGAACTACCGTTGTACGATCCGTTGGGTTTGCTATCTCCACTGATAGTAAACTTTAAATTGTTGATTCAACTTTTGTGGCAGAGTGGGCTTGATTGGGACGAGGTTGTCCCTATCGAAATTGAACAATTATGGGCGTCATTTCGCAATAATTTACCTGCAATAACCGAAATCCAAATAACGAGATGTATCATCTCGAAGGGTTCAGCGTTAAAACGAACAGAATTGCATGGATTTGCGAGATTTTGGTCCATTCACTGTAAAAATAAGGCAAAACAAATTGTGCGAAATTGCGTGATTTGTGCGCGAACAAAACCATGAATTCTTAAGCATATAATGGGTGAATTGCCGGAACAACGCGTTGCACAGACAAAACCGTTCCTCAGCACAGGCGTAGATTTCTGTGGCCCATTTTTAATTCAAAACCGATTTCAACGAAAAGTGGCACCGCACAAAGTATATAGTATGTTGCTTCGTTTGTGTGCTTGTCAAATAAGGCGGTACATTTTGAAGCGCTAGGTGACTTAACTGCCGAATCCTTTATAGCCTGCCTCAAAAGATTTCTTGCTCGACGTGGAAAGGTTGACAGCCTTTGGTCCGACAACGCAACAAATTTTAGCGGTGCAAGCAAAGAATTAAAAAGGTTGCAGCGTGAATTCTTTTCACAGAACGAACAAAATAAAATTAGTTCGTTCTGTCCAAATGAACAAATAACATGGCATTTTATTCCTCCACGAGGTCCGAATTTCGGAGGGCTTTGGGAAGCCACAATAAATTCGTTCAAATTTCATTTTAAACGAGTCACAAAGGACACAGTTTTGACACTGGAGGAGTTTCAGACACTCACAATTCAAATTGAGGGATTGCTTAACGCTCGATCGTTGACATGGTTATCAGACAGTCCCAATGACACAGAGCCTTTAACTCCTAAGTAGTAATTTTTTGACAGGGGGTCCGAATACAAAATTTTATGAACCAACATTAAATGACGTACCCGACAATTAACTTTCAAAATAGCAAAGAGTGTCAAAAATGGTGGACTCTTTTTGGAATCGTTATTCAGTGGAATATTTACGCACGCTTCAGGTGAGAAATAAATGGAAACGGGAAGTTCCAAATATCAAGATTAACGATATTGTCATCCTAGTTGATGAAACCATACCATCCTTCTGATGGTTCTTAGGAAGAATTATTTAAATTTTTCCAGGAAAGGACGATAAAGTCCGAGTTGTTGAAGTGCGCACTTAAAATGGAACATTTAAGCGTCCCATTTCTAAAATTTGTACGCTTCCAATTAAAAATGAATTGATATAAAGGAAAGGACAGAATTTTTTGTTCATGAAGTTCATTGAATTATTTTTGTTGAAAGTAAACTCTTTCAAGAGGCGCGGCATGTTAAGATTTATTTTTGGAATGCACTAAAATTAAATCCTCGCTGAACGTGTATAGTAATTAGTATATTGGGATTAGTTAAATTTCTCTCCTCATACAAATTTGTTTTGTTTTCTATGTTCTACTTTTTGTTATGATTGATGAAAATGTTTGGTTTTTTGCGTTTGAGCGTCAGTTGCTGTTAAACATTGAAATAAACGATCGTTCCAAACATATTTGAGACAATTAAATAAAATTAAAAAATAAAATTGAAAAGAGTTGAGTTTTTACTAAAAATACAGTCCATTATACAGTGAATGCTATCAGAACCCTTCCAACTACGGTGTTCACCAGGTTACGGTCGCAAAATCTATAAAGGTTACCTAGCAGTATTCATATGCTTTGCGGTTACAGATATTCACAAAGAAGTAGTAAGCAACTTGTCATCAGGAGGTTTCATAGCACGCCGAGGGCTTTGCTTGAACCTTTCTAATAACTGTGGTTCCAATTTCGTAGTAGATTCTACATTAACAACATTAACATTTGACAACATTAACACCAAGCAGACAGGCGAACCTACAACAACATGAATAAAACCAAGAATTTTGAACGGAAATATTAACCATTTAACACGTTGGAACCAAATATGTGTTACTGCTGAAAAAACGAAGCCAATGGAACAAAAGACAAGCTAATAAATCAAAATGGAGCTAATCCTAGTTAAGGATGATAACAATAAAAAGCAGTAATGGAGGATTGCTTAAAAGGTCAATAACCAAAAATTTGTCGTCTTACCCGCTTAAGGTTACCCGCCAAAGAAGACCATCTTTTCACTTTGTTGGTACAATTGCCAACGAGTTATTTAGTGTGCTCGACCAACGGGCTGCCAATGCTTACAAGGATAGCATAGAAAAATTAAATTCAAACCAACAACACCACCAAAAGCTATTACAACAGCAAATGACGATATTAGAATCAACTATCAACGTGTTTGAGCACAGTTACGAGGAGACCGTTAAGAAATTTGAAACCGATGAGGAATTTACCGACCTTGTTTTTCATGCTATGGAAATGATGAGACTTCGACTTTGACACCATTATCGAAGTTCATCAAGGCAAACTCGATCCTCTTATTTTAACACCACACCAACTTCAGAAACAGATTCAATCAAAATTGAAGAAACCACAAAAATATGAAATGGAATAATAAAAATGCCTCCCCGTAAAAGTATTAGAGAGGTCTGGTAAAAGCAAGACTCCAATGGAGAAGAGCGATAAAATGGAGGGTGTTGTGGAAAGGGGCAAACAGGAGGCTGTAATGGTCTCCACCTACTTTCCTGGTGACACAGAAGTAGGTCCTCCGGATGAGGTTAGGCGGCTTACCATTTGACGCTTGCCAGCTCGCATTTGTGTTCTTTTATAAATAAATAGTCGGCATGTAAATGGAAGGAAATTAGAGTTCCGAATCTGACCGGCTTATATAAGGCACTACCCGGTTCAGAAATACCTTCAATTAAGGGGAACATGGACTCTCCAGAGGAAATCGAAGAAGTTATTTTACAAGACTAAATGCACCAATGAATGGGGCGAATACAAGTTGGCATTAATTGAATACAATCTCGAACTAAGGAGATCCAGAAGGGTAACTTGGAGAAATTTCTGTGTAGGAATCAATGAACTGCCTACTGCAGAAAAAGAAATCATGCTAATGGTATCTTCACTGAGGACCGGAAAGAAACAATTGAGGTACTTTTAGAGGGCCATTTTCCAGATCCTATAGTGACGGTAAATGAGGTAGTTTACACGCCACATAACAGTCTGGAGTCTTTCTGAAAAAATTTTTACTCCGAGTAAAGTGAGATGGGCCATTGGCTCTTTTAACCAGTTCAAGTCTGCTGATAAAAAAATCACCCTCTGAGCCTTCGATTGCTGGAAAAGAAATCACCCTCTGAGCCTTCGATTGCTGGAAAAGAAATCACCCTCTGAGCCTTCGTGGACATTGAGGGGCTTTTAGAGGACACCAGGGGAAAAGGGGATTCCACCTCCCACAATTAGGTGGATTTGCTCCGTGGTCAGTAACCATTAGGGACCTAAAGGGGTGCCCCCAAGGAAGCGTTTTGTCTTCGTTATTATGGTAGTTGGTTTTCGAAAGACACTCTTCTGAGTAGCCATGAATATGATGTCCAGGGATATGCGGATGATCTAAAGGTATCGAAGAAGGACTTAGCATCAATCCAACCAAAACGGTTATTGTACCTTACGAGGAGGACAAAACTTGCGTTTAACAACTTGCTGTACCGCAGTTCAGTATTCCAATGAAGCTAATTATGTAGAGAGGGGCTATCCTGAATCCATAATTGAATTGGAAACAACATTCAACACACACTTAAGACCATCTCATATCAGTGAGATGGCTTCCGACTGAAAGCCAATTAAACTGGACTTCGAAAGACCCTTCTGCATCATTATGTCAGATAGATGTGGGGCTCGGGTGGGCCGTCCTTTGAAGAAGAATCCAAGGTATGGATTACAGATGGGTCTAAAATGGAAGACATAGCAGGGATAGGAATATATGGGGAGAGAACCGCCCTTTCGAAGCCCTTGGGTTTTTATGCTACTGTCTACCAAGTAGAGCACGCTACAGAACATTGCGCCAGGATAGGCATAGCTAAAGACCTGAACTACGTAAAGACCAATATTGTTTCAGACAGTCAAGCGGCCTTAAAGGCTTTAAAGTCAAGAAAGCAAGCATTTTAACATGTTTTTCATTCTACAAAAATAATTGTTGTTTGAACACTTCATGAAATTTATTTGCTGCGGGAGGGGGGCGGGTGTTACTTTTGAGTTTATTTATAATTCATAATTAACATATTTTAAGATATGGTGGTTCAATAGTTTTAACGTGCGGAAGTTAAGTTGGTGCTGGCGTAAGCAAAAACACGTTAAAATTCGCGCTTAATATTTTAAAGCTTTTATTGATTTTTAAGCACTAGAATCGATAAAGTTTAAAGTTATTTATGAATTTAGTAATTAGATAATTAAGAAATTCGATGCCCTCTTGTATGTTTGATTATAATTTTGAAAACAAAAATTTGTTGGTTTGGAATTTAGCCTGAAAATTTAAAATTTTTATTAAATCCTACAATATTTTTACCAAATCTATTAATATTGTATTAAATCCTAAAGCTTCACAAATTTTAAAATTGTTTGAGCTTTTGATTTTGAATTTGTTTGTTATGTTTATTTCCTAAAGTTTGACAAACTCCTAAACTAGAATCTGTACAACCTTTCAAAAAAAGTTGAACTAATAATTTTGGTTTAAAATCCAGTAGTTTACGTTTTAACACGATTTTTTTTCTTTCAAATTAGTGGATGGATAATCAAGCAATCTATCAAAAAGTCAATCAAATAAAAGTCGCATCCGTTAAAATACAAAAAAAAAAATTAAAAAAAATTCATGAACCAATTTTATACATGAAAGACCTGAGCTGACCAAACCATTTTCAAATCAAAAACATTTTTTATGCATAATTCCTAGAAAAACATGAAAGCACCAAAACAACAAAAATCCATTAATTTACATTTTTCTATGTTGTTGAATTTTGAATTCGTTAAACGTGAGAATAGCATTTAACATTTTTTTTTTGTATTCCTCCGTGTTTTTAAATTTAATTTAATCTAACTTTAATTACTTTAGAATTAATGATTTTATTACGTTTGTTATATCAAAAAATTTAATTAAAATTCATGATGTCTGGCGCGCTCATATATTTGTACAAATATAAAAATGTGACAACATAACAAAAAAACGTCTCTAAATATACATAAATATGTACTGTTTACAGACAAATCATTTTTGGAGCACAGACATAAACAAAGCAAATTACATGTCATAGTATGTATAGTATGATTTTATTGTGCTTTTCCAAGTGGTGTGAGAACTATGTATTTTAAAAAAATTTGTCACGCAACATACCAACACACAAAAATATTAAGGATATTTTCAAGTTTTGACAGAAAATTAATGATCTAAAAGGTTGCTCTATTTATTTATCTATGAGTGTTGAATATCTATATAGTTACAGTTATAAACAGAAAAGAGATATGTACACTAAAAAAAAAGATCTAAAATAAAAGAAATTTTTTTTTTGTGCTTTATATAGAAACGAAAACTTTTAAAAGATTTCTCTAATATTTACACTTCAAGATTTCTTAAACAATTTTTCTGGAAGGAAGCTGACAGTTTATATATAAATATATCAACAAAAAAAAATTGTTTTTTTCTTTTTATGTACACAAAGAATCACAATATAATAAAAATCATTTTGTTAACAGCAAAAAGCTCTCCCTATATATTCTGTGTAGATTTCTCGGTATAAAAATTATCTTCTTCTTATATGTTTGCGTTACGGTCATTTCACAAGAAAACAACAAAAAAATAAAAAAAAACTTTGAAAATTTTATCTTTTTTAAAATGGTTTGTTCTTTTGAGCTCGCTCGCCCCCAAAGGAATTAATTATACTTGTACATAGACTATGAAGAAATGTTTTAATGAATTGTAAAGACATTTCTGAAAAGTACTGCATACACAGGAATAACTCGTATAATGTCATACAATACACAATTGAACGAGTAGCTGAACTCGACTAGCTAGTGTTTGGAATAGAATGCGATTAGCTAAAATTGTCGTTGGCACGCTATGACTAAAGCAAAAAAAATTGTGTCGATGGTATTATAGAGTTTTTTTTACTGAATCTTCTAAAATGTGAAGTTCGAAAATCTAATCGTTCATGTATTAATATTTGATTCTGCAATTATAACAGGTAATTATAATTATTTTTATTGCCCAAAACTTGAGAGACAACTCAACAATTTTAATGTTAAAATCATATTATTACAGTCCGAAATACATTCCAATTTTGTAACGAGTTTATCATAATTAGAAAAAATTGGCTAGGCACTACGGGCAATGTGGTAAGTCGAATCTTTACCAAATCAAGAGGAACAAACATGTGAAAACATTTATCAAAGTTCTACAACAAGAATTCCAGATGGAAGGTGGTTCGCTTATCGTTCATAGGGAATATGGAAGTCATCTAGAAAGCCCATTGCCATTGAAGTTAGCAATTCGCCAAGAATATCTGAGATAACACAGTCGGGCTGCATACCTCATTACGGGGTCCTAAAAACATTACAAGAAGAATGTAAATTTGGGTCGTATTTGACGCGTCCGCGAAGACTTCAACAATCAAAGCTTTAGGAGCACACGCATCCAGGGCGTCGGAATTAGAAAACTCAAATAGCCAAGTTCCATCAAGTTTCATATTTTCAAACTTCATCTGAACACCATTTTAAGATGCCAACGAAATACCAAAATTCCATCCTACATGGCCAAATTCCAGAAATGTACCTAAAAATTATGTTAAGATCGATTGAGAAGGTTCATTGGAATTTCTATTGTCACGTCGAATTTCATCAAATTCGATGAAGAAATAGCCAAGTTTCATCCTACAAGTCCAATTTCATCCTAACCGGTAAAGAGCCTCCTTACAACCGATTTACATTCAATGACATTCATCATCCGCAAAAAGGCGAAAGACAAAAGAGAATAATCATCTGCTTAAAAAAGTCAGTTGGAACCCGAGAAACAAACCCAAAAATCGTCCTGTGCTTTTTTTTTTTTTGTAGATGTCGAATTTCACCTTTTTCTGTAAAACTTCGATACATGCTTTAAATAGCTATAGATGCCAAACATTATAATGAAGAAAACCAAACATTTATAATGTTTTATGAAATTTTTTTGAAATGTCGAATTTCGTCCTAAAGTTTTCATCAAGAGTCTAAATGTTGATTTTAGGTTTTACAACAAGAGCCTAAATTTCTTTTATATTTTACATGATTTTAAGTCTTCAAAATATAAAGGGCTGAAACCTCACGAGGTGATCAGAACTTCGGTCTGTATTACGTGCGTTCGTGAGATTATATCAAGTGAATTCAAACTAACTCCCGAATCTCAATCTAACCTCAATCTCCAACTCAACCTCCAATTCAATCCCAGCGTTATCTCCAACGAAATCACAAAGTCAAATACTAACCCAACCCTCAACTTAGTCACCAATTCAACCCCAAATCAACTTTCAACTCAACACTCAACACAATCTCCAACTTAACCCCAAACTTGCTCCTCTACTTAACCCTAATTATATTTTCCTCGACCAGTATCGTACCTCCAACTTTCCACCTTGTTAAAGTTAGCCAAAAGTTTTCAGCCAAAAGATATAAAATGTCGGTAATGCAGATAGTGTCTTGGCTATATCAGCCGAAAGTTACCAGCCGACATATTTCAGCCGAAACATATTTTAAATAAAATGAAAAAATAACAAAACAACCTAGAAACTGGTATTTTCATGAAGTGAATTTACGGCTGAAAAAAGGCTCATTTTGGTTTGTCACTGTTTACCATAGGAATTATACTTAAAATTTCATTAGAAAAGCTAAATATAAAATTAAAAAATTTGTATAAATTCAACCTTTAAAGTGTCATGTCTGGAAAGTATTTCGATTAATGTGCCTACCCAACAATTATTCTTAGAAAAATTATCAGGGCAAGTTTCACGTGGGGAGCTCGGAAAAATTCGTTTGAATGAAAAGCCCATATAAAATTAAAAAAACTGTATAAATTCAACCTTTAAAGTGTCATGTCTAGAAAGTATTTCGATTAATGTGCCTACCCAACAATTTTTCTTAGAAAAATTATCGGGGCAAATTTCATGTGGGGAGCTCGGAAAAATTCGTTTGAATGAAAAGCCCATATAAAATTAAAAAAATCGTATAAATTCAACCTTTAAAGTGTCATGTCTGGAAAGTATTTCGATTAATGTGCCTACCCAACAATTATTCTTAGAAAAATTATCAGGGCAAGTTTCACGTGGGGAGCTCGGGAAAATTCGTTTGAATTAAAAGCCCAAAAAAACTGTATAAATTCAACCTTTAAAGTGTCATGTCTAGAAAGTATTTCGATTAATGTGCCTACCCAACAATTTTTCTTAGAAAAATTATCGGGGCAAATTTCATGTGGGGAGCTCGGAAAAATTCGTTTGAATGAAAAGCCCATATAAAATTAAAAAAATCGTATAAATTCAACCTTTAAAGTGTCATGTCTGGAAAGTATTTCGATTAATGTGCCTACCCAGCAATTATTCTTAGAAAAATTATCAGGGCAAGTTTCACGTGGGGAGCTCGGGAAAATTCGTTTGAATGAAAAGCCCATATAAAATTAAAAAAACTGTATAAATTCAACCTTTAAAGTGTCATGTCTAGAAAGTATTTCGATTAATGTGCCTACCCAACAATTTTTCTTAGAAAAATTATCGGGGCAAGTTTCATGTGGGGAGCTCGGATAAATTCGTTTGAATGAAAAGCCCATATAAAATTAAAAAAACTGTATAAATTCAACCTTTAAAGTGTCATGTCTAGAAAGTATTTCGATTAATGTGCCTACCCAACAATTTTTCTTAGAAAAATTATCGGGGCAAATTTCATGTGGGGAGCTCGGATAAATTCGTTTGAATGAAAAGCCCATTTAAAATTAAAAAAACTGTATAAATTCAACCTTTAAAGTGGCATGTCTGGAAAGTATTGACAATTTAAAGGTTGAATTTATACAATTTTTTTAATTTTATATGGGCTTTTCATTCAAACAAATTTTCCCGGGCTCCCCACATGAAATTTGCTCTGATAATTTTCTAGGAACAATTGTTGGGTAGGCACATTAATCGAAGTACTTTCCAGACATGACACTTTAAAGGTTGATTTTATACAAATTTTTTAATTTTATATTAAGCTTTTCTAATGAAATTTTAAGTATAATTCCTTTGGTAAACAGTGACAAACCAAAATGCGCCTTTTTTCAGCCGTAAATTCACTTCATGAAAATACCAGTTTATAGGTGGTTTTGTTATTTTTTCATTTTATGCAAAATATGTTTCGGCTGAGATATGTCGGCTGGTAACTTTCGGCTGATATAGCCAAGACACTATCTGCATTACCGACATTTTATATCTTTCGGCTGAAAACTTTCGGCTAACTTTAATAGTATCAACTTTCCCCAGCTTCAACTTTATAAAGACGCCCACGGTTGTTGTCGTTCCTATTCCTGCTACAAATATTAAGTAGATCAATCTTTAATAATAATACATTTCCGTGTGATTATTTGAATATGTAGCGCAAGAAGTGAAGAACACAAGATAAAAACACAATCAATAAGAAGAAGAATTTCATCATAATTGGTTGAGAAATAGGCAAGTTCCATCCTAATTGGCCATATTCCAGGACTTCATCAAAAAATCATTTTAGAATCCCATTTCCAATGTGCAAGCCGAATTCTATCATAAATGCTTAAAAAATAGGCAAGTTCCATAGAATGGAAGTGTAGAATCCCATTTCCAATGCATATGTCAAATTTCGGCATAATCGGTTGAGAAATAGGCATGTTCCACCATACTTGGCCATATTCCAGAACTTCATCCTTAAATCATTTTAGAATCCCATTTCCAATGCATATGTCAAATTTCGGCATAATCGATTGATAAATAGGCAAGTTCCATCATACTTGGCCATATTCCACAATTTGATCCAAAACTCATTTTAGAATCCCATTTTCATCGCGAAAGACAAATTTCACTAAAATCAGTTAAGAAATAGATAAGTTCCATCCTAATTGGCCATTCATTTAATTTGCTAAACGTTTAATTTGAAATGTAAAAGGTTCAATTTGAGGTTTGAGATATTAACAGTGACCTGATGTAACCAAAATACAAATTACAATTACTTAGAATTTAAGTAATTAAAATACAAGATACTGTTACTTTGAAAACGAGTAATTAAAATATAAATTACAAATTGTAATTTGTATTTTCATTACGTAATTCAAATACATGTAATTCGCAAACGGCCTCCAACTCAACGCTCAACCCAACCGCAAACTCTTTTTCAACTCAGTCCTCTAATCAGCATATATAAACAATTGGTCAACTGCTCACTATATCTTAACCCAACCCAACTCAACTCCAACTCAACTTAAACTCAACCCGCAAATTGACCCCTAACTTAACCTTCAACTCAACCCTAAACTCAATACCCATATAAAAAATTGGTAAATATTTCTATAACCAGGTATTTTGGGTCAATTCGTATGGCAGATACCCGACCCTCTTGACGCACAGGTTCTAAAAGCTTTTCAAATTTTGGCCTTAACCATAGAAACAGATTGGCAAAAAAAAAATTCTTAATCGAACAAGCCGTTCTCGAAATACCATGGGTACATACCAGACCAACAGACATCCAGACAGACCGACGGACATTTTTTTTTGTTACTTTTTTAGACTCAGGGACTTTGAATTATGTAAAATATAAAAGACATTTAGTCAGTCACTCTTCAGTCACGAAATATTTCAGAAAATGCTGTGACGCGGCCTTGAAATTTTACTCTCATCGCGTCTATAAAAGTTTCCCTTCAAAAGTGTATCGACAAATTGCTGTGCTATCACCGGAAGAGCGTAAGTGGCAATGAGTCTTATGGAGATAGTCAGAAAATTAGCCAATAAATCATATTAAATTGAAGACTGTTATATATGGCACAGGGGCCGTTGGCAATTGACTGTCAGCAACATAGATCATCTCATCCAGTTAAAACGGGAGATTGAAATAAATTTAATAACTGTGCTGAGTTATTAAAAGAGTTATTGTCAACATAGATTATGCTAAGACATAGATTAAGCTGATCTGGTGAAAGTGCTTAAATTACTGTAGAATCATCAAGAAGAAAACTTCGCATTAGAAGTACAACTCGACCCAGATATTGCATTCGCTAAACAGAACTATTAAGCGAAGCGATCAGGATGCGCTGTTGTGTTGTTGAGGAAAATGTCGAAAATTGTAAAAGAGAGCCTTAAGTTCATTAAAATCCGGTCGGCCAATGCAAAGTCTGATTTCACAATAGCGTTAGATTGTCTACATATAGGAATACTAAAATGAAAAATGGCGTCAGTGCTGATCAACTAATCAACTCAACTTGGTGGAATAGACATTTCGACATTTGGATATGCAGCAGATATAACCATAACTGAGTACAAAATGCGTCTAAACAGCAATTTATGCTATAGATTTATAGTTTGCAGAATTTACATTATACAGAAAATTCCAGTATGAACATTTTGAAATGGATATCGTAAGGGTTCGTCGATACTCAGTTTAAACACCACCTGTCGAAAGTCACGAATTATTGAGGGTAGGATATCGAATTTATAATGCAATGGTTGATTACGAGGTGAAACAACAAATAATCTTCCCACGAGAATCCATATTGGTCACAAAATGAATGGGCGACTATCATGTTATAGTCGTTGTTGAAAGAAAGCTATTCCCTTATAGTAGGGTGAAACATTCGGCAACATATGATACGCCCATTATAATGAGTTTTGAGGGCCAAAGTTGAGGATTCATGGGAATTATGGCATCGTCGTCTAGGACATGTAGGTCACGATAGCTTAATGAGATTACGAAATGGTTTTGTGGACGGGATGAGTTTTATTGGTGGTCGACAGGACAAGTGTGAAACTTGTTTAAAGGGGAAACAGACTCGCCTTCCGTTCAAGGACAGCAAATCTCGGGCTACCATAGTACTAGAATTGGTGCACACTGACCTGTGTGGTCCAATGTCAGTTGATTCATTTGGCGGCTCGCGATATTTTGTGACATTCTTGGATGATTTTAGCCGCAAGATTTTTCGTAAATTTCATCAAGAACAAATCAAACACCTTGAATGTTTTCAGGAAGTTCAAATCAGAACAAAAATGCAATGGTACATGTTCCGAAACAAAAGCGCATTTGGAAAAATTACGAGTGGATGTCAGTCGTGATGTCATTTTTCTGGAGGATCAACGCTGTGAAAACAAGGTAATTGATTGTGATGAATTTTCTAATCATTTTTATCCATTCGAAGATGATAGCAATGAAGTGGAGGATGAGGCAATTGTTACAACAGCAAGTTCAGAAGGCGTATCTGGATATCAAAATAGTGAGAATCTAACAGATGAAGATTCAATTGACGTTTCGGGTAGTAATGAACCGTTAAATGAGGAAGTGAACGATGTTTCGTTACAACCGCGTCGTTCATCGAGAGAGCACAAGTCGACGAAAAGTAATGGATGATCCGTTGTCAGTGGAGGGGGCTATGAGCAGCTCAAATGAGTCTCACTGGAAACAGCTATGGAAGAGGAGTATCGTTCGTTAATCGAAAATGAGACAGATTTGCCACCTGATCGTAGAGCAATTCAATGCAAATGGGTTTTCAAGACCAAGTACAACGAGAAAGGAGTGGTAGATCGGTACAAGACTCGTTTGGTAGTGAAGGGTTGTGCTCAGCGTAAGAGCATTGATTATGAGGAGACATTCTCACCCGTAGTTCGTTACTCGTCGACACGGTTTTTGATTGTGGTAGCTGTAAGATACGATTTAGAGATCGATCAGATGGATGCGATTACAGCGTTCCTTCATGGCGATTTAAGCGAGGAAATCTATATGATTCAACCTGAAAAGTTTAGTGATGGATGTCAACGTGTTTGTTGTATGAAGAAGTCGTTATACGGACTCAAGCAGTCCAGTCGTGTATGGAATCAGCGTTTGGACACTGCTTTGAAGAATTTTGACATGAAATGCTCAAATTACGATGCTTGCATTTACTATCTTATAGATGGGGTAGTAAGATGTTGATTGTGGCAGTATATGTTGATGACTTGCTCATTTTTTCCAACGACAAAGTTTTGAAAGCTGATTTGAAGTTGTGTCTACAGAAGCATTTTAAAATGAAAGACATTGGCGAGGCCAAATGTGTGTTGGGCATGCAGATTACGCGAGACCGCAAGTGGGGAACGATTTCGATAAATCAAAGCCAGTATATACAAAAAATACTAGAACGTTTCCAAATGGTCGATTGTAATAGTGTAAGTGTTCCAGCTGATCCAAATCAGAAACTTACTTCAGAAATGTCGCCGAAGAATGAGTCAGATCGCGAATCCATGAAGGATGTGCCATATCAAGAAGCAGTTGGGAGCTTGTTGTTTGCTGCCCAGGTATCACGACCAGATATACAGTTCGCGGTAGGAGCTGTCAGCAGATTCAATAACAATCCAGGCGTTGCTCATTGGTTGGCAGTAAAGCGGATCATGCGATATTTGAAAGGTACAATCGAGATGAAATTGACTTATTCAAAAAATGGAAATGAAGTAGTGCAAGGTTATTGCGATTTAGATTGGGCAAGTGATTCTTTGGCAACGCAAGAGGCTAATAGGTGGCGGGGTATATGTCAGGAGTTGCTAGGGGAAAATAAATGTTCAACCATCATACACTGCGACAACAAAGGAGCGATCCAACTAACGGAGAAGACAGCTTTTTCACCCAGAACAAAGCATATAGATGTTCGTCATCATTTAAATTTGTTTACGTCAACACAAACGAAATGTTAGCAGATAGCCTTACCAAACCGGTGACAGTAGAAAAACACAGGTTCTGTTTAATGGGAGTTAATCTTGAGAAGAGTTGAGTGCTGGAAAATAAGGCTCTAGTGGAGGTGTTGAGTTATTAAGTGTAAGAGAGTCTTTATTTTGTTTTTGTTTTTTATGCTAGCCGCTTGTGGCCTTGTTTTGTCGTTTTACGATTCAATTCTTCTGAGATCAAATACCCCGAATATATATTGATATTAGGATTGAAAATTATGCACATGGGAAAAAGCCCTCATAGAAAAAAACGCACAAGAGAATAGTGCACAAGGAAAAAGGCGCAAGAAAGCAACGCGCAAGAAAAAAATGCAGAAGAAAAAATCGCCCAAGATAAATAACGCACAATTAAAAATAATATTTCAATTGCTCTACCCAATCCAGTTCAACTTTCAGTCTATCAAGAAAACTTAATGGCACTTTGCTTTACACTGCAAGGATGGCAAAACATCATCCTTTAAACTACCGTCGAATGCTGCTACTTGTCATTTGTCAAATAACATATGAAACTCTTGTACAAAAACACAAATGGCGGCATATTTAAAAAATAACCTCTAATTGGAATAGCTGGAAAGGACTAGAACATGTTTCGCTGATTCCACTTCCATCTCACAGAAGCGGCATCCGCTTGGCCTTAAAGTGATACGCGATTCCAGTGTGTCCTGGCACCCACATAAGTGTCAGTTTATTTGAGGCTGCCAATTATTAAAGTAGACAGTCCCATACCAGACTTGACGTAATGGTATATGATTTGAGAGCATTTAAAGTCGTTTGGCTGTCAGAAACAATGTAGATATTGGCGCAGTTTAGGTCTTTCGCTGGGCCTACCTTGGCGCAAAGCTATTTAGTTTGCATTTCTACTTGGAAGACGGTAGCACAGGAACAGTTCTCCCCCCATATATTCATATCCCTGCTCCGTCTTTCGTTTTAGACCCTTCTGTAAACTATACCTTGAACCCTTCTTCAAAGGCCAGCCCAGTCGGTGGCAGTCCAGTTTTGTTGGCATACAGTCGGAAGGTATCTGGTATGGTCGCACTGAAGTTTCTTTCTTTCTACACAGCAGATGCAACGGAGCTAGTCGTAGAGCTGCCTCCATTGCAGCATTCAATATACGCTGAACGTTATTAAGTAAAGTTTGCCCTTGTTTCTCCTCAGTTTTAGGCCAACATGACCATAAGCTTCCGGTTGTAACCTCAAGTTCGTTCATAGGTCTATACTGAACTTTAAGTAACTGTTGCATCCAATTCAGCTTTTAATCCAGGATAACCGCTAGATACTTACTTTCTTTGGAATACTAAACCGTGGTATTGTTTAACGAGGGAGCTCTAAACGCAAGCTTCGTTCCTTTCGTAAAATGTACAATAATCCCTTCCTGGGCACACCAATTCCATACTATTTTAAGTACATCCTGCATGTGATCGAAAATGATTTCATCAAATTTCCTCCTGAATACGATCACCAGATCATACAATTTTGTCAATAACCAATGGCCAAAATAACAGAGACAAAATGCCTCCTTGAGGCACCCCTTTTACGGCTTTAATGGTTACTGACCAACTACCCAATTTGGCTTTAATCTTTCTATATTTCAGCAAGGAACGAATCCACCGCGTTTTGAGAGGTTGAATTACTTTTGCCCCTGTTGCCCTCTTTACATAATGATAGGAGGTATTATAAAAAGCCCTTTGTGTGAGCCTAATTTTGCGATATGCCTTCGACTGCGTGTCTGGACAGCCTCCGCTCTTTGGTATAAAGTCCAAATTTACTCTCCTCCAAAGTTTTGGGATTTAGGTAAAGGCATAGCTCACCCGAAAAATCTAAACCAGGCTGGGGAGAATTTCCTCCATACTTTTCTGTGAAGTGAAATTCTGCATTTCGTCGGCGAAACTCGCTCAAGATTAGCTTTATTCCAGAACTTAAAATTAAATAATTATCGTTTAAAAAGTTAGCCTAGTTCCATTCTAGTTCCGATTCTCGCCAAAATTTCCTAGAATTTTACATTTTGTATAAAAATCTTTAATAAGAAAATTTTCAGCCCAACCCGTTAATCCATTTGAGAGTTGTAGAGAGTAGTTAGACAACAATATAGACCGATTCAACTTTAGATTGGAACATGCTGTGTAAAGTAGCTAGAATTATGATAAGCTACTACTGAATAAACTTTTTAACAAATTTTTACCGATGGGACAAGAATTTATCGAGTTATTCAGGATTTTCATTTAAAAACGGAGGCCGCCTACTTATCCGACTCGAGTGGCCACAAGCTAACTAGACATAAAGTTGCAATAAAAATTAATTTTCATGGGCCTCATTTGGCAAAATGAGGTTAACCATTTACCAAAGGTAAACTATACAATAAAATCACGTTCAATTACACAAAGAATTATTGTGCAAATTCAAAGCAATATTAGCAGTCAAAAAAAAAAAAAAAATCAAAATCCTTTTTTTTTCCTGGCGTTAAGTTCGATGTAAATGTTATACCTAGATCCATAAACGTATCAACATTATCAATAATACCGCCATCCAGGAAAAAAATAAAATTAGCGGGCGTGAATGCACGGGTAAAACGGATTGTTTTACATTTGGAAATGTTTAGGGTCAAATTCTGAGCTGTGCACCACATACTGAAATTATTTAAGTCAGATTGGAAGTCTCTTGCGTCATTGGTGCATGAAATGGTTTTAAAAATTTTAATGTCGTCCGCATAGATGAGGATGTCGGAATAACACAAACAATTCACTACGTCATTGATGAATAGTATGAAAAGCATAGGACCCAAATGACTACCTTGAGGCACTCCCGAAGTGACATTAATAACTCTGGATGTGAAACGACCAATCTTAACTATCTGAGTTCTGGAATCAAGATAAGATCTGATCCAGTCCAGTGGGAGGAAACTACAATGCAAGGAATCAAGTTTCTTCAACAGCAAGTCATGATCAATCTTATCAAAGACCTTACAGAAATCCGAGTACACAACTTGCACAGTTTTACCTCTATGTAAGGCATTAGAGCAACAATTTGTAAGCAAGACTAAATTAGTAACAGTTGATCTGCCTGGAAAGAAACCATGCTGTTTAGGAGAGGTAAAGGTTTTCACGTGAAAGAATAATTGATCTTTAACAAGTTTCTCAAATAACTTGGGTAAGACTGAAATTATACAAATACCCCTATAGTTCTTAATATTACCACGAATCCCGGATTTGAAAATAGGTTTAATAAGCGATCGCTTCTAAAGAGTGGGGAAATATCCCTCTCTTAGACTTCTATTAAATAGAAAGCACACCGGAGCGACAATTGCGTTACCGGTCAATTTTAAAAATATAGGCGGTAACGAATCAAAGCCGGCACTATGGTTAATGTCAAGATTTGACAATTCCGATAAGATTGTATCAGTTTCCAAACGAAACATTGAAAATTTCTTATTACTCGTGACATTATTCAAGCTGCAGAGATTAGAACCTGAATCTGGATTATAAACGCTCTCAAAGAAATCAGCAAACAAATTAACCTTATCTAGAATGTTATCACAGAATCGGTCTTGCAAATACATTGTGGAAGGGTAACCATCAGATTTTCTTTTATAGTTAACAAAATGCCAAAAGTGATTGGATTTCGATTTAATTTGTGATTCCACCTCCAAAACATAATTACTGTAAAGAAATCGGTTAAGAAATATATACTTTTTTCGTAAAACCTTAAATGAGTTGTAATTTACTGTATTCGGAGACAGTTTATAACGTTTATGAGCCTTATCCTTTCTATTTTTTAAATTTATCAATTCATTGTTATACCACGGTTCCTTCTTGGCGCCTGAAACTACCAATCTAGGAATGAATGTTTCAATGGCCATTTGAACAATATTATAAAATTCGTTCAACATATCGTCTATATTATTACTATTATAAAATGAAGACCAATTATACCCATCAAGAATTGCACTTAAAGAAACATAATCACCCATTTTAAAGTTATAGATGACAGAGTCGGTATATTATTTTCGATTAATTCACTGTATTCAAACAAGACTGAAATATTTAGCGGCAAATGATGAATACTTGAAGATCCAGCTAAACCATCACAGGTTGTGACGGTCATCTCATGATCAATTGGCACAAAGGCTAGGTCTAACACGTTGTTACTGCAATTCTTCACATTGATACATTGTTTCAGTCCCAACGAAAATATTTCAGATATGAACTTTTCCACATATTCGTTCATGTTTATGGGAGTTAAATTGTTATCCATATACTCCCATCAACACCTGGCAAGTTAAAATCACCAAAGATAAAAAAGCGGTCCTCAGGTTGAAGAAGTGCAGTAATATTAAGTTTCACGGTGTCCAAAAACATATCATAAACCGCGACGCTTGAATGACATGGTATATATGTGACACAAATGATCAGCGAGTATGAATGGAACCGTAAGCGCACAGCAACAACTTCAGTACCGCAGTTGGTGAACGTTATCGGCATAGATGAGTATTTGTTAGAGACGGCTATCTTTACACCACCCCCCACGGCATAAGTGTCCTGCTGTAGATGTCTGTCTCTCCGATAAACTGCATAAGTTGGTGCAAAATACTCCTCGGTTCTGTAATGGGCAGTCAACCACGTTTCCGTGATGCAAATAATGTCGTAATTCGCCTCCAAAATTGACAGATATAGAGACTTAGATTTAGTTCGAATGCCGGTCGAATTATGTTAATATATATTTAAGAATGAATAAGGCTGGGGATTTGTTCCGCAGTTGAGAGGCTTAAAAGATGGTGTGGCAACGCGCAGATGTTATTGTTTGGTTGGGAATGCTACACCAGTCCGGTTTTTTGCCACACGTGGATAGCTGGTAAATGGCCGAATTATTACCCGAAGTGGCCAAGCCTCAGAATTATTGAGCATATTGTTAACATTCATTTGGGGAATTGCCATTTAATTCAAAATATTTGAGAAACCGCCGTCTCTTATCAATTTAAATCAAATAAATTTTACCCCATCGTTGGAGTAAAATATGTTCGTATAAAATTATGAATAAATATTCAATAAAAGGATATACAATATATGGTACATAATGGATTTTTTAAATGTTCTCCTGAAGAGGAAAAATATTGACGTTTTCAGCCCCATACTTGGATCTTTAGGATTTGAATTCAACTTTGACTTCAATTTCCAGTTCGAATTTGACTAAAGCATTAACCAAAATCTATTTTCCCTGTTATCAGAAAAAAATGAGGTGAATCTTGGAGTATTTTAGGAAATTAAGCCTGGTCAAAAACCATTTATCCCGAAGACCACTTAAAAAAATGGAGGTGTGGCCAACACACGACTTTCTTTTACGAACAGAGAATTTTGAGAAATTTTAATTTTTTTTTATAATTTTTTAAATTTTTTTTTTTAATTTTTTAATTTTTTTTTAATTTTTTTTTTTTTAATTTTATTTGTTTTTAATTTTTGGAAACATTTTGTTTTTGGTAGTTTTTTGTAAACCTTATACTTTTTAAGTTATTTGCAAAATAAATTTTCTGGACCAAGGGAGTGGCCACTTCCGGTTAGCCGATTTGGAGTAAAATTCACTGGGACCTCCCAATTTATCAAAAAAGCTAAAATCTGAAGTTTCAGTTCGATTGGTTAAACCATCTGGGCTGTAGAGAGGACACAGACAGACTGACAGACTGACAGACGGACAGACTGACAGACTGACAGACTGACAGACTGACAGACTGACAGACAGACACCATTTCGAAACCCACTTTTTCGGACTCAGGGGACCTCAAAACAGATAAATCACTAAAAATATCAAGGTCCAAAATTTTCATGATTACTATACTTTATTTTACTAGAGTAAAAGAAAGTAAAAATGAATTGAAAAACTGCAGATTACCTAAATCGAGAATGCTTGCAGTACTAATATGAAAGATGGGTGGGCCCAAGAATTATGTACTATACAACAACAAGAAATATGGTTAATCGGTCACCGACATTCCATTGTACCGAAAATATTTATTTTATTTTCGCTGTAATGAAACCCCAAAAAATCACTGTTTTTATTATTAATTTGCATTGCGAATTTTTCAGAACAATCAGAACCAAAATCCATAATCGATATACATATAAAAAATAAAAAATTGTAAACCTTAATCGCTTCTAAAATCTAGAGGGGGCTATTTGTGAATTCGATTGGAAAGTAAACGACTCTTCGAAGTATAAGATTCTTGTTTGATTTAAATAAGAAACGAACAAATCTGATTCAATTAAAATAAGAATCCCATACTTCAAAGACTCGAATACGTTCGAATCGAATTCGTTATAATTTAATCGCAGCCTGTCAAGAGTATTGTATGTTACCTCTCATTGGAAAACGAATATTCTGATGCCACCGCGCGATATACAAGTGTTTCCTGTAGTTTAATAAAAATAAAAATCTAACAATTTAATTCCAATTAGAATTATCATCATCGTTCAAACACGCACACGTACAAAATTATTTATCGTTCCAAGAAATAGCCCAACAAGAGATTCAATATACTTTCGACCCACATGCATATTCCCAAAAGATGTTTCGCATTCAATTAAATTTGAAGGATGTTATTCAATATCATCTCTGTATGAATAGATATAGGTGAATGTGAAGCTTAATCATAATTAAAAATACTTCAACAGAATTGGTTAGTTAGGTGCTGTTGAAAAGGAAATTAAGTTAAATTCGTCGAATATAGCACATAGCATTTCCCTTTAAGGATTATATTTCGAGAGAGAGAGAAGGATACAAGTTGTATAAACAGAAATATTAATTTTTTAAGGCTTATCTAGGATTAATATTTAGAGTATATAGGTATTCCGATTTTTTGGTTATTTTTTGTATTTATGGTCCGCTTCAACCAGAATCTCTCAAGTCAGAAAAAAAAAAAGAAATTAGAATTTACCATGGAAACTATTTATGCAGAAAAGATGATGAAAATATTTTTGCTATCATAAAATTGCTATTTTATGTACGTAATAAAATTTTGTTGTTTAAGTATCTACAACGTTTAGAACTTTTTATTTTATTTTTTTGTACGAAAAATGGACAGAATGAAAAATTGTAGACGAACGAGGTGTGACTAAGCTTATCTCGTCATAGTACGATCCCAAATTTTATGATCGAAATTTAAAAGTTGAGGGATTAATTTAAAAATCTACCGCTTAGTGAAAATTTATTGTTGCGTACACAAATTTTAAATTTTTTTTTTATACACCCATCGTATACCTATAAACCTGAGCTCGTTTTGCATTAGAAAAATGTTTGAAAATTACATGAAATAATTGTGTTACATTATACCGCGATTTAAAGTTTCTTTTTTGTTGTTATTGCAAAAATGTATTCTAAAAGTTACAAAAAAAAAACTTCATTATCATATCAGTTACTTTGCATAATGTTTTGTCTAGAATAAAAAATTTCTTATCAATGTTCGAAAACAATGTAACGATTTTTTTTATTTTATTAAATCAAAAAAGGTGAAACTTGGAATGTGTATGTGTTTGCAAATTTTATTCTTTTCAAAACTTCTTAAGAATTTAACATAACAAGATACCGTCCATAAAACTAAAAATTGGAGATACTTATCTAAAATATCAGCGGGTGGTGACGATACAATAATAATTATAGCAACGTGTGCGGCTAACTAAAAATCTATTTTATACATACTTTGTGAACTGTATATCGTATTTTTCACAATTTTATAAGTCAATTAAACTTGGTATGTATATCTCGGTTGAAGTACTTGTTCAACAAAGTTAAAAAAAACAGATTTTAATCATGACTAAATTAATTCAATAAAAAACCGGAAAAAAATTAACACTCGGTTTTTTTTACAATATTTGATGAACCGTAGTGATGAAATGCCAAACAAACTAAAATGGAATCTGGTATACGATGTGTAGCCAATTGAATATAAATAAGGTATAAAAAAATGTGCTAAATATTAAAACGTTAAACAACCCGCGATGGATAATGATCGAGCGTGGCCTAGCACAAATGTTAATTGGTTTCAGAAATTGGTTATGCTATGGGGGAACGTTATGTTGTAATTTGACAATACTGGTATATGGATATCCTCAATGATGCGACGGAGTCATATATGATCGAATCAACACGTGCTGTTCCCACAATATTGCCTCAGAAAATCGGTGGCAAACACAATTAAAAGATCCGACAATGTATCTTTAAAACATTTATATTTATTCAATTTATTGATTAAAGTTTCGACAATTCAGTTTATGTTATATAATATATGTGGTAATACACTGAAATGAACAATTCTAATTTTCACGATTATTTCTTCGCAATAATATTATAATTTATTTTAATTTAATTATAAACTCTGAGATTAAAACAAAAAAAAGTGGATTTCTTTTTTGCAACCTTCTACATTAACTTTTGCACATGTAATAATTTTTCAACAAGCCGGATACTCAAAACCGAACAAGAAACGACAATTTTTTTAACGACAATCGACAGCGTGTTGCCCGATTTATGCCCAACAATCAAAAACCACAGTTTACCGATTTTGACCGATATATGCCCTACAGCCACAGTACTCCCCCTACCAGAGATCCTGTACACTGAAAAAAATATAGTGCATTTTATTTACGAATGGTGTTCATTAACCATAATTCGTACTATTAATGTAAAAATTACTATATTTACGTAAAAAAACAACATTTAGAAAAATTCATGAAAATTTGTCCGTTAAAAGTACGAATCACGGTTCATAAACTAAAAAATGGTTTAGTTTATTGTACTATACGTATATTACATTCACATGTTATGTGCGTATTAATGTAACTTGCATGATTTTATTAAGAAAAAAACATATTTATGAACAGTTCATAATATTTATGAACTATGATAAAAATTTATTTTAAATACTTATTGTTCATCATATTAACGAAAGTGGCGCTATAATGCTTGAATATTATGAATAAATTCATATGCGTAACGATTCCATTACGTTTCTATTTGTCCGAAAAGATCAAATTTCATAACTACATAATGTATTTAATGATTGGATGAATCTATTCTAGCATCGACGAAAATTACGTAAAGTTGGATCATAATTGGGACAACGAAAATAATAAATTGCACTCGCTTTATCATTAACTAACATCGTACGGCTTGAAAGGACCATTTTAAATACATAGTTTGAAAAATCGTGAGACATTAAAATAATTTTTGTGTGTTGAAAATTAGGTATACCATATATGATATGTTATGTCCATGTTTTCATTTTAATAAGAACTTAAATAAAATCATCGCTTTTGTGATTCGATGATTAATTCTTATTTCGTGAAATTAAAATGAAAACACGTTTATGTGAAAAACCCTAAAATTCATTGTTTAAATAATGTGTAAGTTTATAATTTATGTGATTTATTATTGTGTTAATAATACATCTGCTTTATTATAGTGCGCTTGTAAGAAAATGTCTACTATTCCAAATTTTGCCGATCCTGCAAATCGAGATATTTCAGCAACACTTGCGGAGAAAATCATGAACTAATCTCGCTTTGGAGTACCTATTTGGTCAGATCAGGTAACAAACATAAGCAAATAAAAGTACCTATATGTGATTTTAAATTTAATTTATTGATTTTACAGAATAGCAAATTACTATCGAATTTCAAGAGGAAAATGAGAGAAATCAATAAATTCGAGTGAAACTTTCAACATGGCGTTTATTAATCCTATTATAGTTTTTAATTATTAATTATGTTTATTTTAAAATTAAAGTTTATTTTTATGAGATTAAATTGATAACATTTTAAAAAATAAAGAAATTACAAAACGAAATTTTAAGTTTTTTATTTCTTTACAACTATGCTGTATAGATTTTACGAATTTAGTCATCAAACAACCCAAAAATGTACATTCTTACAATGAACCACTATATATAAATAATATGTAATTTTGATTATCAATTATGAACCCTTTCCTGCATTTTATGAATTATTTTTAATATATTTATGAAAATAATCATCATATTTGTGAATTATTCATAACCACTGAGCACTCCATTCTTCATACATACGAATAATGAATTTCTAACTTGTAAATGTATGAATTTTTTCGTTAATGTGATTTACTATTTCATTAGTATTATGAAAAAATCATCTTTCTTCTATTTCTTACGTTAATAATAAGAAGTTATTCATCCACAAATGCTATTAGTTGCATTAAAATTATAACGTTTTTCGTATCTTATATGAATCGAATCATAAATACTACAACGTAAGTAGTCTAAATTAAAATAAAAATGTTATCTGTTTCACTATATTAACGTATGATTTTCTTCTATTAACGAAGGGTCATATCGGCTCAGTTTTAATGAATTTTTCTTGCAGTTAATGCAGTTTTTGTCTACATTGATGCAGGATTTTTTTCAGTGTATGGGTGAGCGAATCTCGAAATCGAGCAGGTAGTCTGGTTATTCTGCCAGTACGCGTTACCGCAGGCTCTTCATTGCCGATCCCACTAAACAGCTCTGTTGAATTGTCGCCGTTTGGTTTCTCACATATCGAATATTTTAAAATGAACTTTGGTGTCTCATTATTACCTGTCTTATTTGGGATCTGTGTGTGTACCGGTTTAGTATTGAAAGTTACCGTATTACTATATGAACAGGTTGAAATTTCGATGTAGCCGTATCCGAATTTAAATTATTTTGGTTGTGGTATCAATGAGGTTGATAATATTTCAGAACCCTCTACAAAACATGGTTTAAAACGATCTATTGATATTCGTACCTGCTTGCCTTTAATGCTTATTACAAAATTTTTCTCCGCTCGACTGATCACCAAATATGGACCATCATATGATAGCTGTAAAGATTTACGCACCATATCTGCACGTACCAGAACATGAGAACATGTATTTAGTGCTTTAAAAATAAACCCACGTTGTGGGCGCAGTTCTTTAAAGTGTTCTCTAAGAGAAATAACGAAATCTGACTGTAACTTAAGAACTTTTGTCTCTTCAACAAGTTGTGCCGGAATGCGTATCGACGTACAGTTCAGCAGACGTTGTCTCAAAATCTTCGTCAAATGCTGTCCGAAGTCCCAACAAAATTGTGGGAATCGACCGTGTCCAATCTGGCATATTACTGCTCATAATTGCGGCCTTTAGTGTTCTGTGCCATCGTTCGATAAATCCGTTAGATTAATAATTTTGATAATTTTGAAAACAATTCAGACTCAAACTGAGAACCTTGGTTTGTCACAATAGATTCTGGGACTCCAAATCGAGCTACCCAACCACTCAGTACAGCCAGGGCTACCATTTCGGCTCGAATGTCTGCGATAGGTATTGCCTCTGGCCAACGAGTGAACCTATATATCATTGTCCCGCAGTAACGATGACCATCAGAGGAAGGAAGGGGTCCGATTATATCCAAATGAATTTATGTAAACCTATGTGATACTAGAAAAAGAAGAAATGTGATACTAGAAAGGAGAAATTTCCTAATTCGCTTTTAGTATGCCTGGTAACCTTTGACTTTTGGCAATTTAAACAACACTGTGCCATTTTACGTACATCTGTGTTAATTGATTTCCAAATGAATTGCTGAGTGATCAGTTTAACAGATGCGGAAATTCCCGGACAAGCTAAATTAGCTATTTTCCTAAACTCGCTAGGTATGTACTGTTAACGCCCGTTGAGGTTTAACAAATTATACTTTTTACCGAACCGGACATCGGAACCTTTCCATGAGGACCTTTAACTCTCAATCGTCTTGTTGTGCATCGGCGATCCGTCCGTAATCGATGGTCGCTGGTATTGAAATTTCATCGATCCGTGATAATGTGTCGGCCACAACATTCTCTATCCTGCCACATGACGAATATCGGTGGTAAACTGCCCGATAAAATCTAACTGACGGAATTGTCTTGGGGAAGCTTTAGCCCGATTTTGCTTAAATGCAAAAATTAATGGTTTATGATCTGTATATATTGTAAATATTCGTCCTTCTAACAGGTATCGAAAATGTTTTACCGCAGAATATGTAGCCAGTAATTCGTGATCATATGCGCTATAACGCTGCTGCGTGTCCGCCAGTCTCACGGAATAGAAAACAAGCGGTTGCCAAACTTCCGAAACTTTTTGTTGCACAACCACCCCCACTAGCAAGCTGCGCTTCTGGATTGGGGTGCACCAATAGAGTGGATTTTGCCAACTGTTTTTTGCCGTAATTAAATGCTTCTGTGGCTTCGACTGTCCAATTTATTTTGCGTTTGTCATTCCTCTTACTACCTTTTAGGTAGTCATTGAGTAGCGCTTGATTACCTCCGGCATATGTGGAATGAATCGTCTATAAAAATTCAGCATTCCGAGAAATCGCCTGAGCTGCTTAATTGTTTCTGGCCGCTCAAATTTATTTATGGCTTCGACCCTTTTCACTATTGGTTTAATACCCTGTGCATTTAGCGTGTTTCCGAGAAAATCTATTTCATTCTTAGCGAATACACATTTATCTTAGTTAATCACATATCGTTGAAATATGATTTTCAGGTGATCTCGATGTTCTTCACGGGTACGCGATGCGATCAACAAGTTATCGATATAAACAAAACAAATATTTAATCCTCTTAAGATGGCATGCATGAAACGTTGGAAGGACGGCGCAACGTTTTGCAAACCAAACGTCATTTTAGTAAACTCAAAGAGTCCGAATGGCGTTGTAATCGCCGTTTTAGGAATATCGCTAGCCTTTATAGGTATTTGATGGTATGCGCGTACCAGGTCTATTGTTGTGAAAACCATACATCCGTCTAATTGTAACGAAAAATCCTGCAAATGAGGAATTGGATATTTGTCTGGTTGAGTTACGTTATTAAGCGCCCTATAGTCACCGCACGGTCTCCAATCTCCATTTTTCTTAGCTACTAGATGGAGTGGACTCGACCATGTACTGCTAGAGGGTCTACAAATACCCTGGGATTACATAAACTCGAATTCCTTCTTCGCAATGTTTAGTTTTTCAGGTGAAAGGCGTCTTGTTTTAACGGATACCGGTGGCCCACGTGTCACTATACCGGCTAAGAAAGTCAGCTCCGATTATGGCCACTGTGACATCAGTAATAACAAAAGTTAAAAAAAATTTTCGCCTGAGTCCTAAATCCAGTTGAATTGTTTTATTCCCATATGTGTCAGCCTTGGTTGCGTTAGCTGCATACAACGAAAAATCCGATTTTCCTCGAGATTTATCTTTTTTGTGTACGGGAGTACTGATATTTCTGCGCCGGTGTCAATCAGATATTTACTGTGGGAAGACTTATCATAAATTATAAGGCGACATTGGTTTTGAGTGTCATGACACGCCGCCAAATGTGATGACATTACTAATTTTTTGAATCATATTTGGTGGAGTCGTAAAACTTACAACTGTGCACGCATTTTTTTGCTTTCTCGTCAAAATGATAATGGTACCAGCAAATTCCGTCCTTAACCGATGTGTGCGTACGCGATCTAGAACTAGATCTTTGGCGATAACGCGAATTCTGATTTGGGGAGTTGCTTCGATTACGGCTAAAGTGTCCTGATTGCTTCAATGCATGGGTTAATTCATTAATTTGGGCCTGTAAATTCAGATTCCAACTTTCCAATCTCTCTAAATCCGATTGTACCAGATTCGTTGTCCGAATCATTGAATCTGCGTTCTGTTCACTTTTAGTGTTACAGGTAACCTCCATTATTTTATTCTCGGTACACGCTTCCAATACTCTATCGGCCAATTGTGCAACCTCCTTCAATCACTGGAGTGTTTCCGCCGAAAAAGCATTCACAGTTGTAGCCTGCATTTCTCGCAGAAGTTGCGAAGGTTTCTTATCCACAAGATCCATCTCATTTAGCACTTTACAAATTCTGGCCGTCGATGACTCTCCTAGTCTCATTATTAAGGCCTGCTTTAGGACGTCATATGGATTTGTAGAAGGAATATGTTTAACAATATCTGGCACCATTCGAGCCAATTTCGGTGTTAATACTCCCAGCACTGTGTAATATTTAGTCTTTTGAGCGGTGATACGAGAATTTGTAAATTGAGCCTCGAGCGTACTGAACCATAAATCCAATTCATCAGTTCAAATTGGGGAAGGTTGGGTGCAACCAAGTTAATGTGTGTAGGCGCCGAATCATTTTAAGGGGATCGCAATTGGTCAGTTATTGGAGCCTTATTTTTTTGACCGTCCTGCTACAGGTCACTACCGGGTAAACGTTTTATTTCAGGATGCCAATGTGTTGCCAGCATTTGTGACATCATGTCACTAATCAATGACTTAACCTGCTTAATATCGATCAACTGTGTCTGTGTCGGCAACTCGGTCTCGCCTTTATTACTACACAACCCGCACAAAATTCTCGACAATACTCTACACGAAAACAAAACTATCTCGACAGAACAAAAATATACATACTATAAATGTGTAACACCGAGTACGATTATGATGAAAATTAAAATTACTCACCTGATCTCAATTCCAGTGTAATTACATTACATGTGACATTATGTAATAGATACAATATAATTTTTAAATTCAACAGTAATTATAATTATAGTTGGTTTGTCCCAATTGATCCTACTTGCAATGATGGAATTTATCGCGAGTATGTTACTGCCTTATTTGGCCTTATACTCGGAAACTCAAAACCGAACAAGAAACGACAATTTTTTTTAACGACAATCGACAGCGTGCTGCCCGATTTATGCCCAAAAATCACAAACCACAGTTTACCGATTTTGACCGATATATGCCCTACAGCCACAATGCACGATCCAATAAGAAATGATTTGAATGTTTTTAATTTGCTCTCATTTGCTTAAGATAAGAAATAAATTTAGAAAATTTTCCTACTTGGAAGTTCGAGGAATTCGGGAATTTAAAATAAAATAATTTCAAACTAAAATATCGGAGAACCTCAGGGACGATCTCAAAATTTAAATTAAATTATTCTAAATTTTCAACAATATCTAAATCAAAATTCTAACTTCTAAAAAATGTAGCTGAATTTTGAGAATGCCAAATCTAAAAATGTTCACCCTTAAGCTTAAGTTTTATTCTAGATTCTGTTGTTCAATTTTGATGATTTAAAATTTTATTCATTACTACTTAATTTGCATTAATCATTTAAGAGGTAAAGACTTATTTAAAGTTATTGAACCTGAAATTATAGATTTCAATATTTATTCCTGCTTGTCAATTAAAATATTTTATATCCAAAATTTTTAATATCAAACTTTAATTTTAAAGTTAAAATCAAACTTTAATTTTAAAGTTAAAAGCAAAATTCTAAAATTTTCATAAAATTAAAATAGTTTGGAATATTTAAAGTTCGGCACAAATTTCGTTTTCAACAAAAACTTTTCACAAATCATTTTACAGTTATGCACTTTAGAAGGGCTATCCCACCAAACTTCGTGGAAGAAATAGTTAATCCTGATGGAGATCAATGGGCATGACCAGGGCCATTATCGAAATGAGTTTCTAAATAGAAATGATTCAAAAACATAGAGAGCTCTCAGTTTTAGAACATTTTCAAAATCTAGTAATTTTCGTAACACAAGGGCCTAGCCAGACCCCATATAGTTTACATAAAATTATATCTTTATAAAATAAAACTATAACTATTATATTATTGTGCGAAACAAAAAAAAAACTGTTAATTAAAATATTTTTTATTGTGATTGTCAAAATCTACTCGTAAAGTCCAAAATGAGTGTGTGTAAAATATGTGATAAAAAAAAAATCGCGATAATGACAAAGTAAAGTGCCAAGGTTGTCTAACTCTATTTCACTCAAGCTGTGTAGGTTTGTCTCAAAAAGAAAATTCCAGTTACTCTATTAAGCAACTTCCAGTGTGGAATTGTGTAGAGTGTAAAAGCAAGGCATAAACAACAAAATCTTCGCCAATAGAGTCGAATGTCGAAAATGTATCAACACCTATAGAAAAAAATTGTTCACAAATAGCAACGGATGGTAATTCCGTCAACTTTGACGTTGATTTTACCGATAGTGTTGCATCGTTCAAATTTATATATGAACAATTAAAAATAAATGAAACAACCTTCACAAAGCGATTCGACAACATCGAAATACTCTTCAACAAACTGGATGAGTTACAGCTGGAAAACCTAATCTTAAAAAAAATGTAGCTGTACTAGAATGGCACATCGATAGTATCGACCAAAACAATAGAAATAATTTATTGGAGATAATTGGAATGCCTGACTCATTGATACAAAAGGTAATCGTCAAATTTAAAGATCATATCGTTCGTGATTCAGTGTTGGCAGCTAAGAGGAAGAAGCGATTATCCAGTTACTTACTGTCTTGGAATATCACCTTCATCAAATATTTTCATCAACGAAAATTTGACCAAAATTAGGAATCAACTATATGCTGAAGCTAGAAAATTAAAAAAGTTGAATAAGTTTAAATATTTATGGATCCGCAATGGAAATATTCTGGTAAGTAAAACTGAAGGTTCGCTTGCCAAATTAATTAAATCACTATCTGACCTGGCCGAATTTTAAGTATTGTTTATATTTGTAATGTTATTTGTTGATTTTTAGTTAATAAACATAATAATAATGAAATAAGTACGGGTTTTTCTAAATTTTATATGATACCTTTTAATATAAGAAGTATGCGGTCAAATTTTAATTCGCTTTTGGTGAATTTGTCTAGCTTTTCTATTGTTCCAGACATAATATTCTTAACCGAAATCTGGATCAATGAAATTGAGGCACCTTTATATAAAATTCCAGGTTACACGTTTTTTATTTGTGGTAACGTTAAATCGCGAGCGGGAGGTGTTGCGTCGTTTGTTAAGAATAATTTCACGTTAAATTCTTTTAACTATAATACTTTAATGGCTGATTGTATGGAAATAAATATTTCTATGTGTGGCATTTTGGCCAATTGTTTGTGTTTTTATCGACATCATTGCCATTCAATTGAAAACTATTTGAATGAAATAATTCCGATTTTAAATAAGCATCGCAATTTAAAGAATTTTCTTTTGATTGGTGATATGAATATAGATATATTAGCATCAAATTGTGCAATCGATAATTATATGATGACAATGTCATCATATGGGCTCAATTCTTTGATCAATGAACATACGCGTATAGTCAATGTGAGTTCTTCTTGTATTGATCATGCATATAATCGTTTTCGTTCTAAACATATTTCAATCAGTGGAGGCTTAGCAAACCTTCAGGTGTCAGATCACATTGTCTCTTACAAAATCAAGCGTGGGTTGACGTGTTTTCAACGATAAGCGTAAACGATTCGATGGACAGTTTTGTAAAAATATTTCAAGCCTGTCTAGAGAGTTGTAAATCTCAAAAGAAAAACAATCCTATGTACAATAAAATGGCGTCATGGATGTCTTATGATTTATATTTAAAGGTCAATTTGAAAAATAAGTTGTACAAAAAGCTTATTAAGCATCCTACTAACTCCAAACTAGTTGCTCGTTTCAAACGTATTAAAGTAAATTAAACTGCAAGAATTAAAAGTGAACGTGCAAGTTACTATCGAAATCTTTTTAAAAATTATTCGAAAGATAGCAAAAAACAATGACAATTAGTTAATGCAATAATTGGTGAGGAAACTGGTACTAAAAAAGAAATTTCTTTCATATTTGATGATCACGGAAATTTAACTACCAACCCTATGGATATCTGCAACTTATTAAATAGTCATTTCATTAGTACCTCCAATAGAGCAGTAAAGAAACGTATACAAGACACTCGTTCACCTGCCGTGAACTGTTATGTTAAATGGCAAATGAATCGTTTCGATTCAATGAAATCACTCCTGAGGAATTACTTTGCACTATATCTGATTTAAACAATAAGAAATCTATTAACAAACTATTTTAAAACAAACGGCTCTGAGTATTGTCTACATTTAATCGTAGTGTGATTTATGGTTTCCCGATGTTTTAAAATTTGCTAAAGTTATTCCACTATAAGATAATAGGTTACATATGACGAATTATCGCCCAATTTCTCAATTATCAATTTTTTCAAAAGTTTTTGAAAAGTTGATAAAAAGTCGAATGATATCTTACTTAGATAATCTAAATTTTCTGAGTGGCTGTCAATACGGATGATTTAGAAGGGGTCGGACTACTGAGGACGAGCTTTTAGCGTTTTTGTCTCCTATATATAATTCATTAAATAATCGTAAGATAGTTGGAGTTCTGTTTCTTGACATATCTAAAGCATTTGATACTGTCAACCATGGACTATTATTGAATAAATTATGGCGAATCGAATTTAGGGGATTTATGTATAACTGGCTAAAATCTTACTTACAAAACAGATTTCAGCATGTACAAATAGGTGTTCATACCAGCTGATTCAATAAACTTCTCTCTGGGGTACCTCAAGCCTCTTTTCTTGGACCTCTGCTTTTCCTAATTTATATAAATTCATTTTTTGATTTAGATTTATGTGGTAAAGTTGTGGCATTTGCAGATGACCTTGCTTTAACTTACTGTGTAGATAGTTTGAACGAGCTTGAACGCCAAATGAATATTGATTTGGTTAAATCTCGTAGCTGGTTTACAAATCATCAAATGAATTTAAGTAGTAAATCAAGAGGAATGTTATTTAATGTAGGGTTCAAAAACTTTAGAAGTTTAAACGTGTATTATCATAATGAAGATTGTACTGAGTTAAGAAATTTTACCAATTGTCTAAAATTGGAATTTGTCCAAGAATTTAAATATCTTGGAATTACCATTGACTCAAAATTGAATTTTAAACCGCATATTAAAAATGTTAAAAATTACTTGAATTTGGTACTAACGAAGTTGTATTTTCTTCGACCGATTTGTCCGATGGACGTAACACTTAAGATTTATTATAGTATTTGCAACTATAGTATGGTTTAGTTGTTTATGGTGGAACATACATTACTAATATAAAACCTCTAATAATAGCACAAAAATTCGCTTTACGAATTATCTACAATAAAAAACGTACTGTTCATAGCTTGCCTATATTTCGAATGAGCACAGTTTTGCCTCTTAGATATTTATATGTCTATAAGGTTTTGAAGCTTTTCTTCTTACGTAGTGGACAGGAAATAGTTAAGATTCATTTATATGGCTTACGTAACAATGTTATTTACTTTATTCCTTTCACCCGTAAGGAGTACTACAGGCATTATTATTTGTCAAGAGCTCCAACATTCTATAAAAATTTACCACAAGCTTTACAAAATGTACAATCAATCAGGCGTTTTTGTGTTTTGTTAAAGGAATGGCTTTTGTTACAGGAGGATATTGAAAGTTTGTTTCAAGTTTATCAGTAAAACTATCTGTTTTCGAAATTTTTCGTTACTGCAGAGAAGAAAAACCTTTTCTTTTTTTAATAAATTAATTAATAATTAGTGAATGAAGATTTTTATTTTTCTCCCCTTCATTATTATAATTGTTAAATTCTAGAATTGAGGGTGATTCAATATAGGCAAATTCTTGTCTTGGAATTACCTACCTTAATTCGACAAAAATGTTTATTTGTTACTTTTTTATTATGTTAATGAATGTATGTATGTATTTATATTGAAGTTTGAAATGGTATGAAAAAAATATAAGCAACCTTCAGAATTTTTTTCCGTAGAATACATATATGGTATTTAAATATATTGTTATTGTTTCTAAAATAATTTAAATATTATATTATTATTATCAATACTATGTTATTTTGTTAAATTTAAAGTTTTTGTCGAAATAAAGTGTTATAAAAAAAAAAAATTATCTATGTCTTCAAACGGCATTCATACGATGTTACTTGTAATTTACATATGTGTACGTCTTGAAGGACTGACTGCATCGACCGACGGGTGGGATAGAACTTCCCAGTCCTGCCCTTCTAGGTAGGTTTTGATGACTCTTCCAGTATATGTAGTTTTGCGGTATTATTCTGCAAAATCAGTTTATTGTGTCTATTCTCCAATTCTGGTCGATTATCTTGAACAGCTCGCTTCAAACGTATTAAGTGCCATCGGTAGACTTCACCATTAATAGTTTCAGAAGGTTTCAGTAGCTCGTAATATACAACGCCTTTCATATCCCACCAAATTCAGAGCATAACCTTATCACAATGAACATTTCGCTTTGGCTGTGATAAACCAGCTTCACCAGGCTTTACCCAAGCTTTTTTAACCCTTTCTTTGTTCTCTTTGAAGAAGCATTTCAGAAGATATTTTTCGATATTCCATCTGCCATTCTGTTAATTCATGTGGTATCCAATTCCAAAACTTTTGAACCATCGCCATTCCATGTAGATGTCTAGTGACAACGGATTGATCAATATTCAATGCTTCTGCTAAATCTTGTTGCGTTTGTGTGTTGCCTTCATCCAATTCCAATTTTTCATCTTCAAATTTTTTTCGGTCTACTTTTACATTGTGCGTTTTCAACATCGAATAAACCTTCTTCAAATTGCCTAAACCACCTTCTACAAAGGCAGTCAGAAAAATCATGTTCACCGTAAGTTTCTGCAAGTAAACAATGACTTTTAGCATCGTTTTTCTTTATAGTAAAAAAAAATATGACAAAACTTCCCGCAAATGACGAATAAAAAACTGGGTTGTTTATATTTTAACCAACTGTCATATACTACGTTTTGAAGGTTATGAAAAGACATACAATACATATAAGCGCAGCCAACTAAAATTCTCAATTGTTTTGTATTGACAACACAGGGCGACATTATCATAAAACTTTAAATCGAAATGTGTCTCCGTGGAAAACGGCAAACCCGCATTTTAAACCTTAAAATCCAATTTTTGACAAAATTATTTTGATAATGCAATAAGTAGTACCACCTTATTCTTAGAAAATTTAATTAAAATTTGTTTAATTTCATTCAAAATACTTCGATTTTAAATTTTATCGGTAGTCAAGCTAAAATCCGTCCGTCAAAATATAACTCGTTGCTGCGTTTTAATCGACATGAAAATTATGTACGTAGTTTTATACGTTTCCACGTATAACCAAGTTTGATAGTCGATCGTACCTATGGAACGTACTTAGGGTTTGAATAAAGTTACGTGGTTTTGAGTCTTAACATTTAGTTTTCGGTGATTAGTTTATATGGCAAATGATTTAGGTGGTTTGGCGTATATTGGAGGGGGGGGGGGGGGGCACAAAGTTGAGTAGATTAATCTACCAGCTCCGTAACCTTCCACTAGGGTGCGCATGACGTGAGCTGTTCTGGTCATGTATTAGGTAGCTGCGTGATGGGTACAATTGTGTAAGGGGTAACTGTTCACAATTCCCAAGTGCACGTGCTGCCTCCTCGTGGCAACCATTGGTAACTAAAGCCATTTGGCACATTTTTGGCCATTTGGCACGGGCTAAAGTGCGGCTCTAGAGGAGAAAACCATGACAAAAAATCCTAATCTAAGGTGGAACAGCATATGCCGATGGATGAATGGCTGATATGTTAATCAGTCGAAAATATGCGGGCTCTGGATACCAGGTAGTAAAGCTGGGTGTCCTACAGGCGATTTGCAATTCCCAGCAACTCGTGAGAGTAAAATCAAACGGAATACGGGGTAGGGGTAGGAATATACGGGAGTGGGACAGCCCTCTCGAAGTCCTTGGTCTCCAATGCTACGGCATTTCGAGTGGAACTACATGATGTAGTAAACATCTAGGAGAGAGAGCAAAAAGCCCAGATAGTATGTATCACGTACCGGCTTGGCAGTATTATCAGGTTCATTAAGAACCTGAATATTGACTGGACGGATAATTAAGCAGGATCCAGCACAATAGATCTTTTAGGTCGCAATGCGAGATGGCTGATCGACAACATGGCCCTCGAATAATAAAAATAATAATGGCAAATGATTTATTTTTCCTTTTACGGTTCAATAAGACAAGTCAAAAAAATTTCATTTAAGTACTCCGGTTTTTTTTAATAGAGCTCGAATGATTTGGCGAAGAAACTGAGGAGTTGAACGTGATTTACCAGCCACGTTCACGTTTTACCCCTATACGTTTAATGACCGGATTGCGGAAGCTGTGGCAAATGATCTTGAATGTGATCGAAAACAAGCAAATATAATATGACAGCAATGATGCAGAGTTAGGAGTGTAATCGAGAGACGAAGTTTAGACAGCAGATGAAATTCAGCTAGCTTTGCAGGAAGCAATTTCTTTCAAAAGACGGTACAAAATGATGTAAGATACCACCACCAGTTGGACGTACACGTATTGATATTCTTATGCTGTTTACTGGAGGCCCTGTTCAGAACAATTCGCTGCCGGTTGAAGTATTTAAAAAGTTTTTCATTAAAAGAAGCAAAGCGAAATGATGCGTTTGGCACCCAGACATACAAATACGGGTCGAATGATAGTAGCTGACAACTTTGAAATGGAAGTGAATACTTCCGGTGAATTACAGCGGTTAGTTTTTGAGAAACATAATCCAATAAATGCCCTATTATGGCGGAGAGTTACGTCCTATCAACTCGCCTTGGAATTATTAGTTGATTAATCAAACTTGTTCTTGTAGATGAGCTTTTTTGCAGTATCAATATTCACACACTGCTTTGAAAGATTGACTACATATTTTCCAAGTTACTTCGGTCTAAAAAGACCAAAGTATTGAAATCCTGTCAAAAATGACGAAAAATTTGGTTGGCCCAAAACCATTTTTCTTGACTTTTTGAAAGGCCCTGAGTCTGAAAAAGCAAACAAAAAATAATGTCCGTCCGTCTGTCTGGATGTCTGTACCTATGGTATCTCGAGAACGGTTTGTCAGATTTTGAATATTTTTTTAGCCGATCTGTTTCTAAACGAATTGAACCAAAACACCTGGTTATATAAAAATATTTACGAATTTTTTTATACATACAATTGGTCATTGAATTTGGCGTTGATTTGAAGGTCGTTAGAGGTCAATTTGCGGGTTGAGTTGAAATTGACTTGGAGTTGAGTTCGGGTTGGATTGGATATAGTAAGTTGTTGATTTGAGGAGTGAGTTTGGCGTAAAGTTTGCGGTTGAGTTGAGGGTTAAGTTGAGTTCCGTTTGCGAGTTGAAATAGGGTTGAGTGGCGGTTTAGTTGAGGTTAGATTGTGAGCTAGAAAAGTTATCCGTTGTAGTGAGGTGTCCGTTAAACTGAGGATTTGTGATTTTTTTTATAAAAATTTTATTGGGATTCTAGCTTATCCGATTTTGACGAAATCCAGCATTTCCAAAGGAAATGGGATTTTCAAATGATTTTGACACCAAGTTCTGGAATATGGCCAGGAAAGATGGAACTTGGCTATTTGTTAAGGGATTTGAGTGAAATTTGACATCTGCCATGGAAATGGGATTCTAAAATGATTTTTGGATAAAATTCTCGAATATGGCCAAGCGAGATGGAACTTGGCTATTTCTTAACCGATTATGATAAAATGTGACATGTGCGATGGAAATGGAGTTCTAATATGAGTTTTAGATAAATTTGTTGCCATATTCAAGAATTTTATCCAAAAATCATTTAAGTATCCCATTTCAACAATGCATCAAATTTCACTAAAACCGGCTAAGAAATAGCCAAGTTCCTTCCTAATTGGCCATACATATAATTTGCTAAAGGTACAATTTAAAATGTTAATGGTTCAATTTGAAGTGTAAAAGGAACAAATTGAAGTATAAAAGTAAAACCTGTATCATCGCAGAAATATCTGTCCGTGTCCGCTTATCTATGGGAGATTTTCATCGAAAAACTTTAGTTGCATGGGACTTAAAAGTTTGTTCCTTGAGGTGAGGATTCCGCTATATTGGGTGTCCGTTGAAATGAGGTTTCACTGTATTTAAAAGTGAGTGTTTATATATATGTACATTATATGTATGTGATATTTAAACAAATGCACACGCATTGAACGATTTGAACCAAACCTTACACAAAATATTGTTTACGACTTAATAAAGGTTACTTTGAATACCTCAAACATTCATCTCCTTCTTGAGAGATGATAATCAGGTTCAAAGTTATTACAGAGGAATTTCTAAAACTTCAAAAATTGAGTAGATTTTTGATGAATGTATGATGGTATGATGGTGTGGTGGTATGATGGCGATGCCTGGTACGTTGGTATGTGGGTATGAGTTGAGCAAAGGGTTCAGATTTGGTTCGAGCTAAGTTGAATTGAAATTGAGCTAGGATTTAGTTAGCCTGCATTGGGGTTAAGTCAGTTATTTGGTTGGGGAATAGTTTAAGTATTGCTTTGGAGTTAGTTTAATGTTGTTCATCTGGTATTAATTAAATCTTCCTTTCCCAGAATTTTTAGAAATTAAGATTTTGTGTTGAATTATTTTGGAAAATAGAAATTTCCATTCTAATTTTAATATTAAATCTCCATTTTCTAGAAAATAAATTTTTCTTTTCAAGCAAAAATATTTTTAATAATTCAACATCAAGATCACCTTTACCGTCATTATCATATCATCATCATCAAATTTCATCTTAATCGGTTAAGAAATAACCAAGTTACAGGCTAATTAGCCTAATTCAAAAACGTTCGATTTTCCGAAAATGCGATTACAAAGTAATGGATTACCTGCAGTTTACATTTTTTAGTTGAAAAATTACCTCATTACAAATTGGCGCTGCATACACATGATTATTGCGACTAAAACATAGCGACGTAAACAATCTAATCGATAAAAGATTTCATTTTGAGCTGTCTAAGTTGTGGTTGACTGGAATTGAGATCGTTGTTATGCTTGCTATAAGCAAAATGAAACGTGATTAAAATTAAACATTAGCGTGATATTGTTTGTAATCTGCTGCTTTTGTAACTAACTCTTCATTATTTCAATAGAAATTCGCCCAGTTCATATCTGCTGTCACAAAATAACATTCGGCAAACCAACAACAAAGAAATAAAATAACAATTTGACAGTCCCTGATACGCTTCTAACGTATACAATATTCCGTGACATATCTAATTCAATTAGGATTATTACACTCATAAGTGTGATAAGAATATCACAGTGACACGAATAACCTTTTTTTGTTTAGTTTGCGTATTATATTGCGTACGATATTGTGTTGGTGGAAAAATAAAATGAAAAATGAAAATTCATACTCAACTCATCTATTCTATTCTATTATACAGTACAATGTGGTATACATTTTCAGATTTTTTTTTTTATGGAATGACAACAATTTGTATGGAGGATCACAACAACAGTAACCAAAAAAAAAACTTCATTAATAATAAGATATGTTAAAGATAAGAAGGAGAAGCAAAACATTGTTTTTCTGTTTTAGGAATAAGCTCACACGAATCCCAAAAAAGATGTACCTATTCAGTACATAAAGTAATACGCGATTTTTTTTTTTATTATTTTTGGTCGGCGTTGTGTTACGGTATATGAAAATGAAAATTTTCTCAACTCACACATTCAATTTATGTATTTTCAACGAGTTTATGCGATTAGAATATAAAGTATCATGTTAAAAGAACATTAATAAAAAAAATCTTCTATTCTCTGGTGAAAAATCTTTACTGTGATGCTCACTCAGTTCACATAACCATACCAAAAAAAAAAAATTAAACCACAAAAGGTTAATGATTATTGATGTTTATTATTATGTATTACTATTACTACTATTATTATTGTAGTGTTACGATTATGACTATTGAAAATTGTACACAATCAAATATAATGATGATAATTATTTTCTTTGTAACAATATGTTGGGCTTGTAACACTCCTTAAAAATAACTTTGTTGTTGTTTTTTAATGTGAAGACGATGCTACAAATAACCGAATCACAATCACTTCTACTTATACATATAACGATGACTCGCCACATTGTTCCCACTTTTGTTACAGTTATACATTTGTATTTTCATTTCAAACAAGAAACGAATATTCTAATCCACTCATTCAAAATTAGTATTCTATTCGAACTACAAAGACCGCGGCTCATTCCATTATTATTTAAAGAATATTAAAGATTGCTTGAATAACGAAAGAAGCGCATGTTTCTTCACAAATATACCGTTTTACATCATTAACATAAAACCTATGTTTCAGGCGTATATGCACAGTGCTTCATTTATATGTGTAGACAGAGGGTGTCATAGATTTACCTAGAATCGGAATGTCTGTGAAAGTCGTTCAAAAAAGCAACCAAAAGAATTCAGAGCAAAAATTGAAAAATTGTAGAAGTCGTTAGAAAAACAAAACAGTGCTGATTAATTTTAGTTTTGGGCAGGAGTAACTGAACTTTATGATCCTTGATTCATTTAATTTTTAATGTGCGTTTAGTAGTTAAAAAAAGAAAAATAATCAGTTTTTATATTTTTTTTTATCTAGGGTGCATGTTGTGCACAGAGTGGCCTCAAAGTATTTGAAAAGGGCTGAAAAACGTTCGTACTTCTATTAGTTTTTGAAAAAAAAAAAAAAAAAAAAAGAAACAAAGCTTGGTAAATCAATTATCATATACTCTCTAATATGAATATAGCATTTATTTTAATTATTTTGTTTTTAATACGCTGGTCCTTTCCTTTTCGAAGCACTTTACCACTGATAAGAATATCAGATGTTTCAAGCCGAACAAATTTTTGGCAGTTCAATCTGGAACCCAAAACCTGAAACTCAAACCAATTAAAATTATTTTTACTGTGGTTCCATCTAACCTTTAATAGAAGAAAGACAGTTAGTAGAGACGCATTTTAAAGGCTCAATATATTTTAGGGGATTTTGCCTATTTTTGTTGTTAAAAATTACAACTACAATTTTTGCTTTAATAATTTAACTTTAAAATTTATTATATCAAATACAAATATTCAATAAAAGTAAATATTTGTTCAAAAATATTTTTATTTATTTATGATAGATGGCGTTACTTGAACCATTTTTGTACTAATTTGAATCCAAGATAAAATATTACAGACACATTTAATATTGGGTTCCAGTTCAAAAAACCGCAAAATCATTCGGGCTTGGTTCATCTGATATTCTTATCTGTAACTTTACGTCCTCGTCGCAATTTAATACTTTATGAATCGCGATTGAAATTTCACGTGATTTTCGTTTAATATATCTCGTCTTCTCGCATGATTTACTTTTTATTGGTGAGGACTACTCTATTACATAGAAGTAACACATGTTGGTTGATACTATCAATCATTTCATGGCGCTGTACTTCCGTTAAATCTTTATTTTTAAAGATTAACAAATCTCAACTCACTACTGCACTTCGCACTACTACTTGTTACACAGAAACTCTTAATACGGTTGTAAATGTCGAAAAGTTTAGCAAATGTAATTGTTCCAGACCAAATGGTTAACGGCTGTAGTTTGAATCAGATGAGTTTAAATCGTTAATTATTTTTCTTATACCAAAAATCAGATCAAAAAAAAACATTCTCCAACGGAATTCCAAAATGAAATGTTGATGCTCTCCGCTTCACGCTATCCTCCTCGAATGTTCAGGGCCATTTCTTAAACTAGGACATAAATGGGGGCCACACGAATAAATTGTTTTTCAATAAAATTTGGCAAGCGACCAAATATTTTCTTTCCCTCGAAAAGAACGATAATTCGATTAGTTTGGAAAATTGGGATGAGTCAAGTTTATCGAAAATAAACCAATGTATTTTGAGCCTACTTGCCGAAACTGTAGACACGGTGAACGTGTAAATTGAGATATATTATTTTCATGTGGCGACTGCGGATTTAAAACTTTTTTTTTATTACAATTTTTGTGATATTTGTCTGAAAGCCACAAAACCAGCGCTAAGTCAAAATATAATTACATAAGCTGGTCGAAATCATTGATGCGTGTTGGCTGTTTGTTTAATCACTTGGGATACAAAACATAGCGTATTTTGGTATATGGAAGCTGAAACAGGAAACGAAAAACAAAGGAAGTGTAGCAAGCTAAAAATGTCAGCAACGGATAAATTTGTTTTATGGTTGAAAGGCTGCACATATGTGTAACGCCGAAATATGTTTTCCACATATTCCAAAACAACCGAGCAAATCACTCGCGTAGGCAGATGACAGATGGAAGAAGCTAACCCATAGATGAGGTCGGCACAGTAAAATTTAAAACTGAAACAAACAACATTCGACTCGATGAAGTTTTACTAGTTCCGAAGTGGTTGTGATGCAATTTTCAAACGCACGAAATGTGAAAAATGAACGAAAATTGATGACAGTAAATTCAACAAATGACGTCTATACATCTAAAATGATAGTTCCTTATCAAAAAAATCAAGACAAGCCTAATTTAATTCGTGCCTAATTTAATTCACTTCAGTAGACGATTTCGCTCATATAGAGATACTCGCCCTTATATGTATTTCTTGAAACAAAAATCCGATACGGCAATAAGAATGATGGAGTTCTTTAACTTAATGCGAACTCAATACGGTAAAATACCAAAGGCGATAAGACGGGGGGTGGGGGAGGGATTGAGGTACATTACAGAACAAAATGATGCAACCAGACGTAAAACTGGACCCTGATTGGCATAACAAGATGAACGTTAAACATTTCAAGAATAGATAAAAAGTAGTGGGGTAGTGGGGTAAAGCAGTTTACATACTAAATCGCTTACCAACTAAAGATGCAGTTCCGACACAATAAGAACTCTGGCATGGACAAAAGCCCAACTTAAATTATTTGCGACAATTTGGAGCACCAGTATACGGAACGGATGCTCGAAATTGACATAAACGAAAAAGCTAAAATCGACTTTCATCCGAACGAAAAAATTAAAGGTAATCAACGGATAGTGGATGCAGAAAATTATGTGACAGAAAGCGGTTACAGAAAATTATGATCTCATTCCTTAAAACGATGCTATGCAACACTCAGATGCGAAAGAATGAAAACAAGCCATGAACAATGAGATTGAGTTATTATACGCTTATGGCACGTGGCAAACTGTCAAATTACCTCTTGAGGTGAAAGTCATTGGTAGCAAGTGGGTCTGATCGGAAAACAGATCAGAGTGGAAACGTAGTAAAATACAAAGCTCGCTTTGTAACGAACTACGATGAAGTTCTGCACTGGTGGCGAATTAGGTGACACTAAAAGTTGTATTGGCTATAGCTAGAAAGATTAAAATGGAGGAAAACACTTCGACATTCAAACGGCCTACCTAAATAAACGATAAACTTTCTCGTGTTCTTTATGTGAGACAAACGGAAGGCTCTGGTGGTAAAGACATTGTTAAGGGGTAAATAAATGGAATAAAAAATTTAATCGATTCATGCTGCAGAAAGGGTCAATCTTTTCTCTGTACACCGTGTATATTTTAAACCATGTGGACGACATCGTTCTATCAGCGACCAGCCAGTCTGAATTATACATTCAATAACCTATGGTGCTTTCGCCGTATCCAATGAAAATTATCTCACGGGATTTTGCGTCAAATTTTTACGTCTTTCATCCGGGATGTGCATAATTGAATGCGATCAAAAAATTCTCAAGTAGCTTAAATTTGGCCTTGATCCAGTTCAAACTTTGATCGGAGTTTTTCCCGAGAACACGAAAGACAGAACGATTTTTCAAATACGTCGCTGTTCCAAACGCTTCAGCGCAAAACTTCTTTGGAAGATTTGCAGCTTATAACAAGCACCTTTCACGTTCGATCAAAGTACGGATCATTCTCTCAGCAAGTCCATTTTGCTGTGGTGTATTTAATGTTGATGAAAAAAAAAAAAAAAATTCAGTTCCGTTAAATGTCATTCGACTGAGATCATCGACCAAAACCAATTGCATAGGGAGCACCTTCAAGTGAAGTTGCACTTTTCAGTTCATCACGCTTAATCAACATGAATTTTTCCCAAAAGTTGTTGTGCTCTTGATCCATTTTTGCTGAACGGCTGACATGAGTGCTTCCCCTTGCAGCATGTAACACTTACATGTTCCCCATAATCATCAACCAATGAACCGCCGTCAACTGCGCCTGATTTCGTTTTTTTCAAATTGTGAGTTTAAGTGATCTAAATGTCGATACCACGTTTCAGAACTATCAGTTGCTGCAACTGCGGTAAAGTTATATTGTTTCATACCGTTCATTCATACAAAGTTGCTTTTTTGTCTCGAAATCAATCTAATTGCCATGGCTTGCCATTTCACTTGCATAAAAAATAAATTAGCAGAAAACATCATTGACATAAGATGATAAGAAACATTTTCATAAAATCAGGAAATCGAATCAGAAATTAAATCAATCCAAATACAGTCCCCATTTATAAAAAAATGTCAAATATCATAAAAAATTTCAAATGTCGGTGTTTGCTGCGGAGAATGCAGTGAAAGTATTTTATTCTTCAGCCTAAAAGAAATTTTGGGGAAGCAAGATTATGGCAGCAACATCGAACTGGTACATTTTGGTGAAGAAGATTTCGTTCAATATCGAAAGCTGCAGGGCTATTTGGGATTTCGATTCGAACGTGATCGAGTCTTCGACGAATAAGATTCATATTTGATTTAAATAAGAAACGAATGAATCTGATTAAAATCAAATAGAAATCTAGTACATCGAAGACTCGATCTCGCTCGAATCGAATTCCCAAATAGCCCCCCTGCTTTCGCCAAACAAAAATTTCCAACCTTTTTGAATTAACTAACTGAGAAAGTTAAAGAAGTAGATGCAATCAAAATGTTTTCCAGAAGTTTTGCCGGGAATATGTAAAAGAGGTTTTCAAACCGAAAAATCAGGGAAATCAAATTTCAAGTGTTATAAGGGGAAATACCTCAAAATTTAGGTAACCAGAAGAATTGGGATTGTAAAAATTTAAAAGCTCTCAGGCAAAATCTATTTTTAAATTTTTGTAATAATGAAAATAAGTTTGCGAATATCTTTTACTTTTTGAATTTCAATAAAATCTTTTATAATTCGGAAAATACTCAAAATCCTAAATTGGTGTAAATTCTGAAAAATATTGGTGTTCTTTACAACTGCATAAAAAAAATATGAAAATTACCATCAATTGGATTAAAAACAAATTCAGTGTGTACACACATTTACTACATCAGTTTTTAGTGACGTTAACAATGTTACAAAAACAGATGTAGGTTTACACGTTTATAGTACACTCACCGGCAGAGAAAACGAGCCATCCTAAACAAAAAAATATTTTCATGCGAAACCTCTGGAACCGCACTAACTGGAAACTCATTCTTTGCTGTGCCGCCATATTTCTTAAAACTCTAATTTGAAATTCTCAATCTTCTGACACCACCAAATTTTTTCCGAGGTTATACTCGTAATTGTTCCGCTCACTCGATTTTGTGAATAAAATACGTTTCTATTTCGGTAATAAGCTTTTCCTAGTTTTTCAAAACATTTCACTTTTACCAGCACTTTATTGTGCACGAAAACTATAAAAATGGTTAATCCGTATAAATTGATTTTGAGTAATCGGTATAACGGGTCAATCTAAGTTAACATTTGATAAAAATCAAACTTTAGACTCCAATAATCTCAAGTTTACGTTTTTTTTTTAAATTTACCTATGCGAGGTCGGTCACTAAACGACTAAGAAATATTTCAAAGGTTGGAATTTTAAAAAAAAAAAGACATCGTAAAATTGGTTCCCGCTTTATCAAATTGGCTATATACATGCGTCTATTTTATTTATAAATTTTACGGCATCCGAAACAAATGATAAAAATTAGCTTAACTTTTTCTAAATTTTTTATATGGAGACACTACAAAAATCTATAGAAGAATCGAAAAGATTAGAGAAGATTATTCCATTCCGTTGGAGCGTTAATAATAAGCTTTACATAGGAGAGACGATAAAATAATAAGGTTTCAACTTTTTATTTTGATCCTGCACCCCTTTCAATTTTCCAGGTGAATTTAATCTCCATTAAAAAAAAAAAAAAAAAAAAATTGTTTTGTCGAAAATACCACCACAGCTAATAAATTTTAAAGTGTCTGTTATTTAATTACTTTGTACTTATATCGAAATCTTCCATTATATCGCAAAATAATTAGATTAACCGTAAATCTCGAAAATCTTATACAAGTCGAAAATTAAATCTACATCACAATTTATTCTTATGAACAGATTAGAACAGAGTATCTTTGAATCTTCCGACTTTATACACACAAAAGATATAAATTTGATATTTTTTTGTTAAATGAGATTGAAGAATTAAATGATTCGAATAATTTAATAAAATTAAAATATTCCATGCCTTTATTCTGTGTGTGAGATGCTGCTGTATCAAATTGTTTTATTTTATATTTCTGCTAAGTGATTTTAATTTTGAAGCCTACGTTATTTTTCTTTTGGTTTATATCTACGCGACTTTATGGTATACAAATGCCCCGAAGATAATAATATAAATGAAGTCACAAATTGTCTCATTAATAACGAGACAGATAAAAAAAAAATAAAAAAACAAGAACCAGATGAAATAAAAAGACCACCGATTTATTATTTTAGTAGAAAGTATTTTTTTTTTATCTAAAATATAAAGAGAAAGCGACAATCTTATGTTACTTGCATTCTTGCGGATTATGTTCCAATTTGACAGTTCTGGTACGATTCCATAATGTTTTATTTAATCCATGACATATCTAATTCATTGAGGATTATCACAATTTTATACCAACTCTACGTTACCACAAAAAATGATTTTATCTTATACGAATATGTATGTAGGTGTGTGTTCTTATTGCTGTTTGGTTGGTACATATTGGTACATTACATAACAATTTTTTCCCAAACTTAAGACGATACATTATGTTTCACAAATTGTGTTAAACCTAACTATAAATTTACCTTTAAATTTGTCTGATTGTTCGTCTTGTCTTATAATTTGGAGAACGTTGTATTGACCCTATGCCAACTTTGTATAGTGCATTTGGGTGTCACCTTCCTAGGATTTTCTCAAAAAAATTGAAAATTAATTTATTCGTAATAACATTTTTGTGAATTATTATACAAAAATTCAACACGCATCTGACTTCTCTTAGTACTCTCTTGGACAAATTTAATTCTATTTGAAAATTGACCGATTTGTTCTATTGAACAAAGAGCTATGTATAGGAGCATTTTTACCACATACGATTTAGAATATAGGAAGAACTTTTCGCTAGGTTAATAATTCCATTATGTTGGAGCATGGTCGACCAAGAAGTTACCGATGACATATATAGATCGCTAAATAAAATTCTGAATAGTACTGAAAATTCTCGGACTAAAATTAATCTTTGGAATTTTTTAAAATTTCTGTAGTTTTTCACAAAACTTAAAATAAAAAAAAAAAATTTAATTTTCTTCTAAATTTTAAAAATTCTATAAATTGTAAGATTTTTAATAAGAATTTTTTCTAGAATTCGGCGATCTTAAATTTTTGAAATTTCTTGGAAAAAATACAAAAACAATCTTTAATCATTTGAATTTCTTAAATTCCTATAAATTAATATTGTTAAAAACATATTCCTAAAATTTGTAGAATCTATTAAATTAAATCCGTGAAATTGGCAAATGTTTAAATTTCTTTGGGAACTCTCTTGAAATTTCCGTAATTTTTTTAGAATTTTTATTAAAATTCTGAATATTCTTCAAAAATTTTTAAATTACCATAAATTGTGAAATTTTTGATTATAAGAATTTTTTTTAGAATTCAAAGAACTTATATTTTTGAAATATCTTCATAAAGTTCAAAAGATTCGATCATTTAAATTTCTTAAATTCCTAGATCTATCTAACTAATTTTTAGAATTTATTTAACTTCTTTGGATTTCACGAAAATTTCGATCAGTTACTTTTTCGACTCCATTAAAATTTGCATACCACAGGGAAGCGGAAAATAAGAATTTTAAATTTTTTTTCTCTCTTAACATTTCTTTAATTTTTTAGAATTTTTAAATTCGCAAAACTTAAAAATAAAAATTAATTTTAAATATTCTACTTAATTTTTAAATTTCTTTCAATTTCTAAGAAATAGAATATTTGAATTTCTCAAATGCCTAAGAATTAAAATTCTTAAAAAACAATTCCTGAAATTTTTAGAATCTTTTAAAGTTGTTCGACCCCGTTGCATCCCAGGGAAGCGAGAAACAAGTCTTTTTAATTTTTTGTTTTGGAAACTCTCTTAAAATTTCTTTGATTTTTTTAGAATTACATATTTAAATTCTCAAAACATAAAATTAAAAAAAAAATACATTTTTATAAATTATAAAATTTTTGAACTTTAACGATTTTTTTAGAATTCTGGGTCTTATATTTTTCAAATTTGTTAAAAAAGTTGAAGAAAAAAATCGTAGGAATCATTTGATTTTCTTAAATTCCTAAGAATTGTAATTCTTAAAAATATTTAAAACATATAAAATGCCGTTAAATTTGCAAGTGTTGGAAACTTTCTGAATATACAGTGAAACTTCCTTAAGCCACCACCTTGCGTACCAAAAAAATGTGGTATTTTCGAGAGGTGGTCGTTTTAGAGAAATACAACAAAAACGCATAAATATACGAGTATAAGTAAATGTTTTATGTATAACGGACTATGCTTTATAATTTCTATTTGTAGAATTCGTTCTTACTCATAAAAAATGATTTAACAACTTTCCATTCCCTAAATTAAGGTCCAATTGTTTAAGACCCGCTAATGCTTCCAAGCTCTTATTCATAGGGGTCGGTTATACTGCTATATAGTATTGGTTTCTTCATTGATTTCCCCGCAATAAAGTGTTCAATAAACATTTTGATCCCTATTTAATAGTTTGGCCTCCCAGTCATTGTTTTCTCAGGATGGAGATTCAAGATCTAATTCGACGTCGATTCCAAAATCGAATTCTAAATTTCCGAGATAGAGATTACATTATTTTGTAGTTTTATATTTTTATTTAAGTTTGTGTCAACATTGGAACTCGATGCTTTTTTTTCGCTGACGTTTTGCTAATTTCCTTAACATAATCAATCAGATCAGCTAAACAAATTAGTTTTACCAAATCATCCAAAATTATCAGAAGTGTCCATTCTCGCGATTATTGTTCTAAGCATTCGTCGCCAATAATGCTGGTGAAATTTTTTTTTTAGCCATTCTTCAAAAATGAAACTGGTAGGTTACAACGTATTGGCCGTTTTGACGAGTTGATTACAAGAGGTTTCTCTTTTTGCCCAATGGCATTGACACACATCATTACGGTATTTTGTTGCTTACATTTTTTGGAACCATGTGCATTTGTTCCTTAAGCGATAAATGATTTAGTAGGCAGCTCTCTTTAAAATAGACCAGTTTCGTCGAGATTACAGTTGTCTTTTGACTCCCAACCTTCAATCATTGAAAGCAATCGCGCAATCCAATAAGTTGTTTACGAGATAAATAACTACAATTCGATTTTTTCATTTATTCGAATTTGGTTTGAATAATTTTAAGTTTTTACTTCAAATTTAGGGTCAACTAAACATGAACTTAAAAGAAAATTGATTCCTTAATCCAATGATGTCAGATTATGGTTTCATCGAACTTTTATTTTTTAGATGTTGGTAAAAAATAAATGAGATTTTGTTACTGTAACGGTCGTGACTTTAACGTTATAGTAAGCAAATAATCGACTTTTGATAGTTTTTCTTTAAATTAGCCGATTAATCGAGATTAGTCAATTATTTTTTTGTATGTCTATTTAAGCATATTGCGATGAAACACATCAAATAATTAGATAACAGCTAATCAAAATTTTCAAAAATATATTTAACAAAATTCTTATTTTACGAGTATACTTGAAAGTTTACCATCTGCGTTTGAATCCAATAATGGCAAATGCCATTAAATGAAAAATACGCGGTTGTTAAAATCCGTTTCTCGCCTAAACTCAGTTGAGGAAGATAAATTGCCAAACTTCCAAAGAATACAAGTTACTTGCATTTCCATGTCAATCGAACTAAAATCAGACTGGACCAAACAGACAATTGAGAATATCAAAGAGTTTTAAAGAGAATATGGATGATGACAATGAATGGCGATGTAAACTTTAGATTTACCAAAGTGCAAGCAACCAATCATCGTTTAGATAAAATTTCGAGCAAAAGTAAATTTCGATTTAACATGATATTTTCTTTTCACTATAAATTAATCAATGTAAGCTGAGAGTTTTGTTAACCTTAATCGAATTTGCGTCATCTATTAAGGAGCATCGAAATAAGGTCGTAGGAATTAATATCATAAAAAATTGTAATTAGAATCGGGACAAATTGGAATTAAATTCGATTTTCTAGTTTCATTCCAGAAAATGTAGAATTAAACCAGGATGAAAAATTGAAATTAAACTTGAAAATTCGGATTCTCGGGTTCCGCGGTTTATTCCGTGATTGGATTTTGTGGTTTAATGTTTTCCATTTAACAATAAATTTTCATTTTCCAGAGAACATAATATGTTTCCTAGTTTATTACGCAACAAAAATGGAACTAAGCTCGTTTTTTGAGTTTAATTCCATTTTTTATGCATATTTTCCGACTTTAGTTCCACTTTTCCTAGAAATTGAAGTCAATCCAACTCCAAACAAATTTTGCGGCTTTAATTCCATTTTACTTACGAGTTTAATCCAAGCGACTTAATTTCCGGGATCCTTTAGTTATATATGCAATGATAACGATTTTTTATAAACACGCTGTCCCAGTACGAACCAGTACGAACATATTTCACGAGAAACAAGAATTCCCGAAAGTAATTTACGAAATTTACAAATTCGTATAAAGTCTCGAGAATTCTCAAAGAGAATAATTCCCAATCGCAATCTCAACATAGTTATTCAAATTAATCGTATAGTAGAGTATTGTAGTATTCGTGTGAATAATTAGGAAGTTTTCGTATATGTACGTATGTGTATGCCTGTAAGAGAAAAATGAATAATTTTGTAATATGGTCGTGTTAGGGGGCAGTATTTCTTCACCAATGCACAAAGTAGTAATGGTCGTGGTCAGGTCGGGGAGGTGGTCTTTTAAGATAGATGATTTTACTAGACAGAGAAGTTGTTTTACAATAAAATGGTATTTTCAAGAAGTGGTCTTTTTCAAGGGGTGGTCGTCTTTGGAAGTTTCACTGTATGTGTATTTCTGAATATTCTTCCAAATTTTTAAATTTCTATAAATTGCATATTTTTGAACTTTAAGAATTTCTTGAAAAACTGAAAAATAAATTTTTTGATCCATCCAAAATTCTTAAAAACATATGCCTGAAATTTTTAGAATATGTTAAAATTCTTTGAAGCCCGTTAAAATTTGCATCCAGGAAGTGGCAGGCAAGTGTTTTCAATTTTTTTTAGAATTTTTTCAATTTGCATAACTTAAAATTAAAAAAAAAAAATGTAAATATCTTTTAAATTATTAAATTTCTAAATTTCTAATTTTTAAAATTTCTTGAAAAAAATGAAAAAAATCTTTTGAATCTTCTGAATTTCTTAAATTCTGAAGAATTAAAATTCTTAAAAAGAAATTCCCGAAATCTTGTCTTAATCTATTAAAATTTTTTGAATTCCATGAGAGATCAGTTAATTTTCGACTCCGTCAAAATTTGCAAACGGAAAACAACTGTTTTACCTTTTTTCAAAATTTTTGAAAACTCTTCAAATTTTTTGTACTTTTTTAGAATTTTAATTAAAAAAAATTGTGAATATCCTTTAATATTTTTTAAGTGCTTGTAAATTGTGAATTTTTGTAAGTTTAAGTTAATTAAAAATTCTGAGAAGCGTATTTCTGAAATTTTTAGAATCTATGCAAATTCTTTGAATTCCACGAAAATTTTGATAAGTGGATTTTTCGATTCCGGTGAAACTTTTATTCCATCAAAGCGGAAAGCAAGTGTTTTACTTTTCTTGAAAACTCTTTAAAATTTCTTTAATTTTAAAAAAAAAAATTAAACATTCTTCTAAATTTTCTAAATGCTATAAATTATAAAATTTTTACGAAGCATTATTTTAGAATTCGGGTAGCTTATATTTTTGAAATTTCTTGAAAATAATCCAAAAAGAATCTTTTAATCGTTTGATTTTCTTAAATTCCTAAGAATTAGAATTCTTAAAAATATATTACTGTTATTTTTAGAATCTATTAAATTATATCCGTTAAATTTGCAAGTGTTGGAAATTTTCTGAATATATTTCTGAATTTTCTTCCAAATATTTAAATTTATATAAATTGCATATTTTTGAACTTTAAGAATTTATTTTAGATTTCGGGGATCTTTAAAATTCTTAAAAACATATTCCTGAAATTGTTAGAATCTATTAAAATTCTTTGAAGCCCGTTAAAATTTGCATCCGAGAAGTGGAAACCAAGTGTTTTCAATTTTTTTTTGGAAACAGTCTGAAAACTTAATTAATTAAAAAATCTTTTGAATCCCCTGAATTTCTTAAATTCCTAAGAATTAAAATTCTTAGAAATTCTTTGAATTCTACGAAAATTTTGATTAGTTAATTTTTCGATCCCGGTCAAATTTTTATTCCATCAAAGCGGAAAAGAAGTGTTTTATTTAAAAAAAAAAATTAAATTCGCAAAACCTAAATTTAAAAAAAAATTAAATATAATTCTAAATCTAAAAATTTTATAAATTACAAAATTTTTACGAAGCATTCTTCTTAGAATAAGGGGATTTAATATTTTTGAAATTTCTTGAAAATAATCCAAAAATAATCTTTTAATCATTTGAATTTCTTAAATTCTGAACAATTAAAATTCTTAAAAAGAAATTCCTGAAATTTTGTCTTAATCTATTAAAATTCTTTGAATTCCATGAAAAATGGAAATAAAAAATCGGTTAATTTTTCGACTCCGCCAAAATTTGCATCCCAGGGAAGCGGAAAACAAATGTTTTACATTTTTTGAAATTTTTGGAATCTCTCTTCAAATTTTTTTAATTGTTTTTAGAATTTTAATTAAAAAAATTGTGAATGTCCTTTTTAGTTTTTAAGTTCTTGTAAATTGTGAATATTTGTAAGTTTAAGTAATTTTGTAGAATCTTATCTTATATTTTTGAAATTTATTGAAAAACATGAAAAATAAAATCTTTTGAATCTTTTGAATTTTTTAAATTCCTAAGAATTAAAATTTTTAGAAATTCTTTGAATTCCACGAAAATTCGATTAGGTACATTTCTTCGAAACCCTTTAAAATTTCTTAATTTTTAAAAAACAAATTTAAATTCGCGAAACTTACAATTAATAAAAAAAAAAATTAAATGTTCTTGTCGTCCATTTTTAAAATTCTATAAATTATAAAATTTTGACGAAGCATTATTTTTAAAATTCGGGATCTTATATTTTTGAAATTTCTTGAAAGTAATCCAAAAAAAATATTTCAATCATTTGAATTTATTAAATTCCTAAGAATTAAAATTCTTAAAAACATATTCCTAAAATTTGTAGAGTCTATTAAATTAATTCAGTTAAATTTGCAAGTGTTTTGCAAGGAACTCTCTTGAAATTTCTTTACTTTTCTAGAATTATTTAAATTCTTCAAAATTTTTAAATTTCAATAAATTGTAAAATTGTTGGTTATAAGATTTTTTTTTTAGAATTGGGAGATTCAATCATTTGAACTTCTTAAATTTTTAAAAATAAAAATTTTTAATAATCTATTCCTGAAATTTTTAGAATCTTTTAAAATTCTTTGAATTCTAAGAAAAATCCATCCCAAGGAAGCGGAAAACAAGTGTTTTACATTTTTTCGAAATTTTTGAAAACTCTGTTCAAATTTTATTAATTTTTTTAGAATTTTAATTAAACAAATTCTGAATATCCTTTTTAATTTTTAAGTTCTTGTAAATTGTGAATATTTGTAAGTTTAAGTAATTTTGTAGAATCTTATCTTATATTTTTGAATTTATTGAAAAACATGAAAAAAAAATCTTTTGAATCTTTTGAATTTTTTAAATTCCTAAGAATTAAAATTCTTAGAAATTCTTTGAATTCCACGAAAATTCGATTAGTTAATTTTTCGATTCCGGTCAAATTTTTTTTGGTTCCACCAAAGCGGGAAAACAAGTGTTTTACATTTCTTGGAAACTCTTTAAAATTTCTTTAATTTTTAAAAAAAAATTTCAATTCGCAAAACTTAGATTAAAAAGAACAAAAATTAAATGTTCTTCTAAATTTTTAAAATTCTATAAATTACAAAAATTTTACGAAGCATTTTTTTTAGAATTCGGGTATCTTATATTTTTGAAATTTCTTGAAAATAATCCAAAACGAATATTTAATCATTTGAATTTCTTAAATTCCTAAGAATTAAAATTCTTAAAAACATATTCCAAAAATTTGTAGAGTTTATTAAATTAATTCCGTCGAATTTGCAAGTATTTTAAACTTCTTTGGGAACTCGCTTAAAATTTCTTTACTTTTTTAGAATTTTTTAAATTCTTCAAAATGTTTTAAATTTTAATAAATTGTAAAATTGTTGGTTATAAGAATTTTTTTTAGAATTCGGAGATCTTATATTTTTGAAATTTCTTCAAAAAGACCAAAAGCTTCAATAAATTAAATTTCTTAAATTCCTAAGATTAAAAATTTTTAAAAACTTATTCCTGAAATTTTTAGAGTCTTGAATTCAGACAATTCAGACAATAGTTGCCTTTCATTATTTGCGCAACCACTTCTAAAAGTTTCTTGTCAATCAAAAAGCATGAAAAAACATTGCTTGATGTGGCACAGATAACATATTTTTAATTTTGTTTACATTAAAGGCAAAATAATCATTAATTTGGTTTTGGCATAAATGACATCATTATCAACCCATTTAGAGCAACACCCATTATTAATTATTTGACTATTACCCCAAAACCAATATATAAAATAAACAATAATCGATTATCTAATCATATGAGATAATTTTTCAATACATAATATGATAATAATAATAGTTCGGTATAAAACAAAATTAATGATAGCATGATTTTCGACAATTAATAATCGAATTTTGTCACTCTGTACCTACTCGTATACGTACTACCCTTTTTTTTTTTTCAAAAACTATAATTTATTAAAATCGACTCGTTTATATAATAAATTATAATATGTTTAATACAAAAATAATAAATAATTCATTTCTGTTAGAACAAATTATATTCGACAATCTACATTATAACGTAAATTGGTTGTAATTTAAATGAATGACTTCCCGAAATATGTACGCCAAAAAAATACCAACAAAAAAAAAAAAAAAAAATACACAAACTTTGGAAGTGAAAAACAAATTTACCATTTTCCTCCTATACATATTTATATACACATACGAGTATGTATATACTCGAGTAGAATATTATTTTCTAATGTTCGAAACATTAATTTAAATTAACGTTGAACATTTTTGTCTAATATTACAAAAATTAAAATTAAATATTTTTTGTTTTATCTAGTGTGGTAAATGTGTGTTACGAAATTCCTATTCGACTTTTTGAGTATTTTACTAGCAGTGAACAACGTTTTGTGATGTGAGTTGTAATTATTTCAAATTTTAATGAAAATCTCTATCAACTTCATAATGCTGCTAGAAATATGATGTACATACTACGAGTATGATTACAGTGTGAATGTTTTTTTTTTTTTCAATCTACAGTAATTTATTACTGGTTGGTGTCGAATAAACGCATCAATGTGACTACTAATTAATAAATCAGTTTTAGTTCAAATTCAAACCAAAACTTTTTGTTCATTTGATTTTGATGAGAAAACTTTTTTTCGGTTTTGGTGTCTGGTGGTAACCAGCTGGACGTTTTAATGTTTTTTTTTTGTTTTTGTTTAATTGACTCAGTTATATTTGTTATTAATAGTTATTGTGAATTTTGTGTAGAGAAATTTGGTTGATAAATTTGGAACATTATTTTGCATTAAAAATGTTCCAAATTTATATAACCTCACGCGAAATATGTACATAAAATCCTATGTGATATTTTTATTTATTTTTTACATATCATTTATAATCTTTAGAAAATGTTTGTTTTGGGCTATAAAAAAAAAATCTCGCATAATATACATTTTAAAATGATTAATGATGATTCATCGGGGTTGTTTAGTGCAGAGCAGTAATTTAGTAACGAAAATAAGATTTATTGGGTGAACAAAATTATGGGTAAAGTGTGTTTTTTATGGCCAATTTTATACACCACCAATTTACTTGTTGTTAAATTATTCTGTAATATTTTTGAACATTATAAAGCTTCGCATCTTTTTGAGGTTTTGATTAGTTTGCACTGGGAAAAAAATAGGCTACTGAGAAGTAGTTTTTGAACAAAATATAGTTTCGGGTTTTCAGTTATAGGCCAACGTAATTTATTTTAATTTGTTTTTAGCTGGTTTCCTCACATTATCCCGTTTGAATAATTTATTTGTAACGATGTCATGGTGCTTTGCTCTATTCATTATATTCTGCAATCCATCACATTGACTGATCACTTTCTCAATTTTATTACTTGCAACCCATAAATTATAGCTCGATTTATTTTAATTGACAAATTTAGTTACCTGTTTGCATATTACATAAACGGTATGTGTATTTGTAAACGACGGTAATAAAATATTTATCCGCCAAATATAGATTTATATGCTGTATTATACAATCCTGAAATTTATATGTATGTGCTCGCATCTTCAATTTCCTTCTTTTTCTGGTGTTAAACATTTATTATACCTCACGTTATCGGAATCTTTATACAGCACACATACAATTTAAAGTTTATTTTTTGCTGCTGCCGTTGCTTTGTGTTCTTCTGTACAACATATACCTACACACGACATTGATAAATTACATGTGTGAGATACATTTTAAACAAATTTTCCTCTTCTCAGTTTCCATGTACGGATCATATTTACACAAAACTAATCAATTTGCCGGGTTTATTGAATATATGTATACGAACAAGATAATATGGAAAATGATTATGCTAAATATATATGCTAAATCTTATGCAAGGTAAATTAATTAATTTTTAAATTACACAGCATAAAAATCTCGGATGGGTTCCTTTCTCCAAGTGTCATGTAGCAAATCATTGAAAACAAGAAAATTAAGTATTTTACTAATTAAATCACACGCAGCAACGAAATACTATCAATATACAAAATCCGATATTCCACGAATTTTCATGAAGCGTTCAATTATTTTGTTATTATTATTATTTTAAATTTAAATTAACACAATTGAATAATTTATTTTATGTTTTTTTTTAACAAAAGCTTTTTATTTATTTACAAAACAATAACGAAATTATTTTTATTTTTTATTTTATTTAATAACAGAAAATATTTAAGCATAATTTTGATTATGAAATACAAAAATTACTAATTAAAATACTCATAATAATTATGAATCGGAAATAAATAAATGTTAATAAAATAAATATGTATGTATGGATATTTTACATAAAAGCATAAATTCATTGAATTTTTATGTTTGTAAATTTTTATAAAAAAAAAAATTTTTAATTAAGGTTCTCAAATTTATGGAATTATATCGTTTGATTAATTTAATTGTGTGAAATTCACAACCAGTAAAAAAATCGCACAATGCCAATTAACATAAAGCTAGCTGAGCCCAATATTTATTAATTGGGGCCGGTGAAATTCTTAACACAAAAAATAGAGGTTTGACCTGAAACCTGTTGGAAAGCTATAGTAAATAAATGTTGTTCGTTGAAATATTAATTTTTTTAGCCAACCTACTTCCTTACAACCACAAATATTTAGGCAAATTAAATTAAAAAAGCTAAATTTTAATTAAAACAGGAAAGGATAATACTTAGGAAGCTTTCTTTTGTTTTTATTCGTTGCAAATAAAATTGAATTCTCGAATGCATATACAGAGTATATCGCCCAAAATACACGTTACCCTACTACCTAACACTATTTAGGTTATTGTAACGATTGTGACGTTCAAACTTACACCAGTTTTAAGGTAAATGTATAAAGCAGAAATTACGTCGGTCCAAAAAGACTAAATTATTGAAATCCTGTCAAAAAGGACAAAAACTTTGGTCCGATTTTTTTTCGATAAACTGTTTCTACTGTCAAAGCTTTCAAAACGTCGAGCAAAGTGATTTTGGACGAACCAAATTTTTTGTTATTTACACACTATTAGCTCAAGTTCGTTCGACATAATATCAAATGTAATATCATAAAGTCGGAACATGAATAAATGTTCCGCTATATTTAAAATTAATTACAGTTCTTCGTTGCAATTGTTGTGAAAATCTAATAACACGTCCAATTTTCTTCGAGCAATATACTTTTATGACAGGAATATAATTAAAAAAAAAAATCGATTTTTCTCATTTTCAAATCTACGTGCAGTGTAATTTTCAATATTGTAAGGACTATAAAAGTAATTATATCCGAACACTATCTATTACGTATCACGTAATTAATTTTTTTCATTAATATTGAGCAGCTGCCATTATCACACTTGGTTACTGTCGACTGACAATGTTTCGAGGCTTCGGGTGTGTCCGAAATTCAAAATTGCAAGATTTTGAATTCAATTAAATTTCATTCTAAACTACATTCCGCGACACTTGATTACCCTCATCACTTTGTGTTTGACGTCGAAGGCTTAAAGTGCGTGTAAATAAATTTAGTTGTGTTCAGTTTAATAGTTTACCATTAATTTATTAAGTTTATTACCGGCTGCAGTTCATAGTGGTGAAAATGGGTCGTGGAAAAACCCTAACATAGGTAGAAATTGGAAAAATTCTGGCGCTTAAACAAAAAAATTATTCCAATCGTGCGATTTCCAAAAAAATTGGTCGCAATTTTTGAACCATCAATAACAACGAACTATTTTAAAAATAAAGCAGAAATTTGGAGTCTCAGTCAGTATCCGTACTGTTCAGAGGATAGTAAAAAAGTGTTCACATCTCCGGCGAAAAAAACTTAAGAAAAAAACACGTTTGCTTCAGCAACATAGAAGTGCTCGATTGGAATATTGCCGTGGACATCTGCATTGGAAGGAAGAATGGTTCCAGGTTATTTTTTCGGACGAGAAAAAGTTTAACTTAGATGGACCAGATGGTTTTAGACATTACTTCCATATGATTTGAGGAAATCGGAGCTATTTTTGTCCCGCCACCACACCAGTGTTGGTTCCATCATGGCGTGGGCAGCAATTTCTTTTCATGGTGCCATTGATTTGGTTGTCCTGCAGGGCCGACAAAACTCGCAAAGCTAGATCGAGCTCCTAGAAGAACAAAATATCAATTTTGACGAAATGTTTGAAGGCCAATGCTGGATTTTCCAGCAAGATAACGCAGCAATCTACACAGCTGCACGAGTAAAACAGTCGTTTAAAGACAATAACGTGGAAGTTTTGAATTGGCCGGCTTTGTCTCCCGATTTAAATATTATTGAAAATCTTGGGGATGGCTATCGAGACAAATTTATTCGAATGGAAGGCAATACGAATGCCGACAGCAGTTTATGATGCTTTCGAGAAAGTACCGATAAAATTAATACAAAATCTTCATAGGTCAGTTTGCCTAATAGAATTTATGATGTTGTAAGGAACAATGGAGGACACACTAAATATTAAATAAAAAAAAATATCAAAACAATAAAACGTAATGGGTAATCAAGTGTCGCAGTTTAAATAAGTAAAATAATCGAAATGAGGATTTTCCACTTCGCATTGTATGCAAGTATGCGTATTAGTCCTTGGAAACTTAGGTAAGATAGAAACTAAGGTCATGAAAAAATTTCAAATAATTAGGCGCATTATCTTAGGTTTTATGGAAAATTTTCAAGTGAGGGTAATCAAGTGTCGCACAGTGTACATAGAATGCAGTTTTTTGAAATTTGACTTCATTTTCCATTTTGGACGCACCCTGATAACTTTGATGAAACAGTTCATTTCATATAAGCAGAATAATTCATACATAACTGACTTTTTATGGGTTTGCCAAAGAATTTTTGGGATTTCTTTCAAAAATTCCCTAGTCATTCCAACTTCCCTATAACAAATAGCAATTGTGCTTATTCCAACTGGCCTCTAATCATGAAAATTTTGGACCTTGAGATTTTTAGAGATTTATCTGTTTTGAGGTCCCCTGAGTACGAAAAAGTGGGTTACGAAATGGTGTCTGTCTGTCAGTCTGTCTGTCGGTCGGTCTGTGTCCTCTCTATGCCCAGATGGTTTAACCAATCGAACTGAAACTTCAGATTTAAGCTTTTCTGATAAATTGGGAGGTCTCAGTGAATTTTACTCCAAATCGGCTAACCGGAAGTGGCCACCCCCTTGGTTCAGAAAATTTATTTTGCAAATATTTTAAAAAGTATAAAGTTTACAAAAAACTACTTAAAACATAATGTTTCCAAAAATTAAAAACATATAAAAATAAAAAATTAAAATTTCTCAAAATTCTCTGTTCGTAAAAGAAAGTCGTGTGTTGGCCACACCTCCGTTTTTTTTCTATGAATTACAATTACAATTAAATTGTCGGCCATGTTTTTAGAAAAAAAAAACAACCGGCTCTTACTAATTTTAACAAATCTCTAAAATTGCGCAATCGACTTTGATACAGCTTAAAACCTTCGAGGGCTAAATTTAAGTTAAATTTGGAGTATGTTGTATTTTACATAGAGGACATTTTCGAGAATATTTGACACTAATCTAGATAGTGCGAGTATGAACGTTACTGGGTTGCTTGGTATTGAGATTATTCGACACTTTTGAGATTATCATTGAAGATTATAGGAGATTTTTGAGATCAAATACTCGGTGATGTTGTTCGCATGATGTAACTGTTTATTTAACTTTTTAATTTTTGTTGAATGTTAATTCTTGATTGATTGATTTTTTCATAATCATAAGCGCATCAGTTCGAAACTGGATTGTATTCTCTTACAATCTTCGGAACATATTAAATTAAATGTTTATTTAAAGTTCAACTCAAAAGCTAAAGGAGAGATAATAAGGGATATTGGTTGAATAGGAAGGTAATTATGCCAGGATGTCATCCTAAATTTGGACAAACGGATTAAACATCTGGCCGACATTATCTTTCACACATAATTGTTATCAATCAATAAGCATGATTGAATAAAGAAATCAAAATCATTCATCTTTAATAAATTTTCACTTGCATGCTCAATTGGAATTGCCTTTTGCTCGATTTATAAGGCGAATAGAAATTTTGGCTTATGGTAGTGTAATGTGGTTAAGTTCTGGTTGAAATGATCGACCATTTATTCATAATTGTTTTTTATACTCTCAAATGGAGTCTGTTGATATTATACAGTTACCTTGCAAAAAAAAAAAAATTGCCAGCTTGTAAAAAAATTTGTGTTTCAGTTTCTCACTCAAGTCTGCTTTAAAAATGTTTTGGTATATACCAATGTAGGTTGTAATTTGGTAATTTCAAACATCTCACGAATTTTATATCATGTGTATTTACACATGTACACATCGATGAGAATGACAAGATAATATTTACCTATAATATACCCCAGATGATTTTGTTACCATATGGTATATTGAAATATGTTTGTTTGCCCATGTAGAACGTCGAGTATTGATATTTAAACAAGAACAAATTTTGTCGATTTATTTTCTTTCGATGTGTGTGTGTGTGTGTGTGTGTGTGTGTGTGTGTGTGTGTGTGTGTGCACTGCAAAAATCACGAATTCTTGAGAATTAGAATGATTCTTCTCATTTTTTTCGTGTTATCAAGATTACAACATTATGTTGGGCACATCTATTCAAATTATTTTATTTCGTTTTGCGTAGGAAACACATTTTTCCATCGATAACGATAAAAGATGTAACGATTTTGAAGGAATGTATACAATTCGGCAAAATAAATGAATTAACGGTGTGTCACGTATATCGTTCTGGTATATTATATAAACGAGTAAATAAATCTTATGTGTACATACTATGTACATATAGTTAATATTTAACTATGAATTCTTTTGAAATTGAATTCAATAATTGACTAGACCAACTTATATGATATCGATTGCCTTCGAGTTTATAATGTAAAAACCAGTCACACACCATTTTCAAAATTCGAAACAGTCGATGAATACTCAAAATGTAGGTTTTGTATCATTGAACAATATAATGGTATTGACGAAAGGTAAAGGTATCTAGTACTTTCTCTTCCCACATTCTGGAATATTTGTTTAGCTTTATTATTTTGGGATTTGTGCCTGAGCAAAAAATCGAAACCTTGTCTCAGTATTTTATTGAACTTGTTTGTTGTTGTTTAGTCAAAGCATACACATTGTGAGGTTGTGTACATTGTTGTTTATTTTTGGGTTATCGATATTAATTTTATGAGGTATCCCAACAGGTTATTGCTTTGTTATGGGTGTAAAATTGTTTTAGAATAACCAGAATAGGTTTTGTATTTGGTGAAATATGGTTTAGCCGGATTTGTACGCTTATAAGATTGTATACGATAATAATAGCAAATATTCAATATACAAAAGCCAGTAGGTGTTATTAGACTCCAAACTTAGAAATCACATCAACAAATACAACGCTTCATAATTAGGACCAGGTCCTCAGAATAAATCGTACGGAAATTTTGTAAAAAGTTTTGTTAAGTTCAGAATTATTGAAGTGCTTCGATGTTAATTGGGTAATTATTCAGTAAACAGAAAGACTATAAAATTTCAACATTCTTGGAATTTTTCAAAATACCTAAATTTAGCGTAATTTAATTCTTGATATCTTTAAAAATTAAAATTGTCAATTATAAACATGGTTTCGTTCGAATTCGATTGGCGAGTTAGAAATTTTGGTTTTAAAAATTTCTTTTTTTTAGTCGGAATTTAGTAAATACAAATTAAAGCGAAAATGTCAGATGTTTTAAAATTCTACGATTTTTCGTTTTTCTTTCTTAATAGTTTGTCGAAATCCAACGGTTTAAATTTGAAACCCGTTGAAAATTGCTGAAATTCTTAGAGTCAAAAAATTCTGGAACTTTGCTTTTAAATTTTTAAAAGAAAAAACTTAAAAATTTCGTTTTTAGAAAATTCACTTATTCGGAATTTAGAAAACGAAAATTAAATAAAATAATCAAATTTAACAAAATTTCAAGATTTCGACTTTCTTAAATTTAGAATTTTTTGAAATCCAACGGTTTAAATGTGAATTGTGTTGAAAAGTGTTGTTTTCAAAATTTTTGTTGTTTAAAATTTTTGTTTTCATTTTCTAAATTCTGAATAAGAGAAATTTTTAACATTCGAAAATTTTTAGAATTTTGTGTTTGAATTTTCGAATAAAATTGGAAATTATTTGATGATTTGATCGATGTTGAAAATTGTTGAAATTCTCTGAGTCAAAAAATTTTACAATTTTTATTTTTAAATTTTCAAAATTCAGTTTAAAATTGTTTGATGACTTCTTAAAATTTGAGCCCTAACTTTGCTAAATTAAAAAATTTTGGGGAGACTGGCGATTTAGAAATTTTGATTTCCAAATTTTTTTTGTTAATTTGATGGCTCGAACTTTCTTAATTCTAGAGTCTGTTATAAAATGTTCAAATTTACAGAGTCAAACAATTCTAAAGAATTGTCACTTTTAAGTTTTCAAAACTCGCCTTGAATTTATTTGATGATTCTTTAAGCAAGTGGTTAAGATTAACCGACCCGAAGTAAATCGCGTAGAGTGTCGAGAACTACGCAAGGAGACTGGCGTTTATTAATGTAAGATGGCAAAAGAAATTTCCTGTCGCAGCAACATTGCAGTAATGAACTTATTAATAGTGATTATTCGTCGGTTATTCAACAAGGTCATCGTAATTGTAAAAGTTATATACTTTATTCTAGTTTTTATGATTTTTTTAAATTGATTTTTAATATTTTTTTGTATTTTAGGTTTTCACACTTCAGATTCTATCGGCATATACACAATACCTCTGACGAAAACTTAGTTCATGTTTAAATATTGGATTTCTTAATGCTCGCAGTCTATTTTGCCATATAGATCAAATTCGAATTTTTATTAATTTTAATAACGTTGATCTTTTTTGAGTGGCTGAATCCTGGCTTACGTGTAAGATCAATCTGTTGCCATAAATGGCTATAATATTTTACGGTACGAAAGAACACACAAAAATGGTGGTGGGGTCTGTATATACTACAGAAAATGTTACAAATTCAAGAGAATTCATTCAAAGTGGTGACTTCAATTTTAATATCCTTGACAGGTCGCATATATTCTATGATCTTTTAAAATCCAATAAACTTTTCTCAGTTCCTTTTTCACCAACTCGTGGCCCATCGTGGCTAGTTCAGTTTATTGTTTCTAATCCGAAACAGGCCAGAATATTGGGGTTCAATCAATACTGACACATATGTATATCTGATCATGATTTTCTACTTATCACCTATAAAGTGAAGTCTAAACGGGACAAAATTCGGAACAAGCTTGGGGTCGAATGTATTCGTGCGATTACATTAATTCTATGTTTCACTTATTTTATGAGTGATTATACTCTATTCATGACAACTGTGTCCCGGTAAAACGAGTACTGAATGGCCAATCTGCAGCTCCTTGGTTTAATTAAGATAGAATGTTACTTCGGGATCAGGGCTTTTCTAAATTTCAGAAAACTCCCGATATGACGTACCGCAAAATATATCAGAATGGCAAGAAATATGGGGGCAAGAATTTGGGGAAATATTAATACGATTGGCATAGGGAAAAGTAGATCTGATATTTTAATTGACATGGGCCCTGCTGTAGTAAATTCTTATTTTTGTAACATACCTAACAAGTCGGTTGTCTTTCCTCTTCTAGATTGTAATGCTACAAGTAGTTTCACTTCTAATTTGTTTTCAGTTAGCTGTGTAATGGAATTAGATATTTTGAAAAGTATTTCTAACGCAGCTGGTCATGATGCAATGAATCTAATATTTTTAAAGAAGACATTACCTTTTGTTGTATCACCGTTAACGTACTTAATAAATAATTGTATCATGCGGTTTGAATTTCCTGATATATGGAAAACAAATTTAGTGATTCCGGTTAAAAAGAAACAAAATAATGACTCGCTGGATAATCTTAGACCGATCAGTATGGCATCGGTATTATCTAAAGTTTTCGAGATTCTAATTCGTCATCAAATTAACGACCATATAAAAAAATACAAATATTTAACACAGTTTCAATCGGGTTTCCGTAACAATCATAGTACAAGCACCGTTCTTTGAAGTTTTTGACTATTTAAATCATAAGTTACTGTTGCAAAAGCTGATGCTTTATTTTAACTTTGATAAAACTGCGTTTAAGCTTATGTATAGTTATTTATCGGACAGATATCAGGTTTTGAAATATTCGAAATATCATTTGTATGCAAATGATTGTCAAATTTACCTCGGGGGCGTTAAGGATAATATCTCTGAAACCTTTAATAAAATTAATAATGATTTATCCAACATATTAGATTCCCTAGATTCCCCAGATTAGATCCCATTTCAAAATCGCGTTAATAATTTAGGCACTTGTATTAACAATAGATTCACGTGGGATTCCTAGATTATCAAGGTTTGTAGTAAAATCAACTCCATAAGAACATTTGTCCTAAAACCGTCAGGATTTTGCTAGCTAAAACGTTGGTAATCCCCCATGTGTTGTATTGTGAATTTCTTTACATTTGTTGCGATTGTAACTCAAGGGAAATTTTACAAGTAACTTTGAATAGCCAGATACATCAATGGATTGAGGAAATGTGATTATATTTCTGACAAGTTTAGAGAATTATTTGGTTGCCCAATGACTTAATTAATCAAGTTCCTTTTTATTTATACAACAAAATAATAATTGGTTCAGCTCGAAATAGCAATATGATACTGCCAGTTAACCGTTCTAATGTTTACAACAACTCGCCACTATTTACTATGTTTACAAGTTGAAATCAGGTTCCGGTGAAGATCAGAAGTGTTAAAACTTTTGCTAGATTTAAAGTTTTGTTATTTGAATTTGTTAAGAATAAATTGTAATTATTTTTGTATTCATTATGCAAGTGTGTGGGATAGAAAAGCGATGCTTTATCCAGGATTGATTGATAAATAACTAAATAAATAAATAAAGGACAATTTGGTAAAATGACTTATGCTCAAGTAATGATGAGCAATGGAAATCCAGGAAAAACTGCTCAAAATGACGATATAAATCAAACACTTAAATTAATTTTAAGCAGACTAAATAAATTTGATGAGCGATTACAGAAACTAGAGTACAGCACTAAGGGAGCCATCCCTAAACAGAAAAATGGCCAATGATCTTAGAATCTTATGTTTGGAATGCCAATGGTTTTGAAGTTGTGTTAAAAATTTTAGATATAACTAAAGTGCCCTTATTTAGAATTTACAAAATAAAAATTAAAATGAAAATTTAATTTTTTTTAAAATTTCAATATTCAGACTTTCTTAAGTTTCGAGTTTGTCGAAATCAACGGTTTAAAATTGAACACTGTTGAAAATTATTTTTAACATTTCAAAACTATTTAAAATCATTTGCTCATAAAGATCACAACCAAATTTTTAATTTTAATATATTTTCAAGATTAAGCCTTTTTTATTTAAATTTGAGGGCTATTGAAAATTTTTCAAATTCTCTGTGTCGAAAAATTTTCAGACTTTGCTTTTAATTTTGAAATTATTTCATGATCTTGTAAAGTTTGAAACCAAATTTTACTAAATTAAAATATTTTAGTTGCACTTGTTTTTAAAATTTAGAAGAAAAATTAGAACAAAACTTTCAAGAGTCAGACCGTCTTAAATATAGAGTTTATCGAAATGCAAAGGTTTATATTTGTACGCTAATGAAAATTCTTAATATTTTCAGAGTCGAAAAATTTTAGAAACGTGTTTCTAAATTTTCAAAATTCAGTTTGAAATGTTTTGATGACATCCTAAGGTTTGAAACGAAATTTTAAGAAATTTAAATATTTTGTAGGACTGTAGAATATCTTCTTGATCTTGTGTAATAGACATGACATCAGGGGTGCCGATTTTTTTGGGATTGCAAATTTCACAGTTTTGTTGAAATACTGTGTATGCAGCTTTGTGTGTGATAGGGTCTACTCTGATAGAACAGAAGGACAGCTTGTGTGAATGGTACGTAAATTTGATTCTTACGCTATTGTTGGCCGATAAGCCTTTGTAGATAAGAGATTATTCGTGAATCGTAAGTTATGAAATTGTTGTAAGAGACCACTTAAGATCGGCGACTTTGCCGATCAAAAATGTTATTCGCGACTTTGCTTTTTTTTCAAATGAATTGAAGATGACATCGAAAGGTTTTCATCTTCTAGTTCAACTTCTTATACAGCTCGGAATTTTTATAAATTTCAAATGTTTGCCAAGTTTTTAAACAGTTCAGAATTACCAATTCTGAAATATTTATTCTATTTTAGTTTTCTAAATTAAATTGCTGCCTCATAAACAAATTATATTTTCCTCAATTACCTGTCCAAAAACTACTGTACGTACACGTATTTACAATTTATGAACTTTGAACTGAAACGTATGTATTGTATATGGTTAGTTCCTATAATTGTATTTTATCCCATTTTAATTTTGCTTACCATTAGCATAATGAAAATTTGTAAATTTTTTGTGCTTTATGAGATTTAATTAAATCAAAACATATGTTTTGTGCTAATTTTAGTTTAGGTTTTACGTGAGTCCATTCGTTATACACTTTTCATGTACACGTATGAATGAATCTATTTACCTATTTATTTCCGTATAAATATTCTAAATTTATTAGGGCACGTAATTTGTTTAAATTCTCTGAAAATATTTTTATGTATAATGCAATAGTCCTTCCACATATTTACAATTGAAATATATCGGTATTAAAATTGTAGATGTGCATAGTTACCAATTCAATTAAAAAACTACAACGTAATCCACACTAATCAATATTTGGCTGATTAAATTTCTAAATCATTTTAATTTAAACACAAAAATTTCTAGTTGAATAATTTTATACGATGTTTCGTATTTTTTTTTGATAACTCTCCCGGTTAACATCGACGATAGTGTTTATCACCCCACACTCTGTGCTCAAAAAAAAAAAAAAGCTCTAACAATTTTTCGATTTTGATAAATTGATTTATTAAGCATGTAAAGCTATTAATAAATCACGAGATTTTTATGTTACGAACCAAAACAGAAATGAAAATAATAAACGACGATGATTTTTTTTTTTTTTCGCAACCAAAGTGGTATAATCTAAACGTAAACATAAATAATTTATGCAACGAACATTTTATTTAATAGTGTGTTGTGATTAGATTTCATAGTCTGCCGACCAATAATAATCAATTTCAAGAAAAAAAAAAAAACGTTATATCGTGATAACACACAGTTAAAAAGGAAATATGGATGGATGGGTGTGCGAAATTAAATTTTGGTAGGTTGGGTGCAGTGACGGATTATCAAAATTGGTTTGTAAGCTGGTTTGGATAGATTTAGAATATAAAAATTGGAACTAAGTGTAAGAGCTGGATAAGGTAGTATTAGAGCTTTACTCATTACGCTACTAACATATTAACAATTTCTGATAATTTACAATTATTATTGAATGTTTTTAAATTTCTAAACTTTCGAATAAACAATTCCTCATACCAAATTTATTTATTACGAAATATCGAAATTCCTGATCGGAGTTAAAATTCTGACTGACGTTTTTTAAGACTATTCTTTAACGGGTCAGCAGGTCACTAAGCCATTTCTAAAATACTGTGATAAGCGTCGTTTCGTTTTGAGGGTATGTGCGACTGACACACTTCGAATTTCCTAATCACATTTACAAACTATGGTTTCCCAAATTAGAACAGGTGATACATATCAAAGACAAGAAAAACCTTAATCTAAGAATTTGGATTTTACATTTTTGAAAAAAATAAAAAAATGTTCAATAAACTGGTGGAAAATTGCTCAAATGTTAATTTACTCAATGTCACTTTTAAAACAGCAACCAAACATGATATTTTTACTTGGCACCATCAAGGATCCAGCCTGGAAAAAAGCAACCATTCTAAATACTATACCATTGATAATTTAGTGTACTGATACACGACTCAATAAACAACATGGGACAAACAACCGATCTAAGAACGGTTTTGATAATTTCAGACAAGACAAAATCTTTACACACTCCGCACAATATACGATTTATTTGCGGGCGTACGCAATCACCCGATTATTTATTATTTGAACATAAAATTGGTCCTTCGAGCCGGATTTGGAGTCGTAATACACAGTATGCGACATATCATCCATTTTAGAAAAATCTTGTTATTTAAATTGTAAATAAATCATTCATATGAACATTTATAATAAACTGTGCTATAAAGTGAACAATACAAGTGAATAATATAGCATAGTGATTCTATAATACTGTTAAAGTTAGCCGAAAGTTGCCAGCCGAAAGTAAAAAGTCGATAATGCAGATTGTGTTAGTCCAACCGAAAGTAAAAAAGGTAATGCAGATTGTCTAATCCCAACCGAAAGTAAAAAGTCGATAATGCCGATTATAATATAACATTCAAGCCGAAAATAAAAAATTTATTAGTTATCAGCCGAAAGTAAATAGGATAGAGGGAATTTTGAACTGAATTTTTTTCCTGCGATAGCTATTGAGTAATCACATCAATTGATTCCATCTCCAGACATAACACTCTAGAGGCTGATTTTATACAAATTTTCTAATAATTTTTGGAAAATCGAATTTTCCGAGATTTCCCAAGGGAAATTTGAACTGAATTTTTTTCCTGCGATAGCTATTGACAAGTCACATCAATCCAATCCATCTCCAGACATAACACTCTAGAGGCTTATTTTATTCAACCATTTCTTACTTTCGGCTGGAAACTTTTTTGAATTTTCCGAGATTTCCCAAGGGAAACTTGAACTGAATTTTTTCCTGCGATAGCTATTGAATAATCACATCAATTGAATCCATCTCCAGACATAACACTCTAGAGGCTGATTTTATACAAATTTTCTAATAATTTTTGGAAAATCGAATTTTCCGAGATTTCCCACGGGAAACTTCAACTGAATTTTCTTCCTGCGATAGCTATTGACAAGTCACATCAATTCAATCCATCTCCAGACATAACACTCTAGAGGCTGATTTTATACAAATTTTCTAATAATTTTTGGAAAATCGAATTTTCCGAGATTTCCCACGGGAAACTTGAACTGAATTTTTTTCCTGCGATAGCTATTGACAAGTCACATCAATCCCATCCATCTCCAGACATAACACTCTAGAGGCTGATTTATTTTCGGCTGGAATGTCAATAATATAATCTGCATTATCGACTTTTCACTTTCGGCTGGAAACTTTCGGCTAACTTTAACAGGGTGATTCTATAGTGAACTACAAAATTTTATATAAGTGCTATAACTATCAATTAAAATCAGTACCAAAATTAATAATTAGAACAATTTAAAACTAAGAAAATTGGTGAATTTTAAGTGTTAAAGGCTTAAAAATCAAAATCAACGGTTAACTTTCAACGTCGCAATAACTCAATCGCGCTTTGATACCAAATCACAATATGGCGGCTGCTGGGCTAATACAGAAACGTAGTCGCATTCTCGGCTCATTAACTAAGGCAGCCACGTTTGTCGATAATATTGAACCAAACACAACGATTGAAGAGCTCGAAGTCAGGCTTAGTAAACTTGAATCATTGTGGGTCGAGTTTTGGCTTATCGAAGATGAATTGCTATACTACTACCACAGCAGACATCAAAATCCGAAGATTTTGAAGAGAAATACTTCAAAACTCAAGCAGTAATGACGCATGAAATTAGAAAACGGAAACCAGATTTATCCAACACAAACAACGATAATTTAAACGCCACCATAACAAACATGTATTCTCAATAAAGGGCATATTTAGAATCATTGCACGATAGATCTATTAATACGAATTAACATTCCGCCATTCGATGGCAAATATGCTGAGTGGCCATCTTTCAAGGATTTATTTGAGGCTACAGTCCATCACAAAGAAACTATACCACAAGTTCATAAATTTCAATTATTGAAGGGGCTTCTCAAGGGTGATGCGGCTAGACTGATTAGCCACTTTTTAATTACTGATGCCAGTTACAACGAAGCCTGAGATAAACTTAAGAAGCGATATGATAAGAAACGTACAATAGTTGGCACCATAATTAAGCAGTTCCTGGATCAGCAATCGATACAACATTCATCATCAAAATTCTTGCGAACACTGACTGAAACTTCGGATGAGCTGTTACGAGGTTTAAAGGCACTAGGACCGGAGTGTGAGTCGCGTGATTCATGGATAGTGCACATCATTTTAAACAAATTGGATGACGAGACAAAGGAACAATGGGCAACACATTTCGTAGATTCTGATATGCCGAGTGTCGACAGTTTCTTGGAATTTCTATATCGTAGATGCGACGCTTTAGAAAGCTACCAATTAAATACCAAGATATCAAGAGCTATAACGAGATACACACACCAGTGCCTACTGCAATAAGCCTCACCCGCTACCCAAGTGTTTCAAATTTCAAGGGTTCAGTATCGAAGGTCGAAAAGATTTTGTAGATAAATTAAAGCTGTGCGTCAATTGTTTAAAAGCCGACCATGCCTTAACCAGTTTCCCATCAATGAATACCTGTTACAAATGTAGAGCTAAACATCACACGCTTCTTCACGATATAAGCTCCCTATCGCACACAAAGGTGTTAAATGCCAACGTAAACCGTTCGGTTTAAACAAAAATGGACAAGCGACAGTCGCAGAATTCAGCCTCACCTAGCGTCGATGAAGAGCAGTCGAAGGTTTCCACTTTACTCACAACAATAACTTCTACTGAAAATAAGCAAGCGATCCTACCGACAGTTGTAATATCAACCGAGGACTGCCAAACCTTACTAGGAAATTAGGATTGCAGCGTAAACATGCTTGCGTCACGGTTAGCGGTGTAGCATCAATTTCGGCGGGTACAAAAAAAAGGAATAGTCAATTTATACAGTCAGTCAAGTAAGAGCGTGGTCGTCATTACCGACAGGTAATGAAAGATTTCGCTCTAATTCCTTTGCGAGCCGATAGAGGGAAGCTTTGTCCTTGATGCATTGTCAACAAAGATTCAGTTGTCGTTGATCTTTTGAAAGAGAATCATGTTAAGCGCCATGAGTGCTAAATACGCGTCGCGCTACGAGGCTGTGTTCCTTTGCACCCACCCGAAAGGTCCCAAAATGTCGCAATCAGCGGCTGCTAAATATATGAGAAAGTCGAAGGCATTTGTACATAAGTGGGTACAGCGATATAAAGTGGCTAAAAATGTCGATGATTTACCAGAACGTGGCTCGATAGGAAAAGTGGACAAAAAAGATGAAAAAAGAATAGTGAATCTGTTTTCGCGGAATCCTGGTTTAACACTGCGGCAAGGACAAGCAAAATTAAAGGCAAAAGGTTTAGATATATCCTACGAAACTATCCGAACCCATCTCCGTACTCATGACCTGAAATGGCGCAACACAATGAAGAAGCCTCTGTTGACTGGAAAACATGTGAAAAAGCGACTCGCTTGGGCGCATGAGAATATCGATAGAGATTTTGAAAATGTCATTTTTACTGATGAATGTTCTGTATGGGCACGTTGTGTCCTCACGCGAGCCTGGTCAACGTCCACCAATAGGCTTGTTCAGCGGACCGTAAAACACGGAATAAAGGTGCATCTTTGGGGCTGCTTCTCAAAGCAGGGATTCGGCACTTTGTACCTCTTTACCGACAACCTAAATGCCGAAAAAATGATTAAAATCTACAAAAAGGCTTTACTGCCATCTGCCAAACGTTGGTTCATCAGCAAAAATGAAGATTGGATTCTGCAAGAGGACAACGATCCTAAACACCTCAGCAAGCTCTGTACTGAGTGGAAGACTAATCTGGCATCGTTACATTGGATTGGCCGTCGCAGTCGCCTGATGCAAACCCTATTGAAAATGTGTGGGCATATATTAAACAGAAACTTCGTGGAAGACGCACACACACTTTGAAGCAGCTATCTTGCGATCTGGAGATCGTTGCCACTAGAATACGCCGTCAAATTAGTAGAAAGCATGCCTCGGAGATGTCAGGCAATTATCGACGCCGATGGTGACTGGACACAATATTAACCGAATTGCATCATCGTTTGTAATGTGTACAATATATTTATAAATATGAAAGTTTCACCAAATAATTTTTTTTATAAATTAACCCGACCACGCTCTTACTTGACTGACTGTAGTTATCATCCCATTTTGACAGTTCAAGTGTTGAACGAAGATAGTAGTCGAAGCATTAATACTTAATAAATTAACAGCTTGTTTACCTTCTCAATCAGTTATTTTAGAAGACCATTACTCAAGTAAATTAAATGAGTACCACCTCGCTGATCCAGAATTTTTCGAAACCAAGGCAATTGAAATGATTCTAGGGATAGAAATTTTTTATGAAATCATGAAAGTGAAAAGGATAGTTATAAAACCGAATCTTCACTTAGTAGACACCGTATTTGGTTGGGTTATTGCCTGGTCTTTAGAAGAAAAACGTAATTCAAATGTGAGATGTCACACAATTCAATTAAGTTCTGATGAGATCTGTAAAAGTTACATCGATTTTGGGAAGTAGACGAAATCAACATCAAATACACAGTTAATGACGATGACTGCGAGGAGCATTTCTTAAGAACTCACCAATTTAAAAATGGTCATTACATGGTAAATTACCTTTTAAAGCAAATGTCGCAGCGCTAGGCAGCAGTCTAAAGGAAGCTACCTACAGAATGATTGCAATGGCAAGGAAGTTCAATCGTAATCCGAAGTTAAAGGAAGAGTACACGAAATTTATTAGAGAATATCAGCAACATGGACACATGGAGCGAATTTTTAATCCAAACAGTTCCATCGAAAAATCTTTTTACTTACCTCACCACGGTGTTATAAAGCAAACAAACTTATCGACAAAGTTTCGTGTGGTTTTCGATGGCTGCTGTAAATTCAGTTCAAGTCTTTCGTTAAATGACGTATTAAAAACAGGTCCAATACTACAGGACGATCTATTTTCTATTTTAACTAGATTCCGAAGTCATCAAATCGCGTTCGTCTCCGATATACAGAAAATGTATCGGCAAGTGCAGGTTCATCCAGATCGTCAAGATTTCCAGCGAATCGTGTGGAGAGAGAACCCGAAGCAGAAGATGCAACACTTCAGATTAAAAACCGTAACTTATGGCTTAACGAGTTCGTCATTTTTAGCTATTCGTTCATTACAGCAAATAATTTCTGACAACAAACAAATCTCAGACAAGGTCAGAGACATGATCAAATCTGATTTTTATGTTGATGATCTACTATCAGGTTGTAACTTTGAAGACGATGCTAGTCAACTATATAACGAAATATCAACAACATTTTTACAAACAGGATTTTCATTAAGACAATGGAGTTCCAACAGCCCAAAATTTATAAGAAACATACCGGAGGACAAAATTGGAAACAATATGATGATGCTCCTGAAGTATACGTTAAAACGTTAGGAATGTGTTGGTTGACCAAAGAAGACACGTTTACTTTTAATGTACTCGAGCTAAACTGCATCAAATTTACCAAACGAAATTTATTATCCAAGTGTGGTAAAATATTTGATCTTTTATGATGGATTTCCCCTGCCACCATCGCTATTAAGATATTACTCCAATCCCTCTGGTTAACGAAAATTGAATGGGATGATCCACTTTCAGACAACGTATACCACGCTTTCTGTATATGCTATCATTAAATACCATTCAGTATCATGGATACTACGATGTTTTGGAAAGCGCCTATTCCGCCGTGGTATATGCTAGAGCTACAGATGTCAATGGGGAACATTTCGTAAGTTTAATAGCTGCAAAAGACAAAGGTCGCCCCTCTCAAGCAATTGTCGATTCCACGTTTGGAACTCTGTGGTGCTGTACTTTTGATGAAGTTACTTAACAAAGTCTCAGAAATCTTCCAGACATCAGAGGATTCGTTAAACGCGTGGACCGACTCTAATATTGTTCTGGCATGGCTTTCAGACATCCCCATAAGATGAAATTGCTTTGTAGCAAACCGCACGAGTTTTATATTTGACAAGTTAACGAGAAACCACTGGCAGCACGTACCAACGAATCTCAATCCGGCAGATTGCGCAAGCCGCGGAATTTTGCCAACTGAGCTTCTTAAACATACTATCTGGTGGAAAGGTCCTGAGTTTCTTCAAATGCCGGCTTCCAACTGGCCAAATTACAACGACGATGTACAAAAAGTTAGCACGAGAATGTCACTGCACACTTGACATCTCCAGTAAAATATGTGGTCGAGAATTATTCTTCTTACTGGTCAATTCTAAGAGTTTTAGCAAATTGTATCAGATACGCCGAGCCCTGCCATAAAAGGAAATCGTCGTTCGTCACGTGTGAGCATCTCAAGAAAGCTGAACATCTTGTCGTCAAATGGGTCCAACAGGACAGCTTTCAAGCCGATTTGCACGAGTTACAGAGAAATGTTCCGATCAAAAGAAGTAGCAAGTTGATAACGCTGCAACCATTTTTAGACGAAAGCACCATTTTACGAGTGGGTGAAAGATTATAGAATTCAAACATTCCGTATTCTATGAAGCATCCGATCATCCTACCAAAGCGCCACCAAGTAACAGAGAAAATCGTGAGATACTTGCACATCAAAAATCTGCATCCTAATCCGTCCACATTACTCTTCGTAACCAGAGCAAAATATTGGATTGTTGGCGTCAAGGATGTCATAAAACAAGTGAGTAGAGGCTGTTTATCCTGCATTTGAACTCGACCGAAGCTAGCAAGTCAAATTATGGGTAACTTACCTTCACCGAGAGTTACATTAATACGAGCATTCTATATTGTTGGAGTGGACTATGCTGGATCAATTGCAATTAGTTCCAAAAAGGGTAGAGGATCCAAACGTCTCAAGGCATATGTCAGTTTATTTATATGCATAGCAACTAAAGCTAACCATATTGAGGTGGTGGATGATTTATCAACTGATGAATTTATAGCAGCATTAAAGATATTCTTGGCGAAGGGGGCTACCAAAGGCAATATATAGCGACAACGCAACCAACTTTGTGGGTGCTCGAAGAAGGTTTGATGAGTTCTTCAAAATTTTAGCATCTAAACGACACAACGACCAAGTATCATCCTTTTTTAGCGTGCAGCAAATAGAATGGCACACTATACCAACTTGGGAAGCCGGACTAAAATCAGTCAAAACCCATCTTCGCAGAGTACTGGGCGAACCAGCACCAACACTTCAAGAGTTACAAACCCTCCTAATACAAATCGAGGCAATGGTTTAGGCCGTTAACTCCGATGAATGATGATACGGATGATTTGCAAATAATAACGCCAGGCCATTTTTTGATTGGCCCTTCACTCTTGGCCATTCCGGATGACGACTACATAACACTGAAGCTTAACGAACGATGGGAGTTAGTAAAAAATATGCTAAGAGGTTTCTTGCGAAGATGGCATGTAGAATGTCTTACCATGTTGCAAAAAAGATCGAAATGGCAACATCAAGAACGAAATTTTATAGAGGATGACCTAGTATTAATTAAGAAAAACAACGTATTATCTCTTAATTGGGCAAAAGGTCGAGTAATTCACGTTCATCCTGGAAAGGATAATAATGTACGGGTCGTCACATTAAAAACAGCAAATGGTGAACTAAAGCATCCTGTTACGAAATTATGCAGCCACAACTACTACAATAATTAAGCAACAAAGTGTTTAAACGGGGGCAGTATCCAACAATGTAGCAGATATTTACTACTACTATGATTAGTTGTTTTGAAGTCAATTTATTTTGAATTGCCATCTATTGTAAATAATAGGTATACAATAATTATGAATGCGTTCCATAATTACTTAGCTTAAACTCTGATGTAAAAATTAAGTACTATCTGAGTGAAAATTGATTCGTCATTAATGCTAAGAAAAAATAATATAATCTAATTAATCGTAATCTTATTACCAATGTTGCCCTTCAATAATTGAATATTTTCCCATAAGGATCTTGCTTTAACTAATTGCTTAGATATTACAGTGGTAAGCCACTATTACTGGCAAATATGGTCACTGAGAATTGCTCATTTCTAGTGGTACTACTAAGATTCAACTAGGTCCAATTCAGATGAAATATTTTGTTTCCGGTCAAGTGTAATAAATTAAATTCCTAGATTGTTTTGATTGTCCGTCCTGTCCTTACCAAAAATCCTTAGAATAACCATGTTTTTCACTGTGGTTACTAGTTTGGTACTGTACCCAAACACCGAATACTGTTTCTAATTTAATATTCATATTCTCGAGCGCAAAAAGAAAAACGAAATCAAATATTTTTTCTATGCTACCTATATGTGTATTTTATATGATAGACAAATAAAATTATTTTATTTAAATTTAAATTTTGCATGCAAACATAAAATACCTGAATTGGTTTTACTTAAAAACTGTCTTCCTTAACTGGCATACACCAGTAACATAAAAAAATTGTGGTATATAATAATATTATATGTACACAAAGAATGTCGAGGCAAAGAGTACTAAAACTAAATTATTATTATTATTATTGCAATACACATACTAGTCTCATGTGGTATGTAGCGACGACCGTTAAACTTGCTGCTGTGTACAGTAATAAATCATTCGCGACTTGCAAAAATGACATTTTGTACCATTACATTTGTTATGTGGTATAGATAAGGTTCAATTACAAACCAGCCATTAGAATACGATGTACGAATATAATACAGTCTATCGATCATGACCCACACTTTACATTTTAAACGAATGAGAAATTTTTATTGCAATCGATTGGTATTGGTATACATACTAGAATACAGAAGACGTGGCTTTTTTTAAAAAAAGAAGCGAAATACCATTAATAATAAAAATTTGTATAATAAATTAAATCGAGACGAAGATATGTACATATATAAATAAATAAATGTATGCAGACAAATATGATGATGAAAAATAATAAAGAAACAATATTTTGTTATGGTGAAATAAATCAAAGAAATATTGAAGGTGTTTTAAAAGCGACGTACAAAAATTACTGTTGCTATTGAATTTAGCAAATGCACCTGTTTTTCAAAGTAAGTTGCTTGACTCGTTACCTTTATTCAAACGAATGGATATTTCTCACTCACATGATTGGTCGGTCGAAGTACTTTAAGTTTTGATTTGGTGAGTATCGTATGCAGGTGCTGGAATGGATTATCTGTCGCCAATATTTAATTCAGAGAACTTTGATCCTTGCACTAATAGTTTTTAAATTTAATAACTAATTTAACTTTTCCACATGAAATTGGTTTGTTGAATAGCTCATATTTTATGTGTTAGACCAGATTTGATAGAATTCCGAGTGCTTTGAACCACCTTGTGAGAATAGAAAACAGTGGACTCCAGTTTGAAGTTAGGTAGGAACTAGGGTTTGCAAAAAACCGTGTTTCTTTTAAAACCGGTTTTACGGTTTTTTTTCAATCTTAAATTCGGTTAACTGGTTAAAAATGTATTCTATAATAAAATCGCACTTATAGTGTTAGTTCGCTAAAAAACGTCATTAAATAAATTTTTTATTTCATAGTTTTTGTTTTCAATTCCAATTCAGCATAGGAACCAATCGCAAATTTTAGTGAGAAAAAAATTCGATATAAAATTTTTATTAAAAAAAAAAAAATTTCAATGCAACTAAAACTGCTGTAAAATAATTTCATGCATGAAACCAAATTAAAAAACTCGATATATTAGAGAAAATCTTATCAGTACGTATTGAGGGTACTTATAAAATTTTAAAAAATCGTTTATATATTTTTAAACCAAATAAATTATTCTTTATACGTTTCAACAAATTATGTAAGTTATGCGAGCAAAATTTGCATCTATATTTCTAGCCCAACTACTAAACTTGACGATACATATGAATAGATAATTTCCGATTATTTATTTATTTATTTTTTTAAAATGCTACCTTTGCTAAAGTTGCTAAATTAATTTAGTCAATTATTTGAGAAGCATTTGCTGTTTATTCACGGTAAACCAATGCCTCACTTTTTTTTTGTAATTTCATAATAATAAGTTTTCCAACAACCGACAAAAAGGCAGAACTTGTTAGAACCTTATTGTAAAAAATTTGAATTCCGTTTTACCATTTTAGATATTTTTGCCTTTAAACTATTTCGATTTAAATTCGCATCAATCGATTTTGAGAGTTAAATTTTCACATTCACTTTATGTAGGTGGGCGAACATGTTTAACCAGGCAAAGTTCAAGGTCATACTAGATGGCTACATCGGCTAACTAACTCAGCTGAGTGATGTGTGACATTGCTTAGGATGGGAGCTTTATAAAGCTCTCTGGCCTAATTTGACACATTTCCAAATGTATCTTTCCGGGATTTATGGGATTCCCTGTAATTCTTAACATTTAATTAACGGTAATTATAAAGTGTATTTTACGAATTTTTATTGGCAGTTAATAAAACCGCTCACTAATGATTTATATAATTGCGAAAGTATCGTTTGGCCTACGCCATCCAATTTGCTCTCAGTTTCCTCTTGGGCAGATAGGACTTTCCAAGGACATAATTAGCACAGATAAGGTATGGTGCATCACAATTCTCACCGTATCGCGTGAATTACGATCGTAAATGACCAGAGAGCCTTAGTCCCGATCTTTCTGCAGACGGTCATTCTAAAGTTAACGTGGAACGAAGATCCCGTCCAGAGAGGACTGGATGACGAATGCAGTTCTGGAACCAGGAGTTATTAAATCCTTCACTGATGGTTCGAAAAGGGACGGGAAGTTGGGGCTAGGGTGATCTGTGAGGAACTTCTGATAAACCTCTCCTTCCGTCTCCCAGACTATTGTAGCATTTTCCAAGCTGAAGTAACTGCCATAAAGGAAGTCGTAGACTGGTTGAGGTATAATGTAATATCGGCTGGTGATATTCCCTTATACACGGACAGTCAGGCTACCATCAGACTTCCTCACGTCGAAAGTAGTCCAGAAATGTCTCTTATCTGTTAACGAGATGGCGGTTCAGTTCAACATCCATATTTTATGGGTGCTAGGGAATTTCAATGGTACAGGTAGTATAAATAAGTATAGTACCGAAGTATTCAACCGAAAAACATTCTTTCTGAACTATTCGGATCATGGTATGAAGAGCTCGCCAACTCTTCCAGTTTTAACGATTCGCTAAATTTAAAATTATGGTGCATCTTGAATCGAAGCAAAAGGCAGCAGTCCTTCCCAGCTTCCTGAAGTCATGATAAAACTTAATTTCTGTTAGTACATTAAGAGTATCGGGTGTGGTAAAGGAAACTCTTCACGTAGCGTTGGCCAAAACGAAATCTCCAGGACTTCTTTAGAAGTAATCCTCTTGAAATAAGATCAGCTGGATTATCTTCGGTCGGTACATGTAGCCAGCTTTCCTTTTGTGAGACGTCTTGTACTGCGTACATCGTGATTGTTGAGTCGGACCAGTAAAAAGTTTGGTTCACATTAAAATTCCAATTTATTGTGAATTTTGTGCGTTAGTTCTGCCAGTAGTACCGCCACACATAATTCTAGGCGCGGCAAAGTTGTTTTGTTTAGTGGAGCAACATGCGATTTTATCGGTCTAAAGTTTCTGACAAAATTTATCAAAGAAAATATTGAAGAAAGTGCACAATTTTTTTACAGTGTAATTCAATAAAAAAAATTGAAACGAAATATTACGTGGATAATGATAAAATAATTAATAAAATAAAAACAAACAACACAAGAATTTAGGTTGCACTTACCACTCTTAAATAAAATCAATTGGCAAGTTAAGATTGTCAAAATTCACACGTTTTTTTGGCGAAAATGTCAATTAATTTTGTCAGAGTGATCCTAGAGCTTTACGACATATCATATCATATGCCTTAAATAGCTCATACTATAAGCTATCGATATGATATGGTCGAATTAATGGCTAATGGGGAACACTATGAATTGACAAGCTCTGAAGTGCCAAGATAGTCAAAATTCACACGTGTTTTGGCGAAAATGTTGTTTAATTAATTTTGTCAGGGGTTTTCCGAAATATCACATCATATGCCTTTGAATTTTGACTATCTTAGCACTTCAGAGCTTGTCAATTCATAGTGATCCCCATTAGCCATTAATTCGACCATATCATATCGATAGCTTATAGTAAGAGCTATTTAAGGCATATGATGTGATATGTCGGAAAACTCTAGGATCGCTCTGACAAAATTAATTGAACAACATTTTCGCCAAAAAACGTATGAAATTTGACAATCTTAACTTGTCAATTGATTTTATTTAAGATTTGTAAGTGCAACCTAAATTCTTGTGTTGTTTATTTTTATGTTATTAATTATTTAATTAATATCCACGTAATATTTCGTTTCAATTTTTTTTTATTGAATTACACCGTAAAAAAAAAATATATGTACACTTTCTTCAATATTTTCTTTGACAAATTTTGTCAGAAATTTCACACCGATGCGATTTCAAAAAGATGAGCTTTCCGGATACATTGCCATCGACGGTGGACATTTAGCACAGCACCATGAACGCTCGCTTGCATTGTCAAATCCATATATTTGGATGCTTTGTCGTCGATTTGAATGAAATGGTTGATTACTGTGAGATTCTTTTGAAATATTTGCCAGAATGTATGCAGTACCAGTAGACCAGTAGAGGATCGTAAATTCGAGCAATTTGTGAAAAAATTCCTCTCTTGGAAATAATTTGCGTCAATTTGCAGCAACGTTTCATTGAATTATAAGATATTATATATGTTACTTTCAATAGCGTCGGCGGCGACAGCGAGTGTATGTTTGTGGTCTATAGCTAATTGCTTCAGACATCGAAAACGAAACGACCCGGAGGACGTACCACATGTGTGTTCAAAAACGAATCAATATTGAAACCAGGTCGTTTTAAACAACTGGGCCCACCATCATGATTGTATTTAAGAATTTTTCGCTTGAGGCTTCATTACGCAATGATGGGGGAGGAACAAATGTTGAAATTGATGTGTTCCATGTGGGCTAACAACTTGTACTTGAAGTCGTCTATCCAGATTGTAAAATCGACGTGTGGCCAAAAATTGTGAATCGCCTAAAATCGCCGGATCTGATAAGAATAGACATTTTACTATGAATCTCCCTCTCTGTCACGTGTAGTGAATTTAGTGAAATGATTTTCATTTCTTCGGACAACAGTGGTGTGATCGAATTGTCCACAACTACATGACAAGTTTGGTAAGATTGTGTGTGAGACGACAGTTTTCCGGAAACAATCCAGCCTAGTACGGTATTCTAGAGCATGGGAAGATGATCAGTCAAATTGATTTGTCCCACTGACAGAAGTTCTTGGTAAATCTTCGCACCTAACAGCAAGTCGATGGTAGTGGACAGGCTACTTTATGTAACAGCGAATGGTACTGGAAATTGCTGCGTCGGCAGCGCAGCGTCACTGGATAGGAAGAAACTGTGTGATCGGAGCGAAGACAATTGTAATATAAATTGGACTTAGTTACGAAATGCAAAAATTTGTGACAACTAATTAACGAATGACCATTTGTCTTGCAGTGGACACAATAGTAAGTTGCATTGGTGCTAACAAGTAATTTTGCGGTTGAGCGATTGTAGCGATTGTATCTATGCCTGGTCCCAGTGGACGGCCACCTTAACTTATCCTAACTTAAGCGAGCTAATATTTCACCCTGCAAAAGAGGGTCGGTTGTAAAAAAGTCGTAATTTTATAAAAACATAAATTTTAGTGATTGGAGCAGTTTGTGTTAAAACTTCCATTTTAATTTGAGTCTAAGCTAAAAACTTCCCGAGGGATTTTCTCAAAAAAAATCTGGGGATTTTTTTTAAGTATTATACAACTTATCGCAGAAATGTTTTTCTACAATTAATATTCCAAAATTCCAATTTTGAGTAGAACGTAATCTGGTAATTCTCACTTTGATCACATATTGTATCACCAACAGAAACAGATACATTAAAATTCTTAGTGATTTGGTGCAATGAAAATTGGCAGGTCAAACCAATGTAAACATTTTTGTCTGTGATTTGGCTTGGGATATGGGTTGTCGACAATTTCTTCTCGGTCGCTGAAGTGAAGTGAATGTCAGAGTAACTAAACGTAATCTGACTCCTTAGAAATAAAAATAGCTTTCGGTTCTGACAGATATTTAGACTTAGAAGAAAATTTGCTCAACTTGTTTGAAATTAAAACTGTCGACATCAAATGAAAAGATTTTGCTGAGTTGATTTATTTGTAATACATGTTTACAATGTTACAAATTTATCTCTTTCGCACTTCAAATTCAACCTTTCACAAGTCAAGTTTTGAATAAAAAGTTTTGAATTTGATTTGACGACAGATTAAATTTCTTTTGCAAAAGGTTAAATTTGATTTTAAAAAGTGAAAAATTGTTGAAACTTTCTTTCTAGAAAAATACCTAACTGCGACGGAAAACAATTTCTTGTTTCCCTCGTTAGGAACGCCTTTGTCTTTAGAAAGGATACCTGAGCCAAACCAGTCAGTCTCTATGAAGAATTCGTTCGATTTATAGTTTCTTATTTATCGAAATTTTTTTTATTCCGGTAAAGGGTAAATAAAAACTAAAATTAACGGTAAACCCGGTAAAACCGGTTTATTTTGAAAACCTATTTTAAATATAGTGGAATGTATGTTAGGTTAGGTTTCGGTGGCGGTCCACTAGGACCAGGCATAGGCACAAAAATAGTACGTAGCCATACCACGAATAATTCTTTCCTCCCACTCATTGGAACCATTTTGAACTGTTAACAAAGCGCTGGATACTCCTGACGTTCGTCCTACAGAGGTCCGTCAGGTAATTGAAGAGGGGTGCCCCTAGAAACTTTAGTCTGTTTCGTGCCAGACAAGGGCAGGTGCAAAGAAGATGATGAACTGTCTCTTCGTCCTCGCAACTACGACAGTAGTCATGTGAGAAGACACCAAGACTACTCGCATGCCTCCCTATAAGACAATGCGCCGTAATCAATCCAGCAACCATACTGATCTGACTTCACTGAAGTGAGATCAACTGTTTGGATCTCGCCAAGTTCAACTTTGGCCAGACCTGGCGAGTTATTACGCAAGAGGTGATACTTGACCATCTTTCATTCGTCAGCTTGCTAGCTAATTCCTGACGCAGCAGTTTGCATACCGCAAGAGGCATTTCAATATTCTTTCTGCTTTCTGAGAAGTGGTCCATTGTGCGTTTATATTCCCTGTACTTATGGAATATTCTGGCACCCATAAAATGTGAATGTTGAACTGATCTGCCATCTCGTTAAGAAATGAGAGACAGTTCTGGACTACTTTCGACGGGAGGAGGTGTGATTGAAGCGCCTTAATGGCAGCCTGACTATCAATATATATGCGAATATCACAAACCGATATTTAATATATTATACCTCAACCATTCTACGATTTCCTTTATGGCAGTTACTTCAGCTTGAAAAATGCAGCAGTAGTCGAGGAGACGGAAGGAGAGATTTAACAGAAGTTCCTCGCAGAACACTCCAGCCCCGACTTTCGTTTTGAACCATCAGTGAAGAAGTTTATAATTCCTGGTGCCAAAACTGCACCCATCATCCAGTCATCCCTGGATAAGATAGTGACGGGTCAGTACACGAATTTTCAAGATTTTTACAGGCTTTCCGAAATTATTAATATTAAAATTGTTCGAGATCAATCAGATTCACATAATATAGAGATTATTCGAATCTTTCTGAGAGAGTGATTTCCTTAGTTTTTCGACCTTTCTAGGATTATTCGAAATTTTTAAAGATTTTCAAATTTATTCCAATTTTGTATCGTAATGTTCTGCGCTTAGCTTTGAGTTATGGAAACTTGCAGAGTTACATATATAAATTTGGATCGTGATATAGAGATGCCACAATTTCAATATTTCTCAGTTTCCCCGATTGATTTGGTTTTTGAATTTTTTAAATACATTGCCAAAGATATTATTGTAAATTAATATTTCTACGTTCCAACAGCCTCTTTTTCAATGTATTGAATAAACTTTAGCTGACTTAATTATTTGTGTTTCGGCCGTTATTATTGTAGCGTCTTTTCATCCCAAAGCTGCCACTGCTTTTTGTACGGGTAATAAAGCATCACAAATATCGTTAAGCATTATTTAAGAAATATTATATCTTCGAACATTAATTTTTGTACATCATCCAATGCTTTTTTCATGCAGTGAGCTTTACAAATTGTTAGATCATAAGTAGTGACGTATTCCAACGAGTTTTAGAGTCTAAAATTAGTCCAATTTCAACATTGAACTTTTGCTTAACATGTTGCTGTAAAATGGTATTTTCTACAGAAGAACGCTTGAAAAATTGTACAGTATTGCGAACTGAATTAATGCATGGAATAAAATGAAACGTCAGAATATTCAACTTCACAATGTTCTTCATTTCCGAATTCATCATCGTATAGAATATTACAATCAGATTAATCGACTTCGTTAGTTTCTATTATTGCATTCACTAATCGGGATGATTTTTTTTATATATAAAATATCTCTAACGCCAAGAGTAACCCATAATACATTTCATACGGAGAACAATTTCAGCTTCCGATTCATTGCCAAATTTAACATTTACTGAAGCTCCGTCACATGTTGCGGATACAACAAGATTTTTCAAAACCCGTTAAGCCGTTGACCAATTAGTTAATTTTTAATTTTTGTAACAAAATTTAAAATCAGTTTCATCACAGAATTTTTGGATCTGGGGCACTCATAACAATAAGCAAAAATTAGCAGGTTACTTTTCCAGAAAAACCGGTTTTTCGGTTTTTGAATTTTTTAAAAAAACCGGTTTTTTAAAACCGATTACCCAAGTAGGAACTCAGGTATTCCATTATACCGACACGGTTATCAAAAGTTCCAGCTAGGAATACGACGGTTTGATAGCGGGATTTATTATACCTAGCTGCTGAAGGATGGCTTTAGAATTTATCGAATTTCAATCTATCGGATTTCAATCTAACGAATTTCAGTCTATCGAATTTTAATCTGCCGAATTTCAATTTATCGAATTTTAACGTCGCATTATAGATGTAACCAATTCATCTAAATTTAATATATTCATTTTTGAAAAACGTTCTAATTTCTATTAATATTAGAATTTTAATAAATCATCAAAGCGGGGATTCGGAGGCGGCAACCCTCACCCCCTAATGTATTAAACGAATTAAAATAACTTTTAAAAAATTCGAGCTGGGATTGGTTTTTTTAGGATTTTGTTGCTTGTCTCATTAAGGGTAGTCCAGGTTGGATCTTATTTAGAAAAAAATACGGAAACTCAAAATTCTCAAAAAAAAAGAAAACAAAACAACAGAAAAACGAAAATTCAAAATTAAAATTAAAATTTATAAAATTTCTAGAAATTTTGATTTTTCTTAATAGTTCTTAATATTAATGATCCTGAAAGTCGCTTGCAGATACAGATCAACTTCTATCGTCCGTATCTTTAGATCGCTTCTCTATAGTGCTAATATTTCGAGCATTTATGTACCTACCAGAAGCTTGCGTCCAAGGGAATTTTTGTTTGTTGACTTTCATAGAACGAATTATGGTTCCAATGAGCCAACCAAGTCAATGGCTAGAATTTTTAATGAGTTTTACCATTTATTTAATTTTGAGAGATCCAAAGTGTATTTTCGGAAGGCAATCAGAAATTGCAATTTTTAATCTCATTTTACGTTTTTAAAGTTTTCGTTTTTTCATGTTCCGTATTGTTAGTATTCCTTTTATTTCTTTTTAATCTATAATAATTCTTTTTTTACTATTCATTAAGTTTTTAACTGTAGAATAGATTTAAATAAATAAATAAATTTAGCAAAATCAAAATATCGACTAAAATGTTTGCTTCAGTTTTAGGTATGATATTGAATTTTAGAACATAATCTTAGTAAAAGATATTTTTGTTGTGATCACACCAATTGCCCGAAAAAAATTACAGAATAATCAAGAAGTATTCCGAAAAAAATTCAGATTTTACCAGAAAAATATTTCGTTAAAATAAATGAACCAAAACTCAATTTTATGAGCGATATAATTTCTCCCTTTAGTTGGCTTAATTCGTCGGGTAAGTGGCTTGCAAATTTTTGTTAAATTATATATTGTAAATATTTTAAATCGACTTCACTCGCAGAACCCCTTACTTTGCCCCAATTAAATATGTTAAATGCGACTGAATAAAGGCATAATATAACTTGTATTTCACTGAATCAGGTATATACTGTTCAAATCGCCAGAATACCCCTAAGGTAGGAGACATTTTTTTTTTTGATTTCATTAATGTGGTTGGCCCAGGAATTAATTTGCAAACCAAGATATCGAACACAGTCAACACGTGTAATTAATTCCTGAATTTCAGTTTATTGAAAATTAGTGGCGGTTTGTGTTTTAAGTATGTTATGTACTATAACCACAATAACATCAATAATAAAATATAACATGTACAACAACAACATCTACATAAGTTAACACTACAAAATTTTTTAATTATGATGTTAATATTTTTTTGGAAGTTTATGAAGAATTTTAATATAATTACTTTGTTGTCAAATTAAAAATCATCACAGATTCCCACAAAAAAATTGAATTCAATATATGTATAACCGGTCATTTTGACTGGTCAGTAGTTCTAGTGTTAATACAAGAGCAAGTACTCGTTTGACACGTAGTAGGCGGACAAGTTGCTGGTAAGGTCTACAGTATCGTAAATATCAACCTACAACCAAGATATCCGTCAGCATATTCAATTGAAATTGAGGCTTTATTACTAGCCAAAATAAGCAAAAATCTGCCAGAAACGCATCCGAACTACAACATTCCAGAACCGATTGACATACTATTGGGTGCAGATTTTTACACTCAGATCATGAAGCCGCAGTTCATAAAACCAGCTCAAAGAATTTAGATGGGTCATCTTAGGAAGAATATCAACACATGAATGAAAAACATTAGAAGGCCAGTCACAGCTCATGCAATCTAAGAAAATGGGCGAGTAACAACAAAGAATTGACAACACATCTACCTGGAAATGCTCGCGAAGATGGACTGTGCTCCATTAAAATAAATGATACAATAAAGACGCTCAGAATTAAATGGAACCCCGTTTTCGACACTTTTGAGTTCAAGATTTCATCGTCCGAAAATATGCGAGAGCCAACAAAAAGGGAGCATATTGGCAGAAGTTGCCAAACTATTCGATTCGCTAGGATGGTTTGCACCGTTAATCATCCAAAAGGTTTGAATGAGATTGAAAATATTACCATATGTAGATGAAGAGAACACAGACACCAAGGAAAAAATGAACTGCATCGATTCAGCGATGCATCAGGGAAGGCATTTGCAGCAGTGGTATATTACAAAACAACAAACTCCGAAGGAACACCAGTCGTTTATCTAATAGCAGCAAAAACCAAGGTCGCTCATATAAAAAACAGAATATCATTGCCAAGGTAAGAATTATGTGGGGCCGTTATTGGCAAAGTTATTAAAAAAGGTTCAAGATGCCATGAATTTAGAGTACGCTTCTACTTATACGTGAGCGGATTCGATGATAACACTTGGATGAATAAAAGGCAGAAACCGCGGATAGCCGAAATTCAGTCACTTATGCAACCAAGTCAGCAGCATTATGTAAAATCCAGTTGCAACCCCGCAGATGTAGCTTTACGAGGAATGAACGCTCGACAATTGCGAAACAATCAACTTTGGTGGAAAGGACCAAGCTGGTTAAAAACTCAAATTATCCACTAACGCTTGAACCAACTGAAGAATCAGCGAATGAAGAATTAAAAATAAATTGCTTGCTTACCAATGCAGCTCCTCAACTAGAGTTGGTAGAGTTTTCACGATTTTCATCAGCTCTTAACCCTTGTGTCTATACCCAAGAAATTATTCTTTGTTCTATACCCGGCTACCCAGGTAGCCACATACACATTCTGCTTTTAAAACTAAATAATTTATATTTTCCTGTACGTTATTGCAACCTTATTCAAAAATTTTAATTTTTAGTGACGAAAAAATGAAAAGCTGCTGCATTTTGCGTGGATCACGAGAATGGAACAGTAATAGACTACAGTAACGTTTGGATTGCTGATTCGGGTGCCACATAACACATGTCTTCTCATGTCGAATGGTTCATTGATTATAAGAAGTGCGATGTCGAGCGGTTTTTCCGAATCGCAAGCGGCCTTCGTCTACCGATTCGTAGCACGGGCACAATTCTAATCGAACCCAAGGTCAACGGTGTGTGGGAGAAGAGACACCTGAAGAACGTACCGCATGTTCCTGAGCTGAAGCAGAATTTATTCTCGACGGCTTCGGCCACATCGAAGGGTTTTGAGATAATGTTAACCATGATGGCTACAAAATGATGGATGCTGTTGGAATCGTTTATACTGTTGGCATGAAAAACGAACTGCAAGCAATTGTGAATGATGTTTCGACAGAGGATCGATGAGCGTACAAATTCTGCGACTGCCACGCTTCAGCAACTGCATAATCGATTGTGACATCTGAATGTGGACACGATAAAGCGTAATTGCAACCGTTTTTCGTAATTCGACCAGCAATTCAGTGAAGCATATTCGTTTCGACAACGGTACTGAATTTGTCAATAAAAATTGTATGCGAGTGCCTTCGAATGCTGGAGTGACAGTTGAGCGAATCGCATCGTACACGCCTGAGCAAAATGGAGATGTGTGGAGCGTGAGATGCGTACCGTTGTGGAATGCGCCCGCACGATGTTGCTTTCCAGCGGTTTGCAGAAGTGTTTATGGCCAGAAGCAATACGAACAGCAGTGTACATCTTGAAAAGATTGTCGAATAAGAAATGTCCGACCGCAACTCCGTACGAGAATTGGTTTGGTGTTAAACCAGAAATGGGTCATGTGCGAATTTCTGGTAGACACTGCTTTGTGCAAATACCAAAGCAATGTGGACGCAAAAATGGGACGCCAAGGCAAAGAAGGTGTTTCTAACTGGATACGAGTTCACGTCGAAGAACTTTCGGCTATTTGACCCAGACACACAGAAGATCATCGTTAGCTGCAACGTAAAACTGAATGAGAAAGATGTGGATCATGATGTCAAGAAGCCAGTGTCTATCCAGAAATCGTCGACCGAGCTACGAACGAAAGAAAACCTACCGGTCATGGAACAGTACTCGCAGTGTATCGGCACGAATGACAATGCACATAATACATCGTCCATGTCTGATAATGAGTTACTCGATACAAATGATATCACGTTGTCAGCAGATGACGATGAGTATGAAATCGAGAACGTACCCAAAAATATGCGTTATAATTTGCGTGAGAAAGTGAACGAGTGTCATGATGGAGCCAAACACGTATGAAGAAGCGTTAAATTCAGAGGAAGCTGCTAAATGGCGAGATGCAATGAAAGATGAGCTGCAATCACTGAAGAAGAATTCGACATGGGAGCTGGTAATACGTTCAAAGAACCGCAACGTTGTCGGATGTTCAGGGGTTTATAAATTGAAGCCAAATAAATTTGGTCCAATTTTCAAGGCTCGCCTTGTCGCAAAAGGTTTTACGCAACGAAAGGAAGTTGCTTATTTTGAAGCGTTTTCAGCAGTGGGCAGCAGAAGATCTATGGTGATATTTCAGTTCGACGTGAAAACTGCGTTTTTGAACGGTGATCTGGACGAAGAGATTTTTGCGGTGGCCCCGAAAGGACTGGACATGGAGGAAGAGAACATCCAGAGAGCAAGCATTCAGAGTGTGGAACAAGAAATTCATGAAGCTCCAGATCAATGTGTATTCAGCGGCTATATCAACGGTGTGAAAGTCATGTTATTATTGTACCTAGATGACGAATTGATTTTGTCGAAATGCAGAAACACGATTGAGACAGTGATGAATTATCTCAGTCAGAACGCATACATCAAGATAATCGTCGAAAAGGATTCGAAGCACATTTCGAATCCAGCCTACAGCAATGTCATATTGACAAATTGTGCGAAGAGGGCAGCGTCGATTTCCCGTATCGGCAAGCGATTGGATCGGTTATGTTTGGCGCCATCGTGACCAGACCAGTCATTTCATATGCAGTGGGCGAAATAAGCAAACATTTCGACAGTCCAAAAGAACCCCGTGTTTCAGCCGTCAAGCGCATTCTTCGATATTTGAATAAAACGGTCGGAAGAGGAATCGAGTATTCTGGATCGTCAACAATATTGAGAAGATATTCCGGCGCTGAATATGTACACGACGTTGGCACGCGAAAGTCAACAAACGGCTATGCGTTTGTTCTGGGCGAGAGCATTATCACATGGAAGAGTCGTCTGCAGATGACAGTGGTCCTTTCCACTACCGAAGTTGAATTCATGACGTAATGTGGGCTGCGTTCAACAGAGTCCACCAATACTATACATCGACAATCAGAGCACAATTCGGCACAACCAATTGAATTGATAATCTGTGATGAAATATATTATTTTTATCTATAAACGCCATTTATTTTACTATACTATTTCATTTATGCAGTGACAATTCGATTTTCAATTATATTTTGTTTTGGCTACCCGGGTAGCCGGGTATAGTCTAAAAGGGTAAAACTTTAAAATAAGTAATAATTCAGTTTGTATAAAATATATATCTAACTTTTGTTCAAAACTCATTACAAAATCTACAAATCTAGAATGGCATGTAACTAGGATGGTCTAACTTCAAAATTTACAGACGTTTTATATCATAATGGCTACCCGGGTAGCCGGGTATAGACACAAAGGTTAAAGAGCTACCAAGAGATACCAAGTTTTTAACAGTAGATGAAGTAACCAGATCCCACAATGTAATCATAAAAATAATATAAGGATCGGAATTCGCTGCAGACATTAAATCGCTCAAAACAACGAAGAAAGATAAAAACAACAGCAAACTATCATCACTATCTCTTTTTACTGACGAAAATGGCTTATTGAGGGTCGGCGGTAGATTATTTGTTTTGTTTATTTATTTGTCTATACTTACACAATTTATTTTGAGCAGGATAAGGTGGTTTCACATGTTAAAAAGAAAAATATAAAAAAATAAGTCTGCAGCTTCATCGTTCATGGTCAGGCTTCTGGACAATCTGGACCATCCGACTAAATCGATGTAGCACTTATTGTGTGTTCGTTTGTGTGACCGACGGCAAGTTCCTCACATAGTCTGGAATGTCTAACCTTTTTCTTTTGGGATGTTATTTCTGATCATTGTCTCTGATGTCGTTTCTAGTGATCTCAGCTTTTTGTTCAATGCACGTTTTTATTCGAATTTACTTCAGCCTTCGAATTCCTCATAGGCAAACGGAAAATCTCTGCACCCCGCTTTCGTGCTTGTTTTCCATTTAGTTAGTTTAAGGTATAGTTCGTAGACGTTCAACTCGCACTACTAAAGTTTGGCATATTGCCAGTTCTTAAATGTATAAATTTAGGGAACACACTTTTCCTCTTGCATTCCTCCAAAAACCAGGTATTTGCTTTGGTATTTACAATCTATGTACTTCTTCCATTGCAAATATTTATTTCGTTCCCTTGACACGAATACAAACAAAAAGAAATAATTATTTTTAGTTAAAATTCTTAAGAAGATTCGGATTACAAAAATCTCAGCTTTATTATGATGAAAAGCATCAACTGATTTTATCTAAAGATCATATTTACTCAAAACTTATCGCTCATGAAGAACACCATCTCGGATTACATGGAGGCGTTCAAGCGACCCTAGCACAATTACGTACAACATATTGGGTTCTGAATGGTAAACGTCTAGTAAGCACAACAGTCCACAATTGTGTAAGATGCTTTCGATTCAGGAAAACAGCATTAGAACAATTAATGGGTATGTAACCCGAAGCTAGAGTCACTCCATCTGCCCCTTTCTCCAATACGGGCATCGTTTACGCGGGTCCATTTGCAATCCGTGTAACCAAGGGAAGAGGAAACAAGTCCTATAAGGGGTACATCGCATTATTCATTTGTTTCTCTACTAAAGCAATTCACCTGGAACTGGTGAGTGAGCTAACAACAACAGCCTTCCTAGCAGCATTTAAACGATTTACCTCAAGAAGAGGAACCCCTTTTAACATATTCAGTGACAACGGTACCAATTTTGTTGGAGCTCGGAACGCGCTAAGTAAAGAGTTGCAGTTGGCTATATAGCAAGCAAACAAAAATGCAGCTCAGGAAGCAGCTAACTATGGGGAAGCAGCTAACACTTTGGGGGAATTTGGGAATCTGCTGTAAAAACAACAAGAAACCACTTAAAAAAGTTATCGGTGAAGGCGATCAGCCACCTCGCACTGCGACCTAAAAGATCTATTGTGCTGGACCCTGCTTAATTATCCGTCCAGTCAATATTCAGGTTCTTAATGAACCTGATAATACTGCCTCTTGGGTACGTGATACATACTATCTGGGCTTATTGCTCTCCCTCCTAGATGTTTACTACAGCATGTAGTCTCGCTAGAAAGACGGTAGCATTGGAACCCAAGGACTTCGAGAGGGCTGTCTCACTCCCGTTGAAACAACACTAACTTATGAAGAGTTCAGCACGGTGCTAACACAAATTGAAGCATGCTTAAACTCCAGACCGATTTTTTCTTTGTCAAGCGATTTGGATGATTTTGATGCTTTAACGCCTGGGCTTTATATTATTAAATACCGGAAATAAATTGCCATTTGTGTGATTTGATAAGAGTACGAATTACAAATCTTAGGATTCCAACTTAGATTTATTGAGCCCTCAAATCGTCTAGCGTAACAATTTTAACTCTAAGCACGAGCGATCGAACCCGGGATACTGAGAGCGATAAAATAAACGTTCTGACAAAAATTTATAATTTTCAGATAAACTGTGGACATTATAGAATAAACGAATGACAGACTTTTTGATAGTTATGGATGGTTTAAAATTCACAAAGTGGAAATATTTTTTTATTAGTTTTGCTTTGAGCGATCTTAAACAGGACAGGTGAAAATTTAATAGCAGACGAAAGCAAAACCTGGCCTTATTTCTTGGAGAAACAATAAAACTGCTTCAGAAATCTCGAATAATCTTAAAAAAAAAATCCTTAAAAATTCGTAAAATTTTGGAAATTTTCAATTATTTGAAATATTTTGTAACTTTAAAATCTCGAAAAGTCTCTAATCGTCTATGAGTCTGTAAGTATGCTCAACTACTTCAAGATATTCAGGATTTACATAGCAGAACGTACACTAAATTTTCGGATTACTTGATTTTTTTCGTGATTTTCAAGGCTTTCAAGATTATTCGTTGAGTTGCAGATAGACGTAAATTGTTGGAAATCTCAGTAAACTTCAAAACCCTTAAATTATTTTAATAATACGCAACCTCGTTAAATCTGGAAGATCTCGAAAATGTTCAATTTTCTATAATTATTTAACTTTATGAAATATACTCCAGAAATTCTGAAAAGGAGGATAACATTTTTAAATATTCTGGCAAACGGAGGTTTCCATTCAGAATTTCTTCTGCCCTTTTAACTGAAACGGGTTAACAATTTTTTTAATTTATTAGGGTATTTTGGTACTTTCGGTTATTAAATTAAAATTGAAATGGGGTTTATTTCAAAAATACTGTAAAAGTTAAATGAAACAATATAAAAAATGCCCCAAATTTTGGGACGTTTTAGTTTCTTAAAATAATCCAATTCCATACACAAATTTTTGGGAAATTTTGTAATGGCCATATGCCTGATTTATTTTTTATGATTTTCAGTGTGCATTTTGAACCGTTACTTGGCCGCACATTTTTCTTCGCAACGTGCGACAAAATATTTTTATTATTTATTTTTGATAAACAAAATTACTGATCTAAATGGGCAAGGGTAAGTTATAGAACTTAACCATTTTGATTAATTCGCGCTACAATGTAACACTTTGAGCACTTGAATCATAAATAACTATTCCAGTTGATGCGAATCTTAGTGATACGATGTATTTTTGTTTTCTGTGTTATAAACATACATAGACATCTACTTATTGCGTTATCTATGTACCAGACTCGTTCAATTATCTTTTAATCCGAAGCGATTAATTTAATTAGGCATAACGATTATATTCTGTATAAATTAAGAGCTATATAACAATTAATTTAAGTGTTTTGAAGTAATTTCGCCGCACAAATGAGGTCATTCATAATAAGTACCGTTAATTTAGTAAATTAGAATTGTTTTGATTAGGTGAAATAAATTGACAACATTTTTTTTTTTTTAATAGATAAATTAAGTAATTTATCAAATTAACTTAACTACTTTATTAGCAAAGTTAATAGTTAAGTGACGTAATATAGTACCTATGCAAAAAAATATTTTCTTAACACATATTGTGTTGACATATTAAAAGTAAAAGAAAGTTGTTTTGTTTTTGTATTAAATACCGTGTGGTTATGTCTCTTTCAAACCATTTTCGACGGCAAAGGTGGAACATATTTACAAGAATTTATTTATTTTCCTTCAAAACAACATATTTCCCTCAGGCATAAAATGCTCGGTGCGATATGTATCGTAGGGTGGGGTTTTTTTGTTATTATTTGCTTTTAATCAAATCAAAATTGTTGTTTAACAAAGCCCAGGGATAAAATGAAAAATTACTAATTAAATGAGACTTTATTGATTTGAACAAAAAAATGCCAAATGTTACAGTTACACATTAATTAATTATTCTGTGAACCGGTTCATAAAATAAAGAAAAAGGTAGCTGATCAATCATAATATATTAGAACAAAATCAAGTACTTACTTAGAAATAATTTATTGCCTAGCGCTCTATTTTATTTGGCCCGATGCTTACCTGGAATAAAAAAAAACAAAAAAAAAAAAACGTTAAATTAATTTTGTTTACAATACATCCTATCGATTACTTGGTACGTACACAAATCAAAAATCATTTATTATATACCGATTGAAAAAATATGAAATTTAATCCTCTAATTACCTGATTCCTAGAATAAAATTCAATTAAAAAACTCGTTATAGACTAATCCTGGGTATAATTTTCAAAAACTAGGGTAATTCGAGAAATATTAATCATTTTTGGTTTGTGTTCGGAACCGAAATATTCGTTTTACATAAATATCATCATTTATATCGACTTATATGATATATGCATATGAGCTTTAAAGACATATGGCTTTTGTATAGAAAATCGTTATACTCTGACATATCCTAAAACCATAAAAGTACATCAACAAATGGTTTACATTTTTTTTTGGTTAAATCTCTCTATGGAAATTTAATGGCAATTTGATTGGCTACATATGTGGATTAGAAATTTTTTTGTTTCAAATTCTATCGAACAGGAATGAGAAATTAGGTGTACCCTTTCTTATCTACGTAAGGAAAGTTATAAAATTTCGATTTAGATAAGTTTTGGCTTAATGTCGATAATGTTGATATTAAACTTTGAAGAACAATCCGAAAGCATGATTTAAGGCAAAGTTTTGTTTGAAACATCACTTGAAACATTTGCGTTATATCTATCAGTAGAAGCGATACGAACGATACATATCCTTTGATCTGTGTCTGCAAGGTTGGCGAAGATATTTCCATTGTCATAAATATCACAACATATCACAACTTGAAACATTTATGAGTACATCTATCAGATGAGTACATCTATCAGATGTCTTCTGCGAAGTCAGATCAGTGTGGTTGTTGGAGTGATTACGGGGCACTGTCTCATAGGGAGGCATGCGAGTAGACTTGGTGTCTTCTCACATGACTACTGTCGTAGTTGCGAGGACGAAGAGGAAGAAGAGACAGTACTTCATTATCTTTCCACCTCCCTCGTCTGGCACGAAACAGACTAAAGTTTCTAGGGGCACCACTCTTCAAAGACCTGACGGACCTCTGTAGGATGGACGTCAGGAGTATCCAGCGCTTTGTTAACAGCTCAAAATGGTTCCAATGAGTTGGAGGAAATATTAATTATTGTGGTATGGCTAGTGGACCGCCACCCAAACCTAACCTAACCTAATAGTATAATAGTAAATCGTGTAGTGAATTTTAGCTTGTAAGAATATTTTTAAAAATTTGTAGAACACCCAACATAAAAATTTCTTCTAATAATTCCAGTCGTTTGAATACATTTAAAATTTCTATTGTCGTATATTTTTAACTAAATGTTCTGAATTACTCTCAAACTTTAAAATTCCTTATTTAAATGTTTACATAAATCTAATGCAAAATTCATGTTGTCAATCTAAATAATTTTTAGTAAAAATAGTTAAAATTTCATACAATTTGATAAAATTGGTAAACATTTCAAAAAAAAATAAATTTAATAAATTTCAGAAATTGTAAATTTCTAAAATTCACACCTGTTCTAAAATATAAAATTGTTCTTAAATAAAGTTCGCAGCGAATTCGGAAACATTTGAATCTTTATAAAATCGTAAAGCATCTATAGTTTTAAAATTCATAAAATTGAGAAAATATTCTTGTTTATTACCAATCTAAGTAATAGTTTTAATAAAATTAAACTCAAAAATATTTCAAAATTTAAATTTCAGAGTATCAAGTCTGAAATTTAAATTTTTCAGAGTATCAAGTAAAATATATTTTTTTAAATTTTCAAGAGTTGCAATTTTGCTACCACCGAGTAAACATTTAAATAATTTACTTATTACTTGTGTGAAAAGTTGAATCAGCAGTTTAAATCATTTTTTTTTTTAAATTTTGTGATGTGAAAAATAAGTGAAATCGTGATGTTCTCATCTCCGCCTCAAGTAAAAAAGGCTGGGCAAAATCAGCAGACAGCGATGTCCGCAAGCGATTTGCCACCGAATGTCACGACCTCAGATATTTTTAATAAAAATACAAAAGTGCAGCATAGTCCAAAGCGACAACAAACTTTAAATGTTCAAAAAATTACCTTACCAGGCAATTTAAATCAAAGTGAAATTATTAATTTAAATAACATTGGTGTGTTGAACCATAACGAAAATAAAAGTGCATCGTCGCCAAATATTGACAATAAAAAAAACAATGAGAGTGCATCGACATCAGATGACAATAAAATAAACAGTGATGTAGGTCAGTGTTTAGTGCAAACGGGAATAGACCGGTATATTACTGTCACATCAAAACGAAGAAGAAGCCCTAGATCAGCGGCCAGTGCAAGCGCGAATAAATTCACTAAGCTAGCTAGCGTTGAATTAACGCATGGTAATAGGTATTCTTGCTTGGTTGTTGACGAGCCGCCGCCCGAAAAAATTTCAAAAGCTGAGAAGCCACCACCAATCTATTTGAGGGAAGAATCAAATAGAGAACTTGCTAAAACGATCGAGTTTATCACTGAAGGTGCATTTTATATTTCCGGGATCAAAAGAGGAAATATAAAAGAAACAAAAATTCAACCGCTCAATACTGATGCTTACAGAGCGTTAATTAAACATTTCGACCAAGTTGGTAAACATTACTACACGTATCAATTAAAGAGCCAAAAAGGATTGGTTGTTGTGTTAAAAGGAATAGAGAGTTACGTGGATGCAAACGAAATTCAAGCTGCTCTCACTGAAAAAGGTTTCCAGTGCAAAACTATTACCAATATTTTTAATCGGGAGAAAGTTCCTCAGCCATTGTTTCGTCTGGAATTAGAACCAGACAATAAAAAGGTTAAAGGCAACCATGCAATATTTGACCTAAAATATCTATTGCACAGAAGAGTTACCATTGAGGAACCCAGGAAAAGAAATGGGCCGGTACAATGCGTTAAGTGCCAAGAATATGGCCACACTAGAGCCTATTGCACTTTGAACGATGTTTGTGTTATATGTGGTGAACTCCATAATTCAAAGGTTTGCAATAAAGCAAAAAATGAAGCATCAGTGAGAAAATGCAGCAACTGCAATGGAAGTCACACAGCTAATTATAGAGGGTGTCCAATTTATCTGGAATTGAAAAGGAGAATAAATCCAAAGCAGCGAGCAGAGCAGCGAATCCTTAATCTTCATTCTTCAGTTAGAAAAGAAGCACGGCCAGAAATTGTAAACAGAAACGCTCGAAATGAAAATCAGTGCGCAACTGAAAACGGCAGCGTGCACCAAGGGGTTTCATACGCAAGTGTTCTCAAAGGTACCGCTCCTAAGGTGCAAGCAAGTGAAGAGGGAAACATCATAACAGCCTTAAACAAATTGACTAATATGATGCAAAGCTTCATGGCGATGATGGAGAGAACCATGGATCTAATGATGCAGAATATGAGCACGCTGATGCAGATAGTCGTAAAAAGCCAAAAATGACCATCATCAAAATAGCCATATGGAATGCAAACGGCCTAACACAACATAAATCGGAGGTACATGCATTCCTCACTGAACACAATATTGACATAATGTTAATATCAGAAACACGCTTCACCAAAAATAGCTATTTCAAAATTAATGGGTACTCTATTTATGACACCAAGCACCCAGATGGTAAAGCACATGGAGGCACTGCTGTATTGATTAAGCGAAGATTAAAACACTACGAACTTACAAAATATGAGAAAGAACATATACAATCAACGAGCATTTGTCTGCAGGAGTGGTCTGGAAACTGCGTCATATCAGCAGTGTACTGCCCTCCAAAACATGCTATAAAAAACTCCAGTTCTTGGATTATTTCAGCCAGCTGGGTAATAAATTTCTTGCGGGCGGTGATTACAACGCTAAACATACTCATTGGGGTTCCAGATTAACTTCGCCGAAAGGTAAACAACTTTATGATGCCATAGAGGAACAGTCCCTGGATTATTTATCTGCCGGTAACCCAACTTACTGGCCCACGGATAAAAAGAAAACTCCTGATCTAATTGACTTTTGTGTAACTAAGGGCATTCCACGTACATATGCTAAGGCCACTGATTGCTATGATCTGTCTTCTGATCACTCACCGGTAATAGTAACATTGAGTACTGATGTCCTAAGGAACGAAATACCGAACCGTCTTACAAACAAAAAAACTAATTGGGATCAATATAGGAGGTTAGTCGAACAAAAGTGTCTACTTAATATTCCTCTGATCACACCAGCTGATATTGATGCGGCGGCAGAAAATCTAAAAGATGTCATGACATTATCTGCTAAAAGGGCTACACCCGGCATAAGTAGTTCGGAAAAAGTTAATAAACTGTCACATAATATACAGGAACTAATCCAGGAAAAGCGAAAGATTCGCCGTCAATGGCAGCAAACAAAATCACCGTTATTGAAGTGGAAATTAAATCGAGCTATTAAGGCCCTAAGATTTGCTTTGAGCGAAGAAGAAAACCAGCGCGTAAAGAACTACTTAAGTGATCTCTCGGCAACCGAGAGGACAGATTATTCCTTGTGGAAGGCAACAAAAAATTTAAAAAGGCCAACAAATTCGAATCCACCGATTAGACTACCAACTGGAAATTGGGCGAGAAGTGATGAAGAAAAAGCCAATGCTTTTGCTGCTCATCTAGCAACAGTATTCGTCCCACACGAAGAAGATAATTATTTTGTGCTACCCCAGCCAACGGATGATGGTTTATCCTACAAACCTATAAAGTATAACTGGAAGAAAGTTAAGAATACAATTAAAACTTGCATAAGCCCGAAAAAGGCACCAGGACATGATCTTATTACTGGAAAAATGATAAGGGAATTGCCGGATAAATGCATAAAACTAATAACATTTGTATTCAACGCGGGCATGCGAACCAGTTATATTCCTCAAAAATGGAAGATATCTTTGATCACAATGATTCATAAGCCAAGGAAAAATGAAACGCAAATCTCATCATATCGTCCAATAAGCATGCTTCCCACAATCTCAAAGCTATTTGAAAAAATGTTACTAATGAAATTGAAACCAATATTAGAAGAACGGCGCGTTATTCCAGACCATCAATTTGGGTTCCGAAATCAACATGGTACTACAGAGCAAGTACACAGGATTGTAAATGCAATCAAAATCACCTTCGAGGAAAAGAAATATTGTGCTGCTGCCTTTTTGGATATCGCCCAAGCTTTTGATAAAGTTTGGCACGATGGACTAATTTACAAAATTAAGGAGCTTCTACCGAAAAAATTTCACTCAGTTCTGGGAAACTATCTTCTTCAAAGGCAATACATGGTCAAACAAAACAGTGCAACTACTTGCTTAAATGATATTAATGCAGGTGTCCCGCAAGGTAGCGTTCTAGGACCAATATTATACTTATTGTACACAGCTGATATACCTGTAACCAACAAAGTGATAATATCAACATTTGCCGATGACACTGCCATCCTGGTGTCTCACACTAATCCTGAAATTGCCTCAAAGGAATTACAGAATCATTTAAACAAGGTCGCGGACTGGCTAAAGGCATGGCGAATAAAAGTGAACGAAAACAAATCAACTCACGTCACATTCACGCTAAACAAACGCACCTGCCCACCAGTGAAATTAAACGATAAAAATATTCCTCAACAAACGAAGGTAAAATACTGAAACGAATCCCCTCAGCTTAGCTGAGGCAACCCGCTTCTCGAATTTATTATCACTGGTGGCTACATCCCCTGCGGCTTAGCTACCTGCAGCTCAGTCTGGTAGGGGTAGCTTGGTCGTGGGTGGTTGGGGTGTACCAGTGGTAATCTTGATTACCGCATAATTTGTTTGGAAAGGGACAGTGATGACATCATGCCATCAAGGAAGGGAATTGGGGTTAGGACATATAATGTAAAAGGACCCAAATTAGTGGTTGATATGCCCTGAATAAGGTCCGCGCCCGTGGTTGTTTATCGTGTTGTTTAAGGTAACATGACTACCTTAAACTACACCTAAATGGAACAGCAATATTTCGGGCAGCAAGCCCACGGGTTAGTATGAGACTAGTTTTGGTTAATTAGTTTATTGCGACCGTTCGGAGGTGGCTGGTTTGGAAAGGGAGTGCAACGCCTATGACGTCGAAGCACACGATGCTCCCGCCTCAATAGAGGCAAACCAACCAAGCTCCTTTCAGTCTAAACGGGTTCTTAAGAACCCAATACTTACCCAGTGTTGTTCTCCACAAAGCAGCCAAAAAAAAAAATACAAAAAAACACAAAATTACTTTGAAATTCTACTTTATTCCAACTGAAAATTTTTTTTTTTACTGCTTTTACTTTCCCAACACCCCTTTTGGTGCCACAAAAAGACTCCTCTTCAAAAAAAAAATGTACATTATTTATACCAATTTTTCTTGTCGATTCGTCATAAAAGTGCATAAAAAATGTCCAACAACGTGACATGGACAACGTGACATGGACAACGTGACATCGCCATCATCAAAATTTATGCACTTTGATGACAACAAAATATATTGGTAAGACGATAGTGGCAATTTTCATAGGTTTTTGTTGTTGTACCTTTTTTTTGTTAAAAACCAAAGTACAAAAACAACAAAAAAATACAAAAAAAAAAAAAATGAAATTCATCAAAACTAAGCGGTAGCTTCGAGTAACCAAGTTCATTACTCGTGCTACACTTTTGCCTTGAAAATTATTTGTTCTTATCTACATAAAAACAAGGATCGTGTTACATTATTTTTGTATTTACGTTTATTCAACTACCGTATGAGCATATACAGTAATTGGAGTGACGTAAACCCAGAAGAATGTGGAATCTCGGCATGGTCGTTTAATGAGATAATAACCGATATTATTTGTGATATCGTTTTGAGGTTTTACCTCGAAGTGTATGCCGATTTGTCGTTTTGAGAATTATGGTTTGGATTGGTAACGGAATTGTAAATTAATTCCGTTACAGCGTGGGGAAAACCCAAACCCTGAGATAAAAAGGATCTCATGCCTTATTGATGGGAAGGACGGGTGGAGTTGATCAGCCTTTAAGTAGTCCAACGTGGCGGACGCCCCACACCCTGGACTAGTCTCAGAGCCGGGCAACTGTATTTTATACAAGAATATCTTTAATTACTAAACCTACATGACTAATGTTGAAAATTGGGACTTGTTTTATTATTTTTATTTTTTTTTTTACCCCTCTTTTTTTTTTATGTTTTTTTTTTCTTCCAATTTTCAACCTAAACTATTACGGTCTTACACTATGGGCCTATCCTAATAGGGGAAGGTTTTCCTTTTTTTTTTTTTTTTTTTTTTTTTTATATATTTTATTTTTTTATTTTTATTTATTTTTTTTCTTATTACCTTTCCCTTATACCTTAATGCTATCTAATGGACCTTCTAATTTTTATTTTACGGGTGGCGTTGAGTCAAACCTATTTTACAAGTGTGAGGATTGAGTCAACCTCATTCCCTACCAACTCATTATGAAAAAAATATTTGTCTTGTAAAATTCAACTTTACATTTACTGTGTCCTTTCTTTTCTAAGTTTTGAATATTACACCTAAAACGGCAAGATCTTTGTGGTCGCTGAATCATGACGAAATTGGCTGGTCGGTTCTGGATGATAGATTGTAGAGCAACTGTACCGGCTGTTTACCCCCTCCGCCAAGCAACGAATAAGATCACGACTGAGATGATGACACCGCTGAATCAATCATACTGCATGGATGTGGTGAATATTCAACCAGTTGACTGTGGTTTTCAGACCGTCTCGACCATATTGTGCACTCCTACCTCTAGGTTGTTGGCTTCTAGTTTCATTGACAGTGTGGCATATTTCTCAGATTAAATTGATAAAACGGAAAAACAACATGATCACCCAGGCTGCTGTGACGTGCTGGGGTTAATACCCCGGTGTATTTATTCTTTATTTCCAAAGAAACTACTGTGGTCCAAAGTTCAACCACACACTTCCCGGTAAAGTGAGGTGTTGTAACATATTGTTGCCAATGATGCTCCGGATCTCTAGTTTTTGTTTGGCTGAAAGATATTACTTATGTGTTCAACTAGATCCTTTTGCGTTCTTATGAAGTGTATCCGCCACTGCTCAGCTGGTCGTAAAATTTCCCCCACAACGGTTTAGCACCTCCTCGGTTATCCTCATCTGATAATACCATCATTCTTTGAGATATACTCGTGTTATATCTGAAGTAGGTTGTAGCATTTCATCTTGGAGTATTGTTGTCATCAATGGCATCTTTGATTCGAAACTTAAGTATTTATTTACTAGGTGTGTCTCGCCCGCAGGATGTCAACTAGTTATAACCTTATTCGAAGTACCCATTAATTGTGCTCAAAATGCGTTTGCTTCAGCTGGATTGGAATTAACAGTTCTCGTCTTGTTCTTGTGTGTTCACCTTTACATCGATGTTCGCCTGTCGTATTTCTTCGGACATCCTGGTTAGAAGTTGGTTAGAGTTCGATGACAGCTAATTCGGCGTGATTAGTTCGTGATCTTATCATTGTTTGGAACCGGAAGTAATACTGTTGTCTCTGCTCTTGTTACTTCCAGGCCACGTTGGTTGTCATCTTAGCAGGTACACATGAAGTGATTTGGTTTGTATTTCTTCAATCTGCGGATACCCATCTACCAAATAGCACCACACAGATATTATCCCTACTTGATTTTCAAAACAAAACAATGGTGAACCAATCCTAGTTAATAAAACCTAATTCATTATTGCCTAACTTATTATTTACATTAGTATCCCTACTCTATTTCCTATGTTATGTTATTATTTCTTCGACTCCCTCTCTAAACTTAACTAATTCCTAATACTAATAAACTCTTAATACTAAGTACTGGTGTTTCTTGGTGTATGGCGATAAACCAGAAACATACCAGCCTTCATTTTCCCTTTACATCACCTAAGTACTAGTGGGTAGGTATTGTAAAAGTAAAATGGTAACCACGAAAAATTTATATTTTTGCTGAAACCAGTCGCCGATTCGACCTGGCCAGCACCTCATCCTCTAATCGCAAATCCAGAGCACCTAATAGATGATTTACTGGTATTTGTAATGGCATCACTAGCCATTCAATCAACGCGTGGGTCTCAGCCTTCGTGCGAGCGCAGCTTAGTCTCCTTAACCAGCCCCACGCTCTGTCATCCCTCTGCCTTTTAATCTTTATTTGAGATTGCTCAACTATGCGGGCGCCGCGGAACCTCTTCAAACAGCCCCACGCCCTTGCTCTGCGCCGCAGCCGAGATTTGTACACGCGCTTATCGGAAACGGTCCTAATTTGGCCTCTGTTCTTACCAATGGTCTTAGTAGCCACCTTACACAACGCAAAGTGTTTCTGGTTTACAGCGAAGCATGCGCCACCTGATAGCTCGGGTACCGAATGATCCACTTGCAACACATTATTTGTGTTGGCACTCTGTGATGTACTTGTCTCAATGGGATTGACCACTAGCTCCGCTTGTGCATGATCTTCCTCTTGCACTTCTTCTGCCTTCTTGAACTCTATTTCTTTCAAAAGTTCAACTTCGCCAATTTCCGCTACATTTGATTCTATCTCTCCATCTCCCTGATCTTCTTTCTGTTCTGCTGGCTTTTCACATATTATTACCAGCCTGGATAGTTTGGCAGCTACATCGCTCGGTGAACTCACGTCTTTATATAAATCAATATTCATCTGACGCAGCATGCGCACCGTTATATATACGCGCTGTAACCGTGTTCGTAATATTGGGCATGTTACATTGCTATAGCGGTACCACGTCCCATGGATGTGCATTAACCTGGCTCTAATATCAGAATATACATCATCCACTGAAGCACCTGTCCTGATCTGTTTTAACCAGAACTGCTGCACCAGCCATAACTCCTTTTGACAGGTTGCAATCTCATGTTCCGTACTCTCGTTTGAGCTTACTGTATCCACTACCAGAGCCTCAACTCGCTTCATCTTGCCTCTAATCTTTGGACGGCCAAAAACCAAACGTTCCAACCGCTCACTCGCTGCTTTCGATGTAATTTGCTTGCCTTTTACCTGGGCAATTATTACGACGAGCTGTCGAAATGCTTTAGACCAAGCCGTTGTTTGTGCATGGAATGTCGGCGAGAGTGAACTTCGATACACTCGACCTTGAACGTGTTCGAGGCGGGTGGTTATAGCCGGGTGTATCTCGACCTCGGGTTGATCCGCGGCAAGTTGTTCGCACAGTTGCCGATAGATATCCTGTACTTTCCGCAAACAGGCCGTTGCTTCCGCCTGCGGCTCTTTGCGAGCCGCTATATGGGCGTCTTGCGGTTTGAGGCACGTATCTGCCTGCTCTTGCTGCATCTTGTGCGTAAGCGTGGCCTTTAATGCGTCTGTTACCTCACGCTTCGCCTCCTCACCTAATGCCCTTATCTCGAACTCTATGAGGAGCTCGTCTGGTTCGAGAAAGCTTATGTCCATTTTCTTGATATACTATCTATGGATGAATAATAACTAACTACTGGTTTGTTTATCTGTTTTGTATGAGTTAAAACAACCACGGGAACATTACCCTTATCCCGAGACATAAATCCCCCTAATTTGGATCAGACAAGGAAAGGAAAGGGAATTGAATACTAAAAAAAAATTTTGATGAACCTGTTTCCTTGTTCCCAATCTCGCAGCGGTCGTCTTAACCTATGAAGGTGATCCTCGCTACTATGGTGAACTTGAAACCAGATAACATAAATGGTACCCAATAGACCATGGCAAAATTCTTGCCCCCTTAGCCGCAGTTGGCAGTCTTACTCTGACTTCAGAGGAGCTCACCTGCGAGGGTGACCGAAACATTACCATGTAAGTCAACTGATATTTATGAGGCCTTTACGGACACTCTAACATCAGCTGCTATGGCTGTCTATTAGGGATGATAACTCGCCGGTTACCACCAAGGATTTCCACAGTGTGTAGTATAATGATGTTTAGCTTATGTCCAAAACCTCATCAATATCCGTTCACTGATAGAAAACCGGATTGAACAGCTAAACATATTATACTCTGAACGCGACTAAAACTAACAATGGGAGGACTTGCGAACCCCATCCCGAAGGATGAAAATTAATTTTAAAAGAATACGAAGTGAATTTACGCAAGAACTAACTATACACTGCGACTTTGAAATCCATATTTTTAAAATTATTGATTTTACATCCGCCTGTAATAAACGGTGCAAATTAAACTGTGGGTTAGATGTTAGGTTAGTTCCACAGCATGAACTCGGGTGCGGAAAGATGTTCCAAATTTACTGTGAATGTGCAGCTCTTAATACCTCTCCGGTCTACGCCGGTACAGAAAGAGATGATGCACATTACGCCAGGGATCGCATCTTTCACCCTAACACCCAATGTCAAATGGCATGTCAGTTAACCCGAAAATGTGCAGCTCTTAATACCTCTCCGGTATACGCCGGTACGGAAAGAGATGATGCGCATTAATTCGGGGGACAATACCATTCTTCACGGTTAAGTTCATGCCATAGAATTAGTTATACATGGTATCGAAAACCGTACAACGTGATATAAACTATGTTTTTAGTGATGTGCAACTTAACCATACTTGGCCGGATATGGGCTCCTGCATTAGGTTGCCTGAACATGTGCATCTCTTTTACCATCCGCTCAACTCGTCGGCAGGAAAGAGATATGCACATTCTAGGAACCAATGCAGTGCTTACCCAAGCACCGTCCAATTGTACAAATTCAGTCGCAGAACACCACTTCAAACAAATAGACTTCTTGGTAAATTTTACCAGCTTTGTTGGGCCAACTTTGGCCCCTTTTGGGCGCCACTTGAAACGAATTCCCTCAGCTTAGCTGAGGCAACCCGCTTCTAGAATTTATTATCACTGGTGGCTACATCCCCTGCGGCTTAGCTACCTGCAGCTCAGTCTGGTAGGGGTAGCTTGGTCGTGGGTGGTTGGGGTGTACCAGTGGTAATCTTGATTACCGCATAATTTGTTTGGAAAGGGACAGTGATGACATCATGCCATCAAGGAAGGGAATTGGGGTTAGGACATATAATGTAAAAGGACCCAAATTAGTGGTTGATATGCCCTGAATAAGGTCCGCGCCCGTGGTTGTTTATCGTGTTGTTTAAGGTAACATGACTACCTTAAACTACACCTAAATGGAACAGCAATATTTCGGGCAGCAAGCCCACGGGTTAGTATGAGACTAGTTTTGGTTAATTAGTTTATTGCGACCGTTCGGAGGTGGCTGGTTTGGAAAGGGAGTGCAACGCCTATGGCGTCGAAGCACACGATGCTCCCGCCTCAATAGAGGCAAACCAACCAAGCTCCTTTCAGTCTAAACGGGTTCTTAAGAACCCAATACTTACCCAGTGTTGTTCTCCACAAAGCAGCCAAAAAAAAAAATACAAAAAAACACAAAATTACTTTGAAATTCTACTTTATTCCAACTGAAAATTTTTTTTTTTACTGCTTTTACTTTCCCAACACCCCTTTTGGTGCCACAAAAAGACTCCTCTTCAAAAAAAAAATGTACATTGTTTATACCAATTTTTCTTGTCGATTCGTCATAAAAGTGCATAAAAAATGTCCAACAACGTGACATGGACAACGTGACATGGACAACGTGACATCGCCATCATCAAAATTTATGCACTTTGATGACAACAAAATATATTGGTAAGACGATAGTGGCAATTTTCATAGGTTTTTGTTGTTGTACCTTTTTTTTGTTAAAAACCAAAGTACAAAAACAACAAAAAAATACAAAAAAAAAAAAATGAAATTCATCAAAACTAAGCGGTAGCTTCGAGTAACCAAGTTCATTACTCGTGCTACACTTTTGCCTTGAAAATTATTTGTTCTTATCTACATAAAAACAAGGATCGTGTTACATTATTTTTGTATTTACGTTTATTCAACTACCGTATGAGCATATACAGTAATTGGAGTGACGTAAACCCAGAAGAATGTGGAATCTCGGCATGGTCGTTTAATGAGATAATAACCGATATTATTTGTGATATCGTTTTGAGGTTTTACCTCGAAGTGTATGCCGATTTGTCGTTTTGAGAATTATGGTTTGGATTGGTAACGGAATTGTAAATTAATTCCGTTACAATACTTAGGTTTGCATCTGGATAGAAGGTTAACGTGGAAAAATCATATTGAAACAAAGCGCAACCAAATAAAAATTACATTTTCCAAAATGTATTGGCTGATGGGAAGAAAATCTCAGTTGTCATTAGCCAATAAAGTTTTACTGTACAAATCAATAATCAAACCCATATGGACTTATGGTATTCAGTTATGGGGATCCACCAGCGCTTCAAACAGAGAACTCCTGCAACGAACCCAAGTGAAAATACTTCGCAGTATCACCAATGCTCCTTGGTACATTCGAAATAGTAATATACATCACGACCTTGGGATTAAAACCGTTAAAGAAACAATTAAAGAATTCAGTTCGAAATATTATTCAAAACTAGAAGCACATCCCAACGAATTGGCCAGGGAGATACTAAAACAGCCGCAATTTAGACGTCTGAGAAGAACAGATCCACTCGAACTAATGAACCTGTGAACCTGTAAATTTAATTCGATATATATATATATATATATATATATATATATATATATATATATATATATATATATATATATATAAGTGTAGTCTAAATTAATTAAATTGTGAGCCCTAACAATAAGTATTAACATTGGTTAAGACTTAAAATATGTAATAATTTTTAGCTTAAGATTTGATTACTTCTTGTTAGTTTCTTATGTTGAAAGATTCAAGAATAAAGCCATTGGCAACATTTAAAAAAAAAAAAAAAAAATTTTCAAAATTGATATCCATAAAGCTTTAAAAAAATTAAATGTTGAGTTGTCTATTTGTCTTGTCTTCTACTCTGCTATAGTTTCCACGAGAACTAGACGTATCGAGCTTTCCTTGAAACAATAAAAGAATAAAATCGGACCCAATAGCGGAATAAAAGAAAAGGCATAACGTTTCATATGTAAACAGACCCTAAGTAAATAAACATCTTATAGATGGCAGCAAACATTTTTTTTTTTAAATCGAATCAAAAATTAACAGCTTTAAAAATTTCAAGAAAAAATTATTGAAAAAAGCAAACAAATATTACAAAAGGTGTGAACCGAACCTTTACGAATTGTAAGGACCATATTATTAAACCATAAATGTTTTAAAAATATCAAATTTTACATTAGGATAAATCCCCGCAAGCATAACATTAACCTAAAAAAAAAAAAAATTGGGTTTATTTAAACATAATTCTAATTCTTGGTTATGATACCTGCCACCAGAGTCATAATAAATATTGGATTTATATTTTATTACGAAAGGTTAGTAATCTAAAGAAACATTTATAATGAATTTAATATTAAATTTCAACAGTTTTCTGGAATTTAAAATGACAAAGCTGTTCCACATGAATTAAATAAACAAAACTCATACTTTAAACGGAATAGAGCCGAAAGGCCGAATGTCGAAAGCCCGAACGCCGAAAGGCTGAATATCGAAAGGCCGAAGTGACGAAAGGCCAAATATCAAAAACTGAATTTCGAAAAGCTGAATTTCGAAAGGGCGAATGTGTCGAAAGGCCGATTATGTCGAAAGGCCGATTATGTCGAAAGGCCGATTGTGTCGAAAGGCCGTTTATGTCGAAATTGATTTTAATTTTTTTTTTCTTTTACGAATGAAAATTTTTAAAATTTATATTTTTATGAAAACCAAAAGTTATATTTCTATCAACATTTTTATATAAAAATGTTTAATAGTAAATCGCCTTAAATATTCAAATCTTCTTACGTTTTTTTTTGTCATATAATTAAAAACTAATTAATTATAATAAAAATAAAATATTGATTTCAATCGATCAAGTGATGGAAAATTTAATGAAAATTTGACCTTTCGATCTAATCGGCCTTTCCACACGTTCGCGGCCATTCGACCTTTCGACATTCAGGCTTTCGACCCTTTCGACCTTTAGACATTCGGCCTTTAAACACTTTCGGCCTTTCGACCCAATCGGCCATTAGACATTCGGCCTTTCGACCTTCGGCCTTCTGACATTCGGCCTTTCAACATCGAACGAATTTTTCATTCCGTGATTGCTACCATTTTTTTAAACATTCAGTTTACAAGTGCGTTTTGTTCGATTAAGTCATCGTAGTACCTGTCGCTTTCTTTTTCTTGTGGATGATCTCAATTCTGTTAAGGAAAACGTTATGTAAGTATTTGATATTTTATTTGTTTTTCAATTCTAGTTGACAATTAAATGATTTTTTATGTTATTTACATCTAAATATATGTTTTAAAGATTAAATATTTTTTTTTTTTTACATAGGTAATAAAGATAATTGTGGTGTCAATAATAGGTTCGGATTTTATTTTACATCTAGCTATTTACACATAGTGTCAATAATTGTGTCTTGTAGTACAATAATTGACACTATGGCAATAGTTGTATTTTTTTAAGGGTGTTAATAACTACAAAAATTTCAAAATAAATTTCTACCCTAAAACGCTTAAAATAAAGGGAAACTATTCCGAAGAGTTGCTTCAAAAAGCACTTAACACTAGAACTACCAACCCGTCAAAATGACGAATTGTACATTTATTGAATTCAATTTTTTAAATTATTACGTTAATATTTTTTTGGAAGTTTATGATGAATTCTAACATAATTACTTTGTTGTCGTAATAAAAGTCATCACAAACGTATTAACATAATAATTAAAAAACTTCAGGTCATTTTGACCGGTCAGTAGTTCTAGTGTTAATGCCGTTAGAAATAAAAAAATGTCGAAAAAAGTGGCATCAAAATATTTTAACATTCCACGAGCAACATTAATTTTTCGTTTAGGCCCAAAATTCACCAAGGTCCTCAAACAATTTAAACTAAAATTGAGAGAAATGTGATTGAAGAATAAAAGTACTTGCACGTCTCTAACTTCAAACCAACTACTACGTGCGGTGATATAAAAAACCACATTTATTCCAAATTACAAATTCCTACTGGAAATGTTGAATGCCACGAACTTGTTGCAAGGGGTGTGGATAAAAGCCGCCTGAACTTTATCTATTTTAAAATTGGCCTGGATTCTGATAGTTTTGATAAAGTTTTTGATGGAAGCATGTGGCCTTTAGATTGTGCGATTAAGCCATTCATCAACTTTCGCCGCTCAGGAAAGGGTCATATTACGGCATCATTAACAATAATAATAGTACTCGTAATAACTACCTACATAATAACCACTTTAGCACCAGTATTACTCAATATTATCATGGGTCACTTGAACCCTAAACTGATGGCATTTACGTCGATTTATTACCACAATTCCAGCATTCGGGGCAAAGCTAAAGCCTTTCGGCTTGGGGATCTTGACAATGATTACGACATTATAACTATTGGTGAAACCTGGCTTCCAGCCAGTTTTAATTCCGAGGAATATTTTCTATCCAAATATGTTGTCCATAGGAAAGACCGTTATAACTTCCTAACCAGCATGAAAGGTGGAGGAGTGCTGATTACTGTGAAGTGTTTGATTTTGAACGAGATGATCGCTTGTCATTCTCAACTAGATATTATGGCAGTCCGTGTAAAGGTCGCCCATTCCTCCGTGATCGTGGTCACTGTATATATTCCTAGTGGCTCAAACTTGGATTATTATGTGGAGATTACAAATTTTGTTGATTCAATTGTGTTACCTTTGATAGGAGCTGGCGAACACCTTATGTTTGTTGGCGACTTTAATCTTCGTAATGCTATTTGGTTCGATGTTGATGGAGTTTTTACTTCATCCTCTACAGACGAAAGGGTGTTACATACGATAGAATATTTTGCGGCATTGCTACCACTCAACAGAACGGAGTGTCCAACAGCTGTAGCAAGTTTTTGGACCTAGTTTTCGCTACTGATGTTTTACAATAGCTGCGCGAGCATTTACCATACTCCTATTATGATAAATATATTTCATGAAAAGTGTGTTACTAATTTTACTTACAATAATGGTTCTCATTTTAATTTTAGATGCGCAGGTTATGTCTCTTTAAACGAATTTCTAGCCAATTTGGACTGGAGCTTTCTTCAACGAGGAGTGGACTTGAACAAGATTGTCCGTCTGCTGGACGAGCGGATCATGGCTGGCATCGAAATGTTTGTTCCGAAGGTAAAAGACAAACCGCAGTTTCGTGAGCCATGGTATAATGATAAACTTGTGCTAGAGAAGCGTCGTAATAAATAACTTCATTCATTATATAGGGTACATGGGGATAAGTTTTACTCTGCGTTCAATGCAGCTCCGTATGGAGTTTCGAATTTTAAACTGATTCCTTTATAATAATTATATTTTGCAGATTGAAGATGATCTTACTACTAATCCTAAAAATTTCTGGAATTTCATCAATAGCAAAAGCAATGTTGTTGGATTTCCGTCACCTATGATTTATCAGAACTCATCTGCAAGTCGGCCCTCGGATATCTATAATTCATTTGCCAACTATTTTAAGTCTGTCTATGAGTAATCTCATACTACTATTACTAATTATAGTGACTGTTCGTAAGTTAGTCTGAGATGAGATCTCCGATAGTTTGGCGCGACTTGACGTGAATAAGGGCTCAGGACATGACGGCATTCCACCCATCCTTATGAAAAACTGTGCGGATGGTTTAGCTGTTCTTCTCGCGTTTATTTTTAGCGAAAGCCTCCGTACAGGAGTATTCCCGGAGCCTTGGAAGATTTCCTTCATTCGCCCGATTTTCAAATCGGGCAAAAGGAGTGAAATCAGCAATTACCGTGGGATCGCAATACTCTCTGCTATACCGAAACTATTCGAAGCATTGGTACAAAAATTTCTATTTTTTCATTTGAAAACGTTAATTTGTCCTGCTCAACATGGCTTTTATCCTGGAAGATCCACAGTGACCAACCTGATTTCTTTTTGTGGTCACTTACATAGCAGTATTGCAATCAGGCAACAACTGGACGTTGTGTACACGGACTTCTCAAAGGCTTTTGATAAGATTGATCATTCGATACTTATCAATAAGCTTGGTAAATTGAACTGTCAATTCATTCCAACTAAGTGGCTTCAATCTTATCTTTCGGATCGATGGCAGTATGTTAAGATCTATGACTCGTACTCAGCTTTATTTCAGTTAGCTTAGGTGTCCCACAGGGAAGTCATATTGAACCTCTTCTTTTTTCACTATCTATTAATGATGTTTTTCAGTGCTTTGAGTTCGCGCATTGCCTGCTGTATGCAGACGATTTGAAAATATTTGCACCTATTTGTAGTGTATCTTACTGTCTTAGGTTGCAAAGGGATTTAGACACATTTTGTGTCTGGTCGGCTAACAACAAATTGTCCCTGAATATAGCTAAATGTAAAACTATTTCTTTCTATTCGCTGTTTAATGGAGTCGTGGAAAGGGTAGAGTATACGTCCGATCTTGGGGTAGTATTTTCTTCAGATCTGACGTTTGTGAGGCACATTGACTCTGTTATAGCAAAGGCTTATATGATATTGGGTTTCATAAAGCGTAACTGCAGGGACTTTTGTGACCCGCTTACATTAAAGTCGTTGTATGTTGCCTTTGTCCGTTCTCCGCTAGAGTACGCCTCGCAGGTTTGGTCTCCTTTTTATAAGTGCCATTCTGATAGAATTGAAAGCGTTCAGAAGCAATTTGTTTTATACGCACTTCGCAGTACACCACCAATGAATGATTATGCTATTCCATATTATCATGAGCGCTGCAACCTTTTGGGATTACAGCGTTTAGAACAGCGTCGGGTGGCGGCTTGCGTTTTAATTGTTCGCGACATTTTATTGTATCGTATTGATTGTGCTAAATTACTCGCACGACTCAATATTTATGCTCCTGAACGTTGTCTGCGTCGTCGTAATGGTTTTTTACTAATCGATTCTGGCTCAACAAACTGTCAACTTTCGGAGCCAGCCTTGACCACGTCTCGACTTTTCAATTACTCATACGATGTTTTAGATTTTAATTTGACTAGAGATTTGTTTAGACGTAAGCTTTTTAAGACCATTTTTATTGTTTTTGTTGTTGCCGATTGTATACCACTGTAGGTAATATATTAAATATTAAATAAATAAGAATGGATAATCACATGACATAAAAAGGAATTTCCAAAAAGGAAAGAATATATTTTATATTCTGTGAAGGAATTTTTAGATGAAGATAAGAAGGAACATCCGTTTGGCCCCGAAAATATGCCAGGAAATGGATGGTTTAGGGCATTCCTCCGGTAACTTCTGCTAGTGTAACCGTACGTGCTAGCGATATCAAAACTTGGTTTAGCTCAATTCAAAATTTTCTGACAGAAACCAATCGTTTTGATATTTTGGAGGACCCAACAAGAATCGTCACATTTTTTACTTTGCCCTAAAACTAAAACGGTACTTGCAGAAGAACGGGGCTCACAATGCCATCATGACGAAGGAGGTGTTCTAAGAATTTGCTTCAAAAGTCCTCCATCCATATCTAATCAATATTGGGACAAAATTTCAAATTATACTTTTGTTGACTAGAATTGCTAGCTTCTGACAAATTAAAACAATTTGAAGATGCTAGCTGTAATGGTTTACGCAACACTGTGGATTGTTCAGATGATTCCTGGATTCTGAATAAAATGTTTCTCAAATTTCAATCCGATGATTTTATACCAAAAATCAAGGATAAGAGTTCTGTCAGCACAACAACAATTTCAGAAGCTGAAATTTTATCATTCGACAAATTTGTTGATTCAAGCGTCGTTACTACTAATTTATATATTCCTTTGATGAATTTTTATTTCTAAATGAAGATATTGTCGTCGAACTGAAACGTTATCACTAAAAAAAGCTTGCTAAAAATTATGACATAAGAGCGCGGTTCTATCCTCATGTTGGTTTTTGTTAAGTTGGGCTAAACCCCGCACATAACGGAAGATTCAGTTATGGAGCGCCCAATTCTTATTTGGCCTAGCGCACTTTGACTATTCGCCTGATTTGCCGAAACTAAAAACGTTAAATCAACACGACTTAGGTCAGTCTCATGAAAATTGTATTATTAGAAGCACCTGCAAAATTACGTGATTATATCACAGAATGGTACAGTGCCACATCTATAAACATTAAACATAGCGCAACGTCTTTTCTAAATTTGGCACATGAAATAAGATCAAAAGTGTCTACTCAATCGGTAATTTTCAGGATAACTGTAAGAAGTGGCAACTAGGCGTGGATTTCTTTCTTGATTAACTTGTTCCAATACACCACTGGGCACTTTTATTTTGAATTAAAATTCTAACAACGAATAAACTGATTTAATCATTTAATGATTATCTTTTCGACTGATAGGCACACATACGCATCGTACGTAACATATAAATTCGCCTATTAAAACTTTAAACAATCTAACAAAACATAAGGCAATATATCTTCCATTTATAATAAACTTACTTTCTGTTTAAATGTAATATTCATATTATGTATTAGAAGAATACAAATATTTTGATTCTGGTTGTTATTTTATTTCCAATGAAAGCAAAAATATTTCACACACGTGATTAGAATATTAAATTTAGACGAGAGTACAACACTGAGCATGAAAATAACGAAAAATCAAGGAATTTCACAAACAACTCATTGCTACAAAAAAATGGTGGTAGTGTGGCCGGATACCGAACCAAAAACCAAATTTTGTTGTTAGTTTGTTGTTTAGGATTTTATTTTGCATTATTTTTTTTTTTTTGTGGTGGTTGTTAAACTGATATTTTTATATCCATTAAAACAAAATTTATAATTTTTTATTTTATTATTTAATTATTTTATTTAAATAATTCTAAAGTTTAAAAACAAAACGAACAAAACTTTTGTATGGTATAACAACATAAAATTAGAAAATTTATTATGGTTTACTCTCGCTCGTCTTAAATTACCAAAAACTTTGTTGTTTCGTTTCGTTTGCGTTAAATTATTTTTAAATTATTAATTTAAATTGAATTTAATATTTTAATGTTGAATTAATACAAAATTTTTTGGTTTCTTTTCTTATCGTGCTTGACATCATCTAAATTATGATAATTACACTCATCTAAGTGGAAGTTGTTAATCTCACTAAATATAAATTAGATCAAATTAACCATAAATATTTATGTGTTCGTACAGTTACATAGTAACTGTCGTTACATCTTAATTAGATTAGAAAACTATTATTTACGTTTAATGCGCGCTTATTAATATTTTGTAATAAATTTTGAAAATGTCATAAATTATAATTTATATATCAACGCACAAGTACATACTTGTATTCCCCACAATTCCAAATAAAAGAAAGCGAGTAATGAGCTCATTAATTTTGAATAAAATTTTGTGTGTTCGAATCATTGAGTAACTCCTCAAAGATATAATAAAAAAAATACTCCTAATACAATATTTTATTCTACTCGTAATCATAAAATATGCGGATACATAAAAAAAAATTCTATTAATCAAATACGCGAATATGGAAGATATTATTATAGGGTGTGGAGGAAGAGAATTTGTGGACGGTGATAGCGAAAGAAAATTTATATCTGAAATAATCAATTCGACTCAAATATCAATCATTACAAATTTATATAAAGTGTATTGGTTCATGAACTAAAAGGAAATTTATTATGTACAGCTTTTGGGCCTGGTTGAAACGACGTGTATTAAAATGATATCAATGTGATGATTTTGGTCTAAAAATGAGACTTGAGAGTTAAACACGAAAAATAAGTGTCGAGTGGTTTTTACTTTATACTTCAGAAAGAAACATCAGTTCATAGATAATAATAATGGATTCAGGAATATAGTCCACCGAACGATTCTGAATGATATAATTTGTAGGGTTACTTTTTCATGGTTCAGCAAGATAAGTTGCAACTCTGAGTTGCAAGATAAGTTGCAACAAAGTAATTTGAATAGTAAAGGTTCTAAAAAGGAATTACAACAGCGAATGCTGGAAACCATGATTGAACAGAATGTTGAACAGAAATTGGTGTTAGCTGAGTCGAAGCGGCAAAATACCAAGCGAAAAGAGGATGAACAATTATCTCGTCAACAATCATCGTATAATATGATACGAGAAAAAAATCATGTGCGTGAGGATCATGAGGATAGTTTAGACGAATCAGAGATAACGAGACCGCGGTATGGTAGAATTAAGCTATGTAAAATGGTAGCACCATTTAAGGGAATTGAAGGTGAATCGTTCGAGCTACTTGCCGAATCAATTCGAACAATAAAGAACAAGTACGAGGTTGATAAAGATGAGATGCGATTGCAACTTGCAGATTGCTTAGAGGACCGTGCTCGTAATTGGTTTTTATGTGACCCAAAATTGAGCGCCGACGAAATACTATCGGAGTTGAATGATTTATTCAACACCCGAAAAAGTAAATCCAAACAACGCAAGTTATTCGAGGAAAGAGTTTGGAAACATTCAGAAGATTTTTACGCCTATTACACCGACAAGAGGATTTTGGCGATACCATTGAAGTTCGAGGACGACGAATTGGTAGATGGTATTATCGATGGTATCCAAAATATTGGATTACAAAATCAAGCACGATTACAGTGCTACCAAAAGCCAAAACAGTTATTGTTGGCATTCATAAAAATTGTAAAACCTTCGAATACAACGGTGAGAGGTAAATCTGAACAGTTCGATCAATCAAATCAAAGAGTGAAAAACAAGCCGGTAGTGGCTTCAAATCAGAACCACGTGAAGGTGGTAGTGTTAAGCAGTCAACTAGTTGGGGAATACGATGTTATAATTGCGGTGAGCGAGGACATCTTTCGAAAAAGTGTGAAAAATCGAAACGCGCGAACAATTCATGTTTTCGATGCGGAGAAATAGGACACAAATTAGGGGAATGTCAAAACGAAAGGAAAAAATAAGTGAATAACATTAATGAGGGTGAAGAAATTGGGGTAACGCAAAACTGTTCCGTATTTGCCGGTGAACATCAAATTCAAATGACGGCATTGATCAATTCTGGAAGCCCGGTAACTTTAGTTAAGGTGTGTAAAATAGTGAAACCTGAATTAATTAAACCAATCGGAGATAAAAAAGATTTAACGGGTATTAATAATAGTAAAGTCAAGTGTATTGGTATTATAAATGTAAATGTTCTAATATTTGGTAATTTATATAATATTGATTGTATTGTGGCTGAGAACGCAAAAGCTGAATTAAAAATTGAGGATCACAAAATTAATTTTGAAACAGAATTTTGTCAAGAGCTAATGCATATAGATTTAATTGAAAATCCATTAGAAAATCAAATAAAAATAAATGATTCCCTAGTTATTGATACGAAATCTGAAATATATCAAATGATAAATGATAACTATTTCAGTACCAAGAAACCAAATGTTCCTGAAGTCAAATTTGAAATGAACATCGAATTAGCGCACGATAAGCTAATTACAGCAGCACCAAGGCGATTATCATAAGCGGAACGAGATATTGTTGCTAAAATGTTGGATGAATAATTGGAAAAGGGATTCATACGAGTCAGCGAATCTAAATATTGTTCTCCGATAGTGCTTATAAAAAAGAAAAATAAAGAAGAATATCGCTTATGTGTAGACTATCGAACTCTCAATAAAATAACGGTGAAGAGTAATTATCCTTTACCAATTATCGATGATATCTTGGAATTTTTACATCACTGGACCTGAAATCCGGATTCCATCACGTAACAATTGCTCCAGATTCGATACCATACACATCATTTGTCACCCCTTTGGGCCAGTATGAATATTTACGATTACCATTTGGATTAAAAAATGGGCCAGCAGAGTTCCAGAAATATGTCAATAAAATTTTTACTAAATTAATTACAGAGCGTAAAATGGTCATATATATCGATGACATTTTCATCACAACGAAGGAGATTGGTGAACACTTGGAAATCTTGTACCAAGTATTAAAATTGCTTTCCGCAAATTTGTTGGAATTAAGATTAAATAAATGTGAGTACCTGTATACACAAATTGATTACCTGGGATATTGTATTAATGAAAAGGGTATTCGTCCTAATGACCGTAACATCAGTGCTATTGAAGAGTATCCGGTGCCAAGAAACAACAAGGAGATCCAGAGTTTATTATAGAAGGCTTTGCATTGATTGCCAAACCATTACAAGATTTGTTGCGCAGGAATGCGGAATATATATTTGGACAGGATGAAATGAACTCATTTGAATCATTGAAGAGGAAATTAATTGAAAGCCCGATACTTGCGATATATTCACCTAATGACGACACAGAGCTGCGTTGCGATGTCAGCAGTATAGGATTCGGTGCAGTTCTACTACAAAAGAAAAAATAAGGAAAATGGCATCCAATTAGCTATTTCTCAAGACGCACAACAGAGAATGAATCGAGGTTATACTCTTATGAATTGAAGTGCTTAGCAATCATATACGCATTCCGAAGATTTCGGATTTTTTTGCAAGGTCGAGAATTTAAGGTGTACCTACACAGATTGCGATGCAATTACTTTGACATTAAATAAAAAGGCTATTCATCCAAAAATTGCACGGTAGGCCTTCGAAATGCAAGAGTATAATTATACGATTCATCATCGAAAGGGAGATCAGATGAAACACGCTGATGCATTGAGTCAAATTCAGAGTGTCTTAGTAATTCACGATAACCCCTTTTGAGCAAACATTGGCCTTATTGCAATCACAAGATCCAAAGCTTGAAGAATTACGAAAGCAACTTGAGTTAGCTGAAAGTTCGCTTTATGAGCCACGAGATGGATTGATCTACAAAAAGATCAATAAAAATAAAATACGTTTTTTTGTGCCAGAGTCGATGCAAAATCAAGTGATTAAAAACTCTCACGATCTCATGGCGAATATTGGATTAAAGAAGACGATGGAGGTAATAGGAAGACATTATTGGTTTCCCAATATGTCCAGCATCGTAAAACAATACATCCAGAATTGCTTGAAATGTATTAAGTACAATTTACCAACGGGGAAGTTAGAAGGTGTCCTTCACAGCATTCCTAAAGGATTCCGCATCATTCCGATTTTTATGGTCCGTTGGGCATGACTAAGCAAAAGAAGCGGTTTATATTGGGTATCATTGACGGTTCTTCGAAACAAATTCGATTGTTTGCAACCAAAACCACGAGTGCTAAAGATACCATCGAGTGTTTCCAGCAATATTTTAGATAGTTTAGTCGTCCCGATATAGTAATTACGGACATAGGCAGTAATTTTACTTCGCATGAGTTTAAGAACTACTTAAAGCAAAATTGTGTACAACATATTTTGGTTGGTAGTGCCGCGCCACATGCAAATGGACAAATTTAACGTAATGTCGAACGAAAAATCGTGTGGGACCAAGTCCTGGAACAAGTAGAGTTTGCGTACAACACTAGTGAGCATAGTACGACGAAATTGACACCATCCTTGATATTATTTGCAAGAAATTTGAGGGGTCCCGTAAATGATAAGCTTCGTGAATTTCTCGAAAGAGAAAACATATTAGATGATGTTCCGGAAAACATTAACGCAATTCGGGAAACTGCCCGTATTAACATTGAAGCATCACAAGCGTATAGTTGAGAATATGTGAATAGTCATCGAAAGGAAGCTGTTACGTTTAATGAAGGTGATTTAATCGTCGTGAAGAATGTGGACACTACTCCAGGTTTTAACAAAAAACTAATTCCAAAATACAGAGGGCCATATCAAGTTAAGAAAATATTGGGTAATGATCGATATCTTATTGGGGATGTCGCTGGATTCAGCATTACAAGCCGGCCGTTTGAAGGTGTATACCATATATTAAGGTGTACGAACCTCAGAATGTTTGTATTAGGTTATATAAAAATAATAATAATAATAAAGGACAATGGAGTCGTTGATAATATCGAGTGTAAGACAGACGTTTTATTGTTTTAATTGAAAAACGTGTCTAGTGTTATAGTATCGTGGACTTCCTTCCGTTGCTGTGTGCATTCATTATATTCATCAATTTTAAGACTGGTGGCGTTGTTGAACCAGGCTCGCCTATTCCAATGATGTCATCAGTGTATGAAATCTTCGGTCGGTTGTGATTGCAGTGATAAGACGAGTAAACTCTTCTGATTTACCCCACATCGATATTGGCTCATTCTCCGAATCACTCGTGATTCGTCTAAATGAAGTTTTTTCACCAGCATTTGACGATTTAGTCGCAACTGAATTAAGTTCAGCATTCCGTTTATGGCATGGTATACCCGCTTGTTAGCCCAAGACAGATCTTAAGATTTAAAATTAAATATTTAATTGCTACATTTGAAGATGAAGTTTTGTTGTGGAACTTGTAAAAAAAGGTCCCATGTTTGACAACCACATTAAAACTTTTCACGTAAGGTTGGTAAGCCCCGTACACTTTTATGACTAGTACTACTAGGGAGTTACAGAAAGTCAATCAGGGACACGTGAAGGTACATTTTTCACAAACAAAGAATTAGTTGAGTAACTTGTCTGGGTTGACGTCATCTTCTTGGAAAACCTAGCTTGACATTTGACCTACACGCACAAAAATTGTGGGTTTGGTGGACTGCTGCGCTTCCAAAATATAGTCTACGATTTCTAAATATTTGCATCAAGTACCGTTCTACTTCAATAGTAACCAAATCATGGTATCATGGTCTGTAAGTGATCATAAAATATTTAGAGTTGTGAAAACCAACGGATTTGTCATGGCAACCAAGTATTTTTCGGAAATAACCTAGAAAAACGTGTTGGTAATAATATCCGTAAAAAATAGTTAAAACAACTGTAGTTATCGGTTGTTATAACTCGAAATCGGTACAAATAGCCTTAATAGATTTATCACAAAACCAATTCGGTTATTAACAAAAATCGGTTGTGATTTTATCCTCTTCGGCTCTACTTTTTCGTCGTTTTTTTTTTTATTCTTGTCTTTGTAACCAGTGCTGTCGCTCTGAAAATTTTAAACGGAGTACATTTCAAATTTTCACGGGAGTATTTCTAGTCAGAAGGGAGTACATACGAAATACGCTAGTTAGACCTTACACATAAATAATTGATGGTGTATTGTACTAAAATTGTTTTTAGTTTTTGAGCCAAATTTGAATATTAAAAGAAAACTGTTTTATTTGACTGGTTTAGAGCTCTTTATCTATTTTACAATTAGAACATTAGGCTGTATATGCTGAAGAAATAACAGATGTTTTAAGTTTTTCTATTTTTACCTAAATTTTATATGGTAAACGGAAAATTTATCTTAAAGCCAAAAGTCAAAAATGCCTAAACTAGGACGAACTCTGAAAAAATTGCCCTAATAAAAACAGAACAGTTATTAGGTCTAGAAATATGTTATGTATTTGATCGAAAAAAAAAAATTGCTAAATAAAATTCATTGGTGGCGACGAGTGATCACAAAACATGCACGTGGTGAAACCTATTCTATAAAAGCTTTAGAGCCGCTAACTTGATTCATAATTTGGAGGTGCTACAACTAACTCGTTGATCATCAAATATATTGGTTAAGTCAGATAACAAATTTCAATGGAATTTCATTTCAATCACACCAATTTCATTTAGGGAAAGATGAAGTTTCTTATATAAAACATGGCCATAATTCAACAAATATTGTAAGACACTATAATGACACTTTGGTTATTAGAAAAACATTTTGGGAAATTAGATTTGCCAAAGAAAGAATTGTTTGTTTACTTTCATAATCACTCCAAGCCTTTCTACATTTCCAAGTTCGTTGTTAATAAGCCGATTCTATCAATAGTTTCTAATATAAGGGTGGGTTACCTATAATTTGGAGTCGGAACATTATGTTTCATTAATTTTCCATTTTATTACATAGACAACCAATCTAGGCGGTTAGTCTATCATCTGGGGTCGGATTTCTTAATTAAACCATGGCTCAAATTCAGCATATTTTTGAGTTGAAACATTCAATAAAAAATGAACAAGCACATTTGTTGATGGATTTTAGTGAAATTTATTATCTGCAATATTCTGTAAATTCTATAAATAGTTCCTATTATAAAACCTATTGCTTCATGGCTTAAACAAATTTTCTGCCATAACGTAGGACTGGGATCGGAATTTTTAAAATAAAACATGGCCCAACGGCAAGAAATATTTAGGAACGCTACTCATACTAATGATACTACGAATACTACCATAAATCAAAAATTAGATTTGCCAATTTTGATTTTCAATACACAGCCAACCCAGATAATTTTCTTCGCCTCCGGCAATGAAACAAACCCATGTATCGATGTATTTTAGTGAAATTTTATTTAGGAGATATTAAGCCGATTCTATTTGAAGAATTTTTTGGGGTGAGTGATTTGGGCTGGAGTTTTACATTTTTAATTAAATTTGTTAAAGCCCGACTGAATTTTGTATTGCGGTTAATAAATTTAGGGATTTCAATGAATAATATTTAAAAACCAGGACAATGTAAGATATTTTCCTCGATGCCCACAGAAGCTTGAAATCTAGAATATATTCAGAGAAGCCCGAAAGTCTGGTCACCCTATTCTTACCTAGTCAAAATAAAGTTCTTACCCTGTCAAAATAAAACTGAAAGACAATTTCTGTTGTCAGATGCATGGGGTCCGGATTTTATTAAAATGTAAACAAAGAATTTGAGAATATTGATGTCATGGCGTATTGGAATAATTCAATTTCCCAAATCACACTGCATAAATCCAGATTTGCATACAACTTTCTAGTCTGGAAAGGTTAAATGACTGCAGAAATTTTCTTCTTACAGTATTATTTTTATATATAGGTCCTAGTCTAAGCTTCAGGGAAGGATTTGACAGTAGTGTAAATCCAGACTTCCATACATCATTTTTATGCGATAAGGTTAAATTGCCGCATAATTTGTCTTGCAGCCTGATTTTTATATTCAGGAGGTCCTAATCTAAATATTTGGCTAAAGCAGATACATTTTTTTGTTAAAATTAGGTAATCTCTGTTATGTTTGAGTTTATCTGACGCCCCTTACAGAGTGTGCCTTGATGTTTTTATAAGTTGTAAAAAACTCGGAATTATCTTTTTATAAGTTTTACCAACAATCCTTGAGATCCTTGAAAAAAAAGCTTTGTGAAGTTGAAGTAATTTAGTTCACAAAGTTGACATATTTAAATTTATAGTGTCTGCTATAAAATTACTGACACACTACTGCAAGAAAATCGTTTTATTAGTTTCTGCCAGAGAATGTCAGAAACCATTATAAATTAGCTTTGAAAAAATGCCTTATGAAAAAGCCAGCTATTTAATACAGTCGAAACTCGATTTTCCGGCATCCGATTATCCGTAAACCTCTATCATCTGTGATTTTTTTTTACACAGTCGATTTTTTTGAGTGACTTGTTTTTCCAGATTTTCAATTGATTAACCGGGATTTTTCATTTTTATTTTTTCGTTAAATTTTGGCAACAGTGTTGTTTCTGTGTTAACCATACTATATATGTACATATGTACATAGAATTGACTAATTTTTTATTTAAGGATTGAAAATTTAAGTGAAATAATAAATAAATGAAAGTGTCCAAAAATTTAAATAATTTTTAATTTATTTTATACTTGTATTGTATTGTACGTAAAAATTGTGCTTTGTGATTGGATAATATTAATATTAAGTAACTATGTACTATAAATAGTACATAACTTTATTTGAATCAATTACTACTATACTATTATACTATTTATAATAGTTACTCAATATTAATATTACCCAAGACACAAACCTGTATACAATACTGTTGCTCAGGGGGATGATGCCTTCATAATGGCGGTTATGACAACATATTAATAGATACTACCACCGTCACTATTTTCTATAAAGGTTTTGATACCTTCAAATTTAACTAAATGAGAGCAAATAAGTTAATAGTGAGCACCCCATTATGGGTTAAAGAGCTGATATGTTTTTGGCATTGACATATGTATATAATAGCTGTAGGTTGAGATTGTCGCAACCGAATATTGTTTACCAAAGCTTCAACTTGTGTGTTTCAAGACTTTTTCACGTTGCTGATGATTTCACATTTGATAATTAGAGAGCCAAATTTTACGTTTCTGAACATCAATTTCGGCTATTACAACATCAAAACCAAGAAGTTTTAAAAACCGAAAAATTGGAGCTGGACTGATTCGTAGTTGCCACAACCTCGCCATTTTTGTGCGTGTAGTTGAAACTTCAGAAATGATAGACGATGGCATTTACGGACACCAATGTACCCCGGCTGTTCATTCTAGTGAGCGGAAGGACTAATCGAAGGGTGCCTGCCGAAGAGAATCCTCCTTACATCATTAGACTTCTACCACCAAATTTTTATTTTAAGAACCACATTTTATTCTTTCGAAAACTCGACCTTTCCAGTAATATTGAATGCGATCTGGCCTATCAATATTACATTTTTTCGCATCTGTAGGATCACCTGTTAATTAATAACGGTTTGTTATCGTATAGTAAAAAAATTAAAAAAATTTGCTTACTTCGCGACATGTTTAAATTTAAAATACTTTTCAACCAGTCCATAATGAAGGGTACAGCCTTAACCAGTCGACGTACCTCTGGTGATATCATCATTTTTCTTTTGTTCTGTGTGACTGAAACCCCACAAGAAATCAATGGGGAGTATCAGTGGAAATTGAGGAGAGTAATCAATAATCCCAGAGCTTGTTTGAAATGAAATATCGCCCGAAGTCGCTTAAAACTCAAATGGGTTAACTTTGACAGACCTGTGCTGCCCCAGTTAGGCTGCCATTTCACCGAATGGAAAGGTTGACGGTTTAACAACTTTTACAAATCTTTAAAATTTACTATCAAAATCAATGTTCTTAGGGCAAATTTTCATGCTTCTGATATTCTTGACAAACTGAGACTGTTGATAAATTTGAAAGTGATTTTACTCTTTACGATAGAATGGGAAAACGTAGAAGCTGTACCAGAAAGTGTTAGAAAAAAAACCAAATTGTCTCCTATTCAAGTAAATTCTATAATGATTGCTGGCAGATCAGCAACAATGAACAAAACGCTAATGACCAAATTAGTTTTTATTATTAATGGCAAAGAATAATCACTCACGTCGTTCATGCCACTTGTACTTGTTATATTAATTATAACATAATTTTGCCAAGATCACACATTTGGCTACATGAAGGCAGATTACAGATGAATATTTTCAAAAAGTTTTGAAGCAGCATGCTTCTTCTGTAATATGCACAAGATTTTCATAAATCGACCTGAGGTACTCAGCATAATAAAATTAAAATGACCTCGAGTTTGAAAGTTATAGATTTGTGAATTTAGAGATTTGGCTGGAAATTCATCTAACAAATCGCTTCAAGGAGCCTGATATATGTCTGATACCAACACAATCATTACAATTATCTTTGTTTCTCCAGGTTCTTACCTAAATCAAGATACATTAATTTTACAATTATCATTAGTTGTAGTTTCTTCATCTCATCTTAATCCCAGTGTTGGCGAAACTTCTTCGTTTATTTCTCCCTTTACAAAAAGAAGTAGCACATCAAAGGTTTCCTCTTATTTCTGTGGACGGTTAAATTTGTTTTTTCCCAAAGGACTTGCCTTAATTTGATTCTCTATTGGCAACGTTTGTCTAGAAGCACTAAATAAAGCACTACTAATAAATTATTATTAGGACACTTGATGTTCAATTCGAATAAAAAAAAATTGAGGTGTGGCCAACACACGACTTTCTTTTACGAACAGAGAATTTTGAGAAATTTTATTTTTTTCTTAATTTTTTTTTTAATTTTTTATTTTTTATTTTAATTTGTTTTTAATTTTTGGAAACATTTTGTATTAAGTAGTTTTTTGTAAACCTTATACTTTTTAAGATATTTGCAAAATAAATTTTAGGGACCAAGGGAGTGGCCACTTCCGGTTAGCCGATTTGGAGTAAAAAACACTGGGACCTCCCAATTTATCAAAAAAGCTTAAATCTGAAGTTTCAGTTCGATTGATTAAACCATATGGGCTGTAGAGAGGACACAGACAGACTGACAGACAGACACCATTTCGAACCCACTTTTTCGGACTCAGGTGACCTCAAAACAAATAAATCTATAAACATCTCAAGGTCCAAAATTTTCATGATTACTATACTTTATTTTACTAGAGTAAAAGAAAGTAAAAAACCCCAATCCATACGAATCGTTCGTTTAGTAAAAGTTCTGCAAAATTATTTTTTGGAAATCGCACTCAACTCCCAAGGGCCAATATCGGCCATTGCCAACAATGATGACAAAGGTTTCGCTAGCACATAGAATAGGTCCCTCAAATACTTAGTTAAAAAACCCTAATCCATACGAATCGTTCGCTTAGTAAAAGTTCTGCAAAATTATTTTTTGGAAATCGCACTCAACTCCCAAGGGCCAATATCGGCCATTGCCAACAATGATGATAAAGATTTCGCCAGCACATGAAATAGGTCCTTTAATTACCTAGTTAAAAAACCCTAATCCATAAGATTCGATCGTTTAATAAAAGTTCTGCAAAATTATTTTTTGGAAATCGCACTCAACTCCCAAGGGCCAATATCGGCCATTGCCAACAATGATGACAAAGGTTTCGCTAGCACATGGAATAGGTCCCTTCATTAGCTAGTTAAAAACCACTAATCTATACGAATCGTTCGTTTAGTAAAAGTTCTGCAAAATTATTTTTTGGAAATCGCACTCAACTCCCAAGGGCCAATATCGGCCATTGCCAACAATGATGACAAAAGTTTCGCTAGCATATAGAATAGGTCCCTTAAATACCTAGTTAAAAAACCCTAATCCATACGAATCGTTCGTTTAATAAAAGTTCTACGAAATTATGTTTTTGGAAATCGCACTCAACAATGATGATTAAGATTTCGCTAGCACATGGAATAGGTCCTTTTATAACCTAGTTAAAAAACCCTAATATATACGAATCGTTCGTTTAGTTAAAGTTCTGCAAAATTATTTTTTGGAAATCGCACTCAACTCCCAAGGGCCAATATCGGCCAGTGCCAACAATGATGACAAAGGTTTGGCTAGCACATAGAATAGGTCCCTCAATTACCTAGTTAGAAAACCCTAATCCATACGAATCGTTCGTTTAGTAAAAGTTCTGCAAAATTATTTTTTGGAAATCGCACTCAACTCCCAAGGGCCAATATCGGCCATTGCCAACAATGATGACAAAGGTTTCGCTAGCACATAGAATAGGTCCCTCAAATACTTAGTTAAAAAACCCTAATCCATACGAATCGTTCGCTTAGTAAAAGTTCTGCAAAATTATTTTTTGGAAATCGCACTCAACTCCCAAGGGCCAATATCGGCCATTGCCAACAATGATGACAAAAGTTTCGCTAGCATATAGAATAGGTCCCTTAAATACCTAGTTAAAAAACCCTAATCCATACGAATCGTTCGTTTAATAAAAGTTCTACGAAATTATGTTTTTGGAAATCGCACTCAACTCCCAAGGGCCAATATCGGCAATTGCCAACAATGATGACAAAGGTTTGGCTAGCACATAGAATCGGTCCCTCAATTACCTAGTTAGAAAACCCTAATCCATACGAATCGTTCGTTTAGTAAAAGTTCTGCAAAATTATTTTTTGGAAATCGCACTCAACTCCCAAAGGCCAATATCGGCCATCTCCAACAATGATGACAAAGGTTTCGCTAGCACATAGAATATCTCCCTCAAATACGAGTACCTAGTTAAAAAATGGAGGTGTGGCCAACACACGACTTTCTTTTACGAACAGAGAATTTTGAGAAATTTTTTTATTTTTTTTTATTTTTAATTTTTAAATTTTTAAATTTTTTATTTTTATTTTTTATTTTAATTTGTTTTTAATTTTTGGAAACATTTTTTATTAAGTAGTTTTTTGTAAACCTTATACTTTTTAAGATATTTGCAAAATAAATTTTATGGACCAAGGGAGTGGCCACTTCCGGTTAACCGATTTGGAGTAAAATTCACTGGGACCTCCCCATTTATCATTAAAGCTTAAATCTGAAGTTTCAGTTCGATTGGTTAAACCATCTGGGCTGTAGAGAGGACACAGGCAGACTGACAGACGGACAGACTGACAGACAGACTGACAGACAGACAGACAGACACCATTTCGAAACTCACTTTTTCGGACTCAGGGGACCTCAAAACAGATAAATCTCTAAAAATCTCAAGGTCCAAAATTTTCATGATTACTATACTTTATTTTACTAGAGTAAAAGAAAGTAATAATCAAGAGACATTCTGACGGCTTTTGAAATATTTCATACCCTCCATGCCAGTGTAACAGTACTTTAAACATCAAATGAACCAAAATTCCTTGTTGCAAAAGAGAAGAGAAAATGTCTGACGAAGCAACTGCAAGATTCTGTTATCATTGTCCAATAAAATTAATGCTTTACAGACCGCAATAAAGTAGTAGAATGTCTAAGTAGTTGAATATATTCCATTTTTTTACTTTCTTTTACTCTAGTAAAATAAAGTATAGTAATCATGAAAATTTTGGACCTTGAGATTTTTAGAGATTTATTTGTTTTGGGGTCCCCTGAGTCCGAAAAAGTGGGGTTCGAAATGGTGTCTGTCTGTCAGTCTGTCAGTCTGTCTGTGTCCTTTCTACAGCCCAGATGGTTTAACCAATCGAACTGAAACTTCAGATTTAAGCTTTTTCGATAAATTGGGAGGTCCCAGTGAATTTTACTCCAAATCCGCTAACCGGAAGTGGCCACTCCCTTGGTCCAGAAAATGTATTTTGCAAATATCTTAAAACGTGTAAGGTTTACAAAAATCTACTTAATACAAAATGTTTCCAAAAATTAAAAACAAATAAAAATAAAAAATTAAAAATTAAAACATTTAAAAATTAAAAAAAAGTTTAAAAATTATAAAAAAAAAATTAAATTTCTCAAAATTTTCTGTTCGTAAAAGAAAGTCGTGTGTTGGCCACACCTCCATTTTTTTATTTTATTGTTCAATTTTAAGGCATCTAAGGAATTAGAAAAAAAAAAATTTAAAAAATGGTGACCCCTTGTGTCACCAAAGATGCCATTTTTCAGAAAATACATTTCTTCTTCTACACAAATTTAATAAAAAATAAAAATTACATATACCGTTATATAAATGAAGAGTTTGCTCCCTTTCTAATGAGCCATCAACCATTAAATTCGTATGGATTTGCCGTATATACAAAGCATGTGGCTTTTTGAAGAACGAGCAGAAAAATAATACCACTATGAAATTTAAACTATACAACTTTTCCAGCAGGGTAGTCAATATCTTTATTTGGGACAATGTGAACATATTTTCAAAGGAGATGTTGCTCAACATTTTAAAAATAGAATTTTACTTCCAAATCCGTCTTGTTCCAAATAATTTAATAAGACTCCATAATCAAGAATCAAACCTTTAAAAATTAATTATTTTTGTTTGGTAATAGTGCGCTTCTATTTGAAAATACACACGAAATCACGCCAATTTAAACAATAATTTCGAATACAATTTTCACACACGACATCATCCATTAACCGCATGACATTTCTTATCAAACAAACATTTTTTGTTGTTGTTGCTTTTTTGGAGTAGAACAATTTCCAAAAAAAAAAAAAAAACAATCAAGCCCAATAATAACTTTAAATTCATCACTGTCATTCGTCTCAAACCATCATACAACTTACCTAGATTTTTTTTTTATTGTTGTTTATATATTTCTGACACGGTTATTGTTGTTGTATTTATGTTTCACACTTTCCACTCGGTTGAGAGATGAACTTTCAAAATCTGAAAAAAATAACACAAAAATATTGCTGTATTTAATAATGTTATCAGTGTAGAAATGATATTTTTATGCTACATATAAGAAAGCACAACCCATTCATCTATTCATCCATCCATCCATCCATCCATCCAAACGAGAAAACAAAATGTGTTATGTAAATACGTACCGTACCGTACATACGAAAGGTAGATAAAAGTACGAGATAGTAAGATATCAGCATGGGAGTGGGACTTGAATTGAAATGGATGACACATTAATCCCATCAAATCATAACACCGAGAAGCTAACGGTAAAGTTTTTTGTTTTTAGTTTTGTCTGTTGTATCAATCTTTTGTCTTTAAGATAAATTTATAAAAATACAAAAAAAAAATTTGCTGTTTTTTTATTATTTATGTATGTGTTTTGTCAAAACTGAAAAATGTATACAATCAAAATAAATAAAAGGCGACACACCCTGGTGGATTAGAAATGAAAATCGTTCTTGTTGTTGTTGTAAAAAGAAGAAGTATTCCAAAAATAAAAAAAAATTATATTTTTGTTGGATCACGAGAGACTTGGGATAGAAGTTTGCTTTTTATTTCCTTTTACGTAAAATAGAAAATTTATCTTCTTAATGGACGTATTATTGAAATTGAGTTGTTTATATGAAGATAACAAATTCTGGACTTTTTTTTTTAAGTTTTGGGGAATTACTTTATATATGGTAACTCTTTTATCTTGTTTGATACATTCATCTTTTACAAATACACACACATAAGTATTAAAATAAGAAATTGAATATATTATTTTACTTTTTCTTTTGTCTAGTTTCCTTGGGTTTGAAAAGAGAACGAGAACACAAATTATATGAATATAAGATCAAGAATATTAATTTAAGTCTTTGCATATTTTTGGTGAAAGCAAAAGTCATAATCTTGGAATTATTTTTATGTTTGAGAATATGGCACCCAAAAATCACTGAAGGGTTTCAGATGCGATTTTTTGACATCATGGGTCAACGTACAGCTATTCAAAGGCTAAGTGGGCTTTCGACAAACCGGAAGCACTTTATATTTCAAAGTATACAGGATTAATCATGATCAAAATATAGATCACGGTACTGTTCAGGTATTCGTTTGACAGGTAATTTCACACCGCGTGCGTTGTTCGCATGCGGTTGTGAAAAAAAAGTTAAATAAGTTAAAATTCTGTTGAATTGAGTAATCATGGATTCATTTTTGATTTTGTTTTTCAGAGATGCCTCAGAAATTTGTGAATTACTTTCCAGAATCTTCAAGTAGCCAATGGATATGTTATAGTTTAGAAATTGCCTTGTCTCGTGCCACCTGTTTCAGTTCAACTATACTAATAAAATCGGTGCAGCTATTGATTGCTTAGGTCTCTGAAAGCGGATAAAGTCTATAATATTTTTGTATATACCTTTCTTATCTAATTTATTGGATGATATATTGGTACTCCAGATTTTGCAATTTTGAGGGGGTGTTGCAGTCTTTATTTGTTTGTTAAGTTTTTAGATTACTTCCCCTTAAATTTGATATATTTCGAGTTATCTTAAGAAAATAGGTAAAATAATAGATAAACATAAGATTATAAGGGAAATACAAAAGAGTCGGCTGCAAAAACCTCCTGATGATTTTAATGAAAATAAAATTAAGCACCTGTACTTCGACGGAAAGAGAGATAAAACCAGGACTGTGGAATCTGAGAAAAAAAATTCGGCTCCGGCTCTGGATATTTATAGATTTATTGACAACTGTAGCTCCAACTCCGGTTCCGGATCCAGCTCCGGCTGCGACTCCGATACCAAATAATAATCAAAGTATGTAATATCGGGTTTTCCATTTCCTACAATTTGATCCTACGTTATTTGATCTGTAAATTTTTCTTAACGAAATGTCATATCTTACTCAATATTTATGTCATTGTACAGATATAAAAAAAACGTAGACAACCCTATTAAATGAAATAATTACAAAATCTGGGCATTCCAATTGGAACCATTTATAAAAAAAAAAATTGGCTAAAATTTATTTTCAGCAGGTTACCTAACACAATGTCTCAATTAAGGGGAAACAAGTTTACACGCTCCTGTGGTGCATAAAATGCACCAAATTCACTTTTAAAATATACTGTTTATTGATATAATTTTCACTTATACACTTTGTTTTTTTTTTAACTCAACTGGGACACTATACTTTTTATTCACCAATAATTATTGAAACGCAATAGAAAAAGATTTTAATAAATTTTATTTATTATTTTTTTTATAATTTTGAATTATTACTTATTACTTTTTTGAACAACGGTTGTGATGCTTCGAGAAACTGTGATCGAATGTTCTTAATTATCTTTACAATTATTATTTCTTAAAACTAAACAGTGTACATACATAACTTTAATGTGGCAATTTAAAAACCGTCAATAAGCTTCGAAAAATTGCGAACGCTATATTCTAAACCATAGATGGCATGACTATTAATTTGATTATTATAGCAAATACAAATAAAGACTAATTCACAATTATAAAATACAAAATGTTAAAATTGGCAAATGTCACGTAAGTTATGTTATGATAAAGTAAATTAAATTATTCAATTAAATTAACAATGAATTCAAATATTTTTAGGATTTCTGAAGCATAAATTACATAATTCAATATAAAGCTAAGTATAATTTTTAAACAAATTGTTTATACATTTCAATAAAGATTTTTGTTGTTTTTATCTTTTGTTGTAGATGCTCAGCTTTTTCAACATGTAGGTTTTTTTTTTTTTTTTTTTTTTTTTAAACTATGCAATCTTTTTCTGGGGCTCAAGGCACTCCCAACTCTTTCGCAGTTAATTTTACCGTCCTACTTTACGCAGTATTAGCCAAATCGAGGACGTACGGCTATAGACCCGCTTTGTATAAACCACCTGCACATTGCATTGCTTCATGCCAACCTATAGTGCTGACATGAAAGGTGGGTCGGCCCATGGATTCTGCACTCTCAACAGGGGGTCATAGTTGTGTTCATCGTCATCACCGATCGTAATCAGATGATGAAAAATCCCTTTTGCATCCCGCCCCTATCGGGATTCGAACCCGGTACCTCCCGATGCAAACGCCGCAGCTTTAACCACTGCGCCGTTTGCTCGGTAACATGTAGGTTGAAATAAAAAATTTAAATTGTTATATGCACTTTTCGAGTAAGCTACTACGAATTAGCTAGTTAAAATAGTGAAATTGCAAAAATAAAATTCTCAAAATATGAAAAATAGTATGCCCCATTAAAAAGAAAGACCACATTAAGTTTTTGTTAACTATTGAGTATGAAACAAGAGGAAGCTACAAAATTTCTTGTCATCAAATAATTTTGACATTTGCTTTTAAAATTGACATATCTCGAGTTATTTTATGAAAACTAAATTTGGCGACCTTGAAGCTTTAAGGGTTACATAACATAGATAAAAGCACTTTTGACAATTTGCCTTTAAAATTGATATTTTTCGAGTTATCATAAGAAAAGCGAATTTAAGGTTTTGGTGCAGGAAATTTTTCGATTCACACAAAAGCTCTTTTGACGTTTTGCTTAAAAATTGATATTTTTAGGTTTTGGTACGACCATGAAACTTTAAGACATATTTCGCATTACAAATACAAAAGCTTTTGTGATATTTTCCGTTAAAATTGATATTTATCAGGTTATCATAAGATTCACTGTTTGACGTTTTAGTGCGACCATGAAACATAAAAAAAAATTCTTCGCTGTACACAAAAGACTCAAAAGCTCTTTTGACATTTTCCTTTGAAATTGATATTTTTCGAGTTATCAAAAGATAAGTACATTCGAGGTTTTAACGACGACGTGAATTTGAGGTTCTAGTGCGACCATGAAACTTTAAAAAATTACTTCGCGGTACACAAAATACACAAAAGCTCTTCTGACGATTTTCTTAAAAATTGATATTTTTATGTTTTGGTACGATCATGAAACTTGAAGGAATATTTAAAAAATTCTTCGCTTCACAACATAAGAGACACAAAAGCTCTTGTGATATTTTCCGTTAAAATTGATATTTATCAGGTTATCATAAGTGAATTTGATTTGACATTTTAGTGCGACAATGAAACTTTAAAAAAATTCTTTGCTGTACACAAAACACTTAAAAGCTCTTTTAAGATTTTCCTTTGAAATTGATATTTTTCGAGTAAGAAGAAACGTAAATTTAAGGTTTTAACGACCATGAAACTTTAGGGACATTTTTGCTTTACACAAAAGACACAAAAGCTAATTTCATAAAAAAAGTGAATTTGAGGTTCTGGTGCGACCATGAAACTTTAAAAAAATATTTCGTTCTACATAAAAGCTCTATTGGCAGTTTTTTTTTAATTTGATATTTTTCGAGTTACCATAACAAAAGTAGATTTAAGGTTATGACCGTGAAACTTCAAAGAAATATTTCGCTTAACACAAAAGGCACAAAAGCTTTTTTGCTATTTTCCTTTAAAATTGATATATGTCGAATTATCATAAGAAAAGTGAATTTGAGTTTCTGGTGCAGCCATGAAACTTTAACGAAATTTTTCTATTCACACATAAGCTCTTTTCTCACTAAAATTTATATTTTTAGGTTTTGGTATGGCCATGAAACTTCAAGAGATATTTCGATTTACACAAAAGACACAAAGCTCTTGTGATATTTTCCGTTAAAATTGATATTTATCAGGTTATCATAAACAGTGAATTTGATATTTTAGTGCGAACATGAAACTTTAAAAATATTCTTCGCCGTACACAAAAGACACAAAAGCTCTTTTGACATTTTCTTTTGAAATTGATATTTTTCATAAATAAAAGAAAAGTAAATTTGAGGTGTTAACGACCATGATAACCTATGAACAGTGAATTTGAAGTTCTAGTGCGACCATGAAACTTTAAAAAATTACTTCTCTGTACACAAAAGACACAAAAGCTCTTCAGACGTTTTTCTTAAAAATTATATTTTTATATTTTGGTACGACCATGAAACTTCAAGAAATATTTCGCTTTACATAAAAGACACAAGGGCTCTTGTGATATTTTATTTTCCGTTAAAATTGATATTTACCAGGTTATCATAAGAACAGTGAATTTGACGGTTTAGTGGGACCATGAAACTTTAAAAAAATTCTTCGCTGTACACAAAAGACTCAAAAGCTATTTGACATTTTCCTTTGAAATTGATATTTTTCGAGTTAACAAAAGAAAAGTAAATTTAAGGTTTTAACGACCATGAAACTTTAGGGACATTTTTGCTTTACACAAAAGACACAAAAGCTAATTTCACAAGTGAATTTGAGGTTTTGGTGCGACCATGAAACTTTAAAAAAATATTTCGTTCTACATAAAAGCTCTATTGGCAGTTTTTTTTTAATTTGATATTTTTCGAGTTACCATACCAAAAGTAGGTTTGAGGTTATAGCGCGACCGTGAAATTTAAAAAAAATATTTCGCTTAACACAAAAGGCACAAAAGCTCTTTTGCTATTTTCCTTTAAAATTGATATTTTTCGAATTATCATAAGAAAAGTGGATTTGAGGTTTTGGTGCAGCCATGAAACTTTAAGGAAATTTTTCGAGTCACACATAAGCTCTTTTCTCACAAAAATTTATATATTTTTAGCTTTTGATGTGACCATGAAACTTCAAGAGATATTTCGGTTTACATAAAAGACACAAAAGCTCTTGTGATATTTTCCGTTAAAATTAATATTTATCAGGTTATCATAAGAACTGAATTTGACGTTTTAGTGAGACCAAGAAATTTAAAAAAAATTCTTCGCTGTACACAAAAAACACAAAAGCTCTTCTGACATTTTCCGTTGAAATTGATATTTTTCGAGTTATCAAAAGAAAAGTAAATTTGAGGTTCTAGTGTGACCATGAAACTTTAAAAAAGTACTTCGCTGTACACAAAACATATAAAAGCTTTTCTGATATTTTCCTTTAAAATTGATATTTTTTGAGTTATAAAAAACAGATATTTTGTGGTTTTGGTGCAACTTTAACACATTAAGGGAATTTTTCGCTTTACACAAAAGCTCTTTTGTATTTTTCGAGTTGTCATAAGAAAAGTAAATTTAAGGTTTTAACGACCATGAAACTTTAGGGACATTTTTGCTTTACACAAAAGACACAAAAGCTAAGTTCACAAGAAAAGTGTAAGGTTTTGGTGCCATGAATCTTTAAGAAAATATTTAGTTGGCATTTTTTTAATTTGATATTTTTCGAGTTATTATAAAAAAAGCGAATTTGAGGTTATGGGCGCGACTGGGAAACTTCAAGAAATATTTCGCTTAACACAAAATACATAAAAGCTCTTTTGATATTTTCCTTTACAATTGATATTTTTCGGGTTATCACAAGAAAAGTGAATTTGAGCTTTTGGTGTACTGAAACACTTTAAGGAAATTTTTTGCTTTACACTAAACACGCAAAGCTCTTTCGACATTTTCCTTTAAAATTGATACTTGTTTTGAAGCGACGATGAAACCTTCATGACATTTTTCACTTCATACGAAAGACAGAAAAACTATCACAAGAAAAGTTAATTATTTCATAGTCGCACCTAAAACCATGAAACTTAAAGAAAACATTCGGCTTTACACTGCAATATTTCACTTTATAGAAAACCCTTTGCCATTTTCCTCGAGATGCGACCTTGAAATTAACAGAAATTATACGTTTTACACAGAAGGCACAACAGATTGTTTGAAATTTTCCGTTAAAATTGATATTTTCGAGTTTTCATAAGAAAAGAGAATTTGAGGATTTGAAGCGACCATGAAATCTTAATATCATTTTTCACTTCATACGAAAGACACAAAAACTATCACAAGAAAAGTGAATTATTTCATGGTCGCACCTAAAACCATGAAATTTAAAGAAAATATTGTGCTTTACACAAAAGACACAAAAGCTCTTTTGGTATTTTCCTTTAAAATTGATATTTTGCGGGTTATCATAAGAAAAGTGAATTTGAGCTTTTGGTGCACTGAAATACTTTAAGGAAATTTTTCGCTTTACACTAAACACGCAAAGCTCTTTTGCCATTTTCCTCGAGTTATCATAAGAAAAGTGAATTTAAGGTTTTGATGCGACCATGAAATTAACGGAAATTATACGCTTTACATAAAAGGCACAAAAGATTGTTTAACATTTTCCTTCAAAATTGATATTTTTCAAGTTTTCATAAGAAAATAGAATTTAAGGTTTTGAAGCGACCATGAAACCTTAATGACATTTTTCACTTCATCCGCAAGACACAAAAACTATCATAAGAAAAGTGAATTATTGCATTGTCGCACCAAAAACCATTTAACTTAAAGAAAATATTGTGCTTTACACAAAAGACACAAAAGCTCTTTTGATATTTTCCTTTAAATTTGATACGTTTCGAGTTATCAAAGGAAAGTAAATTTGAGGTTTTGGTGCGACCATGAACTTTTAAGAACATTTCCCGCATCATAAAAAAGGTACAAAAATCCTTTTGACATTTTCCTTTTAGCAGATTGTTTTCAATGAAGCAGAAATTTTCAGATATAACACTTTTTCTTTTTTGAATCGACTTCTGGCATAACGAACGGGAAGTAGCTGAATTTGTGTCATCCACCGAAGGCGGAATAACCCCACTTTTTGGCCATTTGATGTTTTTTATTTATTACTTCTTCAATATCTCAGTTTCTTTAGGTCCTTTTTGGTAAACTAAAATATCTGTAACGAAATTCCGAAAGGCCGACGTTGAAAGTTTTCGTTTTTCTCTCAATAATAAATAGTCCGTAATTCGGCCGTAGATGACGCTTTTGTAAATTTTGTATTGCTCGGCAATTTTGTTCAGTACATCGTAAACAAAACGTTTTTAAAACGTTTTTTACATACTTTGTGTATTACGAAAATCAACATATCGAGATCAACGGCCATATCAATCAAAAATTTACCGAAAGTATTTCATCTCCTTTAGACTGAGTCTACATTTCTATAATCTAATTGTTAGACAGACCGTTCTATTTTTGAAAGGCCTACCTATTTTTGTATGTAAGAAATATTGCTATCAGGACATCAGCTGAGAAGACAAATATTAATCCTTGTTTTGTTGTAGCCAAGCTCGAAGTAGTAATATTGCTCAAGAATAAAACGTTACATAATCCAGATATTTCTCGTACATGACAACCAATTGCTGTTACTAATCCCAAATAGAATGCTCATACAGACTCGTATTGCTTAGTAATTTGGAAACGGTTTGACTGTTTGAGTATAGTTTAAAAATATTTTCATATTTAATCAAAGATGCTTCTTAAAACAACTTTAGGCTAAATGATCGATATATAGGAGCATTTACGTTATTAAACGTATAGCGTTACTTTTCTTTTAATATGAGCAACGATTTATCGCTTTGTGCTGAGCGTGTCTTCTTTTCTATTTGCACCGTACTTCTCAGAATAAATTCTCAGTTGGCTTGTTTTATTCAAAAAATTAAAATTGCCCGTGGATGCAGGCCACTTTGAGGTCGAATATTTTTTTTAAATATATTTTATACAACGGGTCGTTCATTGAAAAAACAAGTTGCGATAATAAAACCAAAGCATTTTAAGCACACCTGCGGAAATTCGCTATCTACCCTTTTTTGTTTGTACTTTAATGCGATGCTGTTTGCTTAGAAGCTTATTTGTACATTTTTTTTATTTCGGTGCCGTGCTAGGATTCATCTGTTATGGTAACAGTATCGTGGACTCTCAAATTTTTCAAAATTATCATTGCGGTTGTTCAACTAATATTGGACCAATTACTCATCGCGCTCTTTTATTTTAACCGAGTTTATTTAAAGGGTGAGCTAATTTTTATGAATTCACCAGGAATAAATCGGATTATCAAAAATCAAATAGGAGGGTCACATAGAATGGTATCGTATTATTGGCAAACTAACTTTGAAGCATTTCATAAATTGATGAGTATGATATAATCGTAAAAATTAATTATTTACGCAATTCATTTATTTGATTTATGTGAATATAAGCTGGCAAACTTTTAAGTTATGGTAAAAACATGTGGCACCGTAAAATTCAGCACAAGCGAGAGATTCATAAATCTGACGAATTATGTCATATAAACTATAAAAAATATTATGCTTGCTCATTCCGATTGCTAAATACGTTGAAACACATTTGTGTGCGGATTATCAATCATATTGGATTATTTGAAGTGGAGTGGTAGTATATGGTTATAGAACGTTTGGTTATAAGCTTGGGTTCTAAGAGATGATTGGATAGTAAACGGTTATTTAGGCAAATAGGGAAAATATATATTCAGTTTTCCATGATTTCGTTCGATTTGTTAGTCGTTAGTGAGAGCCCAACAGGTTAAATTTGTCTTAAAATTCGTGCGCAAATTAAATTTTTTAATATCTCTTATTCAGTCGATGACCGTTTCGATCCAGATAGTCACCAACGATTTAATACATAAATATTTAGCAAAAACCATAAAAAAATAATTATTAATTTCATACTCCAATCACATTTTAATGATATGGTTTCGAGATTCGCAAATAACGAATAATTTTAATAAACTAATTTAAATAAAATAACAATAAAATTTTGATAATTTATTCAAAATAAATTATATGTTAATAAATTATATATCTCACTCTCCAATTCAAAAAACAAAAAAAAAAAACAACTAATTAATTAAAACAAAACAAATATGATAATTAATGTTTCATAAATACACATATTAAATATTTGTGTGTACATATATGTGCTTTGAGAAAGTTTCATTTTCACCAAACCATTAAATTATTAGTGGTACACACATAATAGCATATAGGATACATATTTGTACGCGTTCAAATTCGCTGGCCATGAAAATATCCAATGAAAATTTATTACATCACATCGCGATGCCATATAACACATACCGCGTATATTTCTGTATCTCTCTATTAGCAACCATCCATAAAGCGGTAATCAACGACTAGAAAATTATATTTATGTTATCGTTATGTATTTGGTAGTTTGTTATTCAATGATTAATGATTATACATACATATTAGTAATGTTTATGTTGTAATTACATATATTGAACAAGATGTACACATATTATAGTTTTCTCTATTGCATACACATGCTACACATTTATAACATCATAAGATCCCTGTAATTCTGTAATTGAACGGAATTTGGTTTTTGTTTCAATTTTTTTTTGTTTAGGTGCGTGTTCAAAAAACGAAACCATTTTTTTTTTCTTGGAAAAAGGTCAGGGATGTGGTGAATTAATAACGAAAGGGAAAAGTCAGCTATTTGATAAATGGGATTGTTCTGTTACAAAAATTTAATATGTTTTGGGTCTAATTTATAATTGATCCAGTTTACCTTTATTATAAAGATGTTTTCACGTAAACTATGAGCACGATACCTGGCATGAATAACAGAATAGTAGACAGTAAATGAAAGATTAATTTGGTGTTCATTTTACTTTTGTAACTCGTGTTTGTTAAAGCAGCAAATTTAACAGATTGAAGTATTTACTTCAGTTTTACATATTAACTGAAAAGTAAATGCTTTTACTTAAGTTTTTTTTCAAAAAAAATCTCATTACCAGATAAATTAGATTGATTTTTTTACTTACCGAACGGAAGAAAGAAACTTTTTCAAGGAATGCTGGAAAATTCCGTTTGGTTATTTGTTCAATATTGGATAAAAAATTGAAAAATTTCATGATGATTAAAAACATACCATACATAATTGATTCTTATCAGAAGACTGCCTAGCAAAAATAACTCAAAGGTTTGGAGAAGGAAACCCTACCACGATTCTTTTTCACCTAATAAAATTACAGACATTTTTGGGGTTCCAAAGAATAACGACATTTACGGGTAACTACTCGAAGAAGTCTTGGCTTAAATCGAGGTTTTCGCTAATGTTTGAAATCTAGGCGGCTCACGAGCTCTTAGAATTAATATAAATTTAAGATTCGAATTTGAATCTTAAATTGCTTAAAATTCTTAATTTTTAAATTGAAACTTGAAACATTCAAATTCTTAAATTTGTTTTAATTTTTTTAAAGGAGGAAACCTTTAGGTTATTAAGAATTAAGAATCTGAGTTACTCTCAAAACCTCTTTAAGCAGGCGCATTTGATCTATGCTAGTTGATTTGGGGTCTATTATTTTATTCTTAATACGATTTAAAGTTTTTTTTTGCATTTGGTGGTCTTTCAAAACAATAAACCGTTCTGGTATAAGGTTGTTTTAAGTGAAACGCGGCTTAACTAAAAGACACATTCCCACTTAGATGTTGGAAAAAACTCTTATTGGGCTTGTTTTAAACTTCTTAAATATTTTAGAATTTAATACATTTCGACTTTATGCGCGTTTAGTTTATAGGACCCTAAAAATTATAACCTACCAATTTTACCAATTGGCCACATACTAAATTCCAGCATCAAAAAACACCTCAATTATTTTTGCGGATCGTTAGGAGCTTACAACTTCGTATGCTATATAGCCCTCAACCAAAATTAGCTTAATAAAAAATTCTGTGTTTCTGGCACTAGATATTTTCCCAAATTGGCCACTTACATAATGAAGTAATTAGAAACTAAACCAGCATTAGAAAATACGTTAACTATTTTTGTGAATTAGGCGGCCCTCAACTTTGTTTAATAAACATTTCGAATTCTGATTTTTCTATGCTTAATTTGTTCGGTGCTCACCCTCGCATTTTGCAAACAGACCGGTGGTCCGATCGTTTCCAAACAAAATATTGTCTTTCATAATTTTGACACTGTTTAAATTTTAAGTGATTTCCGAAAATTTAGCTAGTGAATTTTGAATTTGAATTTTGAAAGTGCCAAATTTGGTTCCAAAGTTAAATCTCCTTTTACAAACAAAGAGGTTAATGGATCGATAATACTTGGTCTCTGGATGTTCACGAGAAGACAGGAATACTTTTAAAATTGGACACTATTACAAATTCCCATACAAATTCGCGACGAAACCCTATAGTTTCAAAATTTTAGTACCAAAAGCTTGTAGTGGCGTGCTGTTTAGCTGGAAATAATATAAATTTATGAAGTTTCTAAGGAATATTTAGTAATTAACCCAGTAAAACCGAAATGTTCGCTTCCGTATCAAATAAAAATTTTAATTTGGATATGATATCTGGACACACTTTGTGGTACTAGCAAGTTTCGTATTTTGGATTTACCAGAGATGGTAAATTGGATCTTGTTTGATTCGTTGAATTTGAATTTGCACTGTCAGAATTTGACCGTCCTCGAATTTTTATCAACGCTGAATTTTCACCAATCATTTGCCTTCTAGAATTTTTCAAAATTGTATCCAAATTTTGATGTGCAATCCTTGTCTGATCTAAACAAGTTTTCTCTATTGCCCGGAAGTGTGTTTGCAACATTGGTTACAAAATATTGTCGGCTCTTTCCAACTGTCAGTACCATTTGTACCTGCTGGGGGAGTCGACCTATCCATAGTTGTTTAATCTGTTCTTCTCCGAAAACGGTTCCAGCATTTAGTTTTAACTCGATCAAAAGCTGTGACGATTATTTGTCTCCAAACAAAAAGACGCGCAAAACGTTGTGTAACTTCGATTTTTTTGATTCTCCTAAAACACGTAAAATTTCAGATTTGAAAATTGAGTTTATGGAGTCCGGCTTTTATCGCGAGTGATAAGGTCAGCGAATTGGTTGTATTATCGGGTAATGACTTTTATTTTTTCGCACATCAAAACTCGTTTTTTTTTTGTCTTTTCACCTAGCCCCTCTACGGCAAATTTACTCAGCCAATATTCAGTTGATATTTACGTAACAACTGAAGCCAATACTAGAGAGGTGCCAAGCCAAATTGGGGTCATGCTTATCGTTGATTATTTAATTCAAAAGACTGCGGCCCTTCCTAAATTTATTTGAAAATTCAATTTCATTTGAACTAGCAAAGCTTTCATATTTTACTCAAAGACAAACTCAAATTTATCGCAAAACCATTTGGAAAACTCTTGTTTAACTCGAAGCGAATTTCTATATTTCGGAGTCTATCCAGACCAAGATATGAACCTATATATTTGTTTTGTGTAATCAAAATTTAACACCATCTCCATCCACCAAAACCTTTAATTAATCGACTTCTATTGTATTAAATCTACCTATTGATCAATTTATATAGTTAATCAAAGAATTTTTGTTACATTTTGCACTAAATAGTTCAAAAACCGTTCCTATTGAATAACTACAAAATACCTGAACACAATCGTAGTGTATTTACAGTACAGTACAAAAGAATCCGGAATTAAATAGTTATATAAAAATTTGTTTCAAGTTCTTCAAATAGCATTTAGTTGAAGTAGATTACGTTAAGCCTTTTCTACGTAAATGAAATAAAAAAATAAAAAATCTGTGCATTGTACCTTTATTCGTTTTGTCGTTCGGTACGATATCAAAAGTTGAAAGTTTTCCTCCTTTTGTAAATATGAGTAAATTTCACAACATTCTGGTATTACGTTTACGAGTAAAGTAGATATGCTTACTACTTTTATATAGCTATGACTTTCCGTATGTTCGTTCGTTTACTTACTATGGTAAATTTGGGAAGTTCATATAAAAGACGGGAAAGCTATTTAAAAGTACATAAGGAAAAGTTTTTTTTTTTTTTTTTTTAAATACAAGACCTTTACACAGAAGTTGTTTAACATTTTTGCTAATGACTTTCTGAATTGTTTGTGTGTACCTAAGAAAAAGTTTTTGTGTGTTTGTCGCGTGGCTTGATATGTTAAGTCGAATTGTTATACATATTTTTATAGAATGGAATTGTTGTACTTATGTAGGGTATTTCCGCCTTCCGGGGTTGTTATTTTTTCCGCTTTTTAGTTTGATTACTCGTAACTAGTTCAAAAATACACTCTCTGGCTACATTAGTAATTAAGCAACATTTTTTTATAAAGTAAATGAAATTATCCTCATTTTTTGTAGTAGTTTTTTGTTACAAAAAAATGGGGGTGAACCGGAATAAAGATAATTGATAACAAGATTTTGTGCGGATTTGTGGAATTAAAAATTTAAATGATTATGAATAAAGTGAAACTTGTTTATAATGTTCAAGATTTAAGTTTACATAATTATTTTATCGTTTCCAAATTTTACCAGAATTGATGCGAGATTTTGGATATAAAGGTGCTCAAGTGTTGCTTATCTACAGCTATTATCTATAATTTACCAAATTAAATTACCCTCTTGGTTTGAATTAAAATAAACTTATTTATTACCTTTCGCCATTTTGAGTGATTTATCTAGATTCTAATTTCTGTTACCTGTAGTACTTTAATATTTATTTTAAGGGAATTAATCTAGGTTCTGCTGGCAATAGTTAAATAGTATTTATCTAATTTATCTCATTTATCACTCGCCTTATCACAACTAAGTTTCCGATAACCCGTAGTATAGCAACCTTCCTTTCGGAAACGTTGCTTCTTTAAAAATTTTTTCTACCTTCTGATAGAACTTTCTAGAGGAATTCCTGCCAGCTGGATTTACTTTTTGTCTAAATTAAAATCTGCGCTTTTCAAAAACAGTTTTAAAATCATAACTGTATGAGTCAGAGAAATGCGTTTGTTACGTAATTTTTTGCCAACTAGCATACTTCCAAAGAGAACTCAGAGTGTATGAAAAGTTGGATTTTCTGCAATTTTGAATCTACATATTGTACCACCAAACCTTGAATAGGTAGGGAACACATTTTTACTCTCATTTTCGCGGAAACCAAATTTATTTAAATCTAGCCGATTCTAGTGATGTCCAGAGTTTCAACAGTTTCAAGTTTCAATGTGATGAACTATATTTCATAGAATTTAAAAATGTTATAATTTTAGATAATTTGAAAGGACGTGCACGATTTAGCGATTTTTTAGCGGACTCTTGCCCAATCGTGCCCATTAATGGATGGTTAAAAAATTTCGTGCCACCCTTCATAGATATTTACACGGAATGTTATCCACATTTCGGACAGCCTGACTAACATCAGTTTAAGTGGTAAATCTTTTGCGATTATAGTGAACTTTCTAATATCTTAAAGAATTTAAAAATTTAGTAATATTTAGGGTGGTTAAAAAAAATGTGTACCACTATTTCGCTACTGACAAAAGTGCCAGTTTATGTAATCAAGCTGATCCAATTGTGATGAAACTTCATTAATGAAAAGTTTTGAATGATGTAGGATTCGTCGTTTATGCAAATTCAATCCATAAAAATTCAAATTAGAATAAATAACAATCAAATCGTATTACAAATTTTTGTTTGATCGATTATTTTCAAAATCACAGATATAATTCGATAGTGTTAGTTTCGAGCTTATTGTGATTCAGCTGACCCTTGGCCAAGCTATTTGAAAATCTGGGTAAAACGCTTAGAACATATCTGCGCTCAGCGAGCGATACGAAAAATTTAAAATCATCCTTGGATCAGTTGCCACACATATACCAATTTGATTGGCAACACCCCATGAACGTCTCCAGGATGGCCGGCACAACATTTTTACAAAATTTTAAATTCGGTTAATTGTAGTAATTTATTACAATTGAATCAGGTTGGCTACATAATCTAGCATTTCGGCCAAGCTATCCGAAAAAATGGACGGGATCTTTGGGATATCTCAAAGATTTGCGCAACAACAAAATCATCCAAAAATTGTAAACCTTCCAAATTACTAAATTTAAAACATTGAAATTAAATCCTATTCAACACTATTGTATTGCAAAAAATTCAATTTTATTCAACTTTTATATGAAAAAATGGAAAATAATTAATTTGTTTTTAACACTAACTTCACCATCACAATATAAATTTGTAATCCAACCAGAACCATTCGGTGAGATTCTATGTTCCAACATAAAGAATCAAGGTATTTTTCACATACTATGTTAAGGTCTCCCTATTTTCCTCATAACATTTATTTCCTTCTTATTTTCTCGAATATAATAGCAAAATATTCGGGAAATGAAGTTTTTATCTAAAACAATTTATCTAAAAAGCATTTGTTGTAAATTCTTAAATAAAACGAGGGTGTCTTTTTAACTGGAGAGTGCGGTGACGCGGCCCGTTTCTTAAACTTTTTTTTATTTAAGATATTGGCTAACTTGTCGAATTTTAAATTGTTAAATAGCCCCAAAAATGCTATTATATGCTCGAGGGGTGGCTCGAGTGGCTTGGGCTATACATTTTATAGAAACACCATATTAATATAGGTCTATGTTAAGTAGGGACATTTACATGGCTCTTTCCATTGTCCCATCCGATGTTGCGAAGCATGAAAAATCTGAAATTTGTCAGAATTCGAGAATTTCAAAATAACAAGATATTTCAGTAAAAACAATTTTCGCAGAATTTAACTTACGGATTTCAAATAAATTTATTCAGAATTAAAATGTCTTCTAAATTTGATAAAACTTCAACAATTTATAAATTTTAACCAACTTTGGTGAACTTCCTTGAGATTTGGGCACCTTAATTGAACTTCGTGGAAGAATTGTATTCGTTAGAAGAAGTGGTTGGGAATTGTGATTTTTTCTGAAAAATGTTCATTCCATGGTTTCAATTAACCTTTAGAATTTGATAAAATCTTGTTCGGATATAGATTGCCGGGTCGTCAAAAAAAGACTTTTAAAATAATTCTAGAGTATAGAAATTTATTTCGTATTTTGTAAGTTTGTTGAGGAGTTGTTATCAATTGAGAAGACGAGAAGGGGAATCTCTTGGGAATTTTATCTACCTGTCTTAAGAAAAAATATAAATTTCTCAAAATACTAATGTACCCAATCACAAAATTTAATTGGAGTTTAAATAGAAATTAAAATTTGTTTAATGTGGAAAACGATATTATTCTCAAATTGTTGAAATTCTAAAATTTTTAAATACGTACTTAAGAGTAAATGAGTCTTAAAATTAAAGGAATTTTTGAAAATTCTTTGGTTTCTTAAAAGTTTATCTCTTAAAATTTTGAAATTCTTCTAATTTTTGGTATTTGTTTAATTTATAAATTTTTCAAAATTTTCAGTTCTTCTTTTTCTAAAATTTTACTTTGATATTGTAAAATTCTTAAAATATTTACTAGAAATAAAGATTGTCTGGTCTTTTTTAAAATTTTAAATGTAAAAGTTGAAAATTTTAAATAATTTAAATTCTTTAAATTTTCAAATTTTAGTAATCCTTGTCTATTGGAATTTTTTAAATTTTGCGAACCCTGAAAAATCTGAAATTTGATAGAACATTTCCTGGAAAAAATAATAATATTTCAGAACGAAATAATTTCACACAACTTGACTTACAAGCGCTTACTTACTAAGGAGTTCCAATAAATTCAAAAATACTAAATTTGATAAAAATTGATCAAATTTTAAATCTTTTATAAATTTGAACCAGATTCTACTTACTTTGGTGAACTTCCATAGAATTTGGGAACCTGTATTAAACTTTGCAGAAGAATTATGTGAGACCTATAACACTTGGAATTTGATAAAATTTTGTTCGGATACAGCTAGCTTAAAATACTTCTAGGGTAGAAATTTATTTAGCTTTTTTAAATTTATTGAGTGGCTTGTTGTCGATTCAAAAAATGGGGGCGAACAAACTTCTAACATTTATTGAATCTTTGACATTGCTTTTCTTTAAATAGATTTTCTGTTTTTAGCAGAGTTTAAAATGGGATTTCATTTTGCTCTTCGCTCTTCATTTTTGTTTAAGAGCGATAATAAAAACTATTAAAAAGCTCTTTATAAAAAGCGATATTGTAAAAAAAAAATATCACTCTGAAGAACTGGAGTATTATTTTTATTATAAGGCTCTTGCTCTTCCACTATTGCGTTTGTGGTTTCATTTGTTCGCTCTTTGTTATTACGCTATATTGAGAAAATAAATACGCTCTGATGAATAAAAACGTCATTATTATACATATTGCTCTTGCTCTTGTTATTACGGCAAACGGTTACATTCAAAACCTTCTAAATTTCTTTAGAAAGCCAGATTGTTTTATTAGCGAACAGATGCACGGGCATTGGAAATGGGATTTTAAAATGTTTTTGGGTAAAGTTCTGGAATTTGGCCAATTAGGATGGAACTTGGCCATTCCTTAACTGATTTTAGTAAAATTTGACACGCGCGATGTAAATGAGATTCTAAAATGATTTTTAGGTGTAGTTCTGGAATACGGCCAATTAGGATGGAACTTAGCCATTCCTAAAGCGATTTTAGTGAAATTTAAAATGCACAATGAACGTGGGATTCTAAAATGATACTTGGATGGAGTTATGGAATATGGTCAAATATGGTGGAATTTGGCTATTTTTTAACCGATTTGAGTGAAATTTGACATGTTCGTTAGAAATGTGATTTTAAAATGATTTATTTAACCTGTTTTGATTACTCATATTGATATATTTATTGTACATCTGCCGGGAAATTTAGTCGTAATCAAAGGAAAATAAGAAAACACGGGTGACAGCACGCTAATATTAGTGTATGATCCAGGAATAAGGAAAATCCATCTTAATTGGCCATACAGGCCTTATTACAGAACTACATCTAAAAATCATTGTAGAATCCCGTTTTCATCACGCATATCAAATTTCACTAAAACCTGTTAAGGAAGAGCCAAGTTCCATTACAATTGGCCATATTCCAAAATTTTATCCAAAAATCATTTTAGAAACCCATTTCCAACGCAAATGTCAAATTTCTCTAGAATCGGTTAAGGAATAGCCAAGTTCCATCACAATTGGCCATATTCCAGAACTTGATTTAAGAACCATTTTAGAATCCCATTTCCAACGCGTAGGTTAAATTTCACTAAAATAGGTTAAGGAATAACCAAGTTCATGTCAACATGTCAAATTTCACTAAAATCGGTTAAGGATCTCTCATCACAATTGACCATATTCCAGAACTTGATCCACAAATCATTTTAGAATCCCATTTTCAACGCACATGTTAAGTTTCACTAAAATCGGTTAAGGAATAGCCAAGTTCCATCCTAGTTGGCCATATTCCAGAACTTCATCTAAAAATCAATGTAAAATCCCACTTCTATCGCACATGTTGAATTTCTCTAAAATCGGTTAAGGAATAGCCAAGTTCCATCCTAGTTGGCCATATTCCAGAACTTCATCTAATAATCATTGTAGAATCCCACCTCCAACACGCATGTCAAATTTTTCTAAAATCGGTTAAGGAATAGCCAAGTTCCATCCTAGTTGGCCATATTCCAGAACTTCATCTAAAAATCAATGTAAAATCCCACTTCTATCGCACATATTGAATTTCTCTAAAATCGGTTAAGGAATAGCCAAGTTCCATCCTAGTTGGCCATATTCCAGAACTTCATCTAATAATCATTGTAGAATCCCACCTCCAACACGCATGTCAAATTTTTCTAAAATCGGTTAAGGAATAGCCAAGTTCTATCACAATTGGCCATATTCTAGAACTTTATCCAAAAATCATTTTATAATCCCATTTCTATCGCGCATGTCAAATTTCTCTAAAATCGGTTAAGAAATAGCCAAGTTCCATCCTAGTTGGCCATATTCCAGAAATTTATCTAAATATCGTTTATCGAACTTTCTTTATTTAATGATATTCAAAGAGCAATCCGTGTGTTACAAAAAATTTTGCTCCCTAATGTATTTTCTTCAATGGCTCTGTAGAATGGGTTTGGAGCGATATTTTTAGCTTTTACGCTCTCTGTTTTAAGAGCTCTGTTTTTAAATTAAAAATAAAAATTTAAATCACTTTGAAAGAGCGAAATAATTCTTTTTTGTTTTTATCATTAGAGGGTAAGAGCGTAAAAGCAAACTGAAAAAAAATTTTATTGGGAGCAAGAGCGAAAATTTTTACAAAGAGCTCTAAAAGAGCGATAAATATAAACTCTGCTTTTTAGTTTGCTTCATTTTAGTACCCCTAATTATAATAATGTATTCTACAGGCACATTATATTTACTGGAGTTAGTGTCAAACTGGCACTGAGTAGAGTTAGAAAAATTTGTAAAATTACAAACATTTCATAAAATCTTCTTTAACTAATTAAATTTTATTTACTTAAAATTTAGTAACCACCTTTTTAACCTAAAATTGTTTAAAACTTGTAATATTAAAATTAGCTTTAAAATATTAAAACCCCTTAAAGTTCGACACGTAATAGTTTTAGCAAAAATGAAATTTCTAAAATATTTAGAATCATAAGATTTTTAAAATATTTTAAATCCTTTAAAAACTTAAAACTTTTGAAATTTTTTAAAATTGTCAAATTTTTGCTTTTTTGAAATTTTGCAAATTCATTAAATTCTAAAACTTTTAAATATTTAATTCATGTGTGTGCCTTAGGTTGTTTTACTTGGCTAAATTTTCAACTTTTCTAAATGGTCGATTAGTTCATACCAGTCAGTCATAGATGGCGATAGATTCAAAAATATTAGCCTCAAGTAGGTCATTTTAAATTGTTCAATTTTGTATATGGCAAAATATTTTGCGAATCTGCTGAAAATTTTTGATCAGAAAATGGTCGTAAATCCATTCATCATCAGGCAAAATTCCATAACCTTAAAAAAAGTGACAGCTATTTGAACCAATCAGCATGCTGAATTTTAATGCCTTAAAACAAAGAAACCGTGATTATACAAAGCTATAGTCTAATAAACGATGCTTTTATAAGGGAATTAGAAACGAGGAAAAAACCAAACTTTTCATAGTAAAACACACAAAATATATAAGAATTCACTTTTTTTCCTAAGACAAATTTTTAAATGAAAACGTTACAAATTCTTAGTTATGGTTTCTGAAATACATTCATAAATTTTAGAATTTCAACACATATGAATGTTGTTTAAGTAAATCGTTTTCATTTCCATGTAATAATTGATTTATTTAAACAAAAATTTAATAAAAACCTGAGGAATTTTCAAGTTGAAAAATTGTAGGAAAACCAAAATGAATTCACAAAATATTAGGAACGTGTGACAATTTTGTGATTAAATTTTTTTTTTTCATATTTTTCTGTAAACATCTTAGCCATCTGATGAACACTTGTAAAACTAAAAATAAATTTAGCAAGTATTATTTTAATTCGTCAGAGCCAACTTTGATGTATTTTTCAAAATGAAAGTTCAAAATTTATATTTTAGAAATAATTTAGTTTTAATATTTCTGCAATTAATATTTATTTAATACCAATATAGCAAACTTTTATTTAAACGTTTCATAATATTTTTGATTTTTTCATTGAAAAACTTGAAGCTAAAAATCATCATTTTTACTATGCTTCTAAAAAATACGTCATGATGATTATGGCTCTATACTCTAGAAGGCTCTGCTTAAAGGTACAAATGTGCATGTATCACTCACTGGCTTTACTGTTTGAATAAAATAACCTAGCAGACTGCATGAACTTTCACTAATTATGTTTTCTTTATGTGTTGCGAATTTTCCTGCAACCGAACAAACAGCACAGCACAGTATTTAAATTTTTGACGCTTGGATCTAAAGGTACTGGGTTCGAATATCAACATATATGAGTGATTGGATTCATTGCACACACCATCAAGCTAAAGTTGTATAAAATATTTATTAGGCGCGTTGTGAAATATGAATGTTACAGTTGGACGCTGATGGATGATCACGAAAAGTATCTGAATAATGGTATTCGAGAAAACAGCCATGATATTTTGCCCCATTTTTTAATGAAATAGGAATTTGTTTAAAATTATGTAAGTAGTACATAAAAATAAACGACAGCTTTATAAGCTGACTCGGCCACTCGATTCTGTGACCCACCCTTTGATAGGTACAGGGATCTTGGCCGATGACGTTAGTTCCCTTTCTTAAAGAAAGCTCTTGCATATTCTGACTGTTTGAAACAGATATCCTTAAACTATAGGACAGATATCCTTAAATTTTTTATTTGTGGGTTGCGAAATTTAAAAAACAAATAATTCCTAAATCAGAAATATTTCGGAATGCTAGTAAAATTTAAAATTAAATTCTAGTTTAAACTAAGTTTTAATTGCCTCGTTTGTTTCTAATAATTTTGATTAAATTATCAGACACATTTAGGACATCCAAAATTATCTTAGCATTCATTCCAGCCATTCTTCAGCACACTCTCGGTGGTTTTGAAATTTAGTAGATTTTTTTTAGTAGATCATAATGTGAATCCAGAGCTCCATTCAGTATCATCTCATTGATTATTGGGTTCCACTATTTCCCGAAGGGTTAATCTTCAACTGATGACTTAACTTTTGCGCCAATTAATCGAAGAGAAACTTAGCGAGTTGCTGATTTAAAAGCTTATTAGTTACTAAACTTTTTGACACTTTGATATGTGCCTGTTGTTTAATGCTGTTAATGTTTAAAAATATCACTTGTAACAGCAAAATCCGCTCGACATTTTTGCCCATTTTAAATTTTCGTTAAATCAAGTCACTTTTCTAAATTATCCTGATCACAGATGCCTTCAGTAATTGAGAAATAAAAATAAAATTTTACATAACGAGTAATCCAAGCACTATGTACGACAAGTAAATTGAAAAGTAACCTCGCGAGCAGACGGATGTTGAATAGCATAATAGCTTGAGACAAACATCATAGGTCTTAAACTTCTTGGAAGCATACAAATTTGATTTCTTAAGTTCTCGAAAGTTTAGCTCTTAAAATTCTTAAAGTTTCGAAATTTTTCTAAACTTTTATATTTCTTGAAATTGTAAAAATTTCTCGAAATCTTAAAATACTGAAGATATTAAAATTCGTAAATCTCTTAAGAATCGCAAAATTTTTGCTTGGTTACCATTCGGTTTAGCGGACATTAAATTACCGCAAACACTGACTTGCACAATTCCTAACAAAAATCATTCACAATCACCAAATTTGATTTTGGATGCACATTTGCCTTTTGATTGAACCACTTTACTCCCATTAACAGCTATCTCTAATTTTAATTAAACCTTTTTATTTATGTATTTTTTTTTTTTAATTTTATTTCTTAATACTCGGTCTCACACTGAGTCGATATGGTGAACGTGTTTTGTAGGTATGTAAATTATAGATTAATCGATATATACACGATGGGCGATTTAAAAAAAAATTCGAATTAGAAACGAACGTAACAATTTTAAATCATTAAGAAGTAAAAAAAGAAAAATTAAGAATTGAACAATAAAAAGCATTCGGTAAATTTCTAAATTAGTTTCTTGATGCTGAATACCGTAAATATATGGTATGTACAAAAAATAGATAAGTTATTAAGACGGAACTACTAATAATAAGACAATGATTGAATATGTGTAATGAGACGAAAAAAGATAGAAACAGAAATAATCTTGATGTGCAATTGTGTATAACTGAAACTTTTTTTTTTTTTTGGTATTTGGTTTTCTCCAAATAAAATCGATATTTAAATAACACAAAACAAAAATAACCAATTTAAGAACGATTTTCTATGTTTGGTTAATCCACCCTTGTACAAATGAAAGAACATTTTTTCCAGGGAATTCCGAATAATTTACAGGTTTGGCATTGATTTCTTGGAAACGAATGTAATTAGAATTTTTCGATTGATTTGGTTTGCCTAAAACCATTAGGCAATACAATAAAGGCAGATATTTCGCAACAAGGTTGTATAAACGATTTGAGTATCTAAATTTATGTGTCTAACACTAATTAATGTCGGTTACCTCTCTAATTATATTCTGCCTTGAAGGCAACTGTTTTAACATAAAATTTCATTAGCAGATGAATGAAATGTCAGTCACATCCAATTTGAGAATAGTAAGTACAGCAATTATAAAGTGATTTTGTTCGTTTTTAATGATTTGCCATTTTTAAGATGAATAACGGTTGATGTGGTAAATATTCGCGCAAACCTAATGATTTTTAAAATAAGACAAAATATTTTGATTAACTGTACACTGGTTACGAAGAGAATAAATGAATATCCAATTAATAATTTGAACACTCAAGTTTTATTATATAGATCTGGACGTGGCACACACATAGGTTATGAGTGTGGTATATTGTAGAAGAATAAAGAAAATCGCTGAGTCAGTGACTACAATAACCACGATGATGAGTCATGATAAATTATTACTTATATTTATACGAATTGGTTATTTGATTTAATTCAACTGAAAATTTTACAGACAAAATTTGTCAGCAATTTCTTAACATGATGTTGCGGAACACTACTCTATTCCATTTATGTTGTCACATTTTAATGAAATATTGAGAATCACTGCCTTTTGCTGGTGTAACATAAAGTTATTTTTCCATGTTACAGAATTTCTATTTTTTTATAACTTAATTAATTTCATTAAGAAACAAAATTGTATTGTATTGTGAACGAAAAAATATGTTAATGTCGTATGTATTGCGTGATCTATAATTTACATTATTCCAAAACATAATTTTTACATTTTTCTATCGTGTCCATTCCATAGCAAAATTGTTGTAAATGAGCAATATAATAGTGAAATGGCTTTAAGAACGCTAGTTTTATATTCGTTAAAGGCACATAACAATATTTTTTTTTTACATGAACACAATAAATTCATATAATTTATGAAGTTCTTGTTAGTGTAAATATGTAGAGGAAAACTGGTAGTTAGCAATTTAGCATTGCTTTCTTACTTATGTTTTTTCGATATAGATATTCGAGCTTCTGCTTAGACGGCATAAAATAATCAGTTTATTACTGTGTATAATTTAAATTACGATTGAATAGTGGATAATTATGCTTTATGGGCGAAAAATAATATTTCAACATTATCAGGTTCAACACCGTTCAAACTTTTTGATTTGCTTTCGATAATTTAATAAAGATTGGGAAAAATTCTTAAAATTTAGAATTCAATAGAAAATTAAACTTAAGCTAGTTTTAAAATTCAGCACTCACAAAAATGTATTTACAATCAAAAATGAAACCCCTTGAAGTTATGTAAATCGTGCTAAAATAAAAGCCCTGTTGAGTACATTATTCTGGATTTATTTTGTGAAATATAGTATGATATTTTCAAATTTCTTGTCACTGTTTCGAATTTTTACCAAATCAATTAATAAAATTTTCATTCCGTTAAATTTACAGTCAGAGTAGAGGAAATTACCAAAGTTTAGAATTTCGAATTTTAAGATTTCTAAATTTAAATCTTTACTGTTGTCTTTTCATTAAATTTTTGGTAGATTTCTATTCTGAATTATAAAAAGCTTTATTAAATGTTGATCTAAATATCATCAAATTTTTCAATAGAAATGTGCTTCTGAAATCTGCAGTTCTTCCTTGTAGTTCCATTAGTTGAAGATGAATTTTAAAGACTGAGCAAACAAAGCTAACCTCAAGTTGGGCTCTCTAATAAAGTATTTCGCCAAACGACAGCCTGACTAATAAATCAGCAAGAATTTTCAAAGCAGAAAGTTTCTGCCCATTGTCAGAAACCCGCATAACTCTTTACTGTCTGTGCACAGTATAATATTTTTACAATGATCAGCAAATTTTACAGCATGAAACGCAAAATAAGTGCTAGCAATAACTCCGCCTGAGCCACAGTGCAGTGCATAACCAATTCGCCACAAGATCCACAGTCAGGCGATGGACAGTACGTATCAAACCCCGCACCAACATGATAGAGAGATCAAGAAAGAGCGAAAGATAGATAGAGAGAGAGAGAGAGAGAGAGAACGACTCAGTTATCCAGTGAAGAAAGTGCGGTGAGAATCACAAATCAGAATGAACAGAATGGTCCCCATAGAAGAGAGTTTAGCTATTGAGGATCTTAGGTTAATTGCAGTCCACCAACCACAGAAGCGCTTGGTTAATCCTCCATTAGGTGGACGAATAACATCAAGATAACAAACATCGATTTTAGCGAACGTCTTGTTAAGCTTTGCGACGCCCGAAAGGTTGTTAATTTCATCACCGAAGTTAATCCAACAACTTCTGTGAACGTACCTTAAATTTCTGTTTTAGTCTTTTTGAGTTGTTAGGAAGCAACACCAATTGCTATAAAATTAAATGTTTTAGCAGCCTTCCTTAGTTTCTTCAGATCAGAATATCAACACGTTTTGTTGTGCGTTTTTTTGATTTATCATAAGAGAACAAGAATTTTCGAAAGCATGAATTACCCTAACAGGGGCAATTAAAGAGACGAGTTCGAGAGAGAATCACTCCAAATCAGATAACTTTTTATTACGATATGGTTTAAAAGGTGGTCTTTTAAGGTTATATTAAGAGCAATACACCAGTGATCTCCGAATATAATCCGCCACTCTCACAAATAGAGGACAAACTAATGTCAATAACCTCCCGCCAAACAGAATTGATAAAAGTTGGTTCGCACCCTACATTGCGAATTACAATCCATAAAGAATGATGAGCATTAGCACCATAACCCATCAAAAGGGGCAGGCGGGAGGCCAATCAGAAAGGTCTAACTACACTTACTTAGATTAGTAAGATCCTCCGAAGGTGGAGGTAAAGCAGACTCGTATGGCAGATAAACTGAAGCTAAACTCAATTTGTTGTGGGAATTAGAAGGTTCAAGGTTGATTCGCACAGCCACAAAATCAGCTGAACTACATTCATGAATAAAAGAAGCATTAATAATATTGGAAATAAAAACACAAGATTTCGGTTTAACGACAAAACCCTGGTAGGACATTCTGCCATTAGTAGGATTTAATACAGAAACGACACTATCCAGTAGGTAGAGTTCCTGAATTAGACAAACATCTGTAAACGATACAGCGGGCAGCTTCTTCGATTCAAAGGAAGCTGACCTCCTATGGTGCAAATTGATCTGTTTTACTTCTAGAATGGAATACATCATAAACACCAGCTATAAAAAATAATTAAAAAATAAAATCATAAATGTTTACGGGTCTGAGATAACCCTAAAATGGATTCTTTCAACGACATACTGATGTGATAATCCTGAAATATACTAGAGACCTGAACCTGTTTTTACATGGCACATTTTACCAGATTTTTTTCCCGGGGGTTAAGATAGGGTTAAGTGTATACGTTTCGATTTTATTACATTTGCACATAATACCCTTCCAGGTAATACACCAACATCTACAGCTTAAAGGCGGATGAATTGGCAGCGTCAAGAACACCTTGGTTCAAGTCTACCCGGAATAGCTGCAACTTCTCATCGTCAAGTGACGAATTCGCGCTGTTCTCACGAATGCAGAATTTCTTTAATTTAGAAGCAATAATGATTTCAGCAAAAGTACGACGATTTTCTACAGCTATTTTCAGTGTAGAACCAGAGTTCTCGTCAATTGAGCCAAGTTTCCAAAGCGCTTTACTTTACTCTGAGCCCGATAAATATCATCGAAGAGGATACCATCAACATATTAAGTACAAAGGCCATCCAACCCAAGGTCGGACTAACTGTTATTTCCAAAAACAAAAACAAAATTGCTCAACAATGAACCGAGAAGTTTGTCATTTGTAACCCTCATAGGAGAAAAGCAGTATTACAAAAAAAAAGGTAGAAACACAAACCATGTTTGCCACACTTATCATTTATTTGTATATATAGACTCGGAAATCGAACGAAAAATTAAAGGAAAGCAGATACTCGATAACCCTAACTTTTCACATCACACATCCGTGTTATCGAATACTCAAAAAACAGCCGGATACTACAATTTCTCGGGATTGAACACAGTTACGAATTACGAGTAGATCAGAATTCTCGATAGTTTATTTGATATTTTGAGGTTTTTAAGCGCATTTAACATTTGTTTGGGTTTGAATTAAGCGTTGCATGATTAGGTGAAATTCTCGAAATCCATGGTTTTTGGATGAATAAGGATTTTATTGAAAATTATCTACTTTCTGTTAGTTTAGGATAAATATTTTTTTGCTTTTGAATCTCGCTTAACATTGAGATTTTTGAAAGGTTTCCTACTATTCTAAGTTTATTTGAGATTTTCTGGAATATTAGAAATTTGACGATTTTACTCTAAAATTTGTAGAATTCTGTAGATACAATATGTTAAAGAATATCGAGATTTACGATATAATAATTAATTTTTGAGAGTTTTAAGCTTATTTCGGATTTCCTTAGCGTTGAGTACTACATATATAATAGTAAATGTTTGAGATTATTGGAGATACTCGAGTTTAGCTTGGAGTTGAATTACGCATAGCACAGATAAGTTACAGAGAGTAGATTCTCGAAATTTCCGGAATTGAACGTTGGCATCGAAGTTTTGGAAGGAAGTTATTCAAGATTCCTAATGATTTCCTAAATTTTTAAGATTATTACATTAATATTGATCGTATAAATTTCGCTAAAGAATTAGCGTTTCGTCAATATTTACTATATGATTTAGTGGGCCACTTAGATTTTTTTTCAGTCCTTTTTGGAAAATACACTTCATTTTATTTACAAGCATTTTTATGCATCAATTTAAACATTTTCAAAACAAAATAATTACAAAAGTGAGCTTTTATACTCTAAATATTGCTAAAGCCAGGTTTTTGTGAAAGAAACACAAGTAACAGCATTTTTTGTCATACAATTTTGTCGCTTGCATGCACAATTCAAATTGCTTTTTTCCATTTTATTTTATTTTAATTGTTTTGTTTTCAGAGAAAAAGTTTAAAAATTGACTTGACATAGTACATACGAGTATAAATACATTTTACAACACATTTTTTTAAAAAGAATTAAAATTAAAATAAAAATAATTTCAGGTTTCTAATAAAATATTTCCAACAAATGAACACTTTAAACACGTTTTTAATTAAAACAGCTAATATAAGTTTTTACATTTGTGTGATGAATGAAAATGCGGACGAAGTATGTATGTTGCCTAAAAATTGTCGAGAACTTTTGTAATTGAAAATTAAATAGAGAGAAAGAGATGAAAGGCTGTTTGCTGATTGGTTATGGTTCGCTCAAATCTTTGATGAGGAAATAAACAAAAATCAATTTTAATTTGCGTATTTATTTTGTATCGAAAAATGCGGATTTTACGCATGCATATACTGTATTCATTGCAAAATTGCCTCTGAATATAATTTCAAAAACTTCGTATAATAACGCAATCAAATATTACAGAAATAAAATAATTGTTTTTGCTGAGGGAAAAGCATTCAAAACCTGTACGTTAAGCTACAAGTTTTGGTCTGAATTTTCTGTTGTGATATTTCCAAAAAAAATTTCTTGCCTCTGAAAGACATAGAAAATTTCCGACCTGCCTTCAAAGCTAGGTCATACAATCGAAAGGTGAATACAAGCATTCCAAACTTCAAGGGTGAACCTATCGCTAAAGAAGCAACGAACACTTGAAACTTGCAGGAGAGATGCCATATTTCATGCAATGGCTGCCGACAAAGGTACTGTTCACATTGTTTAATCTAGGAAACAGAATATCACTCGAAAGACCTCGTCTGGGACTGAAACAGACATCCGAGAATTTCTTATTAAAAAAAGGTCCTAAACCTTGTTACGTTGAGGGAGAAATATTAGTTTTAGAGCTACCACCTTGATCCTAAACCTTGTTACGTTGAGGAGAAATATTAGTTTTAGAGCTATGGTATGTAAGAGAGATAATTGTTTTCGAAGTTCAAGTAATTATTTCGGAATTAAAGTAATCCTGAAATTCTTTAAGGGAATGGAGATCTTTTGAATTCAAAGAAGAGGCAAAATTTAATATTTTTTTCGAGGTCGAGTCCAAGAGGCCTTAGTATATTAATGGATTTTAATTTGCAGAACTATTTCTCAATTTAGCAATACCGTATTTTCTCAAAAGTACAATACATAAACAAAATAAAACAATGAGTGATGTAATAATTTCATGTCATACTGTTTTATAACTTTTAATGAACAGTTAGAGACTATTTTTTCTTATTAAATTAGAAATTGTTGCTATCATGGGAGCGTGTTTATTTTTTGTGTATATACATACATACATATACACTTAAGTAAATAAAAATCTTTACGTATTTATTATAAAAATGGAATGAAACTCAGCAGAGAGTAAGGAATACGAATTTTAACAAAAAATAATATTCTTGTGAATTGCTTAAGCTATCTTCTCCTAATACTTGTTGTTCTTCTCTGTTTGCTTGTCCCAAAAAACAACAAAAAAAAAAAAAAAAGTTTTCGAAAACAATTTTGCGTGTATAATATCAAAATAATGATTATCCTTCCCATTATCGTTACGAGGTCGACCTTCGAAACTTTATTTATTTAATTTTTTTATTTTCCTAAATTGCCGAAACTTTCCGCCAACCAATTTTAATTTAATTCTAATTCATTTATCTTATACGAATTACTGTTCCGTAAATATAGATAATCTCGATAGCATCACAACGAGAATATATATTCCAAATATGTATGTATGTGTATGTTTGTATCTACTATATAGAGATGTATTTTGTGTACTTAATCTCCTCACTAATCGAGTCTAGAACGGTTTGGGTTTGTATTTTGTACGCGCGTATCAGATTTCCCATTATTTTCTCTTTTTGTCTTATCTTTCAATATGCACGTCGCCTTTTTTTAAAATTGGGTTTTCCTATTTTTCGCTCGTGTGTTATTGTTTCCTATTGTCACGTAGTTTTTATCACAAAAAAAAAACGCGGGGACCGTTCATTGTTTATTCAGAAGATAATTCGTAAATCAATATAAAGTAAATTTAGTTCACAATATACAGAACCAAAAATATAGGCTCATCCCTGCCGCACTAAATGGTCTGGCCCACCATTTATATAAATAAACAAATCTTACAACAGTATTTAAAAAACGTGATTTTGAATAATTTAACCTTTTCTTTGTATCACATAACATTGATACAGAAAAGTAGATTGTCTCTAGGCATATGTACATTTTTCGGCAAATACTCTTACCTAATACATTAAAAAAATATGAAAGAAACCACTTTAGGGAATAACAACAATTTATCTCGTATATGTGCAAACCAAAGTTACGCCTTACATGAAAATACAAAAAAGGAAATCTCAAATATAAAACAAACAAACGTTTAAATTTTGATTTCCCACAGTACCTGATGGTACGTAAATGCTTAGCCTAGGTTTGAAAAGTTTTTTTTTTTTTTTGATTTGGGTATAATTTAGTTAAAATGTGGCAGACTATGGAAAGGCATAAACGTAAAATCTAAAGTGTTAAACCATTATATTCGAGTTAGTTAACCCAGGTTGTGTTAAATTGATGTTCTGATTTTTATTTTATGATGGTGTTTCAACAATTTTGTTCGTATAAAATTTAAAAAAAAAAAACAGCGCAGTTACACTACACTATCTATAGAGGCAATTACTATAACAAAGTTGTAACAGTTTCTGAGTAAATTGTATGTTTTAATGTTTTTTTCAATTTGGCAAGTTTGTATATTATTTTAAAATACTTCGTCTATTTGGGATTTCTGTGGCCGATTAACGAATTTTAGGGTTTTTGGATGTGCGGACAGGCAACCGATCTATAATCTGAATCTCAGCTCTTAGGCAATGGGTCGAAATCATCTGAATTTTCGTTTTACAAAGTTTAAGATATACCTTTATATCCAATAAAACCGTTGATAACGAGATAAATACCTAGGCGTTTAAAAATGCAATTCTTATAAATTCGGAAAGATTCTTCATTCTTGTTGCATAGTACTCACTTAATGGAATAAAATTGCTTTCAATTTTTCCTGCAAAATCACTTGGCTCTGTTTTTTGATGAGAAATCCTAGAAGTGGATTTAAATTTTACCTCAAAAATAGCAAAACTGGTCGAGAAAGCGGCACATATTTGGTTTAATAAACTTCATATGAAATACCAAAAACCTTTTTCGTAAACCCAATATTTCAGAATCGTTAAGAAATGGGACAATTTGGATTAAAAAATCTGAAAGAGCGTGGCCGAAAATATAAGAATCCATTAATAAGTTATTTTAAAATAAATTAAACCGTCGATTTCCAGAAAGTTTTAAAATTAAATCTCCCTTTTCCAAAAATTCTGGAAACGGAAGATTTTTTAAATTTTTCAGAATTTTTGAAAACAGATCTTCTTTTTCCGGAAATTTATAAACGGCAGATTAGCTTTAAAATATTCCCGGGAAATAGAGATTTCAATTCAAATTTCAAAATTATATCTGAATTCTCCAGAATATTTTAAAATGAAATCTTTCTGTTCCAAAATTTCTGAAGAAAGAAGACTAATTTTAAAATATTCCGGAAAATGGGGGTTTCTAATTTTAAATTAAATATCCTTCTCCAGAATATTTTAAAATTGAATCTTTTTCCAGAATTTCTGAAAACGGAAGATTAATTTTAAAATATTATCCACTTTCCACAATATTTTAAAATAAATCTCCTTTTTCCAGAATTTCTGAAAAAGGAAGATTGTTTTTAAAGTATAGTATTCTGGAAAATGGAGGTTTCAATTCTAATTTTCATTTTAAATCTCTATTCTGGAGAATATTTCTTAATTAAATCGTCCTTTTCCAGAATTTCTGAAAAAAGAAGGTTTAATTTTAAAATATTCTGAAAAAATAGAGATTTAATTTTAAAATTAGAATTGGAAGCTTAACTTTCCAGAATAACGAAGATTAATTTTTAAATATCCTGAAAATGGAGATTCCAATTCTAATTTTAAATTAAATCCCCATTCTCCAGAATATTAAAAAATTAAATCCCCCTTTTACAGAATTTCCGAAAACGAAAGATTTAATTTTAAAATATGCTGAAAAAATCAATATCGATTTAATTTTAAAATTGGAACTGAAGTCTCCACTTTCCACAATATTTTAAAATTAATCTCCTTTTTCCAGAATTTCTGAAAAAGGAAGATAGTTTTTAAAGTATTCTGGAAAATGGAGGTTTCAATTCTAATTTTCATTTTAAATCTCTATTCTGGAGAATATTTTGTAATTAAATCGTCCTTTTCCAGAATTTCTGAAAAAGGAAGATTCATTTTAAAGTATTCTGGAAAACGGAGGTTTCAATACTAATTTTCATTTTAAATCTCTATTCTGGAGAATATTTTTTATTTAAATCGTCCTTTTCCAGAATTTCTGAAAAAAAAGAGATTAACCTTTAAAATATTCTAAAAAAAATCGAGATTTAATTTTAAAATTAGAATTGAAAGCTCCACTTTCCAGAATAACGAAGATTAATTTAAAAATGTCTTGGAAAATGAAGTAATTTTCATTTTAATTCTCTATTCTGGAGAATATTTTTTAATTAAATCGTCCTTTTCCAGAATTTCTGAAAAAAGAAGGTTTAATTTTAAAATATCTAAGAAAATAGAGATTTAATTTTAAAATTAGAATTAAAAGCTCCGCTTTCCAGAATAACGAAGATTAATTTTAAAATGTCTTGGAATATGAAGGTTTCAATTCTAATTTTAAATTAAATCCTCATTCTCCAGAATATTTTAAAATTAAATCCTCCTTTTACAGAAATTCCGAAAACGAAAGATTTAATTTTAAAATATGCTGAAAAAATCTATATAGATTTAGTTTTAAAATTGGAACTGAAGTCTCCACTTTCCACAGTATTTTAAAATAAATCTTCCTTTTCCAGAATTTCTGAAAAAGGAAGATTCATTTTAAAGTGTTCTGGAAAATGGAGGTTTCAATTCGGATTTTCATTTTAAATCCATATTCTGGAGAATATTTTGTAATTAAATCGTCCTTTTCCAGAATTTCTGAAAAAAGAAGGTTTAAATTTAAAATATTCTGAAAAAATAGAGATTTAATTTTAAAATTAGAATTGAAAGCCTAACTTTCCAGAATAACGAAGATTAATTTTAAAATATCCTGGAAAATGGAGGTTTCAATACTAATTTTAAATTAAATCCTCATTCTCCAGAATATTTTAAAATTAAATGCTCCTTTTAATTTTAAAATATGCTGAAAAAATCGATATAGATTTAATTTTAAAATTGGAACTGAAGTCTCCACTTTCCACAATATTTTAAAATAAATCTTCCTTTTTCAGAATTTCTGAAAAAGGAAGATTCATTTTAAAGTATTCTGAAAAATGGAGGTTTCAATTCTAATTTTCATTCCAGAATTTCGTCCTTTTCCAGAATTTCTGAAAAAAGAAGATATAACTTGAAAATATTCTGAAAAAATAGAGATTCAATTTTAAAATTAGAATTGAAAGCTCCACTTTCCAGAATAACGAAGATTAATTTTAAATTGTAAAATGAAGGTTTCAATTTTAATTTTAAATTAAATTTCCATTCTAGAACTAAATCCTCCTTTTACAAAATTTCCGATAACTGAAGATTTAATTTTAAAATTTGTTGAAAAAATGGATACAGATATAATTTTAAAATTGGAACTGAAGTCACCACTTTCAACAATATTTTAACATAAATCATCCTTTTCCAGAATTTCGGAAAACCGAAGATTGGTTTTAAAGTATTCTGGAAAAATGGAAATTTAAATTCTAATTTTCCAATTAGATCTTCATTCTACGTTCTATTTTCTCCATTCTAATTTTTAAATTAAATCTCCATCTTCTTTCTACTTGTCAATAAATTCTACTGATGAAAAACAAGGTCCAAAATACGACCTACCTATCTGGCACATAGTTTGAAGTGATATCAACCGTAGAACTCATAAAAGATTCGTCTATCCAGCACCAAGAAATTTTTGGTAGAAATAAGGAATCCAAACATTCCCAAACTTTCTTGACATTTTCCTGCCAGCATCCTCGTAGGTCTCACTGATGCTTTAATGATGTGATCGTGTCAGACCTGTACCAATACCTCATATATACATATTTGACATTTTTTCAAGTTTTGAAGGATATATGACTTTTTCGGAAGTAGACCTGGCCATCAAATCCCGTTCGGTTTAAATAATGTATGTAAAAAGTCCTACACTCTTTCCATTTGCGGAGTTCTATCTGCAGGCTTAAATTTTGTAACGGTTGCCTAAAATTTTCCAATGTTTCGGAATTCTAATATAAATTGCAACTGTTCAATGCAGTTAGTTTGAATCGAAACTTTCCCATCCAACGGATTAGTTGAGAGTACCACTTAACTCCGCCCATCTAAATATCTCAAAAAGTAATTATTGCATCAAAATTCGTTTTAGGGAAAAAATTATCGTCTTTAGGGGAACAACCACTAAATTATTTTTGATGACCTTGAAAACCCCGTCAGGGACATTTCAAGGTCAAATAGTATTTTTCATACGGTCAATTGTATTTTATGAAAAACAAACTATTTTAATCTGAATTATGTTTTTTATGCCCTCTATCTTCCAACATGAAACAACCAAAACAAAAATTTTCTTTGTGGAATATTTTGTCTATAATCCTTTATCAAAACAGGTAGATTCGAAATATTTAGGTTGTCGACCTAAATAAACCATCCTGTATATTTCCAAACTTTTCAAGTTTAATAATTAATCGGCATTAGCTTATATGATTCAAATCAAATACCATTAAAATAAATTCAATAAAATCATCATCGTTATTTACGGCAACTCATCAAATTTAATATTGTTATCGTTATGATAACAGTATTATTTTCAAATTTTCAAAATATACATTTTTATCGTTTTCCACTTGAACATAACAAAAAACATATCCAGCTAATCCCTTTGTATAATAATACTTTTCAAAATGTGTACATAATATAATTATCAATTAAAAACAATTTTAGAAAAATTGTTTTCAAAATTGTTAAGCCTTGTAAAGTAGATAAAACATGTATGGTGTATGTACACAATATTCCCGATAAAAACACAACAATACACAATATCTAATTCCCTATATACTACACAGCCTGTGTAGGTATAGGTTGTTAAAAAAAAAACTTGCTGAAGGAAGCAGCATCAGCTCTTTCATTTTATATTTTAATAAATACAATAATCTTATGATTTATTACAGAGCATAATTTTTTGTTGTTGTTTTTATGTTTTAAACGAATCACATTATAAACATTTAAATAAATACGAAAGCATATAGACGAGCACACCGTGTATTACATAAGTAAAATAATTACAAACAAAAACCACTTAGCAAAGTAATTAAATTTTCGAAATGAGAGTATTTCGTTGTACCACATCACCATACCGGGTACAATATGGATATATACATATGTCTGTCTGTATGTATGCACGAGGTAGTATTTAGGGTACTCTTGGAAAAATCATTGTTATGTTTCACAATTATTTATATTTCTTCTTTAATAATAATAATAATAATAATAGTAATGGAGAAAAAAAAAACTTTCAGGAGTAGTTTTGTAAATTTCCTTTGTGGATATTGTTTACGGTATATTGCTGTATATACTCTGTACTTGTTTGTGTGTTTCTATATTTCTTTCGTTTAATCCACACCACCCTTGTGTTTAAAAAAATAAAATAAAAATATTTCAACAACAATAACAACGAAAAATGGAAAATTTTTATGTTTTCCTTTTTAATTTTCTCCGAAACGATTTAAATACACAGCCATTCATTCCTCTCTCATCTACGAGTTCGTATATACATAGTACCTACGTATGTACGCAAGTTTGAGTTTATACGAACAAGAAAATTAATTTCTATTTTCATTTTAAAAATGGATGTGAATGTTTTTCGTTTCTTAATTTTTTTTAAGTAAATACTTTATGGTGGTATAGTGTACAGCAGGCATACTTGTAATTTAAGAAATATATTTAAAGGAAATGATATTGATTAAAGGACTATACATCAAAATTATGCGTCATGCAAAAATTAAATTTGTGTTTTTCTTGGGGAGCACCTTGATTTTTGTAATATCCCCTACTATGTATTACACCTATAGAATAAAAATAAATAATAATGGCACTCCAAATTGAAATTTGAACACTAAACTACACCTTGATGTTTATTTGTTGTATAGATAGATGGTAAATAAACGCAAATTGGGTGTCAAATTTGTTCGTGTAAGACTCATTCGTATTCCAGCATCGCACGCTTTTATTAAATCGATATCGGAAAATTCACGTTTCTATATTACACCAGAATATCGTTTTCATGCCATTAATTTTTTATGGCATGACACGATATTTGGAATAAAACAAAAAAAAAAAAAACTCAATTGTATTTCAAATACAAACGATTTTGGTATTTACTCGGTTATTATTGTGCAATTCAATTGGTTTTGTTGTATTGTTTAGCATGAATATTTTTGGTGCATAATACATCGTGACGGGAAATTATTATAAGTGCCGGAAAAATTTGATAAAACATAATTTGTGTGTACATCGTCGAAGAGAATATATATGGCTTAATTGGCATTAGATTTTGTATTTAGTCGTCGGTGAGAAACAAATAACTTGTTTATGTTGTGTAACTACTTTTGACAATAAAACGACATCTGCGGAGAAAATTGGTTCATGGAATTCTGGAATTTAATTGTTATATACAGAGTACAATATCTTAATTCAATGTCGATATGTAATTTGAAGTAAAATTTTTCAAAACACCGTCAAGGTGAGCCATTAACCACAATTAACATTTCCACAAGTTGCCACATCAATGGACCAATATGAAGTCGTCGAAATTTAATGATGATTACGCTATCATATATTAATTCCAGATCGAGCCTTGTTGAACAAATTTTCACATTGCTTTGATTTCGTATATGAGCCGTTATCCAAAAATGTGCAAATTATCGGGATTAGCTTTTGACATTTGCTCGTAAGCGAAAAACTTTTCTAAAATTTTAAGGAAAGCTGATCATCAGAGAGTAAACAAGTCGAATTACTGACCGTGACATAAGGTAAGCAAGACCGTGTTAAAAGATTTCCTAATACAATAAAAAAATTGGACAAGGAATAAGGAAAAGAAGTCAGCTGATGTGATTACTAACATAAATGCTAATAAAAGCTCCAAGCAGCGCAATAGCAAATGCCATCAAAAATATGAAACGACTGGAATCACGAAAATCTGTTAACGAATAGTATTAGCAAATCAACTGGTTTAACAAAACCAAATTCTCACGTCTGTCATCGTAAAAATCATTCAGCCAACACTTGCTTTTATCGATTTCAAAATAATAATCGTGGTAATAAATCATTTCATCAGCAAAGTGCCAGCCATCGAAAGTATATTAGTCATTATTTTAAAAAGAAGAATATTGATAGGCTCCTCCAACATTTAAATCATATTTTTCTTATTGTAGATAAGGTATCAAATACCAATTATTTACCTATTACCCAACATTTTTGTGCGGCGAAATTAATCCTTTTTTTAATATAAATTAAATTATGAAATAATTTCGTATAGATTTAAATCAGTTTTTAAAAGGTAAATGTCGCGGATTTAATTCATATTGATTCATATTTGACGCGGAATAAATTCAAATGTATTGGCGAAATTAATGCATTTCCAAATGAATTTAATTCCGCCGCTAAATATGAATTTATTCCGCCAAAAAAAATAGAAAGTGAAAGGAATTTAACATCTTGAATTGAACTTGATCTTCTCGAAAAAGTACTAAAAAAAACTTATTCGATTACAAAAGATTAACGTCTTTAAACAAAATTGAAAAGTTGTACATACTTTATACCTTCAAGAAAAGGTATTAAAAAATATAGTGGACTACAAAGATTGAAATAAATTTAACTTTTTAAAATGATTTTGAAATGTTACACGTACTTTACAACTTCATAGAAAAGTACTAAAAGGCAATCAATCAGAAACCACTCAAAGAAGAAGTCAATGGGCTAGTTGACGAAATATTAGCTCAAGGCATAGTGGAGCCTAGTGAAAGCCGAATACATCAAGTAGTACAAAATGGCGGGTGGTAGTGGATTTTCGTCGATTAAATAAAGTTACCGTCGATACAATGTTTCTCTTACCAAATGTATGAGACTTACTTGATGAACTGCGGGAAAATATTTTACTTACAGCTCTAGATTTTATAAGTGGATATAGTAAAGCTGGATGACCGTGATAAAGAGAAAGCTGCTTTTAGCTCGAATCAAAGATACTTATAAATACACTAGACTGCCGTTTAGGTTAAAAGGAACCCCGGCAACGTTTCAAAATTGTATGGATCTAGTTTATGGAAGGAAGTTTCGAATTATTAAGGACCACCAAAATTTGTTTTATTAATATAACATGAGAAATTCTGACAATTAGATGAACATGATTTCGTGGTAGTTTACACTTATGGAAAATTGAATACTAACTCCGATGCTCTTAGCCGAATTGAGTTGAATAATAAAGTCAAATCCGCATCCCAGCGATGTCAGTTATCCGTGTACGCATCACGCCAGAAATCCTAGTTTAGAAAACCCAAGCTTCCTATAAGTATTTCGCAAAATTTGTGCATACCGTACTTTGGGAAACAGGTTGGGTTTTCTCACGTGACTGAGACACCAGAAATCCAAAATATATTTTTCGGTTAATGGTGATTTTGCAAATTGCACATAACTCAAATGACCTTAAAAATAGCTTAAATTGGCCAGAACTGACTATATAACCTCCACAGTTTATGAAAACTCTTGTTTTTCGAAGAGGGTACAAGGGATTTTTAGAAATCCCGTATTTTACTGAGTAGTTGATTTATTGGCCAAGATTCATGTTTGTGCATATTATACTTTGCCAAAATCAGCCATAGGACTTTGTGTTTCGTGATGGCTTTTTTAGGGATTTGGCTCTTTGTCAAATCGAGGATAACCCTAGTAAAATGTGGGATTTTTGGCCGATTCTGGCTAAAATATAATATGCACAAACATGAGCCTTGGCCTGTACATTAACTGCACTTTGGTATATTCTCAATAGAACCAATACTTGTTTTAATCTCACCTCAATAGATTGCTCCTCTTCGAAAAACTGTTTTTGGAAATTGTGGAGGTTGTTTAGCCGATTCTGGCTAAAGTATAACGCACAAACATGTTGGCCAATATATTAATTGTACTTTGTTTTATTTCGCATCTTAGTAAAAGGTAAAATGCCTGGAAATCGTCCATATATCCTCTTCGAAGAACCACGATTGTCATAAATTGTGGAGGTTTTATAAGATCAGTCTACTACGAAATCCCGAAAACTTTAATTATGAAACGGGATTTCATAGATCCGTAAAATAAAAATAAAATCGGGATTTTCTGAAAACCTGGATTTTTATTTTTTCAAGAGCGGGATTTTAAAACCAGGGCTAACAAAACGGGATTTCGTTACACACCCTTATCATAAACCAAAAATCATGTTTTAATACATAAACGGAATATAAGGAATTTCTGGTGTGATAAACACGTGACAAAACCCATTCTGTTTCCTAAAGTATGCTATGCCAACATTTTCTAAATACAGGCAAAAAAAGGCACAATTACAGAGTACGAAATATATATAGAAAGCTTGGGTTTTCTAAAGTAGGATTTCTAGCGTGATGTAGACAGTTAACCAACGGTTGTTCCGATGCCGAAAATCAAGCGCCTAACAACATCATCCAAAACTCTCGAGGAAATTTTCTTAGATATTGTTGGATCACTGCCAGTTAGTCAGAAAGGAAATAAGTACATATTAACAATACAAAATGATTTGTCTAAACGTTGAAGTGTAACTCTCTTTTTAAAACAGGAAGCCGAAACACTGGCTAATGCATTTACGTGATTATGCTTCAAAATTTGTTAAATAACAAATGGATCACTGGAAAGGTCACATCAAACTCGATCCTGAAATCGAATTAAGAATCGTAGTCAATATCGAATTTCGTGTCAAAGTCGAGAACAAAAGTCGAAGTAGATACAAACGAATTAAATACCAAGAACGAAGTCAAAAAAAATTTAAGGAAGTAAACACTGATTTCAACACTGATTGAAGTCCAAATTCGAAATTAATTAAAGTGAAAGTCTAGATCGACAACAAATTGAACTTACGAGTCAAATTCACAGTTGAAAAATTAAAAACAAATGCTTCTTATCGATGCATTTCGCTGAAAGCAGTTTTGTATCAAAAGTTGAACCACGAATTTCTCTGTTGGACTTTACGAAATGTTGAAATTAAACTTTTTAGGTTTTAGGACCGGAACACGGTTATTTGATTTAATTTTTTATCAGTTTAGGGCATGCTTACTTACCTACTGTCCAGACTATATAACATCATCAATCGTATATACCTGTAAGAAAACCAAAAAAAAAAAATTATTAAAATGTTTTTTAAAACTTCCAAAATTTTAAACTTTATCTTCAAAATAGTAATAATATTGCAGTACTCTTTAAAAGAAATTAAAATTTTGAAACACAAAAAATTTACAAATTTTTCAACATCATTTAAAATTTTACAATTTCCACCAAATTTAAATTTGAATGGGACTAAATTTTCAACACCACGAAGATTCCAATTTACAATTCACATAAACATTCAAATTGGAATTTTCTTTTAATATGGGCCTAAATATTTAAATTTTATTAAATTCGAATATTCTTGTATTTATTTGTAAAACATTAATAATAAATCGGTGTCAAGTTTCTTCCGGTGTGACGTTCTTAACAAAATGTGCTAAAGCCAAAGATTTATGCGAGTGTTCAAAACATTTTTTTAACAGTGTATTCTACAAAAAATAATTTTGTCGGGTCGATCTCAGAGATGACCAAAGGGTTTCACCATATACATTAAATAGCTTAATCAATTAGTTATCGATATCATCTGGTCCAATAACCGTCTGTTAGAAACACTGTGAATTAACAAGTTTTCAATTTGAAAAATCGGCCTCTGACAAAATTTGCCAGCTAGCGTTTACAGTGTAATTCAATAAAATAAAATTCAAATGAAATATTATGTGGATAATGCATAAAGTAAATTAAAACAAATTAAAAATCATCAAAAATTCATAAACAAAAAATTGAAAACAGTCAAGGTGATGAAAATAACATAGCTCTATTCGCTATCATCATCGGATATCATACGCGATCGCTTGCGTAAGACTGGTACAAAATCGCTATCATCACTTGAAATATTTTGTACGTCATTATCACGTTCCAATTGTGAGGTTCTCTCTGTGGTATCTTCAACAAGATTAGGATTTTCTCTTTCCGACTGAATAGCACTGCATTTGACAACAAAATTGGTTATTAGGCGTTGTGATTCAGTTTTGGATAAAAAAAAAAAAAAACTTGCAGTTAGTTGAACCGGTTCATCACTATCACTGCTTTCGATGATATCATCAAATGCTCAGTTCGTCAATATCTTCAAATGCTAAGTAATCAAAGCCCTCTCCACCAACTGCGTGTGCCAAAGTGATTACAGAAGAAAACTCGTTCGTATTTTCAGGCACATAGTTTTTGCTTTTTGGCCAAATTGCTTTCCAACATGCGTTTAGTGTTGATGGCCGTAATTCAAATAATGCCAATGCAGCATGTGTGACGCAATCTTTAACAGAAAACTTTTTCCAAGCATCAATTACTGTAAGTGTCTTATCATTTTTTATATTGTCCAAAATATACTGGAAAGTTCGCTTGATGTAGTAAGTTTTAAATGTTGCGATGATTCTCTGGTCAAGTGGTTGAATTAGGGATGTTGTATTTGATGGCAGGAAAAAAAACTGTACATTTTCGTGCTCCAAATCTGGATGGCCAGGAGCGTTGTCCACAATCAGAAGAACTTTGAATACCAGTCCTTTTTCAGTCATACATCTTCTAACTTCTGGGACAAAACATTTATTGAACCATTCAATGAAAATGGTAGTTGTCACCCATGCTTTTTTGTTCGCCATCCAATAAATCGGTAATTTGTTAAAGTCGACTCCTTTCATTGATCGAGGCTTAAGTGCGCGATTAACAAGTAGAGGCTTCAGTATACAATCTCCTGAAGCATTGCTACAAAATAAAAGTGTGATCCGATCCTTTGCTGCCTTAAAACCAATAGCCCTCTTTTGGGATTTTGCTACATATGTGCGTTTTGGCATTTTTTCCAAAAGAGACCAGTTTCGTCCGCATTAAAGACCTGATCTGGGCTGTACCCAACATCGGCAATTATTTTGGCAAGTTTCGGTATAAATTCTTTGGCGGCCTTCTCATCTCCAGAAGCAATTTCTCCTTTGATTTTTATATTATGAAGTGCGTGCCGTTAGAGAAATCCTGTTAATCATCCTGTACTTGCAGAAAATATATAACTCTTATCATGATTTGATTGAGAGGATGTAGATATGTTCAAGTTCCTTTATCTGCTTGTAAATTCTCAATGCTTTCTGCTTGATGGTATTTCCATCTACTGGTATCCTTTTTTGTGTATTGTCCTCTATCCATATTACTAGTGCATTTTCCATTTTTTCTTTAACAGAATCTCTAGAGTATGATGACGACTTAGCAGATAGTTTCGTTCCAGATATTACAGATTTCCTAATAGCGTCTTCATTTCGTTTAATGGTCCTTATTGTAGCTTCGTTCAGACTAAAACTCTTACCTAAAGACGTTGAACCTTCTCCATTTTTGAGGCGGTCTAAAATTTCATTTTTAGTTTCCAAAGAAATACCTTTTCTTTTGAGTTTCGGAGTTGTAGTATTCGACATGTTTCTTTTATTTTTTTTTAATTTATTTATTTTTAATTTAATTTTGATTTAATTTAATTTTATTTTTATATTACTTAGTCAACAGCTTATATAAAAACACGTCCAATTTTATTGAAACTAAACAAAAGACTAAAATAACTATGAACAACTTTGACTATGAAAATAAATTAGGAAGGGGAATTCCCTAATTATTTTATAAATAAAAGATGGAAAAAAAATTCTAGAAGTTTACGGTAAATAAAAATCAAATAGTTTTTTTTAATCGTGCTAAATCGAATGAAATCGTGTAAAAACGAAATCGATTTTTTTTTCTAGACCGTGTTAAATCAAAACTGTGTAAAAAAAGACCGTGTAAAAACAGAATTGGGTGTATTTAGATTTTTTATTAACAAAAACATAAATTAAATTAATCATTACCCACCTAATATTTCGTTTCAATTTTTTTATTTTGAATTACACGGTGGCAAAAAATAAACACTTGTGTCGATATTCCTTTGACAAATTTTATCAGATACTTCATACCGGTTAAAAATAAAAAGCAATATTAAAAAAAATAAAATTGAAAAAGAAAATTTTAGTTTTGTGGTTTGGAATTGAAAAACAAAGAATTTAAAATTCAAGTTATTCTCCTTTAGCTTATTGAATAAAAGGTTTTCGCGGAACGTTGTTTTCAATGGAAGAATTCCATGTCAATAAGTAACTTGTAAAGATTAAATTTGAATATTCTCGGAATTTATTGTCCCTCTAAATCGATAAATATTATTTCATAACTTTCCAACATTTATTGAAACATTAACAAACTTGACTTTTTCTGATGACTTCACATGGAATCTCGTAAACCGAAATACACAGACACATTAAATATACAAAAAAAAAAAAAAAAAAACATCACGTTATTATCAATATTCAAAGAAAATTCTAAGCCAAGTTTATTGAAAACATAAAAAGAAAGATATTCAAAAATTTAATAAAATCCAAAATCCTTTCGTGTAATAACAATAACGATAATGGTAGTGTTAAACTCATTTTTATAACTGAATTGAAACAAATTCACAAAAAAAAAAAAAAAAATAAAAGAACCGAAACAAGTATTAAACCCTATCCTGCTTCTCGTCAACAATACAAACGTATCATAATATTATAATCGAAAGAAATATTTTCTTAAAAGCACACAAAAAAGGAAACTGATCTAAGTACGTATCTAAATATTCCACATAAGAGCATAATAGCATGTCAAGATGAAATGCTTACATAGAGCATGCACGTAGAAGAAACAAACAAAAAAAAATGGTTACACAACATATAATAAGATTAAACCATATACAAAAAGCTTGATGTTTAATCAATAATTTGTTTACCAGCTTTTTTACGAATATTTTCCAGCTTTTGTTGTTATCTCACGAAAAAAAAAAAAGCAACAGAATTTGCTCGCTTTGTAATTTTGTATACTACACCATCGTGCTAGATGAACTTCAACAGATATTTTTTTAAAACAAAAATATTTTTCTGCTCATTTTAATAATTTATAAATAAAAAGTTTTTCGAATTTTTTATTTTTTATTTATTTTTATTATTACAAGACAAATATGAAATAATAATGATTACATAACCTTTTTGGAGCACACAAAAAAAAAAAAAATAGTTAATTTGAATTGAGATAGAAGTTTGCAAATTATTTATATTTTTAAATTGGAGTGTTTGGCTGAGTATAGCGAAACATGAGATGTGAGAAGATGTAGGAAAAAAAAATGTAAACAAATGACTGCTATTCGCTGAATTTCCTTTTTTGTATTGTAGAAGAAATTTTTCCTAGAACTATTTACATACGTTAAAAAATATAATACATAGGTTGTTTTACGTTTTAGAAATTGTTAACGGTGTCTCTGTAAATTTTTGTTTGTTTTATTTCATATTGACAAAGAATGAAATATACTGTAATTAAATATACATTTTAAATTTTATAGTTTCTGTAAGTTTTACATAAATTTTATAAATTCTGTTAATAATCTAATTAATTTTTCTTTAATTGTGTTGATATATTTTCAAAATTCTATTAATTCGTTAAGTTATATAAATTCAATAAAGTCTCCAAATTGTACAAATTTTGTGAATTATATAAATTCTGGATTCTATAAATTTTATTAACTCTATAAATTTCTTAATTCTTTTCAACTCTTTAAATCCGCAAACTAGACAAAATCTCTAAAATTGCCAAATTCTTTATATTCTCTAAATTCAATCAATTTTGGAAATCCCAAAATGTTTAAATTCGCTAAATTTAACTTCTACAAATAAATTAAAGAATTTATCGAAAAAATGTATAGAAAATGTACTGAATTTGTAGGATTTATAGAATATACAAAATTTATAGAAATTATATGGAGTACACCTATATAGAATTTAAAGAAACCATACAATTTTTAAAATAAGTCAAATTTGAGTTTGTAGATTCTACAGAGTTAAAACATTTGATAGGAACTAATAGAATCTACAAAATTTAAAGAATTTATCAAATTTGGTTGAAATGAAAATCTGTTAACAGGTTTCAGTAGAGGTAGTAAAGATTCTGAATATTAGCTCTTCTTACGAATTTAAACTTCCAAATCCGTTCAAATGAAAATTACCATTTCTGCTAAGGCATACGAATAATAGGTCGCCCAAATTTATATTGTATGACTAAATTTTCCCATCATTTCGATATTTGGAATTTTCGTCTCTAAGATTTTTTCGTTTTTTTTTTTTTTTCAAAGAATAACTACCTAAAAGGGTGAATTTTTCAGGATTCCAAAAATTTTCAGCGTGCCGGGCCAATTTTTGATAGTGCCAAGTCTGACATTTGCAAAATCGGGATTATCGCATTATATTTGTAAGATTTTAAAAATTTATAGGACTTATACAATTTAAAAATTTCAAAAAATTTATGGAATTCATAAAATTTATAAAACTGAAGAATTTATAGAATTTATAACGGACTATATTTGCTATGTTTATCCCGTTATATGAATATATCGATGAGCGCACTAAATTCTAACTTCTAAATTGTTTTTATTTATTAGCAATCAATTACAATAATTTAATTCATTATTTTTTATATTTCACAATCACTTTTTGAGAATTTATTTATTAAACTCGATTTTCACCACTGCGTATTTTTATGTTTTTAACAAAATAATCAACCGCATACATGAAAATTTAGAAATTTACTGAGATGGTACAATGTTCGATTGTACCGTATATGCAATTGAATTTTATTCGATACGCGAGCGAGAAAGACAAAAAGAACATTCCGTTCATTTCAAGTTAAACAATACTTGTACTGACTAACGGACGACATTGACGTATCCAGATATAAGGTTAAACAGGGAAGTGAAACTGATAAATATTTCAGTCGGATTTTGTGCGGATGGTTGTTTGATTTGATTGTTGGTGGTGAGATGAGAAACGAAATTTATTTATAAAATGCATGAGTAAAATGAATAGTTGGTTGCATTTATGATTGAGTGAATGATTGAACCGCTACAAACTAATACAATTTATAATCACATAATTTAAAACTCTATAAATTCTAGAAATTCCATAAATTCTATAAAATTTGTAAAATAAAATATGTTAAATTTTATAGCTTGACAATTTTACGAATTGTATATACTCGTATGTACATGTTATATCGGTATATTTCACAAATTCTATAAATGACTTAAATCCTCTAAATTCGGTAAAGTAAAATTCTCTAATTTTCTTAAATTCTGTACATAAATTATTCAAATTCTATAAATTCTACAGACTAAATGTTCAGAAATTTTATAAATCATTTATTTATTTTATTTATTTATAACGGTACATGTTATACTGAGATCAATCTTCTAATTTTCTCTAATTTATTTTCACCCCGAGCTGACTATATACACAACTTAATTTGAGCAAGAATGCTCATTTACCATAAGTTGTGCAACAATATAGAAGTTAATTCACGTACTAAGTACTAATACTAGGCGTTAATCAATCAACCAGAATACATCCATCTTGTAAAGCATCTTTGCTATCTTGACTCCACGATCTAACGACTTTTCTGGCGATTAAATAATTTTTACTATTCTTAGATGGAGTCCATTCTGGTTCCTTCGGATTCACTACGGGTTTCGATGATTTAAGCATATTACGTTAAATATTTCGAAAATGAAATTTCGAAATTTAAAATTTAAAAGAAAAATTAATACGACCGGCTGAAGTGAAAATCAAAGCCTATCATTATTCGGGTTATATAAATTCTAAATACTTTAAAGGTCAAATTCTATAAATTTTACGGGGATCTTTAAAATCTAACAGTTAATTGCACAATCTAAATTATTTAGGCTAAACCCTTTAAATTATGTAAATTATTCTAATTTTATTAATTACATAACAATATCACAAACTGTGGATCTTGACATGTTCATTGCTGCACCTACAATTTTATAACTCCTCAGCCAGCCACAGCAAAAATATCATTAGTTCCATTTCCGGTCCCCAACCACGGTTTTTATTGGGCAAGAATTGGCTAAAAGCGATGAAAGTGTTAGACGATATCCTTAAATGCATTCTCGTCACAGGATCATTATAATTAATTATTGAATTAACAATACTGTTTGTTGAGGGAATTGTGTACATTATTGGTCGCTGCAAAGAATGAATTTTGTTAATATTTATGAATACTAGAGAGCAATACCTAACATTCATACCTTTAAGTTTAAGTGTATCATACCTGGGAGTTTAGGAGATCCATTATTAAAGGTCGCGCAAAGTTCCGTGTTCTTCTCATTAAACACTTGTAACTCATAATTAATAGAAATAATACCATATTTGGATCAAATTCTGCCTCTATCATTTTTATATACACTTTTAAATAACTCTCTACGTACAATTTGTCATTTGTTGTATTTCCAAATGTCAATTTTATTATGTCAAAATTAATTCCGAAATACTCGCAAACATTTTGGTAACGCATACAAAAATCGACACTGTTGGGGCATCAAAATTGGTTCAACCCAACTTAAATAGCTTTCTTTTTAAAAAACATGTTTCGCTAAATATTACGAAGCAAGATATGATCGACTTATGTAAGGGAACACGTTACTCGAAAAACTGATTCATATAGAAACCATGAATCCAAAGAAATTAAAAATAAAATAATTTCTATTAAAGTTGGTTGTGCCACGAGATTGGATCGCTCAATCATGGGAGTAAACGTGCAATTCAAATCAGATAACGCAATGGTCATCAGGACCCTGGCGGTAAAAGAGATGCACCAAAGTCATACTGCGGATAAGCATTTGTAATCGGCACGGCATTACCCTCCATGATTTATACACATTCACTTCGGATAACGTGCGTAATATGGTGAAAACATCAGAGCTTTTAGGCGATTTGTTTAAAGAAGGGGACGTCATAACTGCTATGCGAGAGAAAATACCCTTCTTCACTTCGATTAGAGCAAGTGGCCATCAACGATGTGCTTCATGATGACCGGTATAAACAAATAATCGAAAAAGGTAGAAAAGTCGTCATAAACTCAGAACGCAAATCATATTAAGCATTTTAAAATCTAGGAATCTTAAGCAACCTATAATAAATGTTCCCACCACATGGGGTTCTAGTTTCAAAATGACTAGTCGATTACCGGAACTACAATCATTTTGTGTTGAAATGGCTTCTACGATACCTCAACTAGTGCTCACTGATGACGAATGGATGGAGCTTCAGGAAATGGAAAAAGTTCTCAAATTCTCTTATGATTCCATTTTGATACTTCAAACGAAGTAGCTACCCTTAAGCGAAGCTCATGCTTCTATTTACAAATGTTTGTTGGAATTAAATACTATTGAAACTTCGCTTTCGCAGAACCTATACTTCTTTAAAAAAGCGAATGAGTAATTCGGTATCGCAATGTGGACCTATCCTAGCAGCAACGTTCTTGGATCCTAGGTATCAACCACTCATCTATCAATTTATACCATCACATAATCCCCGTACAAAAAAGTCTATCGTCAAAAGAAACTTTATCTGACAAAAACATTGAGCCTCAAAATAAAAAGCCTTCTAAAGATACATATATTAGTTCATATTTGGAACAGAAAGTTGCCTCGAACTCGAATAGACGGAAGCATAGAGTTGTGAAAAATGAAATTTCAGTTCAAATCAACGATATTGAAGAAAATATGCCAATATTACCCAGCGATATAAACATTTTTAAATTTTGAAACAATCGAGGAGAAAATGGATACTTACCTATGATAGCAAAAATAATTCTTGCTGCGCCTGGTACACAGGTCTCTGTTGAGAGGCTTTTCTCTTTATAAAGTGGATTCTTTCATTTTGTTTATTTATTTTCTATTTTTTGTTATTATTTAATTTATTTTTAATTTACTTTGTGATAACAGAGCGGGAGCCGTGTAGTAGGGGACTTAACGAAGGGTGAACGGCTGGATTATGGAATCTCAAAATCAATATTCCGTAATCTAATTTAGAATGTCCGAATTTCAAAATTTTTATAGGTTGAGGACAAGATTGAACGAAAAATTCGTAAACGAAGAGGTACAGGCTTGAATTTTGTTTTAGTACTTAGAGTCAAGATATACAAAGATGGGGGTTTCAGTAAAATGTCTGGTCGAATACCTCTTCAAAGTGTCTCTCAAAAATTAAATGTCATTTCCAAACAGAAATTCGCTTTTGAAAAACTTTTTCGTTTGGAAAGTAAGAACCGGTTTGAAGAGATAATCGGCCTAATGTTCCCTCGAAATTTTTTCCAACGTCTTTCTTTACATTGAATCTAACTAGTGAAACGAAATTCAAGCCTGCACTTTCTCGTTTTAATTTTTAACGGATTTCCTCTCCAGGAAAAACAGTTATTTTTTGCTGATGTTAAGAGTGTAAAATTTGGTCGTGTACTTTTTCGTTAGACTTAACTACTCCACGGCTCCCGATCTATAGTGCTCGTTATATTAAAATTTCTAATAAGAATAACTATTACCTTTTTTTAAATTTAAAAGTACATTTAACCAAATTAGAAATAAAATTATTAAGCTAATGAATTTCAAGATGTGCTTGATAAAAAAGTTGATCAAATAATACAAACATTATTTAATTTTTTTAGGATTTTCATTCGTACACGAAATGTTACGTTTTTTTACTGGTGGGTTTAAACGATAACATAATGATTGCAATAACGTTATAACATAACGGAACATTTTTTTTTTTTAGGTTAGAAATCCAAACCCATAACGGAAACGAAATTTTAGAGTATTAGTGAAACTGATACCATAGCGATTGAGAATTTTTTCGTTTTGCCAAAACTGATTTACTATATATCCTATAAATTCTTCAAATTTTATTAATTCATAAACTGCATACATTTTTTAAATGCCATAAATTATATAAATAATCTAAACTGTTTAAGATCTGTTAAACCTATAAATTTTAAAAACACTCTAAATTTTCTCAATCCTATAAACTCTTTAAATTCCACAAATTTTACAAACTCCTTAAATTCTATGAATTGTATAGATTCTTCAAATTTTGTAAATTTGATAAACTTTTCAGAATTTTTTTAAAATTTTATAAATATTCTATTAAATTTTTAAGTTACATGTATTCTTTAAAATTTATGAATCCTGTAAACAATTTTTAAAATGTTATAAATTGTATAAATTTGATTAATTCTCTTAATTATGTAAATCGGGAGTCTATAAATTTTACAAATTTTATAATTTTTTTAAATCCTGTAAATTTTTTAAATTGTACAACTTTTCTGATCAATTGCAATTTTGAAGTAAGTATTGTAACCTTGAAATAAATTTTTCCTCATACTTAATCAGCTGTCTTGTATTGGGTTAGGTCCAGACAGCTAAGTGAATTTTACGGACCACTGAATAAATGCAGCGACTTCAAACGATACTTAATCACATAAGAAAATACGAGTAAATCAAATCTCCAGCTATAAATTGAATATTCTGAGATACTTTTCGGAATAATGGAGAGGGATGATTTTTACCGGTAGAAGTTTTGCATTTAAGATTCGAGACTGCAGTTTTCTTGTGGTTTCCCGGGAACCCTATAGTTGCAAATTTGCAAGTGAAATTTACGGTGCGTGATAAAATAGATCGTGCACGGTTACACGTCAAAGTGCTTTCAAAAGCCTTTTCTTGGCCAAATTCTGCATTAAAAGACTCATTACGCAAGGTGAATTTTTGAGAAGTTCTGTTGGGATAAATTTGTGATAGGATCAGATAATATAGATTTCTTTACTGCATTCAACAATGGACAATATCTCTAAAATCGCTAACTTCTATGAATTTGGAAAATTTTCCAAATATAATAAACTGTTTAATCCTTGTGTGTATACCCAAAAAATTATACACTAATGTATACCCGACCCACCCGGGTGGCCAGGTATATTTTTGTTCATTTCTTACTGTGTAATGGGGTTTCCCCCGAGTAAAAGTAGAAGAGTGAGACAAACAAAAACATATAAATAATGGTGGATGCATTTAATTAGTAATGCATTGTGATTCAAACTAGTATGTTGTCGGTGTAATAATATTTATTTTCTAAGTACAATGGCGGAACGAAATAACGAACTAACAAACGCACAATTTAGACGGTAATATTTGTTTTGGCTACGTTGATTTATAATTTTGATTTATACATATACCATATATCTCGGTAGCTTGTCCTACGAAGAACAACTAGCATATCTCCAACGTTTCCTAGCAGAATATGAAGATGATGAAGTAGATCACGACGTGCAAGATTTCTCTGACGACGATTCAGAAGATGATTGGCTACCAACCGTACCACAAGAAAATAATGAGAATTCAGATATAGAAGACGTATTTGCAGACAACGTAACCATAAATGTGTCGGAAGATGAGATTTATAGCGATGACGAAGAATTTGAAATTGTTGATACTGTAAACAACGACGAAACCACTTCTCCTGATTATATAGCTAAAGATGGAACATTATGGCGGCGAAAGCCTCCCCAAAGACAAGCATTGAGGCATAATATCTTGCGAAGTAAAAACTGTGGGCCTTCTCGTTCGACGAATATGTTGTCCTTAAAAGACACATTCAATTGCATTTTCTAGAGAGACTAATAGGAAGGCTAAAGATATGTACGAGGCATATAATAAAAAAACGGGGACAGAACAGCAAAACAATGGAAATTATTAAGTGACGAGGAATTTAAAGCTTACTTAGCCATACTCATAAATGCTGGCGTTCATCGTTCAAATAATGAGCATGCGACGGTGTTATGGGCAACTACATCAAGTCCAATATGTCGGGCAAGCATGGGGTTGAATCGTTTCAAGAAATTTCGCTTAGAGACAGATAAAACTGCCGCCATAAGTGAAATTTTTGAATTATTGAACGTAAATTTGCGAAATAATAACACTCCGTCCGAGTGCGTAGTTGTGGATGAGCAACTATTTCCATTTCGCGGTATGTATCGTTATAATGTGGTTTGCTCTTGTAGTACAATTTATTTGATTTATTTATTTTTCATAACTGCATAGGTAGAACAAAATTCACGCAGTATATGCCATCTAAGCCTGCAAAATATGACATCAAAGTTTGGTGGGTTTGCGATGCCTCTAACTCATATCCAATAACAGGGCAAATATACACCGACAAACAATCAACTGGCAGAGAAACTAACCAAGGGGAGCGAGTTGTAAAGGATTTATGCATGCGTTTCAAAGGGTCCGGAAGAAATATAGTTATGGATAATTTCTTTACAACATTGCCACTCGCACGTCTATTGATAACATGGGATTTATCAATTATCGGAACGTTAAAAAAAAATAAACCTTACATTCCAACAGAAATGCTTCCTTCCAAAACACGTGAAATATATTCTTCATTGTTTGGATTCAGCGATGACAACGTTACCATATGTTCTTACGTTCTAAAAAAAAATAAAAGTGTGTTATTGATATCCACTCAACATTATAGTCAAACCGTAATAGGGGAAAAAAGGAAACCCGAAATAATTCACAAATATGGATAATACGAACAAACTGGTGACGCATTACACAACCAAGAGAAAGATACGGCGATGACGTTTGGCCTTTTTCTATAATATTATTGATATTGCTTGCCTGGCTTATTTTAAAATATATCGTCGGCCTAACTGTGAATTAACGTAACTGACATTTTCTCGAAAGTTCATCTCTGATTCTAAAATGTTCGTCGTTAGAAACTGCACCTGAATTCCTGCACATACGTTAATTGACTGTTAGGACGACATAGCCATGCTGATTCAGACAGAGTTTCTCATGACGAAACATTTAGTACCAATAAAGAACTTTCGAAAAAATGTCAGATACGTTAATTCACAGTTAGGCCGACGATATGTAGAAAATATCACCTTTAGGTCTAATAACACATCCAGACGCAGAGAATTTTTGAATGATTTAGCACTACAACTTGCTTTACCACACATTTCTGCTCGAGCCACCATACCTAATGTACTTAGAAACTTTAACACGCGGTCGGGCATTCAGTGTATACTTGGTAAAAAACTTTCAATGGCTAGCAACCACGAAGAGACAACATCTAATTTGATGCGCGACAGCACTGGGCGAATTCCTCAAGTAGGAAAATGCTAGGTATGCTTATCATCTAATCCAAAGAGAAGTAGTAATACCCGAAAGTCGTGTAGTTTATGTAAAAGGCCACGCATACCAACTCAGTGATAGTGTGTTCTAGGTGCAACTAGTTTATAAGTGCGTGCTTAGTTTAGCATTATGTATTATTTTCAAACCAAACTATTACCAAATGTACTAATTTTTTTTTTATTTATATAATTATTAATTCTTAATTTTTGCAATTGAATATTAATATTTTGTGATAATTTATAATTTAATCTGTGTGTAATTTTATATAGTTAAATAAATGAAAAACCTATATGAATTTTGTGAAAATAAACAACAAAAAAATCATATTTTCCTCATATTTTGTACTGGCCATCCGGCCGGGTATATACTATTATAAGGGTAACAAATCGTTTTCGCGAATAATTCGGCCAAACAATATTTAATAATAAACTTTTCTGTAAAAATCGATAAAATCTATACAAATCTAGGATGTCAAGGGGTTTGAAACGCCTAACACCAGATTTACATAATCCTCGAGCATTTAAAATCGAAATGGCAACCCGGGTGGCCGGGTATACACACAAGGGTTAAATTCTATATAGTTAGTCTAAAAATTCTGTAGACTTATAAGATTTGAAAATGTGTTAAATTTTTAAATTTTATAAATTTAAAATTTCCATACATCTGTAAATTCAGTTAATTATATAAATCCTGTGAACTTTAAAATTCGGAAAATTACATAAATTCTATAAATTTTATAAAATAAAATTCATATTTCTAAATTCGCCCTACATTTTTAAGTCCTTTAAATTTTCTAAACTTTCAAAATTTCATGAATTAATTAAATTCTAGAACTTTAAATTTTATGAATTTTATAAATTTGTAAATTCTGTATATTCCACTAAATTCTATAAACTTTACAAATTCTATAAATTAGCTGACTTCTTTGAATTTGATAAATTTCTGAAATTCTATAACTTCAAGTATTTCTTTAAATTATATAAATGATGGAATATTAGCTTTAGATAATTTTAAACGCAACTTTAGAAATAAAATTTTTTGAAGTTTTCTAATTTCGGTCATATAAAATTCTAAACAGGCTGTAAAATAAGCTAAATAATTTTATAAATTGTTTAAATGCTATAAATTCTATAGAATCCCGTAAATGTTCTAAATCCTTATTTAGGTCTTATAAATTCTATATAGTATTTTAAAGTTCAAATTTTATAAATTACTTAAATAATTTGGAATCTATAATCTCAATGAGTTCTATAAATATTTTAGATTCAGTAAATTCTACAAATTCCGTAAATTATTGTTTAAATCCTGGTAATTCTATAAATTTTGTGAATTGTTTAAATTCTGTCAATGTTATAAATTCTAAAACAATATGAATTTTCTAAACCCGGTAAACTCATTAAATTCCATACATTTTACAAACTCTTTCAATTCTAGAAATTATATAAATTCGATAAACTCATTAAATTTTATAAATTCGCAAAATTCAGAAATTTTTTTAAATTTTATAAATACTCTTCTTTAATTTTTCGAAAATTCTATAAATTCTATATAATATTTAAAATTATATAAATTTGATTAATTCACTAAATTATGTAAATCGGCTAAACTCTTTAAAGTCTATACATTATACAAATTCTAAAAATTTTTTAAATCACGTAAATTTTTTAAATTGCAATTTCAAGGTATAGTAACCTTAAAATATATTTTATCTTGTATTGGGGAAGCTTCAGACAGCTAAGTGAATTATCCGGATTTACCCCACTTGGTAAATTCCCTAAACTTATCAAATTATTTAAATTCTGTATAATCCATAAATTCTGTAAACTTATAAAATTTATAAATCTGCTAAAATCTTCAAATTTTATAAACTATACAATTTCCATAGATCCTATAAATTCAGTAAATTATATAAATTCTATAAACTCTAAAATCTGGTAATTAAATATGATTTACCTTTAAATTTTTTAAAATAAAATGTCTAACATTTCTAAACCTGATAAATTGTTTAAATTCTATAATTTTAAATTTTATGAATTGCATAAATCTGGCTGAAATTCTAGATAGGTTTTCCATATTTGATATATTTCTGAAATTTTATAGCTTCAACTTATTACGTAAATTCTATAAAAGATAGGAAATTGACTGTAGATTGTTTTAAAATGAACTTTAGAAAGGAAAATTTAAGGAAATTTTTTAGTAAATTAAAATACGATAAATTCCCTAAACTCTATAAATTTCATAACAAATTGTATAGTTTCAGTAAATTATCCTAATTTTATTAATCCCATAAATTCGGTAAACAGTATGTAATAATAATTATGAAAATCTATAAATTCTTTAATTTCTTGGGAATTAATTTTCTAAATTTTATTAATTCTCTAAATTCGGGAATTATACAATTTTGGAAAATTTATACATGAAATTCACGAATTTTGGAAATACTGACTTAGAAATTAATTTAAAAATTAAAAATTAAATTAAAATTTTAAAAATTTAAAAATTTTGATATTTATAAAATTTCGAAATACGGAAACGTGATATAATTGAATGATACAAAATTATGGAGTTTCCTTATTTAGAATTTATAAATTATTAATAGGATTTGGGATTACAGCTTTATTAGGTTTAAACTTCAAAACGGGGAAAAGCAAATTAGGAGATTAGAAAATGTTTAGTTCTGCTGCTGTAAAAAAGTTTACCAGGCCGAAATTTAGAAAATTTGTAATAATAAATTTACTACGAAAAAAATTAAGAATTATTACGATAAAAAGATTTGATTAGAAAAATCTTTAAGAATTTAGACGATTTGGAATTTTAGATAGTTAGGGTTATGTAAATTTTGAAAATTATCTACCTTCGAAATTTAGAATTTTAAGGAAGAAAATTTTGAGAAGTCTAGAAATATAGCGTTTTAGGTATTTACGAATATTGAAATTCAGTAAATTTACGAATTATATGAAACATTAGAAATCAAGAAATTAGGAATAAAAAAATTGACATTGGTTTGTAAAAGTAAGCAGTTACTAACCAGCTAAAAAGAGGCGAACTTTGGATTAACAACTATTAAATAAGTTAAATGTGAAGTTCGCTATGGATATGTTATAGCTCAAATTTGATAAGAAGAATTTTAAAAAAAGGTCGAAGTTGAATATGATCAATTTAATTGTGCAAATTTAAATTTGTAATTTGAAGAATCGGATTCAAATTTAAAATTGAAGAAACGAATTTTAACAAAATTGAACCTTAGTCGCTAAATTTGGAGATAAGAGACGAAGTTTCAAGTCTGCAGACTAGAATTTTGTATAAGGAAGTCAGACTTAATGTATCGAAATTGAGAAAATTGAACTACACCTAAACCTCTTTTTACACCGTAGATACGTGTAAAAAAAATTATGTAAAAACAGGTTTAGGTGTATTCATTTATTAGCATGTAAAACAATGAAAAAAAAACGAAATTTTCTTTTATAACTTGTACTTGGTCTTAAACGCATTCCATTAATATTCATTTTCATCGGAACTCGTAAATTATTGAAATTCGTAATATAGAAAATTCCATTATTTTTCCTTATTTCTGTAATGCCTTTTCCCACTTACATTCAAAACATGGGTGGTCGGTCGTTTTGATTAAATTTAGCATTGAAACGATATTCCAGGAAATTTTTGATGAGGAATAACATTTGTGATGAGGTCTCTGAAGTGAGTACTTTTTAATGGATTAAACTAAGACATTGAAGCACTCTTAATAACGTGTTTTGTCTACTTTAAAAACCCAATTCAACCGTAAAACAAAATTAAATGAATTTATCAAAAAGTTAGTTTCTTTATTCTTTACAGTACCTAATACAACCCAAAAACAAAAAGCTATATAAAATATATAAAAATGAAATGCTTGAAAGCATCACGAATCCCACGATATTAGAACAAAATACATTAAAAATCTGCTCGTTTCGAAATCAGGAAATATTAAAGCTATTAATTAAGTTCGAATTTCCTTTATTCCGCAAATGTCGAAACGAAATGTATTTTATTTTATTCCATTAAATTACATAAAACTTGATTATTCGATTAACACAAATACAAATACCGAGACGGAATAACTTCTGTTTCCCAAAAAAAAAAATTGTCGATTTTTTTGTCTTATACGTACCCAAAAAATAAAAAGACGCGAATGAAGAATTCCAATTAAGGATTGAATTTAATTAGATTACTGAATATATCTAAGTACACATTTCACAAAAAAATTTTAAACTTTTTTCAATCTTTTTTCTCCAAAATACGTAATATTATTTTAATTATACAATTATATTTCTTCCGGAAGACAAATACCAAACAAAAAGACCTTAAAAATACTCGACTATATTATAACGAGAGAGATTTAGCTGAATATCAATTTGTGTATTACACATAAATACTTTGACTTGCCTTGAACATCTCGTCTTGTTACCCATCATCATTTAAATATTAATCGAATGAAATAAAAATCATCTTTGTCTTATTTTATTATTATTATTATAATACTACTACTACCGTCATTCTTATTCTTATTGTTGGTATGTGGAGGAGGAATACCGACAGCTGAATCATTTCACGTTACTTAAAATTCAACGAATCTCGAATAATTTTTCTCTTCTATGTATACTATGTGATGTACTCGTATATTATAAATTTCTATATTCCCGATTTACATTGTGCAAATAAAGCAGCAGCAGCAGCAGCAACAGCGGCACTAACACAAAACGCCTTAAATAAGAATAGAAAAGAAAATAAGTAGAAAATCGAAATAAAACAAAAATAAGAAGAAAATGGAAAAAGTTTTTATTTTCGGTGGAAAAAAATAAAAATAAAAGCTTTGATGGAAAAATTCTTTTCAACTCTCTCTATATATATATATATATAGGAAATTGTATACTCGCGTATATGTATATGATACGGTATATACGGATAAAGGCAGAAAGAACAAACACACCACCAAAATACAGTAAATTTGTGGTAGGGATTGTTTTTTATGTTGTTAAAATAAATGAAACAACAACGGTGAGTGGATGTGGAAAATAAAAAGTGGAAAAATATAATGGAAAAACGTTAGATATAGAAATGTCGAGTTGTATTAGTATTAACTATTGTTTGTACGATAAATATTTGTATAGATATAGTGCAGGCGCGGGTAAAACAATAAACGCGTATTTTAACGGGGACTTTAAAATTTAAAAGTTTTCAACTCCGCAGAAAGCGAACTATAAAACAAAAAAAAAAAGGACTGTTGAATTTTTAGATTTTGCAAAAGGCAAAATTGATGTAACAAATTTGTAAAAATTCAATAAATTTTAATATTTCCAGAAATTCTAAAAACACGTAGCAAATTGTGAAAATAACAGCTAACAAGAAATTTTCGCATAGTCGATTTGATTTTGATGAAACCTGGGTTAAACTTGAAATACAAACAAATGTCACCCTATTTGCCCACATTTATATTTTTTAGGCAAAAAAAAAAACATTTATCATACAAATAGATATTATCACAAATAATTGTAACTCATATTTTCCGCTAAATCATAATCCTGTTAAAATTCAATTTAACTTATATCAAACAAATAATAAAAATAAATCCACTTTCTTTTTTGTTTACAATAAATGAAATTTATACAACAGCAACAACGATTAAAATATCTAAAAATAAAACATTTTTTTCAGCTTCCCTAATTATTTCCCTAAATTTTCGGCTTGTTGTCTCTTGTTAATTTCAAAAAAAAAAAATTAATTAATTTGGGTTACGAATTAACACATTCCATTAAAAACAAACCAAATATTTTTTTTTTTGTAAATAATTAAATGGGAAAATGAAGTATTGTGTTAATAATTTTCTTTTCTATTTCTTTTTTTTTTTGTCTAAATTTTATTACACAAATAATAATAATAATAATAATAAATTAAAATATTAACAGACATGCTGACAATTCATTTTTTTATAAAATGTAATACTTAAATTAAATTAGAGAAAGATTGAAAAAGACATCATCTAGAGATATTAAACACCATAATTAAATTTCCTCAATTAGAATTACAGCACTTGACGTTATCGCAATTTATATTGTGTATTAAATTACAAGTGATTGCGTACGCATTAATAAAATTAAATTACGTTTGAGTAGACACAAATTTTTATATAATTTATAAATTTCGTATCATATTTTAAAAATATTAAAAATAAAAATGTTTTATTATCTGTTAAAATAAATAAAAAATATTTCTGCTAGCTCGTGCTCATTTCGTTAATTTTATTTTTTTTGGCTAACGATAATGAAAAATCAATTCCTTGTATTAAATAAATTTAATGACTTTATACTTTTAAGGTTCAGGAAGCAAAACGATATAATTACATTTTTTTTTTTACATCATTTGGTTTATTAGAATTGAATACAAGTCGATAATATAATGAACAAGGAAAATATCTAATTTGTCTTATTTTCTTCGTTGGTGAAAAGTTTGGAAAGTTGCATTTTTAATGTCATTGAATTTTTTACTATATTTTACTAAAATGTTTTTAGTTCTTGATTAGTAAAAATTTCACTACTTAGCCTTGCATATATAGCAATACACCAGTACAAGACCACGTTAATCTTAGTCGATTCATTTTAAAATTAAAGACGGAAAAATTACATGAAGTGAAGGTGAAATATGCTCCTTACAATAAGGTTTTTACTGCTGAAAATGAGGTACCGTTAAAATCTTTATGTATGGTTTTTTATAATTTTTTTATTATGTTTTAGGAAAAGCTTAAAGAATGTATTACGTACTGTGCGTACACAAACTGGCTTTCCAGGCGGCCAAATATTATAAATTGCAAATGCCAGATTCCTGGCAAAAAAAAATGAAATGGCGGGGAAGGAATGGTTGATGTCGTTTATGCAGAGAAACAACACTTTACCCATTAGAAAGTCAGAATCAACAAGTTTAGCTAGGAGTATCGGGAATTCCTGTCTCGAGAATTCTCGCGTATTTATACAAATTTTCTCGTTTCTCGAGAAATTGTAATTTCGAGAATTCGCATTTCTCTAGCAATAGTGTTGTGTCTCGGGAATCCTAAAAACACAATTGAATTAGTATAAAAAAATGTCTGGTAAAAAATTTGTAATACAAAATGTATACATGGTGTCCGGCAACGGCGTTATTATATTGAGGTACCTATTCACACCATGTGCGAATTGCGAGTGCCAATAATTTCTCAATTTAAAATAGTATTATGGTATTGTTAATTAAATTAAATTAGAAGGTCAATTTTTCAAAATTAAATAATCTGACATTTTTTATGAATTTCGAATTTCGGGTTATTTTGAAGTTATTTTAGGGCTTAATTTTAATTAATTTGTTTGAAAGCTTCGTTATAATATTATGAATACTAGTAGAGGCCCTAATTCGCGCTTGTGCTAAATTACAATTTTATGAAAACCATTATCGTAACACCCTTAAGACCATTCAAGATCAATTCATTTCTTACAGCATTCAATTAAGAAATAATGTTTTTTTAAATACATGTTGTCCCGATACTAAATTTGACCGAAAAAAAATAGTTATTAAGTTATTATTTTAATTCTTATAGTTGAAGGGTTTGGCTACAAAACAGTAGATGATCATAATTTTGTAAATTTTGTGGATTTCGATGTATTGTGAATTTTTAAGTAGCTTCAAATCAATAAATGCATGGAACGGGCATATTCAGCACAGTCAGCTAAAAAATCAAGTAGGTCTCACACATTTTAGGTGCTAAAGACTCAACTTTTTAGACAAAAATGTGCTAAGAGCGCCCAATGAAAATGTCCTGTCATTCTTCGGCCTAGTTCAGCGCGAACTTTAAGAAAAATGAAACCTGGTTGTTTAAGCGGTGCAGATACTTTTGAGTCAGCCTCTACATTGATTTATTAAGAAGATATATACATTGTCATCAAAACGCATCACTATAATCATTTTATTTTATATAATTTTTATTATTGAGAATTCAAATCGAAAATTTGGTTTATATAATATCATTAACAATAATTATTTTTTATGTTAAGTTCACGATTACTTACAAATAAAAATATATTTGTGTAATTTTTTATATACTTGTACATACTATGTAACAAAAATGTTAATAGGATAGAATAAAAATTAATCTGGCTCTCGATGTCTATCAGTCGAAAATAAATAGTCATAATAGAAAGTGTTCTTCAATTGTGTATTTTAATTGAGAAATATAAAATAAATTATAAATCTGCAACAATTTTCTACAGATTCAAAAAAGCTTGAATCGTTCAACATTTGGTGTCAGAAGTGGGACCCATTCCTAATTTTCTTCAAAGAATTTAAATCAATCATCAATTTCTTCTTCATCTAATCGGATCATCGATATTTTCTTCAAAAACCATTCTACAATTACGTGAGAGCTGCATTCATCAAATTTTCTACAAAATATTCTGCAACCTTGTGAGGTCATTCTTCAAACACAGTGAATAAAGCATCTTGATTCTTCATCTGGCAGTTGTACAATTGTACATTTATTACAACTTAACTATACCTACCATACCTAGCCAGCAAATCTTCACATTTCTTCAAAATCGACAAAGGCACGAAAGTTCCCGAAGGTTACAAATCGCACGAGATTAGAACGGATCATCAAACGGAAAGCACAGCTACAAAATGTAACAATTACAAAATGTAACAATTTATATAATATCGCGTGTTCATAAAACCATAGTTTCAACAAGTATTTAATATAAAAGGTGAAAAACAAAAATAATAAGTGAACTTAAACCTTCCAACAAAATTAATTGTGTAAGCTTAAATTTGAAATACACATTATCAAACAATAAATTTGTTGTCCACTAAGTGAAACTGTGCTTTAACCATTAAACATAATTTAGTTCGTGCGGCTTTTTGTTTATTTGGAATTTTAGTGAAATTTGCGTGATAAAATATGAATGAGCAAAAGCTTATTAAAAATAAAACACAACGGTCGGTTGTTATTGATCAAATCGGATGGATAAAAAAGTTTTGTGATGAAAGAATAATGAATGCTTCCGTGTCGCAGTTCGAAATGCGCCTTGCAGCCTTCGAAGTATATTTTGATCAATTTAACAAATTTTAGACTAATATTGAGCTATTAGAGGAAGATGCGGCTAATAAAAATGCTCGCTCTGAAGTCGAGGAGCTTTATTTCACTCTAAAGCCCTCGATATTGGAACATCTTAAGAAATTTCGACCTAAATTAAGTGTTGATAAGTCTACAAATTCTTTAAATCATTCTACTGTTGTCAAATTACCTAAAATTGAGATTCCAAAATTTTCTGGCGATCTATCTAAATAGTTCGAATTTTATGAAATGTTTATTTCACTCATTAACGAGAATAAATCATTAGACGATCTTGCTCGCCTTCATTATTTAAAAAACTCAATCAATCATGAGGCTGCTCGCACAATAGAATCTTTGGAAATGAGTCCCGAAAATTATAGCGTTGCTTTGATTAAACAAAAAATTGATTTGTTTCGATCATATCGAAAAGATATTTTCGATTAAGCCCATTGAGAAACCAAATGCTTCCAGATTAAGGGAAGTGATGGACAACACGAACTCCAATTTGCGCGCTCTTTCCATATTAGGACGACCTACAAATCAATGGGATGATTTGATAGTTTATATTGTATGCAGGAAGCTAGATACGGAAACGAGGATGAAATGGAATGAAGAACTTTCCCCAGATCGCATTTCAACTTTGGTGAGCTTCTAAAATTTTTAAATAGAAGATGCCAATCATTAGAGAGCAAATTTAATACGACAGGTCTAAATCAAGTGGCTCAGTCCAAGCCTAATAATACGAGAGTTCGTTCCAGGTATATAGTGTCATTTTTGTTCAAAATCGGGTCACTCAATTTATCGCTGCACAATATTTTTATCACTGCCACCAGATGAACGTGTCAACGAAATTAAACGAAAAAACAATTTGCTCCAATTGTTTAAACGGAGCACATTCTACTCAAGATGGTTCTAGTTCTGAGCGATGTCGTAAATGCTTTGATAAGCATCACACACTTCTTCATCATGCGGAGATTACTAATACACTGCTTAGTGAAGTTCAGGGTTTACCACCACTTAGTAGACCATTAGAAATTATAAAATCTGAAGTACCTTCAAATGAGGAAACCGCATTAAAATGTACAAATTCAACTAGCTCATATTATGTGTTCTTATCTACTGCTTTAATAGAAGTAATGGATTCATGCGAAAATCCAGTATTATGCATAGCATTGTTAGACTCCGCATCTCAAATCAATTTTATTACCTCAGACTTCATGAAAAAATTAAAATTGGATGAATATAAATGCCAAGTACCTATTACAGGAATTGGAAATGAGGAAGTTTCTTGTCGATCCTGATCTATCATTAACCTGCAGTCTCGAGTGACAGGTTTCGCCACCAGTTTAGGAGTTTATGTTTTGCCAAAAATTACCGGGAATCAACCTCACCAATTCGTCGAGGACGTAGAGAAATGGCCGATACTTGCAAATATTCAGCTAGCGGATCCAAAATTTAATGTTCCACAAAAAATTGATCTTTTAATTGGAGCAGATCTGTTCTACAAACTACTTGCGATAGGACAAACTAGATTAAGCAACCATTTACCAACACTGCAGAATACCCTGTTTGGATGGGTAGTTTCAGGCAACGTAAGTAATATCAATGGCAACTTATCCTGCCATCTCGTGTCAAAAGAACCCTGAAGACAACTTCCAAATTGAAAGATTCTGGAATTTGGAAAATTGTGAAGCGAAATCATCAAAACTAACGCTGCAGGAAGAAGCATGTGAAGAACATTTCATAAATAATTTTGCTCGAGATAAACAAGGACGATTTGTTGTTAAATTGCCTTTTAAGACCTCTCCAGAGACGTTGGGAAATTCTAGGACAATGGCTACAAGAAGGTTCCTTAATTTAGGAGAGAGATTAGCTAAAGACTCTGAACTCAAAAGGAATTATAGGGAATTCATTGATGGGTACAAAAATCTAGGACACATGCAATCAATGAGAGAAGAATATATCCCCGAATTAAATTATTTTTTACCGCACCACTTTGTCATCAAGCCTGACAGCGCTTCTACCAAACTACGTGTTGTGTGCGTCGGCAAAGACAAATGCAGGCAACTCTCTCAATGCTATTTTGTTAGTTGGATCAGTCGTGCAAAATGATCTCTTCACAATATTAATCAGATTTCGAGCTCATAAGCTCGTGTTCAGTGCCGACATATCGAAAATGTATCGTCAAATTAAAATTCAATCCAATGAAATCGCAGGCTGTAGAAATGCTAGGTAAGTGTGGTATGGCGCTTCGAAAATGGGGGTCAAATTCTTCAAAGTTATTGGAAGATATTACCAAGGCTGACCTGACCGTGAGTCACTTCTTCGAATTGACGACTCTCAATTCATCAAAACACTCGGAATGTATTGGCAACCATTTTCTGACCAATTTAATTTCCATGTTAATCTACAAAACTCTACAATTTCAACAAAACGAGGTGTTATCTCAGATATTACCAGAATATTTGACCCTCTTGGACTGCTGGCACCAGTCATCACACTGGGCAAATTGTTTCTTCAACAACTCTGAACATTGAAGATGGGCTGGGACCAAGCATTGCCTCCAGAAATGTATACGAGGTGGAAATTCTACAGAACTGAACTGCTTCAACTTAATCATCTTCATGTTCAGCGTCATCTTTTCACTTCAGAGTCGACAGTTAAAATTGAATTGCACGGTTTCGCAGACGCAAGCGAAAAGGCTTATGGAGGCGCAATCTGTACACGTTCCGTTGTCGCAGCTGGAAATATTACAACATCATTATTATGCGCAAAATCAAGAGTGGCTCCTTTAAAAAATACATCACTTCCTCGACTAGAGCTGTGTGCCGCTGTTCTTCTAGCGACTTTAATGGCATATATTATTGGAGCGACTCAACAATTGTTCTTAATTCAATCAGAGCACCTTCTGCTATATGGAAAACATTTGTTGCTAATAGAGTAGCTTCAATCCAGGAAGTGTCAACAATTAGTAATTGGAATTACGTGGACTCCAAATCCAATCCGGCAGATGCTATTTCAAGGGGACTCATGCCAAGAGAATTTTGCAATTCAAATTTATGGTTTAAAGGCCCAAATTTTCTACATTTTACAGAAGATTCTTGGACAAATAATATTCCAACTGTAGTGAACGAACTTCCAGAACGGAGAAAAAAGGTGGATGTCTTGTTGGCAGCTAATAAAAAATATGATGACCTCATGCAAAACGTTAAATATAAAAATTGTCTTCGTTCAACACGAAACATATTTGCATATGGTATGTTCGTCGCTTTATTTATAATACCAGATGTCATCAGACTAATGCAAATCGAAAGACTGGGCCTCTTGCTGTTTAGGAACGAAAGGAGGGACTCCAGGCAATAATAAGAGTCATTCAACTCATTTCATTTGAAGAGGAAATCAAAGCTCTTCAATCTACAAAAAATCTGCCTCGAAAATCTCGTCTAAATTCCTTATCTCCGTTTCTGGATGAGAATCACCTTATTCGAGTTGGCGGACGCCTAAAAAATTCTACCCTTCCTTACACTGTCAAACATCCGATCCTTCTCCCATCCACTCGTTCACATTAATTATTTTTTTTGATTATCATAACAGATATATGCACATTGGTCCACAAGCACTATTAGCGGCAATTCGGGAACAATACTGGCCCATCAATGGAAGAAGCTTAGCAACAAAAGTAGAGAAACTGGCTAAACCAACGTTCATAGGTCGGGAAACATTTTGACTGAAAAGGAAAAAATCAGCTGTGAAGCATCGCATCCGCGGAAAGAGGTATGTTAGTAACGAAGTGCCTTGCTGTTAACGCTATTGGAAAGTCACTTCCTCCAATGTTTATATTTCCCTTAAAAAAGTTTAAGCAAATATGTCTGAATGGATGCAGACAGAATTTTTACAATTCATGAAATATTTTGTAAAGTACGCAAAAAATTATTAGTTGGTCTAGACAACCATCAGTGCCATATTTCACTTCCAGGGTTAATTTTTGTAAAGGAAATGGCATTGTGGTATTGACATTTCCTCCTCACTGTTCCCATAAGTTGCAGCGTAGTATGTTTGGTCCAACGAAAATCTTCTAAAGGGTGGTCCAGGTGTGTTTTATTATAAATAGTATAAATTTTCATTAATGGCTGGCTTTACTGTACCCCATTTTGTCAACCCAATTTTTCATAACATATTCGATTATATGGTCTCCTATCTCATCGATGGCAACTTCGATTTGATTTTGAGAGTTTTGGATAGTCTCTGGAAGGTTAGTGTAACACTTATCCTTAACGTCTCTTAACGCTATAGGACCACCCTTTACATTCGTGACTCGCGAATTGGATGAAAACATGAGAATTGGATAGTCCAACATTGTTTAGCTTCTTGATATTACCCATGAAATTGGATAATATCAAGAAGCTAAACAATGTTGGGCAATCAAAACTTATATGATTTCTTTTAAATAAGGTAATCAGGATTTATTTTTTTTTTTTTTAGTTGATCCTGATAATAATTGTTGATGAAGAGTATTTTCCAAGTCATGTCATAAATAGAGAACTGCTAGTAGTGGAACAAAAACCAGCACCATCTTCGCCAACAGTACATCCTGGGTATCTATAGGCAACTCAACGGATTCTACTTTTTCTCACGAAAAAGTTATCCCGGGCCAAAAATCGTCTCTTGTAAATACTCCTGCTCGTACAGGTAGAGAGAGGGGCAAAACAATGATTTTTACTAATACTCATGAGAAGATATACTTGGAAGAGGGAGCAAAAAAGCGGGAACAAAATAAGAGAAAGGCTTCCCGAACAAAACGAAAGCAAACAAAATAATCGAATGCACGTCGTGCCGACTTTAGCTCGATGCAAAATTTGTGGGACAAAGGTCCCTTAACATTTTTTGTATATGTGAATTAATTCTTAAATTCTTAATCTTCGTCTTTTTTATCGTATCTACATAATGCCATTGATTTCAATGCATTTCTTAAGCCTATAGATCCACTTCTCAACACAGTCTACAAAATCTTGCTTTTTAAGCTTATCAAGTTCAGCATTAACCGCATCAATTATCTCCGCGTTACTGTTAAAGACCCTTCCCCTCAAATTTTTTAAAATTTTTGGAAATAAACAGAAATCACAAGGTGCTAGACCCGGGGAATATGGTGCTGGTCGTATTTCTTCGATGCCAGAGATCGCAATAAAGTTACTCGTTATTTTAGCAGTGTGAGTTGGCGCGTTGTCATGATGTAAAAAGTAGCGCCGCAAATCCTCTTTCTTCCGGTTTTCCAACAAATTTTTGAAAACTTTTGGTAAGCAGTCTTCGGTCTACCATTTTGCAGTTACCGCCTGATTCTTTTCCAGGGGAATAGCAGCTACAATTTTTGATGGGGTGAAGTAAACTGGCATCATTACTTTTACTGCTGATTTTTGTTGCTTAGCTTTTACGGGTGGGTTTGCTCCTGTTGAGCTCTATACCATAGACTGCTGTTTGGTTTCCGGATCATACTTATAGAACCAAGATTCGTCACCACGTCACCAGTAACGACTTTACTAAAGTTGCTAGACTGCCCACTTTCGAATTTTGTTTAAGAAAAATTTAGCAAAATGCACTCAAGCCTCTTTTTGAACCTCATTTAAAATTCGTGGAACCCATCGAGCAGATTTCCTCGTGTATCCCAGATGATTACTTAATATTAGCGATACAGCCATGGCATTCAATGCCAATTCATTAGCAATAATTTATTGTGTCAGTCGTGGATCTTTGTCAACTTTGGACTTCACCAGAGCCACAGTGGCATCATCAGTGGAAAATTTTGGTCGACCTTCTCGGGGCTCGTCCTCTACAGAAAAATGTCCCGTCTGGAATCTTCGGAACCACTAGGAAATAGTCTCTAGAGACGGTGCAATCGTTCCATATGCAATTTGGCATTCATTGAATATTTGTAGTGGCTTTAGTTTACGCCGAAAACCGAAGAGGATCACATAGCGAATTTCTGTTTGCGTTGGTGGTGGAATTTCGTCTGATCTATCCCCAGCTATTTTGCGTTTTCTCGTCTCCATTTTAACCGATCGTTATGAAATTTTGGAAGAAGTCTCATAAAACAATTGCAAAGGATTTAGTATTTTTGGTTTTTTAAAAAAAGACTTAAGAGTCACCAACTAAGCGAACTTTTGTTAGTCCCCTCGTAAAGCATGGTTTGCAAGATGGCGAGGCGAAAAAACTGATCAAACTAAAAAGAGAAAGGAATAAAAAAAACATAAGAGTGAGTGAAACAGCAACAAGTCGTTACTCCGAATTTTTATTTATTTATTTTTGACGTTTCGAGATTTCATAACCTATAACTTTGTATTTTTATTGTTTTTAAAATTAAATTTTGTTAAAAATGGTTTTGGTCAAAATGCTGTTTTAGGAACTAATGGCTATGCCGCTATGTTTTCAAGTAGCATTAAGAGTGATTGTGGCGATGAAAAATGTGTTCCCCCAATTAGAAAAAAAAAAAAAATATTGGGTTCGTCCTTTCTACAAGGAGAGGGATGAAAGTGGTGCTCATAACATAATAGTTGATAGGATGAAATCTCTGAATGATGAGAAACTATTTCATAACTACATGAGAATGAGAGCCACTAAGATGGATGAGTTAATGTTGTTTGTTGGGGACGATATTCAAAAGAATACTTTCATACGAGAGCCTCTAAGTGTGAACAATCGAAGGTTTGGCTATAACAATAAGGTAAAACAGTCATATTTGTTTTGTGCTATAGTAAAGTTTTAATATGTAATTTGATATTTTATTAGCTATTTGGCTACTGACGAGTCACAACGGAGTTTGGCATTCAAGAAACCACCACTACCATAACAAAATCCTTACGAGATTTAGTGTTTCCTAAAATGACGGAAGAAAATTTTATTAATATTGAAAAAGGCTTTCACAAAAAATGGAATTTTCCTAATTCCACAGGAGCAATTGATAAGAAACATGTAATAATTGAGGTATAATGATTAGTTTTAATTAATAAATAATACAAATTTCTAGTTTTATGTCACTATTTTAGGCACTAGCTAAAGGAGTATCTGAATTCTGTAATTATAAGAAAACTCATTCGATAATTCTTATAGCTATCTCTGACCACGATTAAAATTTTATATCCCGCGACATTGGAGCAGCCGGTAAACAAAGCGATTGCGGAATTTTTCGTGCAACTAATTTTGCAAAGATTTTACGACAAATCTTTACCGTAAGGATTTTTATATATATATATATATATATATATATATATATATATATATATATATATATATATATATATACATATATATATATATATATATATATATATATATATATATATATATATATATATATATATATATATATATATATATACCATATATGTGTGTATGTATATAAAGTAGTTTTATTTATATGTTGCAGAATTCCAGAGCCATGTGATTTCGCAGGAGACTTAAACAATTGTCCATTTGTACCTGTTGCGGACGATGATTTATCGTTAACTGGAAATATGATGAAACAGTATAGCTCGAACAACTTGTCCCAAGAACAAAGAGTTTTCAATTATCGCCTAAGTCACGCTAGACGAAATATTTAAAACGTTTTTGGAATTTTAAGCACCAAGAGTGCGACCATAAAGGCAAATGCTTCCACAGTTGAATGCATAATTGAGTCATCAGTATCTGTGCATAATTGGCTTGGATTAGATATAAATTCAGGATATATTACGCCCAATTTAGTAGATAGTGATATCAATGGATGGACGGTGTCCGGTTCCTGGAGAAGAGAAGAGAGCTTGACTTCCTTAGCACGAATACAAACAAATCCATCATTTCCAGCAAAAAAAAAATAAGAGAAATATTAGCAGCACACTTCGTTGGTAGTGGCGCCGTAAAATGGCAATGGGGTAAAATTTAATAATAATTTTAATTTTGCATTTAATATCTAGAAATCCAAATTAACGGTTCTATTTTGAAATTTGTTTTATTCCGAAAATTTTCTTCAAATTGACAATATGTATTCCGAAAACGGCTAATCCGAAAAAAAGATGATCCATCTAATCTTTTTTTCAGATTAGACGTTCTATTTCGGAGTTCTGAATAAAACTATTAAAAACTGGACGTCCCAATTTTTCTATGAAAATGGTATTTTCTCTCTATATTGGTGAATTTTTGCGTTCTCTTTTAGTTTGACTAATTTTTACGCTTCTCCATCGTGGAAACCAAGCTTAAAGCCTGATTTCGATAGTGAAAATCATACTGGGTAGTGTGTTTTACTCAAAAAGTCAGAGTAGTTAAGACAATAAAAAATTCCCTTAGAATGGACAAAGGCATTTTTTTTATAGTCAAATTTTATGGTTGCACTGACATATTTTTGTTAACATAACCAATAAATTTCAAAAATTGTCGTAATTCACGAGCGTATTTTATTTCTATTGTATTACGATCAATTATTTATTTTTCTGAAAAAATTTAAAATCAAATTTGTGACATTAAAAATTATATCACTTTATACCAATAAAAAAGTCGAATGTGGTGGTTATTTTTTTTTTATATTTAGTGCTTCAGTGTGCGATAAAAATTTACAATCCTTGTAGATGTACTCAAAGTACTGAAAAAAAATATAAATCGCTTCATATTTTGTTACAGTAAATTAGGGTTGTAAACGAACACAAACACAATTTTTTTCCAGTACTGATTATTGAAAAACATTTTTTTCCTTTTGCTCTCACACTTCAAGCAAATCTCGTGGAAATCAGGCTTAAGCTTGCGTTTCCATTGGACACAGTAATGACAAGTCGCCGCAGACACGCTTCAATCTCATTAGTATTTTTCGATAGTTGATGGGTTCAACATTATTCATAGAAGTTTTTAGATGGATGGATTGGATTTTGCAACAACGTGTTTTGGTTGGCACCAAATGGACATCACAAAGAGCACGATGTTTTCTCGATATTTCTCGCTGTTTTTAAATCGTTTTCCGTTCAAAACTAATTTAAATACGATTTTTCATAAGAACAAATGTTGGCTACACCAGAGTTAGCCTGTTTAAGCCAGTATTGGTGCATGATATTGAACTAAAAATTCACTTCAACAAATAATGTTGACTGTGGATTGTAGAATCTAAGAGAATTGTCTAAAAATTTCTTAAGTTTTTGGAGATATGAATATAGCAGAATCTAAACTTCTAATTGTAAAACTATCGACATAATAATTATTAATTAAAAAGTTATTCATACTAATTTGTTCATTGTAAACTTTGTACGGAAGTTTGCAGTTAGAATAAAACACTTTCTTTACTATTTCAGCAAATTTAACAATTCCATAATTTTGGCACAATATACCAATATTCCAGTAGCCCATATGTTCCAGCAAAATATAAATTATTTATCGGAATGACTGGATGCTAGAGCCATTTTGCAAAGTTTTAGTCTTAACTGAACTTCGTGCGAAATAAATTCAGATTAATGATCAAACTGATTCCAAATGATTAAAAAATATTTTTTATACCCGATAATCGTTTAAATTTTTATGCGTTTTTGCAATCCCAATATTTTGACAGTATTCGCGATGACACGAAATTCTTCGCGAGATGGTTACCATGAATATAGTTACGATACTAGTTTGCCCTGACATTGTACTTTGACCTATGACATCCAACTTTTGATCTTTGTCCTTTGAGGTTTTGTGGAGTCATGCTCCCAACTCCCACAAAACCTACAACTTATTTCATTTACCGAACATAGAAACTGTTTCGTTATCAAATGAGTCCTAAATGAATTAATTTCCAAACATTTATTGTTGGTGGTTGACATGTACTCTTAAAAAAAGTCTGGTCTTTCGTCGAAAGATATTTTCATTAATGAAGAACGAAAGTTAGAGGTTCGAAGGCGATTAGATAACGCCATAGTTCGAACCACAAACGTTACCAGCTATCTATCTGGCTTTATGAATTTTGATTATACCTTAAGTTCCTCTTGAATGAGGCCATCGTGACTATAACTTTCTATAGGTAAATATCTCTTGGGAGATTACGTATTTTAGTAGTTATGATCAAATTAATGAGATAAATTAATTTACCATTCCAGAAGTTTTATACATTTATCATCGATAATAGTATAAAGATTGAAGTATTTCGCTTTTTTTATGGAAAAAACTTGTTTATATTTCTAAGCATAATAATTCTGAGCGTATAGATCGGTCCATGCTAGTAGTATATGAGTCATAATTTTATTTATTTATTTATTTATTTCATCAAATAAAATTTTGGTATACTCCATTTTGAGCCTCAGCTCATTCATAATATAGTGCACATTAGAAAAAAAAAACGAAAAAAGTCACAATCCAAAACAGCATTGCCTTTGAATCTTGTCCGGTATGCAATGTCTTCGGTAGGGTTTTGTAATAATTGATATCCCTCTCCCTTTAGTGATTAACATACTGCCTTCTGCTCCTCGTGCCTACGATTGTTGTATTTAGCTGCTTTGAAATTTTTTGCTGTTTTTGCTAAATAGTTTCAAGCTAAATGGATGTCAAATAAATATACAAAGCTACGATGTCAGTATGACATCGTAGCTTTGCTATTTGGTTCATGAATCAGCGGAATGTCCAAAAATGAAATTTTGTTATCTACTTCTTTTTCTAAGGTAAATTTTACTCTGTTGTTTTTCGAATTAAATTCCGTAATTATATCGCCACATATCTAAAGTAAAACACTGGTTGAAAATCTAAAGAATTTAAAACCGAATTTTCCAAATTTTCCATTAATAGATTTGCTATTATCGAACTTATTGGTGAGCCCATAGGTGAGCCAAAAATTTGTTTATAAATTTTGTTGTCAAAAGAAAATTCAGAATTGTTCAAACCGATATTACAAATGATTTAGCATTTTTCTTTATTCTGGTCAGATATCTGTCTTTCTCACTAAGTTAAATTTAGTTCAAGACATAGCCGATCGTAAGGCAATGTATTTGAGCTTCGTCTGCCAATTTTTAAAATGAAAGTTTTAGCCCTAAATTGCAATAGTTTAGTTAGCGTCACGCGTCGTCAGGAGCTGAGGTTTCTCTTAAAAAATCATAATCCCAATTTTGTTTGTCTTAACGAAACTAGACTGTCGTCCTGCCATAGTCTAAAAATAGCTAATTTTTCGGTATACAGAACTGACTCAAAGCCAAGGGGATCCGTGGGAATGGCAGTTTTGGTCCGGAAGGACATATTACATTCAAAACCTAAAGCTTTTATTAGCGAAAATTTTACTGCGACCACCGTACACATTGGGACGGGTGTAAATTCATTTCTGATGGCGGCCGTATATTTTTGAAAGATTGTATCGGCCGACATTTCTAAACTTCTCAGACTTGCAGACAAAGTGGTGCTCTGTGGGGACTTTAATGCCAGACATTCTTTTTGGGAATGTTACAGTTCAAACACAAACAGTAAGAGACTCTTTGAGTATTGTGAGGCAAACGACATCCGTATTCTTTTTCTATATAACATGGAGGTATTGCATGAATTCTGTTCAGATCATTTGCCGATTGTGTTTGATATTCCCAATAATCTAAATATTTTCCATCAATCGGATAGGATCAATGTTACAGACATAAAAAATTCGGATTGGGATGGCTTTAGGCATTTTGTGCATTACAAAATGGCTCCGTCAAACGAATCTGAGATTTTGTCAACTGAAGACATCTACCAGAGGCTGTCAAGCTTTTCTAGTATCATTACTAAAGCATTTAACAAATTCGTTCCTACTTGTGACATAAATGAATATTCTCTGCCAGACAACATTGTAAGTCTAATTAAAATAGACATAGGAAGGCACCTTTCATTTTTACCTCCACTCTGGTTAACCGTCTCACGAGGAATATTCACGATGCGATCCGGCAGTTTTGGCGGGACAATATTAACAAAAAACTATAGCCTGATAAGTCCAACTTATTCAAGAACATAAGTGGTATCTTGCCCTCAGGAAATAGAAAAATTGTACTTGAGGATCAAGATGGTCTCGTCATTGATCCTTCTGTTGTGGCGAACAAAATGACCGACTATTATGAATCAGTATTAAGTGGATCTGATCACGTTGCCAGACCTGATATGGCGGATGAGGTTGCAAATTTCGTCTCCTCATATCCAATTCCATTTAGTAAAGAAAGCCTAGTAGGAATTGAAACCAATTCCGATGAGATAGTCTGCCACGTTAGTAGGTTAAAAAACAAAAAAACACCGTGAGTAGATACTATTTCTAATCGGGCCATCAAAAATCTTTCTAAATCTGTTTTTTTTTTCAATTAGAAACTATTATTAGCGCTATGTTTAGTTTTTCATATTTCCCTGATAGTTGGAAGCTATCCAAAATAATTTTCATTCCTAAGCCCGGGAAACCTTGTAGACCAGAACACACAACGCCGATTAGTTTGCTCAGTGGACTCAGTAAAATTGCCGAGATGATCATTTACTGTAGGTTATAGGACTCTTGTCGCCACTTGATTCCTGAATTTCAGTTTCGGTTTGTTCCTCATAGATCATCCAGGGAGGCTATTATGAGATAAACAAACCAACTAAAGAAGGCTAGAAATCGTCGTAAAACATTCGCAATTGCCCTGCTGGACATTAGGAAGGCTTTTGATTCTGTGTGGCACATTGGTTTGTTAGCTAAATTAATTCGAGGAGGAGTTTGTTCAGTATTGGTCGCTCTGATTAGAGCTTATTTACAAAACCGTCAGTATTAACAACAGTTTTATCTCTGAGCGACATTCCAACTCCCACTTCTAAAGACACATGGGTCCAGGTGTATGCCGACAACACCACTGTTTCCTGTTCAAATTACAGTGCTTACCAATGTACGTTCAGAATACAAAAGTATCTCTACTCACTGACGGAGTATTTTCGTGATTGGAACATTACCATAAATGCTGCGAAAACTCAGCTAATATTTGTTAGACCCACTCACATGCATCGTAACAAGTTTAAGGATGCAATTCCGATAACGAATTAAATTGTGGACAAGGCGAGAGACCTTGGTGTCACTTTAGATAAAAACTTGAGTTTCAGTTCCCACATAAACGAAATACGCAGACGGTCTGCGATGGCCTTTCATAAGCTACATCCGCTTCTCTGCAGCTTTGACTATTCCAATAAGTTATTAATTTACAAATTGTTTATAAGACCCATCGTTATGTACGCTGCACCGGCATGGTATGACTTGACCAACAAAGGCCAAAAATTGGCTATTCAAAGAATCCAAAATAAGGCACTCAGATTCGCATTTGATTCTTGGCCCCGTTCACTTGATTTCAGGCATGAGCGCTGCTCTGCTCTACATAAACAGGCTGATATTCTGACACTTGGTGAGTTTAATGAAAAGCTGCTGTCTAACGTACTTAATAAAGTACTGACCTCAACAAACGAGTTTTTGCTTAGTATTGCCCACGGGTATTGACTACCTGGGATCGTTTACCTGTTTGTCTGTTTTGAGTTTTTGGGCTCAGGTTTAGCTTAAGCTTGCTCGGAATTAATCCATGCATTGTTTGTTTTGTATATAGTTAGGTTTAAGTTTTTATTTCTCTAGTTTTAAGTTGTAAACTAATGTGTTTATAATTTTAATTAACAAAGTATTAGTAATTAATTTAAATTAAAACTAGAATGACAAAAAAATCAATAGTGCACATTCTTCCAATTTTGCACGGATCCATTTTGCGGTATAATACAACAGTTAATTAGTATTTTTTCCATAATCCTTTATTCGCAATTACGCTTTTTACTCTTCTTGAGACACTTTCTACCAAATACTCAAATATAGAGGATGGCATTTTTAACCTTCAGCGCTTACTCGGTTCGATAGCTCATTGATGGATTTTGTGGGCTATTCTTAATTTCACAAGTGTCTTTTAAGAGTTGCCCTCAATTTATCTATCGGATATAAATCCGGGCTTTGTGATGGCGATTTTAACATTGTAAATTTTTGTTCATTCAACCATTATTGCACGATTTTGGCAGTAAGTTTGGGATCACCGTCTTGTCTCAAATATGGAAATTGTTTTTTTAATGGCTAAATACATTTCCTTGCTTATTATTACAGATATTTTTACTAAAGGACCAAAGTTCCACCAAGTAAAACAGCTCCAAACCATCAAACTTCATTCACCATGTTTTACAGTTTCTTTGGCTTTGGTGCTTCTGTGATTTATTGCCAGGTCTGTGCCAATAGTATTTTTTCCATCTAATTGGAAACGGTTTGTTTTGGTTTCACCTGAGTCATTAATTCGTTTCCAATCTCCGTATTACAAGTTTTATGCTCTTTTGCAAAATTTTAACGCGCTTTTACATTTTTATCAGATAAGGCCGATTTTTTCTGTTTGACCCTGCTGACAAATCCAATTCTTTTAAGTAGCCCCGTCAGGCTGTCTATTCGTTTACAGTTTTGTTTATGGTTTTAGTTGCCTCTAACGATGTTTTAATTCTTCTGGTAGTGTTTTTCTCTAGCAAAATAATAATACATAACTGTAAATTTGCATTTAAAATAAAAAGCGGTAATTTAAAATTTTGAAAACGTGCAAAATTGGAAGAATGTGCAAAGTTTCATATTTTGAACTATGGAAAGATAAGTTAAATAAATAACGGTTAATTTTGTAATTCGACGCTTTTCTAGTGAAATATAAATTAAAACGCATAAAGTAGTTCTTCTCTATATGCCTTTAAAAACCGTAGTTCTACGATATGGTTTTGCCATTTTTCGGGAAGTTTCATAATTCCATCGGTGTAGAACTACCGTGGTTTATCGGCGAAAAACTTGGCCTAGTGATTTTCACGGTTCTTTTTTGAATCCAATTTTAGACCATCAAGGAGTGTTGCAGAGGTCGACAGATTCAAAATAGTATCGGAAGCTCAATAGTTTGGTAACTAACTGTTATTGTAGATATTTTTAAACAATTATAATATTGTAAGCTCTTAACTATAAATAAAATACAAAAAAATATGTGAAACCTTTTGAAAGGATAAAATGGGTTCAAATATATTAAAATACCTACATTTTTCGAGCTTTAAAGTATTATTTTGTTTTATGGCTGCAATAAAATGTTTACAGGTTGTGAAGAGATTGTTATCATTTCAAAAAGTATTAAATTAATTTTTTTTTCATTTTACAGTTCATAAAATACTTTATCTCCAAATGGGAAGTGGTAAAAAATAATGGCGGTGTAGATATCGTGGTTTTAACTGAATAACAGGATGGCCTGAAGTTCAATCCGCATAAAATGTTCTCCAGCAAACAAAAATTATAAAAATCCTGTCAAATGTAGATGGATGCAAACAGAATCCGAGCATTGTATATTCAGTTTCTTGAAACGAAAGCGTAAGGTTTAAATTATATCATTAAAAGTTTTGAGATAATAAAAATTCCAAAGATATATAATATAATGACAGCTGTAAAACTGTGTAACAGATGTAAGTAACTCAAACTTATTGTGAAAAACATATTCAGAAAAGTTTAAAAAATTTTATAGAATTTAATCAACAAATTCGAAGAAAAAATTTCACTGCGACGTAAATCCACCTGTGCATACGAAAAAAACTTTTTATTACAAATTTTCTAAATACGGATTCTTGATCGAAATCAGCTGCGAGAATTCTGATTGCTTCAGTCACGTTTTAAAAATTAACCGATCCATTCCTAACAAATAAAAATGTTAATTTGTTTGTACAAATCAACAAGTTATTTAGCTAAAATATTCATGTCTCTAAATTTTCCACCTGTTTTCCATGGATATACGAATAAATATAAGTACATACGTTGTAAAATTGTACAAATTTAATTTTCATTTTCAAGTTTTTAATCATAATTTCCTACATCTGTGGGAAGCGTACATTAGTATACCGTAGTAACAACATAATTTTCATTACAAGGTATACAAAAAATTTATGAATATAAATTTTCATGATTAAAAGTTTGTTTATTTCCCGGTTAAGTATGATTTTTTTCGTCTCTCATTATCCGTAGATTAATTAAGCGCAAACAACGAAAAAAAAACTGTGTACATACATTTGCATAATTAAGATTTTGCTGCAACAGGTTAGAGATATGTATGTATAAATAGTACCTACATAAAACAAATATGTTAAAGGCGCATTTACCTAATTTCAAAATGTTATAATTAACTAAATGTGTGCACAATAAAACTTTATAGCCACCAGTAGGTTAATAAATAATTTGATATTTTCTAATATAAATAATAAAATCTAATCTAAACTACCTGCTTGTATGCTGTGCGATGAGAAGAATGGGAGGATTTTTTTTTTGTGTTTTTCTGTTGACATTGCAAATTAAGTAATCCAATTTATTAAACCATAGAGAGAAATTTTCTTAATACAAAATGAAATTATCGTTTTTCCTCTGTTCGTTTGTTTCGGTATTTTTTTTTATTTCAATTTGTCTTAACAAAAAAAAAACATCATAAAAATAGCATAATCTTTTCCTATAAACATAAATTCGACTTTATGTTGTACGATGTTGTTGTTTATTATTTATAATAAAAGAAAAAAAGACTTTTTAGATTTAATCAATAACTCAATTTAATGTTTATCGAAAAGCTATATCTGTGTGCTTTAGCAAGAGCTGGTAGAATATCTGCAGATAGATGATGATGAAGAAATGAAAACAAATCCATAATAAATCCAATATTACCGATAATACCAAAACAGTACTATGAGCAAGAACACATATTGAACAGTGGAATGAGGTTTGTATCAATTTCATTTGGATATTGCTAGATGTAGTTCTAAATATTAAGAGTATAGAACCGAAAAATTAGTAGTAAACTACAGTTTCTAATATTATTTGACAGACAAACTTGTTACAAAGTTAATTATTCAAACCGGATTTTGCGGATTTATTTTGTTGGAAAATGGCTTTTATTATCGTGCTTGTTATATTATTACATGATCCATAACTTTAGTTGAAGATGCAAAAGTATCAAATTAGGCTGTTCGCCAAAAAAAAAGAAGTAAAAAGTCGATAATGCAGTCTATATAAGAAGCATGTTCAGACGAAAGTTATTGGGATGTATGTTTTGAATTAAAGACTTTTGTCAATTATGGTCTTCTGCCCAAAAAACTTTGTTCCACATGCCAAAATCTCTCTAAATTGCTGGGCTGGGTTAAGGTGTTAATCGTACCGTGCCGTAATCGACCAGACTGGAAGGCCAGCTTTAAAACTAGCTCAGTCGCTAACGGTGGATCCGGATACTTGGCGCCCTCCGGATTAAGTAGCCTTATCTGTATACTGCGGATCTCTGCACAGATGGACATTTCTTTCTCCGCTACTCGTGGGACCAATCATGGATCCAAACAAAAACACACAACAACAAAAAGAGTCCGGCTCTCCAAAATATCCGGAAAATGTGGACAACGAGACTCGGGTCTTTAGGCCTGTCTCTAAGTCTACAAATGGTCGATGGGACATAAGCTCAAGGGAGGCTGGTCCCTCCACTCGGGTCACCAAATCTGAGTATAGAAATACAAAGCGAAACCAAAGCACGCATAAAGCTAGTTCCTCAAAACCAACCTATAATACTAGGAGTAAGGCCTGGAGGGCCCTTGTTAAGATCAATAACATCTCGCCAGAAAACAGAACGGATAAAGACAAAGCCACACTTGCGTGGGCAAAAAAAGTCACCGAGAAACAGTCGAAAGGCCCTTCAGCTGGCTCACAGCTTAAAAGAAACAGATCTCTGAAGAAAATTCCTAAGATCGCAAAGCGAACAAAACTCCAGGCCATCGCTATGAAGCCTTTTAACGAGGTCCCCTAAGATCAGCTGGTTGTGGCAGTTATTGACAAATCCCAAGAGGATGGCAGTATCACGCCCGCCAATTGGAGGAAGGTCCTGTCGCAAAATCCAGGAACTGCTTCGACTTGTCGGGATGCGGGCTGGCACAGGAATCAGGTGAAACTGACTGCCTGTGCAGATCAAAGGTCCCTGCTGCTTTATAAGAAGAAAGTGGGGGGACTTGGCGAGGTATGGCCCGGAGCCAGCCTTGCTGTGATTGATAGGGAGGAAATCCTCTGCAGACCAAGAGCTAGGGTGTACATCCCTTCGAAGCCTAGTGATCCGAAGGTTATACTCCAGTTGTTGCAAGTTGGCAACCAAGATTTTCCAACGCACAATTGGAAAGTTGCCAAGCTCGAGGAGACAAAGGCTGGCTATAGGTTAGCTGTTATCATCTTAAACAGGGAGTCACTGACTGCACTGAAAAAAACCATCGGTTTAATCAACCGTGCAGTCACACTCAAGGTGTACAAAAAGGACGCGGACAAGCCGGAGGCTCCAAAGTCATCTTCAGAAAATACCGCGGTGCTTGATAGCTCATCTGCGTACGCGCAGGTAGCCAGCCAAGCAGAAACTCTCAGAGGACTTCTCATCAGGGGATGACTCTGATGTTATTGTGGTGGAGAAGAGGCTGCAGAGATGACACTGACATTTCTGCAAGTTAACCTCCACCACTCTAAGGCAGCATCAGCGACAGATGTCGTCATGATCCAGGAACCTTGGGTCACTGAAGACCGGGTACTTGGGCTCAAGACTCCCTATTATAAATTAATGCGCGCGAAAAAAGAAGATAAGGTTCGGTCGTGCATTCTCATTAAAAATAACATAAGTTGTTTTCTGCTTTCAAATTTCAGTAATGGAGATGTAGCTGCGGTCAGCATTGAGGTCGATAAACGCAACCTCTTGCTAGTATCAGCTTACCTAGCTTATGATGAAGTGGATACTCCACCAATCATTCTAGTTGAGCTAATCTTGGAGGCTCAGAAGCGCAAGGTTGGAATCATCCTTGGGAGTGATGCAAATGCTCATCACACGATCTGGGGAAGAACGGACACAAATGAACGGGGTGAGGTACTCCTTGATGACATTTTACGTACTAACTTCATACATGTAATATAGGCAATAAGTCGATCATTACTCTTGTCTCAAGCTTTTTGACGATTAGTCTATTAAACTGGAGACTGTCGGAGGACCACTCCTTTTCTGATCATTGTTATCTTCAATTTGAAATGGACTTGACTTCTCCAAAAAGTCCAATCTACAGAAACAAGAGAAAAACCAACTGGGATACCCTTAGAACTATTCTGGGTAATTCACTACCAGTTCCAGTGCCAAAACCTCCAAAAACTGAGCAAGAGCTCGATGGCTTGGTGGACGAGTTGTCCAGCGCTTTTAATGAAGCGATACTGGGCTTTAGTCCCCTTAGCAAGCATAGGTGTAAATCTCGGCCACCCTGGTGGTTCAAGGAGATTCAACAAACACGTCGAAAATGCAAGACTCTTTAAAACAGCACGGAATTCAAAATCTGCTGTAGACTGGGACTTCTGTAAGGAAGTCCTCAAAATTTACAAATATCAATTGATAAGTGCCAAAAACAGCTCTTGGAGACTATACTGTGGCAAAATTCAGGAGTCTTCGGAGATCTCTAGACTACGCAAAGTACTAGCAACTGGTCCTTCCATCCCAAGTTATCTTCAAGGGCCGGATGGGATATGGACCACTAATAGTGCGGAATCGTTGGGACTTCTTATGGAAACTAATTTTCCTGGTTATCTGTACCTAGCACATCAACAGGTAAAAGGGCTAGTAGCCTCATAGGCCAAATTATTAGCAGAAAAAAGATCCTGTGGGCGATAAACAGTTTTAAACCATATAAGTCGCCTGGACTCGATGGTATTATCCCTGCGGATATTCAACAAACTACTGATCTAACAAATTCCTGATTAGAGATAATTTTCAAAGGCAGCCTAGAACTATGTCACATTCCTAGTAAATGGACAGAAGTGAAGGTTGTTTTCATACCTAAGGCGGGAAAACGCTCACATTGCAATCCCAAAGACCTTAGACCGATTAGCTTGTCTTCCTTCCTTTTTAAAACACTGGAAAGACAAATAGAAGCTCATATTAGAGGCACGATTATGTCGGAAAAGCCGTCTAAATCTCAACATGCCTATTGCAAGGGGAGATCTTCTTGGATATTGAGGGGGCCTTTAACAATGTGCTTCCAGGGGCTATAATAAGGGCACTTTCAGATCTGGCAGTGGATGAATCACTCAAGGACTGGATAGATCAGATGCTAAGAGGCAGGATCATAAATGCCAGTTTTGGGGAATCCTCCGTTAGAAGATTTACAAGCAGAGGTAAGCCACAGGGTGGCGTACTGTCGCCCCTACTTTGGAACTTGGTCATAAATGACCTGTTGCTGAGACTGGAGGACGGTGGCTTCAAGGTGGTTGCCTATGCCGATGATGTTGCTATTGGTCTCCGTGGTAAATATCCTGGCACCCTTAGTGATCTTATGCAAAATGCCCTGGGCACTCTTTCATTATGGGCCAATGGCTGTGGGTTGAATGTGAACCCACACAAAACCGAATTGGTTCTCTTCTCTAGGAAATATAAACTTCCTCACATCGATCCTCCCACTTTAAAAGGGTTCAGTTGCCTTTTACAGTTGAAGCGAAGTTTCTGGATCTCGTTTTGGATAGCAAATTGTATTGGAAACCTAATATTCTGGAAAGGGTAAAGAAAGCTACGGCAGCGCTATACTCTTGCAAAAATGCCATTGAGCCCCGCATCGTACATTGGCTTTCCACCGCAGTAGTCAGGCCCATACTCTCGTATGGGGTAATAGTCTGGTGGCCTGCTCTGGACAAAACTGTCAACCAAAAGCTATTGAGAAAAGTTCAGAGAACAATCTCTCTGTGGATCAGTGATGCACTGAGGAGCACATCCACTCGGGCATTAGAGACTCTGCTATTTTTGACTCCTCTAGATATCTTGGGGAAAAAGTTGGCAGCTTGTACTGCCATACGGCTGAAATCCATCTTAATGTGGACCTGAAACAATACAGGGTACTCATCTATTTTGTGCAACAAACAAATTCCCAAGACCACCGACTATATTGTCCCGTTACTATCTTTTTGAATTGAGAGTTGGCAGAAACAATTATTCGTGGTATGGCTACGGACCATTTTTGTGTCTATGCCTCTAGGGCCTAGTGGACCGCCACCCAAACCTAACCTAACCTACCTATCCATGTGTGTGCGTAATGATAATTTACATTACTTGATCAAAATGCAACTCTACTTAAAGTAGTAACCCAACACTATAAAAAACTAAGCGCAAATTCTTCAATAATACTGAAAAATCAAAAAATCACTAGGAATTTCCAACAACTTCAATGGCGATGTCAAATAAGTTCTACATCATGCAACTCCATTATCTTGGAAATGTTGAGTTTAAGCGAAAAACTTGAATAGACTTGATTAATATTGAAAAGCTCGAATAATCTTAGAATTTTAAAATTGGGAATATTTCCTCTAATAAACTTCGATTCCTGAAAAAATTTTGGAATATTTTGAATAAACCTAGATTTATAGAATAATCTTGGAAAATCTTTCTCGGAAAAATAACAAAAGCTTGAATTTGAATAATGTTGATAATTTCGAATAAATTAGACGCCAAGCAAATCCGGAACTCGAGGCGCTTGTGATCGATTATGTAAGCATTATACCAGTTTTGAGATTTTTTCGAAATTGCGACAAATGTGATTGAAAGTTTCCATTTTTGGCATTTTATTCAATTTAGAACAAGTACTAAAAAAAAATTATCTCACCAAAAGGAAGATAGTAAAAATGTGTGGAATAATGAGATTTCAAAAATTTCATTCTATTTTATTCCATCTCACTGAACTGGAAACTGCAGAAATCTGTTCACAATCTGTATCCGATTTTGTATTAGACGGTTCCAAAGTACCCAAATCAATGTATCAATCAAGAAGATAGTGATACTTATTTCAGAAGGCGCCACTGCCTTTATGGTGTTCGCGCCGTATTTAGTATTTTGCGGCGAGGCAGAAATATTTCATAACTAAGCATTTAGGTCAGGACCATCAAAAATCTAATAACCACTTTTTCAGTAATTGAGCTATGCACCTTCTACAGCATACCCCTAACATAATACAAAAATAACAAACTTTAAACTAAAGGATCCGAATCCAAAAATTGGCTTAAAAATTTGATTAAATCTACTGGACAACCGAATGTGAAGCACTGTATGCGATACCTAATTTAGGGATAAAGGATATATTTTCCTTCAAGGAATAATCCACAAGATGACTCCGAATTTCTTATAAAGGCGTCATCTATCACATTGCTAGCTATCATCTATGATTACAGACAAGCAAAGAGAACTAGTAAAAGACCACCAGTCACTGCTAAGATATCACAGAAAGAGTACTAAGTCCACGAAATAAGTGGTTCGACGACAAGTATCGCTAAACCGCCAAAAACCATCTTACGCATTATTTATTAGCTAAAGAGAACTCGAGGATTATTTATTACCAACCAATATCTACAACTCTAAGGTGAGAATGGAGAATTGAGAACAAAATAGGCAGACGCCCTCTTAGTATGTCAGCCAAGACATGTAGCTGCACTACCGCAAGAACCCTCTGCCCCTTATTACAAGTTAGGGGATGCTATGAGAAAATTCAGACAGGAATGTTGCGGAAAGTCTTCAAAATACCGAATCTATCTACCAAAAAATCGTTTCAGTCGAATGTTTGTAAACTCGCAGTTCCCAAAGCACTAGGAAGAATAAATTGAACTATAATCATCGTCCTCACTACATTGGAATGAAATATACGTAGTATTTAATGTATAAGCCTTTAATAACATTGCCGGGCCATACAGAGAACTCCTTCGGATCATAAAACTCACAACGGATCATAACAAAAAATCGTTCGGTCACATATCTAGATATGGGTTGCAAATCTGGGAAAATTCGGTTTTCCCCAGTTCATTAGAAAATTTATAAAATCAGCATCTACAGCATTATGCCTATAGAGATGGAATCCATTAACTGGTGTGAAGTTTATGACAAAAACTATTGACAAAATATATAAAATGTCTAAGTGTTAGTAAATATAAAACCTAACAACAGCAAATCAATTAATATTGGAGATACAAAAATTAATAAAACACCGCAATTTTCAGAAAATTCCGCTGTTATGTATCGATGGTAGTATGGTTCAGCACCCTATAGCCGCCAGCCAATAACTCTTGGTTTAAGGAATGGTTTTATAATAGCGATGACTGAAGAATCACCGGAGTTGTTTATCGGGTTTTGTTTTGTTAATTAATTTTATGTTTAAATTCAGAATTGGATATTTTAATTAAAATTCGAAATTTTTTTAAATTTTAATCTCCAAATTTTAAGATGAATGCTAACAACTACTTGGATTAAAATTAGATCCAAAAACAAAAACTAATTCACACTTTTGATATAACGATCCGCCTCCAAATTGAAAACGACGTTAAATCACGGATTTGAATACTAAACAAGTATTGTGACTCAAACGCTTTTCTTGCGAAGTGGCTTAAGCGTACTTATTAAATATTTGGAAAAGAGTGAAAACTTTTCGGGTATGACAAGACAAATTTAGATTTAAGGTTCTGCACTTTAATGGCGGAAATTTTCATAAATTTTGTAGTTTTCGAGATGTTGGTGGAAAACGCCATTTTTGCACTTTCGCCTCCCGGGAGAGTAGTAAAATATTTTTTTTTAATTCTATGACCAAACATTCAGGTAAATCAAGAATTCCAGCCTAAGGTGAATTTTTCTTGAGTTAAACGACCATGGACCATTAATTTAATGTGATATTAAGGAAAACAGTAAATATGCATTAAAAACATTCTAGTGCAATTCTGTATTGTTGGCGGGTAAAATTTTTGCAAATACTTACATAAATCATAAACCCTGTCTCGTGGGTACGTTCCCGTTTTGATTAATTACAAAAATTCTAATGAATTAAATATGATTTTTTGTTCCATCATGGATCGATATTTTCCACCAACATAAACAAGTGAAAAATATTATTTCGCGTGTCTCCTTCATTTATTATAAACCAACACTGATTTAGATATGCCACGGGACATGGCCTCAAAACAATATTTTTCGTTATTTTATTTATAACAAATAAATAAAATGATTTTATAAATATTTTGCTCGTGTTGCCTCAGTTTCATTTTTTTTTTTTTTTTTTTGTGTGGGTAAACAATGGTGAATATCAAATTAAAAGGAGTTTTCCAAGGAATCGTTATTATTTTCAATTTTTTCTTTTCTTGTTACTCTTGACAATATTTTCAAAGTTTGTTTTTATTTTTTTGTTGGTATACTTAAGAATGTATTTCAATAAAATTGTAATAAAAAATTTAGAAATGGATTAGAAGGAGAATAAAAAATAACGACAAGAAAAATGTAAATACTTTTTGTATTTCTTGGAAAAACTTTATATTTATTATGGATTTGCTTGAATTTTTTTCATTTGCCGAAAATATTTGTGTACATATTTATATACGCGAGAGATGAAATCTAGTTCATGTACTTACTTGTTGTAGTGTATCGCTACCCGAAAATTTTGGAAATTTTAAATTAATATTTGATGAATTTTCACCTTTTATAAAACAATTTTCCTTCGTTTTTATTAATGTTGTGTGTGTTTTAGATTTGATTGTCATTCTAGCAGGGGAATCAGACACTTTTTATGAACATTTTGTATGACATACTTATGTAATATGTATTTATGTACGTTGCTACAAACACATACGTTTTATCGTACATAATATATGGGAATTGAAATGAAAACAAAACACACAACGGGGAAAATTGTATTTTAATGAAATGAGGAGCGAAAAGAGATAATCTAGGGTCAGCACAAAAAGGGAGCTTTTGAACAAAATGATTTTTTTTTATTTTATTTGTAGCAGAATGAAAATAAAATTTTATGGTTGTCATTAAAAAATAACCGTAGGTTTTCTCCTATATACATATGTATTGTAATAAAAAAATACGACCGATATTTTTATTGTTATATACATTCCTAGTGGAATGGCCGAGATAATTTTGGTTCTATTCGGTTTAAAACTATATATTGTATTATACATACATATAAGTATATGTGTATAAAAATAAAAATAAAATTGGTTACAAATGGTTTCAAATACATCATAAATGTTTATGTAAATTATCATAATTCTCGTCACGGTAGCGCCAGATTTGAGTGTAGTACACTCAGTCAATTTTGCCGGTGTATTCTTAGTACTACCGGTTTGACCAATGTAAACACAACAACTTTGAAATTCTTAGTGGTGTTGTTCTCGTCTCACAAAATTTCACCTTTGATAATTGATTTAGGTAGAGGCGTTATAATTGTATGAAACCAAATTTACTGAGAATATTATTTTACGTGATGTAGGAAGCATCAAATATCTAGAAAAATATATCCAAGAAATGAAATTCATTAAATTAAACTCTATCCTTCAATTTGTTTTTCGCTGAAATGAGGCAATACCAGGAATTACAATTTTTCATAATGTGTTCCATTAGATTATTTCCATGAGGGAAGTACAGAAGCTAATTTTGGGAAAATCTTAAAAGGAATTTGGCTAGTTTAATCTTTGAGTATAATTTATTTTTTTTTTTTTTTAAACAATAGAAATTTATTAATAAAACAATTTTTATTGGTTTAGGGCTCTTTAATATTTTTTTTTATCTAATTAGATTGCGCTTTTGAAATGAACCCGAATAAGGGTTTGAAAGCTAAATATTTAATTAGTTAAATAATAATATTGAAGAGTCCTAACCTAATAAAAATAGTTTATTAATTAATTTTTGAGGTTTCATTTTTTTTTCGAGCCAATTCCAAACATAACAAAATCTGATGGGAGGCAGGGACAAGATACAGTCCAATATGATTTAAGCGATTCAATCAAGGAAATTAATTGCTACTTGTTTAGATATATTGAAATGAAAAAAAAAACCTTTTTAAAAATTGTCTTCTCTGAAATTTTCGTAGAAATCATAAAATCAAAAAATCGGCATTTCGAAGGTGGGCAGATGAAGTGAATACTAAAGCGTAACATATCAACCTACTTAGAGGCCCTAGGACCGTTTCTTATCTAATAGACAAAAGACACTTGCTTGTCGTAGAAAGAAAGTCCCAGTTCTGAACGGTTCAGCCCTTTTCAATGCATCACGCGTCTCTAAACTAAATAAAGCGTTCTGCGTTAAATCGCTTCAGAAGAGTGTTAGCTCGTCTGATGCAGTTTCACAAACATATCGTCAAAAGTCTCGGCTTGAGGGATAAAGCTAAAATTAATACAAATTAGAAGAAGGTTATGGTCCCTAACTACCTAGAGATTCACTAAGTTCGAGACGGAGATTTCAACATATAATTGCTAGGGTTCCGGAGGAAGCATGGTCATGATGTTACCGTTAAGAAAATGAATAGGAAACAGCAGATAGGACAAGGATATCAAGTCTACATATCACATAATTAGTCAAAAAGACCTGTGATTCATACATGAAGCATTTTCGATTTTCTGCTCTTTCTCTCTCTTCTTCTCTCCACTTTTCGTCAACGCCTTCTTTCTCGAATTTTTCTGTATGTCCAATTTAATGCCTTTTATATGTATTCCTTCCGTCATTTCGACTTCGCTTGCTATTATGTTCGAACCTGGAAACCTGGGGGCTATTATGAAATTTTCGACGCGCGCTTTTTTTCGACAACATCGAAAATTAGCTATTATGAAATTAATCAACGTGCTTTTTTTGCGATAATATCGAAAATTTTCCTATTATGAAACTTTGTTTTCGATAAAGTCGAACAATATGCGACTGCTCTTGAGGTAACGAATGAATACTCGTGTTCAATAATAAATCGTGAGATAAAAAAATTTCAGTTATTCAGTTCGTAACGTATATTTTAATTTTTATTTTCCGCCTAATTAATAAATTAATATTAATTAATTTTTTTTAAATTTTTTTTCGATATTGTCGAATAATTCATAATAGCTATTTACGACCTTGTCGAGTTGGTCGACAACGTCGAAAATTTTCGATGTCGAAAATTTCATAATATACCCCCTATTTAGTTGGTCGGTAGGGTACTAATTGGTAGCTCATCATCAGACAAATTTAAATCCTACCAACAATGCTATGGTATACAACTAAAATCTCCGTTGAAACAGCTTCCAACCAATTTGTTGATGAGAAATGCAATATAGGTAGGCCAAGCAATAAAAAAAATGGAGGTGTGGCTAACACACGACTTTCTTTTACGAACAGAGAATTTTGAAATTTTTTTTTTTTTATAACTTTTTTTTTAAAATTTTTTTTTTTTAATTTTTTATTTTTTATTTTTATTTGTTTTTAATTTTTGGAAACATTTTGAATAAATTAGTATTTTGTAAACTTTATACTTTTTAAGATATTTGCAAAACAAATTTTCTGGACCAAGGGAGTGGCCACTTCCGGCTAGCCGATTTGGAGTAAAATTCAATGGGACCTCCCAATTTATAAAAAAGCTTAAATTGGAAGTTTCAGTTCGATTAATTAAACCATATGGGCTGTAGAGAGGACACAGACAGACTGACAGATTAACAGACTGACAGACTAACAGACTGACAGACTGATAGACTGACAGACTGACAGACTGACAGACTGACAGACTAACAGACTGACAGACTGACAGACTGACAGACTGACAGACTGACAGACTGACAGACTGACAGACTGACAGACTGACAGACTGACAGACTGACAGACTGACAGACTGCCAGACTGACAGACTGACAGACTGACAGACTGACAGACTGACAGACTGACAGACTGACAGACTGACAGACTGACAGACAGGCACCATTCCGAAATCCACTTTTTCGGACTCAGGGGACCTCAAAACAAATAAATTTCTAGAAATCTCAAGGTCCAAAATTTTCAGGATTAATATACTTTATTTTCCGAAAGTAAAAGAAAATAAAAAACCCTAATCCATACGAATCGTTCGTGTAGTAAAAGTTCTGCAAAATTATTTTTTGGAAATCGCACAAAAATCCCAAGGGCCAATATCGGCCATTGCCAACAATGATGACAAAGGTTTCGCTAGCACATGGAATAGGTCCCTTAATTACCTAGTTAGAAAACCCTAATCCATACGGATCGTTCGTTTAGTAAAAGTTCTACGAAATTATTTTTTGGAAATCGCACGCAACCCCCAAAATTATTTTTTGGAAATCGCACTCGACTCCTAAGGGCTAATATCGGCCATTGCCAAAAATGATGACAAAGGTTTGGCTAGTACATAGAATAGGTCCCTCAAATACCTAGTTAAAAAACCCTAATTCATACGGATCGTTGGTTTAGTAAAGTTCTGCAAAATTATTTTTTGGAAATCGCACTCAACTCCCAAGGGCCAATATCGGCCATTGCCAAAAATGATGACAAAGGTTTGGCTAGTACATAGAATAGGTCCCTCAAATACCTATTTAAAAACCCCTAATCCATACGGATCGTTCGTTTAGTAAAAGTTCTGCAAAATTATTTTTTGGAAATCGCACTCAACGCCCAATGGAAATTATCGGCCATTGCTACAAATGATGACAAATGTTTCGCTAACACACAGAATAGGTCCCTCAAATACCTGGTTAGAAAACCCTAATCCATACGAATCGTTCGTTTAATAAAAGTTCTACGAAGTTATTTTTTGGAAATCGCACTCAACAATGATGATAAAGATTTCGCTAGCACATGGAATAGGTCCCTTAATTACCTAGTTAAAAAACCCTAATCCATACGAATCGTTCGTTTAGTAAAAGTTCTGCAAAATTATTTTTTGGAAATCGCACTCAACACCCAAGGGCCAATATCGGCCATTGTCAACAATGATGATAAAGGTTTTGCTAGCACATGGAATAGGTCCCTTAATTACCTAGTTGGAAAACCTTAATCCATACGGATCGTTCGTTTAATAAAAGTTCTACGAAATTATTTTTTTGGAAATCGCACTCAACAATGATGATAAAGATATTGCTAGCACATGGAATAGGTCCCTTAATTAACTAAGTTAAAATTGAGGTGTGGCCAACACACGACTTTCTTTTACGAACAGAGAATTTTGAGAAATTTTATTTTTTTCTTAATTTTTTTTTAATTTTTAAATTTTTAAATTTTTGTTTTTTAATTTTTTATTTTTTATTTTTATTTGTTTTTAATTTTTGGAAACATTGTGTATTCAGTTGTTTTTGGTAAACCTTATACTTTTTAAGATATTTGCAAAACAAATTTTCTGGACCAAGGGTGTGGCCACTTCCGGTTAGCCGATTTGGAGTAAAATTCACTGGGACCTCCCAATTTATCAAAAAAGCTTAAATCTGAAGTTTCAGTTCGATTGATTAAACCATATGGGCTGTAGAGAGGACACAGACAGACTGACAGACTGACAGACAGACAGACAGACACCATTTCGAAACCCACTTTTTCGGACTCAGGGGACCTCAAAACAAATAAATCTCTAAAAATCTCAAGGTCCAAAATTTTCATGAATACTATACTTTATTTTACTAGAGTAAAAGAAAGTAATTAACCAAAAAATTATGTTCGGAAAAGATTATCAATTTTTAAAATTTTTGGCTTTCTCGGTATTGCTAATATTAATCGAAGAGCTAAAACTTAATTAATAATTTAAGTGAGTACTTAATGGAATTTTTTTGTAAAACAAAAAAAGCTCTGAAATTGTTTATTTACATATACATATTTGATGTACATAACATTTTCAATTTGAAAGCGATTTTAGGACCATACTTTATTAAATTTTGAAATAAATAATTATCGTATTATTATTATCTGTGGCAACAGTAACTCTTGAAATTGCTTTAATAAAAATACAATAAAAATTGATTATGTGTCAAAGCTCCAAAATTTTATTAGAAGTGTAAATCTATGTTGGTGTAACAAAACGATTGAATTTGGTTGAACCTACATACGTAGGTTGCAAAAATAAACAATGGTTTGCTTAACGGGTGAAACGGATTAACAAAGGCTTAACAAATTAACATATTAAGCTCTTCGTATAAGTATTTAACACCTTTAAAGCAGTTTCTTATGGGATTCTGCTTATTAAGAGGCACATATCTATCATACAGTTATTGCGTTGTTTTGAGTTTTACTCTGGACCTCTACAAATAGGCTACACAAGAGAGCTTGAAATTCGTGAAAATATATACTGTTTAAATACTCAAGAAGGAAGACGGTTAAACAAAAAGCTCGATCAATTATAAATTTGATGAAAACTCCCATAGAAAGTCTAAAGCTCTGACATCGGAGACAAAAGTTTTAACTTTGAAAACTTTAGCAACAATAGGAACGTTTTAAATTTAATAAACGGGAACAAAATCCGACAGGAACAATCGCCGATTATAAAAAAATTGAAAATAATGGCGCGTACATTTGAATTTGGCACATTTCTAAACGACGCGTTACGGGATCGGTTTATTAGTGCTTTATGTAGTAGTGTTATCCAAAACTGTTTAATGGAAAGTATGGAATTAGCTGCTAGTGAAACGAAACATTTTTATACAGATACGGAAATTTCATATGTATGCAGTTCAATAAAATGAATCAATGGAAAACTACAAGTGTGAAACCATCAGCTTCGACAAAGCAAGCTTAAATTGTGAAGGGAGTACAAATAACAAAAACAGTAAAGCATGTTGGAGGAGTGGCAAAACATATACCGGAGAAGAATGCCAAGCGATCAAGTGGTCATGTTTTAGGTGCCAGCGAAGGGGTCATATACGTAACTAAAATGTATCACGAAAATCGGTGGGTTCGTCAAGTTGAAGATAAAGTACACGGTGATAAAAGTTACCAGTTAAACGGAAATAAAACAAAATCGGTTCATGTGGTTTTATTGGTAAATAATATCGACCTTTGTTTTGAAGTGGCTACCATAAAAATCAAGCGTTGAACTTGATTGTGCTGGATACAGACAAACAATTTGTACCGTTATTGGGGCGTACGTGGTTATGTGTACTGTTTCTCAAGTGGGAACAACAATTCATGATGAGCCACGCGGATGTAAAAAGCAACAGTATTTTCAGAAGAAAATTCCTCAATTAAATAGAACTGAGATTCTAAAATGAATTTTAGCTAAAGTTCTGAAATATGGCCAATTAGGAAGTATTCTTAACCGATTATGATGAAATTTTAAAATGATTCTTATATGAAGTTTTGGAATAAGGCCAATTAGGAAGGAACTTGTTGTTTCCTTACCGATTTCATGTCGTATTTATCGAATTTCATCGTATTCGGTTGAGAAATAACCGAATTTCTTCCTAATTGGCCTTGTTCCAGAATTTTTTCTAAACTATTGACTAGGTCTACGTTATGGTGGCCGAGTAAAGATCAAGAAATCGATAAAGTAGCGCGACTGTCGGCCGTGTCAACTTTTCCGAACTATTAACGAAATGGACGAAACCTACTTAGGCTGGTTTAAATTGCAACGCCCTTGGACCAGACTACACAGAGAATTTTTTTATTTCAATGATACTATGTTTTTGTTACTAATCGATTCAAAATCAAAGGGGATTGAGAAGAGATAAAGACAATACTGATAAAGTAAGACAATCGTTTAGCTATTTTAGTATACCCATCAGGCGACTTTTCTAGTAAAGGGCAATGGTCTGCCGTTATCGTCCAAACGATTTTCAAAGTTTTTACGGTGTACTGGAATCGAACCAATAAAGAGTTCACCATATTTACCTCAAGCTAACGGAATGGTAGAATGAGTGATTTAGACCATAAAGCAAAACTTTTAAGAAATTATGGGGGTGATTTAAAATCAACTATACCGATTTGAGGAAACACGTTCAGAGTTCCGTTAATAAGTCAGTTACGTACAAATTATGGCGATTGAAAAGACCCATACTGACTAGGGTTAAGCGACTTGCTTGAAAGTTGTCTAAACAGATCTAAAACTTATAAACGAACAGTTAGAAAACATGAGCGAGTCCAGCTCAAGTTTTGAAATTTAACATAATTTAATTTAAAATGTGAATTGTGAGCTTTTTTGAATGCTAAAAATCTGACGTAAACCATTTATTAAATATAAAGCTCGCAAAATTTTAAAAAAGCTCTAATAATCAGAAAAAAGGGTTTGAAAATGATTTTTGCAAGGACCAAATACAAGTTAACTTCGAGTTTAACCTTCTTCCATTGATTCGTGGCGATTACCGTTTGCAATGAATTATGAGCTTTTATGAAATGCTAATATTATTTAAAAATTTGGTGTTAAACAATCAGGGCTTTTTTAAACTGCTAATATTAACTGACTTATATTTTCTAATTATTAGGCAAGAAGAAGTGAGATATCACGCATGACCAGAAAAAATTGTTGGGTTGAAAATTATTTTGGCAATGAACTAGCCAAAGAACTAGTTAAGTTCAACTTTAATTTTATGTTGTTTCAAGATGATCAACGACGTCAACGTTTTTCGCAGTTGCTCCCATGTGTGGAAATAATCGGCCACCAAACATCAATTTTGCTGACAATAACCGTTGAAATAAACACAGCCACAGTTTAGCTTTCTGGTGGATTAAAAAACACATTTATAACATTTTGATACGAAATATTGGTCAGTTAAAAATGCATTATGTTGAAAGTGCTTATTATAATCATAATCTGTAAACAAATAATCCCCGAAATTGGTAAATTACTATTCAACCACGAGTATTAAGTAGCAAATCATTGTGTTAAGCATATTCCCAAAATATTAATATTAATCGCCCACATGTTATAACCGCCACAGACGTTTGCCCACGCTTGCACATATAAATTTCTAGTATTACACACTTTGAAGGGTGACTCATTCAAATTTGTTGTTTCCGCATGAGAAATTATATTTAAAAACACACACACACACAGCTACATGTAAATATATCTATGTATATAACATAGAAAGAAATAAGTCTCCTCCATAATAATACAAAGTTCTGCATCCTCCTTCCCGAATTGATTTAAAATTGTTTAAGTTAATGCTTTGTGTTTTCTAATGGGGTGAATAATTTATTTATTTAGCATATTATCTTTCGCCTATCATAAACAATATATAAACCCAAGTCTAGCATCTATCACTTTGATTTTGAGCTCTATATCGGCACTACAAAATTATTGTGATGATGACTATTATTCTTGTGAAGACGAGAAACAAAAAAAAAAAAAAAGATATTGCTGATGGTTCTTTTTGCCACTTCAATAATACTCGTATCCGTACTATGTCTATGTAATTCATTTTGTCTACTGCTTGAATATGTCTGTTTCGAAAAACCAACAAAATAAAAAAAAATATTTATTTTCAAAAGCATTTTCCTTTTTGTTTGTGTAAGTACAAAAGAAGAAGATATGATTTTTCAACAATCGTTTTCTCTGGAAATCGTTAAAAATTGCTATTGTATGCTGTGAAAATGTTGTGCTAAGTGATTTGTCGGGAACATATGCTTGAATTAACAGTGAAAAACAATAGATACAATAATTATAAATTGATTTGAACAGCACATACCAGAAATACAATGTACCCAATAAATTCATGTATAGACGAACACTTATGCACGTTTATGTTATAAATAAAAATTTTCCGTCTAGTGATCAGCACAAAAATAATTTTCCATTTTTTTCTTCATACATTTGTATGTATATACAATATATATACAGCTATTAGGGGTGGTTTATTTCCTATATACATTTATATGTGTCTGTATGATAAAATACTTATCATCAATAATAATAAAATTTATATAAATAAGTAAATTATAATGCTTTCTGTGTAAGTCTAGGTTTTAAAATATAATTTTCGCATGCACATTTTAACTATACACAACAATATAACGAGGGGAAGAATTTTGATTATTTTAGGGTTTCGACTTATTTTATCGGAACGCAGACCATTTTCGTGACAATCAAAAATTATTTTAGGATACTTGTTTAGCAATATGAACGAAGCCATTTCGTAATAAAATAAAATAAATAATGAAACTCATTACGAAAAAAAAACTAAACGATAACACTGTAGAAAAAATAAAAATTCTAAGAAATCGGGCGGATATTTTTCCAATACTTGGAAATAAAACAAAAAGTTTTTGTTCTTTATAAATGCTATGTACAATATATAGCTTTGCTTGTTTTTTGCCAGCCGGATAAACAATATAGATCTTGTGTATAGTGGTATCTGTAAAATAAAAAACCAACTGAAAGAAAATTTATCAGAAATCTTGTTTAATTATACAGAAATTAAAGGAAATTATGATAAAATTAACTTTGAAGTTTTTCTATTTTATTTGTTGTTTTGGGAGTTTTTTTTGTGAAACTGAAAAATGGGTGGTTTGATTCACAAAGATAATTATCTTCTTTTTTTTTTTAGTTTTTAATTAGAATATAAGGATATTTCAACAAACTTGATCACACAAAGTAATGTCGTTTGCATCTAGAAAATGTGAGATTAATTAAGAAATTATCCGGATTACGGCTTGTTTAAGAAGAAAAGCTAATATTTAATATTTAAATAGAAAAATTGGCAAATAAAGTGTTTCTCACTGAAGTTTATTGCTATTATCAATTTATCGAAATGTGTGGTTAGGTGCAAACTTAGTTTTAGGATCTGCCCTATCTAGTTTTTAAAGGCCACAAAACGTTAAGAGTAGGTCCTGAAACTTTTTAGGAAAGCTCTTTTGGTGACTAGCGATGATTCGATTTGATAAAACATTATTCGCCTTGCTGTCCTTTATGAAAATTGTTCGCTTATGTTTGAAATGAAGTTCCTGTTTTGCATATTGATTTGAATTTTTCGGCCTTTCGGGATTCTGATTCATTCAAACTCCGTATGCGGATACTCATATTTAAACGGGTGGTTCCGCCTTTTTAGATTTTTAATCTGGTTCAACAAAACATAGGAAAGAGAACTGATCCTTTTGCTGTTTGGTTCCTTTGATTATTCTCCTTAGAATAATGCCTGGAAGCGTGAGAATAAAACTTACTATCTGCGATCTGGCGATCACCAGATTATTGAGGAGGTGATTTATATTTTAGTACACTTAATTTATATAATTAATTTTATTTATTTAACTTATTTAATTTAACCAAATTTAATTAATTTAATTTATTTAATTTGTTTTATTTTATTTGTTAACTTTAAAAAAATTTAATATGTTTACTTTGTATAGTTTATTTTGTTTTATTCATTTAATTAAACAAGACTTAATTAGTTTAATTTATTTATTCAACTGAGATTTAATTAATTTAATTTATCTAATTTGGTTAGCTTATTTAATAGTTTAATTTGGTAAATTTATTAAAATGTATTTAATTCACTTAATTAATTCGCTTAATTTATTTAAGTTATTTAATTTGTTTGGTTTAAAGCAGATTTAATTAATTTCAATTATTTAATTTATATATTTTAGATTATTTGTTTGATTTATTTAATTTATTTGGTTTACTTAATTAATCTAATTTAATTAATTTACAGGTTATTTAAATCTTTTAATTAAATTAAGTTAATTCGTTTAATTTATTTAATTTATTTAAGTTACTTAGTTTATTTGGCTTATTTAATTTTTAATTAGTTTATTTGTTAATTTAAAAAGATTTAATTAGTTTAGTTTATTTAACTCGTATAATTTATTTTGTTTAGTTTATTTAATTTATTTAATTAAATAAGATTTAATTAGTTTAATTTATATAATTCATCTAGTTTATTTGGATTATTTAATTATTTAATTTATTTATTTGGTTTTATTTGTTTAAATAAGGCAGATTTGATTAGTTTAATTAGTATAATTTATTTAATTAAACCAGATTCAATAAATTTAATTGATCTTTAATCTATTGAATTTGCTTTTTAATTTAGTTCACTTAATTTATTTAATTCGCTTAATTTATTTAAGTTATTCAATTTGTTTAATTGAAGGCCGATTTAATTTATTCAATTTATATATTTTAGATTATTTGTATAATCTATATAATTTGTTTAATTTATTGAATGCATTGAACTTCTTTAATTCATTAAAATTATCTAATTTATTAATTGTTTAATTTATTCAATTCAGATAATTTGTTTAATTTAGTTAGTTTACTTCATTTATAAATATATTTATTTATGTTATTTTATTTGATTAATCAATTTAATTAATTTAGTTTATAAATTGCCTAAATTATTTAAGTTTTTATTTAATTTTTTCGTTTAATTTATTCAAATTAATATAGCCATTATAAATTCAATTTCTTAAATTTATTTAGTTTACATAAGTAATTTTATTTAATTAATTTAATAAAAATAAAAATTTTTTTAAAATATTGCACTTTTAATTTAATAATTTATTTAATTTGTTTAAATGATTCAATTTTCTTGCCAAATTTAATTTACAAATTCAACAATTTAAATAATTAAAATAAAAAATACTTCGCAGTATCACCAATGCTCCTTGGTACATTCGAAATAGTAATATACATCACGACCTTGGGATTAAAACCGTTAAAGAAACAATTAAAGAATTCAGTTCGAAATATTATTCAAAACTAGAAGCACATCCCAACGAATTGGCCAGGGAGATACTAAAACAGCCGCGATTTAGACGTCTGAGAAGAACAGATCCACTCGAACTAATGAACCTGTGAACCTGTAAATTTAATTCGATATACACATATAAGTGTAGTCTAAATTAATTAAATTGTGAGCCCTAACAATAAGTATTAACATTGGTTAAGACTTAAAATATGTAATAATTTTTAGCTTAAGATTTGATTACTTCTTGTTAGTTTCTTATGTTGAAAGATTCAAGAATAAAGCCATTGGCAACATTTAAAAAAAAAAAAAAAATTCAGATAATTTGTTTAATTTAGTTAGTTTACTTCATTTATAAATATATTTATTTATGTTATTTTATTTGATTAATCAATTTAATTAATTTAGTTTATAAATTGCCTAAATTATTTAAGTTTTTATTTAATTTTTTCGTTTAATTTATTCAAATTAATATAGCCATTATAAATTCAATTTCTTAAATTTATTTAGTTTACATAAGTAATTTTATTTAATTAATTTAATAAAAATAAAAAATTTTTTAAAATATTGCACTTTTAATTTAATAATTTATTTAATTTGTTTAAATGATTCAATTTTCTTGCCAAATTTAATTTACCAATTCAACAATTTAAATAATTAAATTTGTTTAATTTATTTAATTGAGCCAATTCATTTAATTTATTTGGTTTTCTTAATTAATTTGATTTGATTAATTTTTATGTTGCTTAAATTATTTAATTAATTGAATTTATTTGTTTTAACTTATTTAATTCGTTAAATTTATTTAAATTATCAATTTATTTGTTAATAATTGGGCAGCAAATCCGCTAAGTCACCACTCATAGGGATAGGTAATAGATGTTATTGGTTCCACTTCGACGGAAGAAAGTAAGAACCACTTATGGACAGGTTGAACAGGATTTTTAAAATAAATTGGGTGTCTGATTCGGAGCAGTTAAATCAGCTGTGGGAAAATTTGTGCCAGCATTTTATACAAAACACAGAATAATCCAGCGGAATTATGTGTGACATACAACATTTCTGAGCGTTTTCTTTGACCTTAATAATAAATATTACTTCTTAATCAATATTTCTCCTAAAATATTATCTACTTCTTTGACCTTAATAATAAATATTAGTTCGAATGCCAAATCAAAAACTTCTTTCTTCTCATCAATCAATAACAGATAAGTTTCATAACAAAGAATCCTAATTAATAAATGTAAGATCTACTGTTAAATTTGGACAATAAAGCTTACAAATATTAATTTGCAGAATTGTGATGATTGTGGACTTCTAGGAATGATTACGAGAAACAAGAAGTCTATTCTAATTATATTTGTAACATACCAAACCTCGAATTGACTTTATCTAATTTTAATAAAGGAAAGTATTATTCGACATTTGTGGTCGGCAGGAGCCGGCATTGTCAGTCAAAATATAGACATAGGTATTGGTTTATTTAATTTCTTAAATTTGCTTAAACTATCTAATATATTAAATTTGTTTAAATGATTTAATTTACAAATTAACAATTTAATTTATTAAATTCGTTTAATTTATTTAAACAAATTTAGAAGTTACTAAATTATTTAACTTTCAATTTAATTAATTTGTTCAATTTAATATTTAATTTGTTTAAATGATTTAATTTATTTAGTTGAACCAAATTTAGTTTAATAATTAATTTATTGAATTTGTTTAATTTATTTGGTTTACTTAATTAATTAATTTAGTTAATTTATGTGTTGTTTAAATCATTTAAATTAACTAATTTTATTCGTTTAATTTATTCAATCTGTATAAGCTAATTAATTTATTTGTCTTATTTAATTAGTTTATTTTATTTAAAATGATTTAGTTAGTTTAATTCATTTAAATAATTTAATTAAATAAGTTTAATTTAAATGAAAAAAATTAGATAAAAAAATAATTAAATTAGTTTAATTTATTTAATTTATATAGGTTATTTAATTAAACCAGATTTAATCAATTTAATTCTTTAATTTTCTAATTTGTTTGGCTTATTCAATTGTTTAATTAATTTATTTTATTTGTTTAATTTAAGCAGGTTTATTTAGTTTAATTTATAAAAAATTTATTTAATTTGTTAAATTTATTTGATTAAACCAGATTAATTAACTTAATTGATCTAGTTCTCTTAGCTTAATTCGCTTAATTTATTTAAGTTATGTAATTTGTTTAATTTAAATCTGATTTAATAAATTTTATTAGTGTGTTTTAGATTATTTGTTTAATTTATTTAGTTAAGCCATATTTAATTGATTTTATTTGTTTAGTTTATTTAATTGTTTAGTTTATTAAATTTAGATAATTTGTTTAATTAATTTGTTTGCTTTAATTTATATAATTTATTTAGCTTATTTAATTTGTTTATTTTACTTTGTTTTTTAGTTTATTTAATTATTTTAATTTATTTAAATTATAAATTCCTTAAATTATTTAAGTTTTTATTTAATTAATTCGTTTAATTTATTCGAATTAATATAACTATTATAAATTAAATTTGTTAATTTATTTAGTATACTTAAGGAATTTAATTTAATTAATGTATATGTTGCATAAATTATTTAACTTTTTATTTAATAATTTATTTAATTTGTTTAAATGATTTAATTTTCTCAGACAAACCAAATTTATTTTACCAAGTCAACAATTTAATTTATTAAATTTGTTTCATTTATTTAATTAATCCAATTTATTTACTTCATTAATTTAATTTAATTAATTTGTATATACATTATATATTATTATTGTGCAGCAAGTCCGCCAAATCAACATTCTTATGGATGGGCAATATACCATATGTCATTGATTCCACTTCGGCGGAAAGTAACAACAACTTTTGGGCAGGTTGAACCGTTAACCGGACTACCAATGACGTTCTTCAGGGTTTTTAAAAACATATTTTGTATTTTATTCGGAGCAGCACCTTTGTTAACATCTAACTTCTTGCTCCGAAATAATTGGTTCGAAATAAATTTCAAGACCTTTACAATGATCCGCAGCACGGTCGCTTCAACTGGAGAAAGTTCATCTGACTATGGTTAATATTTATATGAATGGTGAACTTTCTTGGTGACTATATAATGAGACCTTTCCAGTGACACCTCCTAACCTTTCTATGACACCTGCAAAAGCCAAACATTTATATCTGCCAGTAGTACCATAACGGTAAATTTGACAATTAAAATGAATTAACTAAAGATGTGAAATTTTCAATGACATAAAAGGGTGTGTTCGACAGGAAAAATTGCTTTTCATATTACAGTGGAGAATTTCGATCGAGATGTTTATAACAGTATTACTCTCAGCCAGTACAAAATCTGCAAATAATAAGTAAATTTGATAATTAACGTGCTAGAACTAAGATTGTTGTATTCTGTAAGACCTTTACAATGATGTACGACACGGTAATATTATAAAATGGATTTGCACCTTACCGTGGTGAATACTTTCTGACCTTTCTACAGGATCAAGTGCCGAACGTAAATTTTGTCCACCTTTTTGTCTGAAGTAAAATTGTTGCATTCATCAAAACCTTCAAAATTATTTATAGTTCTACATGAGCAGTTTTGAGAGAAAATATTTATTTTTAACTGTGTGTTGAATAATGTTAGATTTTTCTGGCGGGCTTTTAAAGAGGCTTTATTTTTCAACGGTATACCTTTTGCAACAACGTGCGATGAGATCAAACATTTGTTTAGGTGGTCATCGGGTCATGACGTTTTGCTTGTAGCTTTATATACACAACGAGATTGATCCTAGAGACTCATATTTGGTAATAAAGCTTGATATTTTTTTTAAAAATATTTTTTTAAAAATTTATTCGAATTTAATTTAGTGAATACCATCACAATCATACCTCCAATTTACCGAACTGATTCAACATGTTTATAGTTTTAATTTACCGCTTTCTTTCATTCGTGTTCGTGTATCGTTACTAGTCGTGTTTTCCATGAGAACTGCACTAGAACTCGATAAATTTTTAATTCCTTTTATTCTATGTAAACAGAAAAAAAATTAAATTCATAAAGTGATAATGTGTAGTGCATTTCACATAAATACACATTTTAAGTTGTTACAGCAATAAATAATGATAATTATAGCTTATTTTTTAGTTACACTGGATAAACCCATGAATTTATCGAGTGTAGTTGCGTGTAATGACGTCAGCAAGAAATAAGAAAATATTGATGAAATAACTGAAGGGGGAAATTTTTAAACTTAAAATATGTAATTATATCAAATACACTACACATTCGCGCATTAAGAATTTATTTTTTTTCGTTTTACATGGAATAAAAGGAATTTAAAGTTTATCGAGTTCTAGTGCAGTTCTCATGGAAAACACGGCTACTATTGAAATTTTTTGTTAAAGTTTTTTTGGGATTAGTTAATAATTGGTTCTTGCTTAGTTTGAAGATAGTTTAAATTTTATTTATATAATCAGATTGTGTCTCAAACACATAATTTATGGTTGCATCTTAAAGTTGAACCAACTCTCTAACATTAAGCAAAATGAGTTTTAAATCACAAATATTTACAGATTTGAAAGAATTTGTTGTAGCTTAAAGGAATAAGATGATTTTTTTACTTCTTAGAGAATTTGTGCATATTGTATCTCGCTAAAACCCTATTTAAACCATCCCCAGGCATTTCTAATTCAAGGAAAACATGCAAACAACATTATTTAGCTTGTTACGAATCATTTTACAGACGGAAAGTATACAACATTTACACATTTTTTATCTTGATTTTACACACAAAAATGCGCTCTTTGTTGTGATCTCTCGTAAGAAATGAAAATATGTTGTAATTGGTTATTAAAACTTTACATATGAAAAAAAAAAATATAATCTTAAAAAACTGTTATACTTAAATGCATAATGTCGCTATATTCTTTGTAGCATTTTTTTTAATAAAGCTAAGATGGAAAACTTGTTTCTTAAAAAAGGTGAAATTAAAAAAAAAATTATCTTGCTTATACTTCTTAATAATATGAGAGTTATCAAACGTATAATTAACTAACTTTAATTAATGTCGTTATCTCATAAAACAAAATTTTGTTGTTGTTGCCTTAAATTTAATATTCATCCGTTCTTAATTCTCACTCGTTTTTGTTTGTCGTAAGTTTGTAGGTACAAAGCGATATAAAATTTTGTTTAACTTACATAAGGAAAATTCTATGTAACAAGCAACTTTTCTGTACATAAAGTTTTATTATGTGCTTTTTTTAAACAATGAGCTTAAAGTGTTTGAAAAAAATAAAAAATGCTGCTTTAAAGTTTGATTTTTTGCAGCTTGCGCTCCAATGTTGTATTTGTGTATGTGAGTGGAGAAAATAAAACTTTATTTAAAAAGTACTTTGTGTAGCCAAATGATGTAATTTGATTCTAGTGTGGTTTTTACGGTTGGTTATTTTTGATTTGGTTATTTAAATAAACTATAGATAATATACATACAACAACAAAAATAAAATGAGTTTTTGATCAATTATGCTGGTTAGGATACTAGCCGCAAAATCAATTATTTCGGCACTTATCCAGCCAAATTCGATAATAAATCACGGAAAATAAATAAATTTTTGCAAAGTGCTTCAATTTTTTTTCATTCTCCTATTATCTCTGTATATACACTCAAACCAATTGGTAAAAAAGATAATCTAACATCGGATAACGAAATACATCCATTTGAAATTTGATTTATTATACCAAAAAATAAATAAAAATTCCAATAGTGAAAATGAATGAAATTCTTGATAATTTTTTTGTGATGTTCCTCTTTGTTTTGTGATTAACAGCGTAATTTTTTTGTTTGCTTTTTACATATCATCAGGCTGAATGAAACCAAGCATTGCTATCTAACAAATCGCACATTGAATAATTACCATACAGCGTTTTTTTTTGTTCAATAAACTATAAATTAACAGAGCGCAATATAAAATTGCAACATTAGCACATACACGTACGCCAATGACGTATACGCATCAGCTACAATATTTATGAGTTTATTCTGTCTCCAGCAAATTATAGAGAATTTTTGAAATTTCTTAACAAAACAAAATTTGGAATTTTCTTAAATTATATGTAATCTATATACAAATCTATTAATTATAATTATTCATTAATTTTATTTACGAAAAAATTGTATGTACGCCTAAAAATGTAAACTTTGATCTGATCCGGAGCACTACGCTTCAAGAAATGCATTCATTATTAACCAACAGTCATTTGATGGCATAAAACCGAGTTCGAGAGCCACCTCAACGATTGACTGACATAAGCCATCAAACAGCCAACAACTTTTTTTTGTTAATTTTGGCAGCGGTGTTGGCAAATCCACCGGATTGTTCCCTTTCGGAAATTATAGACATGATGGGAAGATTTCGATCTAGGTACGTAAGAAAATCCTTTTTGTTTACCTTTCTGAGAATCTCTCATAATCGGTTAATATTGGAAATCTCACATAATATCAAATAATTTTTAATATCCTGAGAAATCTTTATCAATAGTTGAGAATAAAAAATCCTCCCGAATCTACAAAAAAAGGGTTAAGGCCTTGTTAAAATTTCGACAATTCCTAAAAAAATATGAAATAAATCTTAAATTATAGATAGGGCGACCAGGTCAAAACTGACTTAACATGGACGAAGTCTGAAAAAGTTTAAAAAACCAGAACAATTATTAAGTCTCAAAATGTGTATATTACCCCATATTTCAATGGGGTAAGGAGGTAAGGAGTTTCTTAAACAAGTCATGGCCAGAATTCAACAAACATTGCGGAACCCAACTATTGATACTTTGATCTTTACATACAAACAACAAATCAAAAATCTAGATTTTCCATAAAGAAATGTGTTTTTTTTACTTCATTCCCCGATCCCCAGGCCAGATCCCCCAATGTGTTAGTGAAATTTTATATCTGAGTTATTAGTTCTAAATCGAATTATTCACTCTGAAGAATTCCTTGAATCATTTCATTTAGGATCGGATCTTAAATAAAATAGGTCCCAAATTTAAGAAATATTATAAAAAACAATTTCATTAAATTTTTTAAGTCGATACTTTAAAAATCTATCGCTTATAATAGGCCGAAATCAACCCTTACTGCGTCTCTACGAGACCTTTCGAAATTTACTTATAAAGTGTTAGTGAAACTTGTAGATGGTATGTCACCGACCTATTTTACACACAAACATTCATTATGTCTGACGACGCATATTATAATTACTTAAATACCAGCCGATTATTCAAGCGCTTGTTGTAAAATTCAAGAATCCTTCGGCCTTATCGTCTAGGGTCGGATTTTCTAATTAAACTTCGGCTCAAATACAAAAAATATTAACACTGCCAATGACGTTTTCGGCCATATAAATCAAAAATTACATTCGCCAAATTTATTTTTACATACTAAGCTAATTCAGACTTTCTTCTCAGCCTCCAGAATCAAACAGAACAAGCACATTTGTGGATGGATTTTAGTGAAATTGTATATCTGAAATATTTTGCAGATCCTATAAATAGTTCCTAATACAAAACCTTTTATTTTATGGCATGAAGAATTTTTTGGCGACAAGATTGGGCTGGGATCAGAATTTTTTAAAATTAAACATGGCCCAATAGTAAGAAATATTTTGGAACACTCTCGTACCAATAATACCAAAAATTAGATTTACTAGTTTTCCATGAACACACATGTCAGCTTCCTAAAAATATTTAAATTGTGTTGCTTATAAATTTAGCGATGTAAATAAAAATTTGCTAAAAGCTAAGACATTTTCAGAGAGGCTCGCAGAAGTTTGAAAAACCAGAACATGTCCAGAGAAATCAGGACTTTTGGTTACCCTAATTATGGAAGACAACTATGTAGTGAATAAATATGGAATAATCTCAAAAATCGTTGAAAAATTTTAATTAACCTATAGGTAAATCGTTAACATTTTAAAATCAAGACTTTAGTTTCGAATAAGCTGTATATTCTCAAATTAGCTCTAAACATTCAATTATTTTCAAATAATTTTGAAAATGTCGTTACAACTAAAATAATGTGGCAATTTTAATCTTAAGATTTTTGATTCTGTAAAAATCCCGCAATACAAACCCGCAATACATAATCTTAAAAAATCTCGAAAATCTTGAATAGTCTGGAAAATGTTAAATAATTTTGAAAATTTAAAAGGTCTCTAATAATCTAAAATAACTTTGAATAAAATCAAAAGCCAAGAAAACCTCCAGCTTTGCAAATCAATGCCAAATCTCAAATAAACTCGAAATTTCGAATAATTCGAATAATCAAGAAAAATTTTGGAAATCAAGAAAATTCTATGAAATTTAAAAAATTTCTTTTTTCGGGATTCTTTCTTTTTTGGAACTATTTTTTTTTGGGATATCTACACCGAAGAAAAAAAAATCTCGAATAGTCTTAAAAATAATCTGTTAATCGCTAAAAACGCAAAAATAGCAAAATTCTGAAAAATCTGTCAAATCAATGATTAGTTTAAATAAATATGAACTAATCTCAAAAATCATTTCGGAAAATTTGAATTACCCTTCATGTAGGTCGGTTAATAAGTCATTAACATTTTATAACTTAACACTTTAGTGTCGAATAAGCTGCATATAGTATTCTCGAGTAAACTCTAAAGATTATCTTAAATGAAAAAATTTGATTTAAATTCTGTAAGAATCCCGCAAACTACGACGAATCTTCAATAATCCCACGAAAATCGATGAATAGTCTGAAAAATCTTGAATAATTTCGAAAATATCAAAAAAATATTAAAAGTCTCTATAATAATCTTAAAAATAATCTTGAATAAAATCAAAAGTCTAAAAAACGAAATTTCGAATAATCGGAATATTCAAGAAAAAATTTGAAAATCAAGAAAATTCTCGTGAAATGAAAACGTCATGAGGAAGACAAATTATTTTTAAATCGGAGCATCTGACAACCCTAATTACTGCCTGCCTCGATGTTTCCGACTATACGTTTCCCGTTCTGCAGTCGATAACCACACGGATTTAACACTGCTGTTTTCAGTGCGGCCGAAAGCTTTAATCCATAACAAGAAAATAAGTTAATTGAGCTCCTTTTTGGTGAGCTTTTCTAGCTGAACAGCCTCATATGTCTGACTCTGTTCCTAAAATGTTCTACCAATTGTTAATTAATTTTTCTAGCCGATGACACAATTGCCTTCAACGTACGACGAGATGAAAATACAACATCAACGAAAAGCCAAATATTATCAGAATCAGCAAGAATTTTTAGTTCTTTAGAGGAAGAGGAGGATTAATCCAAAACAACACTCTGCATCAAGATCGTGTTTTAACACTTGTGGTTTCAAAATTTAAACTGGGATGATCCTTTTATAAACGATTTTACACTTTTGGAACAAATTCAAATTCCAAATTGAAAAGAAAGAAACATTTTGGCATTCAAGGACCGAAATTGACGGTTACAAGTGGGGTTTGCCTTACTAACAGTCATAGAACTGTTATTAACAGTTCGTGTTGGTTTTCCAGAACTTTATTTTAAAAAATTGCTTCCAGGTAAAGTTAAGCTGAAGGAGGGAATATTTAAAATCTCAGGATTTCCTTCGAATTTAGTAAGTAGATTTAGAAAAATGTCCGTCTACTTCTGCTTTAAGACTGATTTTTTTATTTGGTTTACATCAAATTTTTTGATCGTAAGAGAATCTTGTTATTTATCATAGTCACTGACCTTCTAAACACTTTTGAGTAATTTCATTTTAAAACAGCAAAAATTTTGGAAATTTGAACTTCATGATTTTTGATTTGTTTAACTTTTGGCGTACGTGTGATATTTAAAAAATAAAAAAAACATATTGCGTACGTATTGCGCACAGGATGGTCCCAAAGTTTTGAAAAAATAGTGAAAAACGCCATTTGGAGTAAATTTCAAAGGCAAATTTATGAATTAAAAACTTAGTCGATTTTAAAATTTTTTTTGTGCTAATTAGAGTGAATATCGAAATTATAAATTATTATAAAATTATAATCAAAATTAAATTTTTTTGATCCGATATCACACGCCGCTTTGCCGTGACTGGTAGGATGAAAATGCCACTCAGCTGCGATGTTAAAATGTCTTCTTCATGATGACTTAGATTAGATATATCCGTTAGACATATAGAAAATCTTTTTGATGTTCGATGTTAAAATTTTTGTTATAAATTGAATCATTTTAGTTTTGAAGAGATGTACTGCGATGCTATCGTGTTCCATATAATTAGAAATAATAATGAAAGTAAATAGTGTGTTTCACTGAAGTCCTCTTTGGATCCTTGTAATAAATAACGAACGGATGAATGGTCGCTTGAGCATTATTCCAGTGATACATTGTACAAGCAGATCCCCTTCTTGTAAAGATTCTTTTTTTTGTTTAACAAATTTTGATTGCTCTTTCGATATAAAATGATGAGGTATTAAGTTGGTTAAATTATGAATACATTTTTCTATAAACTGCATCTTTGAATGGTTATCCATTGTTTCTACTTAATTTTTGACACATCACTGTTATTGAAGCATTTACGCAACAATTCTTCAAGTTCCTCCAAATTTTTAGAGCACACTTTACACTTTTTAATGTAACATTCTTGTATTTGTTCATCACCATACATAACGAATGAAATTAAATCTTTGTAATTTTTAAACGGGAATTGACTATTATCTTGGAGGTGAACTGCTTTTATAGTGTCTTCGATCATCAGCTTCATATTTTGGTGCATAAGACAAACACAAACATAATGTTGGCTGCTAGGACCCAATTTTATACTGTGGTTCGGACGTATTTGTGTGAACTTTGTAAATCCTATTTTAACTCCAGGATGACAAGATTTAAACTCGATGTAGGCCTCATTTAGAGAACATAGTAATACCCTTTTCTGAATATTCTGAAGAACATCCTACCTCCCCGGCATCATTCGACTTATTTCATCATCCTCAAAAAACGATTCTAGTGGATGGTCTTAGGGATACTGCTTTTAGTTATTGAAGAGAACGTACAATTATGTCTTTGAATATCCTTGCAGTGATCAATTAAATAACGGGTAGCACCTTCTTTAAAATAATCTTGAATTTCGTGATGTTTCATCTGCTTTGGTAATCTCCCTCATCGAACTGGTATTTGAAATTATTCATAATCTCTTCATAATACGAAATCTTCTTTTCCTTTTCGGAGCACGTTAGTTCCTCGTCGCAATTTAACTGCTTATAAATCGCTGTAGAAATTTCACTTGATTTTCGTTTAAGAAATCCGGTCTTCTCACATAATTTTCTTTTTACTGGTGAGGACTGCTCCATCATATGAGGTTGCACATGTTGGTTGATACTTTCAATTAATTCAAGCCGTTCTACTTTCCTTAATTTTGAATCTACTAAATTAAAATCTGCTGAGCTGCTTTCAGCAATCGGATATTTGATCGTTTCTTCGTTTTTATCTGCAGTGTTTGTTCAATCCAATTTTATTTTGCCTAGGTTTAAATAACACGTATTACAAATTTGCAAGTTATTGTTTAATTCTCGAGCTGGATTCAAATACACAATCCTTTCTCTAGCGTACACTAACAAATGGTTTACAGCAATGATAATATCGAAGACATTATCGAGAATACACTCCTCTAAGTTAAAATTCAAAAGCAATTTTGTCAGATATTCACAACTAATATTTTTTTTATTACTCACTGTAACTTCAATGATACACGGCTATAGAATGTTTTGCATTATAAGCACAATACTACTTATATAGCATTGGACAGAAACTTTTATTTAGATGTTTTTAGGCTGGGGTTAGATGTTTTTAGGCTGGGGTAACGCCTTCACGGTTCGTATAATAATAGGAAATTAATAATCTAAATACAAACATTTACCGTTTATGGTCCATTAATCCTCTTTTTGAGAAAGGTAAATCAATCTTAGTGATAGAACATTACTCATTAGTCGTTAATTAATTTGATAATAGGCTGGAACCTAGGAGTACCCTCTTAATTTTCTTATTCTAATGGGATATATTATCTTTCATGTCAGGTAGTTTTAGGGTTAAATAAACTCAGGATTTCGTTTACAATGTGAAGCAAAGAGATGAGAAATTAAATTATGAATTGTATTACGAGAGGAGAACTAGTAATATTTAAATTAGTGTAGTTTAAAAACAAAAAAATAACACAAGAGCCATATTTGAGTATGTAAAAGTTCGCTTCACTCTAATTAACACAAAAAAAAAATTTAAAATCGATTAAGTTTTTAATTCATAAATTTGCCTTTGAAATTTACTCCAAATGGCGTTTTTCACTATTTTTTGCAACACTTTGGGACCATCATGTGCGCAATACACACCCTATATCAAAAAAATAAAAAATATGTTTTTTTTATTTTTTTTAACTACCACACGAACACCAAAAACTAACCAAATCAAAAATCATGAAGTTCAGTCACTGCTGCCCAAAAATGAAATTACTCTTTTCGAAATAAAATCTGAAGTAATTAGAAATTGTTGCTGAAAATTAAATAATTTTACAATTTCATAAAATTTAAGATCAACAATCGAGAAACGTTTAAATCGAAAATTCAGATGATAAGTTCTAAATGATCAAACATTTTAGTTAATTGCAAAAATTATTGAAAATTTACTGAATTTAGTTAAAATCCTGCTTAAAGATAATTTAGGATATTTCCAAACTAACTTTCAAATTCAAATTCAAATTATTGCGTATAGCTGAAGGCTGCTAGTTTTAATATTTCATTGTCTTAAAAAAAAAAAAATTGACAAAATGTTAGATAATTTAGAAAATATTTTAATTCCAGGATGGAAATTAACAAAATCAGAAAGGTCTGATACTAAACTCCAATATTAGGGAAATATTCATTTATTTATTTATTACCAGCACTAACAAATAGCATATGTTACAATACCAATAATTTTGTTTATAAAAAAGTGTTACAAATTATAATTTCGAATACGACTCTTGAAAAGATCCCTTGAAATGTTAAAATCGAAAAGTTCTGAATATTGGTTAAAATATTTTGACGTATGGGTGACCGGTTCATCAATTCCATAATTCATACGATAAAAAGCAATACTCTTAACTGTCGTAGACGAAGAATTCTCTTAGGAACGTAAAATGAATACAAGTCAAGCAATACCGGGCAATCAATCTTAGCACAAATTACATCCCGAGCAGATACTGCATGAATCATCTCTCTTCTGAATTCAAGACTACGAATGTTCAAAAGTGTACAACGACCGGCATAAGAAGGTAAACTAAATCCTGAATCCGATCACTAAAGATTTTATAACCAGAACTCCAGATAACTACAGCTTATTCCAAAATAGGCCTAACAAAAGCAGTATATAATGTCTTGAGAGTATATGGGTCAGAAAATTGACGAGCATGTCTCTTTATGAACCCAAGCATCGAGCCGGCTCTAGTTGCAATCATTTCTATATGTTTAGTAAAACTTAGGTTCCCTGTAAACAAAACACCTAAATCAATAAACTGAGTAACTCTATCTATTTCCACGTTTTGTAAACTGTACGGAGATACAATTAATATCTTAATTCGTGCAAATGACATTGGTTTACATTTGGAGATATTGAGAGCTAAACGATTTTTAGTAGTTCAATCACTAAACCGATTAAGGTCCTGTTGTACCAATAAAACGTCTGCACCATATCGGATAGTAGCGTAAATTTTAAGGTCATCTGCATATAACAGACATTTACAAAACTTAAAACATGTAACAATATCATTAACAAATAGAATAAATAATAATGCACCTAAATGACTGCCCTGAGGAACACCAGATGAGACTGTAAACTTCTCAGCATAATTTTGACCAATATGTACTAGTTGAGACCTCTGTGACAAATAAGATGATAACCATTTTATAGGAATAAAATTAGAATTCACTTTAATCAATTTATCAATTAATAATTTGTGATTAATTTTGTCAAAGGCCTTACTGAAATCTGTATAGATAGTGTCAGCTTGGGCACCTTTTTCTAAACAGCATATCGCATCATTAACAAATACCGCAAGATTGGTTGTCGTTGATCTACCAGAAAAAAAACCGTGCTGTTGGGGAACAATTAAGTTTTTAATATTAAGATAAATACAATCCTTTACCAGTTTTTCAAAAAGTTTAGGGATAACAGATAACTGGAATTACATACGAGGGTTTCCAGCACTGGGGAAAAATACCTTGCCTAAGGCTGTAATTAAATAAATGTACTAAATGGCCACTTAAGGCTTCGGCGCAATTATTTAAGAGTAGTGAGGGAATACCATCAGGGCCCATAGACATTTTACTATTAAATCCAACTAAAGCCATTTTGATTTGTTCCCCCGTAAAAGAAGAAATACAGTGAATATGATTATTGACCAAGACTTGGTCACTGGGATATGTTAAAACATTTTCGACTGAATGAACGGATTTGTAAAACGTTGCAAATAATCACAAACAGCATTTATATCATGAGCTTGTAATCAGTCGAACATGTGTTCGTCTTTTTATATAGTTTGTGTGCCCCTTGGTTTTACGGTTACATAAATTAACAAGTTTTTTGTTAAACCACTTTTCACGATACGAATTATGTTTATTGACAATTTTTGGAATGAATAGATCCATCCCCGCATACAAAATTTCGTAAAACCGGCTAGTCATAATTTCAGTATCCTTCTCATTACAAAGGAAACCCCAGAAAATACTTTCAAGATATACATTTAGTGAGTCGTAATCACCATTTCTAAAATCAAAGATTAAAATATTATCATTTGGAACATAATCGTCGAAACATTGAAAACTTAACTTAATTAACAACGGTGTATGATGAATACTTGATGAGCGAGCCAGGTCTTCACAAGATCGCACTGATGGATATAAATTATCGTCAGTGAAAACAAGATCCAAAAGTGAGCCATTCTGATTGTGCACTTCGTTATGTTGCCTTAGACCCATTTCAAAAAATGAATCTATCATGAAAGAAGGGTAGCCGGGCGATTCCACTAGCACAATTCCACTAGACACAATTCCACTAGACACAATTCCACTAGACACAATTCCACTGGCACAATTCCACTTGGCACAATTCCACTGGACACAATTCCACTTGGCATAATTCAACTTGCACAATTCAACTTGCACAATTCAACTTGCACAATTCAACTTACACAATTCAACTTGCACAATTCAACTTGCACAATTTAACTTTTTGATAATCAAACGCATTGGTCCAAATATGGTACATACCTTTAAAATTATTTTTTGAGTCAAGCTAAATATTATGATAAATTGCCAACTTGAAAACCCCAAAAGTAACAATAAAAAATAGAATACAAATTTACCTTGTGCAATATACCTACACAGTTTTACACACACGTAAATAAATTTCCCTATAGCTTCCTTTTGAATATGAATATTTTAAAAATGAACTTTAAGACAGCACGGCCACAAGGTATTTGTTATACTTAGAATTCTTCGAACTGGTCTTATAGAAAAAGCACAAGTTTCGGTCGATTCTATGAATTTTCAATCTAAATTCATAAAAAAAAAACGTTGGAAAACATTATTTTTCCCAAAAATAACTTTCCATGTGCATAATACAAAATGTACAAAGAACAAAAAAGAAACAAAAAAAATCAAAAGACGAACGATAAAGAGATTCACACGACTAATTTTTATGTTTTGCAAACCCAATTCTAATTCTGAGTACACACGAACATACCGAAAAGAATTTTTAATTTCATGCAACTTTAGTACTAAAAAAAACTGAAAGTATTTTGGTTTTTTTTTTATAACAGACAGACTCACATGATTCGTATTAAATTCATGAGAATAAAACAAAAAGACAATTAGTTCTAATCCAAAGCGCCATTAAAATTTAAATAAAGTTACAACAAGACGCAGCAAGACAAGTAATTATATATTTTATACATACCTCACTTATAATTAATAACCTTTCAACTTCTGTTTTTCTATGTATATAGACGAGTATGTTGTACAGGACTTAACTTGAGCATTTATTTACCTTGATCTGAAAAAATACAAGCAATAAACATAAAAAATTAGCATCAATTGTAATTTATATCACTTAAGGCCTAAAAAAATATAATTTGCTAACATTTTAAATATATCATCGCGCGGCATACATTTTTTTTTTTAATTAAAACCTCATCAACACACAACATACGCCTCTAAAATCTATTATGATTTTTAACATAAAATGCTATAAAAATTTTAAATGAAAAATTGTGTCCCAAAACGGCGGAAAAAAATTATGATTTGTATTACTGATTGTGTCAGTTGTAAAGTACATAATGTTTGTACAAACATATCTCAATATTACACATAAAACGTTAAGACTTTAGGCAATATTTTTGGGATGTATATATCGTATACAAACAGCATATATACCAACATTTTTTTTTTGTTTTTGTATGTATTGTAATTATCGGGGTATAAATTTCACCAAGCATTTCTGTTTTTTTTTTTTGTTTGTGTCGTATAGGTACGAGTTTATGGCACACAGAGAGAATAAAAATGGAAAATGGGTATACATAGTAAGTATCCTTCCTGCATGAAATGGGTTCACAGGCGAAATAAAATCCCTGTTTATTTCATTTGTCAGCAAGGAATATGGCAGCAATTAAAAACACAAAAAATGATGTAGGATAATTTGAAATGTTTTAATGGTATTCTTGTCCGTTTCCTACATTTTTTTATACCAGTTTTGTATATAGTATGTCGTCGGGGTGATTGAGCAAAATTAAGGGATTGAATTGGGTTAGGCATATTATTAACCATTATTATGTCGTTCCGGTTCAAATGGTTTACACACTTAAATACATCAGACACATTAAATTTTTATTTTTTATTTTTATTTATGTTAACTGTGTGAACTTTTGGTGGAACAATTTATAATCCGTATACACAATAGCCGATGATTTGATAAAATATTTGTTTGATTCGGTTGAAAGGATTTATAATGTATTTTAAGAATTTTATTTCCTAATATTAAAGTCGAAAATTTTCTTAATATTAAATTTAAGAAATATTGTATTGATTCTCCGATATTTATGTAAGGTCTGTTGCTATTTGAACAATAAACATACTGTAGTGTGTTGACGTGTATTTAATCGAATAACAGTAAATTGATAAAATTTTGCTTTAAAAATAAAATTTTAATTTAATAATTATGTAGCTCGCAAATTGTAGATTAATTCAAAATCCATGAATTCAATAAAAAATGTATAAAAATTTCCAAATTCTGACAAGGGTGTTGGGTGCGTCTCAATAGGGTAGGGGTTGACAGTCTATAGCCATGTATCTCGTGGTCTATATTCCAACGCTGCAACTATGTAGAAACCACCAAATGTGTCTAGTATACCTCCACGTGGTATATACCTCACACCCGGGCCACGATGTGAAGCATCGGCGAAATACTAGAGGCGAGTGCAGTACACTATAAATGAGCAATGAGCAGAACAAATATGGAAACTAATACCCTAGGTGGTACACCTGTTGCTCAGGTAAATCTACCCTCTTCGGTGGTCGGTCTCATGGATTCTGGGGGAAACCACCCATTGCTATACTACAATTATTTTAACCAATCCCAAGACATATTGGTGAATAAACAAACTCAATTGAGTGAAACAGAAAAGGATAATTCACATCCCTTCCAGAGGAGTAACAAAGTGGCGTATTCTCCGATAATAAGCTATATTCCCTCCATTGGGGCCAGCAGCCACAACACTCTTTCTGCAAACGAAGAAAAGCTTCACAATGAATTGTGTAAAGCTAATAATGCATTAGTTGAAGCCAACAATATAAACAAGCAACTGAATGTTACAATTGCACGGATGCAGGCGCGTATGAAGACGCTTGAAAACGAAGTTAAAGCTCTTAAGCCAAAGGAGGACATCGGTTCTACTCCTAACCAGAATACAACTCCACAAGAGTATCATACGGATGAAGAAGAACTAGCTCGAGAAATTGAGTGGATTAGAGTTAAAGGTGTGAGAAAAAAAAAGGAGACGAAATAATACGCCCTACCTCGATTAAAGGATGATGTTACAAATATTATCCAGAAACAACCAAAAAAATTACCTCCACCACCACCAATAGTAATAGATGAAGTCAAAGACTACGATGTACTCTATGAGAAAATAAAAACAATAACTGCTACTGATAAGTTTAATGCAAAGGTGATGAATGGAAACACCATCAAAATAAACTTAGAAGATGCTGAAACATACAGAAAAATGACAAAAATGTTAAATGAAGAAAAACGTGCTTGGCACACGTTTGAAGATAAACAAACCAGACCAATTAGGGTCATGGCTAACGTGTAAGCCAGACAAAATAATTGATGACCTGAAAGCAAAAGGATTTAAGGCAGCTGAAGCATCGATTAAGCTAAAACGGAGAGGCAAATCACCTCTCAACATGTTTATGTTGACCTTCGATACTGATGAAGATATCGAAAAAATTTATCAAATTAAGTACATCTTGGGGTGCAAAGTGGTTATTCAGCCTCTAAGAAGATCTAAGCTTATACCACAATGTAAACAATGTCAAGCCTATGGACATACACAAAAATATTGCAACAGGGAACCCAGGTGTGTCAAATGTTTAGGTAAACATCATACCAAAGATTGTGTAAAAGCCCAAAATGTTCAACCTAAATGCGTTCACTGTGGAGAAAACCATCCGGCTAACTACAGAGGATGCAGCGTTGCTATTGAACTGCAAAACATCAAAAATAAGAACGTTATTGCTAAAAATCCAAGTTTATTAAGGAAGCAAGCGGTTAAGATGAACCGTCGGTGTGTTAAGTGAAAAAATCATTCAGAAAGAAAGAAACCCAATCCTAGTAAATAATCACACTAATACTAACTTTCTTTAGACTATCGCTAGAAGAAAAAATTAACTTAATGGTTCCATTAAAGACTGAAGAACAATTAGACAAAGAAGTTCACAAATATGTAAACGATACACAGCAATCAGCTTTCTTAAACGAAAATCAAGGGAAACAACTACCCTATGGAAATTAGGGAACTCCTCGCAGAAAAAGAAGAGCGAGAAGAATAAGGCAACAAGGGCCCCCCAAGATAAAACTCATTTGAACAATCTCACTCAGCAATTAAGAAAATAGATCAAAGAACTGAAAGATGAATCAATCAGCAACTATTTAAGAAAATTAACTAATGATAACAGTACTGATTATTCTCTTTGGAAAGCAACCAAAAGAATCAAAAGACCAATAATGCAGATTCACTCAATAAAAATAGCAGGTGAAAAATGGGCTAGAAATAATGAAGAGAAAGCTCAAGAATTTGCTGAACACCTCGAAAAAATATTCCAGCCACATGAAGACCAAACGTTGGAAGCCGAGATAACAACTGAACAAGCTTTGCAAGAAAGTAAAGAAATCCTACCCACAACACCAAAAGAAGTCATGCGTGAGATAAAAGCTGATATGAATACGATAAAAGCTCCTGGGTACGATCTTATTACTGCAGAAATCTTAAAAGAACTGCCAAGGAAAGCTCTGGTGAAACTCATCAATCTTATAAATGCAGCATTTAGAATCAAATGTGTACCAAGCTTATGGAAAATTGCAGAAGTAATTATGATCCCAAAACCTGGGAAACCACCACACATAACATCGTCTTATAGGCCAATTTCGCTATTGCCAGTCATGTCCAAACTCTTTGAGAAGCTTCTGGTAAAAAGATTAAATCCGATAATCGAGAGTAAAAACTTGATCCCAAATCATCAGTTCGGTTTTCGTAACCAACACTCAACAATTGATCAAGTACACAGAATAACCAGTATAATTGAGAAAGCATTAGAGGAGAAAAAAGTCTGTTCAACAGTATTTCTAGACTTGCACAAGCGTTTGATAGAGTGTGGCATGAAGGACTTAACCACAAGTTAAGGAATCTTCTACCAATGCAATTTGCTAAGATACTGGAATCATACTTGAAAAATAGGTTCTTCAGGATTAAGTTAGATGAAACATCTTCTGAATTGAAAGAAATCAATGCAGTAGTTCCTTCCACAGGGCAGTGTATTAGGGCCGGTTTTATACCTACTATACACTTATGATCTTCCTACATTAGAAAACAACACAGTGACAACTTTTGCAGATGATACGGTGATCTTGGCTGTTAGAAAAAGCAACGAAGAATCAACACAGAAGTTACAATCAGCTGTAACTCAAATATATAAATGGACAAAAAGATGGAGAATAAAACTAAATGAAGCTAAATCAGTTCTCATCAACTTTATAAACAGACGATTCGAACATATTCTGATTACCATAAATCGGGAAATAATACCGCATGCGAACACAGCTAAGTATCTCGGCATGACCCTGGTTGCTAAACTACGATGGAAAGCACACGTTAAGAAGAAAAGTGAAGAATTAAGACTTAAATACAGAAAAATGTATTGGCTGATGGGAAGGAACTCTTTTTTATCAACATACAACAAGCTTCTACTTTATAAGCAAATATTGAACCCGATTTGGACTTATGGTATTCAGCTTTGGGGTTGTACTGAACAGAGTAACGTAAATATCATCCAAAGATTTCAGAATATGGTATTAAGGAGCATCGTTGATGCACCTTGGTATGTCAGGAACAATGACCTTCATAGGGACCTTAAAATGAACCTCATCTTAAATGAAATCCAGGAAAAAGCACGGAGACATGAAGAAAGGCTCCGCTAACATGTGAACATTGAGGCAACTGACCTCCTAAGCATCACGAATTTAGTACGCAGACTTAAAAGAACCAAACCTTTTGAGCTGGTGTGATTGTCAGTTTAAGCAGCAATGTGCTGATCTAAAATCCACTACAAAGATGTAGTTTATTTCAATTTATCAAATACTATGGAACGCCAATGGGAAGAAGCCTTAGATTAATTTAAGTTAGTAAATTAAGTCAGAAACAAATTGCTCATTAGTCCAGGAGACTAGATTGAAATTACATAATAAATAATAAAAAATAAAAAAAAAAATTCTGACAAATATTTGATAATTCGTAAAATAATTTTCAAAATTTTGAATTTTTTTTTCAACTTTCAAAATTTAGAATTTTGAAAATTTGGAAATTTTTTACATTGAAATTTGGTGCTTTTCACAAATATAAATTTAGATGTTGCATTAGGTAGAAAAATATAAATTTAAATGCTGAATTACCATAGGTTCAAAAAACCTAAAATTTCACTAAATCAATTATTTGATATTTAATTTTCCCTTCCTTCCGCTGGCGCTACATCCCATGAAGGGATTTGGCCGCATCAACGATGTTAATCCAAATAGTTCGATCCGCTGCTAAAGAACACCAGACAAGGTGACCGAGTGTGTTTAGGACCCTTACAAAGTGGCCTCCTCGAGGTCCTACTTTCGTTGGTGCCGACTCCAAGGCCTGTTTAGTGGTTCGACTTTGAGAACGAAGTACGTGACACGATTTTACGTTAACGATTATATTAATCCGGTCATGTCTGATTATGTACGTGGTTCCTTCTTTAATAGGACGAAGAATTATTCTGATGATCTAACGCTCAGTTACAGCAATTTGCTGGAAGGTCATAACTGGTCCTACCAGCGCTTTGTAGATGTCCAGTTTTATTTTGCGCCATATATGAGGAGACTTGCAGGTTTTGGTTTTGTCGAGAAATGCTCGGTAACTTGCTGCGATCCTCGACGAAATGTCCACAGAAACGGAAATTTGCTAAGTCGTCGCTGATCCTAGATATTTAAAGTCATCCACCTTCTCATATTACGTTTCTCTAGAAATAAGGTCTCATCGCTTCTGTCTCCTCGCGGTGACCATGTATTTTGTCATCGCTTCGTTGATCTGAAGGCCAATTTGTTGAGCTGTTAATTCCCAGAAGGCCCAGAAAGCAAATTTCGTTAGCGTATGCTAATAGTGGAATATATTTATAATACAGGCAGCTGCACTGCGCCATATTGAGCTGGCAAATAACGTACTCCAATGAAAGGTGGAAGAGAGTTTGAGCTATTGGGTCTCTTTGCCGCACTCCAGATGTTATCACGAAGACCTCCGAAATTTTGCCTTCTATTAGCATCTTGAATATTGAGTCATTCATTAAATGCTGGGACATAGAAACCAATTTTAACGGTATGCCCAGGTAGGACAAGACGTTCCATAACCTATTCCTCTTAATGTTGTCGTACGCCTGTTGTAAGTCTACGAATAGACTGTGCAGAGAGATGTCCTTTTCATAGCACTTCTCCAGCACGGAAATAATATTGATGGTCTCCCAAGACGGAAATAATATTGATAGTCTCCCAAGATTCTCTCGTTGCTAGTTGAAAACTTTGCCGCGACTACTTGACCAAAACATTGTAGCCTCTGTTCAACTAAGCTATCCCGCGCTTGTACGAATTACTTCTAGGTTGAAGGAAATCTATAGGTGGTTTCTATTTGGAATTATCCGGATAATCTCAGTCACAATAATTTTAATATTTATACTTTTTATATTTAGGTTAAGTGATGTTTATTACAAAGTGAATGCAGCACGAATGAATTATAATATTTCTACAAAATTTTGGCTGTGTGTGTGCACAGCAAAAACTTACACTCTCGAAATTTATGTTCGAGGATTTTTTTTAGGGTTATAATTAGCACGTAGAGAGTATATTACAAATTATATACACACTAGAATTTACCTACATCTGACATTTGGAATGTCAAGGTGAAATTTGTTTACAAATAAGATAAGTATTTTTAATTATATGTTACATATTTTCTTAATTATTAATTACATATTTTGATTTCAGATTTGGTGATATAAAATAATATAGGCAATACTATTCAAAAAAATTGAGGTGTGGCCAACACACGACTTTCTTTTACGAACAGAGAATTTTGAGAAATTTTATTTTTTTCCTAATTTTTTTTTTTAATTTGTTTTTCATTTTTGGAAATATTTTGTATTAAGTAGTTTTTTGTAAACCTTATACTTTTTAAGATATTTGCAAAACAAATTTTCTGGACCAAGGGAGTGGCCACTTCCGGTTAGCCGATTTGGAGTAAAATTCACTGGGACCTCCCAATTTATCAAAAAAGCTTAAATCTGAAGTTTCAGTTCGATTGATTAAACCATCTGGGCTGTAGAGAGGATACAGACAGACTGACAGACTAACAGACTGACCGACTGACAGACAGACAGACAGACACCATTTCGAAACCCACTTTTTCGGACTCAGGGGACCTAAAAACAAATAAATTTCTAAAAATCTCAAGATTCAAAATTTTCATGATTACTATACTTTATTTTACTAGAGTAAAAGAAAGTAAAAAACCCTAATCCATACGAATCGTTCGTTTAGTAAAAGTTCTGCAAAATTATTTTTTGGAAATCGCACTCAACTCCCAAGGGACAATATCGGCCATTGCCAACAATGATGACAAAAGTTTGGCTAGCACATAGAATAGGTTCTCAATTACCTAGTTAGAAAACCGTAATCCATACGGATCGTTCGTTTAATAAAAGTTCTACGAAATTATTTTTTGGAAATCGCACTCAACAATGATGACAAAAGTTCCGCTAGCACATGGAATAGGTCCCTTAATTACCTAGTTAGAAAACCCTAATCCATACGGATCGTTCGTTTAGTAAAAGTTCTGCAAAATTATTTTTTGGAAATCGCACTCAACCCCCAAGGGCTAATATCGGCCATTGCCAACAATGATGACAAAGGTTTCGCTAGCACATTGAATAGGTCCCTTAATGACCTAGTTAGAAAACCCTAATATATACGAATCGTTCGTTTAGTAAAAGTTCTGCAAAATTATTTTTTGGAAATCGCACTCAACTCCCAAGGGCCAATATCGGCTGTTGCCAACAATGATGACAAAGGTTTGGCTAGCACATAGAATAGGTCCCTCAAATACCTAGTTAGAAAACCCTAATCCATATGAATCGTTCGTTTAGTAAAAGTTTGTCACATGGAATAGGTCCCTTAATTACCTACATAGTTAAAAAACCCTAATCCATACGAACCGTTCGTTTAGTAAAAGTTCTGCAAAATTATTTTTTGGAAATCGCACTCAACTCCCAAGGGCCAATATCGGCTGTTGCCAACAATGATGACAAAGGTTTGGCTAGCACATAGAATAGGTCCCTCAAATACCTAGTTAGAAAACCCTAATCCATATGAGTCGTTCGTTTAGTAAAAGTTTGTCACATGGAATAGGTCCCTTAATTACCTACATAGTTAAAAAACCCTAATCCATACGAATCGTTCGTTTAGTAAGAGTTCTGCAAAATTATTTTTTGGAAATCGCACTCAACTCCCAATGGCCAATATCGGCCAGTGCCAACAATGATGACAAAGCTTTGGCTAGCACATAGAATAGGTCCCTCAAATACCTAGTTAGAAAATCCTAATCCATACGAATCGTTCGTTTAGTAAAAGTTCTGCAAAATTATTTTTTGGAAATCGCACCCAACTCCCAAGGGCCAATATCGGCCATTGCCAACAATGATGACAAAGGTTTGGCTAGCACATGGAATAGGTCCCTTAATTACCTAGTTAGAAAACCTTAATCCATACGAATCGTTCGTTTAGTAAAAGTTCTACGAAATTATTTTTTGGAAATCGCACTCAACAATGATGACAAAGGTTTGGCTAGCACATAGAATAGGTCCCTCAAATACCTAGTTAGAAAACCCTAATCCATACGAATCGTTCGTTTAGTAAAAGTTCTGCAAAATTATTTTTTGGAAATCGCACCCAACTCCCAAGGGCCAATATCGGCCATTTCCAACAATGATGACAAAGGTTTGGCTAGCACATGGAATAGGTCCCTTAATTACCTAGTTAGAAAACCCTAATCCATACGAATCATTCGTTTAGTAAAAGTTCTACGAAATTATTTTTTGGAAATCGCACTCAACAATGATGACAAAGGTTTCGCTAGCACATGGAATAGGTCCCTTAATTACCTAGTTAGAAAACCCTAATCCATACGAATCGTTCGTTTAGTAAAAGTTCTGCAAAATTATTTTTTGGAAATCGCACTCAACTCCCAATGGCCAATATCGGCGATTGCCAACAATGATGACAAAGGTTTGGCTAGCACATAGAATAGGTCCCTCAAATACCTAGTTAGAAAACCCTAATCCATACGAATCGTTCGTTTAGTAAAAGTTCTGCAAAATTATTTTTTGGAAATCGCACTCAACTTCCAAGGGCCAATATCGGCCATTTCCAACAATGATGACAAAGGTTTGGCTAGCACATGGAATAGGTCCCTTAATTACCTAGTTAGAAAACCCTAATCCATACGAATCATTCGTTTAGTAAAAGTTCTACGAAATTATTTTTTGGAAATCGCACTCAACAATGATGACAAAGGTTTCGCTAGCACATGGAATAGGTCCCTTAATTACCTAGTTAGAAAACCCTAATCCATACGAATCGTTCGTTTAGTAAAAGTTCTGCAAAATTATTTTTTGGAAATCGCACTCAACTCCCAATGGCCAATATCGGCGATTGCCAACAATGATGACAAAGGTTTGGCTAGCACATAGAATAGATCCCTCAAATACCTAGTTAGAAAATCCTAATCCATACGAATCGTTCGTTTAGTAAAAGTTCTGCAAAATTATTTTTTGGAAATCGCACTCAACTTCCAAGGGCCAATATCGGCCAATGCCAACAATGATGACAAAGGTTTGGCTAGCACATGGAATAGGTTGCTCAATTACCTAGTTAGAAAACCCAAATCCATACGAATCGTTCGTTTAATAAAAGCTCTACGAAATTATTTTTTGGAAATCGCACTCAACAATGATGATAAAGATATCGCTAGCACATGGAATAGGTCCCTTAATTTTCTAGTTAAATTGAGGTGTGGCCAACACACGACTTTCTTTTACGAACAGAGAATTTTTAGAAATTTTATTTTTTTCCTAATTTTTTTTTTTTAATTTTTAAATTTTTAAATTTTTTTTTAATTTTTAATTTTTTATTTTTATTTGTTTTTAATTTTTGGAAACAATTTGTATTAAGTAGTTTTTTGTAAACCTTATACTTTTTAAGATATTTGCAAAACAAATTTTCTGGACCAAGGGAGTGGCCACTTCCGGTTAGCCGATTTGGAGTAAAATTCACTGGGATCTTCCAATTTATCAAAAAAGCTTAAATCTGAAGTTTTAGTTCGATTAATTAAACCGTATGGGCTGTAGAGAGGACACAGACAGACTGACAGACAGACAGACAGACACCATTTCGAAACCCACTTTTTCGGGACCTCAAAACAATTAAATCTCTAAAAATCTCAAGGTCCAAAATTTTCATGATTACTATACTTTATTTTACTAGAGTAAAAGAAAGTAATAAGGATTAACTATGGATGTTATGTACAGCAAATTTTGCTTCAATTTTAAGATTAAGTATATAATTTTACTCTTCTTATTATAAAGTGACATTTTTAATAGGAATTAATTTCTAGTTTCCGATAGCATTAAATGGATTCTAGTGGAACCGGATAATTAAAATTAGGTAAGTAAATTACTTATATAAATTAAAGAAATTTAAATGAATTAATGTTGAATTTAATGTTGTATTTCAGGTGGACTGATGAATGCCAGCTTTTTCATGCTCTATTTCAGGGAGAGATTGAATTCAAAGGTAAGTTACACCACTGGATTGGGTCAATGTGATATGGTCCAATTAGTTTGAACAGCGAGAGTTGTTATAATTTAACCAAACTTCCCTTTTTTATTAAGTAGATAGATAAGACTTTCTGGGATGTCTTCTTTATAGAGCAAATTATTAATATCAGCTCAAACATGCGGTGGAACAGATAATCGCCGCCGTATTTCAGCATTTCGTTGCAGATACCATTTTCATCATACACACATTTTAGGAAATTCATAATATCGACTGTTTTGTAAATAAGCTGTTGTAGTTATTGACGTTTGATCTGATTCGCGAACGACAAACCCGAGTAGTTTAAAAATTAAAATTTTGATTCAAAAACAAAAATTAGTTGAATTTTGATTGTAACTTTCAACATTAAATTTGATCTGATTAGGATCACTTGGTGAACCGAATTTTTAATACATAATTATTAAAAAAAAATCTTAAATTTCGTTTTTTCGGAACCAAAGTAAAAATTAATATTTCAAAAAAGTCTACTCAATTCGATACCTAATTCGTTGAAATCTTAAAAATTGTAAATTTCTAAATTTTATATTGAATTAGAATGTAATTTATTAAAGCTTAATTCAATATTCGACATAGTTATCAGACTTCCAAATTTCTCATATTTCAGCAGATCTACAATTTAGCTAGCCAAAATATTTTCAGTTCCTATGTTTCAAAATCAAATGTTAAATTCAAAATTATATTTTTAAAATTCCGCTTAAAATTTAAATTTCTGTAAATCAAAGTGTACTCAAATAAAAAATTGGAATTCTGATAGACGTTGCAAAATATCGATTAATTAAAGAATTCTGGCATAAATCTCACAGATTTCAGAAACAATTAAACTTCGAAGACTGGGCTGCATATTGGATCCGAAATGAAAGTTCATTATTATGAAAGCAATCATTACAGTAAAATTAGGATAAAACCAAAAATTTCTGCAGTCCAAAATGAATTTCAATATTTCGAAAAAGTCAACAAAATTCGATGTTTAATTAGTTAGTTATGTTTCAAGTAGTTTAAAATTGGTTTCAAGATTTCCAATCGCCAAAACAAAACTATATTGAAATTCGAAAGTTTTAGAAATAATTTTAAAACTCAAATATTATTGTATAATACTTAGTTAAAAATTTAGAAAACTGTTATTTCACGATATCTGCTTGTACAATTTTGAAATTCAAAATACCGAGTTGATACTTATATATCAAAATTTACAGAGACTGAGAAAGATAAAGGAACTTAAATAATCAGATGAATTCAGTTAATACGAAATGTTGAAAAACTTGCTTCTTCTAATGCCGCGGCTACACGAATGGAAAATGTAGACCAACGTTGGAGATTTGTCCAAAAAACCAATCGTGTAGACAGAAAAAAAATAACAAATACAAATGAAGGTTATATTGGTCCAACATTGATAACCATTCGCTCAATAGGCGGTTTTTATAAAAAGATCAAAGGAAACTACGAACGTTGGAGTGTATATTGGTACTTCGTCTACACGATTGGTGAGAAAAAATGTATTTTTGAATACTTAAGGGCAGATGTCACTAAATACAACTGTAGATGTCATTATATATTATTGTTTATAAACAAATAAATCCAAAATGGAATCTGACTGGTCGGCTGAGTTTGTGCTAAAATTTATAAATTTACATCAAAATTATCCCGAAATTTGGAGTTTAAAACACTGTAAACATAAAAATAAGCTCGAAGTGCATTTAAACAATATGTTTGCATTGGCTTCCATCTTGTGGGAGATATTGTAATTAATGTATGACTAGTAGTGACAACTAGTGATAAATATCAATATATAAACCACCAAATTTGGTTATACATTGGTAGCTATTCGAAAAATGAACATTGGGCAAATCGTGTAGACAGTCAAATTTTATTTCACCAACATTTGTCCAACATTTGACAAATCACATTGGGCCAATGTTGGTCGAAATTTTCCATTCGTGTAGCCGCGGCTTAACAAACATCTTCGATTGGCGACATTTTTTTCATGTTCATGCCACCGAGAATAATTAGTACAGACATATTTACCAATATCAATTTATTTAATGTAAATTACAAAAATATTTGTGCTTCTAATTAAAATCCACTCTTTTATTATGATGATTAATATTTAGTCTACCACAGAACAGTTGTTATCATATTTCATGATAATTAATCATCATAAAAGACTTAAAAAAATAAAATTTTAAAACAAAACGAAACCAACATTTGTATCCTTCAGCTCTCGTCTTCTTCAATCTTTCGCGAGATTCTATTGTCTCATAATAACTGTATACAGCTGTGCTCATATATACACCTAAATTAATGAATTATGATGAATTATGTTCTCAATAAAGCAGTGGCTCTCAACATTTTTTTGAATGTATATATTTATCGGTCCCAAAATATACCAAGCACTCGAAAAAAAAATCTTCGCATGCCAAATTTGACTTCCAAATAAAAATGTTTTTGTCTCCTTTATTGTATGTGAACAAAACCACAAAAACAGAATAAATAAATTAACCACAACGAAGGGTAAATTGTCAGCAGATATGGAAAAAAAAATGGTGTAAAACTAAATGAAATTGTTGTGTATACCACAACAAGGATATTGAAATCTTAAGAAATTTTTTTCCAACAACAAGTTTTTGTAAAAACCATTTTACCACCATCTCTTACGTCCTCAACTGGTTTTATGCCAGAAACCAGTATATTAAAAATCTCCCAATTTTTTTAATATAAATAGGATATGGAAGTCTAAGGAAAGTAACTAAGTATTTGGAATTATTATTAAAGGGGTTTAATTAATGGTGACAAAAATTTTTTAAAACGTTCAGAGAATTTTAAATCTATTTTAAAATTATAGAAAATTTTCTGAATTTTAAAAATTCTAAATTCGATTCGTATCTTCGATATCTCCCTATCGAAACAAAATATTTTAAAGTTTTCCAAGATTAAAATATGTTCTCACGATTTCTTACATTGACTTGTTCCTAACTAGAGGTCTTTGAATAAAGTCTTAGTAAGTCTTCACCGCAGCTAGTGTATAATCACCCTTCAATGAGAAAGTCCATATAAAATTTAAATCTTGAAAGTCGAAGAGCAAATTCTACCGGAACTGGTGTTTGCACTTCAGACGAGTTGATGACGGTCATACATTTTGTTGTTTTATCTGTACCAAACAAAATAAAATGATTTCAAAAAAAGATTAACTTTTGTAACTATTATAAATAAACAAAGATCCTTAAGTCAATTCCTCCCCATTACATACCATATATGAAATCCAATTTACAACAAATGAGAAAATCTTATTTTAAATTATATTGATGAATAACCATCAGACCTTTTCGGACAAGATGGTTTATATTTTTTATTATGCTTATTAAAATTGATTCAACTGACCTCTGTATCTTGAAATTCATCTCCTTAAACATAAAAACTGTATATATGCACGTATATGTACAAGGTACAACATATACAACAACCCCGTAATATTTCATTTTATATCTCGTAAGAAAAAAAAATTGGTATACTGGGATACCTTTTCTTTATTGTTGTTGTGGTGCTCTCTAAATTTTACAATTATTGATTTATTTATTCCATTTATAGCAAAAGCTAATACTTTTATATGTACATATGTTTATTGATTCTGTTATGTACTTATGTATATATAAATTTCTATCGAATTTATATTTGCTTGGTCTAATGAAACACTCTACACTTTCTATACCACTAGATTTACTAAACTCTACAAAATGCTTTATTAGGAATCAATAAGTTAATACATAACATGAGGTTTACCGATTGTATGTAGGTACTACAAACATAAAAGTAAAAGTCCATGAACGTTACCCAAACTCGATATAACGAAACAGAATCTAAATCGTTAACAAACTATAAAATATTGCAATGTACTTAACAACAACCACTTAAGTATCATTTATATATCCACCTCGAGAAAGCTTATTATATTGTTTATAAGTATGTAAGTAAGTGTATATATAAAGCAACTAACCAACATCATTAATCAAAATGAACTTTAATAAGGTAAAGTTGATGAAAAATTAAAAAGTTTATTAAATTACAGGCGAAATGTTTATTATTTGTGTATCTACTTATGTATGTATATACATTATATCCGCCCCATTAGATTATCCAATTTTAGTTTGGTTTTTTATTTTATTCGTTTTGTTGAATTTATTTGGAATGGAGCCCACAAAAATTGGTATCCCTTCTTATACTGCCCTCCACTTTGATATCTGCTTGTTCAAATTTCATACTCTAATATACTTTCTATGCTTTTAGATTATTATTTCACCATAAATTTTGATACCGATTCGATATATGTACATGTACTCTGAACTGAACCCTTTTCAAATTATATATATACGAGTAATATATAAACTAAACACAATCAAATGAAACCATAGATCTTATTAATAAAATATCAGATAACAACAACAACACGATTAACATTATACGTATATGATGATATGATACTGAACCACCAATCTCCAAACCCCTTAAACATTTTACCAATTTTTTTATTACTTTTACGACAGTTTTTTTGTTTGTTTTGTTTTGTTTTCTTTTTGGTTGGTATGTCGTCTTTTTGTTGATATCGATAAAAGGCTGTATGTAGTCATCTAGTTGAACCGACCGATATACGTATCCAAAAAACTGTAAAAGGTATATTATATTATACCATACCCTGAGTAATAATTAAAGTTGATGTCTTATTTAACCTTAGTAAGTAATGAAGAAAGTTCTAATAAAACATTTACATATAATTGAATAAACCAACAGCGGGCTACGCTATATACCGAAAATGGATCAAATCATGTTTTGGGAAATGATGAAAGTAATGAACGTTAAAATTATGAATATTGCAAGATGATTTTGTAAATTTTGTTCTTTTTTTTTTGTGTAGATAAATAAAAAATACGTTTCATTGAATCATTAAGTTAGAAATGATTATGGCAGGAGTGGTTAACTAGTGGTTCGCGTGATATTGATTTTTTACACCTTTGTGATGAATATCAAAGAATTTGGCTACTTCTGCGATTAAAAATTTCTCAACTGCTGCGCGTGCTCGTCACATGCTTTGGCTTAAATGGGAGCTGGGCGCTCAATTGATGTTTTGTACTTATACATAATAAACTACTGGGAAGCTGCTCGTTACATATGTTAAAATTCATCAAAAGTTTTGTTTAAATTGGGAAATTCCTTCAATACTTAGGACAAAATTATTTCTTCGATTTTTTGTAAGGAAAACAAGTATTTTTAATTTTTTTTGTTTAAAAGAAGGTTGGTTGATAAGAGGAACCCTGTGCACTTCGACCAGCAAGATCTATTGTGCATCCCCGTGTAAGAGTAGAGAAATCAATCTATGTCAAATGTAGGTCCAGGTCCTTGATAAACGCCACAAGGTCATACACATCCACAGGGTTGGCGTGAGGCCACTGAACAGAGTAAGCATTGAGTGTTTTAATTCTTCTTAGGGCGATCGCACTGCACGCGAACAGCAAGTGTTCAGATGTTTCTCTTCCCAGATTACAGAACCTGCAGTTCTCTGATGCAGTTCTCTTCCCCATTTTGAATAGATGGTAGTTAAAGGGACCATGTCCTGTCAAGTACCATATGAGGGATTTCAGAGATGATCGATCCATTCTGATTATATCCTCCAAGTGTGTAATCTTGTAATTTAGGAGCTTCTTTGTCTGTCTCATTCCCCGAGATGACTCCCAGAGTGAAGCACAAAATAGGCAACGCTAGGCTCGGGGCCGTAGAAGATGCCACCCGCACCCTCTTTTGCACAGGTGTCTGCGGCCTCATTTCCTGGTATATTAGAGTAGCCGGGGGACCACAAGAGGATAACCTTGTTGTCCCTACCCAGCCTTCTATAGTTGCTATAGCATCTCCATGTCAGTTTAGAGCTGAACACCGGAGCTGCCAGGGCTAATAAAACAGCCTGGCTATCCGAGATTGTGTGGATCTCCGTTCTTATATACTTCTTTTTGAGGCACTGAAGCACGCTAGTCTCGATGGCCACGGTTTCTGCCTGGTAAACCGTAGGGTCTTTCCCAACGGTATACAGAGCCTGAAACCGGGCCCCACAGCCCCCGCACCCGCGCCTTCGTTTCTTTTTGACCTATCGGCATAACACACCGATGCGTGCTGCGGTAAGAAGGCAATGATGTTCCCCACCATGTCCCTTTCGGGTATCCGGATCGTGAAGTTCCTCCGGCAGTCAGTAGTCTTTACCATCATTTCTGATAGCTGGGCAATATCGTCTGCCAAGTTTAGTTTATCCAGGATCCTATTGTATCCCGAACTAGTCAGTTTAACCTGACTTGTTACCTTCAGTTTTATGGCTCTCAAACCTGCCACACTTTTGACATGTATGTGGAGTGGTTGCGCCCAAACATAATTAATCTTTGAATTTTGTCCAAAGCTGAACGAGCATTTATTTGCTCTGTCTTTGGCCACCATATAAAGGCCGCATAAGATATCATTGGTCTTATGATGGTTTGGTAAAGCCAGATTATCATTTGTGGGTTTAAGCCCCATGGTTTACCAAACATACGTTGGCACCCAAAGTATGCTTTGTTTGCCTTATTTGCGATGTATTTCAAGTGGGGGTTCCAGGTTAATTTTTGGTCAAAAATGATTCCTAGATATTTAACCTCAGACGTCATCTTGTGTATTTCCCCGTTCATAGTTATTGGAGGAAAGGAAATTCTCCTCCGATTTGTAAAGAGAGTACATGATATTTTTTTGGGATTGCCGCTAAGGCCCACTTCAACACACCACTCGTTTAACAATGTTAGAGCATATTGCATACGCTCAGCTATTGTGCTTTCAAATTTGCCCCTGACCATCAGCTGGTGGTCCATTACCAAGAGCCACAGTAACGGCGACAGTACTCCACCCTGAGGGCAGCCCTTGGTAGGTGCAATTGAGATGCTTGCTTCGCCAATCGAGGCTTTAATTCTCCTGCTTTTGAGCATGTTTATTATCCACCCGATGGTTGAGGAGTCGATACCCCTCGCTACAGCTTGTTCCCGAATCACCTCGAAATTAGTATTATCGAAGGCACCCTGGATGTCAATGAAGGAGCATAATAGTGCCTCCTTGTTGCAAAGTGTATCCTCGATTTTCGATGTTAATTCATGCAGGCGTGTCTCCGTAGATTTGCCCACCTGATAAGCATGTTGGCTAGGATTTAGAGGACATTTTTGGATTGTATTGAGTCTGATATAGAGGCCCAATATTTTTTCCATGTTTTTAAGTAAAAATGATGTAAGGCTAATAGGTTTGTAGGACCTAATGTCCTCGAGGGATTTCGGAATATGACTCTTACCTCCCTCCAGCAACTGGGGATGTATTCCAGACTAAAGCTGGCTCTATATAATTTGATTAGGTGGGGCTCCAGTACATCCAGGCCTCGTTGAAGAACAATAGGATAGATTCCATCCCCTCCTGGAGACTTAAAGGGACCAAATGAATTGATAGCCCAGCGCAACTCTCCAGTGGTAAAGATTTCCATCGCTCGCTTGTAGGCCCCCCTTGCGACTAGATATAGATGCACCATGCTCATATCAGGGTCCTCCCGACCCGCAATGATTGTGCCTCCGGAAAGTGTCCCTTCGCCAGACATTCAAGAGTCTCTTCCCTTGATGTGGTTAAGGTCCTGTCCAGCCTTCTTACTGAGCCCAGAGGGTTTTGATGATCTAATGCGAGGGCTTTTTGGAGTCGGCAAGCTGCCGGAATCTCGTCTATCTTCCCGCAAAAAGTTCTCCAGCTCTCTCTTTTGCTCTTCCTCAGAGTCTCATTATACTGGGTGGGGGCAGTTCGATACGCTGCTCAGTCATCTGTTATTTTTGCTCTGTTAAAGAGCTTACGCAATGTTTTTCTTTTAGGCTCCAGGGCGGAGGTCCACCAAGGAACATCCCTAGTTCCTCTAACACGCATCTCAGGAGAACTTCAGTGATAGGCATCAATTATTGCCCTGGTGAGATTATCAGCAACTCTATTCAGGTCTGCAACAGAGCCGATAGAGTTCTGTAAACCCCTACATTGTCTTGTAGTTTATTGGTAAAGACAGCCCAGTCCGTACCTTTAGGTATTCTTACCGTAGCTTCTGTAATTTTGGGGGGTTCTAATATCAAATCTTATATACCTATGATCCGACAAAGATACTTCCCCCGATACATGCCAATTCTGGACTGTGCTGGATGTACCCATGTCAGACATAGTAAGGTCCAGCACCTCCCTTCTAATGGCATTCACAAAGGTTGGCTCGTTCCCTGTATTATTTATAGCAATATTATTTAATGAACAGTATTCAAAAAGAAGCTCTATGAAAACAAGTATAGTAATTTAACCTAACTCGTACCAAGTCATATAGAAGAAATTCAAAGCTTTATGTTACAATTTTCAATTTTCTATCTTCAATAAATAGTAACGGGTTTCTAAAAATTATTTAAAATACATTTTTAGACGCAAATTAATTGAAAAATAATTTGAAATATAAATAAAACGACATTTATAAGCTAATACTAATTTCAGTGAATTTTCAAAGTGTAATAAGTAAAAAGTGAAAATTAGTTTTATTATTAGACTAATAAAAGAAATTTTCGCCAGGTGTGCTACTGTCTTCGCCCGTAAATAATGCCTAGTCGTTTTAAGCGATTAGTGCACCTACTAGGCGCTTTATTCAAATAAAACGCCCAGGGCGCTTTATTCTGGATTAGTTGTCCGAAAAAGTGGATTTCTGTAAGTATGTCAGTCTGTGTCCTCTCTACAGCCCAGATGGTTTAACCAATCGGACTGAAATTTCAGATTTAAGCGTTTTTGATAAATTGGGAAGTCCTAGTGAATTTTACTCCAAATCTGCTAACCGGAAGTGGCCACTCCCTTGGTCCAGAAAATTTATTTTGCAAATATCTTAAAAAGTATATGGTTTACAAAAGCTACTTAATACAAAATGTTTCCAAAAATTAAAAAAAATAAAAATTCTCAAAATTCTCTGTTCGTAAAAGAAAGTGGTTTGTTGGTCACACCTCCATTTTTTTTATTGAAGTAGGCATTTTCGGGAATAGATCCTGAATCAGGCTAAGTTTTAATTTTTTTTTATAAGTTTTAATAATTCATTTTGAGTAGAAACAAGAATAGTAATTTCCTCTGCCGAATCTGACATATCCTAACATAAAATTGCAAAAAGTTTGTTTTTATGGGTTTTCAATATTTCATTGTATTGTTAGGGAATTTCAAGAGTAAAAACCAGAGATGGGTAGTGTCGAAAACTACCTAACTATTATGACACTTTTTGACACGTGTTTTCGGCACTTTTTCACAGGGCTTTTCGATAGCGAAAACATATCTTTAAATAAATGTTCTTTATGTATATAAGTAATTAAAATAAATGTAGTTCAAGATAATTTTATTACGCCGAAATGCAACGAAACAGAAATGAACAGTTTAGTCTTACCTGCATATTTCAAAAGCTTGTTAATGAAACAATAAAAGTATTTTGTTTCCTAATTTTTGCAATACCACAGCAACAGTTTTTGACACTTTTCGACAGTTTTTGACACTTTTCGACAGCTTTTGACTTTTTTCGACAGTTTTTGACCATAATTTAAGGTTTTTGATCTATTTTTGACAAAATTGGCTAAAAGTCAGATTTTTTAAGGCTTTACGCATCTCAAACCAATGGTGCCATCGTAAAGTACTATTCATCCACTCTCATTTCTAATTTTAAACGTCTAAATATTTTTATCGTGGTTAAGATATGTGTGACAATAAGCTGATACAAAAGCCTTAATACTTTGATTTACGATATCTTGGTAATATATAAAGATATTTAGACGTTTAAAATTGGAAATAAGAGGGGATGGATTGTAGTTTAAGCTGGGCACCATTGGTTTTTACTGCTGAAATTCTCTAAGCAATGATTGCCCAAGCATAATTCCCTTGGAATTTTAGGTTAGGATATCCCAAAATTCTGATGTGATAGGGCAATTCTGCGGCCAAGTCGAATTCAGCATTTCAACGTTGGCCTATGATAGCGTTGGCCTATGAGTTAGTTTTCCTAACATTTTTTTCACCAATTACCATTTTAAGTATGTGAAATTTTTGTCATGTCTATTTTATCCATTTTTTCACAAATTTCTTTCACCAATCCCAAATAACCAAAAATACTGATCACAAAATCATAGACCAATTTCTCACAAAATACAAGTTTCTTTTTGCCACAATAAAAAGTTGGAAATTTTGAATGTGAATTTATGTGAACTTTTTTCCGTTTTTTTATGCATGAAAATTTGCATTTGTCGGGTTACTGTTCTATCGTGCTAAGAAAAAATTAGCGTATCAAAATTCGTTGTCAATATTTGTTACAAACAACTTAGTGTTCGTTATAGAAAGAGATTTCACTGGATTAATTTTTAAATTTAAACACAAATTTGACGATCACGATCCAAATTTAAATAACATTCGATTTATTGTTTTTATTGCATTTTAGCCATAAGAGCGTATATTATTTCTATATTACGATGAATTTCGAATATTAAGCCTAAGTGTTATATACGAATGGGCGCTCCAATCGAAATATTTCAAGAACTTTGAAAATATCCTAATTTGTGAGGCTCTCGAATAAAACGCCTAGGCGTTATTCACGGGGTAAGACTGTAGTGAATTTTTTAAATAAGCAGACTGGTGAATGTTTCACCTAGACTGCCTAATGAATTTTTGCTGCCTAATGAATGTTGCTTCGTGAATTTTTTACCAAGGTTGCCAGTGATATTTTTAAGTACGTAAGCCACCTAATGAATTCTTCAACTACGTTACCCAGTGCTTTTTCCTATAGGCTGGCAGTGAATTTTTCACCTAGGCGGATGATGAATTTGTCACCTAGGTTGTTTAGTGAATTTTTCATCCAGCACACCTGTGGTTTTCCCCCCACAGATTGCCAGTACATTTTTCACCTAAGTTGCTAAGTGAATTTTTCACCTAGGTTGCCTGTGAATTTTTCACATTGACCGCCTAATCAATTGTTCAGCTTAGTTGCCTAGGGACTTTTCCCTGTAGGCTGCTAATGCATTTTTTAGCTAGTCTACCAGTGAATTTTTCACTACGTGAAAATGAATTTTTAACCTAGGCTGCCCAGTGAATTATCACCTAGACGGCCTAGACAATTTTTCACATAGGCTGCTTAGTTTATGCAGTCTATGTATTATTTTTCTATAACCTTTGACAGAACTGTTACCGAAATGAGAGCTATAGGGCGATAATTTGATAAGATTTAATGAACATTAGCTATTTATTTATTTATTTGGTCTACACATAAATTTATTTAAGTTTTGGCGCACTCCGTTTTGAGCAAAAGCTCATTTACAACAGAGCGTGCCAAAAGAGAAGGATGGTTCAATTAGACAACATTCCATTTGTAGGTCGGCCAGTCATTCATTTCGGACCACGAATTACACAATTTCACCTGGATTTTTCACTCGCATGGCTCGATCATCAATGGCAGGACGATTACGATTTGTAATCTTTTGTAATTTGGATAATATTCCGTGATTGGGGTACCCCATAGCTTTAGGATATTTGGTGCAGAATTTGATCGTTGATTAAAATTTCAAAATAAAAAAATTAAAAAAAAATGTTTTCACAGAAAACGTCCGATTGACGTGGAAGTCAAAGCCAATCCCCCAAATAGACGTTGCTAACAGTTCTTGAGAACGATTGCAGGAATACCGTCTAAACCAGTCGATTTATTAAAATGTAATTCCTTGGACACATTAGAAATAATACGGGGTCGAAAATAAATTTCACTCATTGATTATGGCACCTGTTAGATAGGCGGAATTGGCTAAGTAAAATCGGGTACTAAGAGCTTATCGCGAATAGACGAATGTGTGTTGAATCAGTTTGATGTATAAAGCTCTAAAGCAGTTTGTTAGCGATAGTTGCAACTTTTCACGTTTTATCGAACCAATTCATCTTTTTGATTTTTGCTTACCAAAACGGGAAGTGCATAACTTTATTGCAGTAAGAATGACACTGTAAATACGACCAGCCTTAGTACTAAAGGGTACTAAACAATGCTGTCTCTCTGAAAACATTGAACGGAGTACATTTCAAATTTTCACGGGAGTATTTCTAGTCAGAAGGGAGTTTCATTCGAAATACAATAGTTACACGGTAAATAAAAACTTATCTTAAAGCAACTTTAAGTTCGAACCCTTTTCATTTTTAAAAGCGCAATTTTGGCAGATATGCGAATTCAAACATGTGAAATATGCGCACATATATGTTCGTCATTTTCACAAAGCTGATTTTTGAGAATTGGAAGATATTTTGGTGCAATTTAAAAAAATGCATTGCCAGACGACACCACATTAGTTACCTACATAGGGTTACCTAGAAGAACAGGACATACAATTGGTTTGGTAGGGACTCACTACATGCATGTGGTGAAGCCTCTTTTAGTAAAGCTTTAAACCCGCTAACTGGTTTCATTTTGGTTAAGTCAGATAATAAATTTCAATGGTATTCGTGCATAATCACAGCAGTGGTGGAGTTTCTTAAATAAAACATGGTTAAAATTCAATAAATATTGCAAGAGAATATCATAACATTTTGGTTATTAGAAAAAACTTTAGGGCAATTAGATTTGCTAAGGAAAAATTTGTTTTTTTACTTTCTTAACCACTCCAGGCCCTTACTACAGTTCCAGGTTCCAGCACCAAATGGAGCACGTTTGTCAATGGATTTTATGGAAATTTTATATCTGAGTTATTAAGCCGATTCTATCAGTAGTTCATAATATAAAACCAAATTATTGACGCTCTGAAAATTTCTTGGGTCACAAGATATTATTATAAATAAAATAAGAACCTAATCCAAGAAATATTGCGGAACACCACTAATGATATTTTGGTTGAAGCCATTTATTAGAAATATTGTTTCACCAATTTTCCTTATTTTTACATAGACAACAAATCCAGGCAGTGTACTACGTCTTCAGCTTCAAATGGAACTAGATGGTAAGTTTGTGGATGAATTTTAATAAAATTTATTAATTATTCATTTATTTAATCGGCCAACCCAAATAATTTTCTCCGCCTCCAGCACCGAATAGAATACACACTTTGTCGATGTATTTTAGTGATATTTTATTTCAGAGATACTAAGCCGATTCGATATAATGAGTTCCTAACTTAAACCTATTAAACCACGTCCTGAAGAATTTTTTAAGCCAGGGCTGCAGTTCGAATTAAATTTTGTTGAAATTATATTTTTTCTGATCCCTCCTGAATTTTGCATTGCCGCTAATAAATTTAACACAGAAGTTTAAAAATCCAAAACAGGTCTAGAGAAACCTGGACGTCTGTCACCCTATTCCTACCTGGATCCTACATAGGCGAGAAAGAGAATGTCAAAATAAAACTTAAAGAGAATTTCTGGTGTCAGAATTTAACCTTGCCAGACAAGAAAGATGCATGGGAGTCTGGATTTTTTTTAAATGTAAACAAAGGATTTGAGAATATTGATGTCAAGGCGTGTTGGACGAATGAAATTTCCCATATCGCGCTGCGCAAATCCAGACTTCCGTACAACTTTATAGTCTGGAAAAGTTAACCGACTGCAAAAATTATCTTACAGTATCACTTTTATATAGAGGTCGGTGTCCAAGCTTAGGAAAAGATTTGAGAGTATTGTAAATCCAGGTTTCAATATATCGTTTTTGAGCGGCTTGGCTAAATGACTACATAATTTGATCGGCAACGTAATTTTTGTATTCAGGTGAATATTTAGTCAAAGCAGTTAAAAGTTTTTTGATAAAATCAGGTAATCTCTGTCATATTTGAATTTACCTGGTGCCCCATACAGAGTGCCTTGATGTTTTTATAAGTTGTAAAAAATACGGAATAATCTTTTTATAAGTTATAGTAAGTTTTAGAAGGAAAAGCATTGTGAAGTTGGAGTAATTTAGTTCGCAAATTTGACATGTTTAAATTGATGTTGTTTGCAAAAGTGGCTGACACATTAATTTAAGAAAACCGTTTTATGGATTTTTGCTGGAGAATAACAACCATTATAAATTAGCTTTGAAAAAATACTTTATGTAAAAGCCAGTTATCTCCCAGAATATTATAATTATTGCAAGCAAAAGCCGATAAGTTAAAATATTTTGTAAAAGTACATAATAATTAGTATAAGAGTTACTAGAACGGGGGAGTACAAAATGAAAATGCGGAGTTTAGGAGTAAGCTCTAGGCGAAAGCAGTACATACTATATACTCCGATCGTACTCACTTCGACAGCACTGGTACTAAGTGTGACGTGTCAATGAGCTGATGTGAGAGATATTGCTAACTCAGCTCCAAAAATGCATTGATCGGAGGTTCCAATTAAAGATTAAAAATTTATCTTATATACCAATAAGTGAAAGGAGTAAAAAAAGATCCATGTGAGGTGAGTCGTCCTTTCGATCTGGACTTTGATTTGAACTTTAGCGTTTCACTTTATTTTTAATTAATAAAAACGCCATCTTTAAATTTATGATTTAATAAATAATATTTTATTTTATTTTGATTTATTTTGTTGTTGTTTATTTTGTTATTAAAAAATTTAATTTATTTATTGCAAATTAATTCATCATTTTTTACAAGATTTTTTTAATTTATCTATTTATTCCACAAATCCGAGATGAGACTGATGAGAAAAAGAAAGATTAAAGTTTATTTTCCTTTGCGTTTATTTGTATTTGTTCGTCGTGCTGCGATTGGTCCAGCCAACCACGAAGGGGAAGTCAACCCAATACGCATTCGAATGTGGAATGTGTGTCACCAAGTTTGTAGTGGTTAATTGGGTGAACCGCTACAGAACCACTGATGAGTTGAGTCACAAGGTTAAGCAACACTCTCAGTGTTTAGTAAATAAAAACCAGGAGTCATTACAAATATTAAAGTAACCAGCCAAAACTATTTCAGCATTTGGGTATTTAAGTATCAAGTAAAAGGTCAATTGAATCAGATATTTTGTGGAGTGAATGTACTGATAGCTTATTTTGTATAGGCCTCAGTAATAATTACAATCCAGTACTATCCTTCCACTGGATTTAATGCCCTGTGAAGGAAAAGCGAGTAATCTTCTTAAGCCGATTAAAAGTCAATTAAAAAATAAAGATTAAATTTGTCTGAAAACCTCCCAAACAAACAACAAACATTTAAAAAAACAGGCACATAAAAATTAATCTGCATACGTGATAAATTCACGTTAACCATATCTTAAAAATATACCGAGTGTTTAATTTAAATTCACGATATTTATGAGCTTACACCAAAAATAAAATAACCTAAAATCAACAAAATTCATATTTTTTAGCAAAATTCGCGCTAAAAATACGAATTTAATCAACACAAAATGCACACCCACTCCTCGTGGAAGAATTACTTTTTATTTGTTTTTTTTTTTGTGTTGTACTTTTAATCGCTTGGGTCTCACGAAAATATTATTATAATTTAAAATGTAACATATTATAGCGATGAAAGATTTTTTGGTAAAATGTCTTGCGGCAAAATTTTTTTTTTTTTTTTTTGCTTTATAAGATGCTGGTGTGTGTTTATAACATGATACGTGAAACATGTAAATAAGTCAAAATTATATTCGTTCATCTACGAGTATAAATATGTAGCTAGACTCTGCATATAGGTATATGATGTAATGTGTGGAATTTGCTTTATTGAAATACTGACAATTTCGCATCCGATATTTTCTCATATTTCAATTCTCGTATAGATCATTTCTTTGTAATGGAAGCAGCACACAATTTTTTTTTTACATTGAAGCAATCTAACAAAAATTCTTTGATTTATTCTTTCTTATATAAATTCAAATAAAAAGACGACAAAAAAGCATTTTTTTTTCTGTATCCATCGTTTCCTTCCTTTGGCTTCCCTTTTTTGGTTGGGTTTTATTATTTTTTATTTTTTGTTTTTTTTAATCTAAAACGACTTGCATTGTTTGGATAAATCTTTATTCAAACATAAGCTGGCGTTCATGGTAAGTATAAATTTTATGTTTGTACATAGATTATTGTTTGTATGGTTACGAGAAGAGGGTGAATACAAATATATTATGACAGGTGTTTAGTGATAGTGAAAAGTCGACCGCTTTTAGAAATAATAAACCTTGACGACGACTAATATCTGTTAAATTTAGATACGGTCGCATGCCAAAGTTCAAACGTTAAAATAAAAAAGGGTCATTTTTGTATCTCGCTCGCCCAATTGTTGATGATTTATGCTTTATGTGCGATTAAAACGCGATAGAATATTACATAATACGTTTTACATATATTTATGTGACATTTGCTGTTACAGTTTATGTTAGTACGATTTTTTTTTTCCCATAAATTGTAATAAAATAAAAATTTTATATTAGTTTTCGTTTGACATGTGTTGACCAAACTGTCATGCATTTTAGTAAATATCTGGTTGAAATTCAATGTGTATTCTCAGTATTGGGGAGCGTACGTTTAAATTATTAGTAGCAAATTACAATACAAGGTTATTTAACAGTGAACACAATAGGATTAGTGTTGGACACGACAACTGGCTTCGTTAGCGTACCAGTTACAAATTATAATTTTCAATTAAATTAATTATAATCATCATTTTGATATTTATGAACGTTTTATAATTAATCTTCACAAAATTATAATCACACATAAGAACATACAAACTATAACTTTTAATTTAACCATAGGTCGCCTTAAAATGTTGTAAACATGCAACAAAAAAAAGTTAAATGAAAATTTAAAGCCACAATCCGATTATGTATTTACAATTTTCATAAACATAGTATTTATGTATTTTTTTTTAAAATTATTTGTACCTAAATAAATATAGGAAAAAGTATTTTCTGGAAAAAAAACCTGGGAATTTCCCATTATCCATATGTCACTTTGTATTATTACATCGGATCATATCTCTTCTTTGTCTACATACTATATGTACATAAACTGTATGTATGAATGTGTACGATAGCACCATACATATAGTACTCATATAAATGAGGAAAAAAATATTAAAATAAACATTAAAAATAATTATTTTTTTTAATTAATATTTTTTTTCACTCGAACATAAAATAATCAAATTAAAAACAGAAAGTTTACGGGAGTATCTTGAACAAAATATCGTGAGAATTCAGCCTCGACATTTTAATAATTTCATTAAATAAAATCTAGATGATAGGCTTAAGGCGTTAAGTGGAAATAGCCATGTAACCAAGTAAATTTATACAAAATTTGATTTTACCGGTGGCCGAAATTATAAACAACTACTTGCATACCCTATTCTTGTGTCTACTTAACTTGTGAATCTCCCCTCTATTTTATTTTTTCTAAATGTCGGCGCATACTTTTTAATTCGCAATTCCTAATTCCTTATGTAAGAAAAGAGGAGCATCAAATCACATTTTTTTGAAAGTCATGTTTTAATTTTATGATTTTTATGTTTTGAATGTATAGCACTAATTTAAAAAAAATATATATATGGGACATGACTTTGGTTGTTGTTGTTGTTTTTTTAAGGTACAAAGTGAAATTAAAAAATTTCATGAACTTGGTGTTGTATTTATTGCTATAGAAAAAAAAATATTTATCCGAAAATTATAAAATTGAATTCATTTTAAAGATAAATAAATAGGTATTGTAAAATAATTATAAAAATGGTACCATCTTTAATTTCTTTTTTTTTTCAAAATGGCTGCCAAAACGTTCTTCATTTAGTTCTATTAGACATACATGCTTTCTTGCAAAATACGTTTAAGTATGTTGATCTATCGTTTTTTGGGTATAAAAATCAAATTTTTTTGTCAATTTTCTGGGCCAACCTCATAAGTTAAACTCATAAGTTTAAACGAAAAAAAAACATTGGGTACAACAATTAGTAAAATAAAAATAAAATATTGGTATGAGTCATGCTTTTTTTAGGCCCAATCCCTCTGATATGATATACCTCTACAAATATTTTTGGAACTCCAACAAACAGTTATAATAAGTAACGAATATAATAAAAGGTTAATGTAATTTAAAAAAAAAACAGGTATAAGCTTTTAGGTATAAATTAGTGTCAAAATTAATTTTTCACTAAAATTAAAGTCAATATTCGAAACCACTAGATGAATTTCTGGATAATTTCTTAATTAAGCTGAAAAATCTGATTCCTCATCACAACAACCTGGCTTCATTAAAAACAAAAAATTAAGTCTGAAGCCTAAGGAGGTACTTGTTTCTTGTAAATTTGCAGAAAGTTATGCATTTATAAAGCAAAATGCACTTTGAGTGGCATTTCCACGCCACAGGAGTCGGAGTTACTATCAAAAGAATGGCGTCCCCAGCCAGTTTCATCAACGAATGCGATAGTACTATAATCAAAGTGGACGAATTATTGAAATGAGCAAAACCTTGAAGACTGATAGGAATTTTGTTCATATGCTGGATATAAATCCAAATACTTACATCCAACAAACTAGTAGATTCGAGAATTTTCATGCAGTCATTCCTTTAAAGGAAGGCTACTTAAATTTTAACTGTAAATATTTTCAAATTTTTGTTTTTATTTTGAAATAAAATATTTTTTATCAATAATTTGACGAAAAGAGATGATATGCTGATTTTTTAGTACTTATGTCTAATAGAACTAAATTGGGAAAAAGATGGAAAAAAAGATGAACCTTGGAGAAAATTCTAAAAGAACGTTTCGGTGGCCATTTTGAAAAAAAAAAAAAAAGAAATTAAAGATGGTACCAATTTTATAATTATTTTATAATCCCTATTTATCTATTTTCAAAATGAGCCCAATTTTAGAATTTACGGATAATTAGTTTTTGTTATAGCAATAAATACAACATGACGTGCATGAAAATTTTAATATTTGACACCCTGTATCTTAAAAAAACAACAACAACAACAACCAAAAATCATGTGGTATAAATTATTTGTATTACTCAGTGGAACTCACTGAAAACATAAAAATCATAAAATTAAAACATGACTTGCATGGCGAAAACTAAGTACCAAATAAAAAAGAGAACCAGAATTTTTGACCATCTGGTGGTGTTTTTGTAAAAAATACATATTTGCCAGTTTGTTTGTTTAATGTGGGCTTCTTCCACACATACTTAATGTTCATTATGCCAGTTAAGCCCATGTATCATCCGTTTTTTATTGCTATGTCTGTTTATATTTGCATCTTTTGTTGGTATGGCTTGGTTCGTTTGTGTATCCTTCCTGTATATTTTGACAACTAGCATACAGTTGTTAACACTTGTTATTTTCAATTTTAAGAACTTAATGGATTTGTTGGTCTGATTCTGCGATATTCTAATGCTATTTAACATCAGAATTTAAAGCTTACTCTAGAATTAGACACCGACAAATCCATTAATTTCTTAGGATTGGCAATAATAAATTTTAACAACAAGCATACGTTCAAAATATAGAGGAAGGACATACAAACGGAAAACGCTATAGATGGTGTGTGTACGACCCATTTGAACAATCAGGGCTATACGGAAGAACAGAAATTATTAAACAAATAAAAAATGGATGTAATATGCTCTTAATTGACAAAATGGACAATACTTAATGTACTTTTACCGCGTATAATAAACCAAACAAACAATGAGATTTAAAAAAAATTATAAATTAGGAAAGCACAAGAAAATTAGGAATCTATAATAATACATGCAATGATTACCCCAAATTTTATATCGGACAAACTGGTAGAAGTGTTGAAGTTAGAATTACAGAACATGTCAAAAAAATTGGAAAACTAAACATCGACTCGAAATATGCACAACACTTGCCGACGAAAAAACTAATTATATTGTCATTAACACAAACTCTGACATTAACAACACTCATTAGAAGAAATGGAAATAAGTAAACAAGGAACGATATAACTCCTTATTACTAAACGAAAAAATTGGCCGCAACAAAATTTACCACGTCACTGAAAATTGGTAAACAAAATCTTCTCTGTTTTAGTTGATAGTTATATAGAAAAGCCACCCTTCTCTTATAAAAGGAATTGCGAAATAAAAAGTTGTCATTCGGGTAACATTCGAAATCATCCTAAGAAAGTGATAAAACCAAAATAATTACACTTTAAAACAATGTCTTTATAGAGACATTAGTATACGAATAAACAACAAAAATACCGCTGCGGGACCAGCCGATTTTTTCGTTGATTGATTTAAAATTAAAAAATGGATGCATAATAATCATAATTGAGTGCTTTCATCGCATACATTTCCACAAACTGGAATGCTCAACAATATTTCAATCACCTTACGCCCTTCTTACATTGAAAAGCTTCTATTCACAACAAACCAAATTGGCCGAATGAATCACAAGGTGAGGATATTCACTGCTTAAAAAAATGTCACGTAAATCAGCATAGTTAAGACAAAACCAATCCAATCCAATTATCTTTCAAATCAAAGGTTTTCACGAGATTGCACAACTTCTAAAGCCTTCGGAATGTGATAAATAGTGAATAGTTTCCGGTTTAATCCGTAGAGGACGTCTTTCTTTCATACTTGATCAACTTTTGGTAACTCGTTTTAGGATCATCAATCATAATTCTGAAAATAGGCCGATCATGTTGTGGTGTTAAAAAAATATGTGCCAATGTCAATATCTTGTCCCTCATATTTACATACTCGTAGTTTAGTTGAATGATTTTTTTTAACGGGAAGAGGCACTGTGGAATGTGTATTTTACTTTATATGATTTTAATACGTTCCGAAGATTGTAGGAGAATTCAATCCAGTTTCGAACTGATGAGCTTATGATTATGAAAAAATCAATCGTCTCATTAGGCCGCGGCGACTGGACTGATTATACCACAATTTACATTCTATATATACAGAATGTACTGTGCGTTATGGTACTAGCGAATCATACTAATACAGATAAATTCTCTTACAATTTTTTCCTCTTCACGACATTCACACAGCTCTATTTCTGTGTAAGCTAATCTTACTTATTTAATTTTTGTGAATGTTAATTAATTCATGTAATTTCTAATATGCTACCGGTGATTAGACCATTTAAAATGAAAACTCGAGCAGAACACCATTTAGTTCTTAAAAAATCAATTGTCTTACGTTGCAAAATCCCTCTGCAGGTAATCCACTAATCAGATTGACTGGATATTAGATTTTCTAAACCAATTTATAACATTAAAAATGATTACCAGTCTCTAGTAAGTAACACAAGGTTTTACCTCCTCATTAATTACAACCATTATACAATTCACAATAACACATACATTTAATGTACTAGATTCATGTTAAAACTGTAATTATTTAAACTTTAACGCGAAATAATCATACCCGTTCTTCTAACATAACAACATACTTGACAGGTAATCTCTATCTATTTTATAAACTTATACACCCCGCGTCAAAAGCTTAGGCACAAAATAACAAATTGTCAAACTCGACAAAATAATGTTTGGCATCATCCTTGACCAAATTAAATTTAAACCTTTTCTCTCCAATAAAATAAAAAATTAAGCTCGATACCAGTGCAGCAAAATCAAAATCTAAGCATATGATGCAGAGTGTATAGGAACTAAACCAAATTACAAACGTTAACGAGACATTTTTAGTTGTTTATGTTCGCGAAAATAAAATGCTTTTAATGAAAGTTTCGGTTACATACAAACTCGTAAATGTATACATAGTTGTTACATAAAATTCTAAAATTTATCAGTTTCATTGCAATATAACGTTATATGTACAATACATACATTTACAAAAGAGCCTTGGAACATAAATATTTCTATATATTATATATACATACATATTTATATAAGAACAAGAAACATTTATTTTTAATTCACATACAATAATACAATTTTCTTACGTCTTTCTATTTTACTCCAACTAAGATTTATAAAATAATTTATAGTTATTACTACTTATAGTTATCGTATACCTTTACGTATAATAAAAAAAAAGTTGCTCTATCAATATACATACCATAGTACTACAAAAAAAAAAAAAATATCTGCATTATTACAAAATATAAGTAGAAATGTATTATAACAAAATCTAGCAACAACAACGATAAACTATCAAGTACACACTTCTTATGAATGTAAAATTATTTTATTTTACTTCTAATTTTCTCTATGTATCCGTATATCTACCTCATTAACATGTCATTTACATTAATAACAAATTAATATAATAAAGAGATTTTCATTTACAATATTTTATTTCTCTGAGATCAAATAACCGCATTTCTTAGTGCTTTAGGAACTATACATCACACATTTCCGAAAATCATCAACATCTTCTTCGGACCACACAGTTTAACATTAACTCGCATAATGCAATCAAAAATAAATATTTCTCATCTAGAGTCTAGATAAAGTCAGAGATGGAGGACCCATTAAACCATATATCTGGGTTTTACCAATACCAAACTATGATTTCGATTTTTTTCCAGAATAATATTTAGATATATTGTTTTGGGCAGGACAAAGTTTGTCAGGGCTTTTAAATTTACCTTATGACAACAGCAAGTTGAGTAAAGTAACCTTCATTGTCTGTGGGACAAGCAGCTTGGCCTAAACGATTTTCTATAAATAGATAAGTCAGTCTTAAAATTTTTGACCTACTAGAGGTGTTACATAAACAAATTGCTTGGCATCACAGGTAGGGACTAGTATTAACATGCGCCCAATGCAATGAATATTATGTGTTTTAACAAAAAACTGATTTTGAATTGCTCCTTGACGAAAAACTTTCGGATTTGGGAATTGTTGGAGGAATTGTAAACGGAAATTTAAGTCTAACCTTGAATTAAAGAAGAAATTTACTAAAGATTTCTATCCATTGTCAGAATTTACTGGACTGATGGGGGACTTATATCTTAATGTACTTGACCCTTAAAACATTAAGAAAAATGGAGGTGTGGCCAACACACGACTTTCTTTTACGAACAGAGAATTTTGAGAAATTTTATTTTTTTCTTATTTTTTTTTTAATTTTTTTTTTAATTTTTAAATTTTTAAATTTTTTTTAAAAATTTTTTTTTAAAATTTTTATTTTTTATTTTTATTTGTTTTTAATTTTTGGAAACATTTTGTATTTAGTAGTTTTTTGTAAACCTTATACTTTTTAAGATATTTGCAAAATAAGTTTTCTGGACCAAGGGAGTGGCCACTTCCAGTTGGCCGATTTGGAGTAAAATTCACTGGGACCTCCTAATTTATCAAAAAAGCTTAAATCTGAAGTTTCAATTCGATTGGTTAAACCATCTGGGCTGTAGAGAGGACACAGACAGACTGACAGACTGACAGACAGACAGACATACACCATTTCGAAACCCACTTTTCCGGACTCAGGGGACCTCAAAACAAATAAATCTCTAAAAATCTCAAGGTCCAAAATTTTCATGATTACTATACTTTATTTTACTAGAGTAAAAGAAAGTAAAATGAAAGTGCCAAAATGATGCTTTCGACAATGATTTATTGTTTAAAATAAGGCAGAAAAGGGTGTGTTGCATGAAATCTTGTTGCAATATTATGGCAACACGATTTCTAAATTGCACTATGATTTGAACGTTTTGAACAATTATTCCACGATATTTCCACGGAAACAAAATGTACCAAAAAATTTGAACCGATTTCAACCGATTCAATAATTTTTTTTATGTTTATAATAATTCTTTATATCTTACACCTTGCACTGCTACTCTAAAAATCGTCGCTTACGGCTCAGATTTGGGATCTCTAACTTTCAAACAGATTCACAGGTAGATTCATGTGACACAAAATTAAAAAAAAAACTTTTCTAATTGCTACTAGTCCGTCCATGCTTTCGACTATGATTTATTGTTTAAAATAAGGCAGAAAAGGGTGCATTGCATGAAATCGTGTTGCAATATTATTGCAACACGATTTCTAAATTGCACTATGATTTGAACAATAACTATTCCACGATATTTCCACGGAAACAAAATGTACCAAAAATTTGAACCGCTTTCAACCGATTCAATAATTTTTTATATTGCTACAACAATTTTTCGTATCACACACCTTGCACATGTACTCTAAAAATCGTCGCTTACAGCTCAGATTCGGGATCTCTAACTTTCAAACGGATTCACAAATACATACATTCATGTGGCACCAAATTCAAACAACACATTTCTAATTGCTACTAGTCCGTCCATGCTTTCGACTATGATATATTGTTTAAAATAAGGCAGAAAAGGGTTGTTGCATGAAACCTTGTTGCAATATTATTGCAACACGATTTCTAAATTGCACTATGATTTGAACGTTTTGAACAATTATTCCACGATATTTCGACAGAAACAAAATGTACCAAAAATTTGAACCGATTTCACCCGATTCAATAATTTTTTATATGGTTACAACAATTTTTTGTATCTTTCACCTTTTACTGGTACTCTAAAAATCGTCGCTTACGGCTCAGATTCGGAATCTCTAACTATCGAACGGATTCACAAGTACATTCGTGTGGTTCATGTGGCACCAAATTCAAACAAAACTTTTCTAATTGCTACTAGTCCGGTAAAATCAACAACGTAATTTTTTTAACGGAAGATTTTGTTATCATATATATTTGATTAGTTGGCTTATACTTAAAATTTAACATACGTAATTTTATCTATCAATAAGTTACACCTATTTGGTTTTATGGTTTCTGGTTCCAAAATAGCAAACTTCTGAAAGAATCTCTAAAAATCTCTTTGCTATACATTCCAGTTTCAGAATTTTAACAAAATCACAAATTTAAGGTAAATTTTGTAAATTTAAATTCAGTTTTAAATTTTTTTAAATTTCCAAGAATTTCAAGTTTTTTAAAAACTTAGAAATTCATTTTTTTTCAAGAAGTTTGAAGTTTTAAGGAATTTAAGAATTACAAAACGTCTAAATTTTTAAAATATTCTTAAATTTTAGTAATTTATATAAAAATCTATGAAATTACGTAATCACAAAGAATGTCAAATTTCAAGATCAAAATTGTATTTTTCTCCAAATTTCTTAAGGCATTTGCAATTTTGAAAAACATCAATAATTCTACGAATTTAAATACTGAAACTGTGGATGTCCAAATACATTTGGAACAATCCATCATGTATTCGGTCAACACCCTTCGAACAACAACATGACAGACGGGGAAATATTTCAAAAAATTGTTACACGGGCAGCTTAATAACAATTTATGAATGTGGGGGAATATTTTCCAAATAAACGTCAAAAATTTGTACTAAAAAATATTTATTACATGTTTCGGACACAGTCTACGTGCAGTTTTTTTTACATTAACAACAGATCTCAATACTTACAATTTTTTATTTTACGGTTACACCATTCACAAATACAATTCACAAATTAGAAGCGAGGTTTAAAATACAACAAATGTATGTATAAATAACGTGAAATGATTGCTGCAAATTTTAAATAGGACAAACCGGACCATTCTCGAGTTTCGACCATTCTTCAATTTTTTTTTTATTTAGTGAATTTAATTCGCTAGATTGTTACGTTCATACTTGCTACTCTTGGTGTTAAGTATGAATTGTATTTTTGTAGTTTGGTCGTAGCTACCTGATGAGTAGCCAAACTTTTCAGTACGAAACCAAACTACCAACACAATGAACTCAAGGAAAGTTCTAATTTTTGTTCAGGGTTGTTACACTTTGTATAACTCTTGGGGGTAAAGTATGGGGGGTTTGATATTTTTACTTTTTTGGATAGATATATGTATGTTACAAATGATTGGCCTCTTGATTTTTGATTTTTTTAAAAATCATTTGATATTTAAAACAGACATAACTTGAAAAAAAAATAAGTTAAATTAATTTTTTCCTAAGACAAATTTTTAAATGAAAACGTTACAAATTCTTAATTATGATTTCTGAAATATTTTCAAAAAAGTTTGAATTTCAAAATAAGTACATAAATGTCGTTTAAGTAAATCATTTTCATTTTCTTGTAATCATTGAATTATTTAAACCAAAATTTATAAAATTTTCGTAACCGTAGCATTCTGGTCAAATTGAAATAAAAGCTTCGAATCGTGTGGTCACTAAGTCAATATACATTACATAGATGGCAGTACCAATACTACACTAGTAAAACTAAAGAAAAATTCAGCAAGTATTAATTTAATTCGTCAGAGCCAACTTTAATGTATTTTTCAAAATGAAAGTTCGATAAAAATATTTTAGAAATAATTAAATTTTAATATTTCTGCAACTAATATTTATTTAATACCAATATGGGCTTCTTGTATGTTGTTGTTAAGTATATGTAGAAAATATTGCAGAAGTAAAATTTGCCATAACGTACTGCATAAAAGCCAGATTTTCATATATCTTTCTTGCCTGACAGATTTAATAACTACCGAAATTTTCTTGCATTATTAAATTTAAGTTCACGAGGCGTTAATCTAGACATTAACATTATTATATACGCAAGACATTACTCTAATTTCTGAGATTTTTTAGTATATCTGGCGTCTCCTACCTCTTGCATTACCATTTTTCTAAGTTTCACAAAAGTATTTTCCAATTCTCAAACAATTAGCTCGCATATTGAAATGTTTAAACTGACATTTCTGCTAAAAGGACTACCAGCAGTTAGCAAGAAATATATTTTATTTTTTTAAGCTTTAAATAAAAAAATTACAAATGAACCTTGAGAAAATTATGCAAGCAAAAGCTAACAAAATTAACTTTTTAGCTAGAAAATTTGTGATGATGAGAATTCTGTAGAAAGGTTTCATAGTTTAAGTATATTGTTAAACTTTGTATGTGTATGACTCATATTGTATAAAACAAAGAAAATTCTATTTTAAAATAATATTTGGAAAATGTTAAGTAAACACAAAAAAATTGAATAAACAAAATTCTTTGTCGTAACTATAGCACAATTCACTTTCTTGTGAAACTTAATTCACTTGGGAATTTTTCATTACAACAGTTGCACCTGATACTCTCTCTCTGATGGGTTTTTGTTGTTATTCTTGAGTTTCTCATGTTCATATTCTTATGGTTTCATGTCATTTCCTAGTATTAAAAAATATAAGTTATGATACAATTTCGAACGTACTCGTATGTATGTAAGGGGTTTAAGGAATTTTTTATAAAATAATATTTTTTTTTATAGAATAAATTTTTTTACCAGACCCGATTGTACAATAAATTATTTGCCATATAAAAAGACTGTCGTTTTTCCAATATATATATATATATATAAAACATACATTTACCAAAATACAAGAAAAATTACTTTAACTATTGAAACATATCGAATTGGTGCGCAACAAAAAATTGCAAGATCCGATTTTTATTTTTCATAACTTCCGAACAATGTTTTTTGCCAGCGCAGTATTATGCCGGAAAAGAAAACATTTATGTCATATATGCTGAATGTGTGTGTAGGTGGGTACCGATAGCATCATCATAAACATATATAAATTTGCTCACAATTCCCTAAAAGTTTTTATTAGTTGTTTATTTCCTATGTCATATTAGCAGATATATGCTATTCCAACATAACAGCTAGCTATAACTTTTTATTTTTACTTTTTTTGTTTATATCTTTTTGGACAATTAATTTTCTATAAATATATAAAATAAGTCTTTGTTTGTATTCCATGTTTATACTCGTATTGTGCAATTGTGATTTAATTTGGATGTATTCCAAATTTAAACAATTAAAATCTTTTATTTAGAGATTTTAGTAAAATGCATATTTAATTTTCTGTCTCGTTTATCTTTGAATAATAAATTAAAGATTCGCTTGTAGTTAAAAATATAAGCAGGATTGTAAAATTAATTTATATGTACGTATATTAAGGATATAGTAATTATAATTAAAATGCATCCTGAAAAATACTAGGGTAATTGGGCTGCTTCCAGCGAAATATGTAGGATTTGTATAAAATCGGGATCTACGTTTATGGTTATATAAATGTGTGTTATATGAAGAATTTTGCCCTTTTAACTGAAATGTTCAGCTTAATTGTTGATTTCTCTAATGTCGAATTCGATTGATTTTTAAATTTTTTGTCACTTTTTAACTCAATCGAACACAAAAATTAATTTACACTTTTTTATATGTGTTCGTGTCGTCAAAAAAGAAATCACATGGATGCTTTACGCCGAAATGACAGATGAAATAATTTAAAATGCCAAATCCAAAATGGCATGGAATATTTAAAAAGAGTACTCCATTTATTTGCAAGGAAGGTACCCCTGTGTGAACTCGCTAGTATTAGGGGTTTTGAAGGGGGGGGGGCGGGAAGCAGACATTTCTAGGACCTTTGACAGAACCGATAATATACATACTTATGGGTCTCGAATTTTCGACAACTACAGATGTTATTTTTTAAGTTATACTTAAGAATTACAGCTGCAATCTTCTACAGCCTGAGAAATATTGTGGCAGCTATCAAAAAATTAAGAGTATGTGTGAAATAAGGTAGAAAGAACTCTAAAAATATTCTGTTAAATTTGTACATATAATTGATAGCTGTAGCAACATCATTTAAATTATGGTTAGTATGAAACGCATTAACAGGCATTGGAATGTTATTGCTGGCTTATTGTTAATTTTCAAATAATTTTTATTTGCCACAACACCAAGACGTTTTAAAGAATTTCACAACTTTTTAGGTCATCCAAGGAACTCATAACTGACCATAATCCAAATTTCTGCCCGTACGAAGTACCTAGTAATTAAATCTAATAGGCTAGGTCATCTTGCCGGATCAAGAGGTATAAAATACAAGTCAAGATTATTCAAGAATCGGTGAAGACTATTAGACATATCAATTAGATTACAATTACCGTGATGCTAGCTTTAACAAGTAATTGTGGAGTTCAGTAATATCATCTGTCTTAACTGGCGGTGGCAAATAAATTGTAGCAATTATCAATTTTCCAGACCATGAAACAATTTCAGCCGTAATAAATTCAATTTGATTCATTTGAAACATATTAAGACGTTTAGCCTTCAAATCAGCTCTGTAAGAGATGCACGCACCACCACATTGGAACTGTTACAATATGGCGAAGAATATGGTAATCCAGAGTTTCAGACGAACACAAAACATTCAATTTACATTTTTCTAGTAAGGTGCATAACATCATCGAAATATTTTGGGACACTGGGTATATTTAATTGTCCAGTAAAAATAGATTTGTTGTGAGGATTTAGCTCCATGGATTCTACAGGTTTACCACTAGGTGTTCCATAGAAGTTTATAGCCCATCTCCAAATATTTAAAAAAAAAAAAAAAATGTAAATTAACCTGTTCTACAATAAGGTAAACGTACCAATTACCGTCAGTTTAAAAAACTAGTACGCATAAGATATTTTTTAGAGCTAAAATGTGTTTTAAAATAATTTACCTTCTAAATAAAGCTAATATTGTAAACAATAGTCTAAAAGATTAATTTTAATGTAAGCAAAATGCATGTAGCAAAATAATAGTTTTAGAAAACAAATTATTTATTTCGGTTCAATTTTCTAAATAATTAATAACTTACAAACAAGTACTTTTAATTCACATCTGATCTCAGGTACTCAAGTAAAATAATTAATATTTAATTGAAATTAATAAAAAACTGCAAAATGTTCTTTCGGAAGGCTTCAAAATAAGGTACGGCACATATACCTCTTACATTTAAAAGTGATGGTGGGCTTATAAAGCAAGAGATTTATTCTTCTTTATACCAAATAACATCGTCTTTATTTGACCATCTCCAGTTTTGGCCACTCATTTGCATGGGTTTTATAAATGCCTCTCCAGTTATTACCTCTCTCCAGGCAAAAAACTCTCCTTCGTACGCAACTATCACGAAATCACCAGGACACGATGTTTTTTAAATTTCTTTTTACAACTGATGTTAAAAGCTTTTCTAATTGGAGCTTTTTATCCATAATTGTTAAAAAAGGCTGATTAGTTTGATGCTTATTGTCATCATTTTGAGTGGGGATTTGAATGTTTTCAAAAGATGATGGAGCTTGGTGTAGTCGATAGTTTCAGAACTAAAGGGGTATAACCCCGACATTCCGAATCCGTTTTTAATGGTTTCTTTTTTAAGTGCGCGGTCGAAGCAAGATTTTAATAAAGGCGCAAAATCTTTCCTGTTTATAATTTTACATTTTTGATTTAAATTTTCCAGGACCGCAATATATTCTTCCATTCAGTTTTAACTGGGTGAAAACATGCTATATCTAGAGGTTGAAGTAAATGTGTAGTGTTCTGGAGCTGTACAATCAATATAATTCTGTGATCTCTACAGAATTCTGCTAACGGAGGTGACAAGTGAGAGCTGTGACCATCTAGAAATAGGGAAACGGGAAATTTTTTCTTCAATTTGATAAGCCACGGGTAAAAAATATTTGCCACATATTCAAAAAAAAATTTGGTAAATCCGCTTTCCGACTTGCCAACTCCCCAATCGATTGGCATTTTTTTGATTATATTGGCAGGTATTCTTTGGTACGGGTAAACTACCATAGGTGGAGCTAGTTTTTTTTTACTTGAACTGACATTACAAAAATTAATTTCGGTTTTTTTTTGGTGAAAATTTAGTGTGCCGGAAATTAGTCAAAAGTTTAATTTGTATAAAAGTAAAGAAATGATATTATTAAATTTTAAATACACTAAGTACTTATTTAACAAGAAAACGAATTATTAGTGCAATCGCTCGAACCTATTATAGGTTTTATGCCGAAAAGATAAACATGCCAAATTATTTCCTAATCTATTTTCGGCAAGTTAATTAAGTATATTAATTTAAACTTACCGAAATTCACAAATATTTTTTTTTTTTTATTTTAGGCACAACAATGAGTTAATTTAAGTTTTAACTCACTTAAGAGGAAAATCAAAGCACTTGTACTAAATAGTCAACGATGCACAACTGATTCAAAATGAAAATAACGGTAAATTAACGATCCCGATCGAAATGTTCGTCTGTGTCTATTATGAAGGAAATATCGATTTTTCGAATTATAGTTGTTTCAGATCGAGATAAGCGAATATTTTAATTCGACTACTGAGGGGAGATTGGTACTAGTAAATTTATTTAAATTCAACTGTACTTGGGTTTGTTATTAATTTCTTCGAACGCCTTTTGAGACTGGAAAGTAAAACTAAAATGTTCCGCAAATGTTTTTGTAAATTTTAAATTCTTAAACTTATTTGTGTAAGCTATTGTCAAATTTAGGACATTTTTAACCTTAAAAGATCTTCGAATACTTAAAATGGTTGAAATTGAATAGTTACCTCATTTTGTTATTTTATACATAAACACTTACATAAATACCTATGCTTTCAATTTTTTAATTTTGTTATTTTCTTTAAATTTCTAAACTCTTTAAATTTTGAGAAAATTTTAAATATTTTAAAATTTAGAAAATTTTTAAAATAATTCAAATTCGTAAATCTCTCAAATATTCAAAATTCCGAATTCTTTAATTTATTTAAACTTTTAAAATTTGTAACTGATTTTTTTAAAGGGAATATCCTAGGTCGGCTACATTAGGAAACCATATAACCTACCTTTTAATTAACCGAACAGGATAAAATCATCGGTACGGCATCTAGTAAAATACGTCATTACGATTATATAGTCGAAAATTTAAATTGCTGTATTCTAAAATCTCCGGCGACTTTTCCAATTGTATACAAGAATATGAGCCTCGGGGAGATTAAACAAATTGGACAAAAATCGGGCTCATAAAAAAATGAGTAAAAGGGTGTTCACCACTTTTAGCGGTTGCAGTTACATCTTCAAAAATATCTCAGTTATTTTGCATTTTAGGAAGAAATATCAAACGGCAAAGTTATTCTAAGGGAAATTTCCTATCGATGCACGTCAGTAGTTGGTTATTTAATTAATTTTTTTTAAGACGAATTGTTTAATAAAAATACAGAAATAATTACAAAAGTAGAATTAAATAAGAAACTTCGGTTATCGATAGGAAATTTCCCGTAGAACTACTTTGTTATTATGACATTTTCCTAAAATGTAAAATAACCGAGTTATTTGCGAAATCGCGACCAAGTGGTAAAAGGCTCCGTTTTTCAACCCTTTCACCATTCGTCCGACCTCGGGACTCACAGAATTTTTAATGTACGTGAAAAAATGTATCGATTAAAACAAAAATCTACTGACCAATTTATTTCCTTTATAAAACCAGAGTTTGCTGGTACTATTCTTGAAACTGATACAATTTTGTGTTCACGAGAAATATCGTCTAATTTCTAATCGAAATTTAGAAAGACGCCATTTATTGAACATAATTTAACATAAAAACTTTACAAAATTTTTTAATATAAATGGAGGATTGAATTGAGCTTAAATGTTTCTAAAATATTCAATAATATTCAGAATTATGATTAATTCATTTGAAATTTTATCATTTTGAATGTACTTCCTATATGACTTTAAAATTTTAAACCAAATTATTTAAGTATCACCGAAATTTTTTAAAACTAACATTGTTACATTTAACATTTCATGTTTTAAAATTTAAATACAAGCTACTTAAGTAAATTGAAGCTTGCATTGTAAAAGTTGTAAAATATTGGAAAAGTAAGCAACATTTTAAATTTCAATTATAGTACTTAAGTATGATCTTTTGGATGCCTATGAAGTTTATACTATATTTTACTATCTCGCTACTCAAATAATGACATTTAGGGGAATTAAGTTGGTCAGGTTCCATTCAAAGTTATTGTGTACTAGTAAGACCAAAATATAAAATTAGTTGTTTATTTAAAATTTTTTTACTGGCTCAATAAAACATTTGCAAAAAATTAGGAAGTTCTATTGGATTTTGTCTACCCTTAGTATTAAAAACTAAAAATCTCAATTAACTATAAGGATGAAACATAAAATTAAATGTTTAATTAAAAAAATTTTTACTGGCCCGAAATTACACGATAACTATCGGTTAAGCTATAGCTTCAGCTATATCTATGCCAAAAATTAGGAAGTTCTATCGGACTTTGCTACCCATAGTATTAAAAACTAAAATTCTCAATTTACTACAAGGGCCGAAATGTAAAATTAAATGTTTAATTAAGCTGAACATATAGCTCAACCGATAGTTATCGTGTGATTTTGCGCCAGTAAAATTGTTTTAATTATTATTATTTACTGGAGGGCCATGTGGGCGATAAGCCACCTCGCACCGCGACCTAAAAGATCTATTGTGCTGGACCCTACTTAATTATCCGTCCAGTCAATATTCAGGCTCTTAATGAATCTGACAATACTACTGGCCGGTACAAGATACATACTATCCGGGCTCATTGTTCTCCCTCCTAGATGTTGCAGTCTTTGCTGGAAAATGGCTGGGCAATGGCACAGAACATGTTCCGCTGATTCCGCTTCCAGACCGCAGAAGCGGCATCCATCTGTCGTACTTAGGCCCATCTTCTTAAGGTGATACCTTAAGGGGACATGACCTGTGAGGAAGCCAGTAAGCAGCCTCAACTCAGGTTTTCTAAGTTCAAGACACTCCTTAACCCTGACAGACGAAGGTGATATAAATTTCTTCGCCTGCCGTAAACCTGGAATTCTGCGCCAGTAGGAGGACTTTTGAACATCCTCCCAGCGTTTTACCGCTGCTCTAAGGTGTCCCTTAGTGACACCGCAGAAGGGTTCTGGTCCAAAAAAATGGAGAGGCAGAACCCTCACGGGCGAGGCCATCAGCTGCCTCGTTTCCTTCGATTCCAGTATGACCTGGCACCCACATAAGTGTTACCTTATTTGAGCCTGCCAGATGTTTAATAACCTTCAGACAATCCCATACCAGCCTTGACTCAACGGTACAAGACCTAAGAGCTTTTAAGGCTGATTGGCTGTCTGATACAATATAAATCTTTGCATCGTTTAGGCCTTTTGCTATGCCTAACCTAGCGCAAAGTTCTATAGCATGTACTTCTGCTTGAAAAACGGTGGCATTGGTACCCAAGGACTTCGAGAGGGTAGTGCCACTCCCGTGTATTCCTATCCCCGCCCCATCTTCCGTTTTTGATCCATCTGTAAACCATACTATGGACCCTAGCTCAAATGATGGTCCACCTGCCCTCCACACATCCCGGTCAGGTAACCTAACACAGAATGGTTTGTGGAAGTCCAGTTTAGCTGGCATACAGTCGGAAGGCATTCCTATGGTAGGGTCTGTCTGAAATTCCTTAAGGATTTCCATATGACCCACCATATTGCCTGGCTTGATATTTCCTTCCGCCTGCATTTTCAGGGCCATACTTGCAGCGTCCTTTTTAATATGCAGGTGTAACGGTGTCAGTCCTAGAAGTGTCTCCACCCCCGCGGTTGGACATGACTTCATTGAGCCCGTAACACCGATGCAGGCTACACGCTGAACCTTATTCAATAAGGTTTGCGTTGTCTTCTGCTCAGTTTTAGGCCACCATACAACCGATGCGTAGGTGACCATAGGCCTAATGATTGTAAGAAATGACCAGTAGATCATTTTTGGTTGTAGTCCCCAAGTACGCCCATAGAGTCTTTGACAGGCCCAGAGAGCCTTGATGGCTCTATTTTGAACTTTCAACAAATGTTGGTTCCAGTTCAGTCTTTGATCTAGGATAACCCCTAGATATTTAACCTCGCTGGAAAAAGGAATAGTAGTACCGTTTAACGAGGGAGCTGTAAGCGCAAGCTTTGTCCTCCTCGTAAAAGGAACAATGACAGTTTTGCTTGGATTGACACTGAGTCCTTCCTGGTAACACCACTGCCATATTATATTGAGTGCATTTTGCATGCGATCAGAAATGACCTCATCAAACTTGCCTCTGATTATGATAGCCACATCATCCGCATAGCCCTGGACATCAAACCCATGGCTACTCAGAAGGACCAGTAGTCTGTCAATAACCAATGACCACAAAAGAGGAGATAATACACCTCCTTGGGGACAGCCCTTTACGGCCTTGATGGTTACTGATTCGCCACCTAGTCTGGCAGTAATCTCACGATGTTCCAGCATGGAACGGATCCACCTAATTGTGGAAAGTGGAACCCTTTTTCCCATTGCTGCCCTCTCTATAGATCCATAGGAGGTATTATCAAACGCCCCCTCAATGTCCACAAAGGCACAAAGGGCAATTTCTTTATATGTCACTGCTTTTTCAATCCTCGTGACTAGCCCGCTAAGGGCCATAACCGTGGATTTACCAGTTTGATACGCAAACTGGTCCCGATGCAGCGGATTCTTTCCAATGACCTCACTTCTTATTTGATAGTCCAGGATTTTTTCCATCGTCTTCAAAAGAAACGATGTGAGGCTAATTGGCCGATATGCCCTGGCCTGGGTGTCTGGACGACCCCCGCCCTTTGGTATAAAGACCACATTTACTTTCCTCCACAGTTTCGGAATATAGTTAAAAGCATAACTTGCCCGAAACATCTGGATCAAGCTGGGGAGTATTTCCTCAATACCTTTTTGAAGTAAAGCTGGAAAGATACCATCCCCTCCAGCGGATTTGAAAGGTTTGAAAGACCCAATAGCCCATCGAACCTTGCTGGGTGTGAAAATTTTCCCAGAGAGACTCCAGATCCTACTGTGAGGCGAATAGGCCACCTCACTCGAAGGATCATATGAGTCCTCTTGGGCTCCTACCACTACTGAATCCGGAAAGTGGGTCTCTAACAGTACCTCTAAGGTTTCCTTCCGGTTTTCAGTGAACCCCCCATCTTGCTTCTGGAGAAGTCCTAAACCATTTGAATGATCCCTGGAAAGGACTTTCTGGAGACGAGCTGCAGAGGGCAATTCATTGATTCCCTCACAGAAATTCCTCCAGGTAGCCCTTTTGGATCTCCTTAGTTCGAGATTATATTCCGTCAAGGCGATCTTATACTCGCCCCATTCACCGGTGCGTTTAGCCTTGTTAAATAATCTTCTCGATTTTTTCCTCAGTTTACCCAGCGTCCCGTTCCACCAAGGGACCATCTTTGTGGACTCTCTTCGCTTAACTGGGCAGCTGTTCTCGTAAGCCAAGTGTATAGAATTATGCAGCTGGTTTGAACAGATCTCCAAACCCTCTGGAGACTCTATGTTCCCCACAACCGAGGGCATTTCTGATTCGAGTGAGACTCTATAAGAGTCCCAGTCGGTCAGTTTTGGAATTCTGATTTCCTGCCGCTGCATGGTCTCAGCCGCCAAATCGAATCTGATGTGCAAGTGATCCGATAATGAGGCCTCTTCAGACACATGCCAGTTTTTGACCAAGTCGCTAAAATGCGGACTAGCAAGTGTCAGATCTAGGACCTCTTGCCTAATCGCATTTATAAAAGTAGGTTTCCTTCCCCTATTGACAATGTCTACATTATTTGAGATCAGAAATTCAAAAAGGTACTCACCCCTGTTATTGATGTCCGTGCTACCCCACACCGTGTGGTGCGCGTTTGCATCGCATCCTATCAGGTAGGCCAGCCCATTGCGTTTGCAATGAGCTATGAGCCGCCTAACTTCAAGTGGAGGTATTAACTCTGAGTCTCCAGGAAAGTAGGCGGAGGCCATTATAGCCTCCTGTTTGCCTCTTTCACCCAGAACCTCCACCATTACTGCAACCAAGTCCCTGGAGATGAACTCTGAAATGGGAATAAAATTAATTTGCGAACTGGCCAACACAGCCGCTCTTGGACTCTGAGTTCCGTTATGATAAACTAACTTACCCACTTGATTTGGTATACCTCTAATCTGGTTACCAATCACCCATGGCTCCTGGATTAGAGCCATGCCAATGTTTTGGCAGATAAACCTGCGACAAAGGACGTCCGAAGACGCCTTTGCATGATGCAGGTTTATCTGCAGGCAGGCGATGTGTGCCTTCACTTTACCGAAGGCCCCTTCTGAAGGCCCCGCTCAGCCTCCTTTTCAGCACCGCCACCACCCGCATGCATTCTTTGTCCGGCCGATGGCTGACCAGTGTCCTCCATCGCCGTTCTGCTGGCCCCCGCTGCCTGAGAGCCTCCAGGCCTAACCAGTGGCTTGCACGGGGGGAGTCCTTGTGAGGCCTTCCCCCGCGGAACCCCTGACGCCTTCCTCTCCCTTTCCCGCCTTCTCCTCACCTGTCTCCTGGAGAGGGCGGTCACCACGGTGGTCTTAGCTACAGGTGCCGCTACCGTAGCTTCTACAGGCTTCACCACTTGGGTCCCGCCGACAGAAGCCGGCTTAGCTCCGCTCTGACCACCCTTGGGATGCATTTGTACAGTCCCAAACTTATAGTTGACCTTAAAGCCAACCCGCTTGAGCTTCTCAACTGAAGAGTGGTCCATAGAGAACGTGAAAAAGGCCGAAGAGCCTTTCGCCTCTCTCCTGATCACTCTCCAGTTGATCGCCTGCATGCCCTCATTTTGGCTTTTTATAAACCCAAAAAGCTTTTCTGTGGGCAATTCAGCACTATTTGGGAAGGTGCCGAACACAATCCTGGCTCGAGGCAGGTTTTCCGCCTCGGCCACGATCAGCTGCGCACCCTCCCATGGCTTGATAAAACCTATGGCCTCCCTGAGCCACTGAACAGTGGCCCGGTCAGCACAGGTTAGTACCAGCCAACCAGGCCGAAGCTGACTACCAAGGAACTTGGGTTTAAGCTCCTTGGCCTCCTGCTCTAGCACCTTATCTAGGATGCCCTCCTGGACAGCCTTTAGCTGCTCTCCAGTGAGGACAACCTCTGGAAAACCAGTGGGCAAGATCCCAACTATCTCCGACTCCGCAGCCTGCCTGAAGCTAAGTCCAGACCGGACCGCAGAACCCGAGACCGTCGGGACAGATTCCTCTCCCCTGGCCTTCTTTTGTGCCGGTGGAGTACCCTCATCCGAGCGGATAAATTGTTTTAATTAAACCGTTAATTTTATATTTCAGCCTTAGTACAAAATTGAGATTTTTAGTTTTTAATACTAAGGGTAGCAAAGTCCAATAGAACTTATTGATTTTTGGCATAGATATATCTGAACCTATAGCCTAACCGATAGCTATCGTGTGATTTTGGGCCAGTAAAAATTGTTTAATTAAACATTTAATTTTATATTTCGGAATTAGTACTAAATTGAGATTTTTTGTTTTCAATACTAAGGGTAGCAAAGTTCAATAGAACTTCCCAATATTTTGCATAGATATAGCTGGACATATAGCTTAACCGATAGTTATCGTGTGATTTTGGGTCAGTAACATTTTTTTTATTAACATTTAATTTTATATATCGGTCATAGTAGTTAATCAATACATTTCAATATCATCAATACAGTTTTGTACAAAACCAAATACACAATTAAATTGAATTGAATTGTTTATTTAAAGTAATTAAATGCATGTAGGAAACACCAATCTATCGATTTACGATATATCTTTTTACGAAATACGGTCATGTTAAAAATAAACTACACGTGATCCATATTTGCCGAAGGCAGTTTATTGATATTTAGTAAAAATTAGTAAATACTTCAACCGCGTAATTTTGGCAATTTAGATTTTCTAAATTTTTAGAATCATAAAAAATCGCTTACTAAATATAATTATTTGATTTTAAATTTTCTATTTATTACTTTTTTAGATCAATTATTAGTTCCTATAGCTCGAAAGTTTTAACTTAATTACTTAGTTAGCTTATGTTCCTAGTTTTTAGTGAGGACACTGAGGTACAGTAAAACAAATAGACTTAAGATTGAACGAGTACACTACACAAGTAGATACATATGGCTCCTTGCCTGACTATTTAATCGGGTTTAAACAACCCGGAAAGAGATGCGAAGATGATGCAAATCAGAATGTAGACGTCATCAGTATATTGCTAATCGCTGAAATATCCCAAAGATGGACTGAAGAGATTTTCCTTAAAAGGAAAGGCATTATCATCCATCGGCAAGGCAATTGCTTACTTTCAGTGCAGCAATTTGACGGCTGGAAGTATACCGTCCTTCAAGCGAAGCTTTGATCGATGATTGACTTGCTTGGGCAAACAAGCACTCTATTCTTAGTCAGTCTCTCTACTGCAAAAATGAATCATTTATAAATAGGTATGTTAATTATTTTAATTTGTATTCTAATTTATTCTTAAGTAATCAAGAATAACTCCAATTCGCGACAAAGACGAGGTTTGTCTTAAAATTAATTAAATGGACCGACCACACAACGTTATTTTATAATATGTGCATAGTATTCATGGCGTCGCATCTTCTTCGCTAAACTTAATGCATTCTCTCACTAACTAAATTTGTAATTTTAAATAAATCAGTGATTATTAACTAATTGCCGTATAAAACATTCTGGTGCTACTCCATACTTAAACACTTTAAAAATCATTAAGTACATTTAAGTGTTTCAAAATTGTCTTCCTAGATAGAGACTCACCACAACATATGTTAAGAAAAATTCTAAACATATTTAAGCAAAAAAAAAAAATTCTATTCAACAATTTTTTTCTAAACAACTCCCATACATGAATTGACCGTTATAAAAATATATTTAAGTACTATTGCTTAAAAAGATCAATGACACCCTTCTTTCAACACTTTACGCATATATGTATACATGCATACATACTGACGCGTATAATAATGTGTAAACTATTGACTAGTTTCAATAAAATACAACATAAAATCTCCATAAAAAACAAAACCGGCATAACATGTATATATTTACGACCTTGTATCACGCGCGCACATTTCTACACTCACACCCAGTCAGATCATACCCACTCCCGCCGAATAAAAGTCAAAGATATCATATTTAAAATAAAAATGACTTAAATTACCATAAATAAGACGACGACGGACAAAAACAAACCGTTTTTTATCTTTTTTTTACATTTCGAGCCCCCCGTTATAATCCTATTCGCATCATAGTGATTAATATTCTATAAACATAAATTTGAATATCCCTTATCAAAAAAAATTGTTAAGCTGGTGGAACAAAAGGAAAACCCATCCCCAAAAATATCAACAAAGTAAACACTAATTAAAATGATAAGCGAAAAATAATGCCGCCTTTGCTTTGGTTCGTGCGGTTGTCCTTTCTTTTATTGTACAAAATGATGACACAAAAGAAAACAAAGTCTCTAAGTTACTCTTAGTAAAGTAAACATAAAAACTTCTTATTATTTATGTATTAGATATTTACTTTGGCAATTATAATGTTCCATCTAATACCTTTACAATATATAACGTGTGCGTTTCATATTAGAGTGTCCAAACAAAGCGTATAACTACATAAAAGACGTTGAATTTAGATATTCTTTAAACACGAATTAAGTCGAATTATTTAATTAGTGGTGTTGTTAAAGCGTGCGCGGATATCATGTTACGCATTAAGCCTATGTTTGAAATGGAATCTGCTTAATTTCAATTAATAGAATAAATTAACATATTCACTATACATAGAACACATTCATTTGAATAAAATGCTACTTAGAAATGTCAAATTTAATTTTTGTAGGCTGTCAACCAAGCGCTGTTTTAAATAACAAAACTATTAAGATATTTATGTGTTTTGTAACGGTGAAAATTAGAAATTGTTACATTATCTGTTGCTTGCTTACTAATCGCTAATAATTGCTAATAATTGCTTACACTTACCTAATTCTAAATTGGTTAAACTTAATACTTAATTGAATTTTAATACTATATATCGTATTTTAATATGAATCATCATAACCAAAGTACTGTTCAACGCAAAGATTTAGTTAACAATCAAATGTCGTTACTGCTGATGATTATTTGGAAATTGTCCGATTTGATTAAGATATCCAGTCTAGTCTGTTTTGTGATCTGTTAGCGACATAAAATTTCGTGTACTAATAATACAATAATATGAGTGGTATCCATTAAAGGCCATGATGTTGTGCACCAACCGCGATTCTTATTGGGAACATTGATTTCGAAGCTGAAAATACTATCGTTAATCGGAAATGGAAGAATACTTAAAATCCAGTACAAGTCTGGAAGAGATCGAACCCAGGCTGGAAAATATACAATTTAAAGAGGAAATAGTGTGTGTGTGTGTGGACTTAACTCAGTTTTTTAAAAATATATAACACCTAGTAAGTAAACCAATTTTATTATTTCAGAAAGTATTGTTAACCGAGCGGGTAAACCTCGGCAAAGGGTTGTCAGCGGCATTCCGAAGCATATTCGTAGATGACCTAATTTTTTCGTACATTTGGGCCGGCACGCAGGAAAAACACGCAATAACAAAATTTTCAAACTTTATTAAAATTCTTTTTGGTAAACTTAATATATTCACAATGTAAAAACTTTTTACTTTTAAGTTTCAGGATTAAACGAATTTCCACCACACATTGACTCTTTAGAGAGTTTCCAAATAAAAATTAAAGCAGAAATTAAAATAGCCCACAATCGACGGCATAATAAAAAAATAAATAAACATAAGGAACACCAAATTTTAACATTTAAAAACTATGAATTTAACAATAAATCTTTTTATTAGTATGCCCTGCCATCTATAGAAAAATATTATAAATAATTTATTTTTGGAAATTACTCGGCATATAATCGGCTATTTGTAAAATCAAACGCGAATTTAATGGAATTAGAGCCATCAGGGTGAGGTCAAAATTGAGCACTCAAATTGACAGCTGTTTATGCGCTGATTGAGCGCCACATTGTATGTACTACTGGGAATGTGTTCGTCTTTCGTTTCCTTTATCATTTCATTTCATTTCGTTTTCGACTATTTAACTACTAGCCCTTTACTCGTACAGTCAAAAATTAATTCTGCGTAAAATATGATGAATGAGGCCAAAAACAACTTTTACTTACATTATTTTTGTATAACCTTGTACTGGTGGCAATATTGACTGAAAAATCTACACAGATGCTGAATTTGTAGTGAACAGACATCTACAAAAAATCAGCAAAATACAAGTATTCATACAATTAGCTCCTGCAAATTGTACAAACACTCTGGAATTACACAACCTAGTTTAATTAACTATAGGAATATACTGCCGTGCTAAGAAAATAACTCACATTTGCCTTTTTATAGTTTTGAGTAATTACAATTTTTTTATTTCTGTTTGCCACGTCTTAATATAAAACTTGTAAGGTAAAAGCACCATCTACCGTCACCGTAGTAGCTTAGTTTGAGAAAATCTAGTGTATTTTTATTATTTAGCACCAAAAATTTTTGTTATTTGTTTTTTTTAAATTTATTATAGTTTAGTCACGATATCCTGAAGGAAAACATTCAATTCGTTGGGGAATTAAGTAATTATAATAACTTTTTTGATTAATCAATTGTTCCCTATCACCGCCACCCTTATATTGCGTTGTACCTATTACCGGCAAAATTAGCCAAAAAATGCATCAACTACCGCCACATGTAATTAACAGATAATTAAACACATTCAACCATAGTTTATCTAGTGTAGCAGTTTAATTTACTTAATTAAATATTGATTCATTCATAACAACATAAACAAAAAAAAATATTGCGTTCTTAAAATAAAAAACTTAAAAGTTTAAGGCTTATAAGCTTAAGGCATATCACTTTTGTATTTAAAACTTCATATATCATATGCATAAGCATTTATAAAAATTAAATTAGGAATATTGACTCGTTTATATAAGGCTAATTAACAATTTAGTGTAATTGGTTTCCAGATTTTATTAAAGCTATCTCTGGAACTGCATAAAGCCCTCGATTGGTTATTAATGATGGCGGAGAAATTTTGATAACGTCAATTATTGGATAGTTTAATACATCTTCATTTTCAGGCCATTTCCAGTTTGATCCTGCCATAGCCATGGTTTTGACCTTTACCTCATCAAGAACTTTTACTTTTCCGACGACAAGCCCAGGAAACAATTCACCTTCATAATGAACTGCCACATAGTCTCCAACATTAAATGTGTCTTTCTTTTTCTTTATTTCTGATATAACACTGACCATTGCTTTTTGTGCTTCTTTTTCATTGAATTTCAGTTCTCTTTTCAATCGTCTTGCAGCCATTTCTCTTTCTTTTAACTCTTTTTCACATTTTTGAGCTTGCATATGTGAAATAAATTATTTGACGTTGCCACAACCGGGGTAATCTTTTTCTTCATTTTGACGGTTTTGTTTTGTGAGGGCTCTGGCCAATACAAAGCATTTTTGAATAGTGTTGGATAGTTCGTATCATTCGAATTCGAACATTCATGCAAGGGACTCACAGGTGCTGCTATAATAGTGTTCATGGCTGCCTCTTTTTCTTTGTGTTTGTCCACAATTAAAACGGAACCATCTTCCAGCACGTTTAGATTAACAACGTCACTTTCTTTCAACCAAAATCTTTTATTAATATAATTTTCATCTTCATTAGGCAAATTAAATGTGGGATTTTCATTCCTTATCGTTTTGTACCACAGTTCAAATAGGCTTTTGTGCTGAAGATCACCGTCCCAAATACCTGGTGAGCTGCGGAATTCTGAAAGCAAATTGGATGGTATTTTACTTTCTAAAATATTTAAGAATGTTCGGTCTGAAGATTCAATTTTGTTTGCAGGTTCGTTTGTATTGTTGTCTATGGACTTAAGGGTTTCACTAGTAATTTCATGCGCAACCTGCTTTAATAATTTCCCATAATCAATACCATCAGCATTGAATGGAAACAGCCCCGTTGTTCTGAAGGCACATCTTATGGTTTCTGGTTTTGCACTATTTTCTAGGCATGTTAACAACAGAGGAGCAAAATTTTCTTTCATCAGTTTTCCACCATTATTTTTCCACCTGTAGTTATGCACCGCAGCCTTCCATTCAGCTTTGATTGGATGAAACAGTCCGACGTCACAGGGTTGCAAAATAAGCAATCAAAATAATTTTATTTTTCTCACAAAACTCAGAGAGCGGTAGCGTAATATGCGATGAGTGGCCGTCAACATATAATATTACAGGTAACTGAATTTTCTTTTCTGTAATCCATGGATGGAAAACATTTGTTATGTATTCATGAAATGTTTGAGCGGTCATCCAGCCGTTATCGGATACACCAATACCCCAATCCTTTGGCATTTTTTTTACAATTCCATTGGGAATTCTTTTATATGCAAATAAAACCATTGGTGGTCCAAGGTCACCACATGCTCTTACTGTAATTAATACTGTAATGCACTCTTTTTCATCATTTGCAATTCTCGAATATACCTGTCTAGCTCCTTTTTTCACCAAAACCGATTTTTCCTTAGGTGCTAGGAAAAATGCTGTTTCGTCACAATTAAATATGCGTGATGGATCATTTGTTACTTCTAGGTAATTGTTTTCATCTAAATAAGTTTTAATTTCAGCAAACCAATTCCTAATATTCCGTTCTGTCAATTGTGATCTAGCAGCAGTCAAGTTTTGCGACACACGTAGGGCTAATTCTGGGTGTCTCTTTAAGAAACCGGCCAACCATTTTCTTCCAGGTCTCCCACCAGTAAAAGGGTTTGGCCGACTTAACGATTTTGTGGGATCTGCAACGGAATCCTGCAGCTGGGTTTTTGTAATAGGAAACCCCAACCTTGCTAACTTTTGGATCCACTTGACTAGTAGTATCTCTTCATCAGCACTTAATATAGTAGGAGGTCCTGGCTTTGCTCCTAGCTCGTATTTACAACTAAGCTTATCACGTAGTGTAGTTCGTGGTACATTATATTTCTCACTTGCAGCCTTAACACTTTGTCCCTTTTTTACTTCCTCGATAGCCTGTGTCATGGCATCAATGCTATACTGAATTTTTTACCCTGCCCCGCCATATTTTGTTGTAATTGAAAAAAGAACGACCCAACTACCGATTATTGCACCTATTATCGTCTTCTGAATAAATACTACTGTTTTGAAATTAATTGGCATTTATTGGTAAATAAAAACCAAACAGTACACTTTTTGATTATTTTTCTAAATTAATTAGAAAAAAAAAATTAAAATATCTAGTTTCTTTATTTAAATATTTTAATTTTAATATACCATTACTTGGTACCTGCCACCGCCATAGCAAAACTCCTATTTCCGCCACTATATTTTTGTCAGTGTTTTTACGGGAACAGGAGTTCAAATATTAAGTGGCGGTAATTGGACCAAAGAAAATACAGCTAATTCTTTTACAATTACCATATAAATAACTTCTTAAAAAAGTATAATTTTAAGACAAAATCTTAAAATTATAAAACTCTATCACCGCCAGGGGTGGCGGTAGTTGGTTCAAATGGTAAACTTCGTGGTATCAATTACCGCCACACAATATTTGCTATTTTTAATATTTAGTTTTAAATATTTGTATATAAATACTTACGGGAAATGATTCACGAAACACTATTTATCACTTTTAACACATTCACCATCAATTATTTTCTCTAAAACTATTTAAACTTAAGAAATTAATTTTCCACGTGTTCTTAATAATTATTGTAAGACCTATCAAAAATATTCTTTCGGTCGCAACCAACGCTATTGAAATGAAATGTTAGATAGAATTTGTAACGGACTTTTGAAAACATATGGTCGATTGTGCTCGAAATGCTTCGGTATATTATCGTGCAATATATACGATACACAAATTTCAAACGGGTTTCTTATTATTTTGCTATTTTGCGCGCAGTGGCGGTAGTTGGTGGGGTGGCGGTGACGGGTGCTCTTACCTTACTAAGTAGTAAATATGTGATTTTCTGGCATTTTATGAAGGATATTTGGCTTTTTATAAAGCCATGTGTATTTGCTTGCAGAACCCGAATATGCCCCTGACGCATTTCTCGACTTTTGGCGTTTGTCACTTTTTTTCTTAGCACGGCAGTATACAGTTCGAACCGTCGATTAGTGCGGAAGTGTTTTTATTGGCCTGCAGTAAGTACTTTAAAAGATTGGAAAATTTCAAGAATTTTAAGCATTTTATTATTCTAAGATGTTTAGGAGTTTAAACCATTTTTTTTTTTAAAGAATTTTAAGATTTAACAGCAGATTTAAAATATTTTCCAAAATTTAGATACCAAATTTTAAAACAATTAAAAATTTCCATAATTTTAAAAATTTGAAAATTATAATAACTTAAAAATTAATTTTGGAATCTGGTGGAGGAATTTAAAAACAATTGAGTCCAAAAAATTTAAGAAATTTTCAGAATGACGAGAATTTGGAGAAACCGCAAATTTTAATTTTAACAATAATTTTAAATTGTTAATTATCCGGCCAGTTGACGTATCGGCTGGAAATTTTCTCATGCATCTGTCTGTGAGACAGTTCTAATGTGGTTGCACAAATACTCCGGCCATGAGCCTAAACCTTTTTGCTTAAAATTGGATCCAAGCAGTAACTAGGTTTGATTAATTTAGTTACTTAGTACTGGTTTTTTAATATGTTGTATTGTATAATGATGTTTTATAGTAAATTTAACTAAGTTCTTACTTGCTACAGAGAAGCTAATATTTTTATTTAATTTTCTCTTATAAATATTCAAACTTAAATTTCTCCAGACTTTTCTTTCTCCATACAAATTAAACTTAAAATAAAAAAAAAATCGATTTTCGAAAAGTAAGTTCGAAATCAAACACTAAATTCAAAGCAAAAGCCAACAGAAAAGAAAATCAGAGACTCGATGACAATTGTCGGAGTTGAATTTAGGCAATAATCCGTATCGATTTCAAGTACGAATCAACCGAAATTTCTAAGAATTTGTCTAAGTAGAACCATTCACTAACTGAGAAATAATACTGAGATTCTCCACGTAGAATAAAAAAAAAACAAAAGAAAATATTATTTTCCCGCACAACAAATCAATGTTCCGCGTCTGACCAATCCTACTCCCTAATATCCCGACTGGTTAAAAAATATGTTTATCGATTCGAAACCATTTTTGAAAACTGTTAAACTTTGAATTTTCAAAATATGCCTCTTTTAGGGCCAAAGACACGGAGAATAATAGACAGTGGGTGCTTTCAGGTCCGCCAACTGTTGGCATCATATTGACTAAAATCAAAGTTTTTTTTTCATGAATGTCATCGATTTATCGAACAATGTAACGGATCAAATGTCAATTTTCTTATCAGTAAATTTTCAAAGCCAATATGTTGCGGAAGCTGAAAGCGCCCAATGAGGTGACTAACCAAGGTTATTTTAAATCAGCGAAGCTCAAACTCAGTTCAAATCTAGCCCGCCGCCTTAAAATTGTTGTGAATATGAAATGATTTCTTGAATTTGCGCAAGGTACTCTTTCCTTCTATGTAACCAGTTGTTTTGTGCAGGTCCTCCTACAATATTCAAAAGAGATTCGTCAACGATACGGTAATAACTATCGTCATTAAAGGGTTAATATTCTTCCAAATATCTTCTGCTTGGTAGGTAACTCTCAATTAGAAATATATCCTTAACCATAAAGAATGGAATACCGTATACATTCAAGTTGTAATTAGATATACAACAGATAAATGGCGATGAGAATTAAAAATCGAAACAAAAGGATCAATATGAATGCAGGTCAAGAAAGAATCTTTTCAACAATATGCCCAGCAACGTGAAATTTATTTCGACCTCAAGAAAATTAAAAGTAACAAAGAAAAATGCAAGAAAATATTGCTAAATTGTATTGGTCCAAAGAATTAGAGTATAACTAGTGTCGAAATATTATTACAGGATCATTTAAATCCAGAGCTGAATTTATTAGTCGAAAGACTCGTTTGTTAATGCGAAGTCAAAAATCAAAAGAATCAATTGCAAATTACGTTGCGGCAATTCGAGCATACGTACCTAATGACAGTTCGATTCGAGTAATCAGAGGCTTCACAGATAGAAAAAAGGTATTACTCAAATCAATCTAGAAAAATCCGGAACAGCCAAACTTTTCTAGCGATGTAAGTACAATTTTCCATAATCGAGAATCAAGCGATCATGTTTGTCAATGTACTAGCCGCAGGGTTGCAGCTCTACAAAGCACTAGGATTAATAGGCCTCTGCCTATGCTGCGCGCGCAACAATCATGATACCCGCAGCTGCAAATGCAACAAAGAGAAACTTTACTGCAAACATTGCAAGAAAAAAGGAAATGTGGAGAAAGTACGTATTACGACTCTAATGAATAACCGCAGATCATTAAGTACAGTAAATACTAGTGTAGACGGAAATTACGTCCAGAATGTGCATAATATACATTCAAATTATTCAGGTTCTAAGTAGTCAGGCGGAAAAATATTATGTGAATATCGAGGTAGAAGGAAAAGTCCAGGAATTTGAAGTCGATTCGGGAGCAGGATTCACACTGATTCCGATCGATGCATTTGAAAGCCTCAATATTTCAAATCCGATTCGACCAACAAATATAGTAACTGTCAATGCAAGACACAAGTAATTTACAGAAATTAGGTAAAAGAAAACTGGCTGAATTAGTTAATGAAATTCTTTCTACAGAAGTTATCGAAGAGGACATTCGCAACCTCAAAACAAAATATAGTGAAATTTTCGAGCAAATGTGGGGAAAATCCTAAGCTGAATTTTCGACCAGATGCCAAACCGGTATTCCACAAAGCGAGAGAAGTACCGTTTTCACGTAAAGAACAAATCGATATTTATGGATATCTCCGATTGGAGCTCTAGCGTAACCAAACGACTTGAAGATGCTTACTATCCAATTCCGCTCATTGGAGAAATTCTGAACAATTTAGGAAATGAGAACGTTATCACGTTCAAATGGATGAAAAGAGTTCAAAAATTCAAACGATAACCACTCACAAGATTACATACAAGTTCAACAGGTTCGCCTTCGGCATTTGACGGATCAGATGCTCCAAGGACTGGAAGGTACTACAACATATTTCGATGACATCGTAATTTCAAGTACAGATTACAACAAGTGCTACAAGCGTTTAAACGCATGCTTTGACTAAAAAAATGCAATCTTCACATTAATACCAAGAAATGCAAATTCTTACAAGCAAAGGTCAATTATCTTGGATATCAGATAAAACAAAATAAAATTTCAAAAGCACCAAAAAAAGTAAATGCAGTTTTGGAAGCGCCAGGTTCTATCCTAAATTTATTAACAGTGCGTCTATACTTACACAGCCACTTCGCCTTCTTCTGAAGTGATCAAGTTTTATTGCCATTCGTTGATCGCATATTGCAAGCAAGGGGAATAAAAACCAGTGGCGTTCATTTCTCGTTAACTGTCTGTGGCAGAGCAAAACTACAGCCGTTTAGATGATGAATACTTTATCTAGTAACTGATAATAAACTTTTGACCCATATGCTTAAATCAGATTTGAACTTACTTTCGATGACATTCAGTCGCTTCTTACCGTAGAACATCGAAAAGCTGAACAACAACAAAATGAGGATTATTCTACAGAGCACCGATTAAAGCAGTTGCATTATATGAAAATGGAATAAGTTCTTTTAAACTTATAAGTGAAAATATCGTGAGAGAGACAGGCAACGATCCAGTTCTGTTAAAACAATTCCTTCTCAATGATGAAATTGTGGGTGTGTTGATGTGAGTTTTAATGTTACGTGTTTCCTCTATTAACACTCCACTATATTCGCAAGGTTATGTTCACAACACGTGTTTTATATTAACCCGAAAATGAATTACACCAATTGTTGTTTTGTTAATTGTATTTTATTCACCAGATATTTGATATTTGTTTCTTTATTTATTTAATTAATTTTTAAATTTTTTAGTAAGAATTATAGATATAATCAAAACTTTGATTTATTTGCAGCCATCTTATTCCGCCGTTTTTATTCACTATCCTTTCTTTATAGTCTCTTGATTTTAGACTTCTGTCATTTTAGAATCACATGGTTTTAGAATATAGTGGTTTTATTAACCCAGTAAACCGAAAAAGGTGATGCCAATTTTACTTGCATCGACGGTAGTGTTGCCGCCACAAAATAAATGATGGTTTTCGAGGAGGTAGAGTTGTAATTCCGGTTAATCTTCGAGAGGAAGTCCTGAAAGGACTACTGACCAAACACATCCAAGCATTTAAAAGATGAAAAATCGTGCTCGACAATATTGTTGTGAAACACAACGCATTATCTTATAATAAAACCCAATTTCCGCGGTCATACAACTTTCAAGGTTGATTTATAATTAGTAAGTCGCGCTGACATAATATTAAATTACAAACAATAAGCGCATAATTATAAATATTTATCAAGGCCATTTAAAGTTGTAAAATCGCGAAATAAACATATTCATCAACATAACATTTTTCCGTAATTTTCCGCGACTCTTCAAAATTGCATTTCCGCGTATAAAAATGTTATGTTCCGCGATGATATGTTTCCGCTTAGCTTGTAAGATTTTCTATATATATAATGGAAATTCTTACAGCTAAGAAATAGTTAAGTTACAGTTATAGCTAAATTCAGAAGTAGTTATTAAAATATCCTATAAGAAAATAAAAAAGGTGATCTTAGTTCTTAAAAGAAATAAACTGAATTGTGTGATTAAAACGAAAACCGAAATTGTGTAATTAATAGTAATATATTGTGTTGTAACATTGATAAAAAAAAAGGTAAGAAGACACTACTCCTACTTTTAACTAAATATATAAAACATAATATTGGCGCTGCCGCAAAGCGTTCCGCTAGGAACAGTGCAATTTTTAGAAAATTAACTCCAAATACTTTATCCCTCCCGTTCCGTCGTACGCACAAATTCTTGAAAAGAAAATGGCCCAAATCCAAGAGACGGTGGAGAAGCGTGTCCCATTGTTCTATGGACAAGTGGATGTTGATCCAAGTGAAGTCCATTTTTTTATTGATGCCTGCAAAAAGGTAGAAAAAACCTTGGCTGATAAGCCAGATCAGCTGGCATTACTCTTAGAGGAAGTTATTTTCCGTCTAAGAGGAAGAGCCTATACTTTACTTAAAGATCAGACAGTAAAAGACATAAAAGAGTTTTACGGCATTCTGACCAAAAAGTTCCTTCCTGCCTTCACGGTGGAAACATTACAAAACAGGCTTAGAGATGCTAAGCAAAATAAGGCAGAATCCTGTGCCGATTTTGGCTACAGAGTGCAAAGCTATGCCTTAGATTATGAAGCAGGTGTATGTGCCAAATTTGGTACTGACAACGCGCTTCCAAAACTCCTGGTGGCATCAATGGAACAAGATGCATTCATTAGTGGATTACACAATGAATCTATTAGAACGAATTTATTGATGGCCACAGGAAAATCCCTCAGAGAACTGATAGAAATGGCAGATAGAGTAGAGCGTCAGCTTGGTTTCTCCAAAACAAATGGAACTAATAACCAAGGGGATGTTGTAACTAGGTGTCAGCTTTGTGACAAGACAGGTCACAGTGCGAAGACATGTCGAACCAATGCCTCGACACATGTACGAAGGGAAATAGTAGTACCAACCGTATCATGTAGGTATTGTAAACGTTTCGGACATGTCTTAGAGAACTGTGCTGCCAGAAAAGCCGCAAATCAAAGGTACCAACAGTTACAGTCCGGAGCGCAACTCTATGAGCCACAATTTCCGGGTAGAAACCAATACTCAAATAGAAATCAACAAAACTACCAACAAAGTAATGTTCAGAGAAATTATCAGTCAAATAGAGCTCAACAAACCCTCGATCATAGTCCTATAAAACGAAATTTTTATCAACCTCCAGTGAATCAGCCAAGATCTTTTCAACCTGCAGTTAACCAGAAACAACCGACTCACCTTAACGGGGCTCAACAGGGTTACAGAAGGGATCAAGATATCTGCCAACTAACAAACGGAATGCGGAGAATGAACATCAATTATATTGAAAATATTGATGAAAACTCCATTCATCACCAGGGAAACGAGGAAGGACTCGTCGAGCACCAGCCGCACCAGCTGTAGTTCAGGCGAGTCCAATTTCCGAAAATATAACTTATAATAACTATCAGAGTTCCGCCTCGGTAGTTCCTACGAGTTCCGCCTCGTACCAATGTAATAACTATCAGAGTTCCGCCTCGGTAGTTCCTACGAGTTCCGTCTCGTACCTTTATAATAACTATCAGAGTTCCGCCTCGGTAGTTCCTACGAGTTCCGCCTCGTACCAATGTAATAACTATCAGAGTTCCGCCTCGGTAGTTCCTACGAGTTCCGTCTCGTACCTTTATAATAACTATCAGAGTTCCGCCTCGGTAGTTCCTACGAGTTCCGCCTCGTATCAATATAATAACTATCAGAGTTCCGCCTCGGTAGTTCCTACGAGTTCCGTCTCGCACCAATATAACAACTATCAGAGTTCCGCCTCGGTAGTTCCTAAGAGATCCACCTCATTATGTCATAGCAAGTACCAGAGTTCCGCCTCGGAACTACCAACAAACATAAGATCAACCGTCTCAAGCAAGACAATTGTAACTCCCACCGTACCGAAAGGAACGGAGGAGGTTTGGCCACCAACGGAACCATTCATGACCATTGCTCAAATCCACACACCTCAAGATGAATTTAAAACTCACCAGATTAACCTGGTGTCCAAACACAAATTTACCCACGATGTGGTAAAATTAAAATTAGCAGCATCTTGTAAAGAGTCTACTCTTTTAATAGATTCAGGTGCTTCCGTGTCATTAATCAAGGTGAAAATGATTAAAGATATAAAATCGATAGACCGAAGAGGGAAGTCTCTACTAAAAGGGATTGGCAAAGAAGCCACAACTACTCTAGGGTGTGTATCTACACACGTAGACATCCCACCATTCCTAAAAATTCCTCACAAATTCCAAGTAGTTGAGGACGATTTTCAAATCGATCAAGATGGAATTCTCGGGAGAGATTTTCTAAGTGATAACAAAGTTGATATTCTTTACAGTACTTCAGAACTGAGTATACTTGGGAATAAAATCAAATTTTTTAATAACCCGGCTAAGATACGACTTCCTTCTCGAGAAGAAGTAGTTGTACAAATATCAACTCCCACAAATAACCAATATCTATGCAACTCAGAAGAAGTAATGCACGGTGTATATATTGGAAATTGTCTCATACAACCTCACATGCTGAAAGCCCAGATCAGCATAGTCAATACAAACCCCAACGAAGTAATCATTGAGAACTTCGTACCCAAACTCACCTCTTTAGACCAATATGACGTCTTACAATTCGAATCTTGCTCTGAATCAGAAGAAGATCAATATCTCGAAACTAGAGATGATGTTATATTAGAACGAATAATTCCAACTTTGGATGAAAATCTAAACGTTGAAGAATCTACCTCACTCCTTGAACTAATCAAGGAATATTCAGACATTTTCTTTGTCGAAGGCGACAAACTTTCAAGCGTGCCTGGTGTCAAACATCAAGTACATCTTCACGATAACACACCTCCAATAAATACCAGACAATACAGAGTTCCTCAAGTACTGAAGAAAGAAATAGATACCCAGGTACAAAAGATGCTGGATGATAATATTGTCACCCATAGCACCAGTCCATTCAATAGTCCTTTATTAGTTGTGCCAAAAAAACCGGACAAAAATGGCAAAGTAAAATGGAGAGTGGTTGTTGACTTTCGAAGAGTCAATGAGGCAACAATAGGCGACTCGTACCCACTCCCACTAATAAATGACATTTTTGATCAATTGGGGCACTCTCAATATTTTTCCACATTAGACATGGCCAGCGGGTACCATCAAATTGAGATGGATCCCAGTGATAGGCATAAGACAGCGTTTAGCACAGATTATGGCCACTTTGAATTTCTCAGAATGCCTTTTGGAATGAAGAATTCACAAAGCACATTTCAGAGAATGATCAATAGTGTGTTGCTTGGACAACAAGGCCTAAAATGTTTTGTATATCTAGATGATGTCATTGTCTATGGTAGAAATTTGAGAGATCACAATAGTAAGTTGAGGGACATTTTTGAAGCATTCAGGAGAAACAACCTCAAGATCCAAACAGAAAAGTGTCAATTCTTAAGTAAAGAAATTCAATACTTAGGACACATCATAACTCCTGAAGGCATAAAACCTAGCCCTAAGACAGTAGAAGCAATAGTAAATTTTCCAGTTCCACGAAACATGCGTGAGACTAAAAGTTTTCTAGGTCTCGCTAGTTACTATAGGAAATTCGTTCCAGCTTTCTCTACAATCGCAGAGCCTCTGCACCAATTAACAAGAAAGAAAAACAAGTTTGAATGGTCCCAAAAGTGCCAAACCGCGTTCGACTGTCTTAAGAGTAAACTCATCACAACTCCAATACTCCAGTACCCAGATTTTGATAAAGTGTTTATCCTAACGACAGATGCCAGTGAATATGGCGTAGGAGCCATACTAAGCCAGATGCATGATGGTAATGACTTACCGGTGGCATATGCCAGCCGTTCACTCAAGCCCGCGGAGAAGAACTACTCAACGATTGAGAAGGAGATGCTCGCCACAAAGTGGGCAGTTGAGGTGTTCAGACCGTACCTGTTCGGGCGTAAGTTCACCATCAGAACAGATCATAAGCCACTAATTGGTGATCTTAAAAATGCATCAAAAAGAATTTTAAATTGGCGTCTACAACTCGCAGAATATGATTACAATGTAGTTCATGTCTCGGGTAAGACAAACACTGGAGCGGATGCGCTCAGCAGGGTACGCGAAGAAGAAGTACGAGTCATTACCAGATCCAAAACAAAACAACAAATGGTTAAGAAAAATGAGGAAACAATTAAGGAAATAGACAAAACTCTCCAAGAATCCGGAAAAAAATCAAGTATCGATCATCCATATCCATTCACGAATCAACAGAAAAAACCAATCCAAATTGTCACGGATCCTAATATAAGATTACAAATTCTTCACGAAAAGCATGATTTACCGTTAGGTGGACATGCAGGTGTTTTTCGAACGTATAATAGAATTCGGATGAATTATTATTGGCCAAATTTATTGCACGAAGTGAAAAATTATGTTAAGAAATGCAAGAAATGCAAACAAAACAAAGCAAGCCGTAGAACAAAGGTCCCTATGGTGCTAACTGAAACTTCTGAATTCCCTTTCCAACGGGTAGCATTGGACATTGTAGGTCCTTTACCCACAACCGAAGCACAGAACAAATATCTATTGACGTTCCAAGATGATTTAAGTAAATTCTCTGGTGCTATACCCATTCCGGATGAAAAGGCTAACACAGTAGCAAAGGCACTGTGCGAACAATATATCACGAAATTTGGAGCACCCGAGAAAATCCTAACTGATATGGGGTCCAATTTCATGAGCAATATATTTGAGAATATCTGCAAACTACTCAAAATTAAACATATAACTACTACGAGCTTTCATCCGCAGACAAATGGTGCTCTTGAAAGATCCCATAACACTCTCAAGGAATATCTCCGAAACTTCGCAGATATAGACCATCACAATTGGGATGAAATGGTTCATTATGCAATGTTCGTGTACAACACGACACCCCATTGCTCTACAAATTTCACCCCGTATGAATTGGTGTTTGGTCGACCAGCCTTAGTACCAACAGCCGTCAAAAAGGAACCTCAACCTTTATACAATTATGATGACTATGTCAGCGAGCTAAAAGCTCGGTTGAGACTAGCTCATCACATAGCTCGCCTGAATATCCTCAAAAAGAAAGAAAAGGCAAAAGAGAGTTATGACAAAAATACGGCAACCTTCGATATAAAGAATGGAGATTTAGTGTGGGTTAAAAACGAGATGAGAAAAACCAAGCAAGATCCTATCTGGTTAGGACCATATCCGGTGGTAAAGGTACTATCCCCTACTAACACACTAATAGAGGTTAGAGGGAAAAACAAAAACATTCACAACAATCGGCTGAAGAAGAATTAAATTTTTTTATTCTCAAACTAGTAGATCCATAATTTCAACCGAGCTCATAGTAATTAATTATTGGATCACAATCAAAATTTTAAAGATATCATAAAAACAAAATATACACAATAATAGTTTGAAGAACGAATAAAATCAGGCAACATTCCCTACAATAAGAAATATTTTTTGTTTTCTACTCTCCTCCGCTAACAGAAAAATTCTATAGAAACCCTATAAAACAAATTCAAGTCATTTCAACCCCATTACAAATCAGAACTTAAAACTCTTAGTTATAGAAAAGCTATTATCTGAATTAAAAACTCTTATCATAGGCAAAAAAAACAGCATTTAGCAGGATTTAATAAAAAATCACTTCATAAATAAAATCACTTTTTCCCTCACGTCGGAAATACTAACAAACATGAGGAAACAAGTCTAAATTCGGCTCATAAGACAAAGCAAAATTTTAACTAACACTCAAAATTAAAACATTACATTTATAATAAATCATAAAAAAATAGATTATAAGCAAAATTATTAACGAAAAGGAAACTTTATAATAACCAAAAAAGATTAAAATATCTAACTTATCTAACTTAGATCAGAGAGATGATCCAAATCTCTAACCTAAATTCAATTATTTAAGCAATAAATTTAGAAGAAAATGTAGCTTTATAAAAAAAACAAAAATTTAGCTCACAAATATAAATTTTTTAGAAATAAGATTGATCATAAACATTTTTTTTTCGTCAAAATAATAATAATAACAAACTAAATATACATATATGACATACATTAACAATGTCAAAAAAACCAAAAATAATTGCTCATATATAAAGTCAAGTTAACAAAAAAATATAAATTCCACAATACGTAGTAAAAAGAATCGCATTACAAAAACAAACATTTTTTTTTTTTTTTTTTAATTAAACACTTACTTATGCTTAATCTGTATTATATACATAAGTTAACCTAGATTAGGATAAAAATAAATTTTGTTGAAACATTTTGGTATAGAGTAGTTAATTTGAAAAATTGATGATCCAAAATATTTTTTTTATTGTTTAGTCATAACAAAATCAAAGTATGTATTATAATTATGCAATAAGAATGTACGATACAGAAGCAGTAACCACAACGGCCATAACTCATCAAGCAGAACAATAGCCAAAGAATGTTTTAAAAGGTTCAGATCAAATTTACATGGTTTTCTCAACGTTAATTTATATGATTCACAACAAAGCATCATCACTACCCAAACAAATTTACGGATGCATTAACCGTTCAACCAAGATTTCAATGCACCAATCAAGAATTAATAGGATGAATACATAAGTATGTCTACATAGGCAGTATGTGAACAGCGAAGACAACTTAGACACCGATTCAATCACTACTGTCGATTCACGACATCACATGAATATGGAATTCAACAAGCAGAGCAAGGGCATTTATTTGCGATGCTAGAAAGATGCCAATTACTACTCACCGTAACAGCAGATTCAACATTGTTATTCGAAAGATAATCACAAAACCACACCAGTTTTACACACGATGGTCCACGTTTTACAACAGATGCCAGCAAATCACAATTTGTAGCAAATTTCAAACATCATCCGATGGTTCAGACAAACCATTTGCACAGCCAATGCAAATGGAGATGGATCATGAAACAAGAGGATAAATATGTGATTATCATTCAGCTACCAAAGAAACAAGGAGAATTTTTCGTCGGAATCATTTTGCTGAAGAAAGTGTTTTGTTGTCAACCAAATATACACCAGAACCTGAACCTCCTGATAGAGGAACAACCCACATTATTATTCCGAAAACAATCAGCCAATCAACAAAACCATGAAGTATCAAAATCGTTTGAAAAAAAAAATCAGAGCTTCCATAACCAAAAAACTTCCAAGATGCGGTGAAATTCAATCTAAAGCTTCCAAGGTGTTGTGAAAAAGAATCCAAAATTACCAAAATACTGTAAAGTGAAAACCAACCTTGATTTGAAACCCAAGAAACATTAACAAATGTGACTCCGAGAGAACCAGAAATAAGATGAGAAAGCCAACGCAAACAACGAAGCCACAATATGATCATCAACAAATTAGAAAGTAAGAACAATATGTAATCATTAGTATCTTAGCCCTAAGCCTATTTTCATACATATGTCCCATAAGATTTTTCCTTCAGAAAAATCTTCATATGAAAGGGAGGTATGTTGTGAAACACAACGCATTATCTTATAATAAAACCCAATTTCCGCGGTCATACAACTTTCAAGGTTGATTTATAATTAGTAAGTCGCGCTGACATAATATTAAATTACAAACAATAAGCGCATAATTATAAATATTTATCAAGGCCATTTAAAGTTGTAAAATCGCGAAATAAACATATTCATCAACATAACATTTTTCCGTAATTTTCCGCGACTCTTCAAAATTGCATTTCCGCGTATAAAAATGTTATGTTCCGCGATGATATGTTTCCGCTTAGCTTGTAAGATTTTCTATATATATAATGGAAATTCTTACAGCTAAGAAATAGTTAAGTTACAGTTATAGCTAAATTCAGAAGTAGTTATTAAAATATCCTATAAGAAAATAAAAAAGGTGATCTTAGTTCTTAAAAGAAATAAACTGAATTGTGTGATTAAAACGAAAACCGAAATTGTGTAATTAATAGTAATATATTGTGTTGTAACATTGATAAAAAAAAAGGTAAGAAGACACTACTCCTACTTTTAACTAAATATATAAAACATAATAATATGTCTATTGGAGACAAGCGGAACGTTATGTTTAAACGTTCAAGAATAAATTAAAATCAAAGGATGGTGAAAGTGGCAGCACACATTTGAATAATGACAGAAGTCCAGCAGAGAACTTGTTCCAGCGGAAACTTAGAATCAAACTCAATGCAAATCGACTGTTCACTTCATCTGTGAACATGGCTTGTTTTTCAAGTCATCATTTTAATTTTAAGTAATAAAATTGTTCAGGTTGCATAAAGTGAAATATTAATAACGGAAGTATGCACACATATTATTTGTCAGCTTTACATAATATTTTATTGTAGTATTCTAAGAATATAGACAACATTATAAAAAAAAGAAAGATTATGAAAACTCGCTATTAAGCAGTTTTTAAAAATGTATTTAAACTCGGAATTTATTAAAAATAAATCAGAATAAACTTAATCACCAAACGTGTAGTTTCTAATTCTCCGTCTAATTAAACCCCACCAGCGGTAATTTAATTAGATAAATTCGCTAATCAAGCAAACGCTTAGCCTTACAACCTAAGCACAGTATTTGCTAGATTAACATTGGTCCTTCGAGCCATTAAAACTGGCAACAACCAAATACGCCAAACAACAACCGGCGGGATATTTGTCAAATACGTCAAGCAACAACCGGCGGATATCCAAACAACTACACCGTGAAGCAGACACTCGTTGTTCCACTAACTAGCCGCAACTTAGTCAATTACAACTACAGGCATGGAACAGCTATTGCAGAAACAAAAGCAAAAGACAGAATAAATAGAGCAGCTCATCACAAACTACAAAAAAGATGGAGCAATACGAAAAACGAAACCATATCTAGCAAAAAAATAACAGCTTTGAAGAAACTATACAAAGAGTACATCGATGACGACAATTTAATAAGAGAATTTCAACCACCACTGAAGTCAACAGATCAGTACTACAAGGATAGGCAAAATGTGGCAGATAATTACCAAAAAACTATTGAGGAAATACGACAACGCCTAAACGATTCGGGGCTGCCATCCACACCACTTCCAACAGCAGATGCAACAATCAATTTTAAAGAACTCAGCATTACTCCATCTGTAGGGATCAACAACACTGACACAGAGGCATCACCAAGCGAATTCAGGCATAGTCCATTACCCGAGACGTCAAAGGTTGAGTCAAACCTTGAATTCAGACAATCGCCAAAATTCAAACAACAATTAAAACAACAAGACATCAAAATGAGGAGCTAATACAAAGAGATAAGGTCCGCAAAAAACAAATTGAAACAAGGAGAAGCTGAAGCATCATTGAATTTATCATTAACTCACATGGAGAGAATGATAAATCAAGTATCAGATCTTCACGACAACATATGCCTGGAGCAACTGAGGATGATGAAACAACAACAAAATACTTCATAGATGAATACTACTAAACAATACGAAAAGCGTATGACGAAATAGTAGTAGAGGTGATCATGAAGAACAAACCATACAAAGCCGGCAGTAATCAACCGGCAGAAATTAAGCTTCCCGAAAACAAATACTCCACTTTAATGGAGAATACATGAAATGGATGGCATTTCATGACGTCTTTGAACAATTAGTGCACAACAATCAAGCACCTAACAACACACACAAGATTAATTATTTAAAGACCTACATTGGAGGCCAAGCAGCCAGGCTGATAAATCACCTGCAATTCGTGGGAGAAAACTATGAACCCGCATGGGACATAATCAAAACAAGATACGATATTCGCAGGATGCACGTAAACAAATACATTTATACCTTGATGGCACAACCAACAATAAATACCGAATCCGCACCAGCCCTAAGGGGATTATACGACACGACCAGAGAATGTTTACATGCAATCAAGCACCTAGGAATCAACACTGATTCTTGGGATCAAATAGTGATATACGTATTGGCCAAAAAACTGGATCACGAATCCCTGAGAGCATACGAGATATCACTAGAGAATCCAAGAGAAATTCAAACTCTTAAAAATTTCATGAAGTTCCTTGAATTGCGATTTACGTCATTAGAATCAGTTTATCGAGAAAAATCTTCAAACTTTCGTAAACCAGCAACTACTACAAAAACATCTCTATTGACAACGAGTCCAACCAAAGCCTGCATGGTCTGCAACCAAAGCCATCACCTTGCAGATTGTTCTAAATTTAAAGCAATGAACATTCTTGACAAAAATCAGCTCGTATCATTATTGCAACTATGTAGAAGGTGTCTTAAAAGCGACCACGCGTTAGCCGAATGTAAGGCTAATACATCATGTCAACAATACAAACGACGGCATCACCAGCTACTACACAATAAGATGATTGGATCAATAACAACCAAACCCGGATCAGCAAACAACAGAAATACTACATTACACGCTAGTACAAATGACGCGTACATTCTCTTACCAACCGCACTAGTAAGGGCAACAACTAAGAATGGGCAAGATTGTCATTTACGTGCCATTATAGATCCTTGCTCACAAGCCACGTTCATCACTTCAAACGCAGTAAACAGACTACAAACAAAAACGTGTAGCACAGAATTGCATGTCACTGGCATTTGCGCAAACAACAAAGAAATCATCAAAAAGGCTGCTAAACTATCAATTATGCCTCAATTTCAATCGAGGTATAACCTGGAAATAGAAGCTTACGTAGTGAATAAAATTACAGACAATCAACCACGGAGAACTATAACAATCCAGACTTGGAAAAATCTACCTCAGTTGACCGATCCTAACTTCCATACGTCAGCACCGATAGACTTATTTATTAGTGCCGGATATAATAAAAATAAACAATCAACAACCAATTGCTCAACGTACAATGTTTGGGTGGATAATATTAGGAAGATCTAATAATACACACTCAACAGACGAGCCGTTAACCAAAACCGTAGCAATCACAACAAAGGAAAATACAGCTGATGAAATTGAGAAAATCCTCAAGAAATTTTGGGAAATAGAGGAACTACATCCGCCGAGAAAACATACTACTGATGAAGAAGAATGTGAACAACATTTTCGAAACTCCCACAAAAGAGAATCAGACGGTAGATACACTCTTAAAATTCCGTTCCAACAACAGGCAGACCTAGATTCCAAAAAGGTGGCAACAGCAAGATTTCTCCAACTAGAAAGGCAACTCATGAAGAACAGCGAATTAGCCACACAATACAAAGAATTCATACAAGAATATGAATATCTCGGACATATGAAGAAAATTCAACCAACAGAGTTGAACGAAGGAAAATATTACATGCCCCATCATGCGATCCTCAAGCCATCAAGTACCACAACAAAGTTAAGAGTAGTTTTTGACGCGTCCGCCAAAACAACCAACGGCCGGTCATTAAATGATGTAATGCATGTTGGTCCTAAAATACAACAAGACCTGTGGCATATCGTAATGAGATGGCGAAAGCACAAATATGTCTTCACAGCCGACATAGAGAAAATGTTTCGGCAGATTTGGATAAACAAGGAAGTTAGAAACTTTCAACGAATTTTGTGGCGAAACTCCTCTTCAGAAAAGATTCAAGAGTACCAACTTAACACAGTGACATACGGAACAGCAGCTGCCACTTATCTTGCAGTAAAAAACTTTAAATCAGCTCGCAGAAGACGAAAGAAAGAACTTTCCTACGGCATGCAAGGTGTTACAAACAGATTTCTACGTCGATGATCTCATGACAGGCTGCGACACAATCAAAGAAGCATCAGCCATTCAAATCCAACTAACGGAACTACTTCAAAAAGGAGGCTTTAATTTAAGAAAATGGGCAAGCAACCAAACACAGCTCTTAATCAACGTAGCCGACAGAGAACTAACAGAATCACATAAAATTGAAATCGATCAAAGCATAAAAGCCCTTGGTCGTTTTTGGAAACCTAAAGCGGATGTATTTGAGTTTAATATAAACGTACCAATTCCAAGTGGCAAGTTGACGAATCGAATTATTCTCTCCACGACTGCTAAGCTATTTGATCCATTAGGATGGCTAGCACCAGTAATAATAACACCAAAGATAATGTTACAAAAAATGTGGCTCATGGGTCTCACATGGGATGAACCGGTTCCTGAAGCCATAGGTCAACAATGGTTAAACTTTAAAGACAAACTAAAGCTTCTCAGTGACATAAAAATTCCAAGATGGATAAATTACCCACCTGAATCACAGATTGAGGTTCACGGCTTCAGCGATGCTTCAGAACAAGCCTGAAGTGAGCATCAACCTTATAGCAGCCAAAACAAGAGTCGCGCCGACGAAATCAAAAGTAACATTACCAAGGCTGGAACTAAATGGCACTCTTTTATTGGCTAAATTACTTAATGAAGTAAAACAAGCATTAGAAATACAGCAAGCAACAACTATCGCATGGACCGATTCAATCATAGTGCTTTCATGGATTCAAGGAGATATTCAGAAATATAAAACTTATGTTGCCAACAGAGTATCGGAGATTAGGAATTTTACCGAACCATATCAATGGCGCCACATCAAATCAGGCGACAACCCAGCTGATTGCGCGAGCCGCGGAATAACGGTTGATGAACTGATAAATCATAAGCTCTGGTGGTCAGGACCACATTGGCTCAAAAACAAGCACGAATACCCGCCAAACATACAAAACTGTTTTGAACCAGAAAAACAACAACCTACAGAACTAAAAAATATCAACTTCACTACCATCACAGAGGATGATGAAAGGATAGTTCATTTAATAATATCCAGTTTCACTAAACTAAAACGGATTGTTAGAACTGTAATAAATTTTATAAAAAGGTGTAGCAAAATCAAGGTCAACAAATATGATCTAAATGAGGCTGAGAAGATTATCGTGAAGAATACACAACGAAATTATTACAACGCGGAAATAACTCAGCTAATGAAAAACAATCCAATAGATAAGAAAAGCAAGTTATTGTCATTAAATCCATTTCTGGATCCAGAGGGAAATCTACGAGTAGGGGGCAGGCTGCAAAAATCATTTTTAAGCTACGAAGAGAAACATCCAGCCATACTTCCTGCCCACCACCAATTGAGTACAAGCTTAATCAATCATGCACATTTGAAAATGATGCAAGGTGGGATCGAACTCACCCTCTCTTTCATCCGGAAAAAGTATTGGATTATAAGAGGCAGAACGACAACTAAATCAGTAATTTCAAAATGCATTGTATGCCACAGATTCAAAATCAAGCCAGGAAGTAACCAGTTGATGGGAAACCTACCATACGCACGAGTTCAGCCAACAAGACCATTTACGCATACCGGAGTGGATTATGCAGGTCCCGTGAAAATAAAAACAACCAAAGGCAGAGGAGGTAAAACTTACAAGGCATACATTGCAATCTTCATTTGCTTATCAACCATAGCAATACATGTAGAAGCAGTCACGGATCGTCACCACAGAAGCATTTATTGCGGCCCTTAAAAGGTGCACACCCAGGCGTGGATTATGTACTCACATATATAGTGACAACGGTACGAATTTTGTTGGAGCTAATAATCAGCTAAAAAGGATACAAAAAACAGCTAACTTCAGCGATATTGTCGCTCAACAATTAGCAACAGAGGGAATAACTTGGCATTTTCAACCACCTGCATCATCCCATTTTGGTGGGCTATGGGAAGCTGGTGTCAAATCAGTGAAGACCCACCTAAAAAAGATTATGGGAAATGCAACGCTCACCTATGAAGAATTAACAACACTGTTAAATCAAATAGAGGCCATTCTAAATTCAAGGCCAATATGTCCAATGTCCAATGATATAGCAGACCTTGAAGTTCTAACAACTGGCCATTTTTTAATCGGCTGATCACTAACTGCAGTGCCAGAAGAAAATCTAGCAGATTCAAACATACATCGCTTGTCAAGATGGCAGATGCTACAAAAGCTGAAACTGCAGATGCTACAAAAGCTGAATTTGCGATGACTACAACAACGACCAAAATGGCTACAATCAAGGCCACAAATACAAGGAGGCAATCTTGTGCTTTTAATTGAAGACAATCTACCTCCCACAAAATGGGTAAGAGGTAGAATTGTTGAAACACACCCGGGACCAGACGGATTGGTTCGCGTAGTTTCAATACGTGGCCCGGGAAATGCTTTATATAAAAGAGCAATTACCAAAATATCCGTTCTACCAGTAGACGAGCCACAAGCGACAGATCAACACGGTATGGTCACAGATGTTTCAAACCAGAAGGAAACACAAAACCCACCACAGAGACGAATAACCAGAGCAAGCACAAAATCAAACCTCTTGCTGTACACGCTGTCAATATTCTGTATATTAGGAATGGTGGTATCAGAAACAACATCCAGTTACAACATATCCAAGTTCTCGTCTCATCCGGGCATCTACTTTGACAAAATTGATCAAGGCAGTTTAATCAATGGAGAATGGAAACTAATAACATACTTCAATCTAACAGTATATTGGACCGAGCTCAACCATCTGGAAAAATCCACTCGGCAGCTAAATGAATTATGCAAAAATATAACGCACTCCAAGTCTACATATACACATACGATACACTGTGGATTAATTTCATCCCAAATGCGGAACCTCTACATCGACTTAGAAGAGCAAAACAAAATACTGAATATGTTGGGAAGAAATGAAAGAGCCCATCAAAAAAGATCACCGTTTGATTTCGTTGGTACCATCAGAACATAAGATCAACAGACCCAACGAAAACATAAAATAAAGCGGGAATTAAGCGTGGGAGACAGAGTAATTTCTCGTAATTACATTACTGTGACAACTTTCCTACAAAGCGGCATACTTAACGATATGAACAACGTTAAATTACCTGAATTTTTCGGAGAGTTACTATTGTGTAATTCATGAAGTAAATGTGGTTTCTCGGTATAAATCCTTAAACTTCAGAATCTTTTCAACATGTGTGAATTGCATTAAAATTCTGAATTCGAAAGTTTTTAAAATTGGGCAAGATTATATAGAAATTTTCCTTTCCAACATCAAGGTGTTAAAATCATCTCCTGACCACAAATTTTATCTAAGATAAATTATTTTAAAACTCTAACACTGAACCTTTTAGAACCTTTAAGGTGTTCAAGCTAGATTGAGAAATAAAACTTTAAAAGTCACGAAGATACTTATCCTCCAAAAAAACTTTACAACCTTACAAGTTTTCTTGTTTTTAACACATTTTATTGATAAACCACCCCAAAAAATCAACATATGGATGAATAATTTATTTATCGTTAAAGAAAATCGACGAAACCATAAACCACCCCCACGAAAAAAGTTACTTAACGTTCTTTTGAATATTTGTGTACAATAAAATAAAATTTGATTAAATCATTGGAATTGACCACGGGCGTTATGTTTAGATATTTAGAACTCTTATATTACATTAGCTACAAACTCGTATTAACAATTAATTATTAAGTAACGTGTATTTATACCAATGATACGATAAATAGTAAGAAGTTTACGAAAAACGTGTGTAGATAGGTTTTAGCTTAGGAAAATCCAAAAGAAAAACGGAAAATCCATATATAAATACACGAATAAAAAGTTTCGTGCTATGATTCATGCTTTTTATCCTGAACAGTCACAACAACAACAACAAAATGATTTTGTGTATACAAAAAAAAATTGTAAAAAGCATCAAACCACCATCATATACACCATATACAACTCAGTCAGCCAGTTTTGTATATGTACACTACTACACTACACTACGTGTTGTTTTCATAAAAAAGGGAAAATTATCGATTTTATTCTAATAAGAAGAAGGGAAGGATATCCTAACCCAATCCAATCCTATTCTTTACACAATATTATATAAATCCAACCACCCTCCTATGCTATAACACCGCATCAAAAAAAAAATTTTTACGTTTCTATCATATCGAACGAGGGGTGATTCTGTGTAATTTATGTACTTATTGTACACAGTACTACACAAAAAAAGTCTCGCTCGCGTCCAGTACGTTGTTTTGTTTACACACAACAACGTAAAATTACACTTTTGAATGAAATTCTTGTCGTGCATCATACATATAAAAAAAAATGACCAAAATACAATCAAACGACATAAACATACTTACATTTAAATTGTTTGTTGTTGTTTTTGTTAAAACACGCAAACGAGAGATAAGATGAAGACGTAATAATCCTTCGGCTAAAGTGCAATGACTTCTTTGGTATAAAGACAATTTTTTGTTTTACCTGTACACCGTGTGTACAAAAAAAAAAAAAACTAAAAAATGGCTTGCGACGAACAAGATGAAGCAAGAAATTTAAACAAACAAGATTCAATCTTTAAGACTCAAAACTTGATTAGAAGCTTCAATTTTAATAATTTTTAAAACAGGTAGAATATCTTGATCTCACTCTTACACAACACACTTTTTAAATAATAAACACACTATTGCACTTTCAACTTTTTTTTTTTTTTTTTTTTTGATTTCTTAAGAAAATACTCTTATTAATCACAAATAAACAAAACTTGCACACACGTTAACACTTTTATAATATACATATACACTTTTGTAGTGGTATTTGTGTTAAAAGCACACTATTTTGTGTGTCGCTTTCTTTCTGTGTCTCGCGAAATACGATAATTCTAACAAAGCTAAATTTGGGTTTTTTTTTCTTTTTTTATAGAAACATTTAATATTTAAGACAAAAAACTTTGGAAGTGAAATACAAACACTAATACACTAATAATATTGCACACTTTTATTTATTAAATCAGAATGAGACAAAAGCCACAACAAAAATATGTACCACCAAACACAATGAAAACACCTGTTTTATATAATAAAAAAAAATTAAAACTTTAAATTTTATTAAGATAATGAATAAAACTATTTTATTAACATTAATTCACTATAATTAGTTCGCGATTTAATTAATTTGTCGATTTTCAAATAAAAAACAAAAAAAGTTTGAACCGCACGTTACAAAACACATCTACACGATGTCGCGTTTCCTCTCCAACTGGCAACTAACAGCTTTTTTTGTTGTTTGTATTGTCGGCTGCGAATTTTTTTTTGTTTTTTTTTTTTTTTTGAATGAATCGATTAGTGCGATTCTCGTACCGCGATGTTACATTGCGCAACACACAAAAAAAATGTTTATTAAACTTTAGTCTACATGGTGTTACTGTATAAATTTGACGTTTGGCTAAATAATTATTTTGGTTTTGTTGGTTCTGGTGTTATGAAATTTTTGTCATTTTTTTTTGTTTCGGTATATTAAACTCAATGAATTGAGTTAGTTTAGTAAATTATTTATGTATCGACGTATATATTACAAATTATATAACAATGGTTTTTCGATTTTTATTGCGTTACCTGGCAAATAATGAGCAACTTGTGCAAAAAATTGCGGATAGCTATGCAATGAGGCGAGCGGCTCAAATTGTTGTGGCGGCTATGTATCGGAGCAAAAATGTGGCAGAGGATTTACGGATTGGTGAATTAACACCCGAAAAATTTAAGTAAGTTCGTTAACGGTTGTCCCGACTTATTTTAATCGATGTTTTATAAATTCTAGGCGATTCATAAACACTTTCCAATCCAATGTTAAAGAAGGTATCGAGGATGCCAAGAAGCAGATTAAACGGAAGTAGAAGGCTGTGTTTCCTTAGTTAAATGTTAACAATGGTTTTATAAACCGTTAGATTATGATTAGAATTTTAATAAATTTGCGAAAAAAAAATTTGTAAATATTTAGGTTGTTTTGCTTTTGAAATATAGATGTCTCTGAAATGTTTTTAATGTATTTACGTTAGGTGGCATGATTTTTGCTTGAATTTTTGCTTTTTATATATAGATGTCGTACCAGTTGGGAAAATGAATTTCATAATCATAAAACATTGATGCGCATTGTATCGCATTGGTTTTTGAAATAACTGAAAAACTCAAGCCTCTGCTTTGAATTTGTGGGAGTATTAGCCTGGTTACCAGGAAAGGGCCAAGCGAATACTCGAGAGAACTTTTAATTAAACTAGTTTAACGTTCGTTTTAATTCTGCCTTATTTTACCATATTCCGTGCTATTTATACAAAATGTGATACATTCTACATTCTATATGTTACTAGGGACCCCTGTGCAATTGCACAATTTTATTATTTGTTTGTTTCTTTATTTCTGTGCAATTTTTCTGGGGCTCGAGGCACTCCCAACTCAGTTTACTCTTGACGCCCTACCTTACGCAGTAGCCTAATCGAATACGTACGGATATTGGTCCGTTTTACATAGACCGCCTGCACACACATTGTACAGTGCTATGCCAGACATGAATTGTGCGTCGGCCCATGATTTCTGCACTCCAACAAAGGGTCATAGATGTGTTCCTCGCCATCACCGATTTTAATCAGATGATCATAATTCCATTTAGCATCTCTCCTCTATTGGGATTCGAACCCGGCACCTCAGGATCGTAACCCGTAACTTTAACTACTGAGCCATTTGGTCGGCAATTTTTATTATTTATATGGAACAAAAATTCAATCACAATTTAATTCTTTTTTTTTTTTTTTTTTTTCTGAATTTTGTATATTTTTTTGTATTTTTTTTTTATTTAAATTTTTTTTATTTATTTTTTTTTAGTATTTTAAAATTGTGAACAAACACACATTCTACTGGAACACTTCACTATATACAACATTATCCGTCACAACTACCCCCGTCGATGTTTTTCCTTGTCTTGGGGCTTCCGAAACTTTAACTCGGAGTGCATCAGAATCAGTCACTCTGGAAAATGCTGTATATAGTTGTCCATGAGTAAAACATGGCTGAGGAAGAAATAAGCCGACTTTTTTGAAAGTTTGACCCTGTGATTTATTTATAGTCATAGCGTAGGAAAGCCGAACAGGAAACTGATGACGTTCAAAATTGAAGGGTAGAGATAAATCATTAGCTGTGTTTAGTGAAATTCTTGGGATAAAGTGAACTATGCCGGAATGTGCCCCAGTAATAATTTCCGCTTTAATACAATTTCGACTAAAATCCTTCACGACCATTCTAACACCATTGCATAGTCCATTTTTTATGGAAAGATTTCTTAGGAGCATAACTATGCAACCTTTCTTTAAATTTAAAATGTGGGGAGGTAAACCAGAAGGGTTCAAAGAATTTAGGTATTCAACTGGGAAATTAACTTGCAAGTCAGAGTCACATGTCCCGTCATCAGTTTTTACTGTGTCAATGGATGAGTATCAGTATCCCGTCACAGTTTTACTGTGTCAATGGATGCTTTTTCGGAAACCAATTTTTCAAGAACCTCTTCATTGAGCTCTCGGACTTCATCATTTTTTGGACACAATATAGCGTACTGCGATATTGAAGATATATCATTGGTTGTGAACGATTCCCCAAAAACATCAGCAATTAAATCCTGTGAGACGTATTTATTTGGCACTTCACACGAATATTGTGTTTTTTTATTTAATTCGGCAGATACTTGATTACCATTGCCGACATTTAACAACCATTCACTGAATTCAGGATCACTGATAGCCCTCATATTCCTTTTTAAATATAATGGATGGAAATGCCGCCATAACCGTGATTTCTTAATTGTAGCATTCACTATTGAACTTCGATTTCCATTTCTTACTACTGGCAAAACTTGCCGAAAATCACCTCCTAACACAACTACCTTTCCACCAAACGGTAAATCGCTGTTCATTATATCTCTAAAAACCAAATCTACAATTTCAAGTGCGATACCTGATGCCATCGGTGCTTCATCCCATATAAGGCAGTCAATTGATGATAAGAATTGTTTTTTTTAAGGATATTTGAGGATATTTAACGACATCCATGTTAAGCGGAAGCGAGAAAGCTGAATGGCACGTCGTTCCATCGGGGAGCAAATTTGCAGCAATCCCAGTCCAAGCTACACACATTACTTTTTTATTACTATCAGAGATCTTCTGCTTCAATGCCAGATACAAAAATGTTTTTCCACTACCGCCGGGACCATCGAGGTAAAAATATTTTTGTGGATTAACTTCTAATACGGAAGAAAAAACTGCTGATGCTGCTGAAAGTTGATCAGTATTCAGAGCTTCCCAAAAATTATTGTCAGCAATGTTAGGTGGCAAAATAATAGCAATAGCAATATTCAAAATTTCAGAAATGTTTGGTATTGTTACTACTGAAAGAAAATCAAAACCTACTTTTTCACATTGAATTTTTAAGTCTAGTATACAACTACTAAAAGCTGTACTATCATTCATGCCTTGATGAATAAAATCTTCCATCATACTACTTTTGAATTCATTAAAAAGTTTTAATGGATCAGCAGGATTGCAATGGGTCAGGATAGTCACAAATAAGGATCTCAAAGATTTAGGTAACATATGTTCGCGAGCCTCAGATAAACAGTTCTCCCACTCATTACTATCATTAATTAATCCCCTTGCTCTTGCTGCTTCTTTATATGTTAGGTATATTACATTATTAAAGGTTTTTAGTGCTTCAAATGATGTAGATTCATTACCTTTAACAGAGAGAAGAATTAGTCGAAGATGGTAACGTTCTATATCTCTTGGTGAAACTGCTATTATTCTGCCAAAAGTTTTTCCACCAAAATGAGAATTTATTGATCGCTTTTCCCATATCGAGTTCTTGAATACATAATGATTCGGAATGTCGCTATAAAAAAATTGATGAGCGTCGGTGTCTATGAGATTAAGCTCAAAAAATGCCGTCAAAGTGGTGCACGCGGCAGATTGTCGTCGCAAAGCACTTTCTATATTATTTTCTTGAAAGTAAACCGACTGTCCATCTTTTAGGTGAACAGATAACATTACAGTATTGTGAGATTGACCATGAATGGGTAATTCTTGTAGATTCCAAGCTGCTTCTTGTGAGCTTATATAGCGACAGTTTAGATATTGCGATATTTCATCATGTTCAACCTGATTTGAGTTATTATTTAAGGAATTAATTTGAACCCCAACTCTTGCGCAATCATGTCCTTTAGTTATGTATTTATGGATATATTTAATTGCTTTGACAGTAGAGCATAGTTCGACATTTATATGTGCGTTATATTTCAAGCTTAAATACACGGTTGAAAATTTTAGTATGATTATAATAAGATTTTTGTATTCATACAAATCCATAAAAAAATCGTACAAATTTTATATATTCTGTATTTATAAAACTAATAAGTAAAAAATATTAAATTGATATGTTATTCTTATAAAATAAAATACTATGACGTCATTAAATTTAATATGATGCCGGTGTAATTTTTATATGATTATTGGTATAACCTTTTTATATGCTTCCCTTATTAATTTAATAATTGTAACTTATCGAAATTAATAAGACTATTAGTGTAAAATTAATATGAGGACTATATAAACTTTTTATAAGGTAACCGTATGCATTTTATAATTTTTAACTTATTCCCAATTAAATAAAATAAATGTATAGATTTTATAAATATACCAATATAAAATAATTTATATATTTATATTAATTTAATGTTAATTGTATTATTAAAAAATTATATACGGTTATAAGTCTTCCTATTTATAAATATAATAAGAAAATTTGCGTCGTCAATAATAAAACACAAAAATTAATTTTAATACTTTACTATTTGTTTACATACGAAACAAAAGTAATTCATTTTTTTATTTGAAAACTATAAATAATAATTACCAAATCATATTTTATTATATCGTTCTTAACGATGATATTTCCTAAGGATTAAACTCCCTTATTAATGTCTCTAGGTTAAGGTAAACTTCTTTAATAGTTGCCGATATATGGCAACTGAATTTATAAATGTAATTTTGTAGAAAGATCCAAAATAGTCGAAGATTATTATTATATTTAATTCCACACAAATAATGGATTTTAAATAAATAGTCTATTGCCGAAATTATATTTGTGTTTGGCGGCAATGGTATCAAATTTGAATCAAGCACTACTAGATACTGGATTATTTCCGCTTTATTTTGTCCCAAAGCTACTATATAAGGAGCTTGATTCGCAGACCCTTTGACGTACTCAGCATTAGTTTGTCCGGTCTGGGAATATAAATAAGTAAAATTATTATTTACATTATTTTGAAAGCAAAATTATTAAAAAAATGTATAAAATTTCTTACATGAAAAAATCGAATAAGATTTTGAACAGCTTGTTCATCTGAGGATCTACTTTGTTTCTGTCTGCCGGATGGTGAGGGTGGTAGCAATCGAATCAAATTTAGGAATGTTAATGTAGAGGTATTCCAATCTGAAATGAAACAGGAAATGTTTTAATTAACTTATATGAAATTGGTCAATACATAATTCAATATTAAATTTTAATTTGCAACATTTTATTACTCGTAAGTTTCAAAATAGGTACATCAATACTTAATTATACTCGTATATGAAAACAAATTTTATTTTGATTTTTGGCTCTTTCTTATTGTGATAGTTTTTTATTATTATTAAATTGAATAATCGCTGATAAAAACGTAATATTTTTACTTATTAGTTTAAATATTAAATTGAAATACGCGTTTCGGATTTTAGTCCTTCCTCAAATTTCTAACAAACACTCCAACATTGAGTGTTTGTTAGAAATTTGAAGAAGGACTAAAATCCGAAACGCGCAATTTCAATTTAATAATAATTAAAAAATATCACAATAAGAAGGTGACAAAACCCAAAAAAATTTTGTTTTCATATATAATTTTCAAAAGTGATATTATTAGTACACGATACACACAAAAAATTTTAAGTATCGATACTTACCTAGATTTCGGTCGAACTCGGTATATAAAATGGATTTTCCCGAATTTCTTACAGCTGTTATTATATATCCCTCGTATTTACTCCATGCTTCAGATAAGCTAATGTGGCATTGTGGGAAGCATAAATTAAAATCAAATAAGATCTGAAAAAATAAACCAAATTCAACAGCATTGCAAAAGTAATTACTTACTAACTTTTAAATGTTTACCAATTCTGGATGTATAAAATAATAAGGGCTGTCAGATTTAGGGTGGTAACCGGCTTTGATCCGCTGTTCTTTTCTAAAATTTACTGTAGCTTTTAGTTTAGCTTTTACTAAAAGGATTTCGTCTGGCAAGACGGCAGAGTTAATTATCTGTAAATATCGTTTCGCCGTTTCGTCGTCAATAACTGCCTCTTCTGGCTCTTGTATTTCAATTGAATCAGAGCTAAAATGGGATTCCAATTTCCTTTTTTTCACTCGGTCGTTCTTTAGTTTTATTTGGAGAAAACCAGTAGCTTCACAGTTAATTAGGAGATCCTAATAAAAATAATAATGGAACAAGATTGAAATATGTTCAAATGTTTTTAGTTTTCAATAAATTTAATTAAAAAATAAATTAAAATCAGTGATAAACTAACCAATTCGTTTTCTCCGCGACTTTTTAGACATGGAAATAAATTAACACATGCTTTCGCTGCAGCAGTTTGTTGTTCTCTTGAAGGCTTAAATCCAAAGCTTTCTTGAATGTAGTTGGCTAATATGGAAATTATTCTTCGCCTTTGATTCTCTGTTAAATATTTATTTTGCTCGTGTTCGGTTAAAATGGTTAGTCCTAAAGGAGTGTTATGGATGTAAGTTTTTAATGCCTAAATAAAAAAAATTATTTAGTATTAGTAAAATTTTTATATGCTTACAAAGGTTTTATTATTACATCGAAGGTTACCACAATCCCTGATCCTATAACCGCATTTGATTTTCGTAATATTCCATAATTTTGTATATCACGATATTGATGGTTTAATGAGTTACTATCTTCATCTATATAGTTTTTTGTTTTAACACTTAAAATAAAACTGGGATGTCGGTAATAACATTTTAGATAATCAATAAATATTTCTTTATTAACTTCAGCTCCGTGAATATTCTCAAAGTGGTCAAAGTCTTCAATTGAATAAATTGTATTTTGTAAAGCTGTATTAATCGAAAAAGTTAAAATGTAAAATTAAATATAACAAATTACGAGATTAGTATTTCTGCTTGTACAACTAAAAATATTTTTTGTATGAATGTGTAATAGCTTACCCGATAAGACAAAATCCAGGTACATCAATTCACTCGTTTCATTGACACAGTATTTATTAATTTTTGAAATTTTAGGTTCACCGTTTATATCGAATGTAATAAATATATTTTCTTCGGAATTCATGTTGAACGAAATACAAATAAATAATAATTAGCTATAAAATACAACAGAACACAAATGTTCTAGGTTCACTCACTGACAAGAGTCTCCTTAAAACTGTTATTAAATTATGTTACAGGTGTAAGAAGAATTTTGCCAGTTTTGTTGCATATGTACGTTCAAAGATACATAATAATATAATAACTAATTTTTTTAATGTTAATATGTTTCACTGCAGCTTTCAAACTGTTTATTTTACTGCAAATAGTCGAATTTCGCTTAACATTCACGAACCATGAAAAACAGGCACACGTGTTTACATTAATTTAACCCAGTCACAGTAAATTCAATTGGCTTTAATTTAAAGAATTTAATAAACTAATTGTATATTATTATACACTATTTTAATTTATATTAATTTATTTATTTATTAATATATTTAATTTATATTGATTTCACGTCAAATTAATAAACTTAAATTCACTTTGAACTTATTATTAAATTTTATTATTGAAGTATTAGATAAATTAACGTCCACTCGAAAACAATATTATAATTCTTATGTAAATTATTGTATATTTGTAAAAAGGAACACGTTATTTCCTGTTCTAATTATTTTAGATGAAATCGTATGAAATTTATAATGTTTTCGTATCAATGCATGATTTTTTGGTTTTTAGTTAACGGTAATTTTATATTTCATATTATTTTTGTATATAATTTATATATTTTTCATATTAAAAGATATATGAATTTGAATAAGAACTATACTGTTGGGATTTAAAAAATTGTTTTATACGAAGTGGGCTTATACTTAATACGAATATTGTGTAACCTGAATTTATAAATTATTTCTTATGGTTTTTAGACAATATTATTATTAGATTTATATGAAAGTCGATTTAAAGGTATTTGATTATTTTATAAATTCCAACGATAAATTGAATCTTATGAAAATGTAGACGAAAATCCGTATAAACAAGTTTTATAAGAAAAATTTATTATTTATTTTTGGATAATTTTCAACCGTGTAGGCATTATATGGAACTATAAAACGGTTATCAACAGGAATATTAGTTCGCGTTCGGGGAAAATGTTCTGGTAAATTAGAAGGAGGACGCCTTCTATATTTGGGATAACTTTCCATAGATATATCTGTCTCAAAAAAAAATTCTTTAGGAAATTGCTTTGAACATTTTCCGTTGACCATACAAACAGAATTACGATTAAATTCTCCACATGGACCATGAACATTGTGTTTAAGAACCACCTCGTGAAGTTGTCTGTTATCATTTAAATTAGGAATCTCCGCTGAAATGATTTTATCAATATCGTCCCCAGTTTTGAATTTGTCTTCCTTAGCGAGTGTAAATAAACAGTGTGCATGAGGTAACCCACGTTTCTGATGTTCAATAACATAAACATACGATACGATATTTCCAAAAATTTGCTTTTTTACGATATCACTAAGGAATTCCTTTAATTTTAAATTAAAAACTCGGGTTACGATATCAGGACGGTCTGAAGAATTTTGGAAAGTTTTTAGTTCAGACTTTATTTCTTCCCATGCCGGATTACACGTAAAAGTAATAAATAAGTCTGGACGGCCAAACTTCCTAACAATAGCCATATTGTCCTGGTACAATTTGGACATGAACCTTGGACCACCGATAAACGAAGATGGTAAAATATAAATATTACCAACTCTGGTATTATTTTCAAGACAATCGCTATTTACGTAATCCAAAAGTCCTCTGTAAGATTCAACACGAAGAGCTTTTTGATTATGTCGTATAAAATTTAACCGGTTAGCTTCAACTCGAGCGTAGGCAAACACCAAATATTGTTGAAATAGTTTGCCACCATAATGAAGCGGATTAAAAACATTTCGACGTACTGCAATTTTATATGAATAAAATTGGAGGGTCGTAATTTTATTTCGTACAGCAGTAGAATGTTCGCTGCTGTGATGCATATCGGTGGTCCATCCGAATTCACCATTGGGAAAGAAAAGTGGAAATACCATAGGATCCAAATGTTTTGAAAGGGAGTTTATGCGTTTCAATGTTCTGCTGTTACTGGGGTAAACAGCGAAATCTATATCAGCTGGAATATTTCCTTCACGGTCTGACACAAAAACTAATGCAACATCATCAGAATTTATTGGTGCGTTATATACCCTTTGGTCGTCATTAAGATTTCGGGTAAAAATTAGTGAGACACTATTAAGCGGACGACAGTTTCGATTAGCATCGGCTATTTCATTTTCGTAGATCTCTCGAAGTCTTTTATAACTGCTAGCATATGGGGAAACATGTTGAAGAACCATAGAAATTATTGACATTATTTCACGTTTGCACTTGGAATTAGCAGTATTGTTCATTCGAATATTTACAGCTGTATCAGTATCGTAGAGAAATAATTCAGCATAACTTACATCTCCACCACGCTCTTGATAATTATTAGAGTTCAAGGAAAAATCAATGGGAATATTAACGGAAGATCGATGATACACATCCCCAGATATTTTAAAAGAATATACACTTCCCAACATATGCTCAATGTTAGCGCCCATCGAACAGAAGGCATTCGCATTATTATATTGTCTAATAAATTCCCGGAAATTCTTACTTTTATCGTCTGTGCCAACAAAGAGTTGTTTAATATCAAATGGAAAATTTTCCGTTGATGTAGGCAAGTTCGATAATTTTCCATTGTGGCAACAACTACTTTTATTTTCATTTTTAAAAAAAACTGCATCACAATAGGAGCATTTGACACTTAAATTGCCTAGATTAAAGCAGTCGGGGTAAACAAAATTTGAATTACCCTGAACAGCTGCTTTAAATAATGAATTAACTGATAGACGTGCTCGTTTTTGTTGCATATTTAACTCACGTATATTAGGATTCGCATTTCTTGCTCGTTGGAGTTCTCTTAAACGCTCACGGTTTTTTTCACGGTAACGACGGTCTGTTTCACGTCTTTCCATTATAGAAATAGAAATTATAATATAAAATGCTTATATATATAAATAAAAACCAAAACCAAAATCAATAAATCAAGAAATTCAAATCAAACCAAATTGTGTATATATAAAAAGCCTATATGTAAGACCAAAATTAAATTGTAAAATAAAATTTGCAGAAAGCGATCAATCAAATTAAATTCAAATCAAATCAAAGCTTAATTAAATAGCTAAGGAAAAACAAATATTCAACTCAAAAGAATGTAAAATTACAATACGTATAAACGAACCTTTTACTTCAAAAGTTAAGCATCAACTGATTTTTTATTTATAATTTATTCCTATTCGAGTGAAATAAACTTGTATGTATGTATATATGTAAATAATACTACACATACTTCATTTCATACAAATAAAATACGCATGCATATATAATCATGGACTCCTATATAACGAAGACTCAGTATTATCAAATTTATTAATACATGAAACGGTATATTGAATTTAAAAAGACAATGAATATGAAGTTTTGGGTTTTTCCTTTATTTGTTTTATATAGTGCATTCTCCAAGTAGTACATTTCTTAAAATAAATGAAGAATTTCCATAGAAAATTAAATTCATTACATATATCGACAAAAATATTACAGAGTTTTTCGAATATAGGAGTCCATGATAAAATACACGTAAAATGTTTTTTGAATTTATTTTTGTTATTTTTTGTTTTTCTATGTGTTCTATGTTAATATAACGGTAAACTCGTTCAGCCGCTTGTATAATATAATATAGATGTATGTACAGAATATATACATAACATATACTAATTTTCTCACATTATCAAAAAGTGCAAAAAATATAATTTATATACAAAATGCATATTGAGCATTTTGAGATAACATAATTTTAAAACCTGTTGATCCGTGATTCAACATGCTCCCGCCTCTCACAATGTTTATACAATGCTGTCAGCCGAGCCTGGAAGTGGAGAAGGAGGTCTGTTGGGTATCCGTCTTCCCCTTATTTTGCATGTAATCCAGCTGATTCCTATAGCTAAGCAACTCCAAAATATCACGTGAATCATCGTATAATGGTGAACGTGATGAATGTTCTGATGGATAGGTAGTACTTCCTTCTCCCTCAACTCATTCAACTGGTTCTCCAGCTCAGTTGTTTCTGGTGTAGTCAACAAGTTTAAATCGTTGTGAGCCATGTTCTTCTTTATCGATGTAACCAAATCGTGCAAATTATGGGCACCATGCATTAAATGTGCTGTTTCATATAACGTTTTTTTGATGCTATGCTGAGCGGTCCCTATGGCAATAATTTGAATGTTGGCGTCTCGTAACACACAGCCGGCTTCGATTTCTACTATACCGGAACCACGAAAGATGTAAGGCTGTATTCTGGAATCACATATGACATCAACAGTAGTTTCGTTTGGTACCATATATATCCACTGATTTGGGACATGAAGTTTAATCCAATGGTTGGTAGCGTTTATTGTTCTAATGTTGCATGTTGTGTCTAACCCGTTCTTCCGTTGCAAAATGGCTATCTCACATTGATTAGGGTTATTCAGGGAAATAATAGGTGACACTTCACATAAAAATTGCTTATGTTGGAACATATGGCATCGGTTTACATCTTCTTTTGTCATCAACGCGAAATGTTCGCGCCGATTGTCCATGGCCAAATAGTCAGTTGAAGGGACAATGTGTGACTGCGTGTTTCCATGAGCAATATCTGGTACAGGAATTATAGCTATAAGCGTATAATCCCATGCAAACGAAAGTGGTATTATGATTTCAATTATTACATACTTCTAGGTTACTCGGCTGCGTACGGTCATACTTTGGTACACATGACGGAGGTCATGAATATTGTGGCCCGGAAGAGTAACGGTTGTTGGCACGTGTTGTCGGATCACTTGCGGCTCTTCTTCTAGCTGAGTTGGTGTAAGTATGGACGGGTGCAGAATGTCTTGATGAACATGATGAACCACGTCAAGTAAGCCTTGCTGTGTATCCTCAAGGCTCTTAAGCACTAAAGTCATTTCAAGCAAGTTTATAAACACTGAGCGCACTCTATCTTCATATGTTCTATATTCCTGTAGCAGCATCATATCCTGTCGCAGACGATGTTGTTCCTTGATTAAGTTGTTTATCGCTGTGATGGTAAGGTTAGAGTTATGTCTCACTAACTTTACGGTGTTATCTATTACGCTTGTTTGATTTTTTATCAGACGCAATAGATGATTCTCGTTGTTGCCAATTGCCTCAAACTGAGCCTCGTATATTTCAGCCTCACGCTGACTAAGAACTCCGAACATGTCCCCTAGTACCAGGCCGACGGTATCTCTGAAACCGCGTTTTACCCGTCTCCGATCCTGATTGCTTTCAAACAATAGCACATTATCTGCGATCGAATTATTGTATTGCCATAGGAGTTGTTGGATCATGATGTTACAACTTAGATTAAGCTCCGCGCACACCGTTGTTAACTCGGTGTGAGCTTGCTTAAAATTCTCAATTTCATCCCAGTAGCTGCTCAGGTTGTAATGAACTACTAATGTCCATCTCATTGCCACAATTTCGAGCTTGCCTAATTCCTCGAAATGTATTCCGGTGGACTTGTTGAATGGAGTAATCCGGATGTCTGCTTGTGCTAACCCCAGAAGGCAGCAAAAAGAGAAAATTGCAAGAGCTACTTGGTTTGCTCTACCTAGCTTTGCTCGTCGCTGAGGTTGTTGCCTGGGAGCAGCGTTGTTACTGCTAGGTAATGCGTTGCTGACTTTTTCTTGTCTAGGACCTGCGCTGTTACTGCTAGCGGAGCCGTTGTCAATATATGGTACAGGTGCTGCATCACTAAGTTCTTTCTCAATCGGAAGTTTGCATAATTTGACAATTGGTCTTTTGTATGTCGCATCCTGGCATTTAATTGTTGCGACTCTAACTAGGTCATCCCTGCCAGCATGAACCTCAAGAACACGTCCCAATTTCCATCGAGTGGCAGGTAGCTGATCATCTTTTAATAGTACTAGATCGTGTACTTTTAGATTGGGTTGGACATTTTTTCCATTTATACCGCTGTTGTAGTTGGTGAATGTACTCGGATGACCAGCGTTTCCAATATTGTTGTACCATTTGTTCAATTATGAGCCATCTTGAATTTAACCCAATGGCTTCGATGCTCACAGATGGTGGCGCCTTGAGTGAATCACCGATAAGAAAATGCCCTGGTGTTAGTGCTGTTAGATCAGAAGGATCATTTGAAAGTGCTATTAATGGCCTGGAGTTGAGACATGCAGTTCTTCAAATGTTAATGTGGATTCTCCTACAACCCTCTTGAGATGGAATTTTACAGATTTTATTCCTGCTTCCCAAATGCCTCCGAAGTGAGGAGCATGAGGTGGTATGAAATGCCAGTTAGTACCATCAACAGCTATCATAGCGGCGATGTCGGTTGGTAGTGATTTTATGGCGGTGTGATGATTCTTCTTTAATACAGCATCAGCTCCAACGAAATAAGTTCCATCGTCGGAGTAAATATCCGTGCATAAGCCTCGTCTGGACACGAATCGTTTGTAGGCGGCAATGAATGCTGCTGTTGTTAAGCAGCTAACTATCTCGATATGAATAGCTTTTGTTACCATGCATATGAATAGAGCTATGTATCCTTTATATGACTTGTAACCTCTTCCTCTAGTTGTCCTTAATTGGATGGGACCAGCATAGACGATTCCTGTTTTTGCGAATGCTCTTCCTGGCTGAACCCTAGCTGCTGGTAAGATGCCCATTAGTTGATCCGATATGTGTTGTTTGTAGCGGAAACATTTTAGACATTTTCGCACTACATTGCGGACAGCACGCTTACCATCTATAACCCAGTATTTGTTTCTTAACCGTTGTGTCTATACCCAAAAAATTATACACTATTCTATACCCGACCCACCCGGGTGGCCACATGTATTTTCTTGTTAATATCGAAAATTTTTGTATTTGCCAGTGTATTATTGCCTTTATTTATTTTAATATACTATTTTAAACGTTATAAAACAAAAAAAATAAATAAAAAATGGGGAATCCCCGGTTAATGCTAGTAAAACAAAACAGAAAAGAATCGTTTAGGTGAGCTGAGGAAATTAGAGTAGGTGTGGTATTCAAATGGAAAGGTTGATTGCGGAAGTGATTTTTTTTGTAAATAAATATATATGTGAGTGATAAAATGGCGGACCACAGAGACATTTCAAATGCTGAGTTTAGACGGTAAGATTTATTATTTGGATGATCCGTTCGGTTTTTTTAGATTTATATACACATTTTTGCCCTAGTTTGTCGTATGAAGATCAACAAGCATACCTAAATCGTTTATTAGAGGAATGTGACGATGACGAAGAAGTGCTTGATTTTGTTGACGACGGCTCAGAAGATGAGTGGCTTCCTACAGCAGCGGATAGAAACGTGGAAGATTCAGACATAGAGGACGTTTATGAAGATCATGAAGTCCAAATTGAAGTGTCTGATGAAGAAATTTTCAGCGATAGTGAAGTTGAAGACGAAGGAGAAACTGGAAGTGCAAATTGTAATAATTCGCCTTATCTAAAAGGAAAAGATGGATCGATATGGAGACAAAATCCTCCTCAAAGGCAAACATTGAGACACAATATTCTCAGGAGTCAACGAAGTGGGCCATTGCGATCGACCGAAATGTTATCTGTAAGAGATACCTTCAAGTGTATATTTACGGACGTCATGTGTGAAATAATCATTAGACACACAAACAGGAAGGCCAATGAAGTATACACAGAACACAATATTCTAAATTGGGATAAACCGCAGAAAATCTGGAAATTATTGACATTTCAGTATTCAGTATTCTGTATTCTGTATTCTGTATTCAGTATTCAGTATTCAGTATTCAGTATGCAGTATTCAGTATTCAGTATTCAGTATTCAGTATTCAGTATTCAGTATTCAGTATTCAGTATTCAGTATTCAGTATTCAGTATTCAGTATTCAGTATTCAGTATTCAGTATTCAGTATTCAGTATTCAGTATTCAGTATTCAGTATTCAGTATTCAGTATTCAGTATTCAGTATTCAGTATTCAGTATTCAGTATTCAGTATTCTGTATTCAGTATTCTGAATTCACTATTCAGTATTCTGTATTCTGTATTCAGTATTCAGTATTCAGTATTCAGTATTCAGTATTCAGTATTCAGTATTCAGTATTCTGTATTCAGTATTCTGAATTCAGTATTCAGTATTCTGTATTCTGTATTCTGAATTCAGTATTCAGTATTCAGTATTCAGTATTCAGTATTCAGTATTCAGTATTCAGTATTCAGTATTCAGTATTCAGTATTCAGTATTCAGTATTCAGTATTCAGTATTCTGTATTCTGTATTCTGTATTCAGTATTCAGTATTCAGTATTCAGTATTCAGTATAAAAAAATTTTTTTTGTGTAGGACGAACAAGTTTCACCCAGTATATGCCGTCCAAACCGGCAAAATATGGGATCAAAGTATGGTGGGTTTGCGATGCTGCTAACTCTTACCCAATAACGGGGCAGATATATACGGGTAAGCAACCATCAGGCAGGGAAATCAATCAAGGAGAGCGGGTTGTCAAGGACCAATGCGCCCGTTTCAAAGGGTCTGGGAGAAATATAGTAACTGACAATTTTTTTACAACATTGCCGCTTGCTCGTTTATTGATCTCTTGGGACTTATCAATAGTCGGGACATTAAAAAAAAATAAACCCTATGTTCCAAAAGAAATGTTGCCGTCCAGATCTCGGGAAATTTATTCGTCAATTTTTGGATTCAGCGATGATAATATTACACTTTGTTCGTATGTCCCCAAAAAAAATAAGAGTGTATTATTATTATCTACGCAGCATTATACGGATTCAGTAATTGGAGACAAAAAAAAACCGGAAATCATTCATTATTACAATGGAAAAAAAGGTGGAGTAGATAATATGGACAAACTGGTCACTCATTATACAACCAAACGAAGGACGAAAAGATGGCCTGTAGCATTTTTTTACAATATAATTGATGTAGCTTGCGTCGCGGCTTACAAAATTTACATAGAAAATAACCCGGCTAGATCAAACAAATCACACAATCGTCGAGAATTCTTGAAAGATCTTGTGCTTCAATTAGCTCTACCGCATGTGTCAGATCGATCAACCATACCAAATGTATATAGAAATTTTAATTCACGTTCAGGGATAGAATGCATACTTGGCAAACCGCTCTATGTACCAATAAATTAGGAATTGACAACGTCTGGAGTACCTAATGTGTTACGCAACAACGATGGCCGAATTCCTCAAGTTGGCAAATGCTGGATTTGTTTGTCTTACGATCCCAAAAAACCGACGAAATTCACGGAAATCCTGTAGTATCTGTAGAAGACCAGTATGTGTAGAACATACGAACACTCAAATAAAGTGTTCTAAGTGTTAATAGTTTTAATTTTTTTTGTAAATTTTTACCAAATTGAATTTCTTATTTTGTAAACATATTTTTAATAACCAACTGAATTATTTATGTGATAATTTTTGATTTTTTCTGTGATGAAATGTTGATTTAAACAATAAAATGTTATACAAATAGCATATTCAGTGTTTTTTTAAATGGCCACCCGGGTGGCCGGGTATAGACTACAAGAGTAATAATATTGGTAAACGAATAATTTAGTTCAGCAATAATTTTTAGTTAACTTCTGTTCAAAGATCAATAAAAAATAAGTAGTTCTTGGATGTCAAGGAGTAGGGATAGTCTAACTGTGAAATTGAAAAAGTTACGAGCATTTTAAATCGAAATGGCCACCCGGGTGCCCGGGTATAGACACAAGGGTTAAGTGTGCTAAAGTCAACTGAGTACCACCGTGCATCGTGTTACGGTGGGTTTCTTCAATGATTCGTAGTGTGATAATATTATGGCTGTCCAAAATGATCGGATATCGGCTGGTGGCTGGAAGATCTGCGTTTCGTAAACGCCCATTTACACGTAACAGGCCGTCATCGCCTGCCATTGGGTTCAATGACGCAAGCCTGCTTTTGTTGTTAATTTTTCTTGCAAACTTGAGGCAGAGAACTTCATCATGAAAATCTTGTTCTTGCATGATTCTGAGGATTGTAGTTTCCGCGTCCTGGAGTTCTTGATTTGATAGCACTTCATTCCATTGGTTTGCAAGTTTATTACGATTAATGAAACGTTTATAGTACGCGATGATCCGTTTCAATTTGTTGATGTTGGAATGGCGCTTGAATAGTGCTGCAAACCGGTTGGCTTCTTTTACTGCGATAAATGCTTGCACGACCTTTTCCTCTAAGTCATTTGGTTCTAATACCACCAGGTTTTCTGGTGTAGGTGTATCTGATAATACCTCGTTTTGAAGAAAGTCAGGTCCCTTCCACCAGAAATGGTTGTTTGCCAGCGCCAGTGGAGTTGTTCCACGTGATGCTATGTCCGCCGGGTTGTCACTTGACTTCACATGATTCCATGTTGTTGTTGGTAACATACTATTTATAGCCGATATTCTATTTGCCACAAATGTTTGGAACCGGTTTGGTTCCCCCTTTATCCAACACAATGTAATTGTTGAATCGGACCAGGCATACGTTTTGACGTTATTGAGTCCCATAGCACTCTGAACATGATTCATCAGTTTTGCCAATAGCAATGCTGCGTTTAACTCAAGACGTGGAATTGGCAGCTTTGTTTTGATAGGGGCCACTCGTGTTTTTGACATTAATAAGTTTGTGGTAATGTTGCCCATACTGTCGATGTTTCGGCAATATACCACGGCAGCGTAGATGCATCTGCAAATCCATGAAGCTCAACTGATGACTCCCTCGTTATACCAATCCATCGAGGAATTGCAATTTCCGTCATTATTGACATCTCCTCTTTGTACTTAACCCAGCTAGTGTTTAATGTTGCTGGTAATGATTCATCCCAATCTATTCCAATTCTCCAAGCTTCTTGCATCATCAGTTTGGCAGTGATGGTTATTGGTGATAGCCATCCTATGGGGTCGAATAATTTTGAGGAATCTGATAACAATGAACGCCTTGTTGGATTGCAATCGGATAGATGCAATTTGGATACATCGAACTTAAAAACGTCCACAAGGGGATGATATATTATCCCTAAGGTTTTGACGGAATCATTTAGCTTGATTGATAGGTTGCCTGTACGATGCAATTCACTGGGAATATGATCCAGAACGTCCGCAGAATTCGAAGCCCATTTCCTTAGAGTCATTCCGCCTAGCTCCGTGAGAGTCCTTAGCTGATTCACGGCCAAGATTATTTCCGCCTTGCTGTCACCTCCAGTTAAAAGATCATCTACGTACAAATCTGATGATAGAATTTTAGCAGCGGTTGGATAGATACTGCTATTATCTTCTGCTAGTTTTAATAACGCTCTTACGGCTAAGAAGCTGGCAGCGGTGGTGCCATATGTAACAGTGTTTAGTCTGTAGGTGGCCATAGGTTTTGTTGGATCATTTCGCCATAATATGCGCTGAAAATCTCGATCCCGTTTATGAATCCAAATTTGTCTGTACATTTTTTCGATATCAGCGGTTATGACGGATTTGTGTCTACGCCACCGGAGGAGAATGTCAACTAAGTCCTCTTGCAATTTTGGGCCAGTCATCATTAAATCATTTAGTGACACTCCCGTAGTTGTTATGGCAGAAGCGTCGAAAACGACCCGGAGTTTGGTAGTTGTACTATCTTGCTTTATAATGCCATGATGTGGTATATAATAGCTTTCACTCGCTTTCAAGCGTTCAGACTCTGTGTTGATTATCTTCATATGTTTTAGGTCAATGTATTCTTGCATGAACTGATGATAATTCTGCTTGAAATATGCATCCTTGTCGAACTTTCTTTCGAGTTGTAATAATCTGGCTACCGCTGTTCGTCTTGACTCCCCCAAGTTGATATTATTTGTCTTAAATGGAATCCTCACCATGTATCTTCCATCGGGGCAGTGCTCTACAGTTGACTCAAAATGTGACTCAATCTTGATTTCTTCCTCAGTGCGGCTCCTTTCCTCTGGAATATTGTCGTTTTCGATGAATAATTTTAGTTGTTCCTCAATCGTCTTGGTAGTCACCATGCTTGTTATTGTTTGGTCTGCAAGGGCTCCTAAGTTGCCAATAATGGTCCACCCAAATTCTGTACGTTGAGCCATGGGTTCATGGCGTTCTCCCTTCAGGATATCGTTGGTTACTAATAATGGGTAATAGTCCGCACCAATTACCAGGTCAATGGGTTGTGACATATTGTATTGTGGATCCGCTAACTGTATGTTGTGGAGATGCTTCCATTTGTCGACATTGATGTTGGTCTCAGGAAGCTGTTGCGCCAGTTTATCAAATATTAAGGCATCGATATTCAAACGAAAACCTCCAAAGAATCTTGCTGCTATCTCGACGTTGATAGTCTGCCGACATATGCCAGCATTATTTCCGCCTATACCCGAAATGTTGACGTGGGTTTTTTGTCTTCTAATATTCAATAGGTTGGCAGCCTTTGATGATATTAAAGTGGTTTGAGATCCAGAATCTATCAAGGCCCTTAACAAGATGATCTGCCCATTGCTAGTTGTTGCTTTAATTAGTGCAGTTGGTAATAGCACAGGTCCTTGTTGGTTGACCAGGAAAGTCTTAGCTGTGCTCATGCTCGTTGTAGCGGCGTTGTTGCAATGCAGAAGGGTGTGATGTTGCCCCTTGCAGACAATACATACTGCCGCTCTAGCACGACAATACATACTGCCGCTTTTGCACCGAAACCCGGGATATCGGGTGGCGTAACCACAAACTCGTCATATCCGCTAATATCGAATTGCTGAAGTTGTGAAATATCCGCCGTCGATATTGTTGGTGTTAATGGAGGTCCGGCGTTTAACCGTTGGCGCATGTCAGCTATCAGAATCTCGTAATTCTCCGAAACTTCTTTCCTCTTTTTGAGGTATGGATGACTTGAATTTAGCGGTGGCTCTGCAGCACGAATTTCTTCGTCGCCTGCTAAATACTTCACGTATAAAGCCTTTACCTTTGCTATCCGCGATTCCAAGTACGACTTAGTTTTGCGGGATAAACTATCTTTGCCATAATTTCTCTGCAACGTTGTTATTTCTTCGGCAATTTCTGCCTGCAGCCGTAGTTTGCTCTCCATGTTGTTAATTAATTTACGCTGGTTGTGGCGTATCAAATTTTTGCTGCCGTTACGTCTGGAACGACGTCAGCCGCAGTCTTTCCCGATTGTTGTTATCGGCTCGGGAAATGCGCTCTGTGTGTAGCGCTTGTTGATTTGCAGATGGTTCGTCTGGAACGACGTCAATACCTACTTGTCCGACTTGTTGTTTTACTAGCCTCGGAATTTGGCTCCTCTTGTGGTAAAGATGGCACTGAATATCCGATTGTTGTTGATTGGCTTCGGACTTGCTGATTGCGGAATACGCTCTTTGTAGCGCATCCTGCTCGAAGGACCATGAAGAGAAATGGTGTCAGAAGTGGGATAAAAAAAAAAGGTAAAGTAGAAGAGAAAAGGAAATAAAGGAAAGAAGAGAAAATAATTAAAAAAAAGAGAAAGGAAAAAAAGGAAGAAATAAAAGAAGAGGAAATGGTTAGAATCGTTGTGTTAGAATTTGACCAAATATATCAAATTCATTTGAAAGCAACTAATCGATAAAAATGAATCCGCATTTTAAGTATTTCGTAGGTTGCACTGTTAATATAATTTCTTCATATTAAGTTTTGATGCCATCTATTAAAAGTGTTTGTAACCGCTAACCACTAAAATGAATATAGTTGGGACACAATAAGATACATCTTACGCTAAATAGCTAAACTAATTGTTTAGAAATTTTGCAGATTTTATCAGGGCTTTTATAATTCGTATGAGGAGTGTCTGTTGTCTGATCAAAAGTCGCTATTTACATTTTCTAAAATGATATTGTTACGTTTTTGCCTTGTTGAAATAGACCAAAAGTGGTTATTTCCAGCATGGACCAAAAATTGCCAATTTCTCTATGAAAAATATTCCTAAAATTCTTGAATTTTGGTCAAAACAAGCTATTTACTACAAAAAAGTGATCAAAAGTAAGTAGCAAAAAGTAAGATGTAAATAGCGACTTTCTCACAATCATTAAAATTTCTGATTTAACTAAACTAACCGTTTTCCTGTCCTTTTTGACCTGTCTTAGTGACATGACTATTCTGGTGTCACAATTTCCAGCATAAAGTTAGTTTAGTTAAATCAGAAATTTTAGTTTAGGTTAATTTTTAGAGTTATAGAAGTAAAATGGTTTTCGACGTTCAATTATTGGATAACGATGACCTCCTCATTGAGTTTGAAGTGCGTGAGTTATCCGATACATCCAGCAAAGAAGTGACTGAGACGCTGAAAGAGGCGTTGGTCAGAAAGCTGGAGGAAGAACAAGAGGAATGGTACCTCAGGCCAAAGAAATCGCACGAAGCTGCGGCGAAAAATCCACAGCGGGAATGTCAAGTGCCAAACCAAGCTAAGGGAAATTGGCCAGTTGATGTTAGAGGGGTTGGAAACTCAACCGCCAATACTGAAATGGATACCCAAGGCACAGGCTAAGCTTGCACACATTGAAGGCCGGATTTTTCGTAGTAAGAAGTGTTACGATGAAACCAAAATTAATTTTCAATACTGTTTTTATTGTTGAATTGAATTATATACAGTCCACATTTAGGTTCTACAAAATCTGAGTTATCGACTCTATTTCTAAAGTCACGTAAAAAGTGAATAAATTAATACGTGCGTTTTCTTTTTTGTGTATTCGAGTCAGTTTTTTGTAAACCCTTAAAACGAAATACATACATGTAATTAAAATAAAAATAAAAAGTGAGTTTCAATTAACATAAAAATTTATTAATATTCGCGGGTTAGGTTTAGCTTAATACGCCCCTAAATCACACAAAAATACATTTTGGCTGCATCGAGCCGGATAAAATAATATTATCATACAACTTTGCGATAACCTACAATCACGTGTAAAATTACGAAACTAAGGTTAGGTTTGGTGAAAATCACAAACGCAGATTACACAAAACCCACTGTCACCAAGCTGATATAACACATCGACAATACAATGCCACAAGATATCGCAACGTTAATTAGAAGACGTGGTGTTCAAAAAGGACGCCTAACACATCACAAAACATTTCTCAATGCCAATGAGAAGAAAACCCGTGCTGAAATTGATATCCGAATCAAGCAAGTACAGGATTGTATTACGCAATACACTGCGATATTTGAGGAGTTATATGAACTATCCGAGTACGACAATGGACACGCGGACGAATTTGTTCAATTTGAAGAGGAGGCTACCGCATGTTTGGGTAAATACTACGAGATGTTAGAATCACTACCGAAGTGTTCTATTATTGAATCTGAAACAGAGGAAAGTGCGACGAGAGCGGTTAAAGATATCAAGGTTATCATATCCCGTCCAGTTGATCCTAAAATCAAGCATTTTTTGGGAAATTTTGAGGAATGGAGCGCATTTAAGGAAGTGTATATGGCATATATACACACTAAATCGTTCATGCCAAATATAGAAAAATACGTCCATCTTAGAGGTTATGTGCAAGGCGAGGCATTTGATTTGATTAAAAACATTGCATTCACGGATGCGGGATACGAACTCGCTTGGGAAGCTCTGTACAATCGTTACGGTAACAAGCGGCGAACCGTATCACATCACATCGAGTCATTGCTTAAAATATCGAAAGCAAATAATAAGGTCACGTCTGGTAAGGAATTACAAACAGTAGTAGATGAATGCAACAATCACATTCTGTCCTTAAACGCACTCGACATTTCTACGCAAAACTGGGATTTACTTGTTATTGGAATGGTTCTGCCTCGGTTAGACGATGTTACTCGTGAATTGTGGGATCGTGAAAGAATTAGCGGAGAATTACCAACATGGGTGGAAATGAGGACTTTCCTGAATTCGCGATGTCGAGTATTGGAGTCAATTTATACTAAAGCAGCCGTTTCTCATAATACAGCAGGGAGAGACAATTCTAAATCAAACACAATGAAGCAAGAGTCACGTCGGATGTCCAGCAGAAGTTTTGTTACCAACGCATCACAAGTCGCGAAAATTCAATGTTACATATGCAACAAAACCGACCACTTTTCATCAGCGTGTCCGGATTATCTTCCACTATCCGACAACGACAAATTTGCGATGATACAAGCTCTTCGTTTATGCTTAAACTGTTTACGCAAAGGTCATATAGCTAAGGAGTGTCGAGCAATGAAGTGTAAAACGTGCCAAAGAACGCATAATACATCATTGCACGAATTTTACCAAACGCAATCAACAACCTCAACAGTTACAAACACCGCCATGCAACCGTTCTTAAAGTCACAAATCACCAAAGCGACAAGCAACACGATTCAAGTACAGTCGAAAGATCCATTGAGTCAAAATTTTCACATTGCCTCTGTCGACAAAACAGTATTGCTTTCAACAGCACAAATTTACATCACTGGTGCCGATAACCAGGTTCATTTGTGTCGTGCACTACTCGATTCGGCGTCAGAAAACAACTTTATTACTGACGAACTATCGAGGAAACTTGGGCTGGTTAAAAAACAACATCATCATAACGTATCTGGTATTGATACAATTTTGGTGAAAACAAAGCATAAAGTAGCGGCAACAGTTAAATCTCGAATCAACAACTATAGTATCAATATGGAATTTTTAGTTATACCAAAAATTACCGACCAGTTGCCAAAACATCGCATACGTCTAGAAAAGATTAAAATACCGCATGATATACAACTCGCTGACCCGACATTTAATGTACCATCGCCAATTCATATTTTGATTGGTGCTCAATACTTCTTTAATCTTCTTAAGCAACAGCGGATAAAAATAGCGGAAGATTTACCAGCATTGCACGCAACTGAATTTGGGTACATAATTGCCAGTACAGTCGATCAGGAGTCCAGTGATAGTATGAATTTTGCGCTTATGTCATCAACGCACAACCCCGACGACGATCTTCATAGTTTGGTTTCAAAATTTTGGAGTTTAGACAAGGTTACTACAAAAACACATTTATCCGAAGAACAAGCCAAGTGTCAAAATCATTTTGTTAACACGCACATACGCAATTGTAATGGAAGATACGTCGTAAAGCTGCCATTTCGCAAGAACGTCCAAGAACTTGGTGATTCGAAGAATATGGCACTGAATAGATTTCTGTCTGTTGAAAGAAGATTACAACGAAATGAGGATATGAAACGTAAATACGCTAAATTCATCGAAGAATATGTGTCTTTGGGTCATATGTACAAGGTGCCAGACGATAATTCATTTGGGTACTACTTGCCACACCACTGCGTTATCAAGCCAAGCAGCACGACCACGAAGTTGAGGGTGGTTTTCGACGCCTCTGAAAAGACTACATCGGGGCTTTCCCTCAACGACATTTTGCTCGATGGACCTAGGACGCAAGATGATTTACTCAACATCATTATACGATTTCGGATTCCAAAGTACGTCTTCTCGGGCGATATCGAGAAGATGTACAGGCAAGTTGAAGTTGCTACCGAGGAAAGGAGATTTCAGAGAATTTTGTATCGAGACTCACCACACACACCAATCGCAACCTACGAACTCGCTACAGTGACATACGGCGTTAAACCAGCAGCATATCTCGCAACAGTCGTCCTCATGCAAATCGGCATTGATGAAGGAGATAAGTTTCCTTTAGGGGCGAAAGCATTACGCGATTTTTACGTGGACGACGTTATGACAGGTAATGAGGACATCGAGTCTCTCATCGAAACGAAAAATCAACTATGTGAGCTGTTGGCCAAGGGTGGAATGCGACTAAGAAAGTTTGTATCAAACTCGTCACGATTTTTGAGTACTATTTCGGCCGAAGACAGAGAGATCGAATCCGATTTGGATCAATTGAATCCAAATACATGTATCCAAGCTTTGGGACTCAAGTGGGATCCGTCAAACGATAAGCTTATGTTTTCGTTCCATAACTTTTGCGACAATAAGCCTGCGACAAAACGTGAAATACTTTCCATTGTTGCTGGTATATTCGATCCACTTGGTCTCGCATCACCAGTCGTTATCAGAGCAAAAACATTCTTGCAAAAACTATGGCTTCAGCAAGTTTCATGGGATCAGACGCTGACGCCAGATTTACTCGATCAATTTCACGAATTTTTGATTGATGTTTCATCGATTCACTCAATCAGCATAGACAGATGTATCATATCGAAACAAGCACAAACGCACGAACTGCATGGTTTCGCGGATGCAAGTCAAGTAGCTTACGGTGCTTGCATTTATATTCGAACCATCGATCACAACGATAACATTACAGTCAATTTATTGTGTGCCAAAAGCCGAGTTGCACCTTTAAAGCATCATACCATCCCACGGCTTGAATTGTGTAGAGCACTCTTGCTTAGTCGACTCTACGACAAAGTAATCAACGTCCTGGACCTCAAATTCGACAAAATATGCTTGTGGTTAGATTCGACTATAGTGTTGGCATGGATTAAGACACCTTCATATCAGTTAAAGGAATTTGTTGCGTCACGTATATCTGAGATACAAGAACTCACAAAGGGGATAAGTTGGTACCACGTTGATACTAAAGAAAATATTGCCGATATCATCTCACGTGGATGCTCACTCCGCAGTTTGGCATTCGACAATAACTGGTGGCATGGACCAAATTTTTTGATGACATCATTCGACTATAACCATTATGTACCGAACGTATCGAATGTCGAGGTAATTGAACGAAAACAGCAACAGATTGTGCTTACAACGCAATCAAGATACAATGCCATCGGTGAATTAATACTTCGGCATAGCTCATATCTAAAATTAATACGAATTGTTAGATATTGCGTCAGGTTTATTAATCAAATTATCAAAACTCGCAACATCAAGTTTCCGGACAAAAAGCAAATTTCATCATTCATCGAAAAGAGTACAGCTCTTTTCATACTCGTTCACGTTGTTCAAAGAGATTCGTTTGCCGAGGAAATTAAAGCGTTACGGTCGAAAAAACAAATTTTGCGATCGAGTAGTTTGAAATCGCTTACACCATTCATGGATTCCTTTGGGATCATACGCGTTGGCGGTCGCATCAATCGGAGTAACTTACCATATGAGCAGTGTCATCAAATACTATTACCGCATGCGCATCCATTCACTGACATCATGTTTCGATATTATCACAGTATTGGCTTGCATTGTGGAGCACAATCACTGCTATATCATACGCGACAAACATTTTGGACCATCAAAGGCAAATTAACTGCGAAACGAGCAATAGCAAATTGCGTTACATGCACTCGGCAATATCCAATGCCATCTCAACAGATTATGGGCGAGCTATCAGCAGACCGAGTGACACCTCACAAAGCATTCACGGTAGTCGGAGTTGATTACTGTGGTCCGTTTATGACTAGAGTTCCAGGTACACGCGCAAGGACCACGTTGAAATCCTATATTGGGGTTTTTGTTTGTTTCAGCACAAAGGCAATCCACCTCAAGGTCATCAGCGACCTGACAACAGAGGGATTCATAGCAGCGTTACATCGGTTTATTGCCAGAAGAGGGAAGCCAATATCGATACATAGCGATAATGGGACTAATTTTGTTGGTTCCTGTAATTATTTAAAATCACTCGAGTTATTTTTCAATTCCGATGATCACCGAACGGCAATCGAGAATTTTAGTGATGATCATAGTATCGCATGGCATTTTATACCACCGCGCTCACCTCATCATGGAGGTTTATGGGAGGCAGAAGTCAAAGCCGTAAAGCACCACCTGCGACGCGTAACGAACGAGCATCCTCTGTCATTTGAAGAACTTTCAACTTTAGCAGCTCGTATAGAAGGATGCCTAAACAGTCGACCACTCAGCGTTCTCTCTGATGACCCCAATGACCCGCAGCCGCTGACGCCTGCACATTTTTTAATCGGAAGTGCACTCACACCAATTCACGAGCCAGACATAACACCGAGAAGTATCAATCGACTCCAGAGATGGGACCAGATTCAGCATATGACTCAATCATTCTGGAAAAAATGGTCCATTGAATATTTGCAATCATTACAAAAACGAACAAAATGGAAGTCAGAAATACCAAACCTGCAAGTGGGTCAAGTCGTTCTCATCCATCCTGAGCGAAGTTTTCCAGCCAAATGGATTCTTGGGCTGATCACAGATGTCACTTGTGGTAATGATGGGTTTGTCCGAGTCGTCACGGTGAAGACGAACTCTGGTATTTTCAAACGTAGCATTCACAAAATATGTCCGCTTTTCAAGGAAAATCCACAAAATAATATCTGTTGAAACAAATTTAAATGTTTCAAAGAGGCGCGGCATGTTACGATGAAAACCAAAATTAATTTTCAATACTGTTTTTATTGTTGAATTGAATTATATACAGTCCACATTTAGGTTCTACAAAATCTGAGTTATCGACTCTATTTCTAAAGTCACGTAAAAAGTGAATAAATTAATACGTGCGTTTTCTTTTTTGTGTATTCGAGTCAGTTTTTTGTAAACCCTTAAAACGAAATACATACATGTAATTAAAATAAAAATAAAAAGTGAGTTTCAATTAACATAAAAATTTATTAATATTCGCGGGTTAGGTTAAGCTTAATAAGCCCCTAAATCACACAAAAATACAAGAAGTCCCCAACCTTTTCTGTAGGTGTAGCAAAATTAGAAGAAGAAATAGATACCTATGATGAGCTGTTAGGTAGATTAAAAAAGGGTTAGCTAAACGCAGAGGAGGATAAAGTGCGAGTGGAAGCTATGGTAACTGCAAGTCCAAACACTGAGGGGGTTGTCTCCCAAGACTCCCAAGTACACAGTCCCAGCCAAAGGAGCAGGTGCAGGTTCCAGAAAGGGGGCAGAAGGGTGTAGCACCATTGACATATGAAGGTGGTGACTTTGCACACGCCATGGAAGGGCTAACACTGAGCCCACCAGGTACACATAAGACACAGGGTAACTTAGGTAGGCAATATAATAAATTCGAACAGCAAGGTACGCCAAGTAGGCCCTTAGGATTATTGAATGATACGCAGGTACGAAGGGAAGTGAAAACTTGGAAAAACCGGTTTAGGGGTTTCCGTAGTGACCTCACTATCAAGAGGCTCCTAGCTCGCATTGGGTGGCATGCGTTGCGGGTAAAGATAGGATTAGACCAGTTGGTGGGGGCGTTAGACCTTTGCCTGGAAGAGGAAGCACTAGACTGGTTCTGGATGGCAGTGGATCGGAATCCAGACGTCTTTAGGGAGAACCTGAAGTCAGAAATGAGCTTACGATTCGCAGCGAGTCATACGGATGACGACATACGCCGTATGCTTAACAATCGCAGACAGAGGTTTCCAAGGGAATCGATCCAGGAGTTCTACCAAGCCACCCAGAAGATAGCCCTACAATCCAGCCATACTCTATCGGAGGACACCCTGTATACCATCATCAGACGCAATATGCGCCCGGGTCTTCAAATGAAGCTACACGACGAGTGGAATTTTCATAGCTTATTTGATTTCATCCGCAGATGCAGTTCCCTGGCAGGTCTTAGTGTTCCGAGTGGACTTACACACCATTCTAGTGAATACAAATCCTGGGAGCGGCCACAGGTCCGTTTTGAGCAGAGACCCCCCAGGGTGCATGAGCTGGATTACTCCTACATGGAACCACAGAATTTTAGACCAGAGGAATCTCATTTCGAGGAAGGGACAGGACACTCGGAAGAAGAGTCCGGATCAGATAGTTATTATCAACAAGTATGTGCCATTAATGAGAATTTAAAGGTTAAGTCTCAGACATCCAGGTTTCATGATCCAAGACATTCGCCCCAATCCTCTACCCACTATGTTCCCCAAAGTGCCAATTCAGCTACCAACCACTCCAGAAATACTAAGATGGCACGTTGTTTTAACTGTGATGAATCATCACATCAATACATGGATTGTCGGAAAGTGGTTAGAGGTGTGTTTTATTATGGATGTGGAGAAAAGGGAGTATTCCTCCCCGACTGCATAGTTTGCAATCCCACAAAAAAACGTTCGAACAGAGTTGCGGAATCACCGGGAACCGCACTCTCAACACCCGAACTCAAGACCCGGAACTCCTCTGTTGACAGGAGAAGCGGCCAGCAACACCGACCCGGAATTATACCGGAGTTGGCGACGCTGAACAAATCTTGTTTTTAATCTCTTCATTCAATCGTCTGCTAAGCGGATAACCGGTAGTTGGCTAGAATGTAGAAGTATTTCGCCATGCGACGAAAGTTGCATAGGTACATATTATCGACGGTTATCCCTTCAAAACCAGACAACCGACCATATGCACATGTTTAAATTTGTGGTCAGCAGCTGGAAGGGTTGTTAGACTCCGGAGCCAATATTAGTGTATTAGGCCACGGGACTGAACAATTCCTGGAAAAATGCGGCATTTCTTACCATCCATCCCAAACTCAAGTACATACCGCGAGTGGCACAGCAGAAAAGATATTAGGCTTCGTGACTATACCAGTTCAATTCAATGGTATAACCAAAAAACTTCCGGTTGCACGTCGCCCCATCATTGTCGCAAGTTTTGTATTTAGGCACAGATTTTTGGAAAGCTTTTGGACTGCAAATCTCAGGGTCAGAGTTGGATGAAAGCAAAAATTATTCTGCTGGTCCAATTCAACCCAGTTCAGATATACAACAACATATTTTGACGGATGACCAACAGTATCAACTCCAAGTAAGCAGGATTGTGTAAAATAACCCTGTTGGAGCACGTGATAGACACAGGAGATGCTAAGCCGGTTAAACAGCTATGCGATATCACCAGCTAAGCAAAAGGAAATGGACCAAGAACTGGATAGAATGTTAGCCTTGGGGGTGATTGAGGAATCATCCAGTACGAATGTGTCTGGATGCTCGTAAATTAAACGCTGTAACAATAAAAGAAGCATACCCGCTACCTATTATTGACGTGTTGTTGAGCAGATTGGAAAACACGAGATACATCACTAGTCTAGACCTTAAAGATGCTTTCTGGCAAATCCCACTTGAGCCGAGCTCTCGGTATAAAACCGCCTTCACGGTGCCAGGAACACCGTTATACCAGTTCACGGTTATGCTGTTCGGTTTGTGTAATGCTGCACAAACTATGTGCCGGCTCATGCACAAAGTCATACCTCACGAGTTACATGACCGAGTTTTTGTTTATCTGGATGACCTACTAGTAACTTCATCTACCTTTAAGGAACACATGAAGTTGCTTGACATAGTGGCAGCCCAATCGTAATCGGCAATAGATGTATCCAAGTAGACACGGAAAAGATTAAAGCAATCCAAGAATTTCCAGTACCAAAAACTCCAAGCACATCAGGCAGTTCTTAGGGATGAGTGGTTGGCACCGGAAATTCGTTCCAACTGTTTCACAACTGTTTCCGCTCCACTGAAAGATCTGCTCAAATCAAAAGGAAAAATAGTCTAGAATGAATCTGCACAGGAAGCACTGGATGCATTAAAAGCGCCATTAACTAGCGCACCTGTTCTAACACATCCAAATTATAAACGCACATTCTACATTCAAGTTGATGCTTCAAAGACTGGAGTGAGAAGTGTGCTATTGCAGAAGGACGCCAATGGGATTGAAAATCCAATCGATTTTTATTCCCACAAAATGAATGGAGCCCAACGCAACTACAGTTTAACGGAACTGGAATGTTTAGCTGCAGTACTAAGCGTTAAAAAGTTCCGTTCATATGTGGAAGTTATCCGGGAGATTATCGCGTTTTAGTTTGAAGCTCCAAGGGTATGATTTCCGAATTGAGTACCGTAAAGGGTCACAAAATGTGGTTCCAGATACACTTTCTCGCGTGTATTCGAAAGAAGTAGCGGAATTAGTGGGATCTGTAGCCCCATTCCACATCGACCTCATTTCACCATCCTTCACGGAAGACGAATATCTCAAGCTATTGAATTCACTTCTGGATCATGTACCTCCAACTTTAAAACCGAAGGTTTCTAGCGGATAGGTATTAGTACATAAACCTAACCGAGAGCCAGAATATAGGACGGACATACCTGAATGGAAGCTGTGGTTACCGAAGAGTTTGATTCCTGTAGTATTAACTCAAGACCTCCCATGGGAGAATATAAGGAATTTGAGAGACCTTTCCAGAAGCTCTATCTCGATTTCCTAGGCCCTTACCCAAGATCCAAAATGGGTAACACTTACATCCTGATCATTTTGGATCACTACTCTCGTTTTGTGTTGCTTAAACCACACCGAGAAGCTACGGCTAAGAGAGTAGTCGACTACCTGGAGCAAGAAATTTTCCCATTCTTTTCCGTTCCGGAAATCATTCACTCAGACAATTAGAAACAATTCAAGTCGCAAACACTCCAGGAGATGCTGGCGAAGTATGGTGTTAAACATTTGAGTATAAATAACTTTTTTGAATTTTATTTTATTTTACATAAGTTCTTGATTTTATCTTACCAAAGTTCACAAATTCTATTTTTATTTATCAATTTATTATTATTTCTGTTAATTTTGTTTTTCAAATCTGAAGATTGTTTTTGTTTTTGTTTGTGTTTTTGTTTAGTTTCATCCATCAGTTCACAATTTGATATTTTTCAGTTATTTTCATTTGTTGGTTTGGGGCACTGGTGGTTCATGAGTTCAACTAAAACCTTACATATGCGATATGTGTGGTATTCTGAACTTAATTACAGGACCAACATTGGGATAGCTATTTGCAATTTTTTCACAGTCATTGATGGCCATCATTCAATGACACAAAAATTATTACGGTATTACCACAGAGTACATAATTACGTAATTATGTACTCTGTGGTATTACAATATATTTTTGAGACGTTTACATATATCATATTGGAGTTTATTAAATTTATTTTGTATATTTATCTTTTCATTCTTCCGTTTTCGTTTTCTATTTCAATTTTTTTTTTATGGAGTTACCGTTCATTATCTTTTGAAATTTCATTATGCACGTTATGGTTAATTTTTACTATCGGTATTTTCATATCAGTTGTTTGTATTGCAATGCTATCTTATATGCGTTGGAGTGTTTTTGTTATTGTGTTTAGAGATTATTATATTATTGGCTTCTTGCGTTTTCATGATGAATGATTTTAATTTTGTTTATCAGAATATAAGAAGCATGAGGAGGAATTCGGATAGGCTGCTGTCTTACATTGAGTCTGTATGCGTGAAGCCGTTATTGATTGGTTTGTCTGAAACCTGGATCTTTAATGATGAAATTGAGAACTACGATCTACATGATTATAACCTGTTTGCTAAATGTAATGAGGGATATAGATCTGGTGGTGTTGCAATTTACGCTGGTAAAATGTTGAGCTGTAAGCAGTTTAGCCTTGACTTTATGTCTTTTGATGGTGTTGGTATAACTTTTCCTTGGTGTTCGAAAATATTATGTGCTGTATGTGTTTACAGACTGCATGCTGCTAACATTCCAGATTTCATTGAAGATTTCACTAAGCTTCTGCAAAACTTGCCCTATACTAACCTTTTAATTATGGGAGATTTTAATATGGATTTTGTGCGGAAAACTGCGCATGTGGAGAATCTTTTAGTTATTTCGGCTAGTTTTGATCTTGAGATTTTAGTGGATGAACCTACAAGAATTTTTAAAACATCTGCGACCTGTATCGACAATATCTTTTTTAGGTTTGACCACAGATATTTCCAAAATATTTCATACAAGGTGCATAATTTGGGCATCTCAGACCACTGTCTAATTGATGCTAAATTCATCGGACTGGCTATACAGAGCTCGAATAAAGGACATCTTAAGACTAATGCGAGGCAGATATCTCGTATAGATTATGAGTGTTTAAAAGAATTGCTGTTAAATGAACATTGGATCAATGTCTATAATGTGTCTAATGCGTCATTAGCTTATGATAATTTCATAAATATTTTTAGTGGTCATCTTGCTAACTGTACTAGATTGGTCCCACTCAATAAAACAGCCAAGCTTAAGCCATGTATGTCTGATAATTTGTTGGGAGCCATTCGTAAAAGAAATAGAATATGTCACCTAGCAAAAAAGTTTCCTAACAATAAAAGGCTAGCTAACTACAGCCGCAAACTGTGTGATATGGTAAATCTCAAAATAGAGCAGACCAAAAAACACTTCTACACAAAACAGTTTGAAAAAAATGGTAATGATTCTCGTAAAAACTGGCGAACTGTGAATAATATAATTGGTGAGCATCATGGTAACGCTGAAATCAGAGAAATTAATAGTCATAATAATGTGACCATTTCGGATTCTGCGGCTATTGCTAATGAATTTAATAATTTCTTTGTAAGTATAGGGAACTCCAATAGTTCGACAGTGATGGATGAGTTGGAAAGAAATCGAATAGTTACTGAGAGTTATGATGTTATGAATAGTTGTTATTTTTCACCTGTTTCTCCAGGGGAACTGTATAATATTATTAACTCCCTAAAAAATAAATCGTCTCCTGGGATTGATGGAGTTCCAAATAGTGTTGTTAAAAAAATGGCTTGCTTCCTTGTGGATGTCTTGTCTTTTCTCTTTAACTTAAGTGTTGAAACAGGAGTTTTTCCTGGAACCTTGAAAAGAGCTGTTGTTGTCCCCATATTTAAGAAAAATGATAAAACTTGTGTAAATAACTACCGACCAATATCACTTCTTTCAATCTTCTCTAAAATTTTTAAAAAGGCTATGAAGAACAGGATTGTTGATTTTTTGGATCAAAACGAATTTCTCTCTCCGAAACAATTTGGATTTCGTAACAATAAAAATACTGAACAAGCGATTTTAGAATTTCTGGAACAGATAAGTGGCAGCATTGATCGAGGACTTAAGGCTTCAGCAATATTTGTTGACCTAACCAAAGCCTTTGATAGAGTTGATCATACAATTCTTCGGTTAAAACTAAATCGTTGCGGTTTTCGTGGAATGTTACACAAGTGGCTTTCTGATTATCTAAGTGACCGAACTCAAGTTGTCCGCGTCAACAATATTTTGAGTAAGGAGCGTTATATTAGGGTTGGAGTTCCTCAAGGTTCAGTGTTGGGGCCGCTACTCTTTCTTGTTTACATAAATGGAATCTTCAACCAGAATTTTTCTGGTACCCTCACTGCGTATGCGGATGATCTTTCATTTGTTTATGCTGGCCTCAACCATCATGCGAACCTTACTATTATTGACAAGGATTTGGTTATGTTAGCGATTTGGTTGGGAGCCCATAATTTGATTTTGAGCGACAAGACAAAAGTTATGCATTTCAGGGAATGCCAGAGATCCCAAACACCGATTATCTATCACGCATTTGGCTGTAATAACAGTCCAATTTGTATCCCTAATGGTTGCTTCACCATAAGCTCGGTATGTGAAATTAGATATTTGGGAGTTATGATTGATAGTAACCTAAACTGGAACGCACACATTGAAGGCCTTAAGTCGAGAATTCTTTTGGTTTCCAGGAAAATGTATGTTTTACGATTATACTGTCCGTTATATCTTCTGAAATTGGTTTATTTTGCCCTAGTTGATTCTATCCTCCTGTATGGTTTAGCATGTTGGGGTGGTGCTTGTAAAACTCTTTTACATCCTCTGTACGTTCGACAGAAGCATGTTTTGCGGCTAATGACATTTAAATCATTGCAGACACCATCATGGCCTATATTTCAGGAGCTGGATATAATGCCTTTACAACACATGTATGTTTTCAAGGTCTTAAAGCTTTTTTACGTCATCAGCGGGAACAACTTAGTCAACTATTCAGTTTATAATCTTCGTTTAAATTTCAAAGTTCATGTTGCTAGAAGTTTATCCAATGCATTATTTCTCTTATCTTTTCTTACATAACCAGGATTGGTTGGGTTCCACAACTCTGGTAGTGTTTCATACAGCTCTATGAAATCCCGAAGGACCTTGGTATGATCTTCACTACACTGGGTATCTTCGCTAATTATCTCCCCACAGTCGGAGAAATCCACACTCAACTCATTTTCCTCTATAACACAATACATGTCATCATCCATGACCATCATTCGTCAATACTTCAAGTTACACGATCAATAATACTGTGATTATCAGAAGGTAATGACATTATTATTGACCGTGTAATGGCTGCTTAAGAAACTGCGGAAATATATTAAATTGTAATGATATAAATGAAAGAGAGTAAGAGAAATGAATCATTGTAATTCGCTCTTCTATCGTTTCGCGTGCGAACTCCAAAAAATTATTTTGCAGAACTTTTACTAAACGAACGATTCGTATGGATTAGGGTTTTTTAACTAGGTAATTAAGGGACCTATTTCATATACTAGCGTAACCTTTGTCATCATGGTTGGCAATGGCCGATATTGGCCCTTGTGTTTGAGTGCGATTTCCACAAAATAATTTTGCAGAACTTTTACTAAACGAACGATCCGTATGAATTATTGTTTTCTAACTAGGTAATTGAGGGACCTATTCTATGTGCTAGCCAAACCTATGTCATCATTGTTGGCAATGGCCGATATTGGTCCTTCGGAGTTGAGTGCGATTTCCAAAAAAAATAATTTTGCAGAACTTTTACTAACTGAACGATTCTTATGGATTAGGGTTTTCTAACTAGGTAATTAAGGGACCTATTCTATGTGCTAGCGAAACCTTTGTCATGATTGTTGGCAATGGCCGATATTGGTTCTTGGGAGTTGAGTGCGAATTCCAAAAAATAATTTTGCAGAACTTTTACTAAACGAACGATTCGTATGGATTAGGGTTTTCTAACTAGGTAATTAAGGTACCTATTCCATGTGCTAGCGAAACCTTTGTCATCATTGTTGAGTGCGATTTCCACAAAATAATTTCGTAGAACTTTTATTAAACGAACGATTCGTATGGATTAGGGTTTTCTAACTAGGTAATTAAGGGACCTATTCTATGTGCTAACGAAACCTTTGTCATCTCTGTTGGCAATGGCCAAAATTGGCCCTTGGGGGTTGAGTGCGATTTCCAAAAAATAATTTTGCAGAACTTTTACTAAACGAACGATTCGTACGGATTAGAGTTTTTTATTTTCTTTTACTCTAGTAAAATAAAGTATTGTAATCATGAAAATTTTGGACCTTGAGATTTTTAGAGATTTATTTGTTTTGAGGTCCCCTGAGTCCGAAAAAGTGGGTTTCGAAATGGTGTCTGTCTGTCTGTCTGTGTCCTCTCTACAGCCCAGATGGTTTAACCAATCGAACTGAAACTTCAGATTTAAGCTTTAATGATAAATGGGGGGGTCCCAGTGAATTTTACTCCAAATCGGCTAATCGGAAGTGGCCACTCCCTTGGTCCATAAAATTTATTTTGCAAATATCTTAAAAAGTATAAGGTTTACAAAAAACTACATAATACAAAATGTTTCCAAAAATTAAAAAAAATAAAATTTCTCAAAATTCTATGTTCGTAAAAGAAAGTCGTGTGTTGGCCACACCTCAATTTTTTTTCTCGTTTTCGAATAATCTAGGATTAACTAGGAAAACCCCAATAATTATTTTAAACGGGTTGTCATGATTAATGTAGCCACACAGGCCTACCGACGACATGTGTGCTGATCGTCGAAAATTTTAAAATATCGATTTTCTTAGGTATTAAATAAATATATTTCATTCGGATATTTTTCTAGAAAATTAGTTTATATTAATTCGCCCGAATTTATACTTTCCAAAACACTTACATCTGTAAATTTGTTCAACAACAAAAACGGAACAAGATATAAGGGCACAAAGTATCAACGATTCGATCACCAATGCCCTGTGACGCTAAATAACTAAATTTATTAAATTTTCAATTTTTTTAATTAATTTCCATAATTTGTATTAATACTCATACCCTTTAATTTATCTTGTGTATCCCACTGTATTCAGTTTTTTTTTCTTGTGTTAATACAGTAATGTACCGTAACACATCATTAATAAAAAAAAGTCAAACCTGTTCTGTTGAGTTGACTGGATTTTGGTATAACTCGAATTAGTCTTAAATGAAATATTAAATTAGAAACATATAAGGAATAAAGTGAAGTGTACCAGTGAATAAAGTGATTTCTATATTTTGTGTTTAAGTGTTTGTGTGTGTTTGAGTGTTTATGTCACGGAGTGATATAATGCAACTGATGGGACAGAGTGACTTGGGGAGCCAAAATATGAGGTAAATTATTCCTTTTTTAATAATATTGTTGAGGATAAAAATTATTTGAAAATTATCTAAGTTCCTTCAATTTACTCGCTATCTAACCTTTTTTTTTTTGCATAATCAATGGATAAATAAATTGTAGTACGATGTGCAAACTTTTCGTTGTATCCAATTATTCGTTTGTTGTTACCAATTAGTCGTTCCTAGTAAACCAAAGAGTAGGCAACTAACATTTGTAATAATGTGAATGTGAAAGTTATCAACTTGTGAAGAGGGTATTTGGGTAAAAACCAGATATCCCTAAAGGTGTAATCTCCGTTTAGGTGTTCCAAAAAGTCACTTTAGCTCTTTCTGTAAGCTATTGAAATTTTTGGATTTTTTATTGACAATACTTAAAATTTCCAATGATTTTATGTGTACTTACTTGAGCGGGAAACTTGGACAACACTGTAAAGTTTTCGAAAGAGAAAGTATTTGCTCTTGATTTAGGGGAATATTTATTGATTCAGGTAATGTTGTTCATTTAAGTTGAATGAAGTATAAATACGACGTTAAATTCATTAAATCGTTTTGATTTGCCACTATTTATGTAATAAATTTTTGTTTTGTATTTATGCTTGTGACTGGCACAAATGATGATGTATTTGGGGACTTTTTGTCATCATGCTCATGTTGTTCATTATTTGACGACATTTGGTCCACTTTTAATAACAATATTTCATGCAATTTTTTCAGCTCAACTAACTCTTGCAATGCTATTTGCATCGAGTCGTATTGCACACATATCATTTCATTAACAGAACATGTCTCACCTTTCTCATTCGGATTTATTGAAGGTGGGTTGGTTACAACATATTCCTCTTCTGTCTGATCAAACATGTAATTATAATTAAAAATTGGAGGTGTAGCGGGTAAACTTTCATTGACCCTTTTATGGACTCTGCTGTTCCGTCGTTCGACAATTCGGACGTGGTATAATTAAGTCGTTTGCTGCATTCTATATTTGCTTCTTTGATTGTGCCTTAAAAGAAAAACAGATGGATAATACATATACTACAGTGGAGTAAAATGAGAGGAATTTTGCATATTTTTTGACAGAAAAAGTGGCCCAGCTAGCTTGTTCTAATTGCTTTGTACCATTGCAAGTAATTTGTTAAAAAAAACTGCCACAAAATTTTGATCGTAAAACCACTTTATTTCAATTTGTTTCTTTAATATCAGCTTCTATTCGGCTTCGGTAATTCCAGCCAAAAATAATTCAGTCAAAAACGAAAGGCGTTTCAGTCATAAAATTTCTCATACAAATATTATGAATGACTAAAACTCCGTTTAAAAAGAACTTTAGTCCAAAAAAAAGGCATTTTGGTCAGAAGATAGTTTGATTGAAATGCCTTCTTTGTATTTGGACTGAACAACCTTGCAAAATGAAACTTTATCGTAATAAAAAAATACCTACAAAACCGCGTAGGATAAATTAATAATATTAATTTCATAGCAAAATATTCTTTACTGCAGCCAATTTTAAAAATGGTTGTTACGTCGCGATCTTACGACCACGCGTAAACAGACATCCGGGAGTCACCATCTGCAGCATTTTTCCGGCTTACACTCAGTTTGGGGAGGGATGGGATTGTGATGGTGTCCATTCCGGATCAAGATAGCTGCGTTCTTAAAAAAAAACCGCTCACACACAGCCTGCATATCACAAATGCGTCCGACTTTCGCAACCAGTGTTCACGATGACCCCTATAATTTATCGACTCAAGTTGCTCGTAACTATAAAACAAAATTATTGTCAACTTCATATCGCGCTGAATTTTGTTTATTATGATTTCAAAAATGTTTAAAATTTTCTGATTATTTTTATTTTTATTTTTTTCTCGATTAGCGTTTTGATGATTTCGAACAGATCGTAACATCTTGGGGAAACCTCACATTCTGAGACTCATGTTCTATAATTAAATTATGCCTGCGCAGTTTTTTAAGCCAGGTAATATCCTGCGCCTCTGCGGTACTCCACATCAAAATTGAATCCCTGTAATTTTAGACTCCATCTGGCCAGCCTGTCCGTGATGATAGTAAATTTAAAGCCCTCGACATATGTAATGTCGAAAAGCTTTCACACCTAAAACTGATGCGTAGCACTCTAACTTCGTTGTGCAATAGTTTCTCTGAGATGAATTGAGCTTTTTGGAATAGTATGCAATTGGATGCTCTTCGTCGTCTGGTTTTTGGAATAGCACCCCACCGATTATAAAGGAAAACCATACAGATTTTCCGAAATCTAGGGGAATAGGTAGTTAGGATTGAACATTTATGAATTCACGTGTAGTATGATTGAATACCGATTTTTCCAAAAATTTTCCTGCTGTTCCCGAAAAGCGCGCACTCTAACGGGAACCAATTGTGAGTTACTGTAGACCTACTCTAAAGGAAAATCATACAGATTTTCCGAAATCTAGGGAAACAGGTAGTTAGGATTGAACATTTCTGAATTCACGTGTAGTATTATTGAATACCGATTTTCCAAAATTTTACTGCTCGATCTTTAATTGGTCCTTGTTAAGGACAAGGTTTGCAATTTTCAGTTGATGTTTAATATGCAATGTTTTTAAAATATTGATTCTATTGTTCGAAATATAAGAGGTTTTTTTATATGTTTGATGTTTTGTCTCAAATCTCATTGAACTTATTGCAGCTATTGATCCTATTTTTTTCAAAATACTTGCATAATGCAATAAAAAATTATATTTTGGTTTCAAATTATTTTTAGAGCGTTGCATGTATAATGTGTTGTGCTGGGCAATAATATCTCTTAAGTAAATAAAAGGATTAGAATGAAACAGTTTCCTAAAAATAAGAAGAAGAATATCTCTTAAAAGTTGAAACAACTCCCACTCTTTGGATGTCTGGGGTACCAGATCCCCAATGACTAACGAAAAGTGCGTTACTATAACTGTCATTTCTGATGCAGATAATTTAAATTTATTTTTCTGGAAACAATCAGTACTAAAAAGTGGCGGATCTTGGCCTACTGTTCGGTGTGCCCATGCCTACTTTGTCTCCTGATCGGTTTTGTTTAGTAACAAAAAAATTAGGCATTGATCGTTGCCCTCAGCTTCTTTGCCTAATGCAGCAATGCCTCGAGTGACCTTATCCGATGTGTTATAAAGTTTTCTCAGTGCTGCAGCAGATCCATGACTAACTGTTGGTTGGTTTAGAAATGTCTTGATGAAATCGTTCAAAACGTGTCTTTTCTTGTCGTACCGTTTACAAAGTTTCTCCCATGCTGACTGGTAATTTGCTTCAGAAACTGCAATGTGTTTCACTAAATCCGCAGCTTGACCGCAAAGATATCCTTTGAGATATTGAAATTTTCCAACATCATTTAAACTTAGCTTACTGTGCACTGATGCAACGTACAAATCTCTAAAACTTGGAAAGTCGTTGTATTCACCTGAGAACATTGGAACATTCAGTTTTGGGAGGCGAGTAAGGTACATTTAGTTTAACAAAAACCAGTTACACAACAAAAAAAAAGAACTTAAATTGGAATTTACAGTTTTACGAATGAAGAAGCTGAACAGTCTCTATCGATTCATCATTTATTATAATTATAGCTGAGAGCTGACCTTTATAATTGACTCCTGTAGCTTCCCTATCTTCCAATTGGAGGTTAAAAGATCCGAATTGCCTATTCGGAGTATCAACAAAACCTCACATGGATCGCTCGATTTCTCAGGGATTGCCACAACCTCTAATCTGGCTCCAAGCCAGACCTCACCCAGGCTCCCTATTGCCTTCCTATAGAGATACGAGTGACCATTGGTCTGCATAGGCTGTCAATTTGACATGGTTCCTGTGCCATCCTCCATCTGTATAGTTCGGATTAGGTTCTTGATAGATATTACTTGAAACGTTTTAGATTTTGCGATGCTGTTTGAGATTTTCAAATATTATTCGATTTAACTTCTCGAGATGAGGTTCTCGAAATTCGAAGCTTTTATATATATCCAGAATTCCGGAATTAAATAGATGTCCGCATTTGATAGGTAAGTTACGTATACCCCCACATATGCTACCGCTTCATAGTAGTCTCATGTGTGTTCCACTTTTAGTATTTGCAGGACGGTAAGTTCGCCGTTGCTACTCTCCATCATATCGACATCATCCAACTCGCCCAGCGGCAGACCAGTTCAGGAACTCAGATGGCAGTGATATGTGATCTAGTGTTCGAGGATATCTAAAGCACCATATCACTGAAGAGACCCGAGCATATGGGCTAACTATTCGCGCACACTGAATACACTAAATTCGTGAACTTTCTCGCTCATTTTCATTTTACATGACAATCTTGATAGTCTTCTTTTATTGGAAAAGCAGAATTTTGCTACGAATTATTAAATATGATCGAATGAATGAGTTTCAATTTGAAATAAGAGGAGGAATAAAGATATTTTGATTCCATACTCCACAAATATCAAATCATCTCGACTGTGGTAATAGTGGCCTAATTTAAGATGATTATTGAAGCAAATTAGTTAAAGCAATTCAGAATATTGAGGAATGATGTCCGAAATAGAGAATCGATGGATGCATGAGACTAGCCAGAAGGGCCAGAATTGATAATGAATAAAATTTGGAGGTAACTTAAAGGATGAATTACTGAAGGACGTATGTAAACTTATGACGAAGGGAAAACACGGCTTACTTACTGGACCACAACCCTTGAAAATGAAAATAGAAATTTCCCTTGAAGAAGAGTCCGGGAGAGGCCGAGAAATTAAATTTTGTCCGCAACCTTGGGAAGTTATAATAGTTTATGCAATTAAGCCTTACCTTTACGGGTGATTATAGAGAATGGAGTCAATTGTTTTTTAGCTGAAAGTTCTTCTCCAGGAAGCGAAGTCACATCTTTCGTTTAGCATTTTACAGTCAATGAGCGAAATTATCTATACAAGCTATTAAAAAGCTCTGTAATCGTAATGATAGGAAAGAATATCCACCATTGAGACTTAATGGCTTAAAGCGCTTAATACAACCGATAAAGCCGCAACCCTAGCCAATTTACGTATTTCTCAACAATCTCAATGAGAAATGTCATCAATTATTGTTACAATAAATTTTCTAAACTAACGAACTGATTCTTTAGCAGAAAATGATTCGTCAAGTAGAAGGAGAAACCCAAAGAAGCTTAAGAATAATGAATTTATTAAAGCGAATCGATTCATGCAGACTACTATGCAAGGCCCCTACACTCAACATGCTAAAGCTGCAATCAACAATTATAATAAAGACACAATATCAGTATTTACCAATTCAATCAACGAATCTTTGACAAAAACAACTGATGGACTCTCCAATGGATCCGGTTTAAAATAGCCGCCAAATGTTCTGTCTACATGTCATCGTAATAGAGCACCAAAATCACACAAATATTATCATATAACCAGTGTATAGTCAAGTTCATTTAAATAATGTTGAACTAAAGAGATAGTTCCAGGAAGCAGGTTGGACTTGCTGTGGCCTGTTTTATCGTAGGTCGTACTCTATGCCCCCGTCCGATTAACGAGACTATTGAAGCTGATCAAAGTAGCTGTTCAATTTCGTTTTCGGCGGTTCTGGTCCACTCTCCTGAAAAGCATAGGAATAGTTCTGCGACAACAGAGCTCTTAGACCTCCTAAATTTGACTACATTATTTAGAGGAGGATTGGCTTAATAGTTTAGCACTTCTCAATAATTTATTAGAAAGACCAGAGTTACATAAATTTCGATGAAACTATAAGTGTAAATCCGGCTGCGAGGTGTCTTTGGGGAGATAGATTAAGAAATCTTAGGAGGGAAGTGGAAATCTAATAAACTAAGATGTGGGCAGTATTTTCGCAAACTCACTGTATTGCCCAAAATTAAGGTAAAAGAGCGAGCGAATTTCGAAGAATATAAACACCTTCAACATGATAGTTATAATTTACCTTAATTCATTTAAACTATCTAAACATCACTTATAAATTAATTATCTCTACCTATACACACACACACACCTACGTATAATTTATAAACATGATGAACATAAAAAATTATCATTAATTCCATGACGTAACTAATTAAATTTGATAAGGATGAGAAGTCTTTATTCAATATTCCATATTTTATATAAATGTCAAATCAAAACATAAATCTATGTTTATGTTTACTAAATCAATATAAAAGAAATTTATCGTACAAATATTAATTAACAATATCACAGAAATATGTTTTGTCTTTTCGACTAATAATAACTTTCAACATAATGAATGATTGACATAAAACCTAATCAGCATAAAATTAATTAGCTACAAAATAAATAAAAATAGCTTTAAGGGTTTAAATTGGGACATTGTATTGAGAGTAGTATTCTCCTCCTTTGTAACACTCCCACTCGCACACATTTGAATTATGGAAAATTTCACTCATAATTAGTAAACATAAAAAATTTGTAGAATTCGATTTTAATTTGTTTCATACCTTCATCAAACCACGTCAAAATGATTACCCCGGAAAGTGTAAAAGCTTGTAGTTTAGCCTCGATTTTCCCATTTTGTTCAAAAACCCACATCAAACCTGGCTAGTTTTGTGTTTGTACTTTTACACGCTATTGTGTATTTTGGCTGGTTCTACCGAATTTGTGAGTGGGAGCTATGACGTAAACGTCTACGTCCATTTTATAGTATACATTCAGAGGTAAATACATACATTCAGAGGCAATGTATATATTCGTACCACTTTATAGTCCCAGTAAACAAAAACATGTACAGCCATATTGACCATTGAGGCTGGAATTTCCATTATGTTCCATCGCTGGTTTGATGAATGAAATGTTCGAGTTATAAAGTGAGATGTATTGTTCTGCAATCCCTGAATGTATTGCTACCACCCCTGAATGTATGTAGTTGACCCTGAGATTCAGGGGCAACACCATACATTCAGGGGTGATATCAGTTTATTACACGCAAACTTTCAGGCGTAAACCCAACATACATTCAGGTGGTATTGCTTATATTCAGTTGGTAAGTTATATTACAAGCATACTTTCAGGTGTATACCCATACATTCAGGCGTAATAGGAAACGTATGGGTGGTATTGCATATAGTCAGATAGTAAGTTATATTACAAGCATACTTTCAGGGGAATTTCGGTGTAAATTGAATATATTAAGGGTACATTTATAAGCATACTTGCAGGGGAATTGTGTAATTCAGGCGGAAATTACATAGTTTCAGTGTAATTTAATTTTTGACATACATTCAGGGTTCAATTAATTGCATAGATTCAGATATAAAGTTATGTTTATAGCATAGTTTCAGCGCAATTGTATACATTCTTGCGTAAATTAGTCGTTACAAATAATACTTCCAGGAGAAGAGCATATATTGGTGAGCGTTTATGAACTTTTAAATGGTCATGAACTTTTAAAAGTTTATGAACTTTCTAATATGGGACGTCCCACGTCAGATTTTAGATGGTTGATGCATTTTTCGCATAAGCATAAGGTTTTTTCTTTTAAGAAAATTAGTTTTAATGTTTGATATAACTTTAGTGTGACATATTACTTGTAAAATTATTAATTGTATTTATAATTATGAAAATAAATATAATAAAATTAAAGAATATCATTTTTATTTATCCATGAGTTGTGTGACGATCCAAAACCAAGCCATTTAACATAGACCATACTACCTTTCTTCTTCAAAAATTTTTCCACAAGGTAGACATCAGGATGGTTATTTTTTTGAAGTTCTTTTTCATAAAAACGTCCACCCACTGACTGACCCTGATAATCCTCAAGTAAATATGTTACGGGAGCCTTGTTGTTAATATTAGCAATTCTAAATATTTTAGCAGTCCAGTTTGGTGTGTATCCTTTTTCGACAACTGTTTTAAATTTGCTAACTCGAACGAAATCACCAACACGAAATTTGTTTTACTCCAATATCGTGGAATACGTATTTACACGTTTTAAAAGCTGTTTTTCATTTTTCTTAGTAACTTCAATCGGTGCCAATTTAATTGTTCGATATTTTTTCTTGTTATAGTCCTCTACTATCTTCCTCAGAATATTTATCCATTTATAAGACCCCTGAAGACTAAACATCTTCTACATCTGTTCCTTAAGCGCACGATTAAATCTTTTAACAATACTAGCTTTTACGAGTATATGGCTGAACGAAGAATATTGATTAATATTTCAAAATCATTTGAACTAATTTCGATGATATTTTTTTTTAATATCTTTAATTTTTTAATTTCATCAATCTCAGTTATGATACAATAACAAAACTCTTAATTAATGTACCACACAATTTATTTTTTATTTTTTTTTTATTAACAACAGGTATACCATATTTGCTGAATGTATACAATGCCGCCTGAATGTATGCTAGTGCCCCATGAAATGTATATGTCACTGAATGTATTTATTTGTCCCTGATTGTATTATTTGCACCTAAATGTATACTTTAAAATAGTGTGTAGTTTACCCCTGAATGTATGCAACTACATACATATTGCCTGAAAGTGTGCGTGTAATAACTTACCACCTGAATGTTTGCAACAACGCCTAAATGTAGGATATTGCCCCTGCATGTATCTACATTCTCTGAATGTATGTATTAATCTCTGAATGTACTATACAAAATGACACGTAGACGTTTACGTCATTGCTCCCAGTTCCAAATTCAGTAGAACCGGCTAAAATACACTAATCACGCTTAATTTAATAAGAATTTCACTCTTTTGTGCCCGTACTACAATATATCCAATCATATTCACTTCATTAAAAGCTGAATACTGTATCATCTTTCTCAATATGAATTCTACAGTTTCAACTGTGGATTATTTTAGGAATTATAACCCTTATCCATGGCGAAGCCAAACTGAATGCAAAAACGTGTTCTAAAAGTAAATCCCGTTTAAACCACGTAAAGGTGGCATTAAGCAGTTTCCAGTGGCAGAGAAAAACATCATTGTAAAATTGTGCTCTCCATTCAGAAACAGTAGGATAATTGTGTAGAGAATATGAGCCACTTCGTCGAGTCATAGCGTTCCACTAAGTTTTAATTTCGTTTTAAGCTTGAAGCGAGCCGTGTACAGAACAATACATCTCACTTTATAACTCGAACATTTCATTCATCAAACCAGCGATGGAACTGAATGGAAAGTCCAGCCTCAATGGTTAATATGGCTGTACATGTTTTTTTTACTGGGATTATTCGTTCTATTAAATATGGATGAGTATTTTTTGTTTGCTGCAGGTTTTCCGTTTTGTGCTACATATTTCCTAAGTAAAGTTTTATAAGAATATTTGTATACATGCACACCGCACAAGGTGATCAGAACTTCGGCTCTGAAAATTAACTTTACTACCAAATCACCAAATTAACCATCAAGCCTACATTCAACCAAACCCCTCTCACAAATAAATAAATTCCCAACTTAACCGAAGACTCCTACTCAACTCAATCCCAACGCAACTCCAACCCAACCCCAACTCCAACCCAACCCTAAATCAACATGGTTTAAAAAACTACATGTATACATGAATAACTCAAGGTAATTCAAATTAAACCGTCTATTCAACACACGAATAAAGTCCCAGCTAAACTGCTCACTAAATCGTAACCCAACCACAACTCAACTCGCAAACAGAGCACGACCTAACCCTCAACTTAACCCCAAACTCAATGCCCAGCTTAGTTTTCAAACCGATTACAAGGTAATATAATGCCTAACTCGTGGTTTGGGGATAATTCGTATGGCAAGTCCTCTTGACCGTACAGCTTCCAAAAGCTTTTCAATTCTCCGTCCTAACGAAAAATAATTGCACACACCGTTCTCGAGAAGCCCTGGGTACAGACAGATACCCTTACCATCTAGACAGACGGACGGACATTTTGGACTCAGGGATATTCAAAACGTCGAGTTAAATGGTTTTGGATCAACAGAATGATTGATCAGTTTTGACAGAATTTTCACAATTTTGCTATTTTGAACTGAAGTAAAGATAACATAAGGAGGTTCATTTTCATTTGCTTGTGTTTGTATATACTTTTAATTGGAGAACCTTCGTGAGAGAGTTGCCCGGTGCCGATGGAACTGCTGAAAATGGAAATTTAACGTTAAATTACCTTTCATTGTTGCGCAAGGTGAAATGCTTCTCACTTCTCACAATCAGCTTTCTCGGATGCAAGCTGCATGACAGAATAAGGGGTATTACTGATGATCAAAAATATCTCGATATGATTGTTCAAAGTAACTGGAATATTGACTGTAAGATGATAATCTGCCACAGCTGTTCAATATAACTTAATTTTCTAAAAATCTGGAGGGCAAGTTTTGTGTTTAATTCAGTTCCGCAAGATTATTACCCGGAATGTAATATTATTGTCAACAGATTAACCGTTTGTCTAAAAACCCTTTTTCAAGTTTAGAGAGACTTGAATTTGAGAATTTTTTCGGCATATGTCTAGTGAGCAATTGGAAAAATAAAGCCATTATCATCGTTAAAAGTGTGCTCGATAAAGTCGGTTACAAATTTTGCCGGAAATAAGTGAGTTTCTACAGCAAGGATCCAAAAACCTCCAGGAAAGGTGCTTTCGAAGATTGGATCAACATATTGGAGCGGAAGGATGGCAATAATACACCGTAATCCAGATTCCTTTAGAGCACTACTAAGAAAGCTGTTGAGATGATAGAGCTTTGCTTAAGTAATAATTGATGAGGCTAAGTAAGAGTTCTAGGTCATGAACCAAAATCTTTCCAACCCAAAGATACAGATTTATCTGAGAAGCCCTAAAAAGAGAGTTGAGCACTGATAACTGGGTAGCAAGCACTAAAGCAGGTGTACGTTGCGCCAATATAGCTAACCGGATGAAGTTTAGTTGCAAAACAACCATTCCTAGTCAATACCGTGACAAGCATTTCATACATAACAGAACGTAGTTTTAACTTGACGATAAGTCAAATGTTAGTGCTGTTGTTGCGGTTACTGGAAGGGTTCTCGTCAGGTGATCACAAACAGGCCTGCATATGCCAAGCGAACTACCCATGACTTTGAGTATATTTCTTAATTTCAACTCTGCTACAGCACCGGTTAATTTTCAACTCTGCTACAGCACCGATAAAGCAAACACTGCCAGTGAAGCTTGAAAGCGTTAGTTAGGGCGAAAGTGAGTTAGGGCTTGGTTAGGGTTTAGCGAGCAATACAATTGGAGATTTATTAGTGTGTTGAATTTACAGCCGAATTGGAGTTAGCTAGATTTGAGTTCACGTACGCATATAGTTTTTCAGACCATGTTGATTTGGGAGTTGAGTTGGGCATTGAGTTTGGGGTTCAGTTTGAGAGATGTTTGAGATTAAGTTATATGCCGTTATTATTTTATAAAATTTATGAATAATGTTACTTAAGTCGTTACTTAAAACTACAGATTTTTACTTTTCAACTTCTTGCGCTACATATTCAAATAATCACACGAAAATATATTATGAAAGATTTATCTACTTAATATGCTTTACCGTCTGCAAATCGTTTTATACCAAACTTTTCCTCTACTAAGTCAATAAAAATTCCCAGAACTATAAATGAAGCGAAATTCATTTAAAAAGCAGGGATAGGAATGACAACAACCGTGGGTGTCATTACAAAGTTGGAGCTGGGGGGTAGTTGGAGGTAGGAGACTGAACGAGGAAAATCTAATTAGGGTTAAGCTGAGGAGCAAGTTTTGGGTTAAGTTGGAGATTGTGTTGAGTGTTGATTTGAAAGTTGATTTAAGGTTGAATTGGTGACTAAGTTGAGGATAGAGAGAGGTACCTGGATATTGAGGTTAGATTATAAAGGGATTAAGGGGTTCAGTTGGAGATTAAGTTTAGATTGAATAAGGTTTCAGCCCTTTATATTTTTTATGCATTCAAATGCCGGAGGGTACCAATCACTGTAGATTTAAGCATTTCCTTTTTTTTTAATCACGTCGAGCATCATTTCCGTAAAACCGGCAACAGAGCAACTGTAATATACAAAATTAATGAAACCACCAAAATAATTATATTTTTCGTAACCATTTTATTGAAAATATATAATAATTAAAAAAACAATTATTTTTTAAGTATTAAAAATTATAAAATAAAAAAATTAAATAACACAATGCAGTAATTTTCAATTTGTTGTTTTTTTTTTATTTATTGGTATATTAAATGTAAATAATAACAAAAACAATACAATTATAAACAAACAAAATTTTTATAATAATGTACAAATTAATAATTTAATTATAATATAAAGAATATAATTACAAATTTATTTTTGTTATTGTTGGGTTTAATGTTTTTTTAAAATATCCTTTTGTGGTTTGTGTTTGTTTGATTTGAGTTTATTTTTACATTTTTTTTTTTTAATTAAATATTTATTGTTGTTGTTTGTTAATTAAAATGTTTAACTGGTTGTTTTTTTTGATGAATTTTAATTATATGCACATGGTTTTGTTAAGTTTATATTAATTTTATTTTAATTGTTTTCTGTTCTTTGTTATTTTAAATATATTTTTTGTTATTTTATTTTTAATTTAATTAATTTATTTATATACTTACAATTAATTTAATACTTAAAATATAAATCAAATATATTTTGTGTTATTTTTTTTCTGCTTTTAATTTGATTTTTATTTATATATTTATTTATTTGGTTTTTTCAGTTTTTTTTTATAAAAAAAAAATATTTTTAAAATTATTAATAATGAAAAATAATAATAATTTTTTCTTTTTTAATTAGTTTAGTTATTTTTAATTGTTTTTTTTTTAAGTTTATATAATTACATAATAATATATATATATATAAATAATATTTATTTTTTGGTGTGGATTTTTTTATTTTAATAATTTTGTATAAATTAAAAATTATAAACCTAGTAGATGTCGTAAATAAATTAGTAAAATTATGTAAAATTTTATTCTAATAAAATTGGCGCTCGAACTTTTGTTTGGATGTTGCATTGCGGCGGGTTTTTCTCCTGGAAATAAAGTAAAAAATGCATTTTTTAAATTAAAGTTAATTTTGTAGTCTAAATTAATAAATAACTTTGGTCAGGAAGTCCCTTTAGCCAAGCTGATACAATTCGATAATATCGTCATCTTCTCAAAGATAACGAATGTCTTGTTGGTTTTAGGTCCGGATTGGAAATGTCTCAGTTTTGTTAAGCCGTTGACAGAACTTGTGGATTCATGGATTATTTAATAATCCGTGTTCCCACAACAACAACAATGCCTGTAAAATACTTCCCAAAATAAAATCCCAAATTTTGCGTATACGTATATGGTATATTTTATGTATGTGGTGGTGGTAATTTATTCGCCTAGATTTTTAAAATAATCATCTTTAAGGAGAAACCCTATATTCAAATTAATTTAAGAGATAACATTTAAGCAGTTTTTATTATTCAAAATGACTAAACCAATAACGGCTCATTGGCTTTACATTTTGATTTTATGTAAAATAAAATAAATAACAGGCCCATTGAAACATAATACATACCGTCTGTTGCACCAAATTCAACTTCGAAATCCGTTCAACAAAAATCAAAAGGTTGACATTCGATTGTAGTTTCTAGGATCTCTATTGTATAGGCCTTGAACATAAAATGTTACATGGTCGATCCTAGGGGTCAGCGATATAAATAACAGGCAATGTATATACGGCATGTTGCATCAAATTTCAACGAACAAATTTGTTCAACAAAAACCAAAAGATTAATATTCGAATATTGTTGGCGATATAAATAACAGGCAATATACATACGGTATGTTGCATCAAATTTCAACGAACAAATCTGTTTAACAAAAACCAAAATATTGATATTCGACTATCGTTGGCGATATAAATAACAGGCAATATATATACGGCATGTTGCATCAAATTTCAACGAACAAATCTTTTCAACAAAAACCAAAAGATTGATATGCGACTATCGTTGGCGATATAAATAACAGGCAATGTATATACGGCATGTTGCATCAAATTTCAACGAACAAATCTGTTCAACAAAAACCGAAAGATTGATATTCGACTATCGTTGGCGATATAAATAACAGGCAATATATATACGGCATGTTGCATCAAATTTCAACGAACAAATCTGTTCAACAAAAACCAAAAGATTGATATGCGACTATCGTTGGCGATATAAATAACAGGCAATGTATATACGGCATGTTGCATCAAATTTCAACGAACAAATCTTTTCAACAAAATTAAAAGTTTGATATTCGACTATTGCTAGCGATATAAATAACAGGCAATGTATATACGGCATGTTGCATCAAATTTCAACGAACAAATCTGTTCAACAAAAACCGAAAGATTGATATTCGACTATCGTTGGCGATATAAATAACAGGCAATGTATATACGGCATGTTGCATCAAATTTCAACGAACAAATCTGTTCAACTAAAATCAAAAGATTGATATTCGACTATCGTTGGCTATATAAATAACAGACAATGTATATACGGCATGTTGCATCAAATTTCAACAAAGAAATCTTTTCAACAAAAATCAAAAGATTGACATTCGACTATAGTTTCTAGGATTTTTATTGTATAGGCCTTGAACGTAAAATCTTACATGGTCGGTCCTAGGGGTCAGGCGATATAAATAACAGGCAATGTATATACGGCATGTTGCATCAAATTTCAACGAAAAAATCCGTTTAACAAAAACCAAAAGATTGATATTCGATTATCGTTGGTGATATAAATAACAGGCAATATATATACGGCATGTTGCATCAAATTTCAACGAACAAATCTGTTCAACAAAAACCAAAAGATTGATATGCGACTATCGTTGGCGATATAAATAACAGGCAATGTATATACGGCATGTTGCATCAAATTTCAACGAACAAATCTTTTCAACAAAATCAAAAGTTTGATATTCGACTATTGTTAGCGATATAAATAACAGGCAATGTATATACGGCATGTTGCATCAAATTTCAACGAACAAATCTGTTCAACAAAAACCGAAAGATTGATATTCGACTATCGTTGGCGATATAAATAACAGGCAATGTATATACGGCATGTTGCATCAAATTTCAACGAACAAATCTGTTCAACTAAAATCAAAAGATTGATATTCGACTATCGTTGGCTATATAAATAACAGACAATGTATATACGGCATGTTGCATCAAATTTCAACGAACAAATCTTTTCAACAAAAATCAAAAGATTGACATTCGACTATAGTTTCTAGGATTTTTATTGTATAGGCCTTGAACGTAAAATCTTACATGGTCGGTCCTAGGGGTCAGGCGATATAAATAACAGGCAATGTATATACGGCATGTTGAATCAAATTTCAACGAACAAATCTGTTCAACAAAAACCAAAAGATTAATATTCGAATATTGTTGGCGACATAAATAACAGGCAATATATATACGGTATGTTGCATCAAATTTCAACGAACAAATCTGTTCAACAAAAACCAAAAGGCTGATATTCGGCTATCGTTGGCGATATAAATAACAGGCCATGTATATACGGCATGTTGCATCAAATTTCAACGAACAAATCTGTTCAACAAAAACCGAAAGATTGATATTCGACTATCGTTGGCGATATAAATAACAGGCAATGTATATACGGCATGTTGCATCAAATTTCAACGAACATATCTGTTCAACTAAAATCAAAAGATTGATATTCGACTATCGTTGGCTATATAAATAACAGACAATGTATATACGGCATGTTGCATCAAATTTCAACAAAGAAATCTTTTCAACAAAAATCAAAAGATTGACATTCGACTATAGTTTCTAGGATTTTTATTGTATAGGCCTTGAACGTAAAATCTTACATGGTCGATCCTAGGGGTCAGCGATATAAATAACAGGCAATGTATATACGGCATGTTGCATCAAATTTCAACGAACAAATTTGTTCAACAAAAACCAAAAGATTAATATTCGAATATTGTTGGCGATATAAATAACAGGCAATATACATACGGTATGTTGCATCAAATTTCAACGAACAAATCTGTTTAACAAAAACCAAAATATTGATATTCGACTATCGTTGGCGACATAAATAACAGGCAATATATATACGGCATGTTGCATCAAATTTCAACGAACAAATCTGTTCAACAAAAACCAAAAGATTGATATGCGACTATCGTTGGCGATATAAATAACAGGCAATGTATATACGGCATGTTGCATCAAATTTCAACGAACAAATCTGTTCAACAAAAACCGAAAGATTGATATTCGACTATCGTTGGCGATATAAATAACAGGCAATATATATACGGCATGTTGCATCAAATTTCAACGAACAAATCTGTTCAACAAAAACCAAAAGATTGATATGCGACTATCGTTGGCGATATAAATAACAGGCAATGTATATACGGCATGTTGCATCAAATTTCAACGAACAAATCTTTTCAACAAAATCAAAAGTTTGATATTCGACTATTGTTAGCGATATAAATAACAGGCAATGTATATACGGCATGTTGCATCAAATTTCAACGAACAAATCTGTTCAACAAAAACCGAAAGATTGATATTCGACTATCGTTGGCGATATAAATAACAGGCAATGTATATACGGCATGTTGCATCAAATTTCAACGAACAAATCTGTTCAACTAAAATCAAAAGATTGATATTCGACTATCGTTGGCTATATAAATAACAGACAATGTATATACGGCATGTTGCATCAAATTTCAACAAAGAAATCTTTTCAACAAAAATCAAAAGATTGACATTCGACTATAGTTTCTAGGATTTTTATTGTATAGGCCTTGAACGTAAAATCTTACATGGTCGGTCCTAGGGGTCAGGCGATATAAATAACAGGCAATGTATATACGGCATGTTGCATCAAATTTCAACGAAAAAATCCGTTTAACAAAAACCAAAAGATTGATATTCGATTATCGTTGGTGATATAAATAACAGGCAATATATATACGGCATGTTGCATCAAATTTCAACGAACAAATCTGTTCAACAAAAACCAAAAGATTGATATGCGACTATCGTTGGCGATATAAATAACAGGCAATGTATATACGGCATGTTGCATCAAATTTCAACGCACAAATCTTTTCAACAAAATCAAAAGTTTGATATTCGACTATCGTTGGCTATATAAATAACAGACAATGTATATACGGCATGTTGCATCAAATTTCAACAAAGAAATCTTTTCAACAAAAATCAAAAGATTGACATTCGACTATAGTTTCTAGGATTTTTATTGTATAGGCCTTGAACGTAAAATCTTACATGGTCGGTCCTAGGGGTCAGGCGATATAAATAACAGGCAATGTATATACGGCATGTTGAATCAAATTTCAACGAACAAATCTGTTCAACAAAAACCAAAAGATTAATATTCGAATATTGTTGGCGACATAAATAACAGGCAATATATATACGGTATGTTGCATCAAATTTCAACGAACAAATCTGTTCAACCAAAACCAAAAGGCTGATATTCGGCTATCGTTGGCGATATAAATAACAGGCCATGTATATACGGCATGTTGCATCAAATTTCAACGAACATATCTGTTCAACTAAAATCAAAAGATTGATATTCGACTATCGTTGGCTATATAAATAACAGACAATGTATATACGGCATGTTGAATCAAATTTCAACAAAGAAATCTTTTCAACAAAAATCAAAAGATTGACATTCGACTATAGTTTCTAGGATTTTTACTGTATAGGCCTTGAACGTAAAATCTTACATGGTCGGTCCTAGGGGTCAGGTGATATAAATAACAGGCAATGTATATACGGCATGTTGAATCAAATTTCAACGAACAAATCTGTTCAACAAAAACCAAAAGATTAATATTCGAATATTGTTGGCGACATAAATAACAGGCAATATACTTACGGTATGTTGCATCAAATTTCAACGAGCAAATCTGTTTAACAAAAACCAAAAGATTGATATTCGACTATTGTTGGCGATATAAATAACAGGCAATATATATACGGTATGTTGCATCAAATTTCAACGAACAAATCTGTTCAACAAAAACCAAAAGGCTGATATTCGGCTATCGTTGGCGATATAAATAACAGGCCATGTATATACGGCATGTTGCATCAAATTTCAACGAACAAATCTGTTCAACAAAAACCCTAAGATTGATATTCGACTATCGTTGGCTATATAAATAACAGTGAATGTATATACGGCATGTTGCATAAAATTTCAACAAAGAAATCTTTTCAACAAAAATCAAAAGACTGACATTCGACTATAGTTTATAGGATCTCTATTGTATAGGCCTTGAACGTAAAATCTCACTTTGTCGGTCCTAGGGGTCAGCGATATAAATAACAGGCAATGTTTATACAGCATGTTGCATCAAATTTCAACGAACAAATCTGTTCAACAAAAGCCAAAAGATTGATATTCGACCATCGTTGGCGATATAAATAACATGCAATATATATACGGCATGTTGCATCAAATTTCAACGAACAAATCTGTTCAACAAAAATCAAACGATTGGTATTCGACTATCGTTGGCGATGTAAATAACAGGCAATGTATATACAGCATGTTGCATCAAATTTCAACGAACAAATCTGTTCAACAAAATCAAAAGGTTGATATTCGACTATCGTTGGCTATATAAATAACAGACAATGTATATACGACATGTTGCATCAAATTTCAACAAAGAAATCTTTTCAACAAAAATCAAAAGATTGACATTCGACTATAGCTTCTAGGATCTCTATTGCATAGGCCTTGAACGTAAAATCTCACATGGTCGGTCCTAGGGGTCAGGCGATATAAATAACAGGCAATGTTTATACGGCATGTTGCATAAAATTTCAACGAACAAATCTGTTCAACAAAAACCAAAAGATTGATATTCGGCTATAGTTTCTGGGATCTCTATTGTATAATATATATTGATGTAGATGTTCAAGTTTAAAGCCCTCTGCCCGAATTCCGGTTCGATGACAAATGATAGTGGGAAATGACTTGATTTTTTATTTCAACTAGTCGGTTACATTTTTATTGAGAGTAGGCGAATTAAAAAATAATGTCATTTCTCATTCTAATTTGTCATTGAACGGGAATTCGGGTGCTTGTAATGGTAATTTAAGGCGATGTAAATATTTTAGCAAAGTTGGTACTATTCCTGTTGTGGCGAATGATATTACCACTTGTCCAGTTCCTCTATTAAAATGTATCAACATAATTTAATGGTTTATCACACTGAATCCTCCTATAGGCTACCTAAGAAGAAACAGCCGTCTGATTATTCTTGAAATCTACGTATAGCGAAAATAATATTTGTGAATGCTGTCAACTGTTGCGGATTTAAATTTCGAATGCGAGTTTCTGCTTTCTCTTCTTTCTCAAGTACGTTGAATTGTGTAGGAAATTCCGAGTTTCCATTGGTTGAGGTAGACAAAACTTAGTACCCTCAGCAACATTTTGATGCAACACATTAAATTATATGTCGCTTCACTGTCATAATCTCGCAAAAAACTTAAAGCCAAATCCAACTTGAATTTATCCCAAAGAACCACAGCAGTGATGGGATTGCAGAAAACCCAAATTAATACAAAACCTTGCCTCATTTGGTATGACATTTGAAAAACTAATGCTTCATCTAAACATTTCTCCCAGTCTTTTCTGAGTTGAACGAATTTCGATGAAGCTATACTCAAATGCTGTCGCCCCAGAAACGTGAAGAAGAATCAATCGCTAACAAAAACGAATCATTAGATCTAGCTGTGTATATTCTTCCAATCATTTTTTGCCGCGCTCTTCGATGGTACACGTGATAAGAGAATTTTATATGCTGGAAATTAATTGTAAGTCTAATGATTCTATTTTGAGCGTCGTTTAAAGCTTCATTTTTCTGACCTTCTTCAAAAATTATACTCCACTGTTATGGAAGATGAACTTACAGTCTTTTTATTGCATGTGATCTGTCGTGCATTGTTGGTGTCTCTATAGCAAACATCATATTGCTTCTGGTACAGTCACATATCTACAATCGATGTAATTCGCAATTTCATCATGAATTTAGCGTTGCTGTTTTTCGTTCAAGATATCAACGTTGGTGCAATAAAATTTCCTGTAAATATATTTAACTGCCTTCAATGATGCATAAATCGTAACGTTGATGTGACAATTATATTTCAGTAGCAAGTACCTTTTATTATGGTACTGTCGGTTCGTTTCGACGCCGATACAAAGGGTATCCATTTATGTTTGCGATGGTGGTTATTATTTTACATGCATCGAGCATGTGAATTGTCGGGACCGCATGGGAGGCGATGTCATGCACTCTTGGCTCGGTATAAAATAATGAAAGCGAAAATCGCATATGATTACCATGTCTTATTTTACGTTCAAGGCTTATACAATAGAGATCCTAGAAACTATAGTCGAATATCAATCTCTTGATTTTTGTTGAACAGATTTCGTCATTGAAATTTGATGCAACATGCCGTATATATATATTGCCTGTTATTTATATCGCTGACCCTTAGGATTGATTATTTGATCGACCTGTGAAATTTAGCGTACTTTGCCTTATTACCGTACACAGAAAAACTATTTCCTTCAGAACTCCTGATTGAGAAATTTATATTGAAGAAGTTTGGGTGGGTATTCGCAGGATTGACGGAAAATTATTTTATATAAATGTTCCTTACATAACAAATGCTAAAATTGATTTTTATTAACGATATTTTAACAACGTTTTTTCAATCATAAAGAACTCCTAATTCTGTTTTTTTTTATAGCCGTTGATTTTAATATACCTTCAATTTCGTGGAACTCTGTCGATAATTACTACGGTTTAAAAGGCAAAATATTGAAATCTTGTCAAAAATGACCAGAAATTTGGTGGGTCCAAAACCACTTGCAACAAAAAAAAATGTCCATCTGTCTGGCTGGATATCCGGACGTCCGGATGTCTGGATGTCTGGATATCTGTACCCATGGTATCTCAAGAACGGCTTGTACGATTTGGAATTTTTTTTCGCCAATCTGTTTCTATGGTCAAAGCGGAGATTTGGAAAGCTTTTGGAACCTAGATGTTAAGAGGGTCGGCTACCTGTCCATCCAAATATTTATCAATTTTTTATATATGCTAATTTATGGTTTGAATAATGAGTTGGGCATTGCGTTTGTGGTTGAGTTGAGGATTAAGTTAGGAGTCAATTTGCGGGTTGAGTTGAAGTTGAGTTGGAGTTGATTTGGGGTTGTATTAAGACTTAGTGAGCAGAAGATCAATTTTTTATACATGCAGGTTTATGGATTGAGTTGAAAGAGAGTTTGCGGTTCGATTGAGGGGGGATCCAGGGATCCAGATCCAACAAAATTGGGGGATCAACCGGGATAAAGAACGACATTTAGTGCTTGTTGAAGTGATTTTTGTGTTTGAGTTGGAAACAAATTTTACACGCAACGGAAATTTACAAATTCAAACATTACTGTATTTAAAAACGTTGTGTGTGTAGGTTATTGAATTATTTTATAAATTAATGTCGAAAAAGAGGAAAAGCAGAAAAGGGAACAGTGTTGAATTCGAAGATGAGAGTACTTTCTCGGAAGATTTTTTGAGAAAGTTTCAACAGAGTCTCATGAATTTAGCACCGTGGTTCACACATGTAGAACAGTACAATAGTAAACGGTTCTTCTAACGATGATAATGACAAGTTAAAATGTGAATTAATGTTTTTACGACGCGAGAACGACAGGTTGAACAAAAGTTTGCCGGCCACATCGAATACGGATAAATCATTCGACAATAATAACTTGGTGTCGGTCGGCAATAATGTGGATGTATTAGATTTATGAAAAATAGTGAAATGGTCGGATTGTCATATAAGGATATGAGGGGCGCACTTTCTGAATTTGACGGTGAATCGAGTTACAAGGTCGAAATATGGCTCGAACAAATAGAAAATATGGCAAACGAATTAAAATGGAGTCCGTTACAAAAACTAATATACACAAAAAATGCATTAATCGGTTATGCTAAAAAGTGTTTACGAATTCAATTCAGACAATTTTTAATTTCGGAATTCGCAGTACAACTCACCAGCGCTGACGTTCACATCAAGCTTGCCTTACGCAGAAAGAAATAATCAGAATCGCTAAAAGAATAGTTCCTAGCAATGCGGGAATTAGGAACGACCGGCCACGTCGATGATTTAGCAGTAATTAAATACGCGGATAGATGATCAGGAGGTAAATACATTTTTGCTTTTTGGTGCAATTTCGGTCGAGGAATTCAAAACCAAAATTTTCCTCTATGAAAAATTTAAGGCGAAGGTAACAACCGGTTCGGGTGAAAAGGCTAAAGCAGGTGGCACTGAGAGAGCTACAATTGCGCAAAAATGGGACACGAAGCAGCCAGGTGTCGAAAAAAAGAAGATGGTCCCAAATGCTTTAATTGTGGAGAGTATGGTCACATGTCAAATAAATGTCCAAAACCGAAGAAACTGAAGTGCCAAATAAAGGAAACAAAAATAGTGCAAAATAATAACACAAAGGTAAATCAAACATTTATTTTAGTAAATAATCACAAAATTTTGGCCACAGTAGATACGGGTAGCGATCTTACGTTGGTACGAGAAAATCAACTGGGCGACTTAGAGGTGGTAAAGCTGAACAAAATATAGAGATTACGCTTCTAGAAGTAGGTGACACCAAAATTAAGACGGTCGGACGATTCGGAGCGACTCTGGAAATGTTAAAATTTAAAGATTATGGAAACAATGTTTTACAAGGGACGATGTTTTAACAGATGCAGATTTTTTATCATGTTTGAGCATAGAAGAATTAAGTAAAATAGACCTCAATATTGGGAGCTCCAAATACACGAGCGAGATCCAGACCGGTTAGTGGATCAGTAGTCAGTACAAACCAATTTCAACGAAGACCGATACAAATGAAGATTTTGCTGAAGAGTGATGTACTAATATGGCAACACCCGAGGCCATTGTCGCCTGGCGAAAAACAAGAAGTGGATAGACAAATAGCATAGTGGATAGAAAATGGGATTATAGTGCCCAGTTCATCAGAATACGCGAGTCCAGTCATTCTAATCAATAAAAATGATAACACCAAACGTAGGTTGAACAAGGAAATGGTTATGGATAGGTACCCCCTGCCATTAATAGAAGACCAAATCGACCGGTTACACAACGCGGTGGCATTTACTACGCTCGATTTGGAAAATGGATTTTTTCACAATTCAAGAGAGCACCATTCGGATTGTCCACGTCGCCAGCAGTGTTTCAACGATTCATTCACTTCGTATTTAAAGAATTGATCGCAGCAGGATGCATCTTGATCTACATGGACGATATTATAATTCCATCACGGTCAGAAGACGAGGGCATAGAGAAGCTTGAGATGGTATTGCAAGTTGCAGGATAATATGTACTAAAGCTTAAGTGGGAAATGTGTCAATTTCTTTGTCGTCGGTCGATAACAGACCTTCTGAAGAAAAAGATGAAATTTGCATTCGCAGAGAAACAGATAAGTTATTTCTAGCCCAGCCAGAGAGACCGAGCTCCACACTGATGCATTCAAAATCGGATTTGGGGCGATCTTGATGCAAAAGAGTCAAGTAGACAACCAGTTTCAACCGGTCTACGTTTACAGCAAAAAGACTAACGTGGCCAAGAAAATTACTGTAATTACGAACTAGGGGTGCTTGCAATTGTTGGTGCTTAGAAAAATTGAGGGTCTCTCTGTTAGGCATTGAGTTCAAAATCGTAACCTACTACGCCGCCTTCAAAATGACAATGGACAAAAAAGAAATTGTTCCGAGGATTGCGGGCTGGGCTCTAATGCTACAAGATTATGAGTTCAAGTTAGAGCATAGGCCAGCTTCAAAGATGCGGTAAGTTGACGCGCTGAACCGGAACCATGTTATCATGACCATACGGAACGAGTTCTTAGAAAGAATAGGAGCCGGTCAACAAAACGATGAAGACCCAAAATTATTGGTTATCCCGAAAAGGATGCAGCAAGAAATCGTTTCAAACTTTCACGAAGAGGGCCATTCGGAGTCAAAAAGATGGTGGAACCGATTCAACGGGAATATTTTGTACCTAAATTGAAGGATTTATGTGAGAACTGTCGAAGAAACTACGTCCCGTGTATTCTGGTTGAAAGGAAGTCCGGCAAACAGGAATGATTCCTCCATTCAATCCCGAAAAATGGGTATCCATTAATGACTTATCAAATCGACCATCTGGGTCCGTTGTGTAATTCGCCTAAACAGTACAAATTTATTTTTATAGTTGTAGATGCTTTTACCTAGTTCGTGTGGGTGGACTCCGTGAAGACGTCTTAACGCTGAAATAATTAGAAAGTTGGATATACAGAAAGTCAATTTTGGAAACCCGAAAAGGATAATCACTGACACCTTTACTCAATACTGTTTCGATAAACAGATTCAGTTTTGACTCATCACGACGGGCATTCCCAGAGGTAACGAACAAGTTGAACGAATAAACCGAATCATTATTCCAGTTTTGACAAAATTGTCCATTAATGCTCCAGAAAATTGGTACATGCACACGGATCGATTACAGAGATTTTTAAATGCGACTTGGCAAAGAAGCATTGCCACTACACCGGAAGAAATCCGGAAGATCGACAAATTGTAGAAGTTATCGAGGCAGAAATTATGAAGTAATTTTTGGTGGAGCGAGAACAGACGAGAATGGAGGCTATAAAAAAATTTAAGAGGTACAAGAGGAGAATAAACGTACCTACAATCGACATCGAAAGAAAGCGATCAAGTACGAGATTGGAGACATTGTGGCAGTAAAAAGAATACAGTTTGGATCGGGATTGAAAATTACACCAAAGTTTCTCTGGTCTTACAAAATTTTTAAGGTGTGCCTAAATGAGCGGTACCAAGTGGAGAAAATTGGCGACCACAGTGGACCATATAGGACGAGTACGAGCGCCGGTCACATGTAATGAATATGACAGTGATGACGATGGTGGACCACGGTGGTGGAGGAAATGATGAAAATATTACGAATTAAAGTGCGAATAGGTAACACATTAAAACCCACGACGATGAAGATCCACGATGATTTAACCCCACTTTGATTACAACCCACGACGATTAAACCTACTAAGAACAAAACCAAGGATGATAAAAACCATGACGGTAATGACAAACAATGATTGTTCGCCGGGACGGCTAACAACATAGGACGGCCGAGTTGTAGGGTTTTCCTTTTTTGATCACCCGGTGTTACGATTGCAGAAGATAGCGGGATTGTCATTATATAAATATCGATATATTGGGATAAGCGTTTTAGCGAAATTTGACATCCACGATGGAAATAGGATTCTAAAATTATTTTTAATTATGAATGATGAAATTTGGCATGTGCGTTGAAAATTGAATTCTAAAATGATTTCTGGATAAAGTTCTGGAATATGGCCAAGTATGAGGGAACTTGGCTATTTCTTAAGCGATTATGATAAAATTCGACGTTTGGGTTAGAAATGAGATTCTAAAACGATTTTTGGATCAAGTTCTGATGGAACTTGCCCATTTATCAACTAATTGTGATAAAATATGACATGTACGTTGGAAATGGGATTCTAAGGGATCCCAAGATTGGGAATGAGAATTTAAAATAACGTTTCTAATTCCGAAACTCGACAATACCGTTAGTAGTTTCAATACTGCGGCGAGTGTCCGCCATACACTATATTTTTCTAAACTTACCGCTCTAACAGCAAATACTCAGAAAACGTAACCCAAAGTTTAAAACGAAGGATTGGCAAAAAAAGTTTCTAACCGAAACTTTATTACGGAGATAATATTGGGGTGGGTCACATTTCGTTATATTCGTTAGAAACGTGTAAATTCATCATAATCGCTTAGAAATAGCTAAGTTATATTCTTACTGACCATATTCCAGAACTTTATCTAAATATTTACATATTTATCTATATTTCTAGAATCCCATTTCCAACGCAAATGTAAAGTTCCATTAAAATCGGTTAAGGAATAGCCTTAATACCGTGTTTCGTCCTAATTGGCCATATTCCAGAACTCAACCTAAAAATCATTTTCGAAACCTATTTCCAAGGCACAGGTCAAATTTCATAAAAATGCTCCAAGCTCCATCCTAATTGGCCAATTATATAATTTTCTAAAGGTTCAAGTTTAAATGTAAAAGGTTCAATTTGAAATGCGAAAGGTTCAATTTGCAATGTAAAGGGTTCAATTTTAAGTGTAAAACCTGTGTGCTGGTATGATAGTACAATGGTATAATGGTATGATAATATGATGGTATGATGGTACCACGGTACGATGGTATGGTGGTATCTTCGTAATATGGTATATATGATGGTTTGATTGTGTGATATTATGATGATATAATGGGATGATGGTTTGGTATTATTGTAACGGGTGGTCCGTCTAGCGTTTGCAATTTCATTTACCCGTTATTTCGATTGTGGCAACGCTTACGTCGTTCGTACAATTAGTTTAATATTTAACATTTCCGAAATGGGTCGCTTTACGCTTGAACAAAATTAGAAAATATTGAAAACTTACTTTCAAAGTGGTAAGTCTTCTACCAAAACTGAAAGAAATTTACGTGGAAAATTCAGTAGAAATGAAATGCCTACATTCAATTTGTGGATCAATTTGTGAAGGACTTTTTTTGTGAGGGGCTGATAAGGATCAGTGTTACGCTAACCATCCAGAGACTATCCAAGACTTAGAAGGTCAAATCGAAGTTACCATTGATGAGATAGGAGCCCATACAATCGAAAATGTTTTGAAAAAATCGGTTGACAGAATGAATTACTGTACAGTCAGCCGTGGAAGTCATTTAAATGAAATTACGTTTAATACTTAATGGCAATGTATACTTCTAATAAAACAAACCGCTTTGAAAAATAATCATTGGTCTTTAAATTTAAAGCAAAATTAAATTGCAAACGTTAGATGGACTACCCGTTATAATGGTGTGATGGTGTGATTGTATATATGAAAGTACGTTTGATGGTATAACGGTATTTACTCTAGAATGATGTTGTGATAGTACGATGGTATGACGGTATATTGGTATGATGGTTGAATCGTACGATGATACCATGGCCTGACAGTATGACGGTATGATTATATGGTGGTATGATGTTACAATGGTATGATGGTATAAAAGTTTGGTGGATTGATGGTAAGATATACTATCTAACCATGATATGATGTTATGATGGTGTGATGGTTTGACGTTGCTTTGGTACGTCATTATGATTGTATGATGTTTTAATATTACAGAGTCAATACGGTATGATGGTATAATAGAATAAAGATATGATGGAATGATTGTTTAAGTTTATGATTGTACGTTGCTAATATGGTGTGATGGTGACTACAGGGTTTGAATTAAATTTGAGTTGGATTTGAGTGAGAAGTTCGGTTTGAGATTAATTTGGGGTCGAGTTTAGGGTTCAGTGGGGGTAGAGTGAGTTGAGTTCATACACGCATGCAGCTTGCGAATCAAGTTGATCTTGGAAATCGGTTGAACATTAATAGTGCCGAGTTGAGCGAACGGTTGAGATTTGGTTCGAGCTAAGTGAAACTAAATTTGAGTTAGGGTTTGTTACCTTGCATTGGGATTAAGTGAGTTGCTCGGTTGGGGAATTATTTAACGGTTGATTTGGGGTTAGTTAAGGGTTGATTTTAAAGTTGGTTTGGGATTGATTTGGAGATTGAGTTGAGGGTTGCGTTGGTGGTTAATTTGGTAATTGTGATTGAGTTGGACGCTTAGTTCTAAATTGAGTTGGGGGTTCAGCTGAAGATGGACTTAAGAGGTTCAGATAGGGATTGATTTGGGAGTTGAATTGATTCTTTATGCTCCTGGATATTGCATTTTTTGGATAACCATTTTTATCAATACACTAATGTTAAAATTTCTTTCAGCTAATAAAAATACCATATTGTTTTTATACCGAGTCTAATCACTGACCTGAGGCTCAGTACATTCCTGCGGGAGTGAGTCGAGAAAATCATCATACTTCACAGTCTCTATCAATCAAATTATGCCATTTTGATATAAGCTCTTTCTCTTTCACCACACTCGAGTTAAAAATTATTCAACTCGCACTTCCGCATCCCTGCACTCCCGCAGGTATGTACTGAGTTTGACAAAATTGTTTTGTGATATCATCAGTGGTCAAACTTCCATCTTCATTTCGTATAACCAGCTTATCCAAAAAAGCTAACCGATTTCCTTTTTCAATTTCGCGGTGTAAATTATACTTAATAATACCGTCCATGTTCTAAAAAAAAGAAATTTACGATTTTTGATGGTTCAAATAATTATTTAGCGCCGATCCTGGAAATGTCCCGAAGGCCCCGCATACTTCTTATAGCTAAGCCATATAGCGATCAATATCACCAAGCGGATCCAATTATGATGAACTAAATGATGAATTTATTTCGCCGTTTTGGAAATTTTTAATAATTTTGGATTATTTTAAAAGTTTTATATGGCCGACCGCAGAGATGTCTACAAGGTCTTGCACATATTCTTGGATAGACCTACGTGATGAACTCTCCTATATTTCACCTAATTTAGAATTTTTAATAATTATGGATGGTTTCAAAAATTGTTGTATCTCCGATCACAGAGATGTACAAAAGGCACATTTTCAGATAGCTTGGTTTAGTAGCAGTCTCTGTGGCCAATGTGATCCAATTGTGATGAACTTTACCATATTTCGCAGAATAAAAAATGTTCATGCATTAAAAAAATTCCCATGCCCATATTTTCGGATAGCTTAGCATTATGCCAGTCTATGTGGCCAACCTAATCCAATCGCGATGAACTATACTATACTTCACAGAATTTACAATTTCTAATCATTTTGATGGTTTCTCCGATCACAGAGATGTTCACAAGGTCTTGCCCATATTTTCGGATAACAAACCACCTTGAATATCATTAAATAAAGAAAGCTCAATAAACGATATTTAGATAAATTTCTTGAATATGTCCAACTAGAATGGAACTTGGCTATTCCTTCCCCGATTTTAGCGAATTTTGACATGCGCGATGGAAGTGGGATTCTAAAATGATTTTTGGATAATGTTTTGAAATATGGCCAATTAGGATGGAACTTAGCTATTCCTTAACAGATTGTGATGGAATTTTATATGTGCGTTGGAAATGGGATTCTAAAATGATTTTTAGATGAAGTTCTGGAAACCTATCTATTTTTGAACCGATTTCAGTGACATTTGCGATGAAAATGGGACCTTAAAATTATTTTAAAGTTGTGGAATGTGTCCTGTTTGGTTAGAACTCAGCTATTCCTTAACTGATTTAGATTAAATTTAACGTGCGCTATGGAAAAGAGATTCTAAAATGATTTTTCTAATTCAGGGACCCTAGACTAACATTAGAAGTTTTATCGATACTGCGCGTGCTCTGACCCATTTTTACTTATTTTCCTTTGATTGGGATTAAATTTCCCCAAAAACCCCAACAGTTCCCAAATTCTCAAAAATATCAAAACCATGTAGCAGTCGAGGTTTATCTGCTATGAGGCAAATCGGAAACCGGTAAAGAAATAATCGATTCTAGAACTTTATCTAAAAACTATTTAAGAATCCCGTTTTGTCAGCAAGACGCTTCTTAATATCCTCCACTACAATATTATCATTCTCAAAAGAGACCCCAAGTATCTGAACCTTGTGACTCTCCATCGCTAAGTTATGTACATTGCGTTCCGCAACACAATTTTTAACCCCCCAAACAAATTAAATCAAAAATTAAAATACGTGCATACATCAAACTTTAAAATGCTACACACTCCGTTGCTAGAGTCGATACCGTGAGACTAAGGAGTATCAGCGAAAGAGCTTCTCTTTGTCGAACACCGGATTTAATTGCAATGCAATGCACCAAGTGACCGATTTTATGTCATTTTACATAAACTCTGCAAAATTTAGTCTAGTTCATCACAATTGGATAAGATTGAGTACGTAGACTGGCATAAGGCTAAGTTATCCGAAAATCCATAATTATTAAAAATTTTAAATTCGGTGAAATATAGGAGAGTTCATCACGTAGGTCTATCCAAGAATATGTGCAAGACTTTGTAGACATCTCTGCGGTCGGCGATATAAAACAAATTGGTTAACGGTATAAACAGATGGTCCAGCTATCTGAAAATGATAAAAAGAACCTGTTTCCTGATGACAAGAACCTGCTTGGTGGTACAAAAAATGCAAAATTACAAAAAATTTAAATGTTGTGTTTAACATGAAATATTTCGATTTAAATTTGTTCCTACTGACGAAATACCAATTTTACTTATCTCTGTTCGTGTTGTTGTCTGATAAGAGTAAGTCCACTTTCTCATTTTTTTTTAGTGACCCTTATCAAATTTCTATACATAAACATCGATCGTTGAATTTAAAATTTGTCAACATTTTTACAAGTCTGCTCCTCATGCTGTTCTATATGGTCTCGTCTAATTTATAAATGGCCCTCTCTAAATCAGCTACAGCTCTAGAATACGGAATAAAATCTTACTTCATTTCTCTGCATTCGTATTCCATAGCACTGGACAAGGATGTTTCTTCTGCAGCAGTGATATGTTTCGTCACTGTTGAAATCTTTGAACTGAACAGATCAATTTTGAAAATTTTCTCATTTGGATTTGCTTCGTTGATTCAAAAATGAAATCGTACCGAATTTTAGAATTTTGAAAAAAATTTCATAGAAGTTTTCCTTTGTTAAACATTTTTAATTCTGATATTCGTAAAGTTACCGAGTAAAAGTACCGCCACACACTATATTTTTCTAAACTTACCGCTCTAATAGCAAATACTCAGAAAATATAACCCAAAGTTTAAAGCGAAGGATTGGCAAAAAGAATTTCTAACCGAAACTTTATTATAGAGGTAATATTGATTGTTTAGTAATTGTAGTATCAAACCTAAACAGACAACTTTATAGAAGCCATATTGAGATATTTCTCACAACCTCGTCTAAAAATAATTGTTGGGTCACATATTTCGTTCGGTTCGTTGGAAACATCAAAATTCATCATATTCGGTTAAAACTATAGTTAAGTTATATTCTTATTGAATATATTCCAAAACTTGATCTAAAAATAATTTTAGAATCCGATTTCCATCGCTCATGTCAAATTTCAGTAAAATCAGTTAAGGAATATCCAAGTTCCATCCTAGTCCAATTTGAAATGCGAAAGGTTCAATTTGAAGTGTAAAACCTGTATGCTGGTATGATTGTACGATGGTATAATGGTATGATGGTATAACGGTACGATGGTGTGATGGTAACCTGGTAAGATGGTATATATGATGGTATGATTGTGTGATTTTATGATGATATAATGGTATGATGGTTTGGTATTATTGTATGGTGTTGTAAGGGTACGATTGAGAGTATAATGGATGATTATTTGATGGTATGATGATACGATGCTACGATGTTACGATTATATGATGGTATGAAGCTTTGGTGGATTGATGATGATATACTATCTAACCATGGAGGTTGATCTGAAGTTTGACTTAAGAGGTTCAGTTAGGGATTGATTTGGGACTTTGGAGTTTTCAGCCCTTTATATTTTACTTTTGTGGTGGTCGGCCACAGTGGTTTGTGGTGTTCGATCATTTTGTTTTTGGGAGCTCTAAGGTCAAAGGTCAAAGATCAATTATATTATATTATTATTATCTATTATTTATATTTTTTGACGGAACGTTGAATCAAACTGGTTTAGATATTTTAGCTATAGGTATTTAAGACTTTATAAGACAGAACCCCTCAATAACTACTTAAAATAGTTTAAATTCGAATTTTGTAAGGTTTGTGTAGCCATTTTTACTTTTTATAAAGGCAATAAAGCCCAATGTCATGTCATTGAAGCAGAAATGCAAAATGGGTGTAGCAAGGTTTAAGTAAGATTAAGTTTCACCATGTCGATCAATTTCATTTTGGTTTCAATTAAGAACCAATAGCTACTATATAGCTACCTAATTGTTGACTCTTTGGAAGTTAGCATTTTATATATTACGAAAAAATGTGCTTATATTATATGTATATATATATATATATATATATATATATATATACATATATATATATATATATATATATATATATATATATATATATATATATATATATATATCAGAGGCGTAGCGTCTTTGGAAGCAAGGGAAGCACTGATTCCCTATAATTCTAACTCAAAATGCTAATATGTTTCATTACATGATCTTTAAAATTTTCATATTGGCTGGAGAGCGAACGAAATCGTTTTCTAAAAAAAAAAACTATTTTCCCGCTCTAAATGTAAAAAACTAATTTAAACAAAATTCCAAAAGTTCCTAAAATAACGTTTGATTATTTCTCTATGAAATGTTACACTGCATAAAATTATCTTCATTTACATTAACTTCCATTTCTTGGTTTTCTCGATTGCTTTACATTCTACAACCATACGATCGTTCCTTAACATAAAGATATCAGAAAAACCTAAATGTCTGAAAACGTATATGAGTTAGTTTTTCAGAACCCAGGCTGCGGACCAATTGCTGGGTAAATCATTTAGCACAGTAAATTTTAATTTTAGTACAAATTTACCTCAATTGGTGGAAATCGCTGGCTATTAGGTGCAAAGAAAAAACGTCAAATATTTTTATTGCTTTTCATTTGTTTATTACCTGTACGTACATTTAATACATATAATGGAAATGCGAAAATTTTAACAAAAATCAGTGAAACATGAAATAGTTAAAAACAACGGTTTTTTTCATATTTTACCCAACTTTTTAGTACAATATTTGAATTTACCCTGTACACTGTTAAAAAGTAGGTTAAAGTACAATTAACCCGCCTTTTGGTCCGTAGGCCTAGACAGAGAGGTCGTATATGTATTGTATTTATATGTGATAGTTTTCATTAAAAATCACTGTTGAAGCCAGGTAACTTTCGATGGTCGATATCCTGAAGTTTAACCTGCGCGTTTGTTTCCAAGGAAAATAAAACTTTTGATAGTTCACTGTTTTCGAAATTCATTCAATTTTTTCTGTTTTTTCACATCGCTAACTTGAGCGACTCAGTCACTTTAGTGAATTCCTGCAGCCTTTAGGGTTTTAGTTATATCATCTTTCAAAGTTATTGCTTCCCTCAAATAGTTGGTTGCAGTCATCAGTTCTTCAAAATACACTGTAGCATTAAGTAAAGTTGCGACAGCCGGGTATGTATTTTGGTTTGGTCTGGCTAGTTCCTTCGTAACCTTTGTTGCTAAGAACGGGGAAGAAGCGGTACCATTCAATAAAATTTGCCTGTACATTTTGAATATCTGAACTCGTGAGAAAGGCATGATCCCGAAACTGCAAAATTATTTCGAAGATACTTGATTGTATTGTTGGTCCAACTAGGAGTTCATCATTGAGCGAAGCGGTCGATCCGTCGAATATTAACTTTGTGCTGACGCTATCTTCTTTTAAAATACCGTGATGTGGTAAAAATACACAACTATCTTGAGTAACCCTTTCTGTGCTTATTTTTACTAAATATCCGAGTTCAATATATTCCTGCATGAACGATTTAAATATCTTTTGATATTCTTCGCTTTTGACAAATGTTTTCTCCCTGGCGTGCAACCTGCTAATTGTTAAATTGAGCGATGTTCTTAGGGTCGGCTTGGGTTCCTCAAACGGCAATTTCGTATTAGCAACAAAATAGACTTCACTTTGCTCTTCGTCATTCATCTATTTGGATGGCTCTGGAATCTCCTCCAATTCCCCAAGAGGCTCTCAACTGTTTGTCAATATTGACATCAGCTGAATATTTTGATACTGTAGACAATGAAGAGCGATGGTCGAATAACACTTTGGCGTCCAACCAAACACATCTAAATAAGGTCTATTGCACGATAATTTGACCTTTACTATTTGGAATTTTGCCATAGGCTAAAATTTGCAAAATTACATCTAACCCCAATAAAATGTCTATAGTATTTGAATTATTTGTTTCGGGATCTACTAATTCAATGACAGTCAATAGACATAAGTCGTTTTGGTGTGGTGCTAGTGGTGGAAGTGCAGCAGTTACCTCGACGTGAAATTCTGAGTTGTAGTTGTTTAGGCTGGCCATCTGGATTGATGTAATTCCCTTTGTGGAGTCTGTCCGATTTCCTCGATTCATACAGGCTTCCTTTACCTTAACCAAGGCCGTTGGTGGCATTGATTGTACTAATAAATTTGTCTTCAGATTTCTTTGATAACACGTCCGATGCCTGATGCGGTTAACTTAGACTCTGTTGGACTTAAGTGTAACAATGTATGATGCTTCTTTGTACATATTTGACACCTTCTTTTTGATTTATATTGGTATACTGAGTGAGTGTTCAAGAGGCAATTAAAGCAATGCTTTGATTCCTCACTATCGTTTCTCCGCTAGTCAATCGATTTATTCGCGAATTTTTCACACTGATACAAAAAATGATCGTAAGAATCGCAAACATTACATTTTAAAGAAATGATCGTAAAAGTTTTCCATTAGAATTTGGATCAGTCCTTCTACTTTCTGACTTAGGGGATTTGAGAGCATTTGATCTTTTACCTAAGAATTTCAAAAATTCGTCAATAGTTGGAAAATCTACATCGTACGTCTTTTGTACATAGCATGATTTTATTGAGTATAATAATGAGTCAAGAATCCCGTTGTTCAGTTTCCTCCCAATGCTTGCAGCTGTCTAATAATTTCGTCCGAACTATTTAGTAGTTTCCGAAGGTTAGTTCAGAAATCGTAGTAAACCGTTCAGATATTGAAAGGTCATAGAATAACTGCCATTCCGTGTATTCTCCGCTAAATGGATGAACATTAATTTTTGTCAATTTCATTTGTATAAACCTTTCAAACTTCATTGTGGTATCAAATAATGATGAATCTGCATCATTCATGCTTACCTTTCGACTCCGTTTATTTAAACTCATATTAAACGTCTTCGAATATATGAATTCCCGAGGCTTCATCATGGCTTATAAAAAATATTTCCCGTTCCACTTCACCAACATTTTTTTAGCAATTTATTAGTACGTTTTTGACGAACAGATGTACCAAAAATGTCTGAACTAGGCTGTAACCGTCGAAAATATTTTGCTAATCTAGATATTTGCTCAGTAATGATGCTGTGTTCCGTCTGAAACTTTTCTATTTTATAAGGTTTAGTTTTTGGATATTCACAAATATAAACAAAATGGAGGCACTAGGAGAAGTCGGCAATGATTGATTTCCACAAGGTGCAGTGATGCTGGTTTCCAAGGTTTTCTTCGGATGGCTTGCAATTTTATTTGCTCCTTGATTAGAGTTAAAATCCGCCTCGCAGGAAGACTCCTTCTTTCCTTACTCATTTGGTTAATACACAGGACATTTCCTTATAATAAAACTTCCAGTTTAGCGAATGAAAATTCGTTATGAAACTAAATTCGTTACACTAAAAGTTTTGGTAAACTGGTAGGTGTTCGATAATAACAAAGTTGATTGTATTCGTTTTTTCGAGTTGCAAATATATTGTGTGTAATTTATCGAAAGTACAAAGTTGCAAATCGATTTTCGCAAAATATTTTTCACATTTAGACATTGTTTTTTTTGCTGTTTGTTTAGATTTTGCTGTTTGTTTAGATCACTAATTTACTTCTTATATTTTTCACATTATCCCTCTAATTCTTGTCATTTACATTTTACCTCTCTTATTTGCATCATGTTAAACAAAAAACTAAAGAAACGCCCATTTTACACTGTGTTTTTTGTTTAACATCGAATAAGAGGAAAATCGAAATATAAGGGAAGATGTACGTCGTGTGATTTTTCATATTTTAAAATTATTAATAAAATTATAGTTTATAAATAAATTTCTTACTTATTTTCCATTTTTAGTTAATATTTATTTATCTTTAAATCATTATTCAATTAACAATTTTACTAGTTTTAAATTTTGCAGAAAATTACTGGAAATAAAAATATGTACAACCTTCCTTTCGTACGCATGAGATGACACTGAATTGTTTTTTTTTATTTTTCAAATGTTTATTCTCTGTTTTTTCTATTCTTTGGACACCAATACAATTTACCAATACTATTGCCTTCCGGTAATTCTCAACTCAATCCTCAAATTGCGACCAAAATCGCTGTCATGGTCTACGATCCTAATTGTTGTGTTATAATTAATCAATTGTTTTTTAGTGAATGGGATCAAGCTCGGAACTACCTAACGTCAAGTGCTTCCCTACCTCCAAAAACCCGACTACGCCACTGATATATATATATATATATATATATATATATATATATATATATATATATATATATATATATATATATATATAATATAACTTATATTATATGTATATATATATATATATATATATATATATATATATATATATATATATATATATATATATATATATATATTATGGAGACAAAATGATTGTGGGAAAATGTAAACCATTTTATTAAAACAACACACTAATCAAATTATCTGCAAATATTTTAATTAATATTAATGAATTTAATTAACCTTTCAGTACATGTACAACAACACTTGACTGCCTTGCATTTGACGGTGCACACGTATAATTACCGCCATGCTTTGCTGTTGCATTTTTCGCCGTTAATATACTCGACGCAAATTTACTTGACGACACCGATATTTCATATTGATCATCATAATTTACCATACGCAATTCATGATACCAAAATACATACAGCGGACTTTCGGTCGCCCGTTTTAATTTACATTCAAGGCGTAATGTTGATCCTTCATTTATATGAAGTTCTGGTGCTTCTAATATTTCAGCAACAGCCTCTGTGAAATAAACAAAAAAAAAATAAAAAATTAACATTAATCGTTAAATATGTTTTGACAATCGTTTACTTACCAACAATTCTAAGCTCAATAAATATTGATTGGGGCGGATGTGTTGATATTTGGCACTCGTATAAACCTTCGTCTTCTTTTCGGGCACTTTTCACACGCAGCGCCCAATTACCTAAATGTCTTGTGTGTTCTACTAAAAATCGATCATCACTGCTATACGTTGATAAACCAACGGTTAATAATTGAAAGTCTTTTCTACGGAACCATGATACCTATATGTACATATAAAGAAAATGAAATATAAATTATGACCAATACTGAGTTGAACAAGTGTTTTAATGCTCTAATAATCTACAACACAAATCTTATTAGCTACCTACATACATATATAATACATACATACATACATAAATTATATACAAAAGCATTATTTTACGCATACAAGAACTTTCGAAAACTTTGAGTACTATAATTACGTGTCTTACGAAAGACTGAGATTGCGGTAGACCTGAAACACGTTCGGCACAATATCAGCTCATACATATAACTAATAATTAATTCAATTATACAAAAGTTTCTGTATATACGTACATCCAGCTTCCGTGTAGATAAAACACAAGCCAATCGATGCTTTATTGTTACATGTTCATGTATAGTTAGTTACCCAGTCCAAATTTTTTTTTGCTTCTGTGTGCTTTTCGTGTAATTAAAGCATACAAGCACGTTTGTTTAAGTTTCACAAACTCTCTTCTGTACATTACATTTATATTATGAATTGGTATGTACAAAGATATATCTCGAGTTAAAATGAGGAAAATTATTTTGTGCTTTTGGTGTTTGTGTTGTGTGTGGGTGTGTGCGTTCATTCCAAACTTATTTCGAGCGAAAATAGCCCACGGGATTAATGGAACAGAAACGGAATAATAATAATTTTATTCATGATTTTATTTTTTTATTTATGTTCAAATTTAGTGAAGATAAATTGCAGACAAAAAAAAAGAAAACTTGGAAAATTCGGCGAAAAATGGAATGTAGCAAGTACTTTTTGTGTGTGTGTGTGTGTGTGTGTGGGTACGCGAGTATCCTATACCAGGAAGAAATTTATTGGAAATTATCTTTATCGCATGTTTCATTTTCCGTTTACATTCCTATATGTACCTAAGAAAATAGGAAAGTTATAAATTTTCTACTGTTTTTACCGTGTTAGCGGGAGATGAAATTATTTTCCACGGTTATTACACGAAAGAGATTTTTTGTTTTTTTTTTTAAATTCTTCTTCTGCATCTCACGGAATTTCATTTTGATTTATTTAGTTGCTAAATTTATTTTATATTGTATGAATGGGAGAACCACCCCTAGGTTCTAGTAGAAATTTGGATTTTATCCAGAAAATTTAAAAAAATTACGTATTAGGCAACTGAATTATGGATGCTGGTGGATAACAAGGTAAACGTTTTATGTTGTGCGGTGTATGTATATCTTATATGGTATATGATTGATTCAGTTGTAAAAATTGAGTTACCGCGGATTTTCTTATTATGCGTACCGGATTTTGGTTTAGTTAATTTGATTGATGTTATTATTCCATGTCTTCAACATTTTTATTGGATTTAGAGTTGTAAGCCGGTAAGGAATTTGGTGCATATAGACAAATTACTGTCTAATTTCCACCACCTTCTTGCATCTTTCGGTAATTGTTCTTGAATATTTGCGCGAGATATTCAACATATTAGAAATTGATCTTTACTTTAGAACAAATAAACATTTACTCTCGCATTTGGATTTCTTGGGCTGTGGTGGGAGTTTCGATATTTCATCCAATGAGACAGTATAAACATCGTATAATAGGCGGAAAAATGATTTTTTAGAAAATATCGCAACGGATATCATCTCAAAATAATAGAGTCTATTTGTCCGATTTTACACATGGTCCTACAAGCCGGATTCACAGCCATTTTTTTAAATTTTTCCTCAACCAGACATGTATTGTGAAAGTGCCGTAAAAGGTGTTGTAATTATGGTGCAACCAATAGACACAAACATTTTCAAATGGTTAATCAGAAACATAATCGAGCCCTAATTATTCAAAATATATCTACTGAAAAAAAGTAGAAATATCAGTTTTCCCCGCACTTTACTCCTAGAGTTGTACAAAGTGTATACATAAGCCTGAACAAAAAATGAGAACTTTCCTTGAGCTCATTGTGTTGGTAGTTTGGTTTCGTACTGAAAAAGTTGGTCTACTCATCAGATAGCAAGGGCCAAACTACAAAAATACCATTCCTACTTAACACAGATAGTGCCAAGAACGAACGTACTGATTTAGCGAATTATATTCACTAAACCAAAAACAACAGTCATACTTCTCTTAAACTTCTTAATATTGTGTGGACATTAAACGCACACAAATGGAGATTTTGCTTGAGTTTTTTGATTTAGTGAATATAATTCGCTAAATCAGTAATCTCATGCTTAACACTATATGTGTTAAGTAGGAATTATATTTTTGTAGTTTGGTCCTAGCTACCTGATGAGTAGACTAACTTTTTCAGTACGAAACCAAACTACCAACACAAAGTATAGAAAATATCAAAATTAAAAATGTTTAACAATGGCCAATTGCTATGAAATTTTTTTCAAACTCCTAAAATTCAACAAAGCAAGTCCAAATGAGAAAATTTTCAAAATTGATCTGGTCAGTTCAAAGATTTCTACAGTGACGAAACATACCACTGCTGCAGAAGAAACATCCTTGTCCAGTGCTATAGAATACGAATGCAGAGAAATGAAGAAAGATTTTATTCCGTATCCTAGAGCTGTGGCTTATTTAGAGAGTGACATTGCTAAATTAGACGAGACAATATAGATTAGCATGAGGAGCAGACTTGTAAAAATGTTGACAAATTTTAAATTTAACGATAACACAAATAAATGTTTCACTAATGGTAATACACTGCAAATTCACAAAGCTAAACGATTTCTAACTGACGAATGCGATGTGTATGTATAGACATTTGGTAAGAGTCTCCCAAATCAATCCCGAAATGAAGTTATTAAGTCAATCTTCATCTTAACATCCAACTAAATTTACAACTCAACCTATATCTCAATCGCAACACAATCCTAAACGCAACTATCAAATTAATGGCCAACCCAGCCATCAACTAAATCACCAAATCAACCTTTAATCCACTTTCAAATCGACCCTTAACCTAACTCCAAATCAACCCTTAAACAATTCCCCAACCGAACAATTCACACCCCAATGCAAATCTCAATGCTCTGCATAACTCTCCACTTATTTTCCAAATCAATCCAAAAATTATCTCGATTCGAAAGTAAAATGCGTGTATGAACTCAACTCAATCTAACCGCCCATTAAACCCCAAACTCGACCTCAAATTGATCCCTAACCGAACTCCTTTTTCAAGTCTAACTCACTTTCAACTCAAACCCTACTCACCATCATACCGACATACGTATCGTTGTATCATCATAATCTTAAACAATCATTCCATCATACCATTATCCCGTTATACCATCATACCATCGTAATACTAAACCATTAAACCATCATACAATCGTACCATTGTACCATAGTGACGTCGAACCATTATACCATCATATCATCATAAAATCGTACCATCATACAATCATATAACCATACATCATAAAACTATACCGACATACATGTTTTTCACTTCAAGTTGATCCTTTTACACTTCAAACAGAAATTTTACTTTTTGAATTGAACCTTTTACATTCCAAATTGAACATTTTACATTTCAAATTGAACCCTTAACAAATTATATGAATGGCCAATTAGGATGCAGGTTGGCTATTCCTTAACCAATTATGATGAAAATTGACATGTGCGTTGGAAACGGGATTTTAAAATGATTCTTGGATAAAGTTCTGTAATATGGTCAACAAGAAAATAACTTAGCTATTAATCGATTATGATGAAATTTAACGTTTCCAATGAATAGAAGGAAATGTGACCCAAAAATTATATTATATTATATTGAGGTTTCCTTAAGACAACCTAAATAAACTATTTCAATCGCTAAAGGATAAAGATTATATCCGTAACAATATTTATGTTCCATTAGAAACTTTCCTTGCCAATCCTTCGCTTTAAATTTTGAGCTATATTTTCTGAGTACGAGTATTTGCTGTAAGAGCTGGTTTAGTCTTCGTTAGAAAAATATAATGTGTAGCGGACACGGGCCTCAGTATTGAAAATAATAACGGTAGTGCAGAGTTTCAGAATTAGAAATATTATTTTAAATCCTCATTCCCAATCTCGAACTTCGTTAAACTCGCTTAAGGCATAGCAAAGTTCCGTCCTACTTGGCCATATTCCAGAACTTTATCTAAACATAATTTTAAAATCCAAGTTCTATCATAACTGGACATATTCCAGAACTTTATTTAAAAATAAATTTAGAATCCGATTTCTAACGCACATGTCAAATTTCATAATAATTGTTTGAGAAATAGGCAAGTTCTATCATACTTGGCCATATTCCAGAATTTCATCCAAAACAAGTCAAATTTCACTAGAATCAGTTAAGAAATAAATAAGTTCCATCTTAATTGGCCATTCATTTAATTTACTAAAGGTTTAATTTGAAATATAAAAGGTTCAATTTAAGGTTTGAAATATTAACACTGACCTTTCATAAGTCTTAAGCAATATTTGTGTAAGGTTTGGTTCAAATAGGTCAAGTCGTGTGGATTTGTTTAAATATCATACACATATACTGTACATACATACAAACACTCACTTTATTTTATAGATTGCTCAACTACTCACTAAACACTGGTCCCACACCATCTAAACCCCAATTCAACCCACAAACGGCCCCCAATTCAACCCTTAATCCAACTACAAACTCTCTTTCAACTCAATTCTCAAACTACCATATACATATAAAGAATGGGTCAATATTTCTATAACCAGGTATTTTGGGTCAATTCGTGTGGGAGGTACCCGACCCTCTTGACGCACAGGTTCCAAAAGCTTTTCAAATCTCGGCTTTGAACATAGAAATAGTTTGGCGAAAAAATTCTAAATCGAACAAGCCGTTCTCGAGATACCATCGGTATAGACATACAGACATCCAGACATTCAAACTTTCAGACATCCAGATAGACGGACGAACATTTTTTGTTTGTGGTTTTTTTAGATTCAGGGACTTTCAAAACGTCGAGAAAGTGGTTTCGGACCAACCAAATTTTTGATCATTTTTGACAGGATTTCAATACTTTGGTCTTTTTAGACCGAAGTAATATTTCATGTTGGAAATGATCAGGCAAAATAAATAAATCTGTTGCTAATAGCTAAAGGAAATACAATGACGCGACTCTATATAGCACAACAAATTATGGAACCATATAAAATTATAATGTAATAAATTGAGACTAAAGTTGTGGAAGCAACTTCACTTAAACGTATATTTCCCTTTTTTTTAGAAACGTGACCGGTATTATTGCGGCTACATCAAACTTTTAAGTTAATATTTTTGTTAAGCATAATTTACACCGCGAAATTGAAAAAGGAAATCGGTTAGCTTTTTTGGTAAGCTGGTTATACGAAATGAAGATGTAAGTTTGATCATTGATGATATCATAAAACAACATGGTCAAGCTCAGTATATACCTACCTGCGGGAGTGCGAGTTGAACAATATTCAACGCGAGTGTGGTGAAAGAGGAGGAGCTTATATCAAAATGGCGTAAAGAGTGTATTGATAAAAATGGTTTTTCAAAAACTGCAATATCCAGGAGCATAAAAAAAACTATTCGATAATTAACTCAGTCATTTAGAAACTACCACAAATTGAAATACGTAACCAAATGATTGCTAGCTTTGTAACTCTGGGTGTTAAATTTGTGCCCTGTGAACTAAAACTGTTGCCCTGTAAATCATGTAGGTTACTTTACGTTGGTAACCTTGGTCAATTTTTTGTTCTAGTTGGAAATAATTTAAGTCAAAAAGCTAACTTCCTGTGGTGTACATATTTTCACCAGAATTGTACTATGTACGATTACGCTGCTTCACAAGGAGAAATAGAATATGAAAATTTCACTGATGAATTTCACTTTATAGTACGCAGTTTAGCTAGCGAAAATCAAGTTTTCATGTGAAGCTAAATTTTGACATTTGATCATTTGAGCTCCTTGTTCGTTTATTGAAAGAGGCAATTGAACAACTGTATTCCATTTTAAATGTTTAAATAGAAATTTGCAAATTCAAGTTATCTCATCTTAATTTTACGAAATTTGACAAACACATTTTTTTACGTCGTCCTTCGTAAAACTACTGGACTCTGGAGGAGAGTCTTCTTTCATCTCGCAACACTGCGTCATAGGTTTTAAGTCGAAGAGAAGCATCTTTGGCAATAATAGGGGACAAACAAGAGGGAGTACGCCATTCCAACTGAAGCCACACATCTTTTGAGGTTGACCACTTTATGTCATTATTAATTGAATTACACAAAACAGCAAGTTAGACTCTGGATTTTGATGGGAGCAGGGAACAATAATCAACTTGCTTTAGTAATGTCAATCACGATTGAAGACAGTATAGACAAAACACTATCAAGGTTCTGGGAAACCGAAGACATTTTCCCATTTGGCATATAGGCGAGGGAAATACAAAGGGCAATTTAAACTTTCATCACTTATGCAACTCGTTCATGAAATACTATTTAAACACCTCCAGCTTATGTCATTAGTCAAGAATCCTGGATTAGAATTTGCAATCTACCTCCCGCATCACGGTATAGTTAAATATACTAGCAAAAACAACCAAGCTAAGGGCTCCAGTTGATCGCTGATTCCAATGTAGCAACTTACCCGGAAGCTGCACAGACTCAAAATCGCATCAAATTCAAGAAGAACGTATGGTCGGAATCATCCATTAGCAGACAAATATTGGGGTTGACGTGGAAACCAGAAGTTGAGCATTTTATATTTATCAGATTAACTTGGCACTTGGCCTGTTATCTCTTTCATCGTCAAGGTCAAAATGGAACGAACCAATGCCACCAGCAGAGTTTGCCAATACATTAATGTACGAATACAACTACAATCACAATTACTCTGCCAATCCACTGAAAAGTTATTAGCCGAGGTTATCGTCGTCCCTGGTCCGACTTAAATAACTCAGTAGAGAGAATCAAACCAAAGTAAACTAATAAACCAGATAACGGACATTCGGCTACCACGAATTCAAATCCCAATATTTGTTGGAAATTACCAGAAGTGAACCGGATTACGTGATACATTCAGCAAGCCGATCCATGAAAACGCACACCCATAAAATCAACTATTTAAAGGGTCAGTTGGAAGGTGCCACGGCCAAATTAATCAACCATCTCCAACCAACAGAAGAAAATTACCAGGCCGCTTGAGAAATTTTAAATAGTAGATATAACAACAGGAGACTGCTAATTTCAACATATTTAAATACGTTGTTGGGTCAGACAAATATAAACGTAGAGTCTGTCGCAGTGCTGAGAAATCTTCATGATACAACAACTGAATGTTTGTATGGAATCCGGAATGAAGGAGTAAATATTGAACCTTGGAACTCAATAATAATCTTCATTTTGTCTAAAAAACTGGACAACGAGTCACGACGACTCGGGAATTCCAGTCAACAATGGAATTTTTAAAATTCTTGAAAGGAAGATTTAAGTAATTAGAGGCCAATGACAGCCAAAGCCAATAATGACAACAACAACCTCTACAACGACAAGAGAAATCAAAGGTCAAACAGTTAAAAGTGCCTTTGTATCAACAACAAGTATCTGTGTCTACTGTAGAGACGGACATAAAATTAATAAATGCTGAGGATTCAGCAAATTAAACGGCAGTGAGATATCGCAGGTAGCGATGCAACATAAGGCATGCAGAAATTGTTTAGCAGCAGAACATGAAACAAATGCATGTAATAAAAGGAATCAATTTACCATATATAATGGAAGACATAACATAGGACTGCACATCGGTTACAAAGCAGACAAGCAGCAGATATCTAAAAATTATGTGACAACGCAATCAGGTCCTCTGATAATACCCACAGCTATGATCAATTTAACAACAAGCGATGGGAAACGCATGCTCGTCAGAGCATTAATTGATCCAGGCTCTAAAGCGTCATTTATCACCACAAAGGTAGCAATCCTTCTTAAGGCAAGGCAAAGACAAATCAACACTAAAATATCAGGAATAGAAGAAAAGGAAAGGAAGCCGGGGTCTGCAATCACAAAGCCGAACTAAATTTAACCGCGAGATTTCAAAGTTCCTTTGTGATTAAGTTGGAGGCAATGGTATTTAAGAAATTAAACGACAACGTTCCAGAAATTGACTTTGACACCAACAAATGGGCACATTTGAAGCATTTATAACTTGCACATCCACACTACAACCAGTCCAGTAGCATCGATGTCATAATCGGCGTTGACTACTATCCCTTAATTCTAAACAGTAACATCATCAGAGGACGCCCACAAGACACTTCCCTTTAAAGGTTCAACTGTCTTTACTAGGAGAATCCAGAAAGAAAGCAGTAGCACGGTTACTGCAAAATGAGAGGAAATTTCTGAGGGATAATTCGCCACACCAGGCAAGGACATACAAAGCTAGTGAGAAATGAACAAGGTAATAGTCCGACGTACTACATACCACATCATGGAGTGATCAACCACCAAAGTACCACTACGAAACTGAGAGTAGTAATTCACATTAAATGTATCCAGCAAAATCTCATCGGGACTATCGCTGAACGCCATAATGATGAACGGGCCCAAAATTCAAAGTGACTTAATTGATACCATCTTGAGGTGGCGAACACACAAATTTGTATTAACAGAAGATGCGGAAAAAATTACCAGACTGAATCTTTCAAACGAGGAACCAACGAAACGTCTACTGTTGTCCGACTCCTCAAAACTATTTGATCCGGTTGGCTGGCTAACACCAGTAACGATAGTAGCAAAGTTGTTAATGTAAGAGACTTGGAGAGCTGATACACAATGGGATGATAAAGTGCCAGAAGCTATAGAACAAAAATGGAAAAAATATAAGATCGAATTAGGGGAACTAAGCTGAACAAAAGTACAAAGATGGGTTAAAATAACCCATTCGTGAAACTTCAATTTTGGCGCTGACGCTTCGCAACAAGCCTATGCAGCAGTGGATTATTTAAGATCCACGAACGCATTCGAGCAAATTTCAACAAGCTTGTTAGTAGCAAAAATCAGAGTTGCTCGAATCAAAAGAAAACTGACAGTACCAAGGCTGGAACTAAATGTAGCGCATTTGTTATCCAGACTTCTAGTGTATGTCAAGAATACCATAAACTACTAAGATATAGAGATGTTCGCGCTTGGACAGACTCCACAATAGTTTTGGCAGTAGACATCACAAAGTTAGAAACTTTTGTAGCCAATCGAGTATCACAGATTGGAGATTATTTACCACAGCTATAATGGAATTACGTACCAACATATAAAAACTCAGCTGATTTAGCAATAAGGGGATCAGCAACTTCTACCATCACGCCACAAGACTCAATTTGGTGGACGGGAAAAATCTTTTTTTTAAAACACTTATGCAAGGGTCCACAGGTTCATAAACCTTCATGTTCATAAACAATGGCAACAGTCGAAGGAAGTAACAGTACCAAAACTGAAGCTCGCAGAAGGAAAGCACTATCAGCAGAAGAATAATTGAAGATGCACATAAGACAACACTTCATGGTGGGATACAAATAACATTGGGAACCGTTCGCAATAAATTTTGAATCATTAAAAGCAGAAATCTGGCATGCCACATTATACAGAAATATGTTAAATGTTTAAACAAACAGATTTAAACAAACAACAAAAAACAAAATAGGAAGAGGTCAAACCACGTACAAAGGGTATATTATGGTGTTGGCGTGCATGGCCACCAAGGCCATACATGTGGAAGTAGTCAGTGGATTAACAACAGAAGCGCAGGGGTTTGTGTACAGATATCTATTCGGACAATGGGAAAAACTTTGTTGGTGCGGATCGAGTATTGAAACAACAAAGCAAGAAGATTCCAACTCTAGAACCAGAAATTGTAAGGTTATTACAACAAGATGAAACAACCTGTCACCTTATACCTTCCGCTGCATCACATTTTGGCGGAATATAGGAGGCAGGAGTAAAGTCACTGAAGACTCACATGCAGAAGGTCATAGACCGCACTGATGTTTGAAGAAGTAATAAAATTCTAAAAATTGTACAGATTCTGGTTATAAATTCCATGTTGTCCTTGGCAGGAATAATCTCAAGGTCATAAAACAATTGAGTACTCATGTTACACGGAATAAAATATTTATTTAAATGGGGCAATTGAATCGATTTCTTTAAATGGTACACCCATTATATTAAACTAAGAAACGAGAGTTTTTTTTATTTCAGCACCATTCCACTTTATCTTCCTTGTCACAAAACTGCATTGCCTCGCCTAATTAGCTTATTACTTCAAACGAAAAAACTTCATGCATCACAATTCAAAATGGAAAATATTACAAAGATATTCACTCTGCACAGAGCATAAATTTTTTATGTAAAAAATGTATCTCTTCAAAAACTATGTTTTATGTACTTGAACTTTATAGGAAAGAGCACAACGTGTAGTATACAAAAAAGTGATTTGTGACATTTTTTTTTTATTTTTTAATCCAATACTTAAACAAAGAAGACAAAATTCATCGCCCTTTTATTTTTTTTAGCATGTAAATTTTTTTTTAATAAAAGCACAGCCCTACACAAGCTACACACTCACATGCTTAACAAAATATAGTATATTCCTTTAAGATCACGTCGAAAAGAACAAAACATTATAAAGCTCGTCTACATCTTTTATAATACAACAAGAAACTACATAAACCAGATACAGAATATAAATTTGAATACTTCCAACAACAAAAACGTTATTAGGGAACTTAAATTATTTATAAACGAAAAAATTGAAAGAAAAGCTTTAACAATTTTCTTGTATATAGGTGCTGTATGTATGTATATGCGCGCGTTTGGACATGAAGTCAATGAAGATTGTAAATATCTATACGGATATAAGGATATAGAGATCAAAAAATATAAATTTAAATTAATATTAAATTAGAAAAATATTACGGCAAAAGTCCAACAACAAAAAGTGTTAAAATAATTAATTAATTTTAATTATGTTAAGAGTAAATGATAATTAAGTAATTAAATATTAATGGGATTTTTTTTTGTTAGTAAGTAATAAAAGGGGCTACGGTTGCTGTGGTTGACCCTTATAGAGGACTAGAAGATTAATGTTTGTGCAGGGCGACTGTATATAGAGTAATTAAGAAATTATTTGCTGACGATGTTGCTGTACTTAGGATTATCAAATTTTAATGGATTCAATAATAAAAAAAAAATTTTTTTGTGGGGATTTGTGAAAACGTTGTTAATATACTTCAGAGATAGTAAATTTTTTTAATAGGCGCCGTTAATTTTGCTGAAATAAATTTTAAAAGCTTCATGATATATTTTGTAAGCTACTATAGGGAAGAATATTGTAAAATATGGGTTTTTGCTTCAAACATGAATCGCATAAAGTAATTTTTTTCAGTAGATAGTGAAGTGTATTAAAATATTATAATCATTAGAATACGTTCTATCATAAAAGTATCTTAATGTTCTAAATTCAATTAATCAAAATTCCAGAAATTTAGTTATGCCACATCTGGCTTTGTTGTTAGTGACATAGAAAAAAATTTCAGGGCTTCAAAAGTAAATTTGAATGGTCCATTGAGACTTTTAGCCCGAAAGACGAAACTGAAAAAAAGAAAATTGAGAAATTGTTATTCACTTCATTGATCCAGATATTAGAGAAATTTACGACAATTTTGCACCCAAGAAGAACCCGATTATTGAAGCATACAAATTATATGAAATGACGCAAAAAACGTTCCAGTGCAGAGCAATGGTATGTGAATTCAAATGTGACTGTGGAAAATCATGCCTCGTCGGATTAGGTCGGACACATCATTGAGACTTAGAAGAGTGCTGATAATAAAATTATAAATATAATTACATTACTTAGTAACACTAGGGGCTTTCTTGATATGGGCATGCACATTGTTAACTTCATCTCTCCATCCTTTTGTAATAATTATTTACTGGTAATGTTCATTACAGTGAGTCATATAAGTACTCAGTCAGTCTAATGAAATCTAACAAGACCATACAGTCGCTCAGATATTCATAGCTCTCGTCGCTCAGGCATTCCAAATACTATCTCGACTAAGAGGGTTACTCCTGAATATCTTTTGTGTGGTAGACCGTTACATTATTCTCATTTTCTCGATTTCTTAAGAAACTGACCCAACTGGACTAAAAAATTGCGAGTGGCATCACTTTGTGTGAAGTTACGGACCCAAACCTCCTGTCCAACAATAAACTTACGAACCGTACTTCGAGGGTTACAGTGACTTGCATTTCAAGGATACATGTTTCCAGCCAGGAAATTATTGTCTAATGTTTCAAACTGTCTTCGTAATTGGTGAATGGAACCATGTCCGATTCGATATTCTCCAAATACTAGATGAGGCGATCTGCCGGTAGACTGATGTGCAACGTTGGTGATTTTCCTTGACATAAGCTCGAATTGCTGTCAGTAAAGAGCTATTTACTCTTTCGGAAGCGTTAGCCTTCGGTGAGTATTTTGGAGTGAAAATATGTTTTACTTCATATTTGGTTAGGTCAGACAACAGTTTGGACTCAAATTGTTTCCCATTATCAGTAAACAAAGTCTTCGGAACTCCAAACATACAAAATACGCGATTTTTTATATATTCAACTACACTTTGGGCTGTTGCAGATCGCACCGCTTTTAATAAAATAAATCGTGAAAATTTATCTAACCCTATTAGGATGTGAGTATTTGCCCCTTTAGACCGAGGGTATGGCCCAAGAATCCATTGGTGGTCGGGTGGAGAAATTCGTTGCCTTGCAAGAGTTACAAATATTCCAGTTTGAAATATAATCTTTGACCTGTTTAGCCATGTTTGCCCGGTAAAAATCTCTTTCAAGAAGATCAAGTGTCTTGGGAAGTGCTGGGAGAATTGTGTCGTTGCTCAATCAACAGAGACGTCAGTTGCCCATGAACCACTAATTTAGGGGTTATTGTCTTAATTAAGTTTAAACAACTGGGACTTTGAAACTCAGTGGACTCTACATCAATATGGGTGTGAGATGTTAAAATCATTTTCATGTACTAAATCGGTTATATGAAGTTCATCAGTATGTAAACGCAACAAAGCATCTGGTACTAGATTGTGTTTGCCTTGGCAATGTTCAATTTTAAAATTTTAACCCTGTAAGCTTAAGCTCCATCGAGCCAACCAATGAAGCTTCTAACTTACTTTGTCTGAATTGACTTTTAAGCATCCTTCGCCAATAACAAACCCCAAGTAATCCACTTGATTTAATCCAAACTTGGATTTTTCGACATTAATTGTTAGCCCAGCATTTTTCAGTAATCTGGCCACTTCCGTTAAAAGTCCAATAAATTCGTAAAATGATGCTGAAGTGATAAGCAGATCGTCCAGGTATACGAAAACTCTGTCCAGAATAACACGGTGCATAAGTCGGCACATTGATTGAGGGGAGTAACACAGCCCATACGGCATCACTGTAAAATGGTACAGTGGCCTTCCGGGTACTGTAAAGGCCGTATATTCTCGTGAGTTGGGATCCAAAGGTATCTGCAAAAAGGCATCTTTGAGATTTAAGGTAGAGATAATTGAAGTGGTTACATGCTGTCGATCAATGGTAGAGGGTAAGCGTCCTTTTTGTTAACTCATTGAGTTTTCGAGCATCCAGGCATAATCGCATTTTGCCATTAGATTTGCTGGCTTTCCTTCATGACTCCGCAAGCCAGCATCCTATTTATTTCAGCATCGATTTCTTTTTGAACGAAGGGCGATATTGCATAAAACCATTGTTTAACTGGGGTTGCGCTGCCGACATCTATTTTATGTGTTATTAAATTGGTTCGACCCAACCCTAGTTTATTAGAATTAGGAAAAAGCTCCACCGTTTGATCTAATATATTTTGCTCATCTGTAAAAAGTACGTACCGATTAGGATCAGTATCCGAAGCCGTATTTTGAGCGAGTTCATTAATTAGCATGGGCGCAATATTAAAAGTTTTCCAAAAATCTATACCAAGATATAATTTCTGTTTCAGACTAGGAACGACAAACAATTTAACAAGTTTTCACTCTCCTCTCATGTTATCCACTTGCGGTTGATATAAAAGAAGCGAGACTGTGTAAAAAAATATTAGAAACAGTTGCACATTTTTCCGCATCAGCACCTAAAACACTAATGTTTGCCCCGCTATCCAAAAGCTCCGTCATAAATTACCGGCGAATTTTCTCAAATTTCTATTATTTAGAAAATATTTCCAAGAACGAGATGCTCGAGATTGATAGGAATTATCACGGGTTATCAGACTGGTCTAGATTAGAGGATAAATCCGAATCCAAATAGCATTCCAAGTCATTTACAATCTTTCGTTAGAACAGCTCCGGATCTGTATTGCAAGCCGTTTCCGTTGTTTATTTGCTGGGATCGGCACTTTTCCGGGGGATTAAATTCCCAGAAGATTTGACCTCCGGTCTGCCGTTTTCCGAATATTTGAATTTTCAACGTGTACAGTTGGGCTTGACTACCTTCTCTAATCCACATCCAAAACAAAATACTGCTGAAGAGCTGTTCATGAAGAAATGACCAGGAGAAGAACAGTTCCAGCACCCTGGAGAATTCCCCAGGTTTGACTTTTTCACAGTGATTTGAAAATTAAATTGGATTCTGTTAGCGTTAGGATAGTGACCTGATCTACATAACTTGCATTAAGGTCGCTGTTTTATGGGTCGGTACATGTCTAATACGATTCCAAGAATCTTCGATAGAAATACATTTGTTGACAAGCCAGCCAGAAACATTTGTAACCCGACCCGTATATTACGCATCAGGATCATTAACAATTCCTGACGTCTAAGGTAAGTTTCAACGGGTTGGATAATGACAGGATCTCCGAATAAAAATCCATAAATGATTCACGAGGCTTTTGCTTTCTGAATTTCAGTGCTCGACGAATGTCGAAATCATTTCTACGATCTTGGAATCTTTGAATTAATGCACTTTTTAACTGGAACCATGTAACTCGGTCAGCTCGCTCAAGGCATTTCCAATATCACCCAAGCGCTTGAACTCTAAGGGAAAACTTTAACTCGTCTACTAGCTGGCTCTCTGAAATACCATAAGAAGCTGGTAAATGCTCTATATTCTAAACAAAAATCGCTCCACCCTTCAAGTTTTGTCAAATGTAGGTTTCCTGACGTTCCTAGAGATCTGTGAACCTTTGGAATTATCTTTGAACTGAGGCAATGGTAAAGCAAAGCATAATGCTTCCGGAGGATAAGTTGAGCTAGATTTGAAAACAGGCTGAGGGTTTGAAAGAAATTGAACCCTGGTACGCGCAGAAGCATTCCCAACTTCTGAGACTGACATTTGTTGATTTGTCAAATTAAAACGTCGTGAAATCTGTGGGGCACCACAGTTACACTGGCTAGTGCCTCGTCTTATTGGGGTGGGTATTTTCTCGGAAAACTCATTGAAACTTAGAAAAGTGCTGATAATAACAGATCATGCGGTTATTCAATTTGCTGTAATACACATTACAACAGGAGTAAGAGATAAATCTTTGCAAAAGCAGTTACTCGCTGAAAAGCAACTAAATTACGGAAAAGCGATATAAATTTGCAAACATTCAATTGTGATCAATGAACAACTCAAAACATTAAATATTGATGAGCCCATCAAGGCTGAAAAGGTAAATGTCATTAATGCGAACATAGGAAGTGATAATAATCAAACCTACCGTCAAGAGAGATCCAGAAATTAAAGGGGAAGCAATTAAAATCGGAATACCAAAACTTCATGTCAAACTTCAACCTTATTCAGATACCAACAACAACAAAGTACAAATCTTCAAAAAATATGCACACGATGTGGATTTAATGAACATAAAAATACCAAGTGCCCAGCTGAAGGGAAGACCTGTGCCAAATGTCAATGAAAGAATCATTTTGCCTCAACTTGTCGTACAAAATTCGTAAATGAAAATGATCACGGATATCATCGAAGAAGAACAACAAGAAAATACAATAAATACATTATAGTAACACTAGTAAATAACACTAGTAAAAAAAGCTGACGTTAACATTTTATTTTTATATAAAACCGACAAATTGTTAGTTTTAAGTTAGAGCAATTTGTTCACTACAACTACAGAGCATAAGGCAGACAATTAGAGGGAGAGCCGACGCAGCATTAATATCGTACAATATATTCAGCGACGATTGGGCATCCATAAAAAAATGCCTTTCTCTTCACTATGCCGCTAAAAGGGATCTCAGGACTCTGGAACATCAATTGAGCGGCATCCTACAAGGAAACACGAGTAAACTCATATCCAGTATATCAACAAAAGAAACCTGTCAATATCCCGGTACCACAAAGAAACTTGGTTTACAACATCCCCAGGACCAAAACAATATAATTGGAAGAGAACCACCACCACGACCAACAGGACTAAAACCACCAAGACGGGTCAATTATATCAACCGTCCTACAAATCAACAAAGTGACCAGACAAATCAATCAAATAATCAACAGAAATATCCAAACCAACAAAATTATCAATCAGCATTTTAACGCGAACATTCCGATCAAAACCAGAGGATGTATCACCTAGAAACCGAAGGTAAAGAGGCAATATATAATCAATTAATTGACGAAATGTCGGACGTGGACATATGCAATCAGGAGGAAGAACAGGAGTGAAAACACTGAGCTAAATTTTATGATAGGCGCCTCTCTAGCGTACCATACCTAGAGTAAAAAAAGCTTGAGATAATAAATTGCTCAAGTTTCTCATCGACACCGGAGCAAATAAAAATTTAGGAGCCATAATCAAAGAAAAAATAACACACAAATTTTAACACCAAACATAAAGATTCCATTGAAGGAAAATCAGTCATCACAGGTCAATAATCTAGAAGTTCAAGACGATCATCTCTCACAGCATCTATGCAAAAACTACAAAATACACTGTCAATATTTGAAAAACAATTCGAACCGGTCAACAACCATGAAACAATCGACACGGACATAAGAGCAGAAATTAAGACCACTACGGAAGAACCAATTTATTCCAAATCCTACCCATACCCAGTAAATATGAGGGGTGAGGTATAGAAAACCAAATCGAACAACTTCTAAAAGATGGTCTCATAAGACCCTCCAAGAGCCTATATAATTCTCCAATATGGGTAGTGGAAAAGAAGTTAGATGCTTCCGGTATAAAGAATACCGGATGGTCATTCACTTTGTAAGACTCAGTGGCGTAACAGCGTCAGACGCTTACCCCATTCCAGATATATCTAACACACTAGCGAATCTGGGAAATTCACAATTCTTCACTAAAATCGACCTCACCTCCGGCTTTTATCAAATTAAAATGAAAGAAACGGATGTAACGAAGACATCATTTCCAACGATGAATGGCAAGTACGAATTCCTAAGGCTGTCCTTTTGGATTAAAAAATGCACCGGCTACCTTTCAGAGAATGATAGATAACGTGCTGAAGGAGTTCATCGGAAAATATGTTATGTGTACATAGACGACATAAATATTCGAAGGAAATACAGAAGAGGAACATTTGGACAATGTCAGGAAAATATTTTCAAAATTGGAAAATGCAAATCTGCGAGTAAATCTTAATAAAACGGAGTTTCTCAAGAACGAAACCAAGATCTTCGGTTACATCATAACCAATCAGGGCATTAAACCTGATGAAAAGAAAGTCTGCGCAGAGAACTTCAAAGATGTAAAATCATTGCTCGGCCTTACATCCTATTAAATTGGCCAAACCACTCACTATTGTCACCAGTCAGAGAAAGAGATCTAGGCACTTCAACAACTCAAAGACTTATTGTTATCAACAGAAATACTCATCCTAACAACGGATGCTTCGGATGCTGCAATTGGAACAGTATTATCACAGGGGAAGCTAGGCAAAGACAGACCTGTTACATTCATCACGACTAGAAGAATTCAATTATGAAATAATCTACAAACCAGATTGCACTTACAAGGTAGCAGATGCCTTATAACGGCTGGAATTAGAAACAAATATGCTATCAACAGATGGAACGATTCATAGCGCAGATCAAGATAACACTAACTTAATACCATACTGTGAAGCACCCATAAACGTATTCAAAAATTAACTCATTATTATGGACATCTACGCCTATGAGGAATCTCACCCTAACCGGAGGAACTTCATCTGCCTAAGTCAGATAAACAAAGCCGAGGGTCCTAAAAGTAAGGCTTAGCCCAACCGTAATCAATGGAATGAAAATTTCAGAAGAACAGATCCAAAAATTACAAGAAGAACCAGAAATTCATGGATTTGGAGGATTGTACAAGACAAAAAAACCGAAGAGCATAAATTTAATATCATTCAAACAGAGCCTTAAAGATCCCATAGAAACTTTCAGGAAAATACGGAACAGAATTTGGACAAATATTATTTCCCACAGATGACGAGCCTCATAAGGAAATATACATAGAACTGTGAAACTTGTCATACTAATCCCAATATATCCATCAGAGATCATCCACCTGGATATAGTCAACATAAAGCAGGAAAAATTCATCACGTGCATAGACAAATTCACCAAATTCACGAATTTTTTTCATATCAAGGATTGAACAGCTGTACATCTAAGGAGCAAGATCATTAAAATTCTGCACTATTTCACCTCACCTAAAACAATAGTGATGAATAATGAATCAAGTTTTGTCAGCCCAATGATATCTGATTATATCAAAACAGTTGCAATTCAAATCTACCTTACACCGTTTTAAAAAAGCGAGGTGAACGAGATGTCTAATGGATGAATATAAAGACCTCCCTATAAAGGACCTAGTCAATATTGCAGTGGATAAATATAACTTTGCAAAATCCAACCGTTTCAACTATACCCTGTTAAATTTAGCCGAAAGTTTCCAGCCGAAACTGAAAAGTCGATAATGCAGATTATTTTATTGACATTCCAGCCGAAAATAAATCAGCCTCTAGAGCGTTATGTATGGAGATGGATTGCATTGATGTTACGCAGAAAAAAAGTTCAGTTCAAGTTTCCCGTGGGAAATCTCGGAAAATTCGATTTTCCAAAAATTATTTGAAAATTTGTATAAAATCAGCCTCTAGAGTGTTATGTCTGGAGATGAATTCCATTGATGTGATTTGTCAATAGCTATCTCAGGAAAAAAATTCAGTTCAAATTCCCCGTGGGAAATATCGGAAAATTCGATTTTTCAAAAATTACTAGAAAATTTGTATTATATCGGCCTGTAGAGAGTAATGTCTGGAGATAGATTGCATTGATGTAAATCGTAGGATCTATTGCAGAAAAAAAAATTCAGTTAAGTTTCCCGTGGGAAATCTCGGAATCAAAAATTATTAGAAAATGTATATAAAATCAGCCTCTAAAGTGTTATGTCTGGAGATGGATTGCATTGATGTGATTTGTCAATAGCTATCGCAGGAAAAAAATTCAGTTCAAGTTTCCCGTGGGAAATCTCGGAAAATTCGATTTTCCAAAAATTATTAGAAAATTAGTATAAAATCAGACTGTAGAGTGTTATATCTGGAAATGGATTGCATTGATGTGATTTGTCAATAGCTATCGTAGGAAAAAAGTTTAGTTTAAGTTTCCCGTGGGAAATCTCGGAAAATTCGATTTTCCAAAAAATATTTGAAAATTTATATAAAATCAGACTGTAGAGTGTTATATCTGGAAATGGATTGCATTGATGTGATTTGTCAATAGCTATCGCAGCTTTAAAATTCAGTTCAAGTTTCCCATGGGAAATCTCGGAAAATTCGATTTTCCAAAAATTATTGGAAAATTGGTATAAAATCAGCCTCTAGAGTATTATGTCTGGAGATGGATTGCATTGATGTGGTTTGTTAATAGCTATTGCAGGAAAACAATTTAGTTCAAGTTTCCCGTGGGAAATCTCGGAAAATTCAAAAAAGTTTTCAGCCGAAATTAATAAATGTTTGAATAAAATCAGCCTCAAGAGTGTTATGTCTGGAGATGAATTGCTTAAATGTAATTTGTTAATAGCTATCGCAAGAAAAAAATTGTTCAATTTTCTCGTGGGAAATCTCGTGATTTAAAATTCTGGAGAATCGAATTTTCCGAGATTTCCCACGGGAATTCAACTTCAGATATACACTCTAGAGGCTGATTTTATTCCAATTTTGTGGATTCTTCCGATTTTCCGATATTTTCTACGAATAGGTTAAGAAACTATTTATGGAATTCTTTATTTAAATCCATTTATGCTATTCACTTTCGGCTGATATCTACAACATTTTTTATTTTCGGCTGGAATGTTAATATCCTAATCTGCATTATCGACTTTTTATTTTCTGTTGGGATTAAACAATCTGCATTGTTTTTTTCTTTACTTTCGGCTGGACTAACATAATCTGTATTATCGACTTTTCACTTTCGGCTGGCAACTTTCGGCTAACTTCAACAGTATATCAACTATTAAGGCCTACTAAATTTTAGGGACAACGTAAATGAAGACAAAATGCAAAAAATTCAATACGCTCAACAAACCAATCTACGACGAGAAAATTTAAAGAAAGCAGAGCCCAAAACGTACGAGTTCGGGGACACGATATAAAGGGAAAGGACAACGCAAAGATTAGAAAGGAAATAGTAGCAAAAAACAACCAAGTTACAGTGATAACGGCTTCGGGCAAAAAAACACACAAAACCCATTATTTATACAGATATACAACCAGCTGACATAATAAACGATAGCAATTAAAATAAAATTTCCAGGTATGGTCGAGTCGTAACTAGTAGACTAAAAAAAGGAAAGCATGTAATATATTAAAAATTTTCTCCTCGCGGTAATCTGGCGGATCTCAATGGGATAGACGTCAGGTGTATTCAACGCTTCATTGTAAGGTCTGGATGGTTCAGTAGGTAGAGCTTAAAAAATTGTATGTGGTATGGCTAAGGACCATTTTTGTATCTTTGCCAGTCCCTTAGGACAGCAACCTTAACCTAACCTAGCCTAATATACTCGTATTAAAATATTATAATCATTGGAATACGTTCTATCCTTAATGTATCTTAATGTTCTAAATAAAAACATACGTAGTAATGTTAATTTAGTTCTAAATAAATGTAGATAAGGCAACCCTAATGTTCTGCCAACAATAATAAAAACGTATGCAAACCATTCATGTCATTCGATAACTGTCAACTCGTAATGAAACAACGTAAACCGCATGGTATGTAAATGTGACATGGCCATTCTAATATTGTAGATTGTGCTAGCTGGAAAAGAGACATCCGAATATCTATCAGGTTCAGGGATTTGCCTTTTCTTCTTTTAGGATTTCAAAGCTAAACCAAAACTTCCTGAAGGTCGTATCCTATTTTCATTTGTGTAGACACTCTCACATAAATACGTGAAACAAATACTAAAAGGTTTTCCTATATTTAAAATGATTTGCATATCTGAAATTCACTGTCACGGTTTAATGATTTGACATAATCGATCAAAAACATACACACGAGCTAAGTCATTTAACAAATTAAATCAACCTCATTTGACCATACACTTGACTTCAGTATACAGAAGCAACATCGACATCGGCGTTCGTTGTTGGTTTGATTGAAGTACCTCATTAAAGTGATACGTCATCATTATAAATACACGATACACCCTAAAAAAAAAACATTCTAAACGCTTAAAACCTAACTAAGAACTATAAACACAGAGTTCTCTGACTTACGTAATAATTGAACTCTACATAATATAACGAAATCGTAAAACAGCAACTTTGCATATCTAAAATGCAAAAAAGAGAAATGTCAGACAAATAAATATTTTGTGAACGTATTTAATAAAACAGCAATTAAAAATCATCCAAAATTGTTACAACACGCGCACGTGAATTTAATTTTTCTATATCTCCGTGAAATTATTTAATGCCACATCGAATTCAACAGTAAACGCAATGGTTGAACGTGTCACACCCAAAAATTCTGAATCTTCGGTTATACCGTTAAACATGGCCGTTTCTAATCATACAGATGTTTCGCATGGTAATTAAACTCGTTTACATTTTGTACACATCAAAGTAAAATCTGTAACGTTTTTTTTTTCTTTTCGGTATTCCAAACAGTAAACGCATTAATGTCACGTCCCAATATTATAAATTCCGAATTATCGATTGAACCTCCGAGGTCCGATGCAAACAATACAAATGAATCAAGAAGTTCCAATAATAATGTGCATGGTATGTGTATTATATGTATAATATAACCCTTTTTTTATAGTTCTGTGGACAATTTTTTTTTTTGTGCATTCCATAGTAAACGTTATAATGACGCGTCCCATGTTACAAGATTCAGAAACGTCTATCGGAAATTCAAGTGGTAAACAAAATAATTATTCTTTGGTTTTAATATTAAAAACAATTTCTTACATTTTATTAAACAAAAAGCCGACACAAATCCAGAAATGACCGTTGACAGGGCGATTCATTATGCGATGGGGTCCGGCCACCATAATAGGGCTAATCGCTTCAAATGTCCACTTTGTAATTTTTCATTTGTCACCGAATCGAATTATCTTCAAAATTTTGAACGTCACTTTGAAGAGGAACATCCACAATTTCCGGGAGGAATGCTGCACCGTCGGAATAGATCACACAATGTGCGATCAAGCTAGAAATTTATAAAAAAAGTGGGGCGAAACTTTGAATACTATTGAATTGGAAAATTGGAAAATAAAAACTTAACTTTCTTGGAATTTTAGTTTTTTTTTTTTAAATTTTGTGTTTCGGAATTGTAAGTAAACGGAATAGCAATAAACGGCGTCCGGTATTCTTGAAACTCGCCCGTCACCATTTTTCCGATAAATCCCGGGCGAATATGAATCTGATATTGTATTACACGGCTCCTGATGCCAAGATCGTGAGGTGAGTCAAACAGATGTGTCTTTTTCAAGACACATTAAAATAAACAGCATGATGAACGAGACAATGGAGCTTGTAATATAATATGAAATGGTTGCCCAAAATTCTTTGCTGGACAAACCGATAGAACGTTTTCATTATCTATATAATTTTCAATACGTATTGCTTGCCAAATTTAAAATACAATTTCAATAAAGCAATAGCATTTATGGGAATTCCGATAATAGTTTGAAAAATTTTGTATTTCGTTTACGATAACCTGACTGATTGAATATTTTGCAGATTTGTATTTAACGTCATTCAACTATTTCAATTAAAAAAAAATAATTGATGAAGTTTGGTCCAAGTGTGAAAATATATTCGGCTCCATTGTGAAATCGAATAGTACGTTGAAAATGAGGGCTGACGTTTGTATGCCGAATGATAATCATTAGAACTGGAAAAGTGGCAATTCGGCTTTCTTAAAAACTGATTTTGATTTGGGCTCAAGGCCAATTTTCCACAAATAAATGGCTGAACAACGAGCAGTATTGTTTATTATTCTATTTATTTTGGCAGTGCCGACCTCTTATTTGTCAAACAAGTTCCTTGTGTATTTGAAGCTGCTTTGATAAAGTATTTTATGCTATGGGCGAATCCGAAATATCGTTCTTGGTTCTTCATCTGTGTGGTAGATTTTTTTTTTTATAACAATCGGTATATCAATGCGCAATGTTCAAGCAAACTCATTTGTTGGGAGTCGGTCGTTGTTTGAAGCCGAAATTGTTGCTTTGCTCATAAATGGATATTTGTAGCGGTCGAAATGTGCATATGTAGAACATTCGTTCTTTACAATAAAATTGACTCTGCGGAAGATGATTGAAGCTAAGCTTAAATTTAAATATAAATAAAGGCTTATACTTTTATGAAAAACGCTTTATACAGCAATACAGCATGACACTGGACTGAACTTCAGTTTAATTAAAAAAAATTATTTAGATTAAGAGAATTTACTAAGACTATAAATGTCAATGGGGTGCTAATAAATAGTTTGGAGGTAGCTGATCATAAATATTTTTAATCGAACGGTCTGTCGATAGAATTCTTATTTATCATTGCTGATCATTTTTGAAAAGATCCAAATTCTTAAAATCTCCATGAAAGTGATGAAATTATTGCAATAAACTATTTAAATTCATCAAATCTTTCGACTGACCGTTATTCTTGAAAGAACATTAATATTTTTATTAATTTTTAAATTGAATTACCTTTACAAGATTAAAAATTTGGATAAAATTAAATTTCGTAAATTTTAATCTATAGTACATATATTGAAATTCTTGCAGGCCCCCAAACTCGAAAAATTCAAATCTTTGAAATTCCTGATGAATTGAAGTTCTCCTTTAAGATTTAATTCTACGTTTGCTCTATTGATTTGTAGAATTCTTAAAATCTAAAGTCTTAAAATTGTCGAAATTCTACAAATTTTCAAACTGACTAATATTATTAAAATCTATCTTAATTTTTAAATTAATTAAAATTTTCAAGATTAAGGATTTTCACTTCGAAAACTTTTAATAGTTTTGTTGTTAAAAATCGTTAGACTTTTAAAACTTTCTTAAAATTCATCCATCAACTTCTAAAAATTTGATAAAGTTTCCAAGCTCTCAAAATTCTTCCTACCCTCCAAAATCATCAACATTTCAAACTATATATCACAAATTTTTCAATAAAAATTTAAAAATGCTAAAAATCTTAAAATTTCTGAAATTCACTTGATATCAAAGCTGCATAAATTCCTTAAATTTCTTAAACTGGGTTAAATTGTAAAATTGCTTAATTAATGCTAACTTAATATTGAAAAAAATAATAAATCTCTTCTGATTTTTAAAATTTATTAAACTTTAAAATATTAAAAAGTTTGATCAAAACCAAATTTTTTTAAACCAATTCTGGAAATTTGTCTTAAAATTCGTCAATATTTAAATAATATTAAATTTTACAAAACATTATTAATTTTTTAATTTTTCAAATTAGTCAAATTCGCGTAAAATCAAAATTGGAAAATTTTGAAATTCCTAAAATTCAGAAAAATTAAAATTTGTAACTAAACTTTATAGTTACTTAACTTTTCAACATTAAGGATTTTAACTAAATTAAATTTCGTAAATTAGTGAAATACTTGGCTATCATTAAAACCGTTTAAAAAATTCTTAAAAATTTTAAAATTCGATCTGCAAAAATTTTTATTTTTTATTTCTAGATTTCCAGATTAATTATAAATGTTGTTTTTCGTCTACAATTTTTTAAAATTTCTCAAAGTTTCAAAATTCTTATTTAGCTCCAAAACATCGAAAAAAATTAATTCTTGAAATTTAATTGAAATTTATTTTTCAAATCTTTCGAAATTTTTCAATTTCGTCAAATTCCTAAAATTTCAGAAGAAAGAAATTTGTACAATTTTAAAATTCTAATAATTTAGAAAAATAGATTCAGAAAGAAGGATAAGTACCAAATTCGTCAATTTTCAATATTTTTATTGACTCTTAAACCCTTAAAATTCATGAAATTCTAAAATATTTGAAAATTTCACAAATTTTGAAAACTTTCGAAATTTTTACTGCTCTTTCGAAATCGTCGAATCGTCGAAAACTTTAAAATTCTTTTTAATTTTATTATCTAATAAACTTTACAAGATTTACGATTCCAATGAAATTGAAATTTTCCGAATTTTACAATCCTTAAATGCTTTTATAATTATTGTTCTAGATTAGAAAAGTAATTTTCTCGGGAAGCTTTTTATTCGGAGAGTCGAAGTTTCTCCTCCAAAATTCAAGAGTGTTAAGAATTCGCGGAATATAAGAAAGGAACCCGATCACAAGTGAAGCGGTCAAAGTTTCCAAGTATTGAAACATTGGTAAATGAAAACAACGAAGATATTTATCCTTTTAATACAATATTTTTTTATTATTATTATTCATTTTTATTTTGTTGTTACTATATATCCAAATATTATAACAAATTGTTTAATATCTAAACGGAATCTAAAATGAATACCGCCTATTTAAGTGATGGTGAATTTAGCCATGAATGTTGGATTTGAGGTATCGACGTTAATCTTCCTCGAGAGGCAGCAAGTCGAGAATTACGTAACCGGCGTAGGAATGAAGCAAAGGGAGAAGAGGTCACGCCTATGCTTGGCGTCCCTGATGTAACTGAGAAGTTTGATAAATGTAAAGTTAAATACCAATCTATACAAGCTATTCCATTAAAAATTCAAAAAACCATAGGGAAGCCACAAATGGGTCGAACCCCAAAGAGGAAGAGCTATTGGACAATACGTTGGAACAAGCTCTTAGTATTATCCAAGATCACATCACTCGAAGTAATAAGACTGCTTCTGGTGAAGCTTCTCGACATAATGTCCGATGTTCTTCAAAGAAACCAAAAGACCACAACTCGAAGATCTTATATTCCAATCCATAAGTGGGGTGTGGTATTCCGAGGGGATCAAAAAACGAATAAAGTAAACGACTTTATTGCTGACGTGGAAATATTCGCTAAAACCGAAGGAGTCAATGACACTGAACTGCTCGAGAGAGCTATCTATTTATTTGATGGTCCTGCCAGGCTTTGGTATAGGTCTAAAGTGCAAACTACCCCGTTTTCAAGTTGGAAAATTCTAATCCAGTCGCTAAGAAAAACCTTTGTACCAGAAGATCACGATTATTGGCTGATGCAGGAAATTTATCAACGTGCACAAGGTCGTGAGAAAAAATTATGGCATGTATCTTGCACACATGAAAAGCGCATTCCAAAATTTAATCGAACCAATTTCCAAACAAGAGAAATTGAAGACAATTATCAGTAATCTAAGACCCTTTTATATCGCAAAACTCCCCATAGTAGATATTACCACAATTGATCAATTGAGTCTTTATTGTAAAAAAATTGGGGATCTTTAGTTTAACCTAGACCATCGCTCTTGCAAACCAACACAAAATTTCATTGGTAACTCGGTTCCAACAGTTACTTCATCAAGGATTAAAATTCCAGATCGGGTTGTTAGTTGTTCGCAGCCAAGTGCTTGCACTACGTCTGATGGAGCTGAGGTTGAGAAAGATGAAAGTTTAGTAGCTGCCCTAAAATCATCTCATCTTGCCGGAGAAAAACTGAAATCTGATAATAAGTGTTGGATTTGTCATGAGAAGGGACATCCGTATTACGAATGCGAAAAACCAAAAACTCGAATATTCTGTTACAAATGCAGTAGGGATGGCTCTATCATAAGATATTGTTCAAACTGCAAAGCTAAACGTATCCCATCAAAAAACCCATAAATCAGTTTGGTCTTGGAAGTCAGACCACTCTCTGTCACAGCGAGACTTCTGCGTCACTTACCACTTCGCCTTTTGAGCAATCTAGTTCTTTCACAATTTCATATTTTCCTAAAGTCATTACTTTAAATTCAATAATTAATTACGCCGCAGATGGGAGGCCAATGGTGGAGGTTACAATTTTAGATATTCCCGTAATGGGTCTTTTAGATTCTGGTGCTTCCTGTACTATTTTCGGTACCGGTAGTGAAACAATCATTAACCGTTTGGGGCTTACCACATACAATCTTAATACCTTTATTGCTACAGCCGATGGCACTCCTCATGCAACAAAAGGGTACCTCAACGTCCCCTACACGTACAACGGAAAAACGGTAGTCATACCTATACTTATCATACCTACCTTAACCAACATGCTGATACTTGATGTTGATTATTGGAGAAGCTTTAACTTAAACCAGTAGTACATTCCTGTTCGGATTTAATTTCCAATAAAATTACGGATTGTCAACATGATATATCAGTGGATGACTCAAGAACGTTGTCATCGATTTTAAAACTATTTCTAATTTCAAATGGAGAAAGTGTCGGTAGAACTGATGTAATATCTCACTTTATCGATACTGGTGATGCTAGACCAATAAAGCAACGGAAATACTTGGTATCACCTTTCACTCAGGAAAAGCTGGATAAAAATTAAAAATGGAGAAAAATCAAATAGTCCATGGAGCAATCCGATAATCTGCGTCAACAAACCCAGCCCCAAATTAAATGCCGTCACCAAGCAAGATGCCTATCCCATTCCACATATCGGGCGTATTTTGGGTCGAATTAAGACAACAAAATATCTGTCCAGCGTCGATCTATCTGACGCTTTTTGGCAAATTCCGCTGGAGGAAACATCTAAAGAAAAAACCGCCTTTTCAATCTCGTCACGGAGTCATTTTCAGTTTGTTGTAATGCCGTTTGGACTCCATAATGCTCCCCAAACGCAGGCTACACTTATGGATTTAGTGTTAGGTATCGATTTGGAACCATACGTTTTCGTCTATCTCGATGATATTATTATTTCTACAGAGACGATTGAACATCATTTGGAGCTTCTGAAAATCGTTGCAGAAAGGCTGACTAAAGCAAATCTAACTATAAATTTAGAGAAATCTAAATTTCTGCAAAAAAGTATGAAATATTTGGGTTACGTTATATCTGCCGAGGGATTGAGGACTGATCCTGAAAAGGTACAAGGAATTTTGGATTATCCTGTTCCCTCTTCGGTTCAAGCGGTCCGGAGACTTTTGGGGATGGCGGGATGGTACCGCAGATTCATCTCAAATTTCGCTACTCTCACTGCTCCTATCTCCGATCTTTTACAAAAAAAAAAACGGTTCTGTTGGACCGAAGCGGCCAATTCAGCTTTTTTAGAAATCAAATCTCGATTGATTTCCCCACCAATTTTATCTAACCCGAATTTTTCTTTACCATTTAATATCCAAACTGACGCCTCTGACGTAGGTATTGGTGCATTACTAACCCAAGGATATGGATCCGAAGAACGCGTTATTTCATTTATCTCACAGAAATTAACAGCTCAGCAACAGAAATACCACACGACTGCAAAAGAATGCCTCGCTGTAATTACAGCTATTGAGAAATTTCGGCCTTATATAGAGGGAACCAAATTTACTGTGATCACGGATCATGCCTCTTTAATATGGTTAAATTATATTCATGACCCTAGTGGTCGTTTAGGGAGATGGGCGCTTAAGCTTCAACAATATAATTTTGAACTGAAACACAGGAAAGGTAAATATAATTTAGTACCCGATGCACTTTCCCGTAGCTTAGACATCGAAGTCGTAAGATCTGAAACGGATCTATGGTATGATAATTTGAAAGCAGGGTTTTTAAACTCCCCGGAGAAATAACCAACTTTTAAATTATTGAATAAATAATTAACAAAATTTACCAAAATAAGGTTGAGAAATTGGCTACACGCTTCGAAGATCGACACAAAGTTTTGCAATTATGCCACGATAGTCCCCTCTCTGCTCATCTGGGGGTGAAAAAAACCTTGGCGAGAATTAAAGAAAAATATTTTGCCCAAAAATGTTAAGCACTGTCAAAGAATATCTGCGTAAATGCGATATACTCGTATGTAAAGCGTCGAAGGAATTTCCTACTGTAAAATCTCCTATGGGAATGGCAAAGATCCCACAGATTCCTTGGTCGGTTTGTTCTACTTTTCCCCTTAAGAAACTCCGAAACATTTAAAATTCTTAGAATCTTGGAGCAAGATGTATTTTCGATTTTTGGAACTCCTCAAACGTTAATCTCTGATAATGGACCACAGTTCATCTCAAATCAATTTCAGAAGTTTTTAGAAGATAACGGAGTCAAACATTATCCAAATGCGCGCTACCATCCGCAAAATAGCCCCGCTGAAAGGGTTAACCGGGTTATTATAGCTTCTATTCGTGCATATCTTAAGGATAGTGTCATAAAGATTGGGATAAAGAACTACATAAAATTGGCTGTGCACTTCGAACTGCAAAACAAGAGTCGACTGGTTTTACCCCATACTTCCTTAATTTCGGTCGTGAAATGTATCACTACGGATACGATATTGGAGGAGTCTCTGAAAGCCAAGGTCACGTAAATTTCGACGAAATAATTCCAGCTAGGCTAGAGTAAAGAAACTAGAAGATTTTTCTAAAATACGATAGATTGTAAAGCAAAATCTAATAAAAGCCCATCAAAAATCTGCTCAATACTATAATTTGAGAACACGACCGGTTAAATTCTCGATTGGCGATATAGTCTGGAGGAAAAACTTTCAATTGTTCAACACATCTAAGAATTTTTCATCTAAGCTGGCTAAGCGACTTAAATGCAAAATCAAACAACAAATTGGGAGTAACGTGTATCTCTTAGAAGATATGGGAATTAGGAGTATTCCATACTAAAAAAAATTTGACAATGGTTGAGGACTCGGCTTGAGCTTAGCCCGAAAAAAAAACGTACGACATCTATCGTAATAATTAAATTATATTCAGAAAATTTTAAATAAAAAATCGATATCTAATTAATAATACAAAACAAGAACAAGTGGTACAGAGATTGCTCTCCATTCATGATATCGCATTCATTGATGCAGACTATTGTTACTAATGGTTTTATTGCTATCGATTTGAAGCAATAAAAAAAAATTAACGAGAATTTAAAATTGAGGGAATACCGGCAATAAAATTTAATAACAGCAAAACTTCAAATCGACTGAAACATGATATATAAAAAAAACCTTACAACTTAAGAACCTAAAAAAATTGAATCAATTTAAATTTGAGAAATTTTTGTAATTCAAGACAGCTCTTTATTTATATATGCCAGAATTTTGTGAACTAGAAAAGATTTTAAATTTCAATTGGGTTAACATTTTTCAAATTGGGAAAAATTAAAAACCAAAAAAAAAAATTCAGTTCAAGTTTCCCGTGGGAAATCTGAGAAAATTCGATTTTCCAAAAATCATTAGAAACTTTGTTGTAAAATCAGCTTGTGGAGTGTTATGTGTGGATATGGATTGCTTGGTTGTCTAATTATGTTTCTAATGATTTTTGGAAATTCCATAGATTTCCTACGGGAAAATTGAACTGAATTTTTCTTCTGTAAATAATCTCCAGACATAACACTCTAGAGGCAGATTTTAGACAAAGTTGGGTTGGTTTTTGGATAATCGAAATTTTTCCGAAAATTTTTTCGAAATTTTTTTGCTCCAGAAGGTTATCTTGGGAAGGGCTGATAAGGGGATGCGATTCGGATTTGCCACAGATGTCTTCTTCATCTCAATTTTTGTTTAGCTAGCCTTTTTCGGGTTCGCGGTCATTCTTGCTCCCTGCTCCCATACCCTGAGCCTTAGCCAGCTATAGATGCCGCGATTCAAAGCCTCTGGTCGGTGATTCTTTAACGACATCCTGGTGTGATATGGTCGGTGTGACTTCGGACTAATTTTTGTGATATCGCCAAACCCACCTAAGCTCACTGGACTGTCGTTACAATACCTATCAGTTGGCCTTAGAACTTGTTTTTCACATTTTATTGGAATAGCAGAAAAACTTATTTTAATGGCAGATAGAATTTGGGATCAAACTCAATCTTCGAATATTTGAGCCACAGTAATATCTCTGCCTAATGTCAACCGATCTGGTTTCGATAAACAGGCAAGCAAGGTCACATTCTAGAAGTCGAACACCTTATCGTGAACCCAGGTTTAATAACCAAAATAAACAGGGAAGAAAGAGCAAAACCGACAATGATTCTAAAAGCGAGTATTACTTTTATCATCGAAAATTCGGTCAAAAAGCTCAAAAATGTAAGTATTAAACCCTGTTCTTTGTTTAAGGACATACCTGATTCGGAAAACAAGTAGCTTCGAAAATATTGACGACGCGTTTCTGGAGCGAAACTAATCGTCGTCTATTCGTCAAAGACACAGTAAATAATTTAAATTTTTTAGTAGATACTGTAACTACTGGCCTGGGTTTACTCTTACTTTCTCACGTATATCCTGATAAGCTTGTTCTATGATTCTTTCGCTATCGAACAACCCTAACTCTGTGAACTTTGCGTCCGCGCATAATTCTTCAACCGTTTCACAGTGTATTCTTGACAGCGCGTCTGGAACAAGGTTTTCGGAGCCTTTCTGATGGATTATGTTGAAGTCATATCCTTGTAGCTTTAGGCTCCAGCGGGCTAATCGGCCACTCAGATCCTTTTGGTTCATTAACCACTTGAGGCTGGCATGGTCCGTGATCAGGGTGAAACGGTATCCCTCTATGTACGGCCGAAATTTCTTTACGCTAACTACTGCCTCAAGACATTCAAGCTTGGTCACCGAGTAATTCCGTTGGGCTGGATTTAACTTTTGGGACATGAAGATGATGGGTTTCTCATGGCCTTCCCCATCCTTCTGGAAAATCACACTTCCAAGGCCCTGCGTGCTGGCGTCACATCTTATAAAGAATTGGTTGGTAAAATCTGGGTTATGAAGCACTGGCGCACTACATATAGTAGTTCCTTCAATTTCTGGAGTGTGAGATCGGCCTCCTCATGCGATTTGATTTTCACCCCTTTTCTCAATAGGTTGGTGGTCGGTGCGGTAATCTCAGCGTAATTTGGAATAAAACGCCGATACCATCCGGCCATCCCAAGGAGACGTCGGGTATGTTTTCCGGAGATTGGAGAAGGGAAATTCTTAATCACTTCCACTTTGGACGGGTCTGTTTTTAACCCATCTTCTTCCACGATGAACTCCAGATATTTTGTTTCCCTGAGCACAAAGTGGCTCTTTTCTATATTAATGGTCAATCCCGCTTTACCCAAAAGGTCCGCCACAGTTCGCAGAATTTCTAAATGATCTTTGTAGTCAGCGGAAATAATAAGTAAGTCGTCTAAATAAACAAACACCCGGTCTCTTAACTGGTGCGAAATCACTCGATCCATCAGTCTGCTCATGGTTTAGGGAGCGTTACATAATCCGAAAGGTATGACGCAAAACTGATAAAGAGGTCGGCCTGGAACTGTGAAGGCGGTAATTTCTCTTGAGCTTTTGGAGCTTTCAGAGAAACCATCTATTAGTGGAAGTGGGTAAGCGTCCTTCTTGGTTGCCTCATTTCCCTTCCGTGAACCCAGACACAATCTTATTTTACCGCTAGTTTTACGAAATAGGACTACTGGACTGCTCCAGGGACTGTTGCTCTCCTCGATGACCCCTAAGGATATCATCCTATCGATTTCTTGATAATTCTGGGTCTGGATAGCGGGTGATACCGAATAGTGTCTTTGTTTGATAGGGGTAGAGTTTCCCACATCTATTACATGCTCGACCAAGTGGGTTTTACCCAATCCTTTGGATGCAAATGATGGAAACGCTGAGATTACTTGGTCTAGTTGGCTTTGCTGTTCTCGGCTCAGGTTGTGTTGACTTGTCTCTATGATGCTGTCACTGTTGGTTATCTCGGAGATGATTTGTGGGGCTAGATTGAATGCCTTCCAAAAATCTACTACCAGATATACTTTGCACTGCAAGGAAGGGACTACACAGAATTTTATAGGCCTAACTTCCTGTAGGTAGTTAACTGAAAGTGTCACGTATCCCAGCACGGTATTACATGAACCATCCGCCGTTTGTATAGTGGAATTTATCTTGGATATTGGTGCCTTGATAGAACTAATAAATTCCTCACTTCCTTTCCCCAACACGCTTGTACTCGCTCCACTGTCTCATAATCCTAGCTTGGAGTGACCATTAATTAATATTTTGCAGTATGGACGGGGATCGTGATCCTTGAATTCCGTCAAGGTTGCTATACGGCAATTCTGTCTAAAAGTTCTTTTCCCCTCCCGATAGTTGTTAATTCGGTCGAGGCGTTTATTTGTGGGGGAGGGTTGAGGCGTTACTGGGTTGGTTGGTTGGCTGATGGTGTTGGTGGGGTCACAATACAGGAGCGTATGTGTCCACTATTACCTTATCACCATATACGAAACCAAAAAATGGAACCAGCAGCATTTCACTTACAGCTGCAAACGGTTCACATATTAAAACCTTCGGCTACAAATTACTTAATGTAAATATAGGACTGCGAATAAAATTTGTACATCCATTTGTGGTTTCAACAATTAAAAACTAATATTAGGGGCGAATTTTTTTTTCTTCAAAATTTGGGATCATAGTGAATCTCAAGCGAAAGAAGATACTTGATGACCGTCGCCAAAATTATACTCAATAGGTGACACATTTGGACAATTATAATAAAAAAATTATAATTCGCTAGTCGAACCTCACAATTTCCAACACCCCATTAAGCATGCCGTTCGCCACTATATTTTAACAAATGGACACCTTCCATTTTCTCGTCCACGTAGATTAGACCCTTTCAAAGAAAAAACTGCGAAACTAGAATTTGATCACATGATGGACCTTGGAATTGGTCGTGAATCTTCATCTTCATTCTCGTCGCTATTGCATATGGTGCAGAAAAAAGATTCAGCAGACTGGCGGCCCTGCGGCGATTATCGTTGATTGAATGCTATAACAGTGCCGGATAGATATCCTATACCGCCCATTCAAAATTTTTCGCAAAATTTATTGAGTTGCAAAATATTTAGCTTACCATCAAATACCGGTAGGACAGGAAGAATATTTAGAACTGCGATAACCACCCCGTTTGGACTGTTTAAGTTTCCTCGGATGACATTCGGCCTGAAGAATGCAGCTCAGACATTTCAACGGTTTATGAAAACAGTCACTCGAGGTTTGCCGTTTGTATTCGTATACATAGATGACATTTTGGTTGCCAGCAAAACACATGAAGAACATATCGCTCATCTGAGGCAATTATTCGAAAGGTTATCGGCCTATGGCATTACAATTAAACCAGAAAAAATCGACTTTTTAAGTGATACAATTTCGGCTGAAGGCATACTTCCTTCAAAAAGTAGAGTGGAAGCAATAACAAATTTTCCACAACCAGCTACTATTAAACAGTTACAGAGGTTTATCGGAATGATTAACTTCTACCACAGATTTATACCGAAATTAGTAGAACTTCTTTGCCCACTTCACAGACACTTAACAGAAGAATGAAGTCCGAAGAATGTGATCAATCATTTCAAAAAATCAAAAATGAACTTACCTCTGCAACCTTATTGATTATTCCGGATCCATCAGCACCTATAAATATTACATGCAACGCTTCAAATATAGCAGTGGCTGGAGTTCTTCATCAATTTGTAGTCGATTCTTGGCGTCCGCTTAGTTTCTTTTCGAAAAAGTTAACAACGACGGAACAGAAATATTCAACCTTTATCAATTAAACTGTTGAAATATTTTGTCGAAGGTCAAAATAGGATCATAAACCACTTACCTCAGCCTTAGATTCAAAAACGGACGGAGACAACTGGAGTACATCGCTCAGTTCACCAAGCTTCGTGCACAATTTTAGCCGTAGACACTGAAACTTTATCAAATTCTCAACAAGACGATGAAGAGCTAAACGCACTTGTAAAGAAATTTCAATCAAATCAAATGTCAAGTAGATTAAAATTTGAATTTCTTTCATCTTCAGATGACGCTACGAAAATTTGGTGCGAAACTTCCAAAGGAAACAATCGTCAATTTGTACCAAAACCGCACAGAAAGTCGATTTTTCAAAATCTCTACAATATTTGCTATCCAGGAGTAAGAGCAACTCGCAAGCTCTTAGTCTCAAAGTACTTTTGGCCTAGTATGAATATAGATTCGGGTTACTGGAGATATACCAAAACACCATTAGAACATTTCAAATGTTCTGCAGGTCGTTTTGATCATGTTCACGTGGATATTGTTGGTTCTCTACCACCATCTAATGGATACTCATATATGGTAATAGTCATATAGATCGATTCACTAGATGGCCGGAAGCGTATCGAATCGTAAATATGTCCGCTATTACCGTAGCCAAAAAATTTTATAACAACTACATTACACGTTTTGGGGTACCTATAAGATTGACAACCGATGGTAAAACGAATAATTGAAGTGATGAACTGCCAACGGTATTGTTAGGAATACGAACAACAGTCAAGGAACATCTTAAATGCACAAACTATAAGAATTCCAGGCGAAATTTTTTTTCCTACCGACAGTACTACCCCTGAACCAATTAAATTAGTCGGGCAATTAAAGAAAACAAAGAGAGCTGTAAATCCAATTCCTCCAAAATTACCTCAGACTAAAACATATGTTTCAAGCTCGCTAGAAACTTGCGATTACGTTTTCGTAAGGGTAGATAAAGTCAGGACGGGTCTTAGTCAACCATTTGACGATCCACATAAAGTAAGGCTAGCAGTAATTAAACTTTGTTTATCGAGTGTAAATTAATGTTAATGTTAAGTTGATGTAATGTAAGAGGCAACATTAAGCTTTGCGATATACAGAGTACATTAACGATTTTGAGCCAAAGAGTTTATTTGAAAGGTGTAATAAATTACATATTCCCTCCGTCATTTGGTGCAATTGGACATTACACTTGTTATGTTAAAGGACCTATAATAAATAGGTGGCACTTTTATAATTTTCAAACATTTCTCAAACCGTAAGTTACTGTTTCGCGCTAACGCTGGATCGTTTTTGTCGCATTGAAGACCATTCCTACCAGTATTATATGTGGAGAGCTCAATAACTCATTGTTCTCTTCGTTCCAACCATACAGTCTTACCTAAGCCGTCTCATCATCGACTATTGTTCACCTAGCATAGGTTTATTTAGGTATTCGTTGTGCTAAAATGTAAGCAAGCACTGCTACCAATAAAAGTATTTTTCAAATAAAAAAAAAAAATAAAACAAAGTACTACTTCCTGTGGTCAAACGAACGACCATTGAAATTTAACACCGACACGCTATCGCCTAATTACTGCCAGCTTGCAAAGCAACAATAGGTTTTGACCACATAAATATCATCCTTTCACGGAAGCAAGTTGGAGTCGGAGTTGGAGTTGGTACCGGAGCCGAACATTTTTTCTCTCTCGAGAACTCTGCATAAAAATAATTTTTCTAAAACTTCTTATCTGGCCGGCTAATAAAAAAAGGTTGGTGACCCCTGCTTTATATAGTAAAGTTAGGAATAAAACGTTTTAATTTAATTTCCGTTTCGTGTACAAATAATTCGTAAATTTAAAATGATATCAATAACAATAATTTGACGTACATCCTTTTATCGAAATTAATTTTTAATTTCAGTATACAGACAGTGTATTTCCTTACTGTCGGCAACAATATCAAGAATCAACGATATTATGCATGTCTGCTTATCATATCGTATACAATAAAATAATAAAAAAAATGGAAAATAGTAAAGTGAACAACAATAAATAGCAACTTTGTGAAACTCGATGAAAACAACCGTCGCATTCCCCCATTATAATAAAATGCTAAATGAAAATTTATTTATCCTATATCAACAATGAAGAGAGGAAAGCTATTATTTGTAATGTGTGTAGGTACGGATGCATTTTTATCTAGATACCTACATTCTATGGATATTTCTGTTATTGTTACACTATGTGAAGAGGATATTAAAACATTTTTTTTTGCAAATTTTAAATTTTTAATAAAAGTTAACGTACATCATCATTACACATTATAATAAGGATAATTTCTGCTCGATATAATGTATCTACATGTTTTTTTATCATTATAGTTACTAAAGCATATATGTATGTATTTCGTATTTAATTAAAGTTAGTTTTATTTACCAAGCTGTTGTATTTCATATAATAGAATGTAATTTGAAAGCTTTTTTTTTTCTTACTTTATACTCAAAGTCGAAAGTCCTCTGGTAATACTGAAATGCAATAATTAAATTTATGCTTTTCTTACATTTCTTTTATATATTTTAATGGTATATACGCAAATTTATGTAAACCCACAAGAGGAATCGCAATTATGCTTTTACATTGTGTTTCAAATTTATATATATGAAAAATTTAATTTTATAAACATAATATGATTGTGAAGATTCGCGCCACTTTGGGTTGTTCGTGTTACATTAACGCGGTTGTATAAGAAAAACAGAAATTTGAGAAATTTATATAAAATACTTACTTACAGTGGCTGGTGATGTCATGGTGACTGTACAAGGTAATATCGCTAATCCACCTCTTTGACTAATTACTCGTGTACTATTTTTTGTTATAAATTGACTATCGGAATTTGTTAATGAATTTTTTTGTGTTGCTTTTGAATCGGGTGTGTCTGAAAATAAAAGAAACAGAGAAAAATTCTTGAGATGATTCGATTTTAATATTTTTTATAAACACTGTGATTTTGGTTCATTAATTTTATAGGTGAAACAAATCATATTAACTAACATAATTTGTTTATTATACGAAGACACGAGAAGGAAAGCAGCAACAGTTATCAACCCTGAACTTCTGAAACATCCGTGCTGTGACTTTTGATTGTATTTTAGATGTATTTTATACAATCCTTTTTTTATTTGTAATCTTGAAGGAAATTTAATCTGTATGCTTTCAATTTGTATGTTTTTAATCGTCCTTAATGGTATCAGTTCGAGTGTGTGTAATCCAATTAAATCTAGATATTCTTGGAATCCGAAAAATAATATTCCTACAAATATTTCTGAAACTATATTACAATTCAAATCAAGCTTGACTGTTAGACAATACAGCAAATGAAACAAACTGTGTGAAACCATCTTCGGTGTTATGAAATACGAAATTTCGACGACTCTCAAATTTATTAACTTCACAAAAGTGAATTTGACTGAGTACACTCGTTTGCAACGTTTGTGAAGAATTTTATGAACGAGCAGATATGACTTTCAACTACGATTTCTAACCGTCATACCATCATACCCTCATCCCATCACACCATCATTCTAGAAGCGTCACACAATAATATCAATCAATTATACCACTATATCATCATAACATCACTCAATCATACTATGATACATACAATCTTACTACGATAATATCATACCGTCGTACCGTCATACCATCATACCATTATACCATCGTACCAACATACCATCATATCATCATACGATCATACCATCAAACCCTTAACAAATTATATGAATGGCCAATTAAGATGGAGCTTGGCTATCCTTAACGGATTATGATGAAAATTGACGATTCCAACGAATAGAATCCTTTCTTGCCAATCCTTGGCTTTAAAGTTTGGGTAATGTTTTTAGAGCGGTAACTTTGGCCTTGTTTAGCAAAATATAGTGTGTGTTGCGGACACGCACTTCAGTATTGAAACTAATAACGGTAGCGCAGAGTTTCGGAATTAGAAATATTATTTTAAATCCTCATTCTCAATCTCGAACTTCATCATAATCGGCTGATAATTAGCCAAGTTCTATCATACTTGGCCATATTCCAGAACTTCATCCAACAATCATTTTAAAATCCCATTTCCAATAAACAAGGCGAATTTCATCATAATTGGTTGAGAAATAGGTAACTTCCATCGTACTTGGCCATATTCCAGAAGTTTATCTAAAAATCTTTAGAATATCATTTCCAAAGCGGATGTCAGATTTCACCTTGTTAAAGGTTTAATTTGAGGTTTGAGATATTAACAGTGACCTTTGTCTTAATAGTCCAAGCAACGAAGGAAAAATAGCGGAAATAATTCATGTAGAAGCCAAAATTGGTACAGTTGTAGGGGAAGGTGTCCGTAACAACATACTAAAAGTACTGAGGGGTGGGGGGGTCTCGAAAGGTCCTTTTTTTTTTCAATTTTTCGTTAATAACTCAAAAATCACTGCTTCTATCAAAAAAATTTCTATATACTAAATTAATCTACATAAAATTTTCATCATCATCGAAGCTATTTTCGTCGGAGGCTCTGTTAGTACATGAGTCGATGCAGCCGCAGGCAATCCCTGCTTTGCGGCAACCACCCACACCCAGTCGTGCATCGGCAAAATATCATGTTCAAAACGGAGTCGGGTGCCACAGGGTCGTTCGTTTTAACTGCGTAAAGGATCCCAATTTCTCTCTTCACCCAACCCCATTGAATGGGTGGTAGGAGGTTGCCGAGCCACTGTTGCACCTGTAAGAAAGTAATGATACCAACGTAAGTACTCATCACAAACTAATATTTGTAAGGTAAAGAATAAACTATATGTAAATGAATTTACCTGTAGATATACTCTGAGCGAGTGTTGCTTTGAAGCTCCTATGGTGGGAGGAAGAGTGGCCATGTCTGATTTGAGCTTCGTTGACGCCTTCAAAAACGCCGAGTACCTATGTTTGTTCAGGTTGTCTTGATGTGCAGGCGCTTTGTATACAGCCAAAAAAGCTTCTCGCCAGCCTGTTCAATATCCTCAGGTGATGCTGAGGGATCTGTGAATATTGCTAAAATGTATTGAGTGAGGGCAGGGTTTTCTGTGAAAAGCTTAGCGATTCCTATTTTACTATTTCCATGTATCGCTGTGGGTGAGATTCACAGTAGCGTTGTCCTCTACAGGCAAAACATCACAGAGTGACGATTTTTCCCTTTTCGCATTCCGCCCTCGCTGAACAGGGCCAGGGGTATGGAGTTAATTCATATGTCAAAAGCTCTTCTACATCTTTATCGTCCTTTTTTGATATGGCAATTCTTTGGAAAATTGTCAGAGGGTTAATTGTAACTTTATCACCATTGATTTTAATGGTGCTGCTAATACTGGCTAATGACAAGACCACATTCTTTTTAGATTGCTTCATATCACCAAATTTACTGCCGATAGAACTTTGCATAGTTTTAGTTGCAATATTCAGGGCTTGGTGGCAGTTAATTTTGGAATTTCTCACGATACCTGCTGACAGTGACATCAGTGAATCCAACTTTAAAAAAGGAGGATGATCATTGAACCATTCGTGGATTTTACCTCGATCTCCTGAATCTCCCATTTGCCGTGATACCCGGATATCAACGTGCTGCTTTCCAGTTGCAAAGACCACTTCAGCAAACTCCTCTAATGACGAACATATGGCGGTGCCTCCCGGTGATCCACAAACCCACTTGGCGAGTAAAGAATCAGTAATTCCTCTTCCTCGCATTAGGCTACCAGAACTTTTCATGGAGCGCATAAGAGTTTGTTCTATGACCATATCCGACCAATTTCCTGCCCAAGGTATACCTGTGCGATTAATACTGAAGTACCCCTTACCTGCAAGCTCCTTGTACGCCTCTGGATGGCTAGCTTCCAGTTGTATCATATCTTGCACATAGAGATGGGCACATTTTGCGTACTGGAAGTGCCCATTTGCGTTTAAGAATGGGATCATCTGCTGTACACACTCTAAGTGCCCGTCCCAAAGACCACGACGCTCAGCATCGATGAACTTCTTCATCAGAGTAACCATGTTGAAGTATTGAACCCACAAAGCAGCGGTAGGGCCATTATCCTTGAGGGATTTTAGATGATTCTGAAATTTCGGCAAAGCTGACACCAAGGAAGCATTCTCTTCAATTTTGTCCGGAGTAAGTTCCTCTATGTTGGTCAGCATAGTCAAGATCTCTCTCTTCTCTTCCTCTGAAACAATAGCTCCTTCCAGAACAATTTGGCATAAAACAAGCTGAACAAGCAAATGTCCTCGAACAGCTCGGTTGTACATCTTGTCAACAGAATTAGCAGCGAATACTTGGCATAGTACAACTTTCAGTCCAGATCCAGCCATTGTGTGATTAATGCACCCCATGAAGGACATTAGGGTGTGAAACCCACCAAGTCGCACAACAATGTTCCCAAACGCGATTTCTCTACCCTTTAGGTATAAAGGCTAGTCGAATGTTACGAAGCAAACTGTGGCCCCTATCTCTTGACTATTTTTTAAAGTATACTGTAACGCTGTATGTACGGTGTTATACTCGTTAGAAAGGTTACCAACGTTTTCTCTTTGTTAATGACTTTACTCACCAATTGCATGAAACCCTTCCATTCTGGAATGGCTGGCACCTCTGCAGTGAGGTCTACCTCCTAGAGCCACTTACCACTCATCTACAGAAAATCTTTAACAGTGGGTGTGAATATATCACAGGGGATGGGCATCGACACGCTCAAATCTTCGATAGTAATTTGCTGCAATGCGTTGGTTTCCCCTTCCCTCAAAGGCTTGCAATTCCAGAGCTACCAGCTTGCCCTCTTCTTTCCGGGGGGAACAGATTTCAGTTTTTCCACTTTCGTGGATGTAAGGAAAGCGTGGGTTGGTGTAACACATTTGATTCCTCCCATGCTGTGGAAGGTATTCCAGCCATCGAGAGTGGATACATTGAAATCTGCTTTATCAAAGATGTACTGACAAAATTTGTCAATTGGGATAGGCTCTTGCGAGTGGTGGATGATGGAGAGCTCCAGCTGCTGAGCATCGTAGTAAGAGGAACTCAACCCCAACTTCGATAGTAGGGCCAGCAAGTTCTTTGATCCGAATTTTCTGTAGATGAACAGAGCGATGCTCTGCAGCAATAAGAGCATGAGCAATAGTTGTCATATTTTTCCCCACTGCCTCTTTCGACCTTTTTTCCTTGCAATGGAGTCCTTGAAGACTCTAAGAGATTTAGGTTTTAATTGTTCAGCCTCATTGCAGAAGCTAGATGAAGGGGGATAGGCACTGTTGTCGTAAGACATGGATTCAATATCTTCCAAGATAATCTCAGCAGCTTTTTGTACAATCCTCTCTCGTTCTCTTTGTTTATCTTTACACCTTGAAGTATACCATGTGTCGCTCAAGATTTTATCACTAAAACTACGAAAGGAGACGACAGTTTGTCTGGTGCAAATAGTACTGAAAAAAATTTTGTCCCCATATTTTTCCCTCATTCTCTCCTTAATGGTCTTCATATGTGGTGGTTCCCCTGCAATAACCTGTTCCAACAACTCGTCCATAGACTATTGGCAATTATCAGTCCTTTCAATATAAGCATATATTTCTTCCATTTCTTCTGAAACCCCTTCATCTTTTGGACGTTTTCTTTTTGAAGGGACAGAGGTTACCATGAATCTTTTGTAACAATCTTCGTGATATATTGCATCTGCTGCGTGTAAATCCCCAACAGTGCAGATACGTCTCACTACATCGTTTCCCCATTTATCCTTTCTTTCCTGCCCACGATTCAAAATAGAATTGTGAAACGCAACCGTACGAACATAAAAATCTGTTCGAGGCTTAGCATACGGTTTTTTAGTCTCCTTATCTTCGTCATACGTTTCCGTGCAGAAAAAACACTTCGTTTTAAAATCAAATTTCATTTGTCCTGAACGCAAAGACGAAGCATCACTTGATGTTGATGGTTCATCTGAGAGAGTGTCTCGCAAAAACCTTTTTATTGAGTCACTTCTGACGTATTCTCTTCAGCAAGAATTATGAACAACACCATTTATCTTACCCCTGAAACCTTTCTCTTTCCCATCTTTCCTTAACACACTTACCTTCACTAATCCAATGTTCCCTTCTTTTCCAACGTTGCACAAATCACTTTCAACTTCACTCTCACAAATTAAACACTTCTCAGCCAAAGTCACATACCCACTGGAAATAATAATCTTATAACTCACGATCAACAAGGATGTTGATTGTAAACTGAATAAAGGGACGAGCACGAACAAAAACTGTTTTCTTTAATTTTCTATTTACCCTCTTCATATTTCCTTAATCTTTGATCCTATCAAAAAAATGTACGGAATCTTTATTGTAGAGAATTTTATGTAGATTAATTTAGTATATGGACATTTTTTTGATAGAAGCAGGGTTTTTGAGTTATTAACGAAAAATTGAAAAAAGGACCTTTCGAGACCCTTCCACCGTTAGCTTCACCCCACCCCTCTGTACTTTTAGTATGTTGTTAAGGACACCTTCCCCTACAACTGTACCAATTATGGCTTCTATATGAATTATTTCCGCTATTTTGTAATTTTTGGTCTTCGTTGCCTGGACTATAAACAATATTTGTGTGAAGTTCAAATCGGCAAGGCGTACATACATACAAACAACAATAATCTAATAGTGTTTCATCTACTAACGCCAAATCAACCCCAGTTCAACCCACAAAACGGCCCCAACTCAACCCTCAAGCCTCAACCCAAATGCAAACTCTCTTTCAATTTAATCCTCAAACCAGCATATATAGAACATTGGCCAACTGCTCACTACATCTTAATCCAACCCCAACTCAACTCCAACTCAACTTGTAAATTGACCCCTAACTTAACCATCAACTCAACCTCAAACTCAATGCCAAACTCAATGAGCATACATAACAAATTGGTAAATATTTCTAGAACTAGGTTTTTTGGGTCAATCCGTATGGCAGGTACCCACATTCTTGACGTATAGGTTCCAAAAACTTTTCAAATCTCCGCCTTGACCATAGAAATAGATTGGCGAAAAAATTCTAAATCGAACAAGACGTTCTCGAGATAGCATGGATACAGACATCCAGACGTCCAGACAGACGGATGGACTTTTTTTTTGCTTTTTTGGACTCAGGGACTTTGAAAACGTCGACAAAAGTGGTATTTGGACCAACCAAATTTTTGGTCATTTTTGACAGGATTTCAATAATTTGGTCTTTTTAGACCGAAGTAAATCCATAATCCCAACCATTTCGAAGATATTTGAAAAACTGCTTCTGAAGAGAATGAAACTCTTACCGGTGGATAGAAATCTTATTCCTGCCCACCAGTTTCATTTCGGAGAAAATCATAAAGTTCATAAAATCACATGTATTATAGAATGTACACTGGAAACGAAATAGATATGTTCAAGCGTTTATCTGGATGTAGCGCAAGTATTTGATCGAGTTTGATATAAAGGATTGGAGTACAAACTAAAGCGGGATATTCCCAAACAATATTATGAACTCTGAGATTCTACATAAGTACCGCAAGGTAGCGTATTGGGCCCCATCGCGTACCTCCTTTATACTCGGGATATACCACCAAATGATTTAACCAATAAAAGCTTATGCTGATGATACTGCAACTTTGCTAGTAGGAAACAATGTAATAGAAGAGGCTACAAATAAACTTCAAACGTAGATTAATACAATCAGCAACTGGATGAAAAATGGAGAATCAAACTCAACGAAACCAAATCTGTGCATGTGAATTTTAATAATAAAACCAATTATAACAGGAGTTACTTATGCGAATACAACGAAATTTTCAAGTATGTCGCTAGATGCCAAGTTAAAATGGAAAGGACATATCAAAAATAAAAAGGCTCCTAGGTGGACACTCTGAAATATCCATACGTAATAAATTCCTTCTGTACTGGCAAATTTTGAAACCAATAAGGACCTACCGTAAACAGCTTTGGGGCTGTACCAAGAAAACAAATATCAAGATTATATAGATATTCCAAAACAAAGTACTGCTGAACATTGTAAATGCCCCGTGGTTATTAGAAATGAATTTCTATTTCATCATTTCTCTCAATCACGATTCGCGCCTCCGACAACATGGAAAGGTAGAGATATTCCGTATGCTGGATAGACCGATGGCAGTAAAACGTCTACATATAAAGAATCAAGCCAATAGGCATAGAGAATGGGATCTAAAAACTATACCTCTATAGCTAGTATTTATGTAAATAGTTTTAATTACTAGGACTAGGCACTGGGCTTTATCTCAAGAATCAAGAATTTTATTTTGATAGAAAAATTACTAGATGATTTATATTAAGTCAGTTGTAATATACGAGTAGAATAAGAATTAAAATAAATAAATATTGCCGGTTGCTCCAGCACTGACCGTGATAATTGCCTTAAAAATGGAGACAAATAACTTATTTCAAAGCTATTTCGGATCCCAATAGAACTGTTCGACAAATCAGAAGATTCCTGTGCATATCAAGATGATATCGATTAGTCCTCCTCTCTTGTTCGTTTGTGGAAATCCGACAGGCGTTTTTATCGGTGGTGTCAAGAGGAGATTTGTCATTATGTCAATATTGTGTTACAAGCTTTCCCTTCAAAAGACATTATCAAAACTGGAAAAGAAACATTATATTAAAAGAAATAATAGACAAATATACGGATAACTGATCTGAGTAATAATCCAATCTAAGGATGAAACTAACGCATTATACCATCGACGGATTTTTTCTCAACCATAATTAATAAAATCGTTTCCATATTTTCTTAATTACAAATCCCATTAGCTGCGCGTTGTGACATTCTTTCCATCTGCATATTACAATAAATCCTTTGGTACAATCAACTTTAAGTATACAGGAAACTTTAAGTTGTAAGGAGCGAGCTGACGACGATAATAATAATGATGATGATGATAATATAACTTTGATTGTAATTGTTGTTGTTGTTATTGTGCTTTTTACAGGAAAATCCATTAACCGGATAAAAGCACAGAGAATTCTTAAAATTTATATTTTTTTATTTTATAAATTTTATGAATTGTAGATTATGTAGCAGAAGAATACAAAACTTTTTTTTTTTTTTAGTACCTGGTGTGGTTATTTTTATGTTTAAAGTTTAGAATGACTTAATAAAAACGAGAACATTTTTTTCGTTTTTTTTGTTGAGAAACTTTCGAGTGGTGATAACGTAACAAAGCATGTTACATAAGCTTTGTGTTTTTTCGTTTGGGTGTTTGTGTGCTGAAATTTGATGTCGTGATTCAAATATTTTCTGTTATTTTTTTCTGAAACAAAAGGTATTCCGTTATTATTCTTTGTACTGTCTTGATGTGCACCTTAACGACGACGACGATGATGATATTAATGATGGTTTTTAGGTGAGTTTTATTGTAAATATATATAGATTTATATGAAACACATTGTTTTAGTTTATTATTATGTTTATCAAGAGCTTTTCTGTATTATCATGTTTGGTTATGAAGAAATATTAAGAGATTTATACGAAAGATTTTTTTTAGGTCATTCGGGTTGTTTGACTTATCGCATATTCATTCTAAGTGTTGTTATTATTGCATTAGTCATATGTTTTTGGATGAGAATAAAGACAGACTTGTTTTAAAGGGTACAACACATTTTATTATTTTGGTAAACTTGGACTGGTTAAATAAATTGGCCTTCTGCAAAAATCCAATCCAATTAGTTAAATCCTGAACAGTACTTCAGTCCTAATCATAAATTAGATAAGGCTATATTAAATGTAACTATTCTCATTTAAAGCACATAGTTTGCTATACATTTTTCAAGCTTACGGGAAACTGATGAGATTCTAGTCACGATACGTCAATAGTTCAAAAGGAAATGTTTTAAGCTGAGGTTATAACATATCTATAGACTTTAGAATTTAACCACACATTTAAATGATTCGTCGAGATTTTCGATTTAAAACCGGTCTTGACATTGCTTTGAATCAAAATCTAATCAAAACTTGTTTGAATTTATGCAACTTTGGGTAGTTTTAAGCTAGCAATTACAAACAAGGTACTTACCAATTTCGGTGCTCTCCTGACAAAAAACACATAGAAAGAAATTGCATAAAATCGGAACAAGTAGCAATTTAAGGAATTGCATTTTAACTTTTTTTTTTGGCACTTTAAACACTATTGAAGGTCTAAATGTTTTTACTCAACTGAATAAAACTTTTGCTAAATAAGTTTTATACCCGTACATGGCCGTATATAAATAAAACGCTTGAAATTTTTTTTTTGTTTGACGTTTATTCGCATTTTAAACAAAAATGCTGATAAGGCTTTATCAAGATTAATAATAGCATTTATATTTTATGGGACGTTTGATTGTTTTAAAATATATTTCCTAGTTGCGGCTATACATATGTTAGTTAATATTGTGACGGCGACACCTAGGGTATGATAGAATAAGTTAAATTAATAGCTCAATGTTATACTGTACTAAAATGGAATTTTCCATGATAAAACAGTTCTAAATGTTTCTACACTATTAGTACTGGAAAAGTCATGAGCTTTCTAGAAGTTTGGTTTGTGTATATAAAAAGGCGAACGAAATCAAACTGGATTATTAGAATTTGGAACGCGATAGAGTAAATTTTAAAAAGGAATTAATTGTGAAAATTATTTAAAGTGATTTTGTGAATTATAATTAATAAATAGTGTTGTTATAATTTTTGTGTGACATAAATAAATTCGTTGGGGATAAATTGAATTGATTTTGTTTTATTCACAATTCTGTGATTCGAACCTTGATTGACAAGGCAAAAACTTAACAATATTATACACTAGATGCCACCTAGTGTTTAATAGAATAAGGTAAATTAATAGCTCAATGTTTTACTATACTAAAATGGAATATTCTATGATAAAACTGTTCTAAATGTTTCTAGACTATTCTTACTCGAAATGTCATGAACTTTCTAGAAGTTTGGTTTAGGTATATAGTATAAAAAGGCGAAGGAAATCGAATTGGAATCATTAGTTTGAGTGAAAAAAGTGAAATAAAAGAGATTTAAAAAGTAAAATAGTGAAATATAAAAAGTAAAATTGATTAATAAAATTTGTGCGAAAATTAAATAAAGTGATTTTGTGATTTAATATCATTAATAAATTGTGTTGTAATAATTTTTGGTGCTAAATAAATAAATTCGTTTGTGTTAAACTATAATGTTTTGTTTTATTCCAAATGCAGTGATACGAACCTTGATTGAAATGTTTGATTGAAATGTTTGTTTGAAATGTTTGATAATACGGTAATACGGTAAACTTCTCTCTTTCTTTATAATGTCATCTAGCGAGAAATGGTCGCCTTTTGGTAGCCACAAAATTTTTGTCAAATATGGTACATGCAAAATATTTTGAGATTTATTATTTTTCTTTCCCCTGAGGAAAAGAGAAAAAAAACAATCTTTGGCATTTTGGTGTTGGAACAAAATATTTACCGAACAAAATGAAAAAGTTGGAAAATAAATAACAAAAAGGCTTTGCCACCCGCAAGGTCTAAAGCAATTAATAAAGTAATTAACTCAAATTATCTTTTCAATAAGTTTGGGATTGACTTCCCAGATTTTATGTGGGTGCTTAACTTGGAAACCAGCCTGTTAGAAATCAAAGCAGTATGTAAAATTATTTTCAGAAGATTTTTATATTTGGAAGACTTTGCAAAAAAATGGAACTAGACCAAGAAAACTGGAATTAAACTCGGAAATTCGAATTCTGAGATTCTGCGGTCGGATTTTGAGGTTCCGCGGTAAACCGCGATACATTATGCGATTTATTATTTTTTTATCTTTAAATTAAATATACCATTTTCCATAATTTCAGCTGAGCATGAAAATTTAGATCATCCGAACATTAGATGTTTCCGAGTTTATTGGGGAAAAAAAAACTGGAACTAAACTAGAAAAAATTATGGACTTTAACCCAGAAACTAAATTTTACGATCTTAATTTCTGCGACCTTATTTCGCGAAGTAATCTATTATTGTCTTGCCTGCTATATTCTTCGCAGAAGGGAACTGAGCTACCTCTTTGTAGTCTGGACATATCAGCGCTTACGAAACATTAAAGCGTGTAAGGTGCTCTTTGGCAGAACTTGGTATTTCAGCCATAGCGGCGGCATCTTACCTCTAGCTCAGGTCGGTAGGATTATTTTGGTTGTGGGTTTTGGCCAGGTACGCATGCACTTAGTTAGCCGTAGGAATAAAAAACAAGACAAATAATGTTCCACCCACGAGTGGTTATTGGAAACACACAAACTGAAATAAAGAAGACTCTCTTATACCTGTATACTTCGCCCAGTAAACAGTTAATGGCGGGAGACATTTGTTCATTCACGCTTACCATTTTGTTTATAATTCCATAAAAAAGACATTCCACACGATTTGAATCTGTTGATTCATTTCATTTGTTGGAAACCTGAACAGTTTGTATACCTGCCTCTTTAGATGTCCCGCTTTAGTTTTTAGTGTTATATCTCTGAAAACTCCATCTGCTCCCAAATGATTTTTTATTATTTTGCCAAGCAAACATTTTAGAGGCGGTGAATTATCGTCGCAAATTAGAAAAAATTCATTCATTTGAATCGATTTACCTCATGTGTGCCACTAACTTCATCTTTACAGCAACATTAAGTACTCAAACTTTTATCGATTACAAAAGAGGTTAAAGTATCGGTACATAGGCTTAAGTAGAGGTATTGGAACTTGATCTATCAGTTGTCTACTGGGTCAATTTGATTGTAAGTTTCTCGAAGGTAAACATTGTGTTCCCATTAAACGTCTAAGATTATTTAATGATTTTACTGCCGCTTCCCGCAAGCCTCAAATTTTTGGTGCTGCACTGGAAATGAAATACCAGTTAATTCTTTCTGAAGCGAATGAAATAGTTGCAGTTAAATTCTCCGAGGTTTAATTTTACACCACTTCAATGTGTACAGCCTTAGTGGTGATAAAAACAAATATTTTGTTAGATATGCTTCCCATCTGTGGGTTGATCTACAGTAGATCTATTTTAACTGTAGTGGATCTGCGTAGCCAATACCCTTCTTCAGAAATAGTCTCTCATAACAAACGCGATCTTCTGGCAAATTTCCCATTATTTGATAGTTAATATGTTACATTACTTAATGACGTCTTTAATCATCTTACATTTATTTAAAATGTAATACCGTTATATTCTGCACCCTGATGTTTTTATGAAGGTCTCTAATCAATAATTTAGATAGATTGCAGGAGTGGCATAATATCACAGGATGCTTTGTTTTGTACTGTGCAGCTGAATTTTGGATGCGAATTATTGCTTGTCATGAAATAGATTTAAGTTACGGATTTTGCTAGCTTTTGATAGGTGTTGTTTTGATTTTATTTTGTCCACAATTTCGTCCATTGTCAGCCCTGATTTTATTGAATAAGCGTTACGTTTCGCTCTGTCTGTACATATATATGCAACCAATGGAATTATTTTCGGATAGAGGGAAATTCGGATGAGCAGCTCGCTCAATATCTCATTATAAGTTGCTGTTACAGCTAATATCTGGGCCATGCCACCACAATTTAAATTCGTTTAGTTTTTGATGGTATCAGCCTTCTGGACAAGCAGATACTGCCAGCAAGCAATACATGTCACAATGTTATTTGGAGATAATTTACGATTACCGGGAGATTTAAAGTTTGGGGCTGTTCCATCAGCAGCTTTATGTGGAGAGGACAACGTAGACCGGATGAAAGAAGAGCTTAATGAGATTTATCAATTTGTACGGGGGAAAATACGGGTGTCAATTGACCGGATGAAAGCTCAATATGACATACGAGCAAATAACCAAGGCTTCAAGGAAGGGCAATCAGTATGGTTTCACAACCCGCAACGCAAAAAGTGATTATCACCGAAGATGCGACCGACATGGGAAGGACCTTACACTGTCATCACGAACGACGTGGTTTTTCGGATATGGAAGGGACTTCGAGGTAAACCAAAGGTGGTGCATTTAGAGACTGAGAGGCGTTCCCTCTACATTTTGGACCTGGAACACGGTTAGGTGAGGGGTAGTGTTACAGTGACAACTAGGGTGTAATAGAATAAGTTAAATTAATATCTCAATATTGTTACGGTTTTGCTTGTCAATTAAGGTTCTTATCATTGGATTGTGAATAATACAAAATCAATTTAATTTATCACCAACGAATTTATTTATGTCACAAAAAAATTATAACAACACTATTTATTAACGATAATCCACAAATTCACTTTAAATAATTTTCACACAATTTTACCGTTCTCTTTTAATTTTTATTTCGCACTACAACACTTTTTAATTCACTTTTTAATTACTTTTGAATCTTCACACTGTCGCTTTCCAAATACTACTAATCCAATTCGACTTCGTTCGCTTTTTTATATACACAAACCAAACTTCTAGAAAGCTCATGAATTTTCCAGTTAGAATATAGCGTAGAAACATTACTATACAATTTTTATCATGGAAAATTCAATTTTAGTACAGTTAAACATTGAGCTATTAATTTAAGTTATTCTATTACGCACTAGGTGTCACCGTCACATAATTTTAGTGTACTGAAATGGAATTTTCCATGATAAAACTGTTCTAAATGTTTCTAGACTATTCTTACTGGAAAAGTCATGAAATTTCTAGAAGTTTGGTTTGTGTATATAAAAAGGCGAACGAAATCGAATTGGAATCATTAGTTTTTGGTAAGCGAAGTATAAGGATAAACAAGTAAATTAAAAGAGATTTAAAAGGTGAATTAATGAAATATAAAAAGTAAAAGTGATTAATTAAATTTGTGCGAAAATTAAATAAAGTGATTTAATGAATTAATATCGTGTAATAATTTTTGGTGCTAAATAAATAAATTCGTTTGTCTTAAACTAAAGTGTTTTGTTTTATTCCAAATGCAGTGATACGAACCTTGATTGAAAAGGCAAAAACGTAACAATATTAAAGGTGCCATTTGATTAAAAAGTTTTCTACTCACTCAACACCCATAATACAGTGAACTTTCTCTCTTTCTTTATAATGTCATCTTGCTAGAAATGGTCGCCTTTTTGGTAGCCACCAAATTTCTTTCAAACGTGGTACATGCAAATTATTTTGAGATTCATTATTTTTCTTTCCCCTGCGAAAATTGAAAAAGAAAACAAAAAAAAACTTTCGAATTTTGGTGTTGGAACAATATATTTACCGAACAAAATGAAAAAGATGGAAAATAAATAACATTAAGGGTTAGCCACTCGCAAGGTCTAATGCTGCAAATTATCTTTTTTTAAGAAGTTTTGGATTGACTTCTCCCATTTTATATGGGTGCTTAACTTGGAAACCAGCCAAATACTAAAATAAAGCCTTTATCAATTATCAAGTTTAAAACTAAAATCAAAACTCCTCTAACGTTAATCATTATTAAGTTTAGCAAGTTATTGATGTTTGAATTTGCAAATTACTGATGTCTGAAAATTTCTAAATGAAAATTGGAATGGAAAACAGTTGACGAAGGGCGAACCCCCAAAACTATAGAGTACAGAGCTTTTCTATGCCTGAGAATTATAATGGCGTTTGCAAGGTGGCCAAATTATCTTTCCAAAAAATAAAACAAAACAGTTGTATAATTCGGTTTTAAAAGGAAATTCGAAAAATGTCTAGGTACGGAAAAAAATGGAATTAGACTTGAAGAAAATTAGAATAAAACTCGGAAATTCAAAATCTGAGATTCCGCGGTCGGGTTTTCAAGTTCCGTGGTTTTTCAGCGATTTATTGTTTTTTTCTCCTGACTTAGATTTCAAATTTTCCCAGAATTTCACGTGAGCATGAAAATTTAGATTATGTTTTCGAGTTTATTAAGCAAAGAAAACCAAAAAAATGGAACTAAACTCGGAAAAATTATGGAATTAAACTCAGAAACTAATTTTTTTACGAGTTTAATTCCATTTTTTTAATGAATATTTTTAGTCGATTGAATTCGACTTGTTCTGCGATTTAAAGTCGGAAACTCCATACCAATTTTGCGAATTTAATTCCATTTTTTTTAAACCGCAAAAATTAAACCTGATTTTCAGCGAGAAACAGACAAAGAAAATGAAATAATTTATTATTTTTCATTAGTAACATATTGAACCAATTAGAGCTTTCCACAAAAATATAAATTTTCACAATTTTCATTCATAAAACGATGGAAAATGCAAACCACTCAATACCCCTAAATGAAACTATATCTCGAATTCTCCTAAAGACGAGGTCAGTTCATTAAGTCCATTTTTCAATATACTCACCTTTCAGCTCAACCCACTTAGTCTAACGATTTTCCAACTTCCCGGACCCTTCCAAAAAATAGGACTTCGGCAAATCTACAAAATATAGGTTTGTTTCTCCAATCACCTCATCGTTTGAAATAATCGCTAATCCTATATCATGGAATTTAGCCGCCTACTACACACGAATTTGAATTTGTCATTCGATTATGTCTGTGATTAATCATAACTTGACGTTCTGCGTCATTAGTACTTGTACGACAATAGCGAAATTCAGCAAACCACTTCTGAATCATTCCAAACGATGGTGAAGAATCTCCATAATGTTTCTTAATAAGTTTTTGGGTTTGCGTAATATTTTTTCCTAATTTCCGAAATTGACTTTTTACCAATTATTTTTATTATTCACGATACTGTATGTATGTAACTGTTGTAAAAAAAACTGAACTATCTGACAGATCTGTGTGCAAATGTTTCCATGGCCTACTTAAAGATACTATTGTAAAACGTTGTATGAAAATTACGATTGAGACGCCATCTCTTATATTTATTATGAACTTAATGAACTACCCTCATACATTTTTGTGACGGTGACACCTAGTGTGTAATAGAAGAAGTTAAATGAATAGCTCAATGTTTAACTGTACTAAAATGGAATTTTCCATGATAAAATTGTTCTACACTATTCTAACTAGAAAAATCATGAGCTTTCTAGAAGTTTGGTTTGTGTATATAAAAAGGCAAACGAAGTCGAATTGGATTAGTTATATTTGGTAAACGATAGAGTAAAGATTAAAAAGGAATTTAAAAAGTGTTTTTGTGCGAAATAAAAATTATAAGTGTACAGTAAAAATTTGAGAATAATTTATATAAAGTAATTTTGTGAATTTTTATATAAATAAACTGTGTTGTAATAATTCTTGTGTGAATTAAATAAATTCATTGGTGACAAATTAAATTGATTTTGTATTATTCACAATCCAGTAATACGAACCTTAATTGACAAGGCAAAAACGTAACAATATGTTCAATAATGGATTTAAACTGTTTCCGACATAAAATGTTCTAGAAACCAATAAACATTTTGTGTCTGATTATTTAACCATTCAAAAATGTGTCGCGATTGAACTTGTGCTAATAGGCCAAAATAAATGTAGAAAATTTAAGAATTTAGCTAAAGTGTCTAATGGCGTGATAACCGTATGATTACATATAAAAACGAGTTTTAAGTTTCACCCATTTAAATTTGACTGCTTTATTCAATAACCAAATTTCATTCGAACGGAAAATTAAATGGCTATGGATGGATCTATCAAATCGGAATGTATAATCTGGCACAACATTTTTATTAGTTTCTGGAACATTTATGAAGGAACTAGTTAAAACCAAATATTTGTGTTTTTCAGTTCGGGAATTATTGAATGAATAATAGGTCTTAAAAGATTCAAAAACGCCATTTAGGGGTATTGATTTTTTATATTTTTGTGGAAATCACCAATTTACTAAATTTGTTTACTAGCGTTTCCCATTTTATCGGCTTCCTCATTGAAAATAAGCACTAATTCGGTTTTAACGATATGAGAAGTTTCATTCTTAAATTGAAACATTATGAAAGTATTTTGAATAATTTCTGGTTTTGTTGCAAATTGACGGTTTCGCAAAATAAGGTCGCAGAAATTGTTTAGTTTTGTTCCATTTTTTGCGTAATAAACTCGGAAACATATAATGTTTGACTTAAATTTTGCTGACTCGACTGACTTATATTTTCATGCAATAAGTATTTTACAATTGGACGACCCAATTATGATGTAGTCAAAATAAAACTGTTGGTAACAATGTGAAAACCAATGTGAAGGATTTTGGGTCTTGGGTTCATTGGTACGTTGTTGCATTGACGTAATGTATTCAGTATTCCATCGCTTCCATTAATGTTAACACATATTTTGGACCATTTGCCATCTTGATAGGTGAGATGGTTTAAGGTGCGTTAAATCATACTCTGGTAATTTGGTAGCTGGTTGCCCAATGAGAAAGTGGGACGGTGTCAATGGATCGATGTCGTCTGCTGAAAGAACCCATAATGGCCTGGAATTTTAGATGTTACTGTTTCAGCTAACAGGGTTATTATTTCTTCTAAGATAAGTATGGTCTCTCCGATTACCCTCCTTAGATGGCATTTTGTAGATTTGACCGCTGGCGGAATAAAATGCCAAGTTATTGCATGTCTACATAAAAAGTGAGAAACTTGATTAGAATTTTTTTTTGCAATTATCGAATATCGAAGTCATCTCATGATTTGGCCCAACAAAATTGGAACCGTTGTCACTGTACATTTCTTGGCATATCCCACGTCATGCTACGAATCGTTTGATAGCGTAAAGCCTTAGTGTTTAAACAAATAAACACACATATATAGGCCTTGTACGTTTTTTGACCACGTCCCCTTGTAAGATAAATTGGCAGTGGTCTGGCAAAATCAAGGTCAAATTTTGCGAATGCTCAAACTCTACTCGACAAACTGGTAAAGTGCCCATCAATTGACCCTCCGTCTTGGATCTGAGACGCGTACACATTACGCATTGATGAACAACTTTTCGTAGAAGGTTCTTGCAACAGGCAAGGCTGGGGAAATTACATTACACTGAGTAATTAAAATACTTTTACGAATTACACCAACCTCAGTAATTAAAATACAAATTACAATTACTTTCAAGTGGATTAATTAAAATACAAGTTACAACTACTTTGAATTGAAATTAATTTGTAATTAAAATACAAATTACAATTACTTTGCGTTTGTAAATTGATAAAATTAATTTGACAAAATTTATTTAGTATCATTAAAACCAAAATCATTAACATTAGGTTTTAAACTGATGGCTCTGGAATCAAATCTTAATAAGCCTTGTAAAAATGTAACAAGAAATTACAAAAGTGTATGTAATTAAAATACAAGATACTGATACTTGAAAAACGAGTAATTAAAATACAAGTTACATAAGTCCTTGAGCAGCTCCTCTATTATTAGTCTTTTCACATGGGATTTTGGTGGCAGTATGATAGGGTGTTTGGTTGAAAATGGAAGGTTGCTTTTTTCTAACCTTCCACCTACACGCAAAACTCCAAATTCGTCTATAAACGGATTAAGAAATTTTAAGCTGCTGGATCTTCGGACGTTATTGCTTCTGCGTATATCTTGTAATTCTTCGGCGAAAAATTTGTCTTGTTCATATAAACAGCCGAGAATGCCATTTTTGGAATTTGTTCTTCCGTCAGTTCATAATTTTGTTGCTGTTGTGGCCAACATTCCTTTGTTTGATGTAGCCAAAGTGGTCCATTCCACCATAATTTATTATTAATTATTTCTTCTGGAAAGAGACCTCTAGAAGCACTATCTGCTAGATTTTGTTCTGATGGAACATGTCTCCAATCCGAACGGTTATAATATGTTAGAATTTAACCAATTCGATTTAACCAATTCGAAATGTAGACCAACGTCTAAGATGAGATGCTAGCCAATCTAGGAATATCTTCGAATCTGTCCACAAATACATTTGCTTTATAGTTAAATTGGTTTCATTTTTAACCAGATTCATAAGCTTGGTCAATAAAACGGTGCCACATAATACCAAACGGGGCAATGATAATTGTTTAAGTGGATCCACTTTTGTTTTGGCTGAAATCAAACTAATTTGAACTTCCTTGTCGTCAGGTATAACACGGCAATATACGACTGAGGCGTTAGCATTTTGGCCAGCATCGTAAAACCCGTATAACTCGACCTTTAAACGTTTGTTGGTGTTGATGTAGCGCGGAATCGAGACTTCTTCCAATGTCGTTAGGTTGGATTGTATTTTTTGCCAATAGTCCGCCAGCCATCCCAATGGATCGAAAATCTTACCAGCTTCTGACAATACTTTGCGCTTCGAAATGTTTGTACCTTGGGATGATTTGACTTTAAATTTGAAAATTTTCTGAAGCGGATTTTATTCTAGACGCAGAAGTTTTATTGTTTCCGTGTCGCCCTTTTCTTCGATGGATTTGCCACTATCCTCCTGAACCACTAATGGGATGTCTTCGAATAGCTTTGGAGAATTAGACATCCATTTTCGTAGGTTGAAACCATACTTTGAAAGAATTGTCGTAATGGATTTTTTTAAGTTTTGTGCTTCTATTTCCGTATCTGCACCCGTCATGACATTATATATGTATATGTCTGACTCTATATGTTTGGCTGCGAGAGGATCAGAGTTGGCGATATCGATAGTAACTTGCTTAATGGCTCGGGTAGCTAGAAATTATGCTGGAGCTAATCCATATGTTACAGTACACAGACGAAAATACCTAATTGGCATGGATGAATGCGAACGACAAATTATTTTTTGATAATTAGAATCGGCGTTTTTTACGAGAATATGCCGATACATCTTCTCTATATCCGCGGTGAAAACTATGCGATGTTCTCGAAAACATAAAACTATGGCATATAGTGAAGACTGTACAGCCAGACAATCATTCAAAGACAGTCCTGAAGTCGTTTTAGCGGCCCCGTCGAAAACTACCTTTAGTTTCATCGTCGTACTGTTTTGTTTAAAAACTCCATAATGCGGCAAAAAATATCATGTGTCCGAGTGATTGGTATTCAGATATAAATTGCTTATATATTTCATAGAACAAAGCTGTTACGGGTGAAGCGGCGCTCAAGTGCTCGAAATCTTTGCAATTCATGTTAAATGATGATCCCAATTCGTTTGGCGATTTCTTAAATGGTAGGCTTACCATAAACCGAACTTCAATGTTTGGTCAATGTCAACCTCCAAAACATTTATTAGACTGCAGAATGAGTGGAGATCTGTATAGGTTGCGAATAACTAATATTTCCGGCTACAACCCATCCAAAAATTAAATTTTTCAGAATTGGTTGATTGGAGTTGCCCTTAATTTGTCCGTCCTTAGAATATTAAAACAAATTGTCTATCCCGATAAGTAAGTCTATTTCATTAGGTTTTGCAAATTCTGGATCAGCGAGTTTGACGTCTTTCCAATTTGGTTGATTAAACATGTTAATTTTTTATTCTGGTAACCGGGTTGTGATTTTGTTGCTGATAAAGCTGGCTTTTGATCTAGAGTCCAAGAGGGCGCGGCACAATTTGGTTCTGCCTGATACATCCGTTACTTTTATCAGAACTGTTGGAAGTATTGATTGAGTAGTAGCGGGAATTTTTAGCATGAGCATTGACAATCTGGTTGGATGTGCTTGGTTTGTTCGTACGTACATCTTTACTGGGGGGAATTTGATGATCCTCTGCATTCGGCAAATAGAGAAGTTTGTGATGTCTTCCTTTGCAAGTTTGGCAGCGATGTTTTGATATGCATTTAAAGACAGCATGTTTGAAGTTTAGACAATTGAAGCAGCGATTATTTGATGTGGCCCAGTCGCGTCTAGCGAAAACGTCCATTTCATTAAATTGCCGATATTGGTATAGCACATAGGTTGATGTCGCTGCAGATGGGACATTGAAATACATTAGAGGTAACATGGCTCTTAATTGCTGGTTTTTTGGCTGATAGTTTGTTACAAGATGACGGATTCTAAAGCATGAATCCTTAGAATTAAAAACTTAAATAGGTCACCCAATTCCGGATTTTCAAGCTCAGCGGAGGATTAAGCCCATAATGTCGCCGGAAGGCAAACAACTTTATGAAGCTAACGAGGAAAATGAACTCGCTGGGTTATTCATCTGCCGGTCACCAAACTAAATGGCACAAGCAAATTTCAGTGAAACAAAAACAATTCTAAATCCCAAAGAATCCGCAATAAAAAGCATTTACTATAATTCAAAATAGCGCAGTTCTTACTTCATTCTCAATATTCGTGTAATTGATAAATTTGTTTCCACAAATCGTTAATTAAATTGAATGTGATAAAATTTCATTATAAAAATTTTAATTTTCTTTTAAGTATCTTACTATAACGGATTATGAATAAGCCACCACTAAGTATGCTGTTGTTATACGTAAACCATACAAAATTTTCCTCCTCTGAATAATTCCAAGCATTTTATATTTCCCATAATAATATTTTTTTTTTCAATTTTTGTTAAATAGAAAATTAAATATTACTTTGATATCCAACCATGTACCCACAGCAAACATTCCACAAATACGATTTTACGCTTTTCTCATTACAAAAAATTACAAACAATTTTTGCAATTTGCCATGATATGATTATAACTCTCTTTATAGAACTATTTTGAAAACATTTCACATAACAATAACAGAACCATACCCATTTAGATGAGAATAGAAAAACTATTTTGTTTTTGTGTTTTATTGATTTTTCCAACAACAACAAAAATACCTAAAATCTAAAAGCTTTTAGAAAATTACTTAAAACATGGAAGGAATTTCCTTATTGCTACTAATAGTTCGTTGTAGAGTAATAAAAACTAAAATTCTATTAACCTTGTGGTCTTGTTGTTATTTTGTGTGTGTGTGTGCGTCTTTTTGATTATAAAGCGAATTCCACAAAGGAAACATAATTTAAAACCGCACATAACCTCATATTACCCATACCTAATTAATTTCTTTCCTTATCCTTATTTTACAGTATTCATGTAAAAATTCCTCCTGGAAACTTAATTCATATTGAATTCTTTATTAAAAATTAAAATCAAAAATGGATGGAAGAAGATGATAAAGTAGATGGAAAAGGATCTTAATTATTATTATTTTTTTTTCTGTATCAAACGCTAGTTTACTCAAGAAACTGTTTATTTATTTATTATTTCCATATTTAGTTTGGTTAAATTGTGTTCTCCTTCAATGGTAATTATCTCAAACCCTATTTTCCATTTTACTGTTTTTCTACTTTATTATTTAAACGGAATACAATTAAGGAAAAATTATTTTTGTTTAATGGTTAAATTTAAAAAACTTCCTCATGCGATTTTTTTTTTTGTGTTAATGAACGATGCCTGCTTCCAGGAAGTGAACAAATTTAATAATTTTTAAATTGCTGGGGAAAATCAAGATTTGGAACAAGGACTGCGATAAAGTTTTTTTTTCACTTTGGTCCAACAATTTAGTGGTCATACGCATTTTTCTTACATAAAAAAAAATCTAGAACAACAGAAATGAAATTCTAATGAACAGGAAATAGATGTGTAAATAATAATATAATATACATATGAACAAAAATTATACTTATGAGACTAAAATTAATCCATTGGGAGCCGTGATAGTTTGGTGATGCCTCGCTTAATTTATCCGGTTTTAATTCGAATGATAGCGCAACGAACTTTACCATCGGATCCTTCTATAACTTGTTCGACTCGCCCCATCAACCAATGAGTACTCGGCATAAGTTCATCTATTACGACGACCAATTCGTTTGTCTTTAACACTGGACTTGACGTCTTCCATTTGTTAAGAATTTGCAAATTATGAACATATTCCAAACTAAATCGTTTCCAAAAAAGTTGTACCAATCTGGTAAGTTGTTTCCACTGCGATAGTCTATTTTCAGGTACTTTGCAAATGTCAGGTTCAACGATGGAGTTTATAGCTTTACCAGTCAAAAAATGACCTGGAGTAAGAGGTTCAAGGTCATTTGGATCGGAAGACATCTCAGAAATTGGCCTTGAGTTCATAATACCTTCCACTTCTACGACAAATGTATATAAAAACTCCAATGTCATAATTTTCGCTCCGACCACCTTTCTCATGTGTGATTTAAAAATTTTCACCCCAGATTCCTATAACCCACCGAAATGTGGGGTTCGGGGAGGAATGAAATTCCATTTGACACCTTCTCCTGTACAAAACTCAATAATACTACGTTCCCCTTCAGAAAATAACTTTTGTAGATGTAGCAATTTATTATGGGCCCCTACGAAGTTCGTACCGTTGTCGCTCCAAATTTGGGCACTCTTACCTCTTCGACTGAAAAACCGTTTGAGGCATGCAACGAAAGCATCTGCTGTTGCATCTTCAACTACCTCAAGATGGACAGCCTTAGTGCAAAAGCAAACAATAATGCATACATAAACCTTTTATACTCGTAGGTATCCTTCCTTTGATTTTTGTAGCGAACCGGCAAAGGCCCGCAGAAATCTAATCCTGTATTGTAAAATGGGGTCACCATATCTATACGGATTGGCGGTAAATCACTCATTAGTTGTTCCAAACGCCTTGCTTTTATTCTAAAACATGGAATACAGCCATGAATAATTTGTTTTAATTTTTCCTGTTTATGATCCAATATTGCTGACGAATTTTCGATAATGTAGATTGAACACCACCATGCAAGTTTTTTATGTGTTCTTCTCTTGATAATATGGTTAAGAAATGGTGCCTTGGCAACAATACTTGATGCCTTTGATCATAATCCAAAGAACTTTTGTGTATTCTCTTACCCACTATTAATATACCTTCTGCATCGACGAATGGCGACAAACTAAGTATATTACTATTGCCCGGCAGATCCCGTTTAGACTTTTTAGATATTTGATTTCTTTATTGAACACTGAGTGCTGTACGACTTTAATCAATACTTTCATCGCATCAGACAACTCAGATGGTTCTCTTGTTTCCCCCCCCCCTTGAATTGTGTATAAAACGTTTGCAATCTCGTAATCTACTATAATTTTCAATTAAAAAAATATCTTTAAACAACATGGCCAAAAAGACTAGGTCCAGTATTTTTAAATCAGGTAAATCCATATTCGACTTTACAAACTTACTTGGCCAAGCTGTTTCCGGTTCCAACAAAAATGCTGATCCTCTGAACCACTTTAAATTTCCTTTCAATTCCGCTGGCATAACGCCTCTAGATAAAATATCAGCAGCATTGTTTTTGCTGTCTACATGCCTCCATGACATTCCTACTGTCGACTCTAGAATTTGACATACACGATTAGCCACATATGAATTCAACTGATATGGAGTCAACTTTAACCATGCTAATACAATACTAGAATCGGACCATAAAACGACTTTCCCTACTTCGATATTCAAAGAATCTCTTACTTTAGTTACCAGATTAGCTAGGAGCAATGCCGCAGTGAGTTATAATCGTGGAATTGTAATCACTTTATGGGTTTACACGGGATTTACTACACAAGAGATTCACAGTAACCTCATCATCAAAATTTATGCATCTCAAATAAACACACGCACCATACGCCTTCTGTGAAGCATCAGCGAACCCATGTATCTCAGTTCGAACTGTGTCTTTCAGGACAACACATCTTTTTATATCAATTGTATCTAACGTATCCAAGCTACTGTGAAACTGTCCCAATATATTTTGCAAGCTACTTGGAATCATTTCATCCCATCCGACTTTACTGAGCCAAATCTGCTGCATCAAAATCTTGGCAGTGACTATAACCGGAGCTATTAGCCCTAATGGGTCAAAAAACTTTGCTATGTTTGATAACACAAACCTTTTTGTAACTAATTTTGTAATGTGAACCTTACCAACGTTAAATTTGAACGTGTCGGTTGTAGAATTCCAAATCAAACCTAACGCTTTAATAGTTTCGTTTAAATCAAGTAAATATTCCCTATTTTCGATTGGAATATTTTTTAATAAATTTGATTCGTTAGAAGACCATTTCCTTAGATTCATACCTGCGCCCTTGAACATTTTGATCAATTGATCTTGAATCTCTAACGCTTCATCCATATCATTACTACCACCTAAAAAATCATCGACATAAAAATGATCTAAGCTTGCCCTGGATGCCAATGGATACTGATCCTTCTCTGCAATGGCCAATTGAACAAGTGTTTTAGTTGCCAAATAAGGTGCAACCGACGTACCATACGTCACAGTCTGCAATTCAAATTCCTTTATTTGGCCCTTTGAATCCTCGCGCCAAAATATCTTCTGCAATGTTGTGTGCTTTTCACAAACATTAATTTGTCTGTAAATTTTTTCAATGTCCGTTGTATACGCGAAGACAAATTTTCGAAATCCTAATATAATGGAAAATAAGTCGTTTTGAACGACAGGACCTACCAAAAGTACATCGTTGAGAGACAAATTTGTCCAAGGTAGAACTATCCAATTTAAACACGGCGTGGTGCGGTAAGAAATATTCTAATGAATGCTTGTTATTTATTTGGCTAACCCTCATATGACCTAAACGCTCGTATTCTCGCATGAAGTCAACGTACTGTGTTTTGAGATTAGGATTTCTATCAAGTCTTTTTTCCAAATATTCAAACCGTGTCGCTGCCATTTTTCTCGAATCCCCCAAACATACAAAATTTTCTTTTACAGGTAGATTTACTCTGAAACGACCATTTTCATCCCTCGAATATGTATCAGCGTATAACTGTTCACACTGTTTCTGTTCTAATGTTAAAACTAGTTTGAGTTCACATGATTCAGCCTCCCAAAATCTCTGAACCTGTTGATCTAATTTCCGTTCCATATCTACTTGAGCGTCATTTGACGATAAAATAAAATTGAAACTATTTTCGTATTTGCCACCAATTACCCATCCGAAAATCGTGTCATGCAACATTGGCAAATTTTGTACCAATTTTAAACTTTCATCTACTAGTACCTTATAAAATACCTCTTCGCCTAATAAAACATCTATTGAACCCGGAATATTAAAATTAGGATCAGCTATCACTATACCCTTTGGTATTTGCCAATTGTTTAGACTTATGTACTTAGAGGGCAAATTATTTGCTATTTCTGGTACCACAAGGAAATCCATTTGGCAATCAAAACCATTAATAGTAATAAAGTAATTATCTTATTTTTAATATATGTTTTAGTGTTATTTAAACCCGCAATTGAATGTGCTACAAAGCTTTTGGATATTGCCAATTTGTCAGCCAACTCCGCTGAAATAAAATTAGACTGCGAAGCCGAATCAAGCAATGCCCTACACAAATGACTTTGGCCTTGTGAATCTAAGATTCCGATCATGGCTGTTGATAGCAAGATCTGTATCTTTTTGTTATCCTTATGACAATATAATGTGATTCCATTATTAATGTTTCCTGTATTCCTATTAGGTTCTTTCGACATATTTTCCGACTGAGAACTGCCCATGCCTCTACAAGGTTTCTTATTCTGCAAATTATTTGATTCATTCGCAGATTTATCTGCTGATTTCATATGTAAAAACTTATTATGTTTTTTATTGCAGTAAACGCATCTAGGTCCCCTACATTCAAATGCTCTATGTCGTCCCTTTAAACAATTAAGGCATAACCCAATCTGTCTAGCCTTTTCATAACGCTGTTCACCGGTCAAATTTAAAAACTTTCCACATTCTGTGATAAAATGATTCTGCCTACAAATTCCACGCCCATACGATTTATTTGTTTGTGATATTTCAAATGTCACGAACGTTTTAGAGTGAGATTCTTTCTTTTTATGGTTTGATCAAACACCTATTTCTTGTTTACTATTATCACCTAAAGCGGCTAAAATACGACAACGACCTTGTAAAAAATCAACCATTTCTTTCCAAGTTGGGCTTATATTTAATTTAAATTCGTTTTCCCATAATTTCCTAGTTTCTTTATCTAACCGTTTTTTAATCGTATACACTATTACCACATCACTTAGCTTTTCTCCCAAGTTCTCCAGCGCACGTACATTTCTTAAACTATCATCTAAAAGTTGTTGTAATTCATACTTGGATTTCCTTTGAACTGGCTTTATGTTTGTCAATTATTGATTTTTGATCGTCATACCTTGAAATCAAAGCATCCAAAGCGAGTTTGAATCCATCGTCGCAACTCTATTTCCTCAATCACACCTTTAGCTTCACCATTCAAATTACCACTCAAATAATAACATTTTTCTAAATCCGACAATGCTGGATTACCAGCTACCAATATTCTAAATGAATCTCTAAATTGAAGCCACTTCTCTAAGTTACCATTAAAACGCGGTAATGATATTCTTGGCAATTTTATCGAATGCGATTTTCCTAATGATGTAAGCTGTTGTGGTATTTGAAATTGTGGTTGTGAATTTAAACATTGATTCGTGAATTGCGACGTGAAACAAGTTTTTGGGTTTGCCGATGCACCTGTTTCATTATTCGTTACAATAGAATCTCTCCTAGATAACGGTCTATAAGTTCTTGAATCTAAATTTAACTCTTCCATCTTTGTCTGCTGTAACGTTTCAGCCTCATCTCTTTCCGATGAACTCCTTTTATACTGTTCTAATTCCTTTTTAAACAAAAACTGTAACTCAAAACATGACTCCTGAAATTCGCAATAATCTAACCCAATCCCCTCTAATTCTGTTTCATCCTCTAACTCCGATGCTAAATTAACCAGCTCACCATACACCTCAACATAACTACCTAAACACTCATCCAATTTTTCATAACGGCATTTCAAAAGAAATTCACTCTTTTTATTCTCCCCGACAAAATTATCTATATACTTCTTCAGGGTATTAAAGCATATTCTCTCACCCGATCGTTTACGAATTAACTTTTTAATTTCTTTTTTCACGCGTTCGATATCCATTTCAACACAATTCAAGGTTAGGAAAACGAATTCAAAATCTATTATTTTTAACGCTATCGCGATGTCGCACCAAATATCTAAAATCCTTCACCAAAACTACCAAACTATCGCAATAAATACCTATTAGTTATTAATCACCAATTAATAATGTTGAATCCTGATGATCACACTGGCGTACCATATTTCTTCAATGTTATTCACTTGCTCAACACGCGGTTATAACGGTTTTTCGATCTAAACTCCAATTAAAATTTTTCTACACAATTACGTATATCCGCTCGATGGACCAAATGTTTTATCGTATCTTTAGTTTTCTTTTTCTTGTGTTTTAGTACGAAATCAATACCAACCGTCCATAGGTCGATATTCCAGTATGCCTTCTTTCATCAAAAATATATAATTTAACGAACAATGCAAAATCATTGCCCTAAGCTCCACGATTTTTTTTCTTTAAATATTGAGCAGTCGTACGCTAATTAAAGAATCAAGCTAAAATAGAAAACCGTTACTTTTGGAAATCAGATTTAACCTTAAAAACTAGAAATATTCAGTTTTCATCGCCGCGTTCTCCATGAGAACTGCACTACAACTCAATAATCTACAGGATTTTTTTAGTCTATGTAAGTGCTATTGAAGTGATATACATAGCTTTTTTGATTGGTCTACACTCGGAACTCGGACTTTCAGTTCATTGAATTTCTGTGGAGTAAAAATAATTACCTGAACCGAAACCGAGAACTTGAGCTCCTAGAACCGCCGATTATTGAGAAACCGAGAATCGTAACCGGAACCTGTGGATAAAATAAATGTAAAACCTGCTAGGAACCATTAACCGGTTTTTTTAATTGCTGTTCCGGATTTTTCATAGATGGTCTTTGGATTGAATCCAATTTTTAATTTTTTATAGGGGATTGGAAGTTTAGTCTTCAACAAACTTTGAACTTCTGTGAATAGGTTAAAAATTGAACAGTATTTATGTAGTTTATACCTGAGATTTGTAGTATTCTCCCACGGAATTATTTATGTCGAAATTAATTGGTTGTCACGATAATAAAGTGTTAAGATATGTAGCACCTAAAAAAAAATCCAGAATTTCCCCTTTTCCAGACTTTATACTTGCTTGTTAAGTTCTTTTCTCGATCAATTTCACCTTAACAATCATACTACAATCACCCAAATCAACATTACCATCAAGCATCAAGATCACCTTCTCTATCACTTGATTGGGGTGGTGTCACCATTTCCATATTCAAATATGCGCTCTCACGGCTCGTCTGAACGCGGCTCAACCCAAAAATGCTTGCATTTCTGTTTTTTATGGCATAATGTTCCCTAAGGTCTAACAAATAAGATAAAAGATTTTTTTAAATCATCCACCGACCAGTTTACATTTTCGCGCCAAAATTTGTAAAATTGGAACGAAAAAAACGTTTTTTTGGTCTGAAAAAGTGAAATATCTTATTTTGTATGCCCTTCCGGAGGATTTCAGCATACAAAGATCGAAAGAGGAAAGTCTCAGGAAGAGAATGCAGAAAAGTACAGGTCAAAAGGTTGCTAATTTGCGAATTACGCATACGTGGGGATATAATGAATTATTTCAAACAAACCAAAACTCATGAAAGTCGAGAAGAACAAAAACCTTTATTTCAGTAACATTAATTCAAGTTTGATTCAATTAATTATATGTGGTAACTATTATATTCAATTACAGCTCTTATTCATTTATCATTATAATCTGGGTGGTTTTCAGAAACTTGATATTTACTTTCAGCATCCTTCAGTGTTTCCACATATTTCAAACAACCAATGGAACAAAACGATCGGAGACTATCCACTTTTTTCAATAATATTCTACATGAATTGCCATTGAATTTGGTACCTCCTTGAGTAAATTCTCGTTAAACATTGCATAGGTTGATCCATTCTGTTGTTTCAGCAACAAATTCATCTTGTATATGGCTGACTATTTTACTAACCACACCAAGCATTAGATGTAGTTCTGGAGGAGGAATAATGTCAAGAATCTTTTTATCATCATTAGCTGAAACAACTGGAGGATTGATACAGCTTTTGAAATTTTTCGCATTTTTCATTATCAATCCGCCAGCGTTTCTCCAAGCTTCAAAATATGAGGTTGAGTTTCCTACAGTTCACCGAGGTCCGACGTGCTCCAAATTTGTGCTTTCACAAAGGCACCATGTGCAAGGGTGGTACGTCGATGAATGAGACATAATCCCTGTCAGAATATTGGCTAATTTGAGATCAGTCGCTATCGTACCAGAAACATCCTCAATTTTCAATATTTTCCATATTGCTGACACGTTTTCATAATTCTCTTGAGCCGATTTCACAATAGCAAGAATAAAGATTTTCTTAACGCCTGAGTCAGCAAAAGCTTTAGCAAACACGCCATCATCATACTTTTGACGTTTTTTCTCCTGTTGACAAATTTCAGTTGAATCATCTTGAACAGACAGGCACACCTTCAAAAAACCACCGCCACCGTCAATTCCAAATTTTATGTGCTGATTTATAATATCCCGCTGTTTCTCGATATGAGAAAGAAAATCTTCAAGAGTATGGCAGTAAACTATGGGACATTGGATTGGTGTACTCATTCGAGCTTTGATGGTTACAAAATCTATTGTCTTAGCACAAAAGAAACTTTTTACCTCGCCAGGCTTTTTTCAATCCTGGCTCAATTATCGCCCGATTTTTGGTAGCAACTCTCAAAGCGATCGCTAGATAAAGAGTAGTCTTTGTACTAAGATTCAATTTTGTTTTGATTTTCAAGAAATCGGCTGTGGATATATTCGAAGCTGGTGACTCTTCATTTTTCTCGTCGGGATTTATGAATAATTTCATGGAGTTTCCTCCACGTGCCTGAGTAAGGGAGACCGTCGAATCTTTTTTGTTTACTTGTGTTGTTGAATTGCAATTTTACTGATTAATGTTGACGAGACTTGTTGCATTACTTTCTCCCCCATTGTATTTATATAATTGCATACATTATCAACTTGGGCCGTTTTGGTGCATTTATGAGGTGTTCCTCGTTTGGGATCGATAAAACATTTGGAACAACGTTTGATGCATTTCCCGTCAGCCGATTTTATTTTGTTAAGAAGTTGCATGGATATCACATTACTTCGAGCAATCTGGCACAAATAGCACTGACAGGGATTTTGAGTCCTAGATCTCGTAGTTAAACTTACATTCAAAAACTTAACATAATCAGGTAGCTCGACAGTCTTGGAGGGAACGATTCCTGGATCGGCACTGGGAAGTTGTCGGTAGACGTTCCGTTTGCATCCGGCACAAAGAACATTCGGCAGTCTTTCTTCACACAAGATATTGTCCACACGATGTTTCAGTAATTTTTCTAGATTCGATTGCAGCGAGGCTTCTATCTTGAACATGACATTACTCTTTTTTAAGCAAAACAAACAAATTTTACTCCGGTTCACTTCCAGGAATTAAAAATTTTCGACATTATGGAAAACTGAAATAAACTGATCGAGGATGAAAAATTTTCTGCTTTTCTTGTAACCTGCCTACTGCATTCTTTTCTTGTAACCTGCCAGATATTTCACTTTTTCAGACCAAAAAATCATTTTTTTGGTTCCAATTTTCGAATTTTGGCGCGAAAATGAAAACTGGTCGGTGGATGATTTCAAAAAAACTTTTATTTTATTCATTCGACCTTAGGGAACATGATGCCATAAAAAAAAAGAAGTTCAAGCACTTTTGGGTTGAGCCGCGTTCAGACGAGCCGTGCTCTTTGAACTTTTAAATGGTCACAAACCTTGGGCTCATAAGTTCATTTGCGTAACTGAGTCCAACTTGATCATATGGTAATCACTATTTCGGCAGAAGCCATGAAAATGTACCCGACAACCCAAACCAGCAGGCGAATAAGGCAGTTCCAAGGCCACTATCTCATTAATGTGTTCTTGCTATCAGCAAATAGAGGAAAACTGGGTAGAAGGAAGATCATCTTGCATCTGAAGCATCTTACTTTTGATATTAATTGTTTGACATTCGTGCGCTTCGAAGAAAGAAACATTTTTTGAACCTGTAATCCTGTAATATAATGCTTTATAGATCATTAAAAGCTCTGAGGAAGTAAAATAATTTTAAATGCAGTAAAAACCCGAGGCAAAGATCCGCCCAGGATATCATCTTGGTTAATGTTAAGCCAAGCATATCGATTGATTCTGAAGAATTATTGACGGTAATAGAAAAGGAATAGTGGTCAATTTTTCCTCAAAAAACACACGAGGGACACCAGCGTTAAGTAGGTTAGTGGGTATTAAAAGCGAGTTACAGCAATTTTTAAGAACAGTTGAGTGAATCTTGTTGAATATGATTTTTGTGCAAACCTTATTTACAACATGAGACCTATATACGTCTAGAAGAGCCCGGAAGGTAGAGGTGGGTTGCAAATTTTGTAGCAAGAGAGTCGGGGTTTTTCTTGATGTTACCTCCATGTTCGATTTTATCTTGTACAAGACAAGATCATACAGATAGTTTTTGTTAAATCGTGTATCCACGTGACCTTTTTGGCTTTGACCATTGTTACTACAGCGAAACTAACAGCCATCTAAAATTAGTAAAGGTTTTGGGGACTCGGTTCTTTTAAGTATCTATTTGTATCAATGGTTGCACAAATTTTTGACTGAAAAGGATGAACTCCACAAATGCTAGGAGTAAGAGTGGAAACGACGATCAGTTTTAGTAAAAGCGCAAGATGATCGCCAATCGATGGTCAATAGATGAAATTTGGTAATGGAATTCTTTTGTTATGACTGCGACACAAGAATGAGCTATTAGTGTAGTGAGCTTATCAAAGGTTATAAACATTTCGGCGGCCTTACTAGCTAGGTACTGGTAGAAGAGTAAAGAAGCCAGAGGTTATTGTGGATATTGAAATCAACCGTCCCAATCCCAACAATTTCAATGAATTTGCTCGATGGAATTGAGAATTCAGACCGAGATATGAAACCATAATGAGCGGCGTTGTTGACAATAATATTAAGACTTTGTTGGGGCCACCGAGGATGATGGGGTGTTTCGAAATTTTTATTCCAACCCAAAGGCAAGCGGGGTGGAATGTAAGATATTTTCGTTAATATGTCGAAGGTTAGCCCTGTTTGATCAATAAATTGATAGGTTAAGGCCCCCGATGATTGAGGTATCACCAGAATCTTTTCGATTGTTTTGCTCTTGGTAACTTTCGGAATTGTTTGATTTGCACGGAGCTGAGTGTTATTTACCATCATATAACTGTTGTATGATATAAAAGGAGCATATCCGAAATATACGATTGATCGATATTTTCGAAAATATCGTAGACTGTTTTGAGAGTTCTCGAGTCATGCCCTTTTGTTGAGCTGATAGTGTTAACATGTTTGACATTACTATTTTTGTCGCATAATTCAGATTTTTGAGATTTTTTCTGATTTTTCGGTATTATTGAAATTTTTCGAGATTATTCGAGTTTATACTGAATTAACTTTTCTATGGGTTGGAGATTTCTCGAGGTTTTCGAATTTATTTGAATTTTCATTGTCAAAGTTTTGTATTACACTTTTACTACGTTATCTGATAGGTTTGGTTGTATTCGATATTTTCAAATGTTTTTGAAATTATTCAAACATATCCAGTTTATTCAAATTTTTACAAGACTACACTTTGGTTGTACAAATTTATGGATAATTTGATATTGTTCAGAGTTTTTTGAAATTTTCAAGATATTGGTGGTGAAAGCTTAAAATTTCAGATGCCTTAAGATTTTGTAAACAAATCCAAAATTGCGTGTTAATGAGTAGATTTTAAAAAAAAATCATAGTTAAAATACATTTTTAATATGATTTATCTGAAAACTATGATTTTTCTTGATATGCTACTTCTTTACTAAGTGAACGGTATATAGTATTCAAGATTAAAAATAACTTTCGATTTTTCGAAATTTTTTGGAGAATCTGAGAAAATACTGACTTAGACTTATTTTTAATTTTATTAACAGGTAGCTCTCAGTGGTAGAGTGAGTAGAATGTTTGCTTTATCATCGGAGAGTCCCGGGTTCGATTCCCAGTGGTGACAAGAAAAAATTTCACCATGCATGATACAGGCGTGTGTGTGTGTATATGTTATGAAGTGCATTAAACCTCATAAGATTTCCCTTCCCTCTTCCGTCGCAATCAAAATAAGGAAAAGTAGTGATGTGCGCCTTCGCTTCTGTAAACATGTTTAGGAGAAACAAATTTTAAGCAAAACTTTAATCCTCTTCTTTAAACAGAAAACAGTAAAAATAAATTCGTAAGATTTACAGGTAACAATTTTCATCGGTATAGGAACTATTTATGTATAACTTTGAAACATCTCACTATAAAAAAAGATGTAGGGTCTAACGAGGATATGGAATTAGTATTGTCGTCACTACGTTTAGCTAAGTTTATTTCTCGATGTTACCGTGTTTGTCACAGCTTGCGCAACATCTAGCTCTAATAACTAAGTCGAAGTTCACCGCTGCTTCGACTAAAAAATATTTCTTAAGATGATCTGCTTTTCCATTACAGGTACACCTCATAGCTCGTTTCACTGCAAAACTAACAGCTCTGTAAGTGGTACACAATGAAAAAAAATATAAAATGAAGTAAAATATATTTCAAGATTAGTACAGCATCATTAAGTTGGACCCGTCTATTAAAATTTGCATTTCGAAACTATACAACACCTATATAGAGTGTATTTGGTGTAATATTTTATCTACGTTAATGCTCCCATTATACCTCTCTTGTGTACGTGAGCACTTTTGTACTAAATAACGAAAATCATATAAATTCAATTTCCCTAAGCCATTTGAAAATTTATAGCCCAAGCTTTTCATTCATGGTATTAACATAATACATACATTCTTCGTTTTTTTTTTTATTTTTCATCTCGTTTTCTTTCATGTACCAAACAAACAAATCCATCCATAAACTTTATGTTTAGTACTGTAGGTATATAATATTTCTTTGCTTTTGTTATGCTGGTTATGTATGGTATATGTATAGCATGTTGTATTGTATTATTTTGTTCGTTTTATACCATTTCAAAAAAATATTAACATATTTTCATATTTCCCACTCGCAATATTATATAATTTAAATGTTTCGCGTTTGTTGGTGAAAATTTTGTAAATATATTATATGGAATTTTCCTCCTCGTTCAACCGCACCATATAGCAAAAACAACCAGAACATATATACAAGAACAAAAAAAAAGAAACATTTGGATGAAAAATGCAGATTTTATTTATGTGTGTTGCCTGTTCTTCGCAGTTTATTATATTTGTATACACACATAAACAAATATCCTTGGAAACAATTTTCCTCATGTTTAATGGGAAAATGACGAATTTTCTTCTCTACACGCCGTGTCTAATCTTCTGTATGCTGACATTTTTTTTATTTTGTTCATATATTACATAAAATGATTAAATTGTGATGAATACATTTTGATGAATTTTAACGCATTTACATACTGTTATATTCATACAAATGGAGTATATACTTGGTGTGGTACAGTGGATGTGCTCCATGTACTCTTATGGTCGCAGCAAATTGTAAAAAAATTATTATTCGGAGTAATTTGTAAAATGGAATTTTCATAATTTGGCGCTTTATTTGTTGGGTGTTCATTAAGATAATGAGGGGGGAAAAAATGTAAATACGCTTACATACTTAAATTTACCTAAATAAATAAGGAGATTTCTTTTATTTTCACATAAAAAATTCCATTTGAAATATTACGTGGAAGACTTTATTGAAATATAACAACAAAGAATGGATTACCCGTAATTTGTTTGTTCTTTAGCGCTCATGTTGATGCTTTTCTATGTAAGATTTATGTATGCGTGCATGTAACATTTTAGTACCGAACTCAATTATTTTCTGAGCATTGATTTATGGCACGTTTATGCTTTGGAGCTTAATACTTATATTACCTGTATCCATAAGGCTAATCAAGAAAAATTAAAATTTTGCAAAATTAATAAATTTTATGAAATAAAACCCAGTTTCAGGCTTACCCTTTTGAGTTTTTTATTTTATCAAATTTAATTTGAACAAAGAGTAAAAACTTGAACAGAGACAAACGAAACAATAAGAATTATTGTGGGGGATGAGTAGATGAGAAACAAAAGACACAATAACAACGCCATTAACGTCAAACAACATTTGTTATGATTAATACAAATTAGACTGACCGCATTAGAAGACACGCATGTTAACCATTTTGGAATTAGGTCTTAGGATATAATGATAAGTATAATAACGACCTTAGAACCTATCTCGATGATCCAGTCTACATTTTTACTAAGGTAGCAGTTCTAATTGCAACATTACTAAAAGGCTTACGTAACACTTAAATACTGTATCGACAATAAAGTATTCAATTCCATTGCATTTATACCACCGATGAATATTATTTCCAAAGAGAGGGCAAGCCTGTAAATGTATGGGAAAAACAATTGAGAAATGAGAATCTGAAATAAGAAATAAAAAACGAGAAATGAGAAATGAAAAATGAGAAATACCAATGAAATATGAAATGAGAAATTAAAAGTCAGAAATTAGAAGTGACAAATGTCAAATGAGAAATATGAAATGAGATATGAGAAATACGAAATGAGATTCGAAAACTAAGAAATGGGAAACGAGGAAAGAGAAATGAGTAATGAAAATTCTGAAATGAGTAATGAGTAATGAGAATTAAAATGCGAGAAATGGGAAATGAGAAATGAAGAATTAAAAATGAGGATTGAGAATTAAGAATGAGAGTGGGAAATGTGAAAAGAGGGAATGAAAAATAAAAACGAGAAAAGAGAAATGAGAAAAGAAAAATGAAAAATGGGAAATGAGAAATAAAAAGTGAAAAATGAGAATTGAAAAATTTAAAATGAGAAATGAAAATTGAAAAATGAGAAATGAAAAATGAAAAATGAAAAATCAGAAATGAAAAATGAAAAATGAGAATTAAGGAAGGAGAATGAGTAAACAAAATTGAGAAATGAGGAATAATAGAAATAAAAAGTAGGAAGTGAGAAATGAAAATTAGAAATTAGAAAGGAGAAATGAGAAAAGAGAAATTACAAATGACAAATGAGAAATCAGAAATGAGAAATGACCAATGACAAAAAATAAATGAGAAATAAAAAATAAGCAATGAGAAATGAGATTTGAGAATTGAGGAATGATAAATGAGAAATGAGGAAAGAGAAATATATAATAGAAATTTAAACATCAGAAATAGAAAGTTAAAAGTGAAAAGTTAGAAATGAGAAATTAAAAATGGAAAAGGGAAAATGAGAAATATGGAAAGAGCGATGAGAAATCAAAAATAGGAAATGAGAAATGATAAATGAAAAATGAGTTACAAAAATTGAGAATTGAAAAGTGAGAAATGGGAAATAGGAAATGGAAAATAGGAAATGAGAAATGAGAAATCATAAGTGATTAATGAGAAATTAAAAATTACAAAAGGCAAATGAGAAATGAGAGTTGAGAATTGAGAAATAAGGAAAGAGAATGAGTAATGATAAATGAGAAAAGAGCAATTAGAAATGAAAAATGAGAAACGAGAAAAAAAAATGAGAAATGAAAAATGGCAAATGGCTAATGTAAAATGAGAATTAAAAAGTGAGAAATGGGAAATGGGTAATGGGAATTGAGAAATGAGTAATGAGTAACGATAAATGAGAAAAGAGAAATGAGAAACGAGAAAAGAGAAATGAGAAATGAGAAATGAAAAATGACAATTGGGAAATGAGAAATAAGAGGTGAGAAGTGAGAAATGAGAAATAAAAATGAAAAATGAGATATGAAAAATTAGAATTGAGGAGGGAGAATGAGTAAAGCAAATTGAGAAATGATGAATAATAGATATAAAAGTAGGAAGTGAGAAATGAAAATTAGAAATTAGAAAGGAGAAATGAGGAAAGATAAATAACAAATGAAAAATGAGAAATCAGAAATGAGAAATGACCAATGAGAAATAATAAATGAGAAATAAAAAATGAGCAATGAGAAATGAAATTTGAGAATTGAGGAATGATAAATGAGAAATGAGGAAAGAGAAATGAATAATCGAAATTTAGAAATCAGCAATAGAAAGTTAGAAGTAAAAAGTGAGAATTGAGAAATTAAAAATGATAAACGGAAAATGAGGAGGAATGACAAATGAAAAATGACTTCAAAATTGAGAAATTGGTAATCAGAAATGAAAAGTGAGAAATGGGAAATAGAAAACAGGAAATGAGGAATGAGAAGTGATTATTGAGAAATTAAAAATTACGAAAGACAAATGAGAAATGAGATTTGAGAATTGGGGAATGAGGAAAGAGAATGAGTAATGATAAATGAGAAAAGAACAATTAGAAATGAAAAATGAGAAACGAGAAAAAAGAAATGAGAATAGAGAGTGAGAAATGGGAAATGGGAAATGAGAAATGAGAAATGAGTAATGAGTAACGATAAATGAAAAATGAGAAAAAAGAAATGAGAAACGAGAAAAGAGAAATGAAAAATGACAAATGACAAATGAGAAATGAAAAATGAGAATTGAGAAATGTGGAATCAAATAAATAAAAAGTAAGAAGTAAGAAGTGAGAAATGAGATATGAAATTTAGAAATTAGAATGGAGCAATGAGAAAAGAGAAATAACAAATGAGAAATGAAACACTAGAAGAAAGAAGGAGAAATCAGAAATTGTGAATCAGAAATAAGATTCAAAATGTGAAATGAGGAACAATAAATCACGAATCTGACATAATTTTGATAAAACTTTGATTGAAAATTTTGAATCTAATCTTTTCGCAGATAACGGGACACAAGTAAAATAATTATAGATGAAAACAAAACTCATAGGCACATTAAACTATTACAAATAACATGGAAGAGTACAAATTTGTTCAATTAAGAAACCATGTTTTATTTTCTGCTGAGCCTGAGCTAAACTCTCAACGCTGTTTCTATGGGGTTTACATTCTATGTCGCATATATCCAATAACAATTACTTTAATCCATTTCTCACCTTTCAAAAAATGACCACACATGATCCGTTTCTATTTGTTTTTATTCTGACAATGCGTTATTGGCAGATTATTTTAAGCTCAACGGAAGTGAAATGAGTTCCATTATTCGTCACAATTATTTCGGTGAGTCCGCCGAAACCTATAATTAGGGCTCGTATGGTACGGTCGATCTCTGTGATCTCGGTGAACATCTGATCTTCTAACAGCGGTGGGCCTACCTTGATTTGTGGATTAGATTCTTATTCTAAAACTGACAAGCCGCAAAATGAAGCCAACTTTTTGTGAAAGGCTTTCTTCTGAGCAAATGAATTGCTGTAAGACCTGAAGAACTTCGGCTTGGCAAGATAGTGCCAGCCCTGAACGAGTCGCAGCGTCCAAGTGTCGGCCGTTGTTCTAAGTGTTGTTAACCGTGGATGGCGTGAAAAATTCGGCAACTGCCATCGAGCAAAGTAAAATTCGTTTTAGTTCCTATGAACGAACATTGGAGCTTAACCGTTAGATAGCAAGCTAGATTTCGAAACTTTTAACACCAATTTAAATTTGCTTTTCATTTGTTAGGTAAGCGGGTTTTAGAAGGCAACAGTACTATAAAATAACGTCTCTCAATAGTTGGCGTTAAAGTGTTGGCTTGCAAAATAATCCTCACTTTTTTCCACCTTCCATTCCTTACATTTAAAATAATATCCATGAGCTTAATAATTATATAAGCCCAAGATTGACCTTTACCTGACCAACACTAAGTTAATTTAAGTAAATTTTTAATTAATTTTCCTTTTCATGCACATTATTATAATGTACGAAAGCTCCCACTATCAAATAAAATCTCATTCTGTTTGTGTGTGTGTGTGTACATTATTGAGCTGAATAAAATTAATAAATTATTTATATAAATTTTTTAGTATTTCCCAAACCACTTGTATACCATACCGTCAGTAGCAGAAAACATCACAATGGTTTCGCTTGTCTTAAGCAAGTATTTGTTTGGTAGATGTATACACCTAAAATGTAATTTTTTCTTGGTTATTTTAACAAAAAAAAAAAAATTAAGCTCAATAGAAGCAACAATAGAAATTTGATGATCTCGAGGGTATAACCATAGAACACACGGTATTTATGTTATATAATACAATTTGAATCAATTAAAATCTAAATCCAACAAAGGTTTTGTAACTCTAAGTGTGAAAAAAATTCTGCTTCGAAGAACCGCAACCATTTTCTGTATTTTATCTCCTTTTAAATAGAACTTAATTTTTTTTTTTGTGGATGGTAATTGGAAGCAAAAATGTTTCTTTTATTTTCTGTAAGGTTAAAGGTTTCCATCTAATTTTGGTCTGAATATGTACATAAACAAGAAATGAAAAAAGTTTTTGTTTGCCCAACTCAAGTCTATTTATATAAAAAAAAAATTGATGTTTGATGAATTTCAAGGCCAAACTTGGGTCCTTTTTAATTAAAAAGTCTAGATGGGTACGATAAGAAGCCTTAACGTGACCATATATATTCGTTGTATATATGGTTGCACACTTGTGAATTTAGCGCGTGTCCTGAAATATTAATCATGACATGAGACGTGAAAAGGAAGAGCTATTGTTTGTGTTTTTTGTGTGTAGAACATCAGATGTTACCCAATTTCTTTCCTATACAATACATACATGATATTAAGTGTCAGCTTCTACCCCATTTGTTCATGTATGCTACATCCTATACCAAAGTTGAGTTATTACTTTTTTAATGTTTTGTGTTGAGTTTGAGAATATGTTAGGAATAAAATTTATGTATACATCCTTAATACGATTTTTTTGTGTATAATTTCTATGTTATATATGCTAAAATAATGTATTCAAATTTATGGTGGAAATCATGTGGAATCACTGTTGTTTTATATTGTCTTTGATATATTTTTATGATGTGGTTTCCTTCCTAATACCACGACGGGTAAATATTTACGATTTTTTATTGGTTCTTGAAGGAGTACTATATTATACCTAGATTGTGTATTTTACATATATATCGCAACCATCAATAAAACATAAATTATTTTTTAATAACAGCGGAATACCATTTACAGATATTTTCTGCAGCAGTATTATTAAAATCCCATTTAGATTTTCTACTGGACTATAATTCACAATAAAACCTTAAGAAATGTAGTACTGCAGAAAACAAAGTCGTTAAATTACAGCTTTGCTGTTAAAAGTTTTGCGTTTTTTCAGGAATGTAAAATTTATTGATTTAAATACGCTGGTTTGATACAATTATTTATTCTAAAGTACAATACTTGGAGGAAGCCCATTTACTATTGCATTTCACTTATTTTTCAATTAAGCATGAACAAAAGTTAGGTAAAAAGAGTTGAAACTTTGTTTTGAAACAACAAAGGTTGAAGTAGCTTGCTAACTGCAGTGGAGCAAACTATTTTATGAGTTGGCGTTCAAGCTACGGTTGAGAACTATCGCTCAACCTTTGTAGAAGCCATAGTTAAGGATAATTGTTATCACCATTTAAAGATTAAACAATGCATGTGAGGAATGTCCTGAAGCGGATGCTGAATTTTGTAGCAATTTTTTGGCCCTAATTGTTAAATTCTCTGAATTATTTTAAAGTATTCCAGATTTTCAAGGTTGTTAAAAGGCTAATTTGGAATAAAGGAATCTGTAGAATCATTTTTATATAAAATTTTGAGAAGATAAGATATTGTCAGCAAGAGCTTTACAAATCCAAGCAAGCAAAGACGAATGAGGCCTTAATTCATAAACGAATTCAGCAAAGGAAGAAGAAGAATAGAGAATCGTGTCGTAGCTATTTAATAACTATGCGTGAAATCGGAGCTACTGGTGACTTATCGGATGGTGCTATTATCCAGCACTGTATTGATGGGGTAGTTGACTTTGAATTCAACAAGTCAATTTTGTATGGTGTTACTGATATGCAGGAGTATAAGTCGAAGTTAGAACTTTATGAGACGATAAAGAAAAAAACTGTGCAACCGAAAGTTGAAAACAAACTTTCGAGTTCTGGTGCGAATACAAATGCAAATTTTTCAAGTCGAAAGCCTGCTTTTATACGAAAACCATTGCATAGTTAAGGTAGATGCTATAATTGTGGTACAATTGGTCATAATGAAAAAGATTGTCCCAACAAAAAGGATGGTCGTAAATGTTTCAAGTGTGAGAAGTTTGGTCATACTTCAAAGGTATGTAGATTCAGTGTTGATGTTGGTAAAAATATGGTTATTACCGCCAGATAAGTGGCGTTGATATGTTTTCTCTTGTTGATAGTGGAAGTGACATAAATATCATTGCTCTAAACAAATACCAGGTAATTGGTTCACCAAACTTTTCCAATATTGCTTTGTCATTCACAGCAGCTGGACCTCAAAAAGTTAAAACAATTGGAAGATGTCAAACAAAGGTTGCAATTGATGGTGAAGATTATGATACCACTTTTCATATCGTGGATGATGGTGTACTTCCAGTCGATGTTATCGTTGGACGAGATTTGATGAGCCAAACCATTACCATAATAACACCGGTCGATATCACAATGAGCGATATTCGCCTATAAGTTTAGCTAGTGTTGTACAAGGATTTGAATTGGAGCTGAATCACATTCGAGATATTGTCGTTGCCAATGAAATTCGAAAGATGATAGTCAATTATAGCCCCAACAGATCAGCTGTGAAAAATGATGTCGAAATGAAACTGGTGCTTACCCATGGAAATCCGATAGCTCAGCGACCAAGAAGACTCTCGCTATTAGAATTGGAAGTAGTGAAACATCAGATTAATGATTGGCTTGAAGAAGGTATTATACGACCAAGTACGTCTGCTTATGCAAGTCTGGTGGTGCTAGCAAATAAGAAGGATGGATCCAAGCGACTGTGTGTCGATTACCGTCGGTTGAACGATGTTGTTGTTAAAGATCGGTTTCCACTCCCCCTCATTGAAGATGAAATTGCTAAGCTGCAGGGTGCCAAATATTTCACAACACTTGATTTGCGTAATGGATTTTACCATGTAGCCGTAGCAGAAAAATCTCGTAAGTACACTGCGTTTGTGACGCCGTTTGGCCTGTACGAGTTTTTACGAGTTCCGTTTGGGTTATGCAATTGCCCTGCTGTTTTCATGAGGTACATCTTGAACATTTTTCGAGATTTGATAGTGAAAAAATATGTCTGCACGTATTTAGATGATTTAGTTATTCCAGCTCTAATGAAGTTGAAAGTGGTTTTGAAAGTTGCGGATGAAAACGGCTTGCAAATCAAATGGTTGAAGTGTCAGTTCCTTCGAGAGTCGGTAGAATATTTGGGGTATCGGATAATTCAAGGATGCATCAGACCATCTGAAGAAAAAACCAAAGCCATTCGAAAATTTTCAGTTCCAACGAATATCAAGAAAGTTCAAAGTTTCTTGGGTCTAACTGGATATTTCCGGAAGTTTGTTGAAGGATATTCAATTATCGCGCGATCTTTGACCAACTTATTGAAAAAGGTTGTTGTATTTAAGTTTGGTAGGATGAAATGATGGCTTTCGAAAAATTGAAAAAGGTATTATGTGATACGCCTTTGTTGAGATTGTATTCTATGGAAGCTGAGACTGAATTACACACCGATGCGTGCAAGTTTGGATTGGGGGCGATACTGCTTCAAAAATCTCATGAAGATTTGATGTTTCATACTGTTTTCTACTTTTCAAAAAAAATCGTGCGATTGTGGAAGCCTTGAAGAAATTCAGAGTTTATTTGTTGGGTCTCTGTTTCAAGATAGTAACAGATTGTGCTGCGTTCAATGGAACTATGGAGCGGAAAGAATTGACGTCAAGAATTGCTGGTTGGGCGTTACAATTTCAAGAGTTCAATTTCAAACTTGAACATAGACCTGGTTGTCGTATGAAGCATGTAGATGCGTTGAGTCGAGACCCGAGTATAATATTGATTGAAGATCATGTGGTGAATAGAGTGAAGGCTGCTCAAAAAGATGAATTAGAACTGAAAGCGATTTTCAAAATTTTGGTAATAAAGTCGGATGCTCAAGCATTATTCATTGATGCAATGGTTCATTGCTAATAATCTGGAAAGGTTTTTAGATCGTATCATCATCAATGAAGTAGTTGCGTTTAAATTAACCGAGTCACTCAGTCCATTTGGCGTAGATGATATTAACCATAGACCTTTAAATATTTTATTTGACACTATGACTCTATGCCGAAATCAAAATACATGCAACAAATTAAATTCAATTTTAAGAAAATGTCGATAAATTTTATGAGATCTACTGCGCCTATTTCCCAATATATTATCAAGAATTTACCCTCCATTATTCGATGACCGGCTTACAAATCTAAAAAAATCAAAAAGAAATGTGAGGCCTATACTAAAATGATGAAATCAAGTTAGAAAACAGACAAGCTGTCCTTTATTTCAACACAGGGTGGAATTTGATGTCTAATTCAAATTTAAGTACAAATTTTATTTGGCTGCCATCCATAAAAAAAAATAAAAAATCATTAAAACGGATCTGGAAATACTTTAGGTCTAAACGTGAAATCAAGGGGTACCTTGAGTCTCTATCGACCATACGTCGATACTGGTAACATTGATCAAACAAGCAATAACACCATATCTGTCGCATCTGGGCCGGACGATTTACTCTCATCTATGTTAAAAACGTTTGCGAGTATTTATTAAATCCGGTGTGCAAACCATTCAATCATCCTTAACCACTACTGTGTTTCTGTGAAAAATGGAAAATCTTGTAGATAACGCCAATCTTTAAATCATACAAATAGGATGACGTCACATATTACAGAGCAATATCAACTTCATGATTATTTCTTAAATTATTTGAATTAGTTGTATGGAACGCTTTTAAATCAACACTAATACGTCAAATATCTGTCAACCAGCATCGGTTGTCATATACTGACCTTTTTGAATTCACCAGCCAAGTAATAAATGTGGTAGGAAAACATAATCAAGTAGATGTAGCTTATATGAAGTTCAGTAGGGCAGTTGATTCTATATGTCATTAAAAAGCACCTCAAAATCTATTTGCATTCGGATTTTCATTAGAATACATTAATTGGTTAAAATATTAAATATCAAATATCAAATATCAAATATCCAAATATCAAATATCAATAATCAAATATCAAATATGAAATATCAAATATGAAATATCAAATATCAAATATCAAATATCAAATATCAAATATCAAATATCAAATATTAAATCTCAAATATCAAATATCAAATATCAAATATCAAATATCAAATATCAAATATCAAATATCAAATATCAAATATCAAATATCAAATGTCAAATATCAAATATCAAATATCAAATATCAAATATCAAATATCAAATGTCAAATATTAAATATCAAATATCAAATATCAAATATCAAATATCAAATGTCAAATATGAAATATGAAATATGAAATATGAAATATGAAATATGAAATATGAAATATGAAATATGAAATATGAAATATGAAATATGAAATATGAAATATGAAATATGAAATATGAAATATGAAATATGAAATATGAAATATGAAATATGAAATATGAAATATGAAATATGAAATATGAAATATGAAATATGAAATATGAAATATGAAATATGAAATATGAAATATGAAATATGAAATATGAAATATGAAATATGAAATATGAAATATGAAATATGAAATATGAAATATGAAATATGAAATATGAAATATGAAATATGAAATATGAAATATGAAATATGAAATATAAAATATGAAATATGAAATATGAAATATGAAATATGAAATTTGAAATATGAAATATGAAATATGAAATATGAAATATGAAATATGAAATATGAAATATGAAATATGAAATATGAAATATGAAATATGAAATATGAAATATGAAATATGAAACATGAAATATGAAATATGAAATATGAAATATGAAATATGAAATATGAAATATCAAATATCAAATATCAAATATCAAATATCAAATATCAAATATCAAATACCAAATACCAAATATCAAATATCAATTATCAATTATCAATTATCAATTATCAATTATCAATTATCAATTATCAATTATCAATTATCAATTATCAATTATCAATTATCAATTATCAATTATCAATTATCAATTATCAATTATCAATTATCAATTATCAATTATCAATTATCAATTATCAATTATCAATTATCAATTATCAATTATCAATTATCAATTATCAATTATCAATTATCAATTATCAATTATCAATTATCAATTATCAATTATCAATTATCAATTATCAATTATCAATTATCAATTATCAATTATCAATTATCAATTATCAATTATCAATTATCAATTATCAATTATCAATTATCAATTATCAATTATCAATTATCAATTATCAATTATCAATTATCAATTATCAATTATCAATTATCAATTATCAATTATCAATTATCAATTATCAATTATCAATTATCAATTATCAATTATCAATTATCAATTATCAATTATCAATTATCAAATATCAAATATCAAATATCAAATATCAAATATCAAATATCAAATATCAAATATCAAATATCAAATATCAAATATCAAATATCAAATATCAAATATCAAATATCAAATATCAAATATCAAATATCAAATATCAAATATCAAATATCAAATATCAAATATCAAATATCAAATATCAAATATCAAATATCAAATATCAAATATCAAATATCAAATATCAAATATCAAATATCAAATATCAAATATCAAATATCAAATATCAAATATCAAATATCAAATATCAAATATCAAATATCAAATATCAAATATCAAATATCAAATATCAAATATCAAATATCAAATATCAAATATCAAATATCAAATATCAAATATCATATATCATATATCAAATATCAAATATCAAATATCAAATACGAATTAATTGTGGAATACTGGGGTTAGCGTCAATTCACAAAAAATTACTCGGAAACCGAAGGAAGTGTTTTCTTTCCTCGCTGCTCTTGAATGGGAAAACTCTCTAAATGGCGACGGTTATATTTGATTAAAAACGGACTTGTATCCCTATTTTAAAATTTATTTCAAACCAAACAAATTTTTTTTCACTTACCAGCGAGCGTCTAGCAAAACGTGGGGTCTAGCAAATAGAAATTCAAAGTCGAATTGTTTGAGCGCAACCACAGCAATGAAGACATATACCACACAGTTTCTCTAAAACAGACTCTGATGCTCTCATTACTGCAACAATATATATTATATCAAAGGGGTACCTAAATAGAAATGGTACAACTACTTCGTCGGTTTTAAACATAATCTACTGTCGAAGCAAATTCACAACCGCAAAAGAAAGGTACGCTGATGGGTTGGTAAAGGTTTCGTACCTAACCCCAGAATAACAAATTGATAGGAAAAAATAGTTGCAGGGGAAGTTTCTTACTATGTTGTACGGCTAGCATACATACAAGCGAATTTAATAATTGATTTTTTGAAGGTAACGCGTTAAACAATCATCTATCAATTTCTAAAGAAAACGCCAAATGTTTATTTTCGAAATATTAGCGAGCACCCAATATTTTTTAAATTTAGCAACGGAGCATAAGGACAATAAAAAAAAAACTTTGTCCCCTACAGCCACAGAATGACGTATCTTACTTGAATGTTGTGTACCTAAAATATATTTCCATTCCTTTTTAAATTTTATAATCAATACGGACGTAAACTTACTTAGTTATCGACATTACATCGTCGCCTCCATCTACAACTGTCGAATGTGAAAAAAAAAAAAAAAAAAAAAATTTTAATGTTCATACCTAGCTCTAGCAAGATATTTTATAGCTTGCATAGAATCATAGATAGATAATGGTTCTGTCGAAGTTTCGAATATTTTGAGATGGTAGCGGCGATATATCAGGATCCAAACCGAATATATAGTATACCTTTACGGTAAAAATAATAAAAATATGACCTTTTTTTGTGTGTCATGCAGAAATGATACCAAAAGTTGCTTAATTTTATTGATAACATTTTTTTATGCCTTCAAGATATTTAACTAAGTCAAATTTATGTCCTTTACGTACATGTATAGGCTGCCTCGTCTCGTATATTAATATTATGGATTGTTTTTTGGATATGGATTTTTGATCCTCTGCCATATATTATTTTAGTCTTAAAGGTATAGTTTTATCGGTGTACACCATCCTTTTATTATTTATAAACGTGTACGTCAAATTGATTATAGATATATCTATAATTCACTATTAAATTTAATTTGAAACCATTTTATTGAGATATTTTTTTTAATATTAAAGGAAATAAGCTAAACGACACCTATAAATTTTCTGGTTGATTGATTTAGTGGCCATACGTGATGTAAACGGTTAATTTGGGGCAAAATGTATGTTTTAGTTGGAACCCCATGAAGCTTTGTAGTTTACGGGCATTGGAAGTGCAACCAAAATGTCGGATTGTTGCAAAACAGAAAATATTGACTCTTTTGTCATCTTTTAAAGAGACTTTTTGAATAATATAAACTGAAAGTAGGTCACAGCACCAATTTCGTACTATAAAATACCTGAATTCAAGATTTTGTTTAGGAGCGTAAGAATTTTTACCCATACCAGGAAAATCACCCTGGCTACTTTTACCATCTACCACCTCAAATTGTTCCCTCAAGCTTTTTGTCGCTAAATCATCAGCACTCGAATATTTGCCTCTAAATCGAGTTTGGGTTCAACGACGAACTAAACTAGGTGTCTACATCAATAAAACCATGAATGACGCAAGAAATGTCCAGTAGTTAATCGTTCGAAGTGTTTAAGTTGTTAATAGAGCTTGCCAGACGGCATCCTTATCGTCCTCCAAGAGCTTTCCGAACAGATGATTGACCTTCCTCTTAAAGTTAATCGCATTGATGAGCTTCTTCAAATGGCTAATGAACGCCTTCACTTGACCAGTCAGTGAAATACTCTAAAGTAGCGATAATAGCTGGGGATAAGGCACAAAATCTATTGCAATAAGCTTCGTATGCTAAACTCACTGAAAATTTTTAACAAAAATCAGAACAAAATAACCCAACTAAATAGTTTTATTTCTAACTAGTCGGACCTCATCAGTGACAACCTAATTAGTTGTAAACTTATTAAATTTAACAAATTTGATACCAGCGATATTTAGTCTTAAGATTATCAAACATTTCTTACCGCCGGCTGAACAACTATCGTATTAAAAACGCCAAATACAACGTGAAGTAATATTGAGCCAGACAAATCAAAATAGTCGCAGCAGCTGCAGAAAAGGCAACATGGAAAACCTCTTTCAAGAACAATGCTTGAGCAGTTGCAGAAGATAAATTCCAAATAGACTAAGATAGCGAAAGCAGGAGAAGCTCTGTACCTGCAAAACAAGCTAGCCAAGCAAAAAAAAAATCTGAAAGATCAATTTTTCAATGCCAAACCAATCCATAATGCTGGACGCAACAGAATTCAATTTTAAAATTTTTTTTTCAAAATTTCTACAAGATTTTGAAACAAACTTAAAATAGCACAATAGCATCGGCGAGTAGTACCCCAGAGAGAGAGAGAGGCAGAGAGCACCGACTCTAAATCTTACAAGTGCTTTGCCTAACAAATACAGTTTCACTGGCCATTTTTATGCATGAGGTGAAAATGAGCCGGTTTTTTAAGGTACATCCAGTAGATCAACGTTACCAAACAATTTTGTGGGGAAAGTCCCCCGAAGAAGAAGTAAAAGAGTATCAACTGAAAACGGTAACGTTTAAGATGGCATCTGCATCATATCTGGCCACCAAAACATTGCAGCAACTAGCAAGTTAGGACAAAAACTTTAGCAAACAGCATTGAAACCCTGGTACTGAGACGTTCAAATCCAAGGTATACCTCAATAACAAAAGTGATAAGATAACCAAATGGAAAATACTGTCAGAGTCATCCAAGCTATTCGATCCAATAGGTTGGGCAGATACAAGCAAAAATCTTGATGCGAACTGCACGAAAGCTCTTGGGCATCCTGGAACCAACCGTTATCAGTCGATGTGGAAAACAATTGCCAACAATATTATGCTTCCCTTTCAATATTATAAAATATAAAAATCTCAAGCTGGATCAATTTCGAGACACATTTATACAGAGAACTTTAAGTAGAATGTTCATCTACGACAGAACAAATGGCACCATTATCGACATCAAAAACAAAAGTAGCTCCAATATTAACCAAGTTGTTCGTCTAATAGCGAAATTAATGGATAGAATTCTATGTCAGAGGTTTTATGTCAGTTCCTTCGACAACCCAGTAGATTGTGCATCCGGAGGCATCGAAGCAAATGAACTGATTACAAACAATTTATGGTGGAGCGGCCCGATTGCACTATTTAAGGATATCACATGACTAGCACGGTTGGTGGTAGAAGCAACTTCCGTTCAAATGGAACGGAAAGTAAACGTATTATTACAAATAAGAGTTACAGTGGATAAATGTCATAAATGTCGAAAAAGAACAACGAAAAGGAAATATCGCCTAATGCATAAGAGCACCTAAGCAAAGGGCATTTCAAATAAAATCAAGATCAAGACATAATCTCCCTTTTTAAAAGATTACATTTTACGACTTGGAAACAGTGTATGCATTTGTTGGCAAATGATGGTACAGTATTTCATACCTTCAGCTATACTCCATTTTGGAGGACTCTCGAAGGCCATAGTGAAGTCGATGTGAAAATACTTAATACAGGTCACTGGATAAATAACACTGCCAAGGGCGTGGTCACATCAGAGATGGTGGTTTGCTTAAACTCAAGTCCTTTAACACAAATTACCGCTGATCCTGCAGATGTGCCTTGTAGCCCAGGGTAATTTTCCGATTGGTACAGCCTTACAATAAATTCCACGTAATACCGTATAAAAGATTTATGCTATATCACGATGGAAATTGGTAGAAAAAATGAAGGAACATTTTTGGAAAAGGTGGGACTCCGTTCTTTGGGTCAATGGTGCCAATGAAAATATTCCTCCACAAAAAATGGTTTTCTGGACGGGTGGTAGAAATACGTCCTGAGGCCGCCCAAAGGGTTCAAGCTTTAAAAAGCCCGTTCCCAAACACAGAAGGAGAATATAAATCTTCAGATCAAGTGCAACCTGTAACTCAGTTGCGCGTTTAATTTTGTCGAGAAGTAAAATAAGTGGGGTTGCGCCAGATGAAAACAGGAATGGTTGTAGTAATACCAATAATCATATAGGAATCGTGCAAGTGCCCTTTATGCCGAATTATTCAATAACCACAATGTAACCATTGCCATCCGATGTAAGAAATTATTTCTAGATGTCTCCTATATACGGATATTTCTGAGATCTCATTAAGAATCAAATATCGATCATAGATGTAACCACAACCATATTCAAACACAAAATATTTAAATACTCCTTAGGTTGGAGTGGCTGCTTACGCACACTTAGACCGGTGACGGTCCATTGTGATAAATACTCCTTAAGAATGACAACAAATCTATCTCGGATAAAAGAGTCGACAGAGAAGCCGCGCCCATTTTTCGGCATCATAATAACGTTCTTATGGGTACTTAATGATTTATTCCTAATATCCCCGCAGTAGTAATCTAATTAATTTTAACAATTTGGCCTTACAAACCGAGTAGGCCACAATATCAATCATTGAAAGCGCGACGAATTTATAACACCAAAAATGTTTATGAGTCCCAGAATTGAAAAATGTCAGCGCTGATTTTGACCTGACTTTGCGTAAATTAACTTTTAACCATCATCAATTATTTGAAGGTTAGTCTAATGAGTTTCAAGAAAATACCAAATCATTTAAACTGCTAGGATTTCAGTGGAATCAAATTGTTGATAGCTTCTGTAGTAACTGAACGGCGAAAATTGTCTAATGCTTCACTTATCTAAATTATCTTAAGCCACTTTTATGTCAGATCTGCAGAAGATTAGAATTCTTCGCTGTCTATAAAGCAATAAAGCTAATCCAATTAAGCTGCTTTTGCAAAGCATCTGAAAATGTCTACCCCCCCCCCCCCCCCCGATGCACATCTTAAACTAAATACCCAATTTAGTTTATGCTATATTTAGTGTGCCGCAGTAATCCAAAACCATTTTGCAAATGGACTAGCAAACCAACTGATTGTCACAGATATTGGGAAAAGATTTAGGACAGAGATTTAGAAATCTCTATACAACTAATAATGGTGTGTATGCATCATGTCTTCCTGTGTTTAGTTTTATTCACTGATATATTTTATAAGATAGTAGAGTTATTTTCAAATGTAATTTAATTAAAAAAACCTTTTCCTTATAGTAACACAGAATTCTAATAACACTTTTTATTAAATGATCGAAATCCGAGAGCTACTATTCAGAACTATTAAAGAAGTACCGACCGATGATTGGTTATCCGAAATCGATTTTTTAAAGTATTATTAAAAATCATTGTTACTAGAAGGAAAACCTTTTTCTATGCATTCAATAAATCGAACAAATTTTTTTAGCAATTTTCGCTTATTTACAAATTGCATTGGGTCGATATTTTGGAAAAATAAACTTTTGTTATGTTTTGTTTAGTAAACCCCCGCTCCCCCTCATCCCCTGCCGAAGACAACTCTGTAAGGGAAATACAAACCGATTAATATTAACTTTTTTCATATTGGCTGTAATTTGCAAGGCTCCGAGTTGCATGGTGTAACAATAATTAGTGATAAGTCGATAGTTTCAATATTTTAAGAAGTTTTTCTAGGTTTTTAAGTTTATTCAAGATTTGTTATTTAAAATTTTACAAATTTTCCAATATTTTCGATATTATTCGTGTTACACTATCTGACAGAGACGGGATTCTCGAAATTCGAGGTTTTTGGTTTTATCTAGATTTGGGATTTCGGTAGCGTTTAGTTGCCTGACATCGAAGTTATTTGAAGTTTTGCAATGCAAATGCATCTTTCAGATTATCCGAGATCTTCAAAATTTCGGAAATGTTAAATTCGACTTTGTCAAAATTATTCGAGTCTACCCGTGTTTCTCGATATCCCTCGCAATTTGTAAAGGGTTGAATGACATCTTTTTAGCTTTTAGTGAATTGCATAGCATCGAGTTACATAAAACACTGTTAAATTTGGAGGACGATATGTTGTAGATGACGTTTTTCGAGAATATTTGAGACTGTCGTAGGTCCTAGAAATAATTTTGCATTAATCCGTGCTAATTTGAATAGCTTTAGATGGCTTGATATCGAGATTATTCTATATTTTCAAGAGTATCATCGAAATTTTTTCGATATGTTACCGATTTGAAGTTAGCCCAGACCTTCATCCCAGGAAAAACAAAACTTATCATCAGGCAGCACTAAAATTACAACGTTATCCCATCCCAACATTATTTCATAAGATATAATTTACTCTAGCCCTGAAAAAAATTTTTATCTAATTTTATAACATATTTTATTACAGAAAATAGCAAAAATTAAAATTTGACATTATACAGGAAATTATAGAAGCAAATACTGAATTTTAAAGAAAAGGGCAAGTTAGTACACTACCTGGATTTGGCAGGGATAATTTCTGTTTTGGAAACTATCAGTATGCCATTTGATTTGGCATTAGGTTGTCTAACCCCACTAATCATGTCAAGAGGATTTTCATGTTGAAATTGGCAATATAATTATTTAAATTATCATAGTAATCAAATTTCATGCAACAGGATAGGATTTGGCCCTGGGATGACCGGAATGCTCCTTTTCCGGAAACCATTGGAACGCCATTTGGTTTGGCGCTACATTATCTAATTTCATTAAAAATATCAAGACGATTTGCATGTTGAAATTGGCGCTATAACTATTTAAGTTAGTGTAGAACTGAAATTTCTTACAAATGGAAGTGATTAGGCCCTGGAATTACTGGGATGTTTCTTTTCCGGAAACCTCTGGTATGCCATTTGATTTGGCATTATATTATCAAATTCCATTAATAATATCAAGACGATTTGCATGTTGAGATTGTCGCTATTTTCAATGGCATTAGGTATCGTAATCCCAAACCAAATGGCATTCCGATAGTTTCCGAAAAAGAAACATCCCGGTCGTCCCAGGGCCAAATCGCTTCCATTTGTATGAAATTTCAGTACTACACTAACTTAAATAGTTATAGCGCCAATCTCAACATGCAAATCTTCTTGATATTTTTAATGAAATTAGATAATGTAACGCCAAACCAAATGCGTACCGATAGTTTCCGGAAAAGAATCATCCCGACTAAATCCCGCTAGTATTCTATCTTAAAGGCCTTTTTCTTTAAAATTTAGTGTTTTTTTCTATATATTCTTGTATAATGTCAGATTTTAATTTTTGCGATTTTCTTTAATAAAATATGTTATAAAATAAAATAAAAAATATTTTCTGGGCTAGAGTAAATTATATCATATGAAATAATGTTGGGGTGGGATAACGTTGTAATTAGTGTTGCCTGATAATATTTTTTTTTTCTGGGATGAAAGTCTGGGCTAACTTCACATGCATGAAATGTTTGAAATTCTTGTGATTAGGTTCTCTTTGATGTTACCTGCTCAGATGTTACTTTACATCAGATTATTCAAAATTGTTGAAGATGTTCGGTAATTCCAGAATATTTTATATTTTTTCATATTATTGAAAATTGACTTTTATTATTGTACGAAGTTATCTGCTGGAAAATTTATTAGTGATGTGTTGTTGCTTTATGCTGAGTTGCACCATGTGCTTTTGATTTTTTGGGCACAAATTGAAACCTACCATCTTTTGTTGCTGAAGCAGTGTGGCACTGTTTCAAAAAATAACCTCAAAAACCTTCTTATAAATGTGTTTTGTGTACTTATAAAAACAGCTTATCTTAGATTGCTGATTAATTGGCTGTAAGGCCGAAACATGGAGCTAAAGGGGTCAAACTTAAACAAATCGCTGAGCTGGGTTAAGGTATTATTTGGGACATAAAATGGATCTAATCAACAAAAAACATAAGTAAAAACAGTCCGGCTTACTAAAAAATCCGGAAGCTCAAGCGAGGCTGGTCGCTTCATTCGGCTCACTAATTCTGGGAAAAATAAAATGCAACGGAACCAAAGCACGAATGAAACTGCTTCGTCAAGCCCGATCTATAATACTAGTAGGAAGGCCTGGAGGGCCTTAGATAAGATCAATAACATCTCGCCCGAATACAGGACAGGTAAAGGCAGAGCCACGCTCGCTTTTTGCGTGGCCAAAAAAGGTTGAAGGCCTTTAAGCTGGCTCACAGCTAAAACTAATCAGATCGTAGGAAGAAAGCCATAAGATCGGTCCTCAGGTAGTGGTCGAAGTTATTGACCAGTCCCAATAGCATGACAATGTTACGCCGGCCAATTGGAGCAAGGTGGAAGGGACCTTAGGCACCACCTACCTGAAAATCCTATAACAAGCCAGTGGAGAAATTTATCGTGGTAGCGCTCGAAGCCAGCCTTGCTGTAATTATGTAATGAAGAATTGGCTATAACGTTCTGATGCTCCAAGTAAGACCGAGAAAACAGACTTGAGTTAGAAGTCGTTTCAAAAAATCCGATTCTGACTGAAGTAGTAGACTTTTGAGATTTGCCCAATCATCATAAAAAATACTGTAAAGTAAAATTAAAATCTTGCTTAATACTAAATAAGGGCGTATTATTTGGTATACTAGTAAATATTCCAATGTTAACCCCATTTCTAAAAAAATAAAAATGTTTTTCTGTCTTCCCGCCATAATCTATTCCAAACAATATACTCGTTTATATGTTAGTTATATACCGGAACTCATACCCTTTCCTTCCCACCATATATCATCACACATGCAATTATTTTTAATACATAGTTTCTATTTATTTAAATTTATGACATCATGCAGCATAAAAATGTTTGAAAATATATTTATATTTAAGACATATAGGCTATGTTGTATATGCATACTCGTATGTACAATGTTTTGTATACGATGCTGCTTTATTAAAAGTTTATACAAAAGTTTTATATTCATTTTGGAACTAAAACCGTAACAAAACTAAATTATTAGTTCCATACATCCTTATAATTTATTCAAACTATGCATATATGTAAATATATGTACCATATGTCCTAGGAATTTATCTATACAATAACTATCTAAATTTTAAAGGATTTAACTTGACAACAATAGCTTTATTTTATGGTTTGGTATACACGGAATTTATGATTTTCGATTTTTGATTAAATAATACGATAATACCGATTGGCTGATCAATATAAGATTATGTTTGATATGCTAAATTAGGACCTCCCCTAATAAATTAACATAATCCTGCATTAGTACTTTTGTACAAACATACATACTTTTAATTTTCATATAATTAATGTAAATTTTGATGAAAATCATAAAATCTAAATTGCTCGGAGTTATTGTTTTTGAATATCCACATATAAACGAGTAAGGGTTAATAGGGTGGTGGGAGGCTAAACACATAATTAAAAATTTATCGATATATGTTTATATGCAGAGAAACCAAATAATTTCTCCCATCCTAATTTATTACCTACCCTTGATTTTTTTTTTTTTTTTGTTTATAAATTGGCAAGCCTTAGATTTTTTGTCTACCATATACATACATATACGATTATTCGTACATGTCTATAAATAATATATAAGATATAATTTATACGTTGTATGTAAGTCCGAAAAAATAAAATTTTTTTTGGCCAAAATAAATATTTAAATATTCATGATAAAATAACAACGTATACAAATTTATTTTTATTTTTTTGGTATTTTGGGGTCATCCATCATAATTTATGATGAATTTTTTATGTAGAAAAAAATGTTTCTTTTTCTGGTTGGACTGGACGTCCGTACAAAAAAAAATCTAAATCATAAAAAAGATGATCCAAATAAATAATAATTTAAGCTTTTTAGATGTGTTTTAAAATATATCGGTCGGTCTTTCTATTTGTATATGCCGGATGGACAGTGGTCATATAGTTATGTATATTGATCGATTTAGAAAAAAAAAAATTGGTTTGTCTACAATATTTTATCTTTATGGGTTATGCCTAGCGATGGTATTATTTAAATTCGAATAAATATATGATTAACAGTGTAAAAACGTCGTATTTTTACTGGAAAACTTAACTCGTTAAATGGAAGAAAATCTTAACAATTTAAAAAACCTACCCGTTAGACCCAGATTTACATAAACTCTATATAAAGCAAATGCCATTGTGCTGAATAAACTATAACTTCAAAACGTAAATAATTTATATTATACTATGTATATATAATTATTGATTGGTTATCTGCTTGCTAAATCATCGAGTATTTGGATAACAAATGAGAATGGAAAATTGATAACGGGTAATAATGGATAAGAGATTACCTTACTTCACGTTAGGAGAGAGATTTTAAGATGTGTTTCTTAAATATTGACGTTAAACCGAGCAAATGGCGCAGTGGTTAAAGCTGTGGCGGTTTGATCGGGAGGTACCGGGTTCGAATCCCTACAGGGGCGGGATGCAAAAGGGATTTTTCATCATCTGATTACGATTGGTGATGATGATGAACACATCTATGACCCCCTGTTGAGAGTGCAGAATCCATGGGCCGACCCACCTTTCATGTCAGCACTACAGGTTGGCATGGAGCAATGCAATGGGCAGGTGGTTCTCAAAAACGGATCTGTAGCCGCCCGTCCTCGATTTGGCTACTCCAGGCGTAAAGTAGGACGGTAAAAAATAAATCAAAAGAAACAAACAAACAACAACAACAGACTTTTAAAATTAAAATTTATTAAAATTAAAGAATTTGACGTGTTTACAGAATATAAAGGATTTATAGAATTTAAAAAACTTACTAAATTTTTAGGCTTTATTGAATTCACAGAATTATTCGAATTTAAAAAATTTACAAAATTTATTTGATTTATTGAATTTTGGAATTTAGTGGATTCATAATTATGAATTATGGATCTTTTGATATAAGTCATATTTGAATTTGTACAATTTATAGAACTGACAAACATGAAACCATTTATAGAACATACAGATTTATAGAGTTTAAAGGATTTATAGAATTTGTCGAATTTATCGAATTTAAATAATTTACAAAAACTACTGTATTCATGGGATTTGTAGATTTTAAGGAACTTATTGAAGTTTTAGACTTTATTGAAAAACTTTAAAATTATTTAAGTTTATAAGATTTATCGAAATTTTTGAATTTATAATATTTGTAGGGATCATAGAGCTTATAAAATTTATAGAAATTATAGAATTTTAGAATAAATAAGTTTTAGTTTGAGGAATTTATAGAGCAGACAGACTTGAAATAATTTATACAACTTAAAGAATTTACCAAATTTTAAGAATTGTTGTTTTTCATAAAATTTACAGGATTTATAGAATTCAAGAAATTTATAGGATTTATGGGGTTCGAACAGTTTTAAAATTCTTTAAAATTTAAATTTTTAAAATTTATAGAATTTGGCGAATCTTATTGAATTTTTAGGCTATACTGAATTCATAGAATTAATCGAATTTAAAAAACAAAATTTATTAGATTAATGGAATTTGTTGAATTTATAAATTTAATAGAAATTAAATAATTCGTGGAAATATTGGAATTTATAGAATTTATTAAATTTTTAAAATTTCAGAGATTTTATAGGAATTGTGGAATTTTCAAAATAAGTCAAATTTGAATTTATAAAATTATTAGAATTGACAAGCTGGAAACAATTTATAGAATCTATATAATCTATAAAACTTAAATAATTTATGCAATTTGTAGAAATAATAGAATTTGGTTTTGATGGAATTTATAAAATTCATAACATTTGTTGTATTTTGACAGTTTATAAACATATTAAAATTCATAATATTTTAAGACTATGTAGAATTGATAAAATTTATGAAATTTATAGATTTTATCGAATTTACAGAATTTATAAGTACTACAGAATTTATGAGTTTTGCGGAATTTGAATAACTTAATGAATACAAATTCTTATTGAAAACTTAGACTTTATTGAAAAATTTAAATTTATTAAAGTTTATAATATTTAGCGAATTATTTTCGTTTTTAAAATTTGTAGTGTTCAAAAAGTTTATAGAAGCTATGGAATATCAGAATAAGTATATTTTGAGTTTGTAGAATTTATAAAATTCATAAAATTGATGATTTTATTTATAAATTTAAAAATTTATAGAATTTATAGAGTTCGAATAATTATTAGAATTTATAGAATATTACATATTTACAGAATTTATCGGATTTAAAAAATTTACTCAATTTTTAAGCTTTATTGAATTTAATTTATTTTGGAATTGATAGAGCTTGAAGATCTATTAAAGTTTTTAGAATTTGTGGTGTTTACAGAATTTGTAGGAATTACAGAATTTATGGGATTTGTAGAATTTACTAATTTTATGGGCATTATGGAATCTATTAAATTTAAAGTGTATATAAAATTTATGGAAGCAATTGGATTTAAATAATTAGAAAGTTTCAAGGATTTATCAAATCTTTTGAGGTTAGAAAATTTGGAGAGTTCAAAAATTTTATAAAATTTATAGAAATTATTGAAGTTTAGAATAGATAAAATGTGAGTTTGTAGAGTTTATGGAGTACGTCGGTTCTTGAAATAATTTATGGTAATCATGGAACCAACAAAACTGAACAAATTGAAATAATTCATAAAATTTATAGGATTTATGAATTTTATTTAATTTGTAGAATATATCAAATTATTTGTAATGTTTAAGAATTTGTAGGATTTACAGAATTTAAAAACTTGCTAAATTTTTAGCCTTAATTGAATTCAGAGAATTAATCAAATCTAAAGTTACAAAATTTATTGGATTTATTGAATTTTCGAATTTTTTGAATTCGTAAAATTTATAAAAATGAAACAATATATGGAAATCTTACAATTTATTGGATTTTTAAAATTTCAGAGGATTTATAGAAATTTTGGACTGTTGAAACAGTTAAATTTGAATTTGTACAATTTATAAAACTGACAAATTCATAATATTTATATAGTCTGCAGAATTAATCAAATTTACGGAATTTATAAGAACTACAGAATTTAAGGGATTTGCAGAATTTAATGAACTTATTAAAGTGTTAGACACTTTAAAATTATTAAATAAATTTGAGTTTGAGGAATTTATAGAGCAGACAGGCTTGAAATAATTTATACAACTTAAGGAATTTACCAAATTTTAAAAATTGCTCTTATTCATAAAATTTACAGGATTTATAAAATTTAAAAATTTTATAGGACTTATAGGGTTCGAAGACTTTTAAAATTCTTTAAAATTAAAATTTTTGAAATTTATAGAATTTGACGAATCTTATTGAATTTTTAGGCTATACTGAATTCATAGAATTAATCTCATTTGAAAAACAAAATTTATTGGATTTTTAGAATTTGTTGAATTTATAAATTTAATAGAAATTAAAGAATTCATGGAAATATTGGAATTTATAGAATTTATTAAATTTTTAAAATTTCAGATATTTTATAGGAATTGTGGAATTTTTGAAATAAGTCAAATTTTAATTTATAAAATTATTAGAATTGATAAGCTGGAAACAATTTATAGAATCTATATAATCTATAAAACTTAAATAATTTATGGAATTTGTAGAAATAATCGATTTGTTGAATTTTGACAGTTTACTAACATATTAGAATTCATAATATTTAAAGACTATGTAGAATTGATAGAATTTTGTGAAATTTATAGATTTTATCAAATTTACAGAATTTATACGAACTACAGAATTTATGAGTTTTGCAGAATTTAAAGAACTTAATGAATTTGTACATTTTATTGAAAAATTTAAATTTATTAAAGTTTATAATATTTAGCGAATTATTTGCATTTTTAAAATTTTGTAGTCTATTTAAATTAGTAGTATTATCGAATATCAGAATAAGTAAAATTTGAGTTTGTAGAATTTATAAAATTCATAAAATTGATGAATTTATTTATAAAGTTAAGGAATTTGCAGGATTTATAGAACTTAAAAATTTATGGAATTTATATAGTTCGAAGAATTATTAGAGTTTGTAGAATATGACATAATTACAGAATTTATCGGATTTAAAAAATTTACTGAAGTTTCAGGCTTTATTGAATTTCAATTTTTTTGAAATTGATAGAGTTTGAAGATCTATTAAAATTTATAGAATCTGTGGTGTTAACAGAATTTGTAGGAACTACAGAATTTATGGGATTTGTAAAATTTACAAATTTTATTGGAATTATGGAATTTATTGAATTTAAATTATTTATAAAATTTATAGAAACAATTGGATTTAAAGAATTTATAAATTTTATTGAATTTGTATAATTTATAAAATTCGTATAATATATAAAGGTATTTGTAATGTTTAAGAATTTGTATGATTTATAGAATTAAAAAACATTATAGAATTTATAGTGTTTGAAACTTTTAAAATTCTTTAAAATTAAAATTTTTAAAAATTATAGAATTTGACGTGTTTACAGAATATAAAGGAGTTATACAATTTAAACAACTTACTGAATTTTTAGGCTTTATTGAATTTATAGAATTAATCGAATTTAAAAAATTTACAAAATTTATTGGATTTATTGAATTTTGGAATTTAGTGAATTCATAAAATTTATAGAAATTAGTGGAATTTCAGGGGTTTTAAAGAAATTAGCGAATTTTTGATATAAGTTGAAAAAGAAAATGTTTAATTTATAGAACTGACAAACTTGAAGCCTTTCTATAGTTTAAAGAATTCATTGAATTTGTGGAATTTATAGAATTTGGTTTTGCTGAAATTTATAAAATTCATAAAATTTATTGAATTTTGCAGTTTATAAATTTATTATACAATAAAATTCATAATATTTATAGACTATGAAGAATTTGTCGAATTTACACAATTTATAAGAAGTACACAATTTATAGGATTTGCAGAGTTTAAAGAACTTATTGAAGTGTTAGTTGTAGGGATCAGAGAACTTATAAAATTTATAGAAATTATAGAATTTTAGAATAAATAAATTTGAGTTTGAGGAATTTATATAGCAACATACTTGAAATAATTTATAAAGGGATCCCAAAATTAATGCAATATTTGAATTTGCCGCCATTTGTGCAGTTAATTGTTGGTAACCCTGAAAGAAACAATTTCGACAGCTGAGAGTTTACTTTTAGTCAAAATGGAGCGTTACATAATACAACAACTTGTTTTCATTATTGAACAAAATCTCACAAATAATGAAAGTTTGGCGGCCACGGTTCGAAAATTTCATAAAAAATATGGTTGGAATAATGTTTTAACTTCGCTAATTGTGAAGAGAATAATTGAAAAACTCAGAAAGGCTTGGTCAGTTGGAGACGCTAAAAAGGCTGGTCGTTCAAAAACAATCCGTTCAAATGTCAATATCGATGTGGTTTCATCAAGACGGTGCCGCATGCCATACAGCCCGTGAAATAATTCAATTACTACATGAGACAATTCCTGGTCGTGTACTCTCTCGTTTCGGTGATCAGAATTGAGCCCCTAGATCGTGTGATCTAACACCAATAGATTTCTTTCTATGGGGTTATTTGAAGTCAAAGGTTTATGTCAACAGGCAACCACCCGTGCGTTACAGGAAGAAATTAAACGCTGCATTAACGAAATTTAGCCACATTTATGAAGAATGGTCATAGAAAATTTCGATTTGTATTTAATTCAAATCTTGCGATAATTTTGGGACACCCTTTACAACTTAAAGAATCTATTAAATTTTAAGAATTGATATTGTTCATAAAATTTTCAGAATTTATAAAATTATAAAACTTATAGAGTTCGAAGACGGAAATTTATAGAATTTAACGTGTTAACAGAATTTATAGGACATATAGAATTTAGAGATCTTATTGAATTTTTAGGCTTATAAAATTTATTTTGTTTAATTTGAATTTGTTGAATTCATAAGATTTATAGAAATTAAAGAATTCATGGAAATATTAGAATTAATAGAATTTATTGAATTTTTAAAATTTCAGAGATTTTATAGGAATCATGGAATTTTTAAAATAAGTCAAATTTGAATTTGTTCAATTATTAGAATTGATAAACTTGAAACAATTTATATAATCTATAAAACTTAACGAATTTATAGAATTTGGTTTTGATGGAATTTATCAAAATTCATAAAATTTATTGAATTTATACAGTTAATAAACATATTAGAATCCTTAATATTTAAAGACTATGTAGAATTGATAGAATTTATAGGAACTACAGAATTTATGAGTTTTGCAGAATTTAAAGAACTTAATGAATTTGTAGTCTTTATTTAAAAAATTGAAATTATTAAAGTTTTTAATATATAGCGAATTATTTGAATTTTTAAAATTTGTACAGCTGAAAGAATTTATAAAATTTATACAAATTATGGAATATCAGAATAAATAGAATTTGAGTTTGTGGAATTTATAGAGCAAGCAAACTTGAAATAAACTACATAACTCTTGAAATCTATAAAATTTACAGAATTGATATTATTCATACAATTTATAGGATTTAAAAATTCTTTTGAAATTTAGCATTTATAAAATTCATAAAATTTATGAAGTTAAAAAATTTATAGAACTGATAGAGTTCGAAGACTTATTAGAATTTATAGAATATCTCGTGTTCACAGAATTTATAGAATTTAAAGAATTTACTGAATTATTAGGCATTATTGAATTTAGAGAATTTACAAAATTTATTGGATTTGTAGAATTTATTGAATTCATAAAATTTAAAGAAATTAAAGTATTTATGAATTTGTTGAATTTTTAAAATTTCAGAGATTTTATGGAAATTACGGAATTTTAAAATACATATATCAAACTTGAATTTGTTCAATTTATACGACTGACAAACTTTAAATAATTTATAGATCCTAAGGAATCTATAAAATTTAAAGAATTTATAGAATTTATAAAATTTATTGAATTTTACAGTTTATAAATATATTAGAATTCATGATATTTATAGACTATGTAGAATTTTATTGAACTTACAGAATTTATAAAAACTATAGAATTTATGGGATTTGCAGAATTTAAAGAACTTATTGAACTAACACTTCATAACTTTATTGAAAAACTTTGAAATTATTAAAGTTTAGAGGATTTATCGAAATTTTTAGGTTTATAATATTTGTAGGGATCATTGAACATATAAAATTTATAGAAATTATAGAATTTTAGAAGAAATAAATTTAAGTTTGAGGAATTTGTAGGGGAAATAATTGATGCAATTAAAGGAATCTACCAAATTTTAAGAATTGATATTATTCATAAAATTTACAGGATTTATAGAATTTAAAAATGTATACGACTTATAGAGTTCGAAGGCTTACAGAATACTATATATAAGATTTATAGAATTTAGAGATCTTTTTGAATTTCTAGGCTTTACTGAATTCATAGTATGGTTACGTTTTTGCCTTGTCAATCAAGGTTCATATCACTGGATTGTTAATAGTACAAAATCAATTTAATTTGTCTCCAACGAATTTATTTATTTCACAAAATTTATTATAACACAGTTTATCAATAAAAATTCACAAAATCACTTTATATACATAAATTATTCTCAAATTTTACTGATCACTTTTACTTTTTATTTTACACTAAAACACTTTTTAAATCATTTTTTAATTCCTTTTAATCTTTACACTATCGCTTTCCAAGTACTAATAATCCTATTCGATCTTGTTCGCGTTTTTATATGCACAAACCAAGCTTCTCGAAAGTTCCTGAGTTTTTCAGTACTAATATTGTGGAAACATTTAGAACTGTTTTATCATGGAAAATTCCATTTAGTACAGCAAAACATTGAGCTATTAATTTAACTTATTCTATCACACCCTAGGTGTCTCCGTCACAATATTAATCGAATTTACAAAACCAAAATTTATTGGATTTATGGAATTTGTTGAATTCATAAAATTTATGGAAATTAAAGAATTCATGAAAATATTAGAATTTATAAAATTTATTGAATTTTTAAAATTTCAGAGATTTTATAGATTATGGATTTTTTAAAATAAGTCAAATTTGATTTTGTACAGTTAACAGAATTGACAAACTTAAAACAATTTTTAGAATCTATAGAATTTTATTTTGCAATTTATAGAATTTGTAGAATTTATAGAATTTGGTTTTGATGGAATTTGTAAAATTCATAAAATTTATTGAATTTATACAATTTATAAACATAATATTTAAAGACTATGTAGAACTGATGGAATTTATGAAATATATAGATTTCATCGAATTGACAGAATTTATAAAAACTACATAATTTATGAGTTTTACAGAATTTAAAGAACTTACTGAATTTGTAGATTTTATTTAAAAATTAAAAATTATATGAATTTTTAAAATTTGTTGAGTTCAAAGAATTTATACAATTTATAGAAATTATGGAATATTACAATAAGTAAAATTTGAGTTTGTAGAATTTACAGAGCAGACAAACTTGAAATATACTACAGAACTCTTGGAATTTATAAAATTTAAAGAATTGATATTATTCATAAAATTTATAAATTCTTTTCAATTTGTCGAATTTATAAAATTCATAAAATTTATAAAGTTATTTATAAAGTTTAAGAATTTGTAGGATTTAAAGAATTTAAAAAATTTACTGAATTTTTAGGCTTTATTGAATTTAGAGGTTAATTCGAATTTTAATAATTTACAAAATTTATTGGATTTATAGAATTTATTGAATTCATAATATTTAAAAAATTAAAGAATTTATGAAAATATTAAAATTCATAGAACTTGTTGGATGTTTAAAATTTCAGATTTTGTACAGTTTATAGGACTGACAAACTTGATACAATTTATAGAACCAAAAGAATCTATAATAGAATTTGGTTTTGATGGGATTTATAAAATTCATAAAATTTGTTGAATTTTTTCAGTTTATAACCATATTAGAATTCATAATATTTAAAAACTAGGCAAAATTTATAGAATATATGAAATTTATTGAATTTATCGAATTTATAGAACTTCAACCACTTACTGAATTTTTAAACCTTATTGAAAAATTTAAAAATATTAAAATTTATATGATTTATCAAATTTTTTGAATTTATAAAATTTAGAGAAAATATGGAATTTTAGATTAAGTACAATTTGAGGTTGTAGAACTTATAGTGGACACATGCTTGAAACAATTTATGGAACTCATGGAATTTGCAAAATTTATACAAATTATTATTATTCTTAACATTTATAAAGCTATTTACGAAGTTTAATGATTTGTATTAGTTATAGAATTTATAGTGTTCGAAGACGTATTAAAATCTCTAAACTTTATAGAAGTTGACGTGATTAAAAAATTTATAGAATTTAAGGAACTTAGTAAATTTTTAGACTTTATTGAATTCAGAGAACTAATCGATTTAAAAGAATTTACAAAATTTATGTGATTTATAGAATTTTTAGAATTTATTGGACTCATAAAATTTATATAAATTAAAGAATTTATCCAAAATTTAACAATTTATAATTTTTAAATAAGTTACATTTAAATGTGTTCAATTTTTAGAAGTTACAAACTTGAAACAATTCAAAGAATTTACAGAATTTATAAAATTTAAAGAATTTATAAAGATCATAAAATTTTGAACAATTTAAAAAGTTATATATTACAATTTATAAAATTAGTAAAATTTTTGGAATTTATGAAACTTTTATAAAATTTATGGAATTTTTAAAATTTAGAAAATAGATGGGATTTATAGAAATTATGAAAGCCGTTTCCGAAGCACACGGCAGGAATTTTAAAGGAATGATTACTTTAAAGCTCTCGTTTGATTACTTTTCCTCAACCATACTACCTAAATTACCTAAATGCAATCGAATATCTTTGGGAAATTCTAAGCCAGAACATTCGGAAACACAACATATCGCGTAACATCGTACCTTTCTCGTGGTATTACCAAAAATTTGCAGTTTTATGACGAATTTTGTGAAATATACCAAATTATATCAAAGCCAAAAATAACGAAAATACCATGTAGGCATAGATTTGATAGAGTAATTATATAAAAATCTGAAATTATCACGAATTTTGAAAACAAGGTAAAAGGTGTGCACTAGAAATTTGCGTCTTCATTGTTGTTTGCTTTGTATTTGTTGTATCAGCCCCACGTCGTGGAATGCAGATTAATTTTTTTTCACACACAAAACGTTAAAACACATAGCACGTTAAAAGCTAACTTCTAGAGAGGTGCGAGTACCTCGAGCTTCAAAAGACATCTGCCACGTAGCAAATACCAAAAGAACATAATTAAGAATATTAACCTTAGAGATGAATATTAACTTCAATTTAAACAAGAAGATGCTGTTGTTAAACCTAAAATGAAAACATTTTTATTAAATTAAACCACACACACGATTTTGAAGCACAAACCAAATCATTTATCAAACATGTGTGTTGCTACTTATCATAAAGCTTTTATTGTATCTATATACATATGTATATGCATACATATGGATACAACGCGTATTATATATTAAAAATTAACTTTATCACTTTGCGGTAGAACAGTAACTTAGTTATATGATACATATTACGAATATGTGAAATTCCGAACATATTCGTATATAAAATTTTCACTTTATATAAAACATGTACCTACAATACATTATATAATATAAAGAAGTTGTTATACGTATACCTTACATAGATGGCAAAAAAGCTCGTCAAATCACATTCATTTATTATTCAGAAAATTACAACAAAACAAAACAAAAAAAATAAAGCACGAATAAGGGAACATTTTTTTTTGTGCTTTTATTATCATATGCTTTTAAGTAAGGTTGTGCTTTTATAATTTTTGTTATAAACAACAACCGGTGCTACTCTTAATGTTGTTATTTATTTTATTGATTAAGTTCTTAAGTATAAATTTGAGTTAAAAGTCTACAATTTAATTCTAAATTATCATATTCAAATTTTGACAAGTATGCTACAGTACTCTGTCAAAAAAATACGAAGACTGAAATTTTCATTAATTCTTTTGTAATATTTCAAAAGGACGTAAGGTTAATTTTTACTATCTGTTATGATCCCTGTTTAGTGAAAATTTGTAACCTCATGGAATTCTCAGCAGAGTTATAATGGATATGTTCATTTGTTTTAAAATTAAAAAAATGGTCATCGAATTTTGAGGAGCCACTAAATCACATTAATGAAGATGAAGACGACAAGGGAAATGCTCATGTGGACGTTAATTCAATGGCATCCAGTAAAAGATGAATTTCGAACAGAGCGAAATATATTGCCGCTTTTGTGGCTATTTCGTTTTTGAATCAATGATTTAGAAATGATTCAAATGTGGTTTTTGTTTCTTTTAAAACTTCGGTTTTGCTCAGTAAACTCTCGGGCCGATAACGATACTGATACAGTGGCAATAAGTATGCAATGTAAAAAAAAACGGTCCATTATGATTTAACACTTTAAATATATTGTGATAGACTTGAAACAGGTATAGAGGCATCGAACAGATTACACCAACAAATTTTCACATGATTCACAAAATTCTGGTTGTCAACTTTTTATGAATTTGGATTCAAATTTGGTGTTGGTGCATAGAATTACTGCAAATTTAAAATAAACAAAAATCGAATCAATTTTAACGTGAAATATAACCCGTTTACCCCTATTAGCAAAATGGGTCAAACGTTTTTATAGCAACGAATCGCATTTACAAATAGAATGGAATAGAAGACGATAAAATATTGTTACGGTGACACCTAGGGTGTAATAGAATATGTTAAATTAATAGCTCAATATTTTACTGTACGAAAATGAAATTTTCCATGGTAAAACTGTTCTAAATGTTTCTGGACTAATCTTACTGGAAAAGTTACGAAATTTCTATCAGTTTAGTTTGTGTATATAAAAAGGCGAACGAGGTCGAATTGGATCATTAGTAATTAGTAAGCGATAGTGTGAAGATTAAAAATTGATTTTAAAAGTGTATTAATGCGATAAATAAATTAAAAGTGATCAGTAAAATTATGCGAATATTAAAGTAAAGTGATTTTGTGGATTTTTGGTAGTAAATTGTGTTGTAATAATTTTTTTGTGACATAAATAAATTCGTTGGTAATAAATTGAATTATTTTGTTTTATTCATAATCCAGTGATTTGAACCTTTTACAAGGCAAAAACGTAACAATATATTATAAAACGATAGGAGGGATTTCAGTGCATGTTTGTTTGCTTTCAAATTAAAAATTGAAAACCGATTGAATAAATACAAAAATGTAGGGCTGCAGCTCAACAGCCTACTGAAGTCGCCTGTAGAAGAATAATTCTAATTTCACTTCCCTAGTCTCTCTATCACTCAAATCTTAGTTCGAAAACAATTATGCTTTTTGCTATACTATGTTGAATACAATGTAGAACACCGTCAACGTAACTATATAATTAATCAGCTATTGCACTATTTATAGTCTGTTGTCAAAATGTCAGATTAAAAACCGATTTCCGATCTAATCGACATGATCCATCTGAGTTCTAAAAAGTTGTCATTTTCCCGTCGAGGTCCATCTGGTCAATTTTATTGCTGTCTCTTATTTTTTCTCAGATTGATCAGATCAATTATTGATAATTAGCGAAGCTAAATAATTTTATTACACATCTAAAATCAATCAAAAATCTGTCTCTTACTTTAAGTCGCAAAAAATGAAAACTCGAATATGCTAAATAATCGCTGTCATTTCGAAAGTAACGCTTAATGCAGCCTTCCCGTTTGTCCACAGCTGAGCTATGAAGACAAGAGGATCGATGCTGGATTGAGACTTTCGAAATCATATTGTCCATGAATGATTGATCTACCTAAGGGGCGCCATGTACTTTCCGCCTTTAGTTCACCTCTACAATTATTTTACGAGTTCGTTGGCTTTAGTTTTAAAAGATATGGGATTGTTGTTTACACACAACCACCGATATATATATATAACGTTTATTTACCAAAGAAAATAATTACTGTTCTGGAAAAACGCTATCGAATTTTCCTATATTATTAAATAAAGTATTATACAACGAAAAGCTTCCATTTTTCGAAAAATACGCTTTACGAGCCGTATTATAATATGGATAAATATACCCCCTCCCCCCTTCCCCTCTCTTCGTTTATTACATAAAACGAGGAAATAAATAAAAATTTTAAATTATTGTTTGCAAAGTTTTTTTATTTTTTATTTTTATTTATTTTTTCAAACGTAAAATTCAATTTGTTAAAAAAAGAAATAAATAAATAAACAAAAATTTATATTGTAATTGAAATATAAATTAAATTATATTTTTTACGGAAGCAAAATGTTATTTATATTTTTTTTGTTTATTTCAATAACATTTGGTTTATTTTAATGATATTCGTATAAGTTTGTATTTTTGAGCAATATTAAATTTGTACGGGTTCCGGGAATTTTTTTTCTTCCATTTAATATTTAAGCACGGAAAAATGAAACAATAGATTGAACAATTGTAAGCAAATACGATGAATGAAAATGAAACAAATGTAAAACAGGTTTTCTAACGCCTCCTGAAAAGGATGTTTATTTTAGCTGCATTAGAGAGCCACCAAATTGAGTTTTCCCAGATAATTGAAATATTTCAAAAATTCCTCTAATTATACAAAACAATTATTGACTCGTTGGTTATTAAAACTGCTATAGATCATGGTAGTAGTTCTTAATAACATTGTGTCGGTAGTCTGAATTATTGGTCCATTGAAATTAAGGTAATTTACCAAAGTGCACTTTGCGTAAATTCGACCGAAGTTGATGTTTATTACAAATGCTAAACATGATCTATAATAGGGTATTTTGGACTAGTATTACAATGACACCTAGGTTAGGATATGTTAGCTACTAATTTGTGCTAAAATATTGTCTATTCTAAACTGTAGTGAAAAGCTTGTTTACCAGATCGTTTGAATGAATGGTCAATCTTAAGTGATACCTGATACTGGAATCCCTAATTTCTTGCCATATTTCTATTACCTGTAGGTCTCTGTGAACTATATCGTTTGATATGAACCATGGTGCATCTACTATGATTCTTAGAAATTTCGACTGGAACTGCTGAGGAATTTCCAAGTTTGAGTTGATAATCATTCCTCACAGCTGAATACCATACGTCCAGGCAGGTTTTATTACAATTCTAGAGAACAGCAATTCATAAACTTGATTTTATCGTATTTCATTCCCAATTGCTTTCTTTTATCCGTATATACTATATTTACGCCATGTTAGAAGTTTATCGTGTTGAATACCTAGATACATTTTTTGCTTCAACAGTTTTATCCTGGTTATTCATTTTTATTGGTGGACATGTACCTCTTCGCATTGTAAATGTTACCTGATTAGATTTAGAATCATTGACTTTGATCCGCCAATTTTGCATCTTTCATCGAGTACTGTTAAGATTCTCCTCTAACACCTGCTTCAGCAGCTTTCTAGGAGACTTCATGTGATGGCAGAACTGTTGTGTCGTCCGCAAATATTGCGACAGTTACTTGATTGCTTGAAGGTATGTCTGCGGTATATAGCAGCTATAATATCGGTCCAAGCATGCTGCCCTGTCGTACACCAATTTAATTGGGCGGACAATTGTATACGAATTATGGTGTTTTATAATAAAGTATCTGTGCAGCAGTTGATGTAAAATGCTGTTAATATTCTGTTGAAATTATGTGGGAAAAATCGCATAATTTTGTATTGTCATCCCACATGCCACACTTTATCAAAAGCTCGTGCTATGTCCAAGAACAAAGCAGAACCATATTTTTATGGTTCTCCAAGCCTTCTTCAATTAATTGAACTATTCTGTGTTCTTTATCTATTGTTGCGTGCCCTTGTCTAAAACAAAATGGAAGATCCGGAATCAGTTTCTTCTCCAATAATGTAGGCTTTATACTATGGTTTCTCAACCAAAATCACGGTCTCAAAAGTATGACCCGGAAATCCCGGGATTTTCCGGCTTTCGCGATTTAGTTATTTTAAATGTGTTCTGTAATGCTATATCCGCTTAGGAATTATACCCTATAGAAAAACCCCTATTAAGAGAGTAATTGGGGGTGTGCTTGTTTCTTACTTCCGATTATTCCTTAGATCCGAAAGCATAAAATTTGAATATCATCCAGGAGTTTATCCATATATAATACACCTGTCCCTCGATTAACACGGTAATGACGTTCCGCCAAATTACTGTGTAACTCAAAACCGTGTTAATCGCGACTAATACAGCTGTCCCTCGATTAACACGGTACTTGATTAACGCGGCGAAACTTCTATGCGTGTTAATCAAAACTTTGTCTCAATTCGTTGACCGTGTTAAATCAAATCCGTGGTTATCAAGAACCGTGTTAATCGAGGGACAGGTGTATTTCACAAAAGTATTTCAAACTAGGCTCTTTCGTAACCGATTATGATGTAATTCGATTTGTACGATATAAATGGGATCCTAAAACACTATTTAGGAGAAGTACTGGAAATGTTCCTTCCTAATTGGCCTTATTCCAGAACTTCATGTAAAAATCATTTGAGAATCCTATTTCCATCGTAGATACATGCTCAATTTCATCATAATAAAGAAATCACCAATTAAAATTACATCCTTCCTAATTTACCATTTTCTAGAGCTTCACGTAAAATTCATTTTAGAATACTAATTGCATCGTATGTGGCGAATTTGATTTTAATGAGCTGAGAAACGGTGAAGTTTTGTCCTAATCGGTCGTATTCTAGAACTTCGAATACTGCAAATCGAATTTCATTATAATCGGTTAATAAATAACCAAGTTCATTCCTAATTTGCCTGAATTGGACCTAAAAATGCTCTTCTAGACGAGATATTCAAATTTTCTACTATCCGAAATAAAAGGCATGATCATCCCAGGTTTTACTGTAATATATTATTCCTAGGCCGTTATACAGTTTAGAAACCCTAGTTCGTACACAAGGAGATACACTTGTTTTAATATAAGGAGATCCATTCAGAAAATTTGCCATCACCCAGGCAAGGTTTCCCCAAACCAAAATAACCATAGTCGGCTATTAGCTTTAACCAGCGTTGGTGTTGTTGGGTTTATCGTCCACCTAAATGCAGCCAAGTCATCAGGCACCGGGTCTCTCGTGGGCTAAAGACTGTTCGATATTTCTTAGGTTTAGAGAAACTGGAAAGGATGTACTGTTCAGTGAGCAAGACTAAATAGCCAGCATGGTTGAAAAATGCCTCATGTGACTATCGACCGATAGGTGTACAATAGACTTTATTGGACGCTGTTCGCTGGGCTTCTTTCGGCTTATTAAAATAAATGGCTAACGAATTGAGTTAATTGTCACAGAACTGCAAACATTTCAGCCACATCACCAACCAATATTTCGAAGGATAAATGTAGAAGCTACCTGCCAGAGGCACCAAGAAGGAGAGAGTATTTCGAGGCCCAAAATTTCAATCTATAAGTCGTTGAATTCATCGTTTAACCTTTGGCCTAAAAAGGAGAGGATATAATAAGAGATTTTGTATGTATCTGTAGTTAGTCCTACCAAAATGAATTTTTGGGAACATTTGATGAAGCAGATTTCTGTATTATCGCGACGCGTTTCAATGCGAATTGATGATCTTTTTCATGCTTCTCCATACTGCAGCATCATTGTCAGGAAAAATTAGCAATGGAAAATTTTCCTGGCTGGTCAAAAGGCTATATAGACAATGACTTCCGACATTATTTATAAATGTTCATCACAGGTTGTTTAATATTGCAAGAAATGGTCTTAACACGTTATTTTAAGATTGTTTTTATATTAACAGAGTGGTTCGAAAATTTCCAAACTCGAAATGATTTAGGGCACTTTCATATTTTTTTGACTTTTGATGAGAAAATGTCTCAAAAAAAATGTCAAAGAATTTCGGTATTGCTTTGAATGCCCTTAAGGAAAAATTTACCCATAGAATAAACTTTAAAATTTCAACACGTTTTCAGAATTTTCAATTTCATCAAACTTGAAAGTTGATTGTATCACAGAATTTATGAAGAAATATTTCTTCGAAGACTTTCTGCTGAGAATTTCAGTTTTTCGAATTTATCGCAATCTAGATTCTAGTGGTACGGAGGATTTAAATTTGGAACACAGATAATCGACCATCAATTGTCATTTACTCTATTGTGTTCATTAGTTGACGTTTGCAAAACGAATTGCTCGTTTCAAAAAATAAAGAAGTGATCGTCGAATTCATTGAGTTACTACACTAAACTTTTGCGCATTTAAAAACTTTAAAAATCAACAGTTTGGCCTGACAAGAATAATTGTTGCTTCTGGTAGATATTAAGCGCCGTAAACTACAACTAATAGACATCAATGTAATATTCTTATAAGAACATCTTGGCAACTATTTTGAAACCATTTTTAGCACAATCTCTTTATTTTGAAAGCTGTATAGCATTGTCAAGGCACCAACATGTGGAAAAATGCCTTTACAAGTTTTCGCTTGGCCTGAATTTCTTCGAATTTTGACTAGCAGCTGACTAAATTGTTACTTCCGTGAAATAAATTGCTTACTTCTGGAACACAAGTCCAGTTGTCTTGAACAAAAACCACACGACAAAGTAACACAGGAGACAATGTAGATTCAGTAATTGGACAATATTGGTTAGTCTCGGTTCCTATGTCAATCCTACTTAACTATATCTGTTCCAACGATTTTCTTTCGGTATTGAAAACTAATCAATCTAACATCATTGTGGGCTGAACTAAACTTCATTGTGGTAAAATTTGGAAGTTGGTCGTTGAGTTAAGTCCAAAAACAAACAAAAGAATGCGGCTCACTAGATTTGTTTAGCCGTTGAACTGTTTTTTGGGAAGAAGTTTAAGAAAAAGTAGGTTTTGCAACTGGGGACTTAGAGCTTTAGACTGTAAAACTGCAAAAATCCTGCCATTTTGGGGGTTTGCCACATTTATCTTTAAATCAGTGTACCCAAATGTAATTTCTGTACTTTTTATTCAAATAAAAGACCTCGTTAAAGTTAGCCGAAAGTTTCCAGCCAGAAGTAAAAAGTCGATAATGCAGATTATGTTATTAACATTTCAGCCGAAAATAAACAATGTGGTGGTTATCAGCCGAAAGTAAATAAGATACATGGATTGAAATAACAATTTTTGTAAATAGTCTTACGTGGAAAACTTTGTTTAACCTAGTCGTGGAAAATATCGGAAAATTAGAAGAATCCACAAAATTGGAATAAAATCAGCCTCTAGGGTATTAGTATCTGTAGTATCTAGGCTATATATTTAGTTGAATCGTTTTTATGTGATTTGTAACATTTTCAAATTTTCCGATATTTCCCGAGGGAAACTTGAACAGAATTTTTTCATGCAATAACTATCGACAAATCACATAAAAACGATTTAACTTCAGATATACATTCTAAAGGCTGATTTGATTCTAATTTTGTGGATTCATCTGATTTTCCGATATTTTCCACGACTAGGTTAAACAAAGTTTTCCACAAAAGACTATTTACAAAATGTCTTATTTCAATCCATGTATCCTATTTACTACTGATAACAACTAAATTTTTTATTTGTACTGATAACAACTAAATTTTGGCTGTAATGTTAATAACGTAATCTGCATTATCGACTTTTATTTCCGACTTACTTTATCGAGGTCCGATTGATAACGGCTCTTTATTTTCGGTTGGGACAGTACAATCTGCGGTACCGATTTGTTTTTACTTTCGCCCGGGATCACACAATCTGCATTATCATTTCCCTTGGACATACTAACACATCCTGAATTATCGACTTTTCACTTTCAGTTCACAAATTTCTGCTGACTTTAACAGTATAATAAAATAACCTTAGGGCTTGTTTTGGGGTTGAAATTACCGCTAAATAGCTCAACATTTTAAATTAAATCTCCAGTCGCGAACTTAACATAAAGTAAAACTAGTCTGAAAGCGGCAACCGATTTGACCTAAATGTATATTTTGACTAAACTAACAAAATAAAACAGTTTATTCCTGATTTTCATAGATAACATTGAACTAAATCTACGGTAAAATTAGAAATTTGGCCAATTTCTGATAATTCTAAAGCTTAAAACTAAATCGTGAAAAGCATGCTAAGAATATTATTTGTCGGCGATCAGGCCTTGCGGTTAATGGTCGGTATTGATAGCTGTGAAGACACGAATTTATTACATTTATGGTTTAAATCAGTCTATCCCAATATCTCGACTAGAGTGATTGAGTGATTGTATCCAATTGTAAGTCGTTCTGCCTTAAAAAGATTTTCGAGCTACAAACATGAAACGAAATTAGAATCGATACTATGTGTGTTGGTGCCACTGTTACATAGACGAAATCAAAGCGGATTTTTCTTTTCTTTTCAATATCCTCTTCTAGACGCCTAAGAAAAGGGGCTATTGTTATAAAAAAAAAAAAGTTATCTCACATCTTTTAATGAATAGCACTCGATTGGGAGAAGTGCTTGTAATTTTAGGTGTCTTAAATGTGTTAGAAACAGATCCAACATTTTCGAATTGAAAAACTATTTCTATACAAAAAATGTCTCAAGCGTGATGTGTTGCTTTAAATGTTTCAAGTACGTATATTCAACCTTAACATTTGATTTTTAAAACATTTTCTCAACCCACATCAAAAATTTTGTGTTCTCACGTCAAACACACACATATAAACATTTCAACTTTTATTGATTTTATGTTATATACGACATTCATATATACACATATAAATCATGTTGATATTAAATTGATAGTTTTTCATCGATACGAAATTAATTTTAATTTATGATTTGTATATTTTGATTTATGTATGGATTTAAACTTATCACATCCACATATCTATACACATAAAAGAGTAATTAATTATAATTAACAAGTCAATCAATCAGAAATGTTTAGAATATCAAGATTTACAATTTTGAAAATGTTCATCGTCATCGTCTCTACGAGTATATAGTATACATACCAGGAAGTAGTCCAAATTATTTATTGTAATATTCAAATTACGATATTAACAACCCAAAATCCACAACCTTGTCACGTAATTTGTGCTTGATTAACATAAAATGGCATAATGGCACGAAAACAAAAATAAGAAAAACTTCTGATTGTGAGCTGTTATAAAAAAATATTTAATAGGATTATTATTTTCCAAAATTCGTGGAAACATTTTTCAGGTCAAAAAGCTTTTATCTTTGTGAAAATAAATAAAAAACAAAATAACAAAATTTTTTTTTGTTGTTGATTGATAAATATGATTTGTCCCATGGCATATTTTTATGGGCACCCCTCCCCCATTCCGACATTAAAATTGTTGTGTAAAGATATTTTTAGAACTTGTTTCTTAGAAAGAGCGCTTGTTCTAAAAAAAAATAAATTGGGGACTCATCTTCATAATTGATTCATTATATTAGGAAGCTTTTTTCCGTTTTTTGCATTCTAAAATATTTCATCTCGTACAACATCATGATGAAATGAAATAATGATGAATGATTTATTATTTAGATGATTTGACATTATCTATTTGATACAATATACGCACAAAATACATACGTTGATTAAAATGTATTCCTGTCAAAGTATTGATCCATTATATTTTTACGTGGCACTTTAAAATATTAAACGAATACACAATTATCATTTATGAAATCATTTGAAAGTAGTATAGCAGTGATACCTACAAATTTGGAAGATGGAAATTAGAATATCGGACAAACTGGTAGATCTTTTCTCAAAGTTTAAACAAGTATGTTTTGTTAGTTTTTATGTGAAAGGATGCTTAGCAAACAAACAGCGCTATTTTCTTTTAATAAGTTCAGGGAGGTGCTGAAAAGTATAACGGATTCCATCATCATTCCGATTTACATTCGCACCGTTCAAATTAAAACAAGTTGGCTTAATATACTTGGAGAACATGAATAAAACTTCCACAGCGCAGAGAATGGTGTCAAGGAGAAAAGGAGTAAACTTGCTAACGAAAATTTGAGCCAAATATTGCTAAAACCTTTAGAGGATTATCCTTCGTCGGAAATTGTCAAAAAATTTAATAAAATTGTACAAACCAGACTACTGGGATTTTCAAAGCCCGTTGGTTGATTGGGATAATATAGTGCGAATGTTCATTGATAGATGGCGGTAAAATATAATTTATGGTTCGATTGGTGCAGTTTTAGCGGTATATACATACAAATGTTGATATTGAGGACAGAGAAGACGGAAGTTTTTGCCCACATATCGGTGGTTTCCGGCGAGGCTTGGAAGTGGAACACATAAAAAATTGCTAAAAGTTTCGAAAATAACATGAAACCAACAAAAATTAAAATTAATTGCGAAGAATTTTTGACAAGAATTGTAGTAACCAATTTAGATGTGTGCGTACTTCACTTTTGAGAATTTTTTATGGTGCTATAATGCATTTCCACAACCATCCGGATGAGCACATCTGCAAAACCTGTAAAATCGAAGTTTGATGTTATTAGCTTTGGTTGTGTAGTCGCTAGATACTCACAGTTCTGTGTACTGGAGGAACGATGATTTAGCTTCAAAAGCGCGTCATGGACTCTTAGATCCGAGGAAGTGCCTTAAAGTTCCCCTTAGGTTTCATAACAACGTTTTGGGTCCTATATCGAAGTCTGTAATTTTTTTTAGGCTCGCCATTCTCCATCTCGGAAAAACTGAAAAACGCTTGGCATTTAAGTATGTAAGTAAGTAAAAAACAATTTTTTTTAAATGTCAAATTTACTTAATTTGGTAAAATATTCGAAACTACTTCGAAGCTCTATTCAGAGAAATTGGTACCTACAATGTATTTTTTCAAAGTATTATTCATCGTTAGCTACGACTTTTTCTCACCTACTGGTAGCATATGGATTCCAAGTCGAAAAAATTCCACGTCTCTTGAGGCGATCCAAGAATCGACCCAATTTTTGGCTTCTTCGTAAGAAGTGATGTGAAATAAGTGTTAGAGGACATCCCATTGAAGCGCCCTGCTATTTTGGGCATTTAGGCTTCATTGCTCGACATAATTGCATCAATTGTTGTTAATAACGTTCTCAAGTAATGGTTTTCGTTAGGCTGGCTTAAATAGCTTACAGTAGATAAATCTGAACTGATCCCACCAGATGCACAGGATTGGCTTCTTGCCATAAATATTCGGTTTGACCGTTGAAGTTAATGCATGACCGGGTTTATTTCACGATTTTATACGCTTTGTGTTGTTGTCGTGGATTCACTTTTCGTCCCCAGTCACGACTCGGTTCAACGTCTCTTGGCTTGGGTTCACACGGAACCCAATTTCCTTGCTTTCGCACCATACCCATGGGCTTGAGACGATTTTGAATCGCTTCATGAGTCAATCGAAAAGTTTCAGCGAGCTCCTCTTCAGTTTGGCATAAATCGTGGTCCAATGACGCCTCCAAATCATCGTCTTTATACTTTACTGGAAGGGAGCTTCATGTTCCTTGTCACTGGTGTCAAAATTATCCTGTTAAAGTTAGCCGCAAGTGAAAAGTCGATAATGCAGATTATGTTATTTATATTCCAGCCGAAAATAAATCAGCCTCTAGAGTGTTATGTCTGGAGATGGATTGCATTGATGTGACTTGTCAATAGCTATCGCAGAAAGAAATTCAGTTCAAGTTTCCCGTGGGAAATCTCGGAAAATTAGATTTTCCAAAAATCATTAGAAAATTTGTATAAAATCAGCCTCTATAGTTTTATGTTTGGAGACGGATTGCATTGATGTGACTTGTCAATAGCTATCGCAGGAAAAAGATTCAGTTCAATCTTCCCTTGGGAAATCTCGGGATTTAAATTTTTGGAAAATCGAATTTTCCGAGATTTTCCACGGGAAACTTGAACAGAATTTTTTCATTCGATAGATATTGACAAATCACATAAAACGAGTCAACTTCAGATATACACTCTACAGGCTGATTTTATTCCAATTTTTTGGATTCTTCTGATTTACCGTTATTTTCTACGAATAGGTTAAGAAAAGTTTTACACGTAAATCTTTTTATAAAATTTTTTATTTAAATCCATCCTACTACAAAATTTTTTATTTTCGGCTGCAATGTTAATATCATAATTTGCATTATCGATTTTTTACTTTCGGCTGGGATTAGACAATCTGCATAACCATTTTTTTTGTACTTTCGGCTGGACTCACACATTCTGCATTATCGACTTTTCACTTTCCGCTGGCAACTTTCGGCTAACTTTAACAGTATATCAAAATTGCCACTTTTGAAACGCTGGAACCAGTACTTACACATTTTTATTATGCTTCACAAAGCAATCGAAGTGAATTAGCTGTACTTTTCTTCAAATCGAAACAAAACAGCAACGTTTCCCGCAGATTGTGTTTTGTTGGCAGAAAGGTTGACATGGTTAGAGGACAAAAAAGTATGTTGTTTACAGTCCAGCAAAATGACACATACTGATTTTTAGAGGAAAATGATGGTGCTTTAACATGAATATAGTTATAAGATGGTCCGATACAATTTAATACTAGTTACGCCATCTCTTGTAAGTCCCTCAAAACTTATTTGTATACCCAATACATAAATCTAACGGGTTTCCAAAATTACGATTTTGAGGTAAAACTAATGTGAAACAGGAAAATGGCGACAGTTTTACTTTTTGTTTCTTTGAAAGTGTTCACATTACAGATATTTTTGCGCTGAAAATGTCAAATTTCATGGCAAAAAAAATGCATTTGAGCGCAGTTTTAGTTATTATGTCATTTTGAAAAAAAATGCTGTAGCAAATTTCAATGAACACTAGTTTAAAAGCCTCAAAAGGGTTGATTTTCATGTGAAGAACGAAGATCATCCAGCCCAACCGGAAAACTTTGAAAACCAACAACTGCAAGCATTTTTGGATAAAGATGCATTTAAACGTTTCTCAGCAAAGATTTTAAAGGAAGGAATGCCCCTTCCGAGCAACATGTCAAAACGTACGAATAAGTGGAAAATTGGCTCTCAGAATAATTTGCCTCAAAACTAAACAAGTTATATTGGGATGATATCACAAATTACCTGAAAGATGGGAGAATTGTGTAGCTGGCGAAGGATTTTATTGTGTTTTTAATATTATAAAATTCGCAATATTAACCGTTATACTTTTCAAAATTAATGTAAATTAAGGTAATACAATTTAGCCAACATTTTCCTCACCAAAGAGCTTTCGTTATTGTCAGACACTGTTATATTATTCAAAATCGCTTTAAAAATTTTCTTCAATTTCCTCCTCATTTTCTATGGCTATTTTTCGGTACAAGCTTCCCAGTTGCAGAAACCACAACAGGACATCTCTAGTCCATATTAACCCAGATTTCCTTCTATACCACTAGTTGTTGCGTCGTTGGTATTGCGGGGTGAATATTGAGTGTAGAAAAAACACGTAAAATCAACTTTTGCCGATCCACGAATGTTTTTAAGCGGCTTGTATACATATATATAGGTATTGGTTACGTCATAGATTTCTCTCGAATAAATACACGCATACTTACTTGGCCATTGTTGGTGCAACGACGCTATACGGAAAGTTCGAGAGACTTATGAACGGGTGTATAAACGCAAACCAAGTCACAGCGTAAAATCAATTTTAATTCAACTAGTGATAAGTGAAAAAGTGCTAGTAAGTTGAAATAAGTAAACCAATGGAATAGTAAAGAGCTAAAAAGTGAACCAGTAACCAAACAAATGATCAGTGAAGAGTAAAGAAAAATTAAAAAAAAAATACAAAATGAAGCATTGGTATCAGCACTGCAGCTACACTTCTTTCTGAGACCTGAGTTTTGCGTTACATATCCTCATTTATGCGTTATATATAAAATATCCTAATTGTAATTTTTTCAACCCCTAAATAAATCCTCAATAGAACCCATCGCTCAACCACTATTAGACCAATACTGAAACCTAAACTCAACCCAAACGTAAAACCCAACGATGAAATCAACACGGTTAAAAAACTACATGCTTCCATGAACTTATCTTAGAGCAACTCAAAGTAACTTTAACCTAATCAAATCCCAAACCCCAGCTCGACCCCAACTCATCACTTAACTTAACCCAAGCTAACTTCCAACTCAATCTTCAACTAACCTCAAAAAATCAAATGAACCACTTACTTAACTCTAACTTAACAACAACTGATCCCCTGAGTGAATTCAACTCAATATTAAACCTACCCACAACTCAACGCTCAATTCATAGAAAATTCGATTTTATTGAAAATCAACTGTGCTATAATAGCCCACAGATTTTGAACAGCAAAAATCTAAAATGCTCCGATTACGTTGGTCAATACCTCTATCAATAGGCCTCAGGATCTGTATTAATTTTGCTAACTTGCATTTGGATTGCTCGAATATTTCTAACCATTTCATAGAAAATTCGATTTTGTGGAAAATCAACTGTGCTATTGCCCACAGATTTTGAACGGCAAAAATCTAAAATGCTCCGATTACGTTGGTCAATAGCTCTATCAATAGGCTTCAGGATCTGTATTAATTTTGCCAACTTGCATTTGGATTGCTCGAATATTTCTAACCATTTCATAGAAAATTCGACTTTATTGAAAACCAACTGTGCTATCCCACAGATTTTGAACAGCAAAAATCTAAAATGCTCCGATTACGTTGGTCAATACCTCTATCAATAGGCTTCAGGATCTGTATTTATTTTGCCAACTTGCATTTGGATTGCTCGAATATTTCTAACCATTTCATAGAAAATTCGATTGCATTGAAAATCAACTGTGCTATTTCCCACAGATTTTGAACAGCAAAAATCTAAAATGCTCCGATTACGTTGGTCAATACCTCTATCAATAGGCTTTAGGATCTGTATTAATTTTGCTAACTTGCATTTGGAATGCTCGAATATTTCTAACCATTTCATAGAAAATTCGATTTTATTGAAAATCAACTGTGCTATAGCCCACAGATTTTGAACGGCAAAAATCTAAAATGCTCCGATTACGTTTGTCAATACCTCTATCAATAGGCTTCAGGATCTGTATTAATTTTGCTAACTTGCATTTGGATTGCTCGAATATTTCTAACCATTTCATAGAAAATTCGATTTTGTGGAAAATCAACTGTGCTATAGCCCACAGATTATAGATCTGTACTTAAATATCAATAGGCTTCAGGATCTGTATTTATTTTGCCAACTTGCATTTGAATTGCTCGAATATTTCTAACCATTTCATAGAAAATTCGATTTTATTGAAAATTAACTGTGCTATAGCCCACAGATTTTGAACGGCAAAAATCTAAAATGCTCCGATTACGTTGGTCAATACCTCTATCAATAGGCTTCAGGATCTGTATTAATTTTGCCAACTTGCATTTGGATTGCTCGAATATTTCTAACCATTTCATAGAAAATTCGACTTTATTGAAAATCAACTGTGCTATAGCCCACAGACTTTGAACGGCAAAAATCTAAAACGCTCCGATTACGTTGGTCAATAGCTCTATCAATAGGCTTAAGGATCTGTATTAATTTTGCTAACTTGCATTTTTATTGCTCGAAAATTTCTAACCATTTCATAGAAAATTCGATTTCATTGAAAATCAACTGTGCTATAGCCCACAGATTATAGATCTGTATTTATATAACAATAGGCTTCAGAATCTGTATGTATTTTACCAACTTGCATTTGGATTGCTCGAATATTTCTAACCATTTCATAGAAAATTCGATTTTATTGAAAATCAACTGTGCCATAGCCCACAGATTTTGAACGGCAAAAATCTAAAATGCTCCGATTACGTTGGTCAATAGCTCTACCAAAAGGCTTCAGGATCTGTATTAATTTTGCCTACTTGCATTTGGATTGCTCGAATATTTCTAACCATTTCATAGAAAATTCTATTTTATTGAAAATCAATTGTGCTATAGCCCACAGATTTTGAACGGCAAAAATCTAAAATGCTCCGATTACGTTGGTCAATAGCTCTATCAATAGGCTTTAGGATCTGTATTTATTTTGCCAACTTGCATTTGGATTGCTCGAATATTTCTAACCATTTCATAGAAAATTCGATTTTATTGAAAATCAATTGTGCTATAGCCCACAGATTTTGAACGGCAAAATTCTAAAACGCTCCGATTACGTTGATCAATAGCTCTTACAATAGGCTTCAGGATCTGTATTTATTTTCCCAACTTGCATTTGGAATGCTCGAATATTTCTAACCATTTCATAGAAAATTCGATTTTATTGAAAATCAACTGGGCTATAGCCTACAGATTTTGAACGGCAAAAATCTAAAATGCTCCGATTACGTTGGTCAATAGCTCTATCAATAGGCTTCAGGATCTGTATTTATTTTGCCAACTTGCATTTGGATTGCTCAAATATTTCTAACTATTTCATAGAAAATTCGACTTTATTGAAAATCAACTGGGCTGTAGCCTACAGATTTTGAACCGCAAAAATCTAAAATGCTCCGATTACGTTGGTCAATACCTCTATCAATAGGCTTAACCCAAAATCAACGTGCACATGAACTAAATTCAAAAAAACTCACTGCTAACTTCCAAATCAACCTTCATCACAACGCCAAATAAATCCACAAACCGCTGACTTAACCTCAATTCAATCTCAACTCACCCTAACTTAACCCCAACTCAACCTCAACCCCAAACTCACAGTCCAACTCAACTCTCAAATCAACATGGTCAGAAAAACTATATCTACATGCATACAATTAATACAAGTTAACTCTAACTCAACTCTACAATAAATCCCCAAATGAACAGCTCACTCGACCAACTCAAGCTAATCCTTCTCAGCTTCCAAATTATTCCTCAATTGGAAAGCCATCTCAATAGTACACACCAGGAAACTTTCGAATCTTTGCAAAATATTGTAAATTTTATGTATTCCAAAACAAAAATTGCTACTTTGTAATTGCAACTGTGCCCGTGAAATCATTTCTTCAGCAACAAGCTTTCTATGAAGTTGGGCTGATCCACACCAGCGATTCATGCCCAAAACATCTTTTACCACCATTTTTGTAGGTTTTTTGATAATTTCCTTAAATATAGGCATTGGAGGTTGACCATAATGAGTATAAGGCTTTACTGCTTTCGTTGAATGCCTTTTACCTGTTCATAGGTTTGTGTTTTTGGCAGACAAGATCGAACAACAAATTTCATTGGAAACACAAAATTTAATTTCAAAATCTTCGCTCGACCAATTTATCCATTACGAAAATCGCAGAATATATATTTAGGCATGGTAATTAGGTTCAGTGTTGTAAACTTACACTCATAAATTTTTTTCGATATTTTCCTAAGAGGGAAATAAACGATTAATTCGGGGTACTTTTCCTATAGGATGTATGTATGTGTATGTAGGTACGAGTATATATCAAAAGCGTTTTTCGAGTTTTTCAAGGTACCAAATAGAAGATAACGCAGAAAGTTTTAACAAAATTGATGCTTCTGCCTCCTCATACGGAATAACACCCTTTATTAGCTTTATTGGCTGGACTATTAGGTCTATTTTGTAAAAAAGGGTGGTTTTGAAGAAAATTATTCAGTTTAAACTTCAAACTTTAGAGGTTGCATTGCTATAGAGTTTTCTCCCTTTGAATTGAGCGAAAAGTTTTCGCTGGTAAGCGGAATGTGCTCGACAAAATCGGTATTTCAATGGAATACTTCATTATAATTTAAAGCAATTTTTTCAAAGATACAAAATTTGGTTCAGATATCGGTTGAGCAAGCATACGGAAAGAATAATTTTCAAACTATATGATTTGGATAGTCCGATTGCCTTTGACCAAAAGTCACACTTTCACTTTGTTACTGCAATATTTTTAATCTTGTCTCGTTTTAATTACCTTCATTGCTAATCACTGTAACACATCACCTTCTCAATGCCTGCAACTTTTCTGGTATATTGTCTGTAGGATAAAATATTACGAAAAATGAAGCGCTAGGTTATATTTTTTACGAAGAAGATGAAATTATCAAAGTTTGCAATTTTAGTCCCAGATTTATGCGTTAAATACATTAAAGTTAAAACTATTAAGATTTTAATATGTGTTGCGTTTAATTCGCTAATTTTGCAACGTCGTGGCTGCTTCGTATTGTGTAGAAAATATCAGGGTATAATTAGCAATTATGAGATGACTCAGAATACATTTGTCATAATCCTGATCAGATCGGAACTGAAATAGCAAACTCTCGATAATAACCGACAACTTTAATGAGCGCACCATTATTAAGATTATTTACCAAAAATTTAAATGGATCGCACGCAAATTATGTAAATGTCAAAACAAAAAACTTAATAACTCCAAATACAACAATTGTGCGCGCCATAAGGTCTAAAGTTCATCGAAAAACATTCATTTTCCATTAAATAACAACAACATCAACACATACTCACAAACACTCAGTACACATATACCGAAACTAATTATTTACACAACCTCCTCAATTACATTTTTTTTGAACAACACAACAATTTTGATGATTTATGCTAATTCACGTAGATTATGTAAGCAGAAAAATTATGTTGTTCGTGATTTTCATGTATAAATAGAGAAATGGGAAAATTTCATAGCACTTTAGAAGTGAAACACTATAATATGGTATTATGGCGAAATTTTTGCCTCCATTACAATTTATTATTTTATAACGAATTTAATTTTATGCTAATTTTTGATGAAAAATTTGTAAGTCGCGCGCTATGCTATAATATCGCGAATAAAATCTAGCTGTAATATAAATTATAATTTAACTAACAAAACAAAAAATAAAAATACACAATATACAAACCAAATAATATCTTCTATTTCGTTAAATAATCAATCTTATAAAAAAAAAATAAACGTTAAATAAATAATACGAAGGGTCTAAATAGAGACTTTCAATATGAACACGAACTCAAAAGAATTCAAATTTATATTTGGAAGGCGTAATTTTGACGCGAGAGATACGTTATGTTAAAACTATGTTGGGCAATACTTTTTATGCGTATAAACGCGCGAGTGATGTAATTTAGTTGAAAGTTATACTATTATAATGATAAATTTGTGAATTCCTGTAAAAATGTTTGCTTTAGATGTTGTGCGTTGATTAACGTAATTTTTTTAGAACCGAGTAATCTTCTTTTGCTTACTTAAATAATCCATGATTCTTAACGTATGTACCACGGGCCGAAAGCGTTTCGTGAATATCGGGTTTTGTCAATTATAAACAAAATTGTGACAGCTGCTAAAAACTATGATAATATTTATTAAGTACATTGAAGATTTGTAAAATTAGCATTTCCCTTCGCAACCCGGTGCGAATAATGTTTTTATAATCCCCTTGTAAGGGATGGGACGACAAAAGTACTCAATCCTTTACGGTTGGGCTGATTGAAGACCTATGAAATTTGTAAGCACATTGTATTGCCCCTCATTAAACAAGTTTGCAATTGCGAGCCTTCTAAATACAAATGTTTCATCTCAATAAATATATTTCAACCAAGTCAGAAACGACTCTATAGAATTCTATGGAGACTGCGGTCTATAAAATATTATAAACAAAACAAGGGGAAATGGCCCAGTCAGTATTAACCAAATACTTTTCGGTCTTTGAAGATTGCCGACCTTATGCTGCTATTGTGATCAGAAATTTGGGAATTCGTGGATATCATCGAACACCATAAATAGATGCTCTGTTCAATCAGAGTTAAGAGAGCTTGTAGCTACTCTCTACAAGCTCTTAGAGAAGCAAACTGAAAGGCAACATATTTATTACGATTCAACTTCTCTATCGGCGCTATATTTAGGATGGTGTTTTTATAGGTATTTGAATTCCGAAAGTCATGTTTTAATTTTATGATTTTTATATTTTGAATATGTACACGTCGTGTTGAGTTTATTGATATAGAAAACAAACTAATTATTTGAAAATTATAAAATTGGGGTCATTTTATAGATAATGAATAGGGATTATAGAATAATTATAAAAATGATACCACCTTTAATTTCTTGTTAATTTTTCCCAATGTTTCTCTGTTTTTTTTTTTAACTTTTTCCCCATTTAGTTCTATTAGGCAAACTAAAAATCAGCATATTATCTCGTTTCTGTACCTTAAAAAACAACAATAAAAAAATCATGATCCTTTTTTTTTTTTTAATTACTGCTACAGATTGAAAATATAAAAATCATAAAATTAAAACATGACATTTAAAAAAAAAAAGTGATTTGACGTTGTATTTCAATTGAAGTGGTTCAATAATGTTTTAGAGCATAGGCCTAAGGCAATGGTGTGAAATGTCATTGGCTCCATTCATTTCTATCTGCAAGCCTGTCGTTTGAATAAGGTAATTAAAAGTAATCAAAAATGCGAGTTCCAGCGATAAAACCAAGTTTCAGGTTTTAACCGCGTATTTTTTTATTCGTTGCGATGCTTTAGTTCAATAGACACAGCCTACGCGTCACATAAATTGGCATCTATACAACAAAACTACGCCTATTTATAAGTTCTGTGCATATGTGGAAGGTCAGCATCATAATAATTCCGAATTTCGCCATTTTATACTTTGTTCAGAATATGTAATTTTAAAGAAAGCTTTGAATGGAAAATGTTCTTACACCAACAAGAGACTTAAAACAAATATCAAGAATTGAAATGGTCCAGCTTCTTTAGAATTGATTTGTTTAATACTAATTTTATGCCACTCTGATTATTGCAGTTTCCAGTTGCACCAAAAACAGTCTGCGTCCCAATGCATCTAAAGCGAAGCACCGCAAGCAATCAGTGCCAATAATAAATGTGTTGAACTTAGGTATATACAGAATTAACTCCATAGCAAGAAGTGGATTCGAGGCCATTGCTCCAGAAATAGATCTACAAGCAATATTTTGTGTGATCCATTAAGTTTTATTAAGGAAGGCTTTAATTTGACGACAGTGTACCAAACAATGGAAGCGTAAGGGAGAATTGGTAAAATCAGCTATTGACAAATAATTTGCAACATTAAGGGGCTCAAGCACCAGGATTCCCAAAAAAGCTCTTCTACACTGCCAACATATGGTAGTAGTTTTCTAAATTTTACAATCAAGGTGGAAATTCAAGGAAAGTTTACTATCCAAGATAACCCCAAGATGGTTTTCATGCTCGGATCCTGAAATCGTTTTCCGAAAAAGAGAGGGGACATGAAGAGCTTCAATATCTCTATACTTCTTCTAAGCCTGTTGTATTAAATCGGATAAGACATTGAGGAACCTACCTGCAACTGTTATAATCAGATCATCAGTATAGATCTGGACAATGAAACCGGAATGCTGCAGTTTAACAGGTAGCTCATCAATGATCAAAAGCTGCAGCAGAAACGGATAGGCCATCCAGCTCTGCCTCAAAAATAAGACTCTTAAGCAAAAATTGGATAAGTGTCCACAAGAGACCCTTTACTACTGAGGGATCTTTCAACCCTAATAACAAATTCATCTATAGACATGTTGTATGTTACTGAGTGGGGATAAACCATAGACAATATTTTATTCTGACGATAATCCTTTACATAGTCTTAAGAAAGGTTGAAGCCAAAGTAACATATCAGACTGACTTAAGGTCCGTATAACCAGACTTACCAGCCATCGGTATAAAAACCACTTTGGTTCTACCAAACTCAGGTGATCCCGACTGTGGCGAAAATCATTCTGTAATTTAGCTACAAAACCCCCATCTATAACACCTGCCTTGTACTGTGCAAATGAGAAGAAACTCTAATACAGAACGTCTTGCGTGATCAGCTTATGCGCCAAGTCCCAATCAGGCGCTTCAACAGAAAAGTTGGTTGGTTCGGAAACAACTAACTTAAAATTAATAAAGTCACAATAGAAGAAATGAACACAAATAGTAACTCACCAACGTAGTTGTCTAACTAAATTTCCTATTTTCGAAAACAATTTTCATCCAAATTCGCGTTAGACGATACTGTCAATAAGAAAATGAAGTTAGATCAGATTTCATTTTTTAAATTCGAATTCATATACGAAACGAATCCGAATAATGCGGTACTTAATTTTCGAATGCGAATCGATTTCTAGTAAACTCTGATGACACGGTAACACCACAGAATTGAAAAAATCTGTCTTCCAGTTACTTTTAAAAGAATGTTCACATTCTAAAATTGATTCCCTCACTTTTAACAAATCTTATTTATGACCAATCAATATTCGGTTGACGGTGTGTTGAGTTTGAAAATACCATTATCTGTTACAACCAATACTCCTCTACAGGTTAATTAACTATTCCAGACTTTACAAATTTGACTAGTCAATTTGTAGATTTTATTATTTTCTTGAGATTATTAGAGATTTTCGATGCCACACGAGTTTACTTAGATGAGGTTCTCTAAATTTGAAATTTTGAGCTTTTTGAATTAATCCAGATTTCCGAAATTGAACGTTGACATCGAAGTTAGTGATGGTAGTGATATCTTAGTTTTAAAAAAAATATCGTACGATACAAAGGAAATTCGAAATTTTTTGGGTATATTCGGAAATGTGCAAAGGGTAAGTGTATGCCAATTTTCAGCTTTTTTTACAGCCATTTTTAAGCAATGAATCTAAAACTAAAATTGTTCATTTAGCATCAACTTAATCGAACCTAGATAGGCCCTTCCCGAGAAATAAACTCAACCAAAAAAATACAGTGGTTTTTGGAACGACAGTTTTAAACATGGTGATTTGTTTAAATATTGATATCGGATATTAAACCGTAATCACAATCACAAACGAGTGCGTTCGTGCCGCAAATACGTTGTCAGACTTAGCACATCTAAAAATTTGATTGACCTGTCAAAACATTTTGAAATCCGAAACAAAATTACAAAATGATAAAATATTTTCCACATTTCAAAATATTTTTCTTAGATATCGACATGTTTCACTCTGATATAAATTTATTAATGAATCAATGAACCAAAAGTTCTAATCAAAATACCAGAGAAATGCAATTAGGAAAATATCTAACTCTCACACTAAAACTTTAGGCAACTGAAAATTCATATGAACGCCTAAAATTCAGGACCGTTATAATTCGTCGCCGACTGACTCTACCGAAGCCGACTTGCCCATTTAGTTGACAGTTCCAGACTATAAAACAATTTATAAAACAATTATTGTGCAAATGGAGTATACCACGTTTCCCAAGAAAATAAAAAACTTCAACAAAATCACTCTCAAAAAAATGCAGCTGAAACAAGAGCCAATAGGTCATCACAACCTCTTCTTAAGTAAATTCTGATAGCAGACGTAGGATACATACAGTAAGGTTGAAGGTCTCCGTCTGACGTTAGCTTCATTATTCATACAAATGGTATCAAGTAAAAAAGGCGCCTGGTAGTGCTATGCAAATTAAATCCCGTGTTAAAGTCGAGTACTGTTACTCCGTTAAACCTAAAAAATACATGGGCAAGTAGCAGAACACGAAGCAATTGATAAATATTAGGATACTAATATATTTCAGTGATTCTTCTCATAAGTTGATTACAAACGAGTTAGGCGAGAAAATAATAGGATAGGTAACGAAGAAATTACAAAATTATACGCTACATGTTTCGGACCTGCAATATATCTACACGTGTTTGTGAATGATCGAAGAGGTAATACTATCTTTCGAGGATAATAGTTCTAACAGTATTATTTGCCTCATTCGTAAAGACCTGGACAAGATTTGGGTAACGAGGTCTGGGAAAACTTGTCTCTCTTACCGAGATTGTCTCAGTTGTTGCGGTGCATTCGGTAAAGAGTGGTATGGCGGCTCACAGTCATTAAGCTGCCTCTTAACATAATACACTTAGAAACTGGGCAAACACATTAGGATTAATTTGTCAGGAATGTTTCCATAGGTCAGTCTTAAAATTAAGAATATCCCGTAATTAAGCGCTAAAAACGTCGAAGGGATGACCTAGAATGATCATGAATTCTTTAGTAGAATCCGAATACAAAATTTAGTAGAGGATAGATTATCTAATGGAAAAATCTATAAAGAGTGGGTATATGAGCATACCATTATAATAGCAAAGAGCAGATGGCTGCCTTATTGATACGCCTACAATAAACATTTTACAATTTTTAAAAGCTTTTACTAAACTTTACGTCTTACTAATTATTTACTTAATTATTAAAATTCGTTTATTTGATGATGTTTTTTAAAAATGAAGTTCCAATTCGAAAGGGCTTTCTGAAATCAATTGTAAAAAGTTAAAGCTAACTGAAAGCAGTACATAATATTATCTATACATTTATGCGTATAATGAGCGAGAATTGCAATCCTTGGAACTTTTTAAACTTTATATCAACCAGAAAAATTTTAAAAATCTATCATTATGAAACTGGAAGCTCAAACATGCTTTCTTATTCTGAAAAATGTATTTCAAAATTCCTCAAAAGTAAAGGTTTACGGCAAAAAGTTTAATAATTTTTAAAAGCTTTCAATAAACTTTGATCGCTAAATTTACAAATAACTTAATTTTTTCTATCTTGCTAATGATACAGGTTTTACTCAAATTGACCCTTTTACATTTTAAATTGAACGTTTAGCAAATTAAACGTATGGCCAAGTATGATAGATCTTATCTATTTCTTAATGGATTTTAGTGAAATTTCATAGCTGCGATGGAAATGTGACTCTGAAATGATTTTCGAATAAAGTTCTGGAATAAGGCCAAGTATAGTGGAACTTGCCTTTTTCTAAGCCGAATACGATGACATGTGATGGGCACACTAGAAGTATAGGATTCTAAAATATTTTTAGATGAAATTCTGGAGTATGGCAAATTAAGATAGAACTTATCTAGTTTTAAGCGGATTTTAGTGGAATATTATAACAGATTATGATGAATTTTGACATAAATAACAAAAATTAGGAAATTTAACCTACAAATTATTTATGGATGAAAATGTTATCTGTTGTGGTTTATGTGAATCATGCAGCTGTTGAGTTTAAAACTTTTCGGTGGGAAACTTTCCTCGCCAATCTTTATTTTATTCGTTGGGTTATGTTTTCTGAGTAACTGCACGATCAGATCGGTAAGTTGGGCGCTGTATAAAACAAATAGTATGGCGGGCACGCGCCGTAGATTTGAGACTAATAACGGTAGTGTAGAGTCTCGGAATTAGAAATATCATATTGTAATCTCATTTTCATCGCCTATCTCAAATTTAATCGATTAAGGAATAGCCAAGCATTATTCTACCTGGCCATATTTCAGAACTTTATCTTGAAATAATTTTAGTTTCCCATTTTCATCGCGGATGTCAAATTCCACTAAAACCGGTTAAGAAATAGACAAGTTTCATCCTACTTGGCTACATTTCAGAACTTCATCTAAAAATCATTTTAGAATCCCATTTCCAACGGACATGTGAAAAGAATAATTTGAGGTGTAAAAGATTCAATTTAATGTGTAAAACCTGTATTAACATAATTCTAAATCGAACTAATTCGTATATTCGTATTCATACCACTTTTATATCTAGAAAGTATTCGAACCCTTATAAATTACAAAGGATTTGGACACTTATTTATCTGAGAAAATCTGAATTTTTTAAATGGTCGAAAATCTTCAAAGTTGGGCAGAAGGGGCAATTTTTTCGGGTCTGCAATAATAAGGGGCCCTCATTTTAGACAGACCTAGTCGAAATTCCAAAATTGCTAATGTGTAAGCGTACAATTTTTGGTTGACATCGAGGTAAATAAGCACAGAAATCTGATTTTCACGGTTTTCCAAAAGCAATTCCACAAAAATCATGAAATCTAAACCAAACCGAAGTGAAATCCCACCGTTGGGGGACAAAACTGACTTTTTGGACAAAATAACCTATAGATCGCCAACAGCCACATTAAAGTCTAATTGACTTACAACGAATCTGTCGAAAAATTGTACCTAACCCCAAAAATTAATGTAAAATATACTGATCCATTTGGATCAATTACATACTTCTAATAAATGATATAGAATATAAAATGGTGTTGCTAGAAATGTATAGGTGATCCAAAATAATCAGTGTATTTAACGGGTGACATCATTTTTTCTCTTTTGAGGTTAGGTACAGATTTTTTTCTGCCTCGACAGATTCGTTGTAAATCAATTAGGCTTCATGTAGAATTAGTTTGAATTATATTGAAAACTAGTGACTGATTGATTGATTTTCAATGTACGACCAAGCATTTAGCAGGATCCCCGTTAATTCTAAGAATTTTTGACGCCGGGCCCACCGTACACACCCCTCTTTATATAAACTTGAACGGATTGGATTGAATGATTAAATTATTATTAGGATCGATCCGGTTACAAACACCTTGGCAGTCAATAGTTAGTAGATTAGATCATACTTAGTATAACACAAATTTGGTTTAATATATACTTTTGTTTTAGGTTCGTGATTTCTGCTCCTTGGCATCCTAAATTAAGTTAATAATTTAATTAGTACTGACTTCCCGAAGGTACTTCAACAACAAATTTAAATAATTTGTTCTTCTGTCGTTCCATTTGATTCCTGTTTCTGCATACACCATCAATTTTAATTATTTACCAATTACCCCCTTATATATTAGCCTCAACCTTACTTCCTCCTACCATTTTTGATCGCTTAAGTTTGAATTATTTAATAAGTTGAGCTTTTGACTTGCTTCAAACTATTATTACTTCGGGCCCCTTTATACGTCAAGGCCTTGCAACACCCACTTTCATTTTTACTTTTCAGTCCAATATTCAATAAAAGTGTTTAACTTAAATTTCTCGAGAGAATTCATCGAGGATAGGAAAGTGATTCCTTTAATTTTAAAGCTCGTCAATTTTTCAAGCTTGCCGATATCTATTTAAAATCAGAAATGTTTAACAAAACTTTATCAGCGCGATTTATAAAGTAACATCAAATTGTGAAATTTCATAGTTTTAATTATGAAAGGGGTTAACGCTAAACTAATGGAAAAGTTTACAAATTCTACCAAATTTTTGGGAACGCGATATTTCAGATCTAACCATTTATATAAGTAAAAGTGCATTTTTACACTTTCAGAATTTAACTTTAAAGCTTAAAATGGTCTGAACATATTAATTATATATTGAAACAAAATTTAAAAGCTCTAAACAAGCGAAAAAGTTAATCAAATTTTTTGATAATATTTTAATCGTGAAACTAAAAATTTTTCTGAATTTTAGAAATTTTAATTTTTAGTCTATTATGTTTTAAATATACTACAAGCTTTATTTAAGAAAGTTTATTCATTTATTTTCTTTGTAAAATTTATAAACATTTCAATTTTTGAGAGCTTTAACTAAACACCTGGCTAGATTTAAAATATAATACAGAAATTTCTAACTAGTAAAGCACAGAAATTATTTGAAACTATATTTATAAATTAATTATAATTGTGAAAGCTCATTTTATTCTAACCTAAATTAAAGCTAAGCACTCTACAGTCTTTCCAAAATTAAACTGTAAAGCATTTATTTAAATTTGGAAGCGCTGAATTATGGAAAATTGCAATTTATAAATTTTTTGGTATTGGAGCTACGATGTCATTAAATGCTTAAATTCTTAAAAGTTTTTCAAGAAAACTTTTTCATTTTTTAAAGTCTAAATAGCTAAAAAGCTCTTATACCTCTATTCAATTCTAATCATTTATGGAAAAAAAAATCGAAAGTAATTATAAAAGCATTTTCATACAGAGCAGGAACATGGTGAATAGAGATCTAATAATTTATTTATTTAACAAAATCAAAAATTTAAAAGCTCTATGTTAAAGATTAAAATTTCTGCTTTTGAAATTACTTTACTCAAAGGAAGGATACACCTTTAATCCAGGAGAGGAAAATTACTAAAATAGCTTTAACCACATTTATGTGTAAAAGCTGGGAAAACTTTAATATTTTAACGGTTTTTATCGTTTTATAATTTGGACTGTATTCGACTTTAACGCCATTAAGCTTATCGATAGCTGTTTAGAATATTTTTAGAAGATGTTAAAGATTTTTGATATGCATTAAAATTACAATTTTGAGATATTTAGAAAATCGTCAGAAATGAAACTAAATCATCAAATTTTATCAAATATATCATACACATTTTATTTACCTTCAACATTGAATTTTGCAGTTCATTAATTACCAACCCCGCGTGCACTGTAGTAACCTGCCGCAAATATATGGTTTATGCATTTTAACGTCCATCATCTTAAAAAAGTTTACGAAACACAGCACAAAATCACATGATTCCTATTTGTAAGTACCAATTCAAAATCATAACAAAAAATTATATCCCATGACTGTCACACATAATAAAAAAACATAAAAAATTGTGAAATGAAAATGTCAAACACAAAAACACAAAAGATAATGAATTTCTACGTAAAAAATTTTCTATTGTTACTATCATTTAGTTTCGGCCAATCAAAAATCATGACCTCAGAACATGAGATAATTTTATTTAATCAAAAAAAAAAAAAAAAAAAAAAAAAAACGAAAACAACAATAACAACGGGCAACAAATTTCTTAAGTATCCATAATTGAAGCGGAATAAAAACATTTTTGTAACGTTGTGTAGTGACAAAAAAATTTATTTGTGATGAAGTTCATAGTTTGTGTATTTGGTAAATAGAAATTTGATTTAAGAAGATTTTTTATTTTTTTTTTGCAACTATTAATCACTTTTCTTTTTCTTTTTTTTTTTTTTTTAAAAAAATATTTTTGGCATTCAAGTGTTAATTACGGTTGTGGCGACAGTTATTAAAGCATCACTCTCAAAATGTGATTATATTAATTGTGATCACTTGGGATACGGTTTTATACCGGTGTGTGCACGCGCCTCAAGTGGAGCAATACGAAAATTTAGAGATCGATGTTTTGTACGCAAAGAAAATTGTATTTACAAGAATTGTAAGGATACAACGGCAAAGGTGCAAAATTTATGAAATTTTAATTCAGTTCTTAATTTCAGATTATACGGTTGTTAGTCGACGTTACTGTATGTAATACAATGTATTAGTAGTTTAGTGAATTTTTTCATTTATATATGTATAAATAAAATTAAATATTCTTTGTTAAGTTATTAAAGATTGTAATAAAATGTTATTATTTTATTGTAAAATGTAATGTACAAATGTATATGAATTATATATTGTTGCTTAATTTTTTATGGAATTATTGACGGTGAATTTTTGTTTCTAATTGACAACCAACTTCAATAGGATGATATCAGCGGGATAAGTAAAATTTGATATCGTGATACTAAAACACCAAATGGATGAGAACCATTTTCCCGTGATTTAAGGTTAGGCTAAAATCAAAATGTGTGAATAAAGCTTCATTCTCATGACTCAAGTTACTTAAATTCCAAAAAAATTTAAAGTATTTTAATTCCTTAGTGGAATTCAAGAAACTTGATTAATGAGAAATATAGGCTTAAGGATAAGCTCAAGCCATAATTGATCGTTGTCGCTGATTTACACCAGAATTATTAGGAACATCAGAAATAGCAGCAGAAAATTTAAGGGGGGAAAAAGGAGAAAAAATTGCAAAATTGTATGGAAAAATTTCTGCTGTAAAAAAAAATAAATCTGACCAGCTCTGAATTTATTACAATTTCACATTGTACCGACTATAATTTACGAAGTAATCAGTTGGAGTAATAACAATGGTTTTAACAACGTTCCATGACGTTTCGAAATGTTTCTGTTAAAAACGATTTTTAAGAGATCGGAAGTAATGGAAGATTCGTCCAATTTCATTCAAGTTTATTCGCATCCGTATAAAGAAAACGGCGAATATTTAACTATTTTTCACTAACTAATCAGCAGTATAAAACCTAATTTAGTCAAGCCATCCATTGAATTATATGTACGTATTAAAGGGAGTTAACAATAATGTGGCCAGAATAGGGGATTTTTATATGTTTTGGAGAAATATGAAACCAGTAGGGTGCCACTAAAGTAAAATCTTCTGAACTTCCATTGTTGCAGCGGGAATCGACAAAGTTGTTTGGATTTCTAATTGTGGTAACTATTGCTGTAAAGAAAGAACATTTAAAAACACAAAAGTACCTAAGACGTTGCACTTTAAGTTATAAAAACAGGGGAATCGTGGATGTAATTTTCGGACGGTTATAAATTAGTCTAACGATTCTTTTAAATACCATTATTATTATTATTATTGGGGGGGCCATGCGGGCGATCAGCCACTTCGCACTGCGACCTAAAAGATCTATTGTGCTGGCCCCTGCTTAATTATCCGTCCAGTCAATATTCAGGTTCTTAATGAACCTGACGATACTGCCTCCCGGTACGTGGTACATACTATTTGGGCTTATTGCTCTCCCTTCTAGATGTTTACTACAGCATGTAGTTCCGCTAGAAAGACGGTAGCATTGGAGCTCAAGGACCTCGAGAGGGTTGTCCCACTCTCGTATATTCCTACTCCTGCCCCGTATTTAGTTTTATTTTACTCTTACGAGTTGCTCGGAATTGCGAATCACCTGTAGGTCACCCAGCTTTACTACAGGAAGGCTAAATAAAACTGGAGGGTGTCTGGTATCCAGAGTCCGCATATTTTGGGCTGATTAACCTATCAGCCATTCATCTTTCGGCATACGCTGTTCCACCTTAGATTAGGGTTTTTTGTCAAGGTTTTCTCCTTTAGCGCCGTACTTTAGCCTGTGCCAAATGGCCAAAAATGTGCCAAGTGGCCTTAGTTACCAGTGGTTGCCACGAGGAGGCAGTACGTACACTTGCGAATTGTGAACAGGTTACCCCTTACACAATTGTACCCATCACGCAGCTGCCTAATGACAAGACCAGAACAGCTCACGTGATGCGCACCCTACTGGAAGGTTACGGAGCTGGTAGATTAATCTACTCAACTTTGATCCCCCCCCTCCAATAGACGCCAAACCACCTTTTAAATACCATATATTATTAATGATTCAACGAGGGAATGATGTAGTTTTCTAAGAGTACAGAATTGCCAAAGGCAGAATTTGCGAAGAATTTAAAACTTGTATTCGAGTCAATTATAAGTCACACATATTTAAATCGTTAACAAAAACTGGCTCAAAGAAAATTTTGGAAGAACGCTAGTGCTAGGTCGTCCAAAATGCAGAACTTTTGATTTATTGCGGTGATGGTCCACTTGCTGAGAATACCTAGATCACTTTGTAAAACCTGTTGCACTTCTGCAAATTTTGAGAACCAGAAGTCAATGCAAACATTAACATTTGCGAATACAGTGGCATAACCTGAAAGATTAATCTCAAAGATAGAATTAAAATAGTTTAAATATGGTAAAGGTCCAAAACTGAACCTTGGGAACACCACAATTTAGCTGGCACGGGCTACTAAATGTTTCATTGGCACTGATAGCTCGGTAACATTTGTAAAGGTTCAAAGCCAGTCTAAAATGTTACCTCAGAAACCAATATAAGACAATTATGGGATACCAATCATCAACAGTATCGATAAGTTAACAAAACAAATTTGGTTAAAAATGAGAAAGAACTTTCTGCGTGGATTTCCCAGAAATAAATCCAAACTGGTTACTGTTCAAAATATACTATAACCACAAATAAGAATAGATAGATGTGGATCTTGTATGGGCCATATTTACATTCCAAATTTCAATACCAAATTTCAATCCAATATATTTAGACCAGGACGAATATATAATTTACATTTCTATCCCTTTTTATCCTTTTTACCCATGCCTATTTATATTACATCAAATCAAATGTATACAAACGAAACCCAAAAACGAAATGCTTTGTATTAGTTTTGACGTAATAAAAATAGTCATGGGTAAAAAGGATAAAAAGGGATAGAAATGTAAATTATATATATGTCCTGGTCTAAATAGGATTGAAATTTGGTATTGAAATTTGGAATGTAAATATCGCATTAAAATTTTTTCTAACCTAACATTAGAAGCATTTCTGGTCAAAGATTAAGATCATTTAAAATACTGAGGAATTCATAGTTAGAGCATACAACGGTATTTAGTAGATTGATATTAAATCGCAAAGAATACTAAAAGTTAATAAAAGCTGCTTAGTGCTAATACCTACCTTTGTGTAAAATTTTTGAGTCAAAATACTATATTTCATAATTGATCGAAATTGTTTAGGCTTTCTGAGATAATTGGAGATCATTTTATGGAATCTGCGAGGTTTTCACGCTTTTTCGTATATCAGAAATACAAATTATTACAGATTTTATTATTTCTCGAGTTCATTCGATATTCCTCGAGTTAAGCTTGTAGTTGAATTATGCACCAATTTATAAGAGAAATAGGTATTATCCACGCCTATCCATGCCTTATCCGTTTAGCTCCAGCCTCCATCCTTTTTGTAGATATTTCCTAAATAATACAACACTAGCGGGGGATAATTTTTCGAACACTTTCATCATCATTCATCAGAATTGGCAACTTTTGCCAGCTTGGTAATGTTTAATAAAAAATTTCGCGAAATTGAAAGCGTGAACATTTTTTTAAAATATTTATGAAATACAAAACTGTAATAATCTTGAACTCAATAAAACATTTGATTTGATTTTATCATGTTTGAGCAGGGCTTTAAACCTGACGTTTCCAATTTCGGGTTCCGTTCGAAAACCTTTCTTTGAGGATTCTTATATTTATACAGCTAAGTTTATTTTGTCACAAAATGGCGTCAGCTACACCCCTGGATGATTCGCGAAAGTCGAAATTTTACGGTTTTGGATGAATCTAAATTCTAAGTTTATCTGAAGTTTTTCGTTTAGGTATATTCGACATTTTCGTTAACAATCGTTTTTCTGGATATTATTCCAGATTTGTAAAGGTATCTCGGTATTTATCTATATTCTATATTTTAATGCCTCAATGCAAAATTTTGATTTGTTCGTCAAGTATCAACCTGATCGTTCCTAGATTTCCCAAAAAGCAAAATCACCTAAAACCAGTAAAATTATGGTTGTTGTTGGGTTAAATATGGATTTGTTTATTGCATATTGAATAAAAGTTAAAATCACAAAAGTTAGCTTCGGTAGTACTTAAAACATCGTTAAAACAACTTCCTTCCATATAATAACCTAGCTTGCATGCACAATCCAAATTGCTTTTTCTCCATTTAAATACCGAATAAAGGTTTTGCATATGGTAACGTGATGCATAAAAAGGTAACTGAGAAATGTTTTTTCTCAAAAGTTAAAAATTGGGAAGAGTTGATGACAATGAGTTAATGACAATGAGTTGATGACAATGATGACAATGACTAATTGCCCATTGATTGTGGTTCACTCAAAAAGTTGATGGGAGAAATACCAAAAAAAAAATATTTGCGTGTTTATATTGAAATATCTGATTTAAATTATTAAGAAAATAATTAAGAATTATCATTAAAAATATTTCGCACTTAGCAATGCACCACAAATAATCAAGAAGGGTCATACTGAAAACGTCATCGAAAAAAATTAAAAGTAAAGAATTAAAATGTTACATTATTGGATTGGATTTATTTATTTTGAAACTGTTTTCTTAAAACTAGACTAAACTATTATTCGAATATGAGCACAATAGATCTTTTAGGTCGCGGTGCGAGGTGGCTTATCGCCCACATGGCCCTCCAGTAAATAATAATAATTATTCGAATATGTAGATTATTTGTTGACCTAGCCCCTTGTGAACCAGATATACTCAATAACAGCTTAGATTGGCAAACCCACAGGTAAGAAAACTCAAATTAAATATTGAATTTTTATTTCTGATTATTGGACTTATCGAAATTTCTGTTGGTCAAAGATGGTGGACCAGAAATATACATACATCCATTTACGAATCGAGTACTTAAGTGGGGTTTTGATTACTTTATTGGGGTTATTATTAAATAAAATGAAGAGGTGTCAGCATTCCTTGTTCGAGAATGTCACAATGTTGTATGGTGCACAGTGAGTAGTGCAGCTTTAAACGTAATAACTAGGCTTAGGAATTTTAGGTTCTAAAAACTTAAAAAATGTACCTAAAATACGTAACTTTTGTGGCCAAATTTTGAAAATAATGACGGGTTACCCACGAATCAATTAGGCCACATCTTCCACTTTTGACTTTTTCTGAGGAACTCTAAACAAACAATGAAGAGATCCCTCTCAATTCACTCATTAAAAAAAAAAATTATCTACAAGATTTTGGCTGTAAAGTGGGACAAACTAATTCCACTGTATTACAGGTTTCAAAAATGATTCAAGATCCCCACACACTTAAAATTTGGATACGTAAACGGTCCCTACTGCTAAAGTTCAACGTATGTTGACACGATTCATGCTAATAAAATGTCAAAATTACCCTCGTTTGGAGAGGCTGAAAATTTATGAAAAGGTAGTTTTTTGACCCTAAGAATGGTATCGACCACCTTGCTTAGCGATTTCGGGCCTGACCCGCTCCAGGATTGTTCAGAATTGTGGGCAGTTCAAAAAGAAGTATACATACCGCTTGAATTTTTTTAACAAGTATTTTAGACCTATTTAAGCGATCCAAGTCGATTTATCGAGCCAGCCCCTTTAACACTAATAAGCATGGGTCACTTTACTAACTTAAATGCATGCGACGAGTTTTCCGGACTCTTATAAAATTCTTAAAACAAAATCAAAAAATTCACTACATTTAAAAAAGGTTTATTTACAAATTTCAATAACCAAAATAAAATTCTATTTGGCAGTTTTACAGCTGGCAAACCTGCCCAAGTGCTGAAGAAAAATTCACCGCTTAAAATTTATACTAGTATCGGAATTAATTGGCCAAAATATACCAAGACTCAGTAACGAGCCTTCTGTAAGTAATTGCATTAGTTAGTGATTTTGATAGTAAGATAAACGTGCAACCCTGAGAGACCTTCGTCTATTTCTGTTTGGTACAACCAAGTCCTTTTCTAAATTTACCAGAAATATTTTGCTAATCGCCATTTAACGTTTTGCTAATTGGCTGGATGTAGCACAGCAATTCACAGTCGGAGATTATTGGTTCGGTTTCGTTTTTTTAAGAAAATACATGTCACAGAGTATGCAGAGTATCATGTTATTAATACACTGGCACATCCGCTGCAAATTAGGTAAGAAATATGGCAAATCTTAATGTTTGCTATTATTTGCATATTTAATAATTTACGAATTCCTTAAATGAAAAACTAAAGTAGGCTGTCAGCCAGAAAAAAATTTAATTTATTGTGGTTTTCAAAATCTATATTGGTGTCAAGTGAGTTGACGATACGAAATTACGGCTCGACTTTGTTCTTGAGCAAAGTTCAACTTTTCAGAACAAAAATCAATTGATCCATTAGACCTTTTAGTTTGCCGAAATATACTAAATTAAGTGAAATTCTATATTCATCACCATCCGGCCGATTATTTCCAAAATAAGAAATTTCTCGGGTTGTTGAACCAGGGTTTGAAATTTTTCTGCATGTTCCAGAGTTAAAATTTTTTCTAAATTTAGAAAAAATAGATATATGCTTTATATCGGAGAGCCATTTGACAAAAACATCATTTATTAAAATACGTGATTATGAATGTTATCATGCTTCTAATATGTTTCGAAGATTGTAAGAGAATTCAATCCAGTTTCGAACTGATGAGCTTATGATTATGAAAAAATCAATCTTCTCATCAGACCGCGGCGACTGGACTGATTATACCACAATTTACATTCTACATATATTTGCAGAATGTGCTGTGCGTTAAGTATTAGCGAATCATAACTAATACAGATGATTTCTCTTACAATTTTTCTTCTTCACAATATTCACACAGCTCTATTTCTGTGTACGCTAAATACCGGAAAACAAAAAAATTCTCAATTTTATATGCAATAAACTAAAACAATTTATAAAAGAAATTAAGAACGACACTTGATACGGATGGTCCGTCTCTGGACATGTGTTCGTGTCCATGGTCAATGGTTTTTGTTTCGATTCATTACCATAGCGTTGTATTTTCTTGTGGTGTTTCCTTTCTTTGCTATTGTGCGGTTTTGGTTGTTAACATTTGTTGTGATCTCGGGCATTGGATGAATTATATTGGGTTGGTTTCTAGGGTGTAAGTGTTGTGTTTGATGTTGTCACGTTTCTTTTTATTTTTTATTCTATTTTTTTTTGCTTGGGTATGGTTTGTTTCTCGGATATGCTTTTATGGTCAAGTTCATCATTTTTTTTTATGGTCAAATTTAGCATGGTCAAGTTGGAAGATTTTTTTTTTGCTTGATGTTTTTTTTGTGCGACGAAAAAAAAAAAAAGATGAAAAAACGACGAGAAGAATTGGTCGAGGGGCAGTTGAGGCATAGAAATTGTGCAAAATTAATCTATCAAAAAAAAAAAAAGAAATATAAAATCAAAGAAGGATAGAAAAAGTAAAAATATAATAGCAACATAATACTTTATTTTTTTTGAATGGTCAACCATATGTAATTAAAGTTAGTGTGTGTGAAAAAAAAATATAAAAATCTGATTGAAATAGTATCACGAGTTACCTAATATTTGGTACAATCGGTTTGGGTAGTAATCGCCATCGCATTACAACTTTCTTTAATCATTGTGGAAAAGAAACAAAACAAAACAAAAACAAAAAAAAAGGAATTGGCCGCAGGAGCTGCAGTATTTTCAGTTTCGAGAGGGAACACAACTAACGGATAAGTGGCTCAGCCTAGGTCGGATTGTCGGGTTATGTACGTGGCGTGAAGTGATTTCTCGGTGGCATCCAGAGGGGCAAATTAGACGTCCGGTGAAATTTTGTGTATCCTTTTGTTTGTATGCTATTTAATTTAATACTTAATATTATTTTTCTTTGGATAATTTTCACAAAAACTCCAGTTGTTCTGTGTACAGTGGTAGCGAAATATTCGTATAGTGCGGTATTTACCGTATTCGTTTCTTTGTTTTCTTTTTCATTTCAGGTGTCTGCAGACAAAGAATTCTTTGGGGGCAGCCACATGGTGTTATTAGCAGAATAAAAACATAAGTACCGGGTGACCGTGTAGGCAGAACACACGATTTTTTTTCCCCTTTTATTATATAACGTAACGCATCATTACTTAATTTTTTTTGCAATTGTAACTTTAAAAACTTAATTTTTTTTATTCATAGAATACTTTGATATTGTTTAACTGGCCTTTAATTCTTTTCAGTATTAAACATGTGTTTTGTTATATTTTATAATTTAAATTAAATAGCTAAATCTGTAAATTAAAATGTGTTGTTAATTTTATAAAATGGGGTGAAGGAAGGTTAGCAGAATGAAGTGATTGAGTGTTTAGATTTTTTTTTGCGATGTGAAGACAGCTTTATAAAGATTTCTGCGGGCCCTCGCCAGTACCATCCACTCCCTCATGGACTGAGTGCCAGCCGGGCACAGCTGTCAGCGAGGGACGCAGAAGTTAATTTTCTATTGCGGTTCCTTAAACCTTTGGTTACCGTAACAGAAATGGCGCCCAAGATACGGATTATAATTTTTTTTGCAGTTAATTTTTTTTTGTACTAATTACTAATATTTTTTTTGTTCCCTTCTTAGATTTGTATCAGCGCGACTCGTTTTTGATTTCATTTTTTTTTAGGGTAACCATTAAAGCGCAATTTATCTAATTTCAATATTAACGTTAAATTTATTTTGTTTATTTTCAGTTGTTCAAGATGGTGTGACCACGTGTTAGACCGTACAATATCAGCGGTTTCGCATTGAGTTTGTGGGTTGTGAAGCGTGATCATATGACCTTGGATAACTTGCTGTTGTTTTCATTTTTGTTCGCGAATAGTGTTGCTCGTTATCAAATACGGATTTTTATGACTTACATTACGGGATGTCTGTTTTGTTATCTTCGTATTTTTTTTCTCGATTTACTTGGCATTAACGGCTAAGCGAACATTAATATGTAATTTGCGTTTTTCTTCAATTCATTATTATATCTCGGGAAAGATATTCCTGGTTGAATTAATTAATGCGTGTTAGGAGTTAAACATTTCATTTTATTATTTATTAATTCCATTTTTTTTTATATTTTTTTTACAGTATACACTCAATCATTGCATGTTGGTAATCTTCTGGAACTCCATGGTTTTTGTCGATCCGCTTGGAGCACGTTTATTGGTATTTATATTTGTGGGTTGTTTATTTTTGGTAATTCGGGTAAGCTAAGTTTATTGATGGTATTATTTATTCATTTTTCCAAATTTAACAAAATAAAAAAAAAATTATTAAAAATACAATAAAATTTGGTTGGCGTGGCTAATGCACATTGCTTACATTATATTTGTTGATAATTAATTTCATTACTATCTTTACTATTTTCTGTACTTGTCTGGATATTTTGTTTTCTTTTCAGAACGGAGTCATTTCTTTTCCGTTGGGCATATACATATATACTTGTTAATTTTACTTTTTTTGTATAATTTTTTTTGGTTTGATTTCTTTTCACCATTTATTTTGTTGTGCTAAATTAACGTTGTCTTAAACATTTAAACTTAACGTTATTTATCAAGTTGTTCAAAATGGAGATTGCTCTGTTAGAAGATTCAGAGTTGTCAATCGAATTTGAAATTCGTCAAATTCCGGACGTGGCATCTAAATTTGATTTATTAATCGCAAAACTAGGTTCTGAACACCAGTATCCTATTTTGATCCCTACCAAGCCGCATGATAGTGCGAATCGGAATCCTGTATTAGAAACCAAATTGTGTACAATAAAACTCGCCCGTCTGACCACCCTATTGGATGGCAGCACGGTATTTAATTATGAAATAGCTTCGCGAATTTTGGCAAGCCTAGCACACATACGAGGGCGATTGTTCCGTCTTCAGCACCAGTCTTTAGAAGTAAACCGAGTGGCCGAATTAATTGAAGGATGTGAAGAGTTAAAGAATCGAATCTCGGTACTCAGTGAACAGTTTCTCGAGAACAATAACCAAGAGACTAATCCTATGTTAACGCCATATATTACACCAAAACTTCTTACACCGGTAACAACAGCGATGGTACAACAAACTAGTAGTTATCCTACTACGAATAAAACTAATCTCATTACATTCTGTGAGGAAATACCTGAACGAATTCAGCTTTTCGATTCTCCCGGGTATTCTAGGGATCAGATAAATCGAAATGATAACAGGGAAACGGCGGAAAATTGTGCCTCTGTTGTTCCTCCAATACTCCAGTCCACTCCTGGTCCCAGCGGGTTATTTTCAAAGGAATCGGGTTCAAAGAGATCTTGGATACCAAATGATAGGATGAATTTACCTGATTGTTCTGTAGAATCTGTTCGAACTACCAACGCCTTTTCTCGGTCTCTTTCATCCGCTTCTCACGGCGGTACATTCATTCCACCAGTACCAGTGTCTACAGTTAGGTCTAATGTGCACAATAATTACGATTCGTGGGTTCCAAATATTCCTCCTAAACCAATTCCACAACGCATTGAATTTCCAGCAATAGCACCCAATACCGCTGATAATATCGTGAATCGAACCCGTCTTTTTATGGCGTGGAATTTGAAATTTACAGGCAAACACTCTGCTATTCCGATAGGACGTTTCGTGTCTCGTGTTGATCAACTAGCCCAACGAGCTGGAATTAACCTGAACGGTTGTGTGCAGGAGTTACCTTGTTTATTGTGTGGCGATGCTTTGGAGTGGTATTGGATCACCTTAGAACGAAACCCAAATATCACTTGGGATAGCCTGAAGACCGAGATGATTCAGAGATTTTGCGTGGTAAGATCTGATCGAGAGGTTCGACGAATGTTAGACGGTCGCAAGCAAAAATATCCGAACGAAAGTTTTGGCGAGTTTCAAGACGCTATAATTAACCTCGCGTTACAAGCCGCTCATCCCATCTCTGATCAGGAATTACTGGAAATCTTATCTGTTAATATGCGACCTGGCTTACAATTAGCTTTAGCTAACAAGGCCATAACTTCCATTAGCCAACTATTCCACGAATGCAGATCTCTCGAAACCTTGTGGCAACAGATCAACCACAATCCCGAAGGTAGCATACTGGGTGGTAGAAACCAAATACACGAAATAATCGCAGAGGTACCTGCACATAATGATCTTATTGATTTCTCAGCTTCAACAATTAATAATAAGTCTAATCATGTCCCTGGCCAAGTTCCTGAAATTTGTGCTATACGTAATTTAGCGCGAACTGCTAATACTTCACAACATCCCCCTTCAAAGGAAACGCAATTGAAATGTTGGAATTGCCACACATTTGGTCATTCATACCATTGGTGTCGGCAACCGATGCGAATATTTTGTTTTGGGTGTGGAGCACCTAATACTTATCTTCCAGATTGTTCTAAGTGTGCCATTAATCGATCGGGAAACTCCCACCCGAGGAATTGTACGTTACGGGGACCTTTTCCTCAGGCAACACTAACCCCGAAATCTCCAGATGTAACCGACTCAGTGACGAATACGGATCCAGACTTCTACCAGTGGCTCCGTCGAAACCCAAACTCCAAGTAAACCTAAGTTCTTCCAATTATCTCCCCAGCTCTTGCCCTAAATTTCATCGGGCTTATAAGTATTTTCAAAAACGTAAACAATTCCGCAAGGAAATCAATGCAACGATTTTAGCTGACGAAATTGATGGGCGTCCGTTTGTAAAAGTATCAGTAGATGGTTCCATTCTACAGGGGTTACTCGATTCAGGGGCAAATATTAGCGTTCTGGGCAAAGGATGCGAGAAGTATTTCCAAACAGCTAACAAGCCTTTTTGCAACTTTCCTGCCCATTTAGCCACCGCGAACGGTTCGACAACTCGAATAATTGGTCACATTATTGCTGATGTATCATTCCACAATCAATTTCGTCGCATTAAATTCTATTTAGCGCCTAATTTATGTCAGGAGTTATATCTTGGTATGGACTTTTTTCGAGCCTTCGGTATTAAATTAGAAATTTCGGAATTGGATGTGGTTTCCACATCATCCAATCCAACGGTTCAAGATTCTTTGGTGCATGATCTTTCTTGTGATCAACAACATGCTTTGTCTGCTATCAAAAACCTATTTCCTTCGTCTGTTACGTTGGGATTGGGTCGAACGAACCTCTTAACCCATAAAATAGACACAGGGACCTCCTCTCCGGTGAAGCAACGTCACTATGCCGTTTCCCCAGCGATCCAAAAACTGCTATACGCCGAATTGGATCGTATGATTGAGCTGGGAGTGTTGGAGGAGAGCGAGAGTCCTTGGTGTTCACCAGTTACGCTGGTGAAGAAGTCAAATGGGAAAGTCCGGTTGTGCCTAGATGCCCGAAAGGTGAACGAAGTGACTGTGAAGGACGCATATCCGTTACCGTTAATTGATGGTCTGTTGAGTCGACTGGAAAACACCAAATTTATCACCAGTATAGATTTGAAAGACGCCTTTTGGCAAATTCCGCTTGACAATGATGCTCGATGTAAAACCGCGTTTACGGTACCGGGTAGGCCCCTTTATCAGTTCACAGTGATGCCTTTCGGGTTATGTAACGCACCGCAGAGCATGTGCAGATTAATGGATAAGGTGATTCCTCATAGGTTCCACGACAAGATATTCGTTTATCTCGACGACTTGCTTGTAACGTCCGCAACGTTTGAGGAGCACCTTATCTTATTAAAACTGGTGGCCGAGCGGTTGCGGTGGGCCAACCTGACTATAAACGTCGAAAAAAGTAGGTTCGTATTGAAGCAGATAAAGTATCTTGGTTATGTGATTGGGGAAGGATGCATCAAGGTCGATCCAGATAAGGTGATCGCTATCTCCGAATTTCCTCGTCCCAACACCACCCGTCAGGTTCGGCGTTTCCTAGGTATGAGTGGCTGGTATAGGCGTTTCATTGCCAATTATTCGTCCATTGCAGCTCCTTTGACCGACTTGTTGAAGTCCAAGGAAAAATTGAAATGGAATGATCAAGCTGAAAGTGCCTTTATTCAGTTAAAAACTTCGTTGACCACTGCTCCTGTTCTTAGGCATGCGGATTATTCTTTGCCTTTCTTTATTCAGGTCGACGCCTCGACAATGGGAGTCGGTGGGGTTCTTTTCCAATCTTACGATGGTGAGGAGCACCCCATCGCCTTCTATTCACATAAACTTAATCCCGCACAACGCAAGTACAGCATAACCGAGCTGGAATGTTATGCTGCTGTACTTAGCGTAAAAAAATTCCGGCCTTATGTAGAGGGTTTCGAGTTCATAATCATCACAGACCATGCTAGTCTCCAATGGTTAATGAACCAGTCTGACTTGTCGGGCCGATTAGCTAGATGGAGTCTTAAGTTGCAAGGGTACAGGTTCAAAATCATTCACCGGAAGGGTAGTTTGAATGTGGTACCAGACACTCTTTCGCGGGTTTATTGCGACGAGATTGTGCCTGGCCCGTCTAATTCTTGTATGGATGATAGTCTGTGCGTTGATCTGGATGACGCCGCCTTTGCTGACGATGATTACTTAGCTCAGTGTCGTAGGATAACTGATAATGCTAACCAGTACACGGAATTTAAAGTCGTGCACGGTAAAATATTGGTCCGTCCGTCTTATGGGCATCGGTATACAGAATCCGACATATCTCCATGGAAATTGTTGATCCCTGATGGGTTGGTTCCGTCTCTTCTTTCTTTGTCCCATTCTCCCCCTTCGGCGGGTCATCTCGGTATTACCAAAACGTTAGAACGATTGCAACGTCACTTTTTCTGGGCGCACATGAACCGAGATGTTCGTAATTACATCAAAAATTGCGTGGTATGTAAAATGACTAAGTCCACAAATACTCTTCTACGTCCTCCAATGGGCTTAGCTTTCGTTGTTAACCGTCCATTTCAACATCTGTATATTGATTTTCTTGGGCCGTTTCCTCGGTCGAAAAATTATTATACTTACGTTTTAGTCATTTTAGATAATTACTCTAAATTTATCTATCTGAAGGCTTTCAAAGATGCAACCACGGCTGGTATGTGCGAATGCTTAGAGAAAGAAATATTTCATCTTTTCTCTGTACCCGAATTTGTTTTGACGGACAACGGAATACAATTTCGATCACATCGCTTCAGGAATTTGTTAAATAAATATCATGTTAAACAAATCACTACTCCATTTTATTCTCCTCAGAGTAACGCGGCAGAGCGCACAAATCGAACTATTTTAGCTACGATACGAGCGTACATCGGCGGTAATCATACAGATTGGGATGTTAATCTGTCACAAGTGGGTTCAACTTTGAGAAATGCAATTCATTCATCCACATTCTTTTCACCACACTTTTTAGTATTTGGACAACATTATATTGCACATGGCTCCGAATATTCTCTTCGGCGATTGTTGGGATGTGGCGATAATAGTGAGTCAAATGCTATGTCACGAGCCAATCGTTTGGATACGGTCCGAGACAAGGTGATACACCATCTTCGCGAAGCTCACTTGAAAGGTCAACGGAATTATAACACGCGCAGTACAGTACGCGGCTTGGAAGTCGGCCAACATGTCTTTGTACGGACGTTTTATTTAAGTAATGCCGTGAAGAAATTTTCCGCCAAGTTGGCACCTAAATTTATTCCCGCAATCATTGATCAACGGATTGGTAATGTGGCTTACCAGCTTCGGGACGCGTGCGGAAAAATCTTGGGGATCTACCATGCACAGGACATTCGAGCATAAAATGCCAATAATTTACGAGATTAATATCCGTGGCAATGCCGTGTCTGAGTTTATGCCCGGCGTTGAGACATCTCAGGGTGTGGATCGGCTCCACGATGATACGGATGGTCCGTCTCTGGACATGTGTTCGTGTCCATGGTCAATGGTTTTTGTTTCGATTCATTACCATAGCGTTGTATTTTCTTGTGGTGTTTCCTTTCTTTGCTATTGTGCGGTTTTGGTTGTTAACATTTGTTGTGATCTCGGGCATTGGATGAATTATATTGGGTTGGTTTCTAGGGTGTAAGTGTTGTGTTTGATGTTGTCACGTTTCTTTTTATTTTTTATTCTATTTTTTTTTGCTTGGGTATGGTTTGTTTCTCGGATATGCTTTTATGGTCAAGTTCATCATTTTTTTTTATGGTCAAATTTAGCATGGTCAAGTTGGAAGATTTTTTTTTTGCTTGATGTTTTTTTTGTGCGACGAAAAAAAAAAAAAGATGAAAAAACGACGAGAAGAATTGGTCGAGGGGCAGTTGAGGCATAGAAATTGTGCAAAATTAATCTATCAAAAAAAAAAAAAGAAATATAAAATCAAAGAAGGATAGAAAAAGTAAAAATATAATAGCAACATAATACTTTATTTTTTTTGAATGGTCAACCATATGTAATTAAAGTTAGTGTGTGTGAAAAAAAAATATAAAAATCTGATTGAAATAGTATCACGAGTTACCTAATATTTGGTACAATCGGTTTGGGTAGTAATCGCCATCGCATTACAACTTTCTTTAATCATTGTGGAAAAGAAACAAAACAAAACAAAAACAAAAAAAAAGGAATTGGCCGCAGGAGCTGCAGTATTTTCAGTTTCGAGAGGGAACACAACTAACGGATAAGTGGCTCAGCCTAGGTCGGATTGTCGGGTTATGTACGTGGCGTGAAGTGATTTCTCGGTGGCATCCAGAGGGGCAAATTAGACGTCCGGTGAAATTTTGTGTATCCTTTTGTTTGTATGCTATTTAATTTAATACTTAATATTATTTTTCTTTGGATAATTTTCACAAAAACTCCAGTTGTTCTGTGTACAGTGGTAGCGAAATATTCGTATAGTGCGGTATTTACCGTATTCGTTTCTTTGTTTTCTTTTTCATTTCAGGTGTCTGCAGACAAAGAATTCTTTGGGGGCAGCCACATGGTGTTATTAGCAGAATAAAAACATAAGTACCGGGTGACCGTGTAGGCAGAACACACGATTTTTTTTCCCCTTTTATTATATAACGTAACGCATCATTACTTAATTTTTTTTGCAATTGTAACTTTAAAAACTTAATTTTTTTTATTCATAGAATACTTTGATATTGTTTAACTGGCCTTTAATTCTTTTCAGTATTAAACATGTGTTTTGTTATATTTTATAATTTAAATTAAATAGCTAAATCTGTAAATTAAAATGTGTTGTTAATTTTATAAAATGGGGTGAAGGAAGGTTAGCAGAATGAAGTGATTGAGTGTTTAGATTTTTTTTTGCGATGTGAAGACAGCTTTATAAAGATTTCTGCGGGCCCTCGCCAGTACCATCCACTCCCTCATGGACTGAGTGCCAGCCGGGCACAGCTGTCAGCGAGGGACGCAGAAGTTAATTTTCTATTGCGGTTCCTTAAACCTTTGGTTACCGTAACACACTATTAACAAGTACTTAAATGGTCTCACCGAACATAAAGATACTGATTACTCTCTTTGGAAAGCAACAAAGGGATTAAAAAGAACCAAAATTCATGTGCCGCTTATTAAAAATGGGGAAGGAACCTGGGCCAAAAGCGACAAGAAAAAAGCTGTTTTATTTGCGGCTCACTTGGAAGACACCTTTCAACCGTTACCTAGGCAAATAGGAGATGAAAACATAATAACAGTTAGCAAAATTTATGAATATATTATTCGATGTGTAACATTACAGGAATTAAAAGATGAGTTCAAGTGTAATTTGAACGCAATAAAGCTCGAGGATATGATTTAATTACTGGACAAGTAGTAAAAGCCATTCCCGAGAAGGGACTACGAAAATTGGTTCAAATTATCAATGCTGTCTTCAGACTGAAATATGTCCAACGACAATGGAAGGTTGCTGAAGTAATTATGATCCCCAAACCAGGCAAACCAGCGAACGATAAAAGTCGTACAGACCGATTTCACTACTTCCTGTAATTTCAAAATTATTTGAAAAATTACTGCTCAAGAGACTCCAGCCAATAATCGAAGAGAGAAATTTGATTCCACCACACCAATTTGGATTTAGAGAGAATCACTCTACGATAGAACAAGTTCACAGAATAACGGACATAATCGAAGACGCATTTGAGAATAAGAAGATATGCTCCAGCGTTTTCTCGGACGTAGCATAAGCTTTCGACAAAGTTTGGCACCAAGGACTTGAATTTAAATTGCATCGAGATCTACCTAGGCAGTTCTATCAAATTCTTGAATCTTATATCGCAGACCGACATTTCCGTGTAAAATATAACGGAGAGTACTCTGAACTAAAGAGAATATCAGCAGGCATACCACAAGGTAGCGTACTGAGTCCTATATTGTACATCCTGTACACCAGAGATATGCCAAATACAGAAGGTGCCACCATAGCAACAATTGCAGACGATACAGCTATTATAGCGACTGGAAAATGTATATCAGAAGCAACAACCAAACTTCTAAAAGCAACCGCCACAGTGAGTAGTTGGAAAAAGAGATGGTGCATTGCCCTAAACGAAGAAAAATCGGTTCACGTAAACTTCACAAACCAGAAAGTTAACTGGATTCCAGTGGAACTTAATTCAAGGCCGGTTCGGAAAGAGAAGAATATCTTGAAAATGGTCCTTTATAATGTGTTCGAAAACTTTTCCTAAGGTACTTAATAAACTTATGGGTCTATAGCTGTTTGGTAGTGACGGATCCTTATCATTCTTGCCAAAAGGCACAATTTTAGCGGTTTTCCAATACACTGGAAAATATGCAATTTTAAGGCAGCTGTTGAAAATATTCTTAATGAAAAATTTGGTAGAATTTGGTAAATATTTCAATAGAATATTGGGTAAGGCATCAATTCCTGGAGCTTTTAATGGGTGCAAAGTTTTTAACAGACAGTCGGTTTGATGTGTTGTAACAAGCTTCACTTTAGAGAAATTGAAGTGAGTTTCGAGCAATTCATTATAAGCAGCGTTTACTAAGTTTTCAACAAAAGAACTGTTGTTTAAATGTGAACAATGTGTGCTCTCGAAATGAGTGGCTAGAGCCTCAGCTTTCTCTTCATTATAGAAAATATAGCACTATCATTGTTTTAAAAAAGGTAAAAAAGGGATCGGCTTGGGTCTATTAGAGCAGTGTTCTATATTTTCAAGCTTATTTTGCCATTTTTTATTTGCAAGATCATTTATCATATAACCAATTTTGCGATTGAAGCTAACATTTTGAAATAAGGGTTTCTGTGCCATATCCATTGACGTCGACAGAAGTGGCTGCTTTTGACGGTTTGCAAAATGTTAGAATATACATAATACCACTCTTTCGCTAGGAGCTACATTTTTTAATGGTATGGTTTCCTGTCTAGCTTGTGTCTAGCGTTACTCAATATTTCTACAGAGCAATCATTGGAATTAGCAAGTTAGTTCTAATAACTTGATTGCCAGTTGGAATGTATATAATCAAAGTATTTCAATCGCTCTGCTATCTCAACTACGGAACCGGATAATTCACTGGAATCTTCAATCTAAATAACTTGGTGTACCATTGTAACTGTAGCATGTTGGTTTATCTGGAGCAAAAAACGAAAAGATGTCAAAGTTCATAGAGACACTATATAGAACACGACCTCCTTTATTCGATCTCAGGCATTGCCAAAATTGATGCCGACAATTTAGATTGCCACCAATAATGAAAGGAGTGGTATCTCGGGTAAATCGGGAACTAAGTCATTTCGAAAATTAGGATCACTGGCATTTGGGCAATAACAACAATATATCTTTAGAAACTCGTTCAAATATTTAAGCGCCACTCCAATAGATTCAATACATTTAAGGTTTAAATTTTATAGAAGAAAATGTTTTAGGGACTTCTTGATTAATATTGCAACTCCACTACACCTGGCATGTATTCTATATCACTATGATATATAATAACCATTGAAACTAACTGTGATATTAGGATTCAGATGAGTTTCTGTCATCAACATCACATCGATATTATGACCGATGAAAAATGTTTCCAATTCCAAATATCTTTTCATTGATGCTTCTCGCATTCCACGTCGATAATACAAGTTTATGGCAGGTCGACATATTTCAAAGCAATTTCTGCAACAACCTTCAATTGCTCAAATTTGTTATTACAATTCTGGATCTTAGTAATTATTTCACTAAAAATATTAAAGAGTTCATTAGATCTAAATAAATTTGACAAATTATTAGTTCGTAAGTCTACACGCACAAAAATTTTGGGTTTGGTGGACTGATGCGCTTCCAAAATATCGTCTACGATTTCTAAATATTTGCATTAAGTACCGTTTTACTTCAATAGTAGCCAAATGATGTTTTTAAATTTTAACTGTAAGTGATCAAAAAATATTTAGAGTTGTTAAAACCAACGAATTTGTCACGGCAACCAAGTATTTTTCGGAAATAACCAAGAAAAACATGTTGATAATAATATCCGTAAAAAATAGTTAAAATAACTATAGATATCGGTTGTCATAACTCCAAATCGGTACAAATAGCCTTAATAGATTTATCACAAAACCAATTCGGTTATTAACAAAAATCGGTTGTGATTTTATCCTCTTCGGCTCTACTTTTTAGTCGTTTTTTTTTATTCTTGTCTTTGTAACCATTGAGTTCGGATGTGCAATGTGATTGTAACAGAAAAAAATTATCCAATAGGCGTTTTAATTTCTAGACGACATCGTACCAGCATAGAACAGAAAACTATTATTCTAGCACCCACAGGTAAAATGTAATTGATTTAATATAATTAATTGGTTTAATTTATGAAAATTTTATATTTGATTTAGATAATAGCATTTTGGACTGCTTTGAGTTCGTGAAGCATAACCGCGGGCCTTGGGATGAATTAGTTCCGAAATGGAGAAACTCGTATTCTGAACGCTTACAGTTATTGAAAGATTCTAAAATTTCGACACAAGAGTATATTGAGAAATTTCCTGCTTTACGTGAGAGCAACGAAGCACGACAAATCGAGCTAGTTAATAAACATTTAATTACTTTTAGAACGGAAGAAGTGGATTATGAAAATGTAACGAAGAGGATTCTCAAAAACAACATTTCAGTCAGATTTAGAAGTTTTTAGAAGCGAATTTTTTGTCTAAAGGATGAAGTCGACCTGTAACAATTTTTTAATTCCGATATTCTGAATCAGGTTGAAATATTGATTTTGGGAATCTATTATTTACCCGCAAATCTCTTCGCTAGATTTTCGTTCTTCCAGTCGGTTTAACTTAGTGTAGTTCAGTAAGTAACCTTTAGTTTAACTTTAAAATGTTGCTGATTTTAACTTAAAATTGATGCTGAAATAGTCTGTCCATTGCAGAAAAATGGGACGTATATTACAAAGAAATTTTACTTATGGCCAAGAAATCTACAGATTTCTCTGTTAAAACTTATTGTGCTCTTGTTGACAGCTGCACCGAAGGTAAACATTCAACTATTCTAGTATTTGTATCTTGAAATATATAAACCTAACATTTGTGATAATTAATTTATAGAAAATAACAATAAATCCCTGGCAGTTTTTCTTTTGCCCTATACATTTTCTTATATTCGAGAACAACCAAAAAAACGATCAATCAAAAGAGCTTTAAAATAACGAAAATTGAAAGTCAAGAAAACTTTGTTGCTTATTTTAAGGTATAGGTTATCAAACTCGAAATATATGTGCGTGCATATTTAACTTTTTTTTTATACTACAGACGATTCAAGAAGCTGAAGAATTCGAATGGAAACTATTAGATAACAAGAAAGGACTACAGCCTCGAGTCGTAATTATTAGAGATGTAATATCACAACTAGTAGCATATGTCACGCTAGTCTAGCGAATGCAAACCTGTTTTCACATATTTTATGCACTGGATATACCAGATCCTGTTGAGAGCGTTTATATATGGACGTTCATGCAACTACACATTTTTGGTGTAAATGTTTCAATGGTAACAAAACATAACCGACCATTTCGATTGTGAAATCAATAAATAACGATTTATTGAACTTATAAGCAGGAACACGAATAGATTTTTTAGTCTTTAGTAGTTAATTTTAGTTTTTTAATATAATTTTAAGAATTTCGTAACTCGCTGAGTTACAGTTTTAACTGAATTGGAAAATCTAAATTTTGAACTAAAACATACATTATACAATGAATTTTGCTTGCCATATTTGTTTAAAATCTTTCAATGAACCAGAGAAATATAAACAGCATTGACGCCGCAGAACATTTTGACATAAGTAAGACCACTGCGCATAATTTGAAAAAACGAAAACATGAATTTGCGTCCAGAATGCAAATTGAAGCGGAATCATGGAACCGGCTATGAAGATGTCAACAATGCCACATATCTATGGTTTAAGAAGCTTAGAAGCATCAACGCACAAATTACTGGACCTATGATACAACGAGCTGCGCTTGAATTTGCAAGTGATTTTAACTGCCCTGACATCAAAGCTTCTAATGGATGGTTGAACAAGTTTTCGGCGAAAAGAAGCATTAGTTACAAAATCCTATCAGGTGAATCAAACAGTGTTCCACAAGAAGTTATCAACAATTTCACGGAACGAATGGCGGAGTTTACTGCAGGTTATAAAACAAGTGCCATTTTTAATGCCGACGAGTGTGGCTTATTTTTTAAAGCACTGCCAGATCGGAGCTTTGTATTAAAAGTTGATACATGCAAGAGTGTAAATGGTCGAAAGAACGATTTACGGTTCTACTATGCGCAAGTTGTGAGGGAGAAAAGCTTCAACCTCTAGTGATCGGCAAATCACGAAAACCACGTGCGCTTAAGAATGTGAAACTAAATCAATTGCCCGTAATATGGCGAAATAATCAAAAGGCGTGGATGACAAGTTCATTGTTTGAAGAGTGGTTGCAAACTATAGACAAGCAGATGAAGAAATCTCGACGAATTATTCTTTGAATTGTTGATAATTATTTATTTATTTATTATTTATTTACCAACTTTAAAAAAAAAAAATCTGGTTACAATTTTAAAATATTCTATATTACATTACAAAAAAAAAAAAAAAAAAAAAAAAAAACTTTAATAAAAATTAGAATGAAAATCTGACATCAAAACCTTAAATGCATCTCTTGACAAATTTAAATCAAAACTCGACTGTACTTAGCTGAATTATTTCTCCGTATTGGTAATTTAAGAACAAACTCTCCACTTGATCGTAACATACGTAACGTAAATAGAAAATAAATCGAGAATCTCATTACAATCAATTCTAAAAACGAGGAGATCACGGACAAAAATGGCACACGTCGCAGTTCTATGAATAGAGAGATCCCATTTTAATAGTTTACATCGTCCCCTATAAGGAGAAAGAATATAATTGGGAAGATTATTGTCCCTAGGAAATCTACGCCAGGCATATTTTAAGAACTGTCTTTGAACCCTTTCTATAAGATCAGAAGAATCCTGATAAAATGGGTCCCAAATAACTACGCCATAATCTAATTGCGAGCGCACCAACGTAATATACAAGATTCTAATCGCATAATGATCCCAGAAGTCTTTGGAGAATCTTTTAACAAACCCTAACATTGAAAACGCCTTAGAAACAATGCCTTGTATTTGAATTTGGATACCCAAATTCATTAATAAAAAGAATCAATAAAAGGGGACCCAAATGAATTTGATCCACGTAATAGGTAAACTATTACAATCCAAAAATTCCAATTTAAGAAATAGTAGTTTGTGATCAATTTTGTCAAAGGCCTTGCTAAAATCTGAATCAACAACCTAAACATTCATCCCCAATTCAAAAGCTGTTGAAATATAATTGGTCAGTAAAAACAAATTCGAGACAGTTGCTCTGCCAGGAAGGAATCCATGTTGCTTAGAAGAAATAAACCTACGAATATAAAAAAAAATAAATTCTTTGACTAATTTTTCAAAAAGCTTCGGCAAAACGGATAAAATACTGATGGCTCGATAATTAGTAATATCACTTCTGGAACCTGACTTAGCATTTCCAAAAGTTCGAGTATCCTTGTCGAAGGCTTTTATTAAAAAGAACTGTCATTGGAAAAGCGACAGCATGTGCTGTCATTCTAAGAACCAAGGGAGGGATGGAATCGAACCCTGCACTTTGATTGATATCAAGCGAGAGTAGACCATTCAAAACAGTATCAAGTTCCAATTGCAAGGAACAATTTATATTAGCCACTGAACAATAGCTCGATATCGAATCTGTCGTTAACAGTTTCTCCAAAATGTAGTTGTTGTACAGAAATTTATTCAATATTCTGAATTCATTTCTCAAGGATTGAAATATAGCGTACCTATCAGGAGTAGGGAAAAGCCTATCAGGAGTAGCCTTTTCTTTACGGTTTTTCAGATTAATAAGCTGTTTATTATACCACGGTTCCTTCAACTGACGCGTAGTTTAAAATTTAGGAATAAATTTCACCATTCCTACATTTACAACATTATAAAATTCATCCAGTATTTCCTCTAGATGATCATTACCCTCAAATGCACTCCAATCATAATTATCAAGAAAAGCATTAAAGGAATCGTAGTCCCCAATTTTATAATTAAAATTTTCAACAAATAACTCATCCTTTACAATTTCACATACATCGAAAGACAGTGACACTTTCATTGGAAAGTGGTATATGCTCGACGCTCCAGCTAAATCGTCACACGTCTCGACAATAACTTCTTGATCCAACGGCAAAAATACCAGGTCTAAAACATTCCCACACTTGTTATTGACGTGCATACATTGTTTGAGACCCATTGAAAGTTATCATCATCTCGAAGCCAATTAACATTTGATAAGTTGAAATCACCAAATATACATAAACGATCCTCTGGTTGCAAAATGGGTGCTATGCTAGACTTGATAATGTCAATGACTTTATCATACACCCCAAAATTAGAATCGCATGGAATATACATGACACAAACGATTAGTGAAAACGCATGATATCTGATTCTTACTGCGATTATATCCAAGTAGCACACTTCCACCTTCCTCATATGTGTCTTTATGAAGATGCCTGTCTCGACGATGAACAATTTACGGTGCCGGAAAATATTCTTCCTTATATCCTTATATATTATTAATTGCCCTGCTCACAATACTACGGTAAACCTAGCCAACGTTAATTTGAAATTCCTGCCACCGAACACTACGTCCGTAATTTAGCCCATGGATCAGGGAATAATCAAAAACTTTAAACAACAATCCATTTTTATCGATGCAACATTATCGGCCATGAAAATCAACGCTTTACAACCAATTAATTGGATGGATTCTGCTTGGAAACCTGTTACAGCAGAAACCATTTCCCATTGCTTTAAAAAGGCGGGATTTATTTTAAACAATGAACAATCATCCCCTGTCTTAGAAGAAGACGTAACTCTAGTTTCTGGTGTTACACAATGCGAAAACATGGGTGAATTCATTGGAATTGATAACCTCCTCTGTGTTTGTGAGCAGCCAGATTTATCTGAAATTTATCAGGATGTAGTAAACGAGATTAATGGCCAATCATTGGAATTTTGTGAGCTATCGGGTTTAGGCAGTGAAGGAGATTTGAATGAAATTGCCCCGAAGGAGGAAGAAATTGCCAAAATGTTGCAGCAAATAAAAAATTTTGCATTAATGAAATGTGCAGACTTGCTACCATCTGTTCAGGAGTCAGAATTAGTTTTTCAAAGATTCTTAGTGAATAATAATTGAAATAATATCCAGACCACTATTGATAAATATTTCACATCAAAATCGTATTACTTATGTGATTAAGAAATGAAGTGCAATGTACTACGTAAAATGAATTACATATTTTTATTTTATTGGATGGTCACTTTAGAGAAGTTTCACTATTTTAATGCCTTGTCGTGTATATTTTAGATGATAATTGGCAATATGGTTATCACGCATTATTGATTCAATAGAGTACTACGGTTAACTTTTGTAAAAATTGTTGGGATACGACACTTTTTATTAATATTTCCACTCACTGCTTCGGTATTATTAACAGGATTACTTAAATTTTGATTACTCTAGATCGAATATCTGTTTACACTCAACGGTAAAATCGGCGAAACCATTGCGGAATTTTGATCCCGCTTTCATTTAAATTTTCATTAACCGACATTTTTAGACACTTTCTTTCATTGATCGTTGTAAACCAACTTGGATTATCTCTAAGTGAATTACAAGATCTTTTTAGATTATTGTCCGTTGTTTTAACAATATTTGTATTGAATATCACAATAACAACCCAAAAAGTAATTGAGAATTTTTGTATTGAATATCACAATAACAAAACCGATCAAACGGCGCAGTGGTTAAAGCTGCGGCGGTTGGATCGGGAGGTACCGGGTTCGAATCCCTATAGGGGCGGGATGCAAAAGGGATTTTTCATGATCCACCTTTCATGCCAGCACTACAGGTTGGCATGAAGCAATGCATTGCACGATTTAATTAGGAACACACGATAACATAGTTTATATTCACTGGTTAGCACTGGCAAGGTTGATGGCCCCGGTTTAACATTTTTAAATGAAACAGTTTTGATGTGTGTACTCGTACAACTACAAACATTTATTTATTTAAACTTTTAATTATTAATTAAATGCTCGGCCAATGTACGATGTGTTCGTTCTAGACCTCCATTGGTTTGTGGATGGAATGCTGTAGAATTTATTTTTTGAATTTTAAGTAATTTACAGTACTCAGAAAAGTATTAACTCAAAAAATTCGACCCTTGATCTGTCAAAATAATCTTTAGTGTGCCATATAAACATACGAAATGGTTAACAAATCCTTTAGCAACACTTTCTGCTTCCTGGTTTTCCATAGGTATCGCGACAGAATATTTTGATAAATCATCCTGAATGGTGAGTATATATTTATTTCCATTAAAACTAGGCAATAGTGGACCGACGACATTTTGGTATTTTGTTTATGCGGCTAACCTGGTTTCTTTGACATAGAACACAGGATCTAACAAATGATTCGATTTTAGCGTACATTTTAGGAAAATGGTAAAACTGCTTCATGCGGTTAAAAGTACGACTAACTCCTTGATGTCCTCCTAGAGGGGATAAATGAAATTCTTTAATAAGGTTTAGTTCGATTTCAGGATCATTGATTTCAACTAGAGAATTTTCGTTTTGTAATGATTCTGAACATGATATTTCACTATCACTGTCACTAGGTACATTATGAAATGTTACTGCTTTTGTATTAGAAATGCCTGATGGTAACTTCTTAGTTTGCGATCGCGTTATCACATTAATTAGATCAGAATTAGAATGTATTGCGTTGTTTTCACAATAGGAATTTACACTTAATTCTTGCTCTTCAAGTGTAGAGTAAGAAGGATCTAAAGATGAATAATCATGAATATTATTGCTTAAGGAATTCTTTTTAAAGAATGTCTTGGAGTTAAAGAATTCAAGATTATTGATGCAGTAGTACTTCTATATTGTTAGAGGATTGATTATCAATCTGCGGAATTTGAATGCGGCTGAGAGCATCGGTATTTGTATTTATTGCTCCAGCTTTATGAATAACTTCGAAGTCAAATTCTTCTAATTTGAGCTTCCATCGCATTAAGCGAGTCCATGCATTATTCAGGGTTTTAAGCCAAACTAAAGGCTTGTGGTCAGTTATAACTCTAAATTTTCTTCCATAAACATATGGGCGAAAATGTAATATTGCCCATAACATAGCCAATAACTCCTTTTCAATAACTGAATAATTGATTTCGGCTTTAGAAAGAGTTCGACTGGCGAATGAAATAGGAAGATGTAGTAAATTAGACTCTTGCGATAACACTGCGCCAATTGCTAATTGACTTGCGTCGCAGGTTACTATAAACACTTTTTGAAAACCTGAGAATTGAAGAATAGGTTCTTTTATTATAAATGATTTTAATAGATTAAAAGCTTCATCACAGAAAGGTGTCCAATCGTAATGAATATCTTTTTTAAGTAAGTTAGTAAACGGTTGAGCAATCTTAGAGAAGTTTTTAATAAATTTGCGGTAATAGCCGATAAGCCCAAGAAAAGATTTTAATTCAGTTATAGTTTTGGGTATCGGATATTTATCTATTACGTCTATTTTCTTAGGATCTGGTGAGACACCATTTTGATTAACAATGTGACCCAAATAAGCTATTTCTGTTTTCATAAATCGACATTTTCGAGGTTTTAATTTTAATGTTTTTAGTCGTAAACAAGTTAGTATTTCTTCTAATTTTTGATTATGATCGAATAAGTGTTTCCCATAGACGACAATATCATCCATATAAACAAAACATTTCACTCCGTTTATAACATTAAGGATTTTATTCATCATATGCTGAAATGTGGCAGGGGCTCCGTTTAAACCAAAGGGCATTCGTATAAATTGGTAATGACCATACGATGTGCTGAAAGCAGTTTTAGGTTTGTCAGTCTCGTTAAGTAATACTTAGTGATAACCATTGGTCAAATCCAAAGTATTAAAATATGTTGCTCTACCTAACTGATCCAGAATTTCACTTATATTCTCCATCTTTTAGATTCATCTGGTGATTTCTTAGGAACGGCTAACAACGGAAAGTTCTACGGACTGTCACTTTCTTCTATTATATTGTTATCGAGCATTTCTTTGACCTGTTTGTGTGTTTCGCCTTTAATGGTTTCAGGTAACCTATAAGTTTTTTGATATATCGGTACAGAGTTTGGTAATAATGGTATTTCATGCGAAGTAGCAGAGGTACTCGGAAGTACATCACCGTCCAAGTAAAATACATCATTATACTTTCGGCATAAACTTAAAATTGTTGAAGATTCGTGTTCGTTTAAATCGGAAAGTTCGATTTGAGAAGCTAACAATTTAAGCCTATCTTCTACTACATTGTTCCATGAAGATAAATTGAATATCTCATATTCGGATAATTTTTCAAAATTTAAATCTGTTGGGATGACAGTAACTGGGTAATCATTCCTATTTATTATCGCAATAAAAATTGTATTATTTGGAGGACGAACAATTGAACTACCAATAAATACTGCTGGCTTTATTTCTTTAGAACAGTGAATAAATTCTGTATCATCTTCGATATAGATTGAAATTTTTGAAATTTGTCCGGAGCGAGGTAATTGTATAAGATCTTCTGAGTTCAGATGTCGAGAAATCGATTATGCAATTGTTTTTATTAAGGAAATCCTTGCCTAAGATTCCGCTACATGGAATTGGAAAATTATTATCTACAATATGGAATTTGGAATATTAAAAAATTGGATTTCGGCCTTACAGCTTCCAAGTGTCTTTAATGTTTCTGTAGTTATGCCTTTAATATTTAAAATTTTTGAATTTGTATTAATGTTGTTGGAAAGTTTTGATTCCTTGATCACACTAACGTCAGCTCCAGTGTCCACAAGAAATTTCTATTGATTAAGACTAGTTACATAGAGACATAGAATGACATAAATTTTATTAGATGAATTATTTTAAACAAATACGGATCATAATACCGATGATTCAAAGCGTGTTGATTGATTTTCGACATTCGCACTGTTAATAGCTGGTTTGTAGCTTAAGTTGATTACGAGATGTGAAACACTCCTTTATTGTTTGGTTTGGATCCGGTAGGGAGTGCTGTTTAATGTCTGCGACGATCCTCCTAAGTTTTCCTTAGCATTGGCTGATTGGATCAGCAGCTTTCTTTCTGAAACATTGTCTTATATGGTGCCCAGCTTTTTTACAACACGCACATGTTAATTGAAAATGATTTATTTATTTGAAATTTTTTCGAAAACTGGGTGAAAAATTTGGTCGAAAAGGTGCATATTGAGAACCTTTATTTAAGTTACAATTTCGAAATAAATGACCTGGATTACCACAATTAGAACATATAATTTGTGAAGTAGAAGGTTAATTTACAATAGACACACGCTTAGATTTGGAATTTGATATTTTTTCTTCAACTGCCTTAGATATAGAATCTTGAAGTTTTTCGAATATACAAGCCTTAACAATTAATTTAATTGGATCGAGCAACCCTTCTTGAAACGCTTTAGTTGCAGTTTTTGAATTCAATTTTCAATGAGGTCTGCTGATAAAGTTCTGAAAGTTACTTCTCAACTCTTGAAGCAAAAAAACGCACATCTTCATTTTTTAATTGATACGCCGAAATTAGTTCCATTTGTATATTCTCAAGCGTCCTAATTTCACCAAATCTATTCTTCAAAGTTGATTTTAGATCTGTCCAAGTTTTAAATGCTTTATAGCGAACAATATCATAACTGTTGAAATATTTATCCAGAATTTTATTTATCCAGATTACAGGAACTGTTGAAATATTTGATCAGAATATGTGTAGGTTAAATTTTGATGATATGTGGTTGTAATTAATGCGATAAAAATTGTGTACATATTTTATATTCACGCTATTTCATTTAGCGTCACATATGATTTTATTGTTAAGACACTGTGACCATTTATATGAAGTATTTGTTAGATTTGCCTTTTGCACGACCCCACATCTGACACCAAATTTGTTAAGAAATCTTTTGTAAAATTTCTTTCGATCGTACAATTGACTTTGTTGCACTATTTAATTAGGAACACACGATAACATAGTTTATATTCACTGGTTAGCACTGGAAAGGTTGATGGCTCAGGTTTAACATTTTTAAATGGAACAGTTTGGATGTATGTACAACTACAAATATTTATTTATTATTTATTTATTTATTTAAACTTTTAATAATTAATTCACAATTTATTTTTATAGTTTAATAGTTTGATTTAAATATTAATAACATTTAATAAGTCTTTTCTTTATTTAGTAATTAATTATGTTTAATAAAGATTATATAATTAGAAGATTGAAGTGTTCTATCCAAAATACTATGTACTCGTACAATTGATTTTTATCATTTCAAGTTATCTTTTTTGTTACAATATTTTTGAACTTGAAAAGAGGGGTAAAGGTAATGTAGAATATACAAATACAATCAATTGGTAATCAGTTGTCATATTAAAATGATTAATTGATTGTTTCAGGAGTTTACAACAAAACTCCAGAATTGGCTAAATTCATAAAAGTCACCCCTATTATTTTCAATCGCGTAAATGGTTACAAGTTGAAAAGAATAAAATGAAACTAAAATCAAATCTAATTCAAAGTTTTAAGTTAATTACATTTATTTTTTAAATATAATTTTAAAAATTTCGACAACAAAATTTATTTTGTTGTTATATATGTAACTGTAAAGTTTAGTCTTTAATATCAAAATGTAAATTTGGAATGCTGTAGTTTAAAAGGGCATCTTCCTTTATTTCATCGAAGGATCTAATTGGAAGCATTCGCAGTTATGGCTTCAATTGGAAGATTGGAACTCCATAATTGTGTTATTTTCCAATACTAACCAATATTAACAAAATAACAAAAAAAAAAGCTTTTAATTTTATTTTTGTATAATTATATTTAAATGAACATTTCTATTACGATAATTAAAAATTTATTAGCTCGTAGCTTAGAAAAAATAGTCAAGCAACTTATAGTATAAAAGCTTTTATTTTTTTACTTTTTACTTCTTACAAGCTTTTATTATTTTTGTAAAATTCGACGTAGTACTTTTAATGTCAAGCTAATTAAACAAACAAATTTCAATGCAATTTGTCAAATTAGGAAACTTTTAGAATTTGAAATACAGTCTAAGTTTTAATTTAGAAAGCTTTTAATTTTATTGTATCATTAAATAATTATAAGTTGTTAAATAAAGTTTTTTTAGTAAAAACCATTATGTTATTTAAAAAAATTTCAAATCAATAAAATGTTAATTTGAAAACCTTTACATACCTATAGCTTCTTAGAATCAAATAATGTGTTGTCCCATCCAATTAAAAATAATTTAAATTTGAATCAAATGAAGTCACAGAACATTTAGAAGCCACACAAAATTAGATTGCTAAAGTTTTTTAAGATATTCTCGTGTTGATTCAAAATAAGCTGCTTCGGTTGCTACTACAAATTTAATTAATTTTTGTTAAACTTTTTAATCTTTTCCATACCCCTTTAGCCTAAACCTAAATATTTAAATCTTTTAATTCGCTCCAATTTATAGTGTACACAATAAAAACCTTTTTCTAGTTTGCTACAACCTTCGTTTAAAATATCTTAATCTAATTCGGACTTGAGATAAAAATCAAAATTATATCAAATTACAAAAGTAAACCATTCTTGATTTATAAAATTTATTTCAAATTTATCAAAACCTCACCCTAAAAATACATTTTTGAGTGTTTGTATGTTTTGTGTTTGTGTCAAGGCACAAAAATAAAATTCTAGTTAGATCGATATACAGGCACACACTCACATACTAAGCACCATATTTACCAAAAAAAAAAAAAAAAAAATTAAATTAGAAACTTTTTATTTCGTTAAAATCCTTAAAACGAACCAAAAGTATGTCAACTCGTAGAAAAACGTATTTTAGAATTTCCCCCCTCATTAATCATACTAAGGATTAGGAGAACAGGTATAGAATAAATAAGATTTATAGTGTGATAAATTGAGCTTATAGGTTCAAAGAACAGTACGTACAAACCAAAGTAAGATCGATGGGAACATTCAAAAAAATTAATATTAATCAATATCCTTGTACATACTGACAATTTTTTTGTTGTTATCGTGTTGGTATTGTTTATACATTCCAAAAGCCACAGCATAATAAATCACAAAAGAAAAACTTTACACAACTTTTTCGATGACATTACATAATCATCAAAATGAATCGAAAAATACAAAAAAAAAACCACACCACCACCACAATATAAAACCGCAACACGAAACCTTTTTTTTTAAGAAGATAAGAAACAAAAAAAAAAAAAAAGAAAAACTTTTGGTATTTTACAAAAAAGAAAAACTCAAACCTTTTCTTCTATATTTATCAACACCTTGTCCTTGTGGTGTTTGTTTATCCATAAAATATCCATCTAACGTGTTAAATAAAGTCAACAAATAAATAATCATAAATTTTTCAAACCACATCATCACTTAAAACAAATCATTAGAAATTATTTGTTGGCTTTTCTCTAATCTAGCATTAGCTCTCACTACACACACTCATACATAATACACAAATAATTATTTTAATTTATCACTCAAATTAATTTAGTCGAATTATTAATTATTTTATATATTTCCACTCGCACTCACATTTTATTTTTCCTAATTTTCACTTTCCACAATAAATTCTAAATTATTTACACTCACACTGTGTACACTTTTTTTTATTGGTACACCACATTTTCAAGTAATTTTCACTAAATCAAGAGCACGCACTATAACGAAATTGTCATGTTGACAGTAAATTTTTATCATCAAAATAAAAAAAAATTTTGGTTAAATTTTTTTTTTTTCACTATTTTGCTTCTTTTAATAATTTTTGACACATAAATATCACAACCAAACTCATAGAGAACCGATTTAGGACTACACTAATAAATGAAAAATGCGGAAAAAGAGGGAAAATCTTTTTTTTTGTACAGGATAAATTACGGACAATCGTAGAGTTGGGTGCTGAATATGTGCGCGGCGCATATTTTGTAGGGAAATTTTGCGTTTTTTTGGAGAAATTCATATTAATGGGTTTTAATCAAAATGTGTGCTGCCATCTATAAAATATGTCAATATTTTTAGGGGGGAAAAAATATGTTAACCTTGGGAAAGTAAAACAAAAAGCTGATTGAAATTTAAATGTTTATTTATTATAGCGTTGCGCCTTTAAGTTTGTGTACAGCAGGCTTTTGGGAAAACCTGGAAAATTATTTATATTATATATACGTTGGGGTAAAACTTATTTATAATTTTTTTTAAGCAGATTGCGTTAAGATTTAATTTGATGTGGACATAACGTATATTTAAGTAACCTAAATTATTTACGATGAGGAATCATGAAGGTTAGCGTGTACTGACCTAAGATAATTTATTATACATTCAAAGTTTGCATGATAATTTCATTACAATTAAAAAATTTTTAGGAAACGTATACAAATTTTACTACTCTCTTTTGATTTATGACATAGACCAATGCTTGGTTTAGTTGAAAAACAATATTTTTTTTACTATAGTAACTCTAACAGGTTTTGTAATTAAGCTCGTAGATAAACAAATTTGTTAATATCTTGTTATATGCATACCAACTTGAACGCACAAGTAACATTTTTTATCTTAAGCAAGTCATGAGTCATTACCCCAGACAGCACCAAGAATACCAAGAACAGCATCGATGGGAAATATTCAGTTACAAAAGTCAAAGCTCCCACCAGAGGTAAGCGCTTAAATTGTATTTAGATTTTTCCAACCAAAACAAAAATCGCAAATATCAAAGAACTTGTTGAAATTTTTCAATGTAAACAAAATACAATATTTCACCCAATGACGGTAGCAAAACAGACCTATAACTGGTATATGGAACTGTTATAAAGGGTAGTAGTACCACTACTAAATTAAGGGTAGTTTTTAATGGATCTTCGAAGTCCTTGTCCAACTTATCATTAGACGATTGTTTGTACAAGGGTCCTACTATCCAACAAGGTTTGTTGCCTATTATTCTAAGGTTTAGGAAATACATCGCTGCTTTTACGGCTGACATAGCCAAATTGTATAGGTAAATTTTGGTTGATAAAAATAATAAGGATTTACAGCTGATCTATTGGAGAAGTGATCTCTCAGAAAGTGTCAGCTGCTATAAACTGAAAACAGTCACTTATGGAACTAAGATCGCTCCTTATCTCGCAACTCGTACTTTACAACAATTGGCGTTAGATGAAAATATCTCATTCCCTACAGCATCAAAAATTTTAATTTCTGATTTTTATGTTGACGACTGTCTAACGGGCTCTGATTCACTTAAAGTTGCGGTGACAATTAAATCAGAGTTAAGCCAATTATTAGAAAAGGGCGGTTTTCATTTACGTAAATTTTCCTCGAATATATCTGTTCTTTCGTCATGCTCTGAATCTTCGTCAATTGTTTCTCTAGTACTTGGTCTATCATGAGATACTTTAGGAGATGACTTCGAAATGAATTTTTCCAAATTCTCTTTGAAAACTTCTTGTACTAAGAGAAATGTATTGTCAGAGATATGTCAATTGTTGCTTCGTAATATAGACTGGGATGATCAAATTCCACAACAAATTAGAGTTCAATGGAACGAATTCAAAACGCAATTCATTAATTTAAATAAAATCACGGTTCCTCGATGTATTTTAGCACCAAAAATAGCTTAATACAAATTCATGGTTTCTCAGACGCGTCTGAAAAGGGTTTTGGTTGTATGCTTTATCTTAGAGTCACAGACGAGAATAATAGAAATTATATCAAACTAGTTCGTTCAAAATCTAGGGTGGTTCCATTGGGAAGACAGACTATTCCTCGTCTCGAGCTCTATGGAGCACTGCTGCTCGCTCAAACATTAAACAAAGTACTTGACAGCCTTAAATTGCAGTACAATAAAATAAATCTTTGGTCAGACTCAGAGATTACTCTCCTTCGTATTAAATCAGAGCCATCGAAATATGCTACGTTTGTAGCCAACCGAATAAATCAAATCCAGGAATTGTCTACTATTCAAAGTTAGTGCTATGAACCAACGTCCCAAAACTCGGATGACTTCTTATTACGAGGCTTAATGCCTAGTGAATTTTTAGAGCCAAAGTTATGGTGGTCAAGTTCTTCGTTTCTTTTAGAAGACCCATCTAAATGGCCAAAAAATTCTAACTTAAAAATTAGTTCAGATTTATTGTGTTTAGATCTTCGTCAAACCGTGTCAAGTACAGTGTGTAATTCTTCTTCGCCTTGGGATTTGTTTGTTCGCTACTCTTCGTTCTTTCGTTATCGTATCTTCAAGATTTGAGATGTAGCTTCTGTAAGCGAGGCGATGCTGATTATCGAAATCTCGACGTAACTGGCGGAATGAATTAATATGAAGTATATACTTGTGAGCTTTATTCTTCCTATTTCTTAAATTGATCATGTTATTATTAAACCACGGTGGATGGTTATTCTTCAAATTATAACTTTTAGGCACATATTTATCAAATGCCTTAAATAGAACACAGTAAAATTCAACAACTAAACCATCAGCATCGCTTCATTTATGTATAAAAATATCATCCCAGTCCAGATTTTCAAAAAACATATGCAATCCAGAAATTTTAAACTTTTAATTCATCGTAGGTTGTTTATAATTATTGAATATACAAAATAGCTCTAATCAGTCAAAATAAATTTCCAATCCATGGTGTAATCTCTCAGGAACAAATTGCGCCATTGACTCTGTAATCGAACAATAATTAGGATTATTCCCAAATACTAAATCAAAAACCCTTAAATGGACTGTAGTTACTTTACAAATTTGATGCAAGTCATGCGACAACAAGTCAATTAAAATGTGTTCATCACCTCACAGTTCAAAATTGAATTATGCACAGCCACCAGCACACTACCACCATCAGATTTAGCACTAGTTAGAGTTGATCAATCACATACGTGTACTACATAATTATCCGTAAATAATTCGGAACTTAAAACACCTGAATGAAAAAAAGTTTCACATAACACTTATATTGGAAAATACGACGACGATAAAAATTTAGAAAATCGCGATGATTTAGAGCACATACCACAAACATTTTGGTAGATAATACATTTTGCTAAAGTCTTCAACTTCCAAATTCACTCCATTAGGATGCGTGCAATTCTTTAATCAAAACTCCAGGAGGTCGCACGCCGAGGTATCCAGCATTTGGTCAAAATTGCTTACAATAATCGCAATCTTCATTACATCAGAAGCAATATAATACAGGTTTGTCGACTTTAAATTTGTTTTTGATATACATACATCATGAGATCATCATCATTATACTTAATTGCATCTGCGTCACACACACACTATCGAAAACTGAAATAAACTAAAACAAATGGGTTATAAAATATTCTCGCCCGTATCTACACGGAAGAAAATTCAATATAGTGACAGATCATAATCCGCTGGTATGGATATTTGACAGGGAACATCCAATACCAACGCGGAGCTCTGTCTCGAATGGAACTCAATGAATGTTTAGCAAATAAAAAAATTCAAATACTCTGAAACAATCGATTCAAATATACAAATAAGTTCAAAATAATATTCTAAACTCGTACAAAATTCACTAGATACTCCCAAAGCAAATCACAAGAGATTCAGCTACGGAATTAAACTCAGAAATATGCAACAAATTTATGGATGTGCACAATGTAGAATTGCAACCACTGCAGCTAGGTCATCTACAGGAAATAGTCCTATAGGGCGAGTCCATAACACCTTAACGGAGTTAACACGGATAATTCATAACGAAAATAAAATCCGGAGTTTAATTTGGTCGTCGAAGCGATACACATCAAATTAATTTTTTTAAAAATAAAAGTGGAATAATATAATTGTTTAGTTCGGTGCCGTGTAGTGTTATCGTGTGTTGTGATAATCTTGTGCAAACACTTTACTGGTTTAAAGTCTGATTAACCAACACCGTTAGAAAGCTGTGTTCCGCGACACACACAATGACGACGGTACACAAAAATGAGAACTTTCATTGAGCTCATTGTGTTGGTAGTTTGTTTTCGAACTGAAAAACTTGGTCTTACTCATCAGGTAGCTACAACCAAACTAAAAAAATACAATTCAAAGTTAACACGAATATGGTCAAGTACGAACGTACTGATTTAGCGAATCATATTCACTAAATCAAAAAACTCAAGGAAAACTCTTTAAGAAGTTTAAGAGAAATATGTCTGTTTATCAAACGATTTAATCATAAAATTAAACACATTCACAATACAGCTGTGCGCTATTCACACTATTCCAATAATTCAAATTTACCAACCCAATGTTGCCATTGTCAAATGTTTGGCCATGGTTCGTCGCGTTGGAACAAAACTTGAATATGTGGTTAATTATAAAATCGCTAAATGCGGTGCCTCTCATCTCACCAGCTCTAAAAACTGCGCTAAACTCAAAGAATATCAGATAGTCGAACAGAATATTCGTATTAATCGACAAATTCGAAACCTACATAATCGGAGGATTCAACATCCAAACCTTTCCAACGCAAAGGAGTTTCCCGATCTTCTGGAACCTAAATCTTCACCTCTACAAATATCTTAGAATCCTATTTTCAAAACCACCGGGAATAAACGCATTAACACTGAAACCAATTATTGTCGAGGAAGGCAAGCACAAGTCAACAAGCTAAATAATAACATCAATTTTCCTAATAGTACTCATAATACTAACAACAGTAATTTTTTTCAGAATCTGAACTTTAATCACTTATAAGCGATATACTCCGCAACTTATCAAAATGGTCAATTGAAACGGAACAATTTTAAGAATGTTTTCGACTGTCAATTAAATACCTACATAATTTTAAATAATGATAAAGTCACTAAATTGCAATTAAATTTATTATGACTAAAACTATCAAGTTTAATCTATTAAATAAACTTTCTACTGTCCCCCTATTATTCGATATCGAGAAAGCTGTACAGTTGGCAATGTAACTCCGTTGACTTTTTTTGTGTTCAGCTGGTTCGCTTTACGGTATACCAGCACAACTCGCCGTTGAAAGTTCAAGGGCAGAGTTCAATGCACTGTTAAAACAAATGCCACAAATGCTCGAACCGATCGTTAACACCAATAAATTGTTAAACTTGCCTTGTCCAGTATTAATGCGGGGTCGATATTATTTAATTCTCTTTTCTCGTTTCCAAATATAAATGCGTGGGTCCAAATTACTAAGTGTTGATTTCTCGTTTCCAAAAAGGTTTGCGTAGGTCGAAAATTTAATCAGGAGGTGTAGCGTCTTTTCCTTATACAATGGCGAAGTCAAATAAATTCGTAGCGGCAGATTCCGTGTCCAATTATATTCCGGGTAAATAATAAAAATCACTGTAGCTTATTTTTTAATCACCGTTTATTTTCACAATTTTATTTTACAAGATCTTTTACTCACTGTATTTTCTTATAAAACTTTTTAATAGAATAATGTTTTTAGAATATATTTTGGCTTCCTATTTATAGCAAAAAAAAGTGTTATACAAATTAATTTAAATGGTATACAAAACTAATGCCATCTAGCATTTACATAATTAATTGACATAATTAGGTTGGTATTGATTTTATTATAATTATTTTACAATGATTAGTAATTTGTTTTTTGATTTGAAAAGGTTGGTACTTGTTTACAAATAATTAAAACAATAATATTATATTATCGTGTCAAAAAATACTGTTTGTCTATAAATTATAAAGAAAACAATTGATTTTGAAGCCAAAACAAATATTAAATTTATACACTGGTGCACCGATGATCAGCTTTGGTTTTTAGATAAGTATGAACTATCGGCTATTAAACATTGAAGTTGATTCTTTCTTTACTTGTTTTTTAGGCATCATCAACAAAAGCATTTGACAGAGTCTGGCATGATGGTTTAATTTACAAAATGATAATCCTAAATTTTCCCACCTATACAAGTTTTATCAGTAACCGCTTCTTCTACCTCTTTATTGATGATAAGGCATCAACACTAAGATTTGTAATTAGTGGTGTTCCTTATACACTATACATCATTTTCACTTTGGACATCCAATCTATTTTCAGAGCAGATTCGGAATATGCATTATATGCCGATGATACTGCCTCTAGTTGCCTTAATACTGTTATCAACACGCTTTAACTTAATATCGATCCACTTGCCGCTTACTGCAAAAAATGGCACATTAACCTAAACGGTGATAAAACGCAGGCTATATCCGAAAAAACTACAACTAAAGACAAATTAGTATCAAAATACAACATAGAGTTAAAAAAAGTAACGAAATAATCGTAAATACTAATAAACGAAGAGTCCATAAACGTAAATACAAAAATGTATCAAACATATCGATAAAAATACCATCTTATTGCAGGATACAAGGCATATTGAACTTGGGCAAAACAAAACCTGCTCAAAATGTGTCGTTCTGCCATGTACCAAAAAGAATATCGCTATCCTAAATCTTCGTAGTTCTAGCAATCAGGATGATTTATATCAGGTACAGGGCTAGGCGATGTACTATCTTGATTGGTATTTAATTCGAGTATCAGTGAATAAACTTTTTAAAGTTTTTCAGGGTTATCTCACATTTTCCTAAGGTGCGCTGTTGAACTGATTTGTATGTGGTGAGTAGCATTTTTCCACTCTACACTAATTTTGCAGTCTTCCTGTACCAGTTTCATGGTCCTTTGGGTCCATAAAAAATAAAAATCCAATAAATTTCCATCTTCCCTTTTATTCTCATATATGGGAAAGGAAAGGTCCATCTAGTGGGACCAGTTGTTCTAAGCTATCCTTTCATCAGTCTTGAGCGGTATTATTGTTTCTTTATATCTCCACTAATTTATTTAACTATTCTGGGTTGAGCATTGTTTTAAATTAAAACTTCTATGAAATTTGGAAGATAGTTGATTAAGCGTACTTTGTGCGTTCCACTCTAACTCGCCCTTGTGTGTTACAAGCACTTTCCTTTTTCTAAAGTCAAAAACTATTTTCAAACTTTCTAACGATTTCTGGTTGATAGTTGAAAGGTTAGAGAAAGTATTCGGAATCTCTGAGAAACGAACAGCTTTTAGCCGTCTAGAAAACATTGCATACACCAGTCATTCAATAATGAAATGAACAAGGACATTTTGAAGCGAAAAAACCAGATGAGCTAATCTAAATGTTGTTATTTGTCAAAGATATGTATCAAAGAAAATAAAAACTTATATACAGAACTGTATGCATTGTATTTTGGCTGAGCGAGGAAAATTAGATAGATATCTCATCCAATTTTGAAAAGTGATGCATCGTTGCACAGCTACCACATCATTCATTTGGAAAACACGAGAAAGCTTACAAATATAACTAATAGGTACTCAAAATTTGTATGGCTTTACCCGTTTAAAACAATTTCACCAACAGAAACGACCCAAATGTTAAACATCCAGAAAGCCGTATTTGGTTACCCATATTTGATTATCGCCTATAGGGCACCAACATTTTTTCCGTAAGAATTCAAGGAATATTGTGACGTGGAGAGAATTCGACGACATTTAATTACAAGCGGTGTGCGCAGAGACGTAATGGATAGGTCGAAAGGCTCAATATCGATCGATTGTCTTTTGAGACTATATGTGGCATAAAAATGCATTGCCAGGAAGACATAAGAATTTCGAAACTTCTTTAGCGACTTTTAACGAAAAAGCAAAGTAGGTGCAATACGAAAAGTCATCTCAATCTAATAAAAAACGAAAGAACCCAAATCGTTACAATTCGAAAGATCTAGTAGGAATTAAGAGAACTCAGTTTAATGGAGGAAATACTCTTAAAATAAAGTTACTTTAACAGCAGCGGAGTTTATGAAACCATTTTATATTTACGACAGTCAAAGTGATACTGAAGAAGAAGAACTGTAGGCCGATTTTCACTAAAATTCACTGGTAACTCAGAATTTATGAAAATACTTAAATATGAAGTCTCGGTGCGATTCGTTAAACAATATGGGCTGAAGAGAGGATATAGATTGACAGACTAACAGACTGACAGACTGACAGACTGACAGACTGACAGACTGACAGACTGACAGACTGACAGACTGACAGACTGACAGACTGACAGACTGACAGACTGACAGACTGACAGACTGACAGACTGACAGACTGACAGACTGACAGACTGACAGACTGACAGACTGACAGACTGACAGACTGACAGACTGACAGACTGACAGACTGACAGACTGACAGACTGACAGACTGACAGACTGACAGACTGACAGACTGACAGACTGACAGACTGACAGACTGACAGACTGACAGACTGACAGACTGACAGACTGACAGACTGACAGACTGACAGACTGACAGACTGACAGACTGACAGACTGACAGACTGACAGACTGACAGACTGACAGACTGACAGACTGACAGACTGACAGACTGACAGACTGACAGACTGACAGACTGACAGACTGACAGACTGACAGACTGACAGACTGACAGACTGACAGACTGACAGACTGACAGACTGACAGACTGACAGATTGACAGACTGATAGACTGACAGACTGACAGACTGACAGACTGACAGACTGACAGACTGACAGATTGACAGACTGACAGACTGACAGACTGACAGACTGACAGACTGACAGACTGACAGACTGACAGACTGACAGACTGACAGACTGACAGACTGACAGACTGACAGACTGACAGACTGACAGACTGACAGACTGACAGACTGACAGACTGACAGACTGACAGACTGACAGACTGACAGACTGACAGACTGACAGACTGACAGACTGACAGACTGACAGACTGACAGATTGACAGACTGATAGACTGACAGACTGACAGACTGACAGACTGACAGACTGACAGACTGACAGACTGACAGACTGACAGACTGACAGACTGACAGACTGGCAGACTGACAGACTACGAAATCAGGAAAACTTAATAACATTTTTCTAGATAGCTGTCAGTTTATCCTTCCCTATTCATCCAATTCGTGCACTAGGATGTGAAAATAAGCCAACAATTTATTGTTGAACGGATGAAACGAATGAACGAATTTACGGTTGAACAAAAATTATCAAGAAATTTGAGGAATTTCAATGTGTAAATGCATCAAAACTAAGCCCATCGTGGTTTAATTGCCGAAATGCTGTAATATAAAGTAATCGCAAAGTTATGTGCTGTTTAATATCAGATTTGTAATTTTTATTTTCCAAACTTTTGTATAAGTTTTATTTTATAGGAAAATGAAAAACTATTTTCGTATTTTGTTTTTTTGCAAAGACATAAATGGTATAACATAAATACCTCAACATTTTTGTTTTTGAAGTTATTCTGTTTCTATTGTTAATTAAATTAATTAATTAGTGCAGTTTTGCTGATAAAGGAAAAAATAACTTTTAGTAAAGTCATACTATTATAATGGATGTTTTATTTAGCATGCTATACATTACCGTATGTTGTATGGATCTTTGTTTAAATAAAGTTTATTTATCTCTTATAGTAAATAGGCCAGTAAAGGTATAATAATAAAATATTTTGTAATAACTGAAATTTTCTTTAATCAATTTTATTAGGAACTATTGTTGAGTCAGACTATAGGTTGTAGAATACCGATCAACCAAGAAGTTCGAATTTATACTAATATTCCAAAATTCGCTAGACTAATAAAGGCTAACTACATATGTTGTAAGTAATTCAACGAACGATTGTACAACTCATCGACTGGAAATTTCCAATAGCGGTAACACGTTCCAGCTATTCGATAAGTAGCTATTTTTATGGAATTTTTTCATTAAAATCTTACTAAATTTAATCTAAACGAAATTAATTAAATTTAAAGAACATAGGCTTACGAGGTTACAGTGAAGTTCTAAAATTATTTAAATTAGTGATCAAAACTCTAAATTGAATTTCTAACTTTATAACACGCCAATCGAATTTATTTAACTTCTGTTTGAGAACTCTGTCATTGCCTAGTAAACTAGTAAAAACTGCTTTACGTCATTAATTGCGTCAATTTGGACAATTTCGTGTTTCAATTTAATAATTTACCGTAAATTATAGTGAATATTTAAACAGTGTATTTGCGAAAAATTACAGACGTGTTCAGAAACAAGGTAACATTGCAAACATTTCCGCATTGAAAAAGCGGCAAGTTGACCTTTATATTAAATAGCGTAAAGAAATCAAGCGAAACGTCCTTGGAAGAATGCAGAGCCAAATTGAATCGCATGGAGAAATTAATGGAGGAGTTTAAATAATCGAAAACCACATGTTTGACCTCGACCAATCACAAGAAACTGACATGGAGTATGAAAAAATTATTATAAAGCAATTACCGAACTGAATAAGTTAATTCGTAAACTGGGATAGACGAAAAGCTACCAAAATTAAATATTCCGGAATTTTTTGGTGACTACATCGAGTAGTAACATTTTATGATTTGAATGTGTCATCCTCAGATGAATTAGCCTCGTTGTCACCGGTACAAAAATTTCAATATTTGAAATGATTGCTAAGGGGTGAAGCTGCCAGTCTTTTGAGGCATTTTAGCATAACCGAGGCAAATTATATTGAAGCCCTGCAGAAGTTAATACAACGGTATGATCGAAAACGATACACCATAAATGCTTTCATCAGAACATTCTGTCAATTTTAGAGGAAGACTTTGATGTTATTTGCATTGTTGAAACATGGTTAACAATCCACTTTAAAACTGAGGAGTATTTTCCGTCATCTTATGCTGTTTTCCGGAGGGACAGGCATCTGCAAAAGGACACTTACGAAAAGGGTGGCGGTATTGTAGTCGCAGTCTCTAACAAATATTCATCCAGTCTGATAACGTTGGCTAATTGCGTTGCCGAAATTGTTGCTGTACGTATACAATTCCATTCATATTCGCTGATCATCTGTGTTACATATATACCCTGTCATTCGAGTATGCCAGTTTATCAAAGGTTTGTGGACACTGTCAAATCAAATATTGCTCCACTTCTTCAGCCGGAGGATCGTCTATTTATTTTTGGAGATTTTAACATTCCGGATATTGTGTGGGAGTATGTTGATCACAATTTGACTCCTATGAACATGAACGATGAAATGGATAACTTCATCTCGGAAATATTTTCGTTGGGGTTAAAGCAATGTAACAGTGTTACGAATAATAGTGGTAATGTGTTGGATCTGGCTTTTGTACCATTTGATCATGAGGTGACCGTATCGACGTGTGAGGATTTGGCTGGATCGTCTAGTATTATCCACTCTCAACTGAATATTTCAGTTATGTTTGAATGTTGCGAGTTAGTCGAAGAAAATGTTAATTCATGGACTTACAACTTTATAAAGGGCGATTACAATTCTTTAAATGCATTTCTGGATACGTATGATTGGTCGTTTTTTTATGCTTGTAATAGTATTGATGACATGTTAATCGAATTTTATAGAATTATTAATCTAGGTATTGAGAAATTTATCCCTAGACTGAAAGCTTTTAGCGTTAAGAAGGAACCGTGGTATAATAATGAGTTGATAAATCTAAAAAATAGAAAGGACAAGGCTCACAAGAAATATAAATTGCATCCTAATGTTGTTAATTACAACTCGTTTGATGTATTACGTAAGAAGTATATATGTCTAAACCGATTTCTTTACAGCTGTTATATTCTGGAAATTGAATCATTAATTAAATCGAAGCAAAATAATTTTTGGCATTTTGTTAACTACAAAAGTAATTATAGTTTAAAAAACGGTGGTTTTTTAAAAAAATTTTACAATTTATTAATGTTTTTTATATAACAATATATGGTTAAAAAATTTTTTTAATTACAAGCACAAAAAAACAAGCAAAATAAAATTTTTTAATTTATACGATTCTAAAAAAAACACAAATTGGTAGTAAAATATCTTATAGTGATAATTTTAATAATTTTAAAAAATTTATTTACTATGGAGACTAGTTTCGGAAATTTCTTCCTTCATCAGATCCCATTACTACACTAAATTCAATGTCAAAAAAATATATAAAATAGGAAAAAAATAAAAAATAATAAAATTATATGATTATTTATTGTTAAGTACATGACGTAGTGCGGCCATTCTATCCATTGTATCCATTGTTTAGTATTAAATCATAAATTTTGTTTGTTTTGGAATTGATTTTGTCGTTGAGTAGTAGTGAATTGTTGCGATGTCTGTAAATTTCCAACTCTTCTAAACGGTTCATATTATTGCCTTTAGGTAGTTTGTGTAAAATTTTCAAATTGTTGTTTATGTCAGTGTATGTGTGTTTTTCATTAATAATATGGAGAGAGAAATTGGATCTGATATTCTTGGTTTGAAAAGTTCCAGTGTGTGTATTCCTTATTTCGTGTGTGTGCTCGGAAAAACGCGTTGCAAACGATCGGCCAGTTTGCCCAATGTAAAACTTAGGACAGTCGTTGCATATTAATTTGTAAATGCCACAATCATATTTGTTGTTGTTATGTGATTGTAGTTTCTGTTGTATCTTGTGTTTAGTTGTGTATGCGAGGGTGTAGTTAAATGTATTGAAAATTTTCTGCATTACGTAGCTGGTGTTAGAGTTGTATTCAACTGGGATATAGTTTTTGTTGTTGTGATCGCTATCTGTGTAGAAAGAAGTTAAGTTACGTAATTGTATTTTGTTTACTATTTTAACATTAAGTCGGTTGATTAAATTAATACTGAATCCATTTTGTGTAGCGATATGACGTATTGTGTTGAACTCTTCATTGTAATTTTCAATACTCATCGGGATATTGTTGAGTCTATGTAACATGTGTTTGTATGCTGCTATTTTAAATTGTGGTGGATGATCTGAAGAATTGTGAATGGTGTGGTCGTGTGTGATAAAAGCCACGGCACCTGATAAAAATGGATAAATGCCATCTTTATAATATGTACAAAAGTAAGTCTAATGGTTACCCTTCTACGATGTATTTGAACGACCGTTCCTGTGATAACATACAGGATACTTGTAATTTATTTGCTGATTTCTTTCAGAGTGTATATAGTTCGAAATCAAATCTTGGTAATTTCAGTAATGTTGCAAGTAATTCTAAGTTTTCAATGTTTCGTCTGGAAGTAGATACTATTTTATCCGAATTGTCTAATATTGATATTAACCAAAGTGCCGGTTTCGATTCTATTCCACCCATTTTTCTAAAATAAACTGGTAAGGTAATTTCTTCCCATATCTCCGTACTATTTAATAAAAGTCTCGCTGAGGGTTGCTTTCCTATTGCATGGAAACGCTCACTTATGAAGCCGATTTTCAAATCCGGATCTCGAAGCGATGTCGAGAACTATAGAGGTATTTGTATTCTTTCAGTTTTACCAAAGCTTTTTGAGAAACTAGTTAAAGATCAATTATTCTTTCATGTTAAGACTTTCATTTCTTCCAAACAGCATGGATTTTTCCCTGGTAGGTCAACTATTACTAATTTAGTTTTGTTTACTAATTGTATTTCAAGGGCTCTATTAAATGGTAATATTGTGCAGGCCGTTTACACTGATTTTTGTAAGGCTTTTGACAAGATCGATCATGACTTGCTGTTGCGGAAACTTATTTCATTGAATTGTAACTACTTGCCAGTTGATTGGATTAGATCTTATCTAAAATCCAGAACTCAATTTGTGAAAATTGGCAGCTTCACTTCAACAGTGATTGATGTTTCTTCAGGAGTTCCTCAAGGCAGCCATTTGGGTCCCATGCTCTTCATTCTTTTCGTAAACGATGTGGTCAACTGTCTAAGTCATTCCGACATTCTCATTTATGCGGACGATATAAAAATCTTCAAAACTATTTCTTGCGCCAATGATGCACTTGACTGTCAGTCTGACCTAACAAACTTCAAGGCTTGGTGTACATCGCATAATTTGATTCTAAACATCTCCAAATGCAAAACAATGTGTTTCACCCGCGTAGTCTTACCCACTAGTTACGATTACTTCTTTGATGGTTGTAGTATTGAAACTGTTGATACTTTTAAAGATTTAGGTATAACCTTTACTTCGAATTTATCGTTCCATAAACATGTTGAAGGTTGCATTTCTAAAGCGAATTCTATGCTTGGATTTGTTAAAAGGTTTGCTAAGGATTTTCATGATCCTTACGTGATTAAAACTTTATATGTCTCTTTTGTTCGTTCATTGTTGGAATATGGTGTTGTAATATGGAATCCGTTTTATATTAACTATTCAGATCGCATAGAGAGGGTTCAGAAGCGATTTTTAATGTACGCACTACGAAGGTTGCCTAGAGATGCGAATGTACCTGCTTTCATACTCCCAGCGTATCGTGGTAGATGTAAATTAATAAATATGGAGCCACTATTTGTTCGTAGAATTGAAATTAGCGCAATGTTTGTTCGAGATTTATTGGTGTCTAAAATCGATTGTTCGGAAATTTTGAGTTTGCTTGATATATATACTCCATTACGTGTGCTGCGCGATAAAGATTTCCAAATTAAGTTGCCGTTTTGTAGGCAAAACTACGGTAAATGTGAGCTGGTTTATCATTCTTCTGCTTCCTTTAATAAAGTACGGCCGGCTTTTGACTTTAATCTGTCTAGAAATGCATTTAAGGAATTGATGTCGAAGCTTCTTTTGAATTATTGGTAATCTTTACATTATATAATTTTATTAAATTTCTTATTGATGTAACCAGTTATGTATATGTTGGTAATAAATAAATAAATAAATAAAAACATTCATAGAGCAGCCATCAATTAGCTTGACCAACCATGGTAACATTAAAAAATTACTTGACACTTCCGATGAGGTTTGGCGAGGCTTAAAGGCTATGGGAACACACGGTGAACAATGAGATCCTTGGCTAGTTTATATCGTAGTTAACAAATTAGACGATGAATCAAGGGGTCTATGGCCACAAGGCACGGCAATCCAAGAATTTTTACGTCATGTGTTATTTGGGCCAAGCTGTACATTGCCGTTATCTGTTGGATTCAGGTTCACAGGCCATTTTTATTACCGAATCATGCCTGAGACGTCTTGGACTGCCTCGTTATAATGGGAGAATTACTGTCAACGGACTTGGGACAAGTCGAAGCGGGTGTTACCAATGGAACTGTAACCATAAGCATCCAACCACAATCAGGTCCATATTTAACCGTGAAAGTATTTATTTTGATGTGAATAACAAAATTTCCCAAAACTAAAGTTAGTTCTTCAAAGTTGAAAAATTGAAAAAAATTACCATTAGCTTACCCGGAATTTCACAAGTCCATCGAAGTAGACATACTAATAGGTATTGATAATTTTTTCAATAGTTTAGTCGATGAACAACTATTCTTCAAAATACGATATGTATTTGGATGGGTTATGGCAGGTACAATTAACGATAGTAAGCCCTATGAAGAAAATTTTCTACTTGGATTCACTATCACTATGCCAGAATTCAACGTAGACGAGATATTAAAGCGCTTCTGGAAACTGTTTGTCTCTAGGCCACACGAGAGAGATTCCATACCATAAGTTATTGATGGCGGTTTTTTTTTGCCGCACCATGGAGTCATCAAACAGAGTATTGCAACAACTTAGAGTGGTTTTTCGTTGGGTCTGCGTAGTTCAGCTCTCATGTATCATTAAACGATTGTTTAGTAGTTCGTCCTACTGTCCAAACGAAAATTTATTAAATAATTTTGCGCTTTCGGGAACATCGCAATTTTTTGTGCCAACATTGAGAAGTCTAGTTCTAGACTAGACCTTATTTCGCTACAAGAGCAATTAACCAAATCGCGGAAGATTTAAAAATATCTGATCCAATTGTAGTCAAAACGATCGAAAAAAACATATATGTACGATGATGATCTTATGACAGGTGGCGACACGGTAGACAAAGTAAAAACATTGAAGATACATTTAAGTTCCTTGTTAATTTACCAATGGCTTCCAGACTAACGAAAAGAACATTACTATCGGAAGCAGGTAAAATTTTCATAAGATCACTAGAATAAACATAAAAATAAAAATTTTCATTCAATAACTCTGGATTTTGAATTTAAACTGGGATGCTCCTCTGCCAGAGAAAGAAGCAAAGGATTGGGAAATTCTCCTAGTAACACTTCCTAAATCACAAAGTTCAGCGGTTGAACTACATGAATTTTGCGACGCCAGCAAGCCCGCTTATGCTGCTGTTAGCTATTACAAGGTGATCACTTAGAACGGGCAAACCGACAGCTATCTAGTCTCTTCCAAAACGAAGGTGGCACCTATAAAGCAGCAAAGCCTTCCACGCCTGAAACCATGTGGGGCTGCATTATTGACGAACCTGGTGAATCTGGTCAAAAAAGAAATAAACGTGAATATTAAAAATATTTTCTTGTGGACAAATTCGACAATTATACTCGATTGGCTTACATCTCACCCTAGCCGTTGGCCAACATTTATTGCCAATCGTACATCGAAAATAATAGGGTCACTTAATCGAGCCCATTAGAGGTATATACCATTATCACAAAACCCATCGAGGGGACTTCTTCCAGACAAAATTAAATTGAATTGTTTATGGTGGTATGGACCCGAGTGGCAATTACAATCAAATCCGTTTTGGTCAACTCAACAAAGAGATTACGCCAATTTCGTATTTCCAATTAGCGTATTCTGAAAGAGAAGACGAGTGAAACGCAACTAATGGGCAATTTACCAAGGTACAGACTGGAGCTGGAGTTGATTACGCCGGGTGGTCTATTTCACCGAGGGACCAGTTGATGACCGATATGAGCAGTGATGGGTTTTTTGTCGCTTTATATAGCGAAAACGGCTCCAATTTTGTGAGGGCAAAGAACCAACTTCAAAAATCTTTCGAGAATTGTATTGAGCAGCCTAATGAAATATCGCATTTTCTTTTCAGAAATGATGGCGTGTGCCCTATACTTCATATTACGTCGGCCAAAACTCTTTCCCGGGCTTTTTTAACATTTTTGTTTTAACAAAAAAATCTTAGTTATTCGTCAATGACACAACCAATTCAGAAGCTTCTATCAGGCTTGTACTTTGTGTTTAGAACACCAACTAAATAATTACTTTAGAAGTACTTTTTCTTGCAAGATTACCTTAAAATTGTCAACGCAAAAGAAACCACATTTTCATTCTTTCTAAAAAAAATATTGGCAAACATTTTTAATTTTGTAAATTTTGTAACAGAAACGAAGAAGCGAATTACACAACATTATAAGACATTCCTTTCGCTTCCAACATATATGGTATATAAATAAAATTTAAGCGAGTTGAAAATTTATGGAACTGAAAATAATCTGTATTCTGTGTGCACTGTCTTTTGCTTCTGTTTGTATATTCGTATGTATGTATGTAAGTAACTTATTATGTGGCAAAATCTTTATATCTTCTTTATGTGGAACGAAAATGGCAAATTAAAATGAAAATTCTGAAAAATGTTTATCCGGTAAAAGATAAATGGACAATAATATATACTTAATGCGAATTAAATTATCCTAAATTACGGAATTACATATTCTGCAGCAAACAAAATTTGTATACACAAATAAAAACCTTAAATGTGAGTAGCAAAAAAATAATAAAGGAAATATTTTGGGTCGCAGCAACATTATAAAAAAAAAAAAACTTAAGATGATTTGCGTGAGATGAGATTTCAATTATTCGTTGACCGAGAAAGTCATCTTCTCCGTATTAGTATATTTGAGATGACACGAACGTATCTTTATATTCTGTTCGATTTAGTATATATTCGATCATGTATGAATACATAAAATTAGGCCGTCAAATACTCATCAAACCATCCCACCCACACTATTACCAAGAAAAATATTTGCCATTTTCATTATACGAGTACATACAAACACAGTAAATATCCGTCTTATCGGCACTATCTCTACCCTCTCAAAAAATATTTGACAACCAACAATTTTGACAATTATTATGTTGGATGAGAGATGTCCTCTTGCCACTCTCGTTCAAGCAGTGACATATAGTGATTTAGAAAAAGGATTATGATCGTACATAGTATAATGTTGATAGGAAATTTAGATTTATTGGTTTATGTTCCAATTTAGAGAAAAATGTTTACCAAAATGTTACATCCTACATAATACATAGAATTGTTTAATGTTTTTATGTTTTCTGTGTAAATAATGTAATGGCTTCAAGAAAATTTTTGTTATCACAAGCACACATTTATGCTCAATAGTTTGGATCATAAACCAACATCCTATAACATGGTTTGTTCCTTCGTATACAGTACATATTTTTGTGTATGCATAATTTATATCTTTGTACCAATAAACGAGTAGTATATAGATCTTCATGTTTTTCATGCTATACAATGCATACATGATTTCATAAATATTGTAACATTTAATCTTCGAACAACTTATTACTTTGTAGCAATGCTAAATTTATTAGAATTTTTTTTGTGCTGCGTATTATTTGATTACATATGAAATTTGCGAGGTTATGATGAAAATAAGTTTTTAACCATTGTTTTTTATTGATGTTGCAAGATCAAAAATTTATTTGCTAGGTGTGAGACATCCCTTTGTGTTGAATCCCCAATTGACATTTAAATTCATCCACATTATCTAACTTCCTCTTCAAGTTTGGTTATTGATGTTCTCAAGATGATGTTCAGTTTTCTCTGTTCTAAAGTCGGTCTTATATAAGATTCGCATCTGCAAATTTACGAATACTAATATTTTCCCGGTAAATACCGTCCACCCCAAGCAGGTGGACTAGCTAGATGGTAGTAAATATTTACGCTTGTATTCCTTTCATGTAAATTGTAGAATTTCCATTTATATTTATTTGGAAAACTGTTGAAAAACGTTTGAGATTTGTCCAAATAATCAATGGTGTAGGCAAAAAACAAATAACAAATACATTCGCTCAATAAAAGCAAACTACCAACGTTGGTGTATATATTGGTAATTCGTTTACATAATTGGTAAGAAAAAAATGTGTTTTTGAATACTTAATGGCAGATGTCACTAGTGAATTGTTACGTTTTTGCCTTGTCACTCAAGGTTCGTATCACTGGATTGTGAATAATACAAAATCAATTTAATTTATCTCCAACGAATTAATTTATTTCATCAAAATTTATTACAACACAGATTATCAATAAAAATTCACAAGATCACTTTATATAAATTATTCTCAAATTTTACTGATCACTTTTACTTATTATTTTACACTAAAACACTTTTTAAATCACTTTTAATTCCTTTTTAATCTTTACACTATCGCTTACCAAACACTAATAATCCAATTCGACTTTGTTCGACTTTTTTGTATACACAAACCAAACTTCTAGAAAGTTCATGACTTTTCCGGTAAGAATAGCGCAGAAACATTTAGAACAATTTTATCATGGAAAATTCCTTTTTAGTACAGTTAAACTTTAAGCTATTAATTTAACTTATTCTATTATACATTAGGTGTCCTCCTTACAATATATTGTGACGGTGACACCTAGTGTGTAATAGAATAAGTAAAACTAATAGCTCAATATTTCACTGTACTAAATGGAATTTTCCATGATAAAAATTGTTACGCTATTCTAACTAGAAAATTCGTGAGCTTTCGAGAAGTTTGGTTTGTGTATATAAAAAGGCGAACAAGATCGAATTGAATTATTAGAATTTGGAACGCGATAGAGTAAAATTGTTAGATTATTAGTAATATTTGGTAAGCGATAGAGTAAAGATAAAAAGGAATTAAAAAAGTGAATTAAAAAGTGTAAAAATTTGAGAGTCATTTAAATAAAGTGATTTTATGAATTTTTATTAATAAACTGTGTTGTAATAATTCTTGTGTGAAATAAATAAATTCGTTGGTGATAAATTAAATTGATTTTGTATTATTCACAATCCAGTGATACGAACTTAAATTATTTACAAGGCAAAAACGTAACAATTTGGTGACAGCGGTGGGATTGTGAATAAAAAGATAAAGAAAATGATTCTCAACGAAATAAAGGTTCCAGAATTAAAGAGGGAACTTGAGAAACGGGGTTTGGCTACTGATGGTAGTAAAGCAGCTTTACAAGCGCGACTACGTAATGCCATGGAGAAAGAAGGGTTTGACCCGGATCAACATGATTTTGGAGAGAAAGTAATGGATGCGGTAACCGTAGAGCAGAAAGAAGGAGATAAACAACCGTCAGCCGAAACAACACAAACACCATCTGGAAGTTTCGATTTGTCGCAGTTAATAGCAGCTATGAACCTGATGACGGGACAGATGAGTCTAATGAAACAACAAAACGAACGACAAATGGTGAAAATTGAGGAGTCAAATGAGCGACAATCCAGGAAATTGCAGATGGGCAAAAGAGAATGGACGAGAAATTTATCGAGTTATCCACTTCGCTACGTGAAGAAGTAGAAAAATTGCAAACGGAATTGCAAACTGAAATTCAACACGCTAAAACATAATTTAAAATTGAAATTCAAGGTGTGGAACATAAATTACAAGCTGAATTTGAAACGGAGGTTAAACGTCTCGAGAAAGAGCTGATTGACGTCAAAGCAAATGGAACAATGACGCAAGTGGTACAAACCGTTCAATCAGTTAAGTTAAAACCACCAAACTTCGACAGTACAACATCTTTCGGCATTTTCAAATTTCAATTTGAAACGGCAGCCAATCAAAACCGTTGGAATGATGAACGTCTTGTCGCAGCGTTAATAGTGGCCCTTGAAGGTGAAACAGCGGAGGTCTTACAAACAATTCCAGAAAAAGATCGCAACGGTTATCTCGAAATTATGAAGGCGCTGGATCGGAATTATGGCAGTGATCACAAGCGAGAAATCTATCGAATGGATCTATCGAATCGAGGAGAATCACTTCAGGAATTTTCATCGGCAATCGAGCGATTAGTACATCTAGCACATACCAGTACATCAGGCGATTATATGGAAAGGCTAAAAATTGACGCATTCATTGGCAGCATTCGAGATCCAGAGACACGCAAAGCGGTGATGTTGTCACCTAAAGCAACGTTCGCGGAAACCGTTGCGTTTGCGTTAACGATTGGGGCTTTGCAGAACTTCACCAGACCGTCATTATTTAGGCACCAAATGAATTAAGACGCTAAAGGGTACATAGAGCAGGAAGTACCAAAATTAAGAAGCGGCAGGCTTAAGTGTTGGAAATGTGACAAGTTGGGTCACATTTCAATGGACTGTCGGAAAGTAATACATGGAGAGAGAAGATCGCCATCTTTTATGCGGGCAAACGCCGAACGGTCGGGACAAAGGTCTAGAAGCAGCGAGGGAAGATGTTGGGTATGTAACAGGATTGGCCAAGTCTCGCGAGATTGTTTGGAAGCAAGAGGAAAGCAGAACGGATCACCATCTTCCGTGGAAAGAGCACCAAGAGGAGAGCAGAAACCGTATGAGCAGATGGCAACAGTCGGTAAAGTGGAAAGGTTACAAGTCAGTTTGAAGGAACCGAATGCTGGCTTCGCCGTCTGGTTGCCCCATAACATTCATCCCTGTTACGAGTGAAGCACGAGGCGGAAGCAGCGTCACAGTTAGGGGCTATGTTGATGGGAGGAGGTGTTTTATTACGCTGGATACCGGAGAACCCATACAATTGTTCGGAAAGATTTGATCGCAGGAGCAGTGCAGCTGGTTGATGGGTTAAAATTAAGAATGGCAAATGGGGAGAGTGCAATGATTAAAGGGAAAAAGATCGTGAGCATAAGGATCGGCGAAATTCTTTTCCCACACGAAGTTCTGGTCGCAGACATTGTGGACGAGGTCATTTTTGGAACGAACTTCATAAGGATGAATGGCTTTGTGTTGGATTTTGGACGAGGAATATTGAGCAGCGATAGCATCGAGCTGAATCTTAAATTTAACGGTATGGATGCCACAGTAAGGCGAGTAACAATCAGTCATTGCGAGGAGCAGCCATCGAAATCTGACACAATTGTCGAGGAAACCAATGAACACCAGGTTAAGCAGATATTGGATAAGAATGGCCGAGTTGTGCGAAGTGGAGTGCAAGTGTCGGGCGACAGGATGAAAACTCGATATGTCATACGGGCAAGTAGCCAAGGATTACACGAAAGGCAATTGGTGTGGCTTCACAACTCGCAACAAAAGAAGGAGAATTTATCGACGAAACTGCAACCTGTATGGACGGCACCCTCAAGGACTAGGAAAGGACATGGAGGTAAATCGAAGGTGGTGCTTTTAGACAGGTTTAGCCATGTACAGAGGAGGTGATTCGGATCCTGTTCGGAACGAACAGGCTTAGGTGAGGGATAGTGTGACGGTGGCACCTAGCGTGTGATAGAATAAGTAAAATTAATAGCTCAATGTTAAACTGTACTAAAATGGAATTTTCCATGATAAAACTGTTCTAAATGTGTCTACGCAATTCTTACTGGAAAAGTCATGAACTTTCTAGAAGTTTGGTTTGTGTATATAAAAAGGCGAACGAAGTCGAATTGGATTATTAGTATTTGGAAAGCGACAGTGTGAAGATTAAAAAGGAATTAAGAAGTGATTTAAAAAGTGTTTTAGTCCGAAATAAAAACTTAAAGTGATCAGTAAAATTGTATGAATATTAAAATAAAGTGACTTTGTGAATTATCGTTAATAAATTGTGCTAGCCGACGGAACATCGGTGATATTTGGTTGTGGTAAGGTGGTTATAGGATGCCCAATTAAGAAGTGCGCTGGCATTAAGGGATCAAGTTCATTTTCTGATAATGCGCATAATGGCCGGGAATTAAGCAAACCTTCATTTGAACTAATAAGGTATGCAGCTCTTTGTATAAGTACGATAGCTCCAACTACTCTCTCTAAATGAGCTTTCGCCGATTTAACGCCTGCCTCCCATATCCCTCCAAAGTAAGGTGCGCATGGTGGGATGAAGTGCCAAGTGACCTGATATCTTTAAAAAATAGAATTAGATATTAGTTCAATATTATCTTATATAAAAATATTTCATTCCCTGAGTTTATTGCATGCCGCTCGGAAATTCGTTCCATTGTCCGAAAAGATGTCGGTACAAACACCCCTTTTGGAAAAAAACCGATTAAAGGCAGCCGGAAAGGAGTCGGTTGTCATTTCTCCTACGAGCTCTAAATGTACTGCCTTCGTGCTTAAGCAGATTATTAAACATATAGTATATACGACTTCCGCATTTGTTGTCCCCTTTCGCGCCTTAAATATGTTTTGTTGGGGCCAGCAAGATCCACCCCAATTTTAAGGAATGGCCGGATTAGTTCTATTCTTTCTTTCGGTAAGCTGCCCATCAATTGATTCTCAGTCAGAGGTCGCTGTTTAATGTTTATTTCGGATTTTGAAGGTAAATATTATAGGATAAATAGTGTCATACGGTGCAATCGTCTTCTCAATCCGCAACAACTTTGTTTTTCGTAATCGCTTGTATTTCATCTTGGAAATATTGTTGCTGTGTGAACCGTAGTATTTCTGCTTCCAGTGCTCGCCAATCATAACAGATTTTAGCCTTGTAGTTGGTTCTTGAGCTTAAATATTTTATAATGAACTTCCGAATTATGATCATTATATTGACAATTTTATGTCATAACTGGAGTGTTTTTGAATCAATTCTTCTATGATTGGTTTATGTGAATCGGAACGCATTGTGACCATAACTTGCACTTTCTCTCGACGTTCTAAATCGGCAGGAGACTTTGCTTTCCGGAAAACTGGCCAATGGTCTGCATTTGATTTCAAAAATTCCTGCCCATTCCACTATAACAAATAGGTATTCAATTCGTTGGGACTTAAGCCTCTTGTGGCATAATCTGCCGGGTTGCGCTTTGATGAAATGTATCGCCATTTGTCTCGTATGTTTTCCATCTTCTTGGTGGTTCTGATAGTCAATCCAGGACTATTGTGGAATCCGTTCAACAGTACAAATGGTACTAATGTTTTACTAATTTTGACAGAATTAAAGCCCCGTTTAGCTCCAAGCGTTGTAGTGAAATGTTTTTTTTTTGTGGGTTCAACTTCTGTATTTGCTGCTATCAAGCTGGGTGACGTATTGTCCGTTCTGCGGAAGCTGTTTCACTGGAATCACAAAACCCATGCAATTCAGTAGGTTTATCTGTCATAAATATCCATTGCGGCACTTTCACTTTAGCTATATCTGCTATTTCTTCTCGAATTTTTATCCATTGTTCTTGAATGTTTTTTGGTAGGTAGTCGTTCCATCCCACACCCAAAAGCCATAGCGCTTGGAAAAAGCTTTTTATTTTTATGACGAATGGAGCTAGCAAACCTTATGGATCGAAGATTCCACTAGCTTCGGACAGTATTGCTCTTTTGCTTGTTGGCACTGGATCATTGATGGTAACATGATACGTAAATATCGGTGCTTGGGTACCATTGCAACCCCAGCACTTTAACTTCATGCGTCTCTTCGGAGAATGGTTTTGAAATAATTGGAGTATGCTCGACGATGTTCAATTTCTTGAGGAGTTCCGATGAATTGGAGGACCATTTTCGAATATAAAACCGCGAATGGGTCAATATGCTAGATATCTGTTTTGCCAATTAAACAGCCTTAGATATTTCGGGTGCTCCAGTTATAAAGTCGTCGACGTACATGTCTTTCAGCAGTATTTATGATGCCTCTGGGTATAAATCAACGTTGTCTTTAGCTACTTGTTTAATCACTCTGGTTGCCAAATGTAGTGAGGAAGACATACCGTAAGTTAGTGTCTTCAACTCAAAGTGATGTATGTCGTCTGCAGGTTTTGTACGCCAAACAATTCGTTGATAACGAAGATCTTCAGGGTGTATCCATATTTGGCGAAACATCTTCTCGGCATCCGCTGTGAATCTTTTTGTATTGACTCGAAAACGTAATAGGATATCGCCTATAAGGGTTTGTAATACCGGGGCTGTTAATAAATTATCCATTAACGAGTAACCTGATGTGGTTTTGGCAGACGCATCAAACACTACGCGTAATCTGGTCGTGGTTGATGTCTCCCTCCAAACGGCATGGTGTGGCAAATATAAGTAGTCAGCAGGTGGTTTTGGTGGCTCCACTTCTACCATGTGTCCGAGCTTGCTATACTCCTCCATAAATTCAACGTAATGCTTATGCAATTCGGAACTTTTTGTAAACTTTTTCTCCATTGCATATAGTCGCTTAAGTGCCATGCATAATGAATCCTTCAATGGTTTTCGTTCGGTTTTGAATGGCAGTTTTACCATCAAATGATTGTCTGGTAATTTGGTAGTGGTAGTTTCAAATAGCTCTTCACAAATCTGGTCTTCCGGTAATGGTGGAGCGTTGCTAAATACTTCTTCACACTACTAGAATCTTTTTAGGTGTCTATCCAAATCAGTGTTGGTTACAATCATATTGCATTGACTAGAATCTTGTATAGAAATCAGATTTCCAGTCAATATCCATCCAAAATGTGTATTATGAGCATATATTTTACCCTCGGAGTCCTTCAGTTGCTCTGGTTTAAGGATTTGGAAAAACGTATCAGCTCCAATCAATAAGTCGATTTTTGATGCAAATTTGAGACTTTTATCAGCTAACGACAACGTCGAAATACAATGATAATTTGTTAATTTTTCTCGTTCAATTGGTTTAATCAGGGTAATGAATGGGACCATATACGCAGAAATATCAGATTTGAAATTGGTTGTAAAATGGGGTGATACACATATGTATGTCGACTAAGCTTCTAGTGGTTAAAAGATTTTGGTTTGCAAGTCCTTGGATACAAATGTTCCCATGATTTCGTTCCAATCCCAATTTTTGGACAAATGATTCCGTAATTAAGGAAGTTTGAGAACCTGAATCTAGTAGAACTCGACACAATTGATGCTGGCCACTTCTATCTTGTACTCTTACTGGTGCGGTGGATATCATGACTGGGTGGTGACAGGAATGCATGCAGGGTACTGTGGGTGAAAGTCCGTTGCTGTCGTAGTTTTTTATTGGGTGCTGCTGCTGTCTGGAGCTTCACTGGATTGCATTGTATCCCATACAGGTACACTCTGAATTTTAAAAATGCCTTGGCTACTGCTAGGACTTCTAAATCAAAACTGTAATAATTCTCCTGTGCTCAATTAGTTTTCGGGCTATAATAGAAAATAGGATGGAATTTTCTATCATCAAGATTTTTTGTAACAGAACAGTTCCAAATCCCATCTTCGAAGTATCCGTGTGTAGCTCCCAAAAGTGGTATTTTACATAGAATAGATTTAAGTTTGAAATGATTCCCGTTGGCTCGCTCCGAACTGAAAAGGTAAAGATCTGATAATGGTTTGGCGAGTATCGAATAATTTTTGACAAATTTTCTAAAATATCATGAAAGAAACAGGAAACTTTGAACTTTTTTAATTGTGTTGGGTTCTGGAAATCTTTGAACTGCTTCGAGTTTTAGAGATGATGATTTAATTGATCCGGAAGTAACTTCGTATCCTAAGTAGTCTATTTTGTGACAGATGAACTGTTATTTGCCCCACCTAAATTTTAGACGATAGTGGTATCCTATATCCAGTTCGAATTCGAATTGGGCATTAGGTACTATGAATGACTTATATTTCTTAGTTGCTTCATTGATTGGGACGTGGAAAAATCGTTTTCCAAGTCGATGGTAGAAAATATATTCGCATACCTATCCATTATCATAACCTTATTAATCCGTCAATAATCGACTCAAAGTCGCTTGTTTGTGTCTTTTTTATTGGCGAGGACTGCAGGACTAGCGAACTCTGAGCCACTTAGCCTTACTATACCCTTCTTTAACCACTCATTAATCTGATGATCTACGATATCCTTTTTAGCTGGCGAGTCACGTCGTGGAGCATACTTTCATCATCAATTAGAATGCTTGAATTAAAGTATCCTATTGACTATATTCGATTTTCAGTTATTCCCGAAACTTCTATCGGAGCTGCTCAGCACCTGTGTCAATAAGTAATTCTACGTCGTACCCAAGGATTTTTACGACTTTATGATTAACTTTTCTAGAAATCATAACTTTTGTGTCCGAATTGGTTACAATTAAAACATTTTGGCGAATGCCCTTTTAGCTCACAATTGTAACATTTACCTCGCGTGTGGTTTCTAGAATTACATTTATTCGCTAGGGCACCTTAACTTAAAAGTCGTATATAATTCTAACTTTGCTTTAAATTCTATGAAATTACCTGCCCCATACAGTAACATTTTATTACATACTTTCGTTATCGTCTATACCGTCGATAGTTTATTGAATCACCGCAGCTTCCTCGATTTTACCTAATGAACCAAACTCTCTCATCGCTCAAGAGTTTTAACCTTGTTCATTTTTCATAACCTTAGTTGAAGATGAATATCTGCGCTATTGTTTTGAATTTTGAATTCATCTCACATAACTTCTCTTAATTTTTTCTCAAATATCAAGATCGTTCCTAGTTCGGAATGCTAGGCTAGCAGATCCCGATACCACGCATTTAGCATCTATCAGGGAAGCTATGGCGGACCATTTTAACAAACTTCAACCATTTTCAATCTCTTTAATCCATTGTTTAATTCGATAATGACCACTTCCATCAAATTCTGGGATTGAGCTTTCAATATCTTTAAATGAAAATTAAGGAACTTCACTGCCTTTTGGCTGGCTATTTATCAATTCTATAATATCACGTCGTAAACAAATCTAGTAAACGAAAATTAACACCGAAAGCAATGGTAGACCCCATTTGATTTACGCATCTTCGAATGGAAAATGCGTTGTGTTTTTGGATGCTTTAAGTAAATAGTAAATAACAATTTCGTCGGGTAATATTTTAGGCCGCGGTAATTACAAAAACTGTGTATGACATAAAATTTGAAAATGGTGGATATAAATATAAAAATTCGTATATATTTGAACCAAATACAATAAAAAAAACAAACTCCTACATCCCAGCTTTTATAGAGCTTGGAGCTTATTGAATTATATGTTGTAGTACAACATAATTTTTTTTTTCGTTGTATACGATATTTCATATAAACATAAACATTTATTAAAATATCAACGTAAATAGGAAGGCGTTTTGTTTACCCGCGAAGTTGTTGTTTTTGTTGTTACTTATTGTACACAAAATACACTTTTTATGTTGTACAATGTTTGTTTGTTGTAAAAACATGCAAAATACTAATACGCCGGGATACATAAAATACAATTTGTTAGCTCTTTGCTCTGTACATAATTTTATGAAACATAAACGCGAATACATGCAAGTTTTTTTATTTTTTTTAATAAACGTGATGGAATATTTGTTCTTTAACCCTTTTTTTGTGTCATTGTCACTTTGAAAAAAAGTAAACATTTTGTCGTTTACAAAGGGATAAAGTATATCAACTGCTTATTAGAGTCGTTCAAGTGGAAACGTTTGAAAAGTTATTTATTCATTTCATGATTTTGCTTTGCCAAAGTCATATAGAAACGGGTTAACAGGTACAAAAACATGTAAATCATTCTTTTCTTTTTTTTTAAATAATTTGGGAGATAAACACCACGTCTCAAATATTTTATGTAAGCTGCTATATTCTTCTAGCAATTCTGAGAATGGTAGACAAATATTTAGGATAAATTGGAACGGTAACAAAATTCTTAGAATTACTATAGGTACTACTACCTTTAACAGGTTCCAGTCAGGCAATTTCCCTAAAATACAAATAAAATTTCATTGAAAAATATTGGACTGTGTCAGATTTGGATGTAACAGAGTTTTGTTTAATTTACATTTCATCACTTAGGGGAAGCTCTTAGCCTAGAACTATTTTGAGAAATATATAACACATCCTAATTTATGAGAAAAGTTTAAACATGAATTTGCAGATTGATCGGATAAACAAATTGGCTACAAACTGAGAGACATGTATATCAATAGACACTACTTCCAAACCCAATTTTTCGGGGTCAAGGACCCCAAAAATCTCATGGTGGAAACTTAACATGACAATTATTTTTTATTTTGTTTTTCTGTAAACCTTATACTTTTTGAGATATTTGCAAAGTTCTGGCCCAAGCGAGGGGACCTCCCGATTTATCAAAAAAGCTTAAATCTGAAGTTTCAGTTCGATTGGTTGAACCACCTAGGCTGTAGACAGGACACAGACTGACACACAGATAGACAACATTTCGAAACCCACTTTTTTGGATTTAGGGGCCGCAAAACAGAAAAATTTCCAAAAATCTTAAGGTCCACAATTTTCATGATTACTGTACTTTATTTTAATTACGTAAAAGAAAGTAGAAAGGCAACTTCCAAAACAAACAAAAATTTGGGTATTGAAACTACCTTACCAACGAAATTACCTTGAAATCGGATGGAGATAATCCAGCCGAAATCGGGACGACCGGGTATATCATTTCATAAACAATTTCATCAGGATCAAAAAGTAGAATCAAATTTGTAGTTCGAAGAAAGTGGTTTTAATAAATTCAAAAACATTTAATCAAACGTTCCTGAAATATTTTTCAAACCCTTTGATAATATGTATTGTTGTGTAGCTGGAAATAACCATAGCTTGCATAAAATGCCAAAAATAAAAATCTGATTTTTCGACAATTTTGTCAAAACCGTCCGAAAAGTTAAAAACTGTCAGAAAAAATTTTGAAAGACTGTAAAGAACTCGTTTCAAAAGTATCTCTGTTTCATAAATGTAAGTTTTCAACACCTACCCATATCTGATAGAAACTTAAGAAAAATTTGGGTGAAAATTTGGTTGCACCAGTCTGAAATTGTTTATGAGTATTTTTTATCGATATATTGATTTATTTTCATGTACAACACTAACGCATACAGTTACGTCGCTTTTTCATCCATATAAGTAATATTTGAAATAAAATATATTGTTTCAAACTACTCGTATTTTGGATGGTCCATACTAGCGGAACGTGCTCGACAAAGCGCGGTCGAAGGTTTCTAATATTGTTTTTGGCAAATACTTGTTTTGATTAATCGGTTAAGCATTAGTTTCGGCTATATGGTATCCATAATTATGTATAAGCCACTTTTTTCTCGAAATTAAAGAGAAAATAATTTTGGCACAAAAAATGGCCAGGTGAACTAGGGTTTTTTAAAACCGGATCCCGGGATCCGGTTTTTGTTTTAAAAGTGTGACCGGGAAATCGAAAGGTTTTCGGTTTTTTTTAATTACTCTTTTTATAATTGAATAGGAATAATTATGATGAAATTCGGCATGCATGGTATGACGGAAATGCGATTCTAAAATGATCTTTTTATAAAGTTCTAGAAAATGTCCAATTAGGAACGAACATTGTGATTTCTTTACCGACTATGATGAAATTCAGAATCCAGATCCGGTATATTTCAGAACTTTTTCTAAATATTATTTTAGAGTCCTATTGTCACGGTACAAATCGGGATTCATCATAATCGAGTATGAAAGGGACAATTTATTTCCTAACTGACCATATTCCAGCACTTCTTCTAGATACCATTTCAAAATTCCATTAACATCGTACAAATCGAATTACATCAAAATCAGTTAAAATACAGCCAAGTTCCTTCCTAATTTGCCCTATTCCAGAACTTTATCTTAAATGCATTTTGGTATCCCATTTCCATCATGCATCCTGGATTTCATCATAATCGGTAGAGAATTCACCAATTTCCTTTCTAATTGGCTATTTTTCAGAACTTTATGTGAAAAGCATTTAAGAATCCATTTCCGTCGTGAATGCTGAATTTCATCATAATTGATTTAGAAACAGTCAAGTTCCTTCCTAATTAGCCATATTGCAAAATTTCATTTTAAACTAACTCATCTTAGAATCCCATTTCGGGTAAGAGATGATAAAGTATTCACAAAGTTCCTAAAAAAAATCATTTTATAATAGGTTAAGAAACGGTCAAGCCCCCTTCCTAATTGGCCAGCATGCAGCAATTTCAACATAATCAGTAAAGAAATCACTAAATTTCTTCTTAATTGGCCATACCCCAGAACTTTATACAAAAATCATTTTTCATCGTGCATGCTCAATTTCAACATAATGGGTTAAGAAAGAGCCAATTTCCTTCCTAGTTAGCCTGAATTTGACTTGAAAGGCTGTATGTGGATAAACATTTATACGTTATAGGTATTCAAATTGTCTGCATTCGGAACTAAAGAAATGTCCGAAATATAAGAGACAGACCAACCCCCAATTACCCTCTTAATCCGAGGTTTTACAGAATATATTATAAATGAAAGATCGAAAACCAGGAAATCCCGTAATTTCCCGGTTACACTTTTGACACAGAAAACGAGATCCCAGAATTCAGTTTGAGAATCCTCAAATTTCCTATGCGGATTTGAGGTAAAATGCTACTAACCCCTAACTAAATTGAAAACCGAGAAATCGCGACAAATCCCGCGAATTCCTGGTCCCGGGATTCCGTTTGAGAAACCCTAGTGTGAAGCCTTGTAAATGATTTTTTTTAATTTTGACAAAAATCAACACCCACAGGCATAGACCTGTATGCTCATTCGTCAAAAATAATGCTTCCTGCTCGAACAACGTTTCTGTTTATTAAAATTGACACTGCGACTTTGGTGGCTCATAACTGTATACTTAAAGGATAAATCCTTTATGTTTTGAACGTGGAGTAAGTCTCAAATAAATATGACAGTCGTGCGAAAAATATTGGGAACCTTCTTTTAAAGACGATTTAGAATTAATCTGCTGCCTGAAATTGATGAAAACTATCCAGCTTTTTCAACTAAACAAAATTTACTTAAAATCACATTAATCGAGAAAGTGATGAATGACGAGGGCGTTCAGAGTGAGACTGTAACCGTCGAAGATGATGATGTTATGGTTGAATTTGTTGATGAATTTTCCAAATATAATATTATCGAGAAAGCTGATATAGAATACAAATGGCAGAACTTTTTCTTTCAAGAAAATTTAAATTAGCTGAATCGGCTGCACACCAATTACCCATGTGATACGGAATATGATGAATCAACTCAAATACAATTCGCTATTTTACAAAATTTGTACTTATAGAAATCTGTACACAGAACAGAAAGAACAAAGTACCAGAATATTTAAACGCATCAGTCCAAATAAGATGATACAATTTATTGGATTGCATTTGCTTTTTTTGAAAAAGTTTATTAAAAATTAACTGTGCTATAGCCCACAAGTTTGTGGGCGGCAAAAATCTAAAATAGTCCGATTACGATGGCTGATACCTCTATCAATAGGTTTCGGGACCTGTAATTGCTGTGACAATTATCATTTTGATTGCTCGATTATTTCTAAACATTTCTTAGAAAATTCAATTTTATTGAAAATTAACTGTGTTATAGCCCACAAGTTTTTGGGCGGCAAAAATCTAAAATGGTCCGATTACGATGGCTGATACCTCTATCAATAGGTTTCGGGACCTGTAATTGCTGTGACAATTATCATTTTGATTGCTCGATTATTTCTAAACATTTCTTAGAAAATTCAATTTTATTGAAAATTAACTGTGCTATAGCCCACAAATTTTTGGGCGGCAAAAATCTAAAATGGTCCGATTACGATGGCTGATACCTCTATCAATAGGTTTCGGGACCTGTAATTGCTGTGACAATTATCATTTTGATTGCTCGATTATTTCTAAAGATTTCTTAGAAAATTCAATTTTATTGAAAATTAACTGTGTTATAGCCCACAAGTTTTTGGGCGGCAAAAATCTAAAATGGTCCGATTACGATGGTTGATACCTCTATCAATAGGTTTCGGGACCTGTAATTGCTGTGACAATTATCATTTTGATTGCTCGATTATTTCTAAACATTTCTTAGAAAATTCAATTTTATTGAAAATTAACTGTGCTATAGCCCACAAGTTTTTGGGTGGCAAAAATCTAAAATGGTCCGATTACGATGGTTGATACCTCTATCAATAGGTTTCGGGACCTGTAATTGCTGTGACAATTTTCATTTTGATTGCTCGATTATTTCTAAACATTTCTTAGAAAATTCAATTTTATTGAAAAAGAACTGTGCTATAGCCCACAAGTTTTTGGGTGTCAAAAATCTAAAATGGTCCGATTACGATGGTTGATACCTCTATCAATAGGTTTCGGGACCTGTAATTGCTGTGACAATTATCATTTTGATTGCTCGATTATTTCTAAACATTTCTTAGAAAATTCAATTTTATTGAAAATTAACTGTGCTATAGCCCACAAGTTTTTGGGTGGCAAAAATCTAAAATGGTCCGATTACGATGGTTGATACCTCTATCAATAGGTTTCGGGACCTGTAATTGCTGTGACAATTCTCATTTTGATTGCTCGATTATTTCTAAACATTTCTTAGAAAATTCAATTTTATTGAAAATTAACTGTGCTATAGCCCACAAGTTTTTGGGTGGCAAAAATCTAAAATGGTCCGATTACGATGGCTGATACCTCTATCAATAGGTTTCGGGACCTGTAATTGCTGTGACGATTATCATTTAGATTGCTCGATTATTTCTAAACATTTCTTAGAAAATTCAATTTTATTGAAAATAAACTGTGCTATAGCCCACAAGCTTTTGGGCGCCAAAAATCTAAAATGGTCCCATTACGATGGCTGATACCTCTATCAATAGGTTTCGGGACCTGTAATTGCTGTGACAATTTTCATTTTGATTGCTCGATTATTTCTATACATTTCTTAGAAAATTCAATTTTATTTAAAATTAACTGTGCTATAGCCCACAAGTTTTTGGGTGGCAAAAATCTAAAATGGTCCGATTACGATGGTTGATACCTCTATCAATAGGTTTCGGGACCTGTAATTGCTGTGACAATTATCATTTTGATTGCTCGATTATTTCTAAACATTTCTTAGAAAATTCAATTTTATTGAAAATTAACTGTGCTATAGCCCACAAATTTTTGGGCGGCAAAAATCTAAAATGGTCCGATTACGATGGCTGATACCTCTATCAATAGGTTTCGGGACCTGTAATTGCTGTGACAATTATCATTTTGATTGCTCGATTATTTCTAAACATTTCTTAGAAAATTCAATTTTATTGAAAATTAACTGTGCTATAGCCCACAAGTTTTTGGGTGTCAAAAATCTAAAATGGTCCGATTACGATGGTTGATACCTCTATCAATAGGTTTCGGGACCTGTAATTGCTGTGACAATTATCATTTTGATTGCTCGATTATTTCTAAACATTTCTTAGAAAATTCAATTTTATTGAAAATTAACTGTGCTATAGCCCACAAGTTTTTGGGTGGCAAAAATCTAAAATGGTCCGATTACGATGGTTGATACCTCTATCAATAGGTTTCGGGACCTGTAATCGCTGTGACAATTGTCATTTTGATTGCTCGATTATTTCTAAACATTAATCAGAAAATTCAATTTTATTGAAAATTAACTGTGCTATAGCCCACAAGTTTTTGGGCGGCAAAAATCTAAAATGGTCCGATAACGATGGTTGATACCTCTATCAATAGGTTTCGGGACCTGTAATTACTGTGACAATTATCATTTTGATTGCTCGATTATTTCTTAACATTTCTTAGAAAATTCAATTTTATTGAAAATTAACTGTGCTATAGCCCACAAGTTTTTGGGCGGCAAAAATCTAAAATGGTCCGATTACGATGGCTGATACCTCTATCAATAGGTTTCGGACCTGTAATTGCTGTGACAATTATCATTTTGATTGCTCGGTTATTTCTAAACATTTCTTAGAAAATTCAATTTTATTGAAAATTAACTGTGCTATAGCCTACAAGTTTTTGGGCGGCAAAAATCTAAAATGGTCCGATAACGATGGTTGATACCTCTATCAATAGGTTTCGGGACCTGTAATTACTGTGACAATTATCATTTTGATTGCTCGATTATTTCTTAACATTTCTTTGAAAATTCAATTTTATTGAAAATTAACTGTGCTATAGCCCACAAGTTTTTGGGCGGCAAAAATCTAAAATGGTCCGATTACGATGGCTGATACCTCTATCAATAGGTTTCGGACCTGTAATTGCTGTGACAATTATCATTTTGATTGCTCGGTTATTTCTAAACATTTCTTAGAAAATTCAATTTTATTGAAAATTAACTGTGCTATAGCCCACAAGTTTTTGGGCGGCAAAAATCTAAAATGGTCCGATAACGATGGTTGATACCTCTATCAATAGGTTTCGGGACCTGTAATTGCTGTGACAATTATCATTTTGATTGCTCGATTATTTCTAAACATTTCTTAAAAAATTCAATTTTATTGAAAATTAACTGTGCTGTAGCCCACAAGTTTTTGGGCGGCAAAAATCTAAAATGGTCCGATTACGATGGCTGATTCGTGCTATAGCCCACAAGTTTTTGGGCGGCAAAAATCTAAAATGGTCCGATTACGATCGTTCATACCTCTATCAATAGGTTTCGGGACCTGTAATCGCTGTGACAATTTTCATTCTGATTGCTCGATTATTTCTAAACATTTCTTAGAAAATTCAATTTTATTGAAAATCAACTGTGCTATAGCGCACAAGTTTTTGGGCGGCAAAAATCTAAAATGGTCCGATTACGAGGGTTGATACCTCTATCAATAGGTTTCGGGACCTGTAATTGCTGGGACAATTTTCATTTTGATTGCTCGATTATTTCTTAACATTTCTTAGAAAATTCAATTTTATTAAAAATTAACTGTGCTGTAGCCCACAAGTTTTTGGGCGGCAAAAATCTAAAATGGTCCGATTACGATGGTTGATACCTCTATCAATAGGTTTCGGGACCTGTAATAGCTGTGACAATTTTCATTTTGATTTCTCGATTATTTCTTAACATTTCTTAGAAAATTCAATTTTATTAAAAATTAACTGTGCTGTAGCCCACAAGTTTTTGGGCGGCAAAAATCTAAAATGGTCCGATTACGAGGGTTGATACCTCTATCAATAGGTTTCGGGACCTGTAATTGCTGGGACAATTTTCATTTTGATTGCTCGATTATTTCTTAACATTTCTTAGAAAATTCAATTTTATTAAAAATTAACTGTGCTGTAGCCCACAAGTTTTTGGGCGGCAAAAATCTAAAATGGTCCCATAACGATGGTTGATACCTCTATCAATAGGTTTCGGGACCTGTAATTACTGTGACAATTATCATTTTGATTGCTCGATTATTTCTTAACATTTCTTAGAAAATTCAATTTTATTGAAAATTAACTGTGCTATAGCCCACAAGTTTTTGGGCGGCAAAAATCTAAAATGGTCCGATTACGATGGCTGATACCTCTATCAATAGGTTTCGGACCTGTAATTGCTGTGACAATTATCATTTTGATTGCTCGGTTATTTCTAAACATTTCTTAGAAAATTCAATTTTATTGAAAATTAACTGTGCTATAGCCCACAAGTTTTTGGGCGGCAAAAATCTAAAATGGTCCGATAACGATGGTTGATACCTCTATCAATAGGTTTCGGGACCTGTAATTGCTGTGACAATTATCATTTTGATTGCTCGATTATTTCTAAACATTTCTTAAAAAATTCAATTTTATTGAAAATTAACTGTGCTGTAGCCCACAAGTTTTTGGGCGGCAAAAATCTAAAATGGTCCGATTACGATGGTTGATACCTCTATCAATAGTTTTCGGGACCTGTAATAGCTGTGACAATTTTCATTTTGATTTCTCGATTATTTCTTAACATTTCTTAGAAAATTCAATTTTATTAAAAATTAACTGTGCTGTAGCCCACAAGTTTTTGGGCGGCAAAAATCTAAAATGGTCCGATTACGAGGGTTGATACCTCTATCAATAGGTTTCGAGACCTGTAATTGCTGGGACAATTTTCATTTTGATTGCTCGATTATTTCTTAACATTTCTTAGAAAATTCAATTTTATTAAAAATTAATGCGAATGAAGTTTATCCTAAAATAAAACTAGAATTAACAACAAAAACAAATTTACATATGTATGCGTTTAAAAAAGTATACATTCGGGCGAAAAATATAAAATATTTTTTATAATAATATCCGAATGAAATATATTTATTCAATACATAAGAAAATCGATATTTCAAGATTTTCAACGATCGGCACACATGTCGTCGGTAAGCTTGTGTATATACATTAACCATGCCAACCCGTTTAAAAAGTTATTGGGGTTTACCTAGTTAATCCTAGATTATTCAAAAACGTGAAAAGTTTTGTCTTAAGCATGTCTAAGAAAATCAATATCTTGAGATTTTCACCGATGGGCAAACATCTCACTATGATATTTCGGTAGGCCTATGTGTATGCTTTGATCATGCCAACCCGTTTGAAAAGTTATTGGGGTTTACCTAGTTAATCCTAGATTTTTCGAAAATGTGACCAATTTTTATCTTAACAGAATGTCTAAGAAAATCAATATCTTGAGATTTTCACCGATCGGCAAACATCTCACTATGATATTTCGGTAGGCCTATGTGTGTGCTATGATCTTGCCAACCCGTTTGAAAAGTTATTGGGGTTTACCTAGTTAATCCTAGATTATTCAAAAACTTGAAAAGTTTTATCTTAAGCATGTCTAAGAAAATCAATATCTTGAGATTTTCACCGATCGGCAAACATCTCACTATTATATTTCGGTAGGCCTATATGTATGCTTTGATCATACCAACCCGTTTGAAAAGTTATTGGGGTTTACCTAGTTAATCCTAGATTTTTCGAAAATGTGACCAATTTTTATCTTAACAGAATGTCTAAGAAAATCAATATCTTGAGATTTTCACCGATCGGCAAACATCTCACTATGATATTTCGGTAGGCCTATGTGTGTGCTATGATCATGCCAACCCGTTTGAAAAGTTATTGGGGTTTACCTAGTTAATCCTAGATTTTTCGAAAATGTGACCAATTTTTATCTTAACAGAATGTCTAAGAAAATCAATATCTTGAGATTTTCACCGATCGGCAAACATCTCACTATGATATTTCGGTAGGCCTATATATATGCTTTGATCATGCCAACCCGTTTGAAAAGTTATTGGGGTTTACCTAGTTAATCCTAGATTTTTCGAAAATGTGACCAATTTTTATCTTAACAGAATGTCTAAGAAAATCAATATCTTGAGATTTTCACCGATCGGCAAACATCTCACTATGATATTTCGGTAGGCCTATGTGTGTGCTATGATCATACCAACCCGTTTGAAAAGTTATTGGGGTTTACCTAGTTAATCCTAGATTTTTCGAAAATGTGACCAATTTTTATCTTAACAGAATGTATGAGAAAATCAATATCTTGAGATTTTCACCGATCGGCAAACATCTCACTATGATATTTCGGTGGGCCTATATATATATGCTTTGATCATGCCAACCCGTTTGAAAAGTTATTGGGGTTTACCTAGTTAATCCTAGATTTTTCGAAAATGTGACCAATTTTTATCTTAACAGAATGTCTAAGAAAATCAATATCTTGAGATTTTCACCGATCGGAAAACATCTCAATATGATATTTCGGTAGGCCTATGTGTGTGCTATGATCATACCAACCCGTTTGAAAAGTTATTGGGGTTTACCTTGTTAATCCTAGATTTTTCGAAAATGTGACCAATTTTTATCTTAACAGAATGTTTAAGAAAATCAATATCTTGAGATTTTCACCGATCGGCAAACATCTCACTATGATATTTCGGTAGGCCTATATGTATGCTTTGATCATGCCAACCCGTTTGAAAAGTTATTGGGGTTTACCTAGTTAATCCTAGATTATTCAAAAACATTGATTTTCTTAGACATGCTTAAGATAAAACTTTTCACGTTTTTGAATAATCTAGGATTAACTAGGTAAACCCCAATAACTTTCCAAACGGGTTGGCAAGATCATAGCACACACATAGGCCTACCGAAATATCATAGTGAGATGTTTGCCGATCGGTGAAAATCTCAAGATATTGATTTTCTTAAACATTCTGTTAAGATAAAAATTGGTCACATTTTCGAAAAATCTAGGATTAACTAGGTAAACCCCAATAACATTTCAAACGGGTTGGCATGATCAAAGCATATATATAGGCCTACCGAAATATCATAGTGAGATGTTTGCCGATCGGTGAAAATCTCAAGATATTGATTTTCTTAGACATTTTGTTAAGATAAAAATTGGTCACATTTTCGAAAAATCTAGGATTAACTAGGTAAACCCCAATAACATTTCAAACGGGTTGGCATGATCATAGCATACACATAGGCCTACCGATATATCATAGTGAGATGTTTGCCGATCGGTGAAAATCTCAAGATATTGATTTTCTTAGACATTCTGTTAAGATAAAAATTGGTCACATTTTCGAAAAATCTAGGATTAACTAGGTAAACCACAATAACTTTTCAAACGGGTTGGCATGATCAAAGCATACATATAGGCCTACCGAAATATCATAGAGAGATGTTTGCCGATCGGTGAAAATCTCAAGATATTGATTTTCTTAGACATGCTTAAGACAAAACTTTTCACGTTTTTGATTAATCTAGGATTAACTAGGTAAACCCCAATAACTTTTCAAACGGGTTGGCATGATCATAGCATACACATAGGCCTACCGATATATCATAGTGAGATGTTTGCCGATCGGTGAAAATCTCAAGATATTGATTTTCTTAGACATTCTGTTAAGATAAAAATTGGTCACATTTTCGAAAAATCTAGGATTAACTAGGTAAACACCAATAACTTTTCAAACGCGTTGGCATGATCATAGCACACACATAGGCCTACCGAAATATCATAGTGAGATGTTTGCCGATCGGTGAAAATCTCAAGATATTGATTTTCTTAGATATTCTGTTAAGATAAAAATTGGTCACATTTTCGAAAAATCTAGGATTAACTAGGTAAACCCCAATAACTTTTCAAACGGGTTGGCATGATCAAAGCATACATATAGGCCTACCGAAATATCATAGAGAGATGTTTGCCGATCGGTGAAAATCTCAAGATATTGATTTTCTTAGACAGGCTTAAGACAAAACTTTTCACGTTTCTGAATAATCTAGGATTAACTAGGTAAACCCCAATAACTTTTCAAACGGGTTGGCAAGATCATAGCACACACATAGGCCTACCGAAATATCATAGTGAGATGTTTGCCGATCGGTGAAAATCTCAAGATATTGATTTTCTTAGACATTCTGTTAAGATAAAAATTGGTCACATTTTCGAAAAATCTAGGATTAACTAGGTAAACACCAATAACTTTTCAAACGCGTTGGCATGATCATAGCACACACATAGGCCTACCGAAATATCATAGTGAGATGTTTGCCGATCGGTGAAAATCTCAAGATATTGATTTTCTTAGACATTCTGTTAAGATAAAAATTGGTCACATTTTCGAAAAATCTAGGATTAACTAGGTAAACCCCAACAACTTTTCAAACGGGTTGGCATGATCAAACATACATATAGGCCTACCGAAATATCATAGTGAGATGTTTGCTGATCGGTGAAAATCTCAAGATATTGATTTTCTTAGACATGCTTAAGATAAAACTTTTCACGTTTTTGAATAATCTAGGATTAACTAGGTAAACCCCAATAAATTTTCAAACGGGTTGGCATGATCATAGTATACACATAGGCCTACCGATATATCATAGTGAGATGTTTGCCGAACGGTGAAAATCTCAAGATATTGATTTTCTTAGACATGCTTAAGACAAAACTTTTCACGTTTTAGAATAATCTAGGATTAACTAGGTAAACCCCAATAACTTTTCAAACGGGTTGGCATGATCATAGCATACACATAGGCCTACCGATATATTATAGTGAGATGTTTGCCGATCGGTGAAAATCTCAAGATATTGATTTTCTTATACATTCTGTTAAGATAAAAATTGGTCACATTTTCGAAAAATCTAGGATTAACTAGGTAAACCCCAATAACTTTTCAAACGGGTTGACATGATCAAAGCATATATATAGGCCTACCGAAATATCATAGTGAGATGTTTGCCGATCGGTGAAAATCTCAAGATATTGATTTTCTTAGACATGCTTAAGATAAAACTTTTCACGTTTTTGAATAATCTAGGATTAACTAGGTAAACCCCAATAACTTTTCAAACGGGTTGGCATGATCATAGTATACACATAGGCCTACCGAAATATCATAGTGAGATGTTTACCGATCGGTGAAAATCTCAAGATATTGATTTTCTTAGACATGCTTAAGACAAAACTTTTCACGTTTTAGAATAATCTAGGATTAACTAGGTAAACCCCAATAACTTTTCAAACGGGTTGGCATGATCATAGTATACACATAGGCCTACCGATATATCATAGTGAGATGTTTGCCGATCGGTGAAAATCTCAAGATATTGATTTTCTTAGACATGCTTAAGACAAAACTTTTCACGTTTTAGAATAATCTAGGATTAACTAGGTAAACCCCAATAACTTTTCAAACGGGTTGGCATGATCATAGCATACACATAGACCTACCGATATATCATAGTGAGATGTTTGCCGATCGGTGAAAATCTCAAGATATTGATTTTCTTATACATTCTGTTAAGATAAAAATTGGTCACATTTTCGAAAAATCTAGGATTAACTAGGTAAACCCCAATAACTTTTCAAACGGGTTGGCATGATCAAACATACATATAGGCCTACCGAAATATCATAGTGAGATGTTTGCCGATCGGTGAAAATCTCAAGATATTGATTTTCTTAGACATGCTTAAGATAAAACTTTTCACGTTTTTGAATAATCTAGGATTAACTAGGTAAACCCCAATAACTTTTCAAACGGGTTGGCATGATCATAGTATACACATAGGCCTACCGAAATATCATAGTGAGATGTTTACCGATCAATGAAAATCTCAAGATATTGATTTTCTTAGACATGCTTAAGACAAAACTTTTCACGTTTTAGAAAAATCTAGGATTAACTAGGTAAACCCCAATAACTTTCCAAACGGGTTGGCATGATCATAGCATACACATAGGCCTACCGATATATCATAGTGAGATGTTTGCCGATCGGTGAAAATCTCAAGATATTGATTTTCTTAGTCATTCTGTTAAGATAAAAATTGGTCACATTTTCGAAAAATCTAAGATTAACTAGGTAAACCCCAATAACATTTCAAACGGGTTGGCATGATCAAACATACATATAGGCCTACCGAAATATCATAGTGAGATGTTTGCCGATCGGTGAAAATCTCAAGATATTGATTTTCTTAGACATGCTTAAGATAAAACTTTTCACGTTTTTGAATAATCTAGGATTAACTAGGTAAACCCCAATAACTTTTCAAACGGGTTGGCATGATCATAGTATACGCATAGGCCTACCGAAATATCATAGTGAGATGTTTACCGATCGGTGAAAATCTCAAGATATTGATTTTCTTAGACATGCTTAAGACAAAACTTTTCACGTTTTAGAATAATCTAGGATTAACTAGGTAAACCCCAATAACTTTTCAAACGGGTTGGCATGATCATAGCATACACATAGGCCTACCGATATATCATAGTGAGATGTTTGCCGATCGGTGAAAATCTCAAGATATTGATTTTCTTAGACATGCTTAAGACAAAACTTTTCACGTTTTTGAATAATCTAGGATTAACTAGGTAAACCCCAATAACTTTTCAAACGGGTTGGCAAGATCATAGCACACACATAGGCCTACCGAAATATCATAGTGAGATGTTTGCCGATCGGTGAAAATCTCAAGATATTGATTTTCTTAGACATTCTGTTAAGATAAAAATTGGTCACATTTTCGAAAAATCTAGGATTAACTAGGTAAACCCCAATAACTTTTCAAACGGGTTGGCATGATCATAGTATATACATAGGCCTACCAAAATATCATAGTGAGATGTTTGCCGATCGGTGAAAATCTCAAGATATTGATTTTCATAGACATGCTTAAGATAAAACTTTTCACGTTTGAGAATAATCTAGGATTAACTAGGTAAACCCCAATAACTTTTCAAACGGGTTGGCATGATCATAGCATACACATAGGCCTACCGATATATCATAGTGAGATGTTTGCCGATCGGTGAAAATCTCAAGATATTGATTTTCTTAGACATTCTGTTAAGATAAAAATTGGTCACATTTTCGAAAAATCTAGGATTAACTAGGTAAACCCCAATAACTTTTCAAACGGGTTGGCATGATCAAAGCATACATATAGGCCTACCGAAATATCATAGTCAGATGTTTGCCGATCGGTGAAAATCTCAAGATATTGATTTTCTTAGACATGCTTAAGACAAAACTTTTCACGTTTTTGAATAATCTAGGATTAACTAGGTAAACACCAATAACTTTCCAAACGGGTTGGCAAGATCATAGCACACACATAGGCCTACCGAAATATCATAGTGAGATGTTTGCCGATCGGTGAAAATCTCAAGATATTGATTTTCTTAGACATTCTGTTAAGATAAAAATTGGTCACATTTTCGAAAAATCTAGGATTAACTAGGTAAACCCCAATAACTTTTCAAACGGGTTGGCATGATCATAGTATATACATAGGCCTACCGAAATATCATAGTGAGATGTTTGCCGATTGGTGAAAATCTCAAGATATTGATTTTCATAGACATGCTTAAGATAAAACTTTTCACGTTTTAGAATAATCTAGGATTAACTAGGTAAACCCCAATAACTTTTCAAACGGGTTGGCATGATCATAGCATACACATAGGCCTACCGATATATCATAGTGAGATGTTTGCCGATCGGTGAAAATCTCAAGATATTGATTTTCTTAGACATTCTGTTAAGATAAAAATTGGTCACATTTTCGAAAAATCTAGGATTAACTAGGTAAACCCCAATAACTTTTCAAACGGGTTGGCATGATCAAAGCATACGTATAGGCCTACCGAAATATCATAGTCAGATGTTTGCCGATCGGTGAAAATCTCAAGATATTGATTTTCTTAGACATGCTTAAGACAAAACTTTTCACGTTTTTGAATAATCTAGGATTAACTAGGTAAACCCCAATAACTTTTCAAACGGGTTGGCAAGATCATAGCACACACATAGGCCTACCGAAATATCATAGTGAGATGTTTGCCGATCGGTGAAAATCTCAAGATATTGATTTTCTTAGACATTCTGTTAAGATAAAAATTGGTCACATTTTCGAAAAATCTAGGATTTACTAGGTAAACACCAATAACTTTTCAAACGCGTTGGCATGATCATAGCACACACATAGGCCTACCGAAATATCATAGTCAGATGTTTGCCGATCGGTGAAAATCTCAAGATATTGATTTTCTTAGACATTCTGTTAAGATAAAAATTGGTCACATTTTCGAAAAATCTAGGATTAACTAGGTAAACACCAATAACTTTTCAAACGCGTTGGCATGATCATAGCACACACATAGGCCTACCGAAATATCATAGTCAGATGTTTGCCGATCGGTGAAAATCTCAAGATATTGATTTTCTTAGACATTCTGTTAAGATAAAAATTTGTCACATTTTCGAAAAATCTAGGATTAACTAGGTAAACCCCAATAACTTTTCAAACGGGTTGGCATGATCAAAGCGTACACATAGGCCTACCGAAATATCATAGTGAGATGTTTGCCGATCGGTGAAAATCTCAAGATATTGATTTTCTTAGACATTCTGTTAAGATAAAAATTTGTCACATTTTCGAAAAATCTAGGATTAACTAGGTAAACCCCAATAAATTTTCAAACGGGTTGGCATGATCAAAGCATACACATAGGCCTACCGAAATATCATAGTGAGATGTTTGCCGATCGGTGAAAATCTCAAGATATTGATTTTCTTAGACATTCTGTTAAGATAAAAATTTGTCACATTTTCGAAAAATCTAGGATTAACTAGGTAAACCCCAATAACTTTTCAAACGGGTTGGCATGATCAAAGCACACACATAGGCCTACCGAAATATCATAGTCAGATGTTTGCCGATCGGTGAAAATCTCAAGATATTGATTTTCTTAGACATTCTGTTAAGATAAAAATTTGTCACATTTTCGAAAAATCTAGGATTAACTAGGTAAACCCCAATAAATTTTCAAACGGGTTGGCATGATCAAAGCATACACATAGGCCTACCGAAATATCATAGTGAGATGTTTGCCGATCGGTGAAAATCTCAAGATATTGATTTTCTTAGACATGCTTAAGATAAAACTTTTCACGTTTTTGAATAATCTAGGATTAACTAGGTAAACCCCAATAACTTTCCAAACGGGTTGGCAAGATCATAGCACACACATAGGCCTACCGAAATATCATAGTGAGATGTTTGCCGATCGGTGAAAATCTAAAGATATTGATTTTCTTAGACATTCTGTTAAGATAAAAATTGGTCACATTTTCGAAAAATCTAGGATTAACTAGGTAAACACCAATAACTTTTCAAACGCGTTGGCATGATCATAGCACACACATAGGCCTACCGAAATATCATAGTCAGATGTTTGCCGATCGGTGAAAATCTCAAGATATTGATTTTCTTAGACATTCTGTTAAGATAAAAATTTGTCACATTTTCGAAAAATCTAGGATTAACTAGGTAAACCCCAATAACTTTTCAAACGGGTTGGCATGATCAAAGCGTACACATAGGCCTACCGAAATATCATAGTGAGATGTTTGCCGATCGGTGAAAATCTCAAGATATTGATTTTCTTAGACATTCTGTTAAGATAAAAATTGGTCACATTTTCGAAAAATCTAGGATTAACTAGGTAAACCCCAATAACTTTTCAAACGGGTTAACATAATCAATGCATAAATATAGGCCTACCGAAATATCATAGTGAGATGTTTGCTGATCGGTGAAAATCTCAAGATATTGATTTTCTTAGAAATGCTTAAGACAAAACATTTCACGTTTTTGAATAATCTAGGAATAACTAGGTAAACCCAATAACTTTTCAAACGGGTTGGCAAGATCATAGCACACACATAGGCCTACCGAAATATCATAGTGAGATGTTTGCCGATCGGTGAAAATCTCAAGATATTGATTTTCTTAGACATTCTGTTAAGATAAAAATTGGTCACATTTTCGAAAAATCTAGGATTAACTAGGTAAACACCAATAACTTTTCAAACGCGTTAGCATGATCATATCACACACATAGGCCTACCGAAATATCATAGTCAGATGTTTGCCGATCGGTGAAAATCTCAAGATATTGATTTTCTTAAACATTCTGTTAAGATAAAAATTGGTCACATTTTCGAAAAATCTAGGATTAACTAGGTAAACCCCAATAACTTTTCAAACAGGTTGGCATGATCAAAGCATACATATAGGCCTACCGAAATATCATAGTGAGATGTTTGCCGATCGGTGAAAATCTCAAGATATTGATTTTCTTAGACATGCTTAAGATAAAACTTTTCACGTTTTTGAATAATCTAGGATTAACTAGGTAAACCACAATAACTTTCCAAACGGGTTGGCAAGATCATAGCACACACATAGGCCTACCGAAATATCATAGTGAGATGTTTGCCGATCGGTGAAAATCTCAAGATATTGATTTTCTTAAACATTCTGTTAAGATAAAAATTGGTCACATTTTCGAAAAATCTAGGATTAACTAGGTAAACCCCAATAACTTTTCAAACGGGTTGGCATGATCAAAGCATACATATAGGCCTACCGAAATATCATAGTGAGATGTTTGCCGATCGGTGAAAATCTCAAGATATTGATTTTCTTAGACATGCTTAAGATTAAACTTTTCACGTTTTTGAATAATCTTGGATTAACTAGGTAAACCCCAATAACTTTTCAAACGGGTTGGCATGATCATAGTATACACATAGGCCTACCGATATATCATAGTGAGATGTTTGCCGATCGGTGAAAATCTCAAGATATTGATTTTCTTAGACATTCTGTAAAGATAAAACTTTTCACGTTTTAGAATAATCTAGGATTAACTAGGTAAACCCCAATAACTTTTCAAACGGGTTGGCATGATCATAGCATACACATAGGCCTACCGATATATCATAGTGAGATGTTTGCCGATCGGTGAAAATCTCAAGATATTGATTTTCTTAGACATGCTTAAGACAAAACTTTTCACGTTTTTGAATAATCTTGGATTAACTAGGCCAACCCCAATAACTTTTTAAACGGGTTGGCATGGTTAATGTATACACACAAGCTTACCGACGAAATGTGTGCCGATCGTTGAAAATCTTGAAATATCGATTTACTTATGTATTGAATAAATATATTTCATTCGGATATTATTATAAAAAATATTGTGACGGTGACACCTAGTGTGTAATAGAATAAGTAAAACTAATAGCTCAATGTTTACTGTACTAAATGGAATTTTCCATGATAAAAATTGTTACGTAATGTTTCTACGCTATTCCAACTGGAAAAGTCGTGAACTTTCGAGAAGCTTGGTTTGTGTATATAAAAAGGCGAACAAGATCGAATTGGATTATTAGTATTTGGAACGCGATAGAGTAAACTTGTAAGATTATAAGTAATATTTGGTAAGCGATAGTATAAAGATTAAAAGGAATTAAAAAGTGAATTAAAAAGTGTTTTTGTGGAAATAAAAATTATAAGTGAACAGTAAAATTTAAGAATAATTTATATAAAGTGATTTTGTGAATTTTGATTGATAAACTGTGTTGTAATAAATTTTGTGAAATAAATAAATTCGTTGGTGATAAATTGAATTGAGTTTGTATTATTCACAATCCAGTGATACGAACCTTGATTGACAAGGCAAAAACGTAACATTTGGTGACAGCGGTGGGATTGTGAATAAAAAGAAAAAGAAAATGATTCTCAACGAATTAAATGTTCCAGAATTAAAAAAAGAACTTTAGAAACGGGGTTTGGCTACTGATGGTAGTAAAGCAGCTTTACAAGCGCGACTACGTGATGCCATGGAGAAAGAAGGGTTAGACTTAGATCAACATGATTTTGGAGAGAAAGTAACGGATACGGCAACGATAGAGAAGACAGGAGATAAACAGTCGTCAGTCGAAACAACACAACTACCATCTGGAAGTTTCGATTTGTCGCAGTTAATAGCAGCTATAAACCAGTCAAACCAAGAAATTAAACATGAAATGAAACAACAAGGAGAGGAAATTAAAGACCAAATTATAGATGGTCAAAAGAGAATGGACGAGAAACTTCTCGAATTATCTACTAACATACACGGCGAAGTAGAGAAGCTACAAATGGAGATTCAAAAGGTTGACGAAAAATTAGAAACGAAGGTTCAACATGTTGAAGAGAAATTGCAAACGGAGATTCAACAAGTTGTGGAAAAATGTCAACGTCTCGAGAAAGATCTAACTGATGTCAAGGCAAGTGGAACAACGACGCAAGTGGTACAGACCGTTCAATCAGTTAAGTTAAAACCACCAAACTTCGACGGTACATCATCTTTCGGCATTTTCAAATTTCAATTTGAAACGGCAGCCAATCAAAACCGTTGGAATGATGAACATCTTGGCGCAGCGTTAATAGTGGCCCTTAAAGGTGAAGCAGCGGAGGCCTTACAAACAATTCCGGAAAAAGATCGCAACAGTTATCTCGAAATTATGAAGGCGCTGGATAGGAAGTACGGCAGTGACCACAAGCGTGAAATCTATCGAATGGAATTGAAAAGCCGCTACCAAAAGGGAGGAGAATCACTTCAGGAATTTTCATCGGCAATCGAGCGGCTAGTACATCTAGCACATACCAGTACATCGGCTGATTATATGGAAAGACTAAAAATTGACGCATTCATTGACGGCATTCGAGATCCAGAGACACGCAGAGCGGTAATGTTGTCACCTAAATCAACCTTTGCGGAAACCGTTGCGTTTGCGTTAACCATCGAGGCTGTGCAGAACTTCACCAGACCATCAGTATTTAGGCGTCAAATGAACTCAGACAAGAACGGCAGCATGGAGCGAATGGTACCGACAGTCGGAAGAGGCAGGCTTAGGTGTTGGAAATGTGACAAGTTGGGTCACATCTCAATGGACTGTCGGAAAGTAATACATGGAGAGAGAAGATCGCCACCTTTTATACGAGCAAACACGGAACGGTCGGGACAGAGGTCTAGAGGCAGCGAGCGAAGATGTTGTGTGTGTAACAGGATTGGCCACATCTCGCGAGATTGTTTGGAAGCAGGAGGAAAGCGGCACGGATTACCATCTTCCGTGGAAAGAGCACGAAGAGGAGAGCGGGAATTGGATGAGCGGATGGCAACAGTCGGTAAAGTGGAAAAGTTAGAAGTCAGTTTGAAGGAACCGAAGCTGGCTTCGCCGTCTGGTTGCCCCATAACATTCATCCCTGTTACGAGTGAAGCACGAGGCGGAAGCAGCGTCACAGTTTTGGGCGGTGTTGAAGGGAGGAGGTGTATTATTACGCTGGATACCGGAGCAACCCACACAATTGTTCGGAAAGATTTGATCGCAGGAGCAGTGCAGCTGGTTGATGGGTTAAAATTAAGAATGGCAAATGGGGAGAGTGCAATGATTAAAGGGAAAAAGATCGTGAGCATAAGGATCGGCGAAACTCTTTTCCCACACGAAGTTCTAGTCGCAGACATTGTGGACGAGGTCATTTTGGGAACGGACTTCATGAGGATGAATGGCTTTGTGTTGGATTTTGGCCGAGGAATATTGAGTAGCGATAACATCGAGCTGAAACTTAAGTTTAACGGTACGGATGCAACAGTAAGGCGAGTAACAATCAGTCATTACGAGGAGCTGCCATCGAAATCTGAAACAATTGTTGAGGAAACCACAGAACACCAGGTTAAGCAGACTTTGGATAAGAAGGGCCGAGTTGTGCGAGGTAGAGTGCGAGTGTTGGGCGACTGGATGAGAACTCGATGTGCCATACGGGCAAATGGCCAGGGATTACACGAGGGGCAACTGGTGTGGCATCACAACTCGCAACAAAAGAAGGAGGATTTATCGGCGAAAGTGCAGCCTATATGGACGGCACCCTACAGGACAAGAAAAGGAAAAGGAGGTAAACCAATGACGGTACATTTAGAGAGGCTGGCCCTCTACCGAGGAGGTAATTTCGGTCCTGTTCGGGACGAACAGGCTTAGGTGAGGGGTAGTGTGACGGTGACACCTAGTGTGTAATAGAATAAGTAAAACTAATAGCTCAATGTTTACTGTACTAAATGGAATTTTCCATGATAAAAATTGTTACGTAATGTTTCTACGCTATTCCAACTGGAAAAGTCGTGAACTTTCGAGAAGCTTGGTTTGTGTATATAAAAAGGCGAACAAGATCGAATTGGATTATTAGTATTTGGAACGCGATAGAGTAAACTTGTAAGATTATAAGTAATATTTGGTAAGCGATAGTATAAAGATTAAAAGGAATTAAAAAGTGAATTAAAAAGTGTTTTTGTGGAAATAAAAATTATAAGTGAACAGTAAAATTTAAGAATAATTTATATAAAGTGATTTTGTGAATTTTGATTGATAAACTGTGTTGTAATAAATTTTGTGAAATAAATAAATTCGTTGGTGATAAATTGAATTGAGTTTGTATTATTCACAATCCAGTGATACGAACCTTGATTGACAAGGCAAAAACGTAACAATATTTTATATTTTTCGCCCGAATGTATACTTTTTTAAACGCATACATATGTAAATTTGTTGTTGTTGTAATTCTTGTTTTATTTTAGGATAAACTTCATTCGCATAAAAATTAACTGTGCTGTAGCCCACAAGTTTTTGGGCGGCAAAAATCTAAAATGGTCCGATAACGATGGTTGATACCTCTATCAATAGGTTTCGGGACCTGTAATTACTGTGACAATTATCATTTTGATTGCTCGATTATTTCTTAACATTTCTTAGAAAATTCAATTTTATTGAAAATTAACTGTGCTATAGCCCACAAGTTTTTGGGCGGCAAAAATCTAAAATGGTCCGATTACGATGGCTGATACCTCTATCAATAGGTTTCGGACCTGTAATTGCTGTGACAATTATCATTTTGATTGCTCGGTTATTTCTAAACATTTCTTAGAAAATTCAATTTTATTGAAAATTAACTGTGCTATAGCCCACAAGTTTTTGGGCGGCAAAAATCTAAAATGGTCCGATAACGATGGTTGATACCTCTATCAATAGGTTTCGGGACCTGTAATTGCTGTGACAATTATCATTTTGATTGCTCGATTATTTCTAAACATTTCTTAAAAAATTCAATTTTATTGAAAATTAACTGTGCTGTAGCCCACAAGTTTTTGGGCGGCAAAAATCTAAAATGGTCCGATTACGATGGTTCATACCTCTATCAATAGGTTTCGGGACCTGTAATCGCTGTGACAATTTTCATTCTGATTGCTCGATTATTTCTAAACATTTCTTAGAAAATTCAATTTTATTGAAAATCAACTGTGCTATAGCGCACAAGTCTTTGGGCGGCAAAAATCTAAAATGGTCCGATTACGAGGGTTGATACCTCTATCAATAGGTTTCGGGACCTGTAATTGCTGGGACAATTTTCATTTTGATTGCTCGATTATTTCTTAACATTTCTTAGAAAATTCAATTTTATTAAAAATTAACTGTGCTGTAGCCCACAAGTTTTTGGGCGGCAAAAATCAAAAATGGTCCGATTACGATGGTTGATACCTCTATCAATAGGTTTCGGGACCTGTAATAGCTGTGACAATTTTCATTTTGATTTCTCGATTATTTCTTAACATTTCTTAGAAAATTCAATTTTATTAAAAATTAACTGTGCTGTAGCCCACAAGTTTTTGGGCGGCAAAAATCTAAAATGGTCCGATTACGAGGGTTGATACCTCTATCAATAGGTTTCGGGACCTGTAATTGCTGGGACAATTTTCATTTTGATTGCTCGATTATTTCTTAACATTTCTTAGAAAATTCAATTTTATTAAAAATTAACTGTGCTGTAGCCCACAAGTTTTTGGGCGGCAAAAATCTAAAATGGTCCGATTACGAGGGTTGATACCTCTATCAATAGGTTTCGGGACCTGTAATTGCTGGGACAATTTTCATTTTGATTGCTCGATTATTTCTTAACATTTCTTAGAAAATTCAATTTTATTAAAAATTAACTGTGCTGTAGCCCACAAGTTTTTGGGCGGCAAAAATCTAAAATGGTCCGATTACGATGGTTGATACCTCTATCAATAGGTTTCGGGACCTGTAATAGCTGTGACAATTTTCATTTTGATTTCTCGATTATTTCTTAACATTTCTTAGAAAATTCAATTTTATTAAAAATTAACTGTGCTGTAGCCCACAAGTTTTTGGGCGGCAAAAATCTAAAATGGTCCGATTACGATGGCTGATACCTCTATCAATAGGTTTCGGGACCTGTAATAGCTGTGACAATTTTCATTTTGATTGCTCGATTATTTCTTAACATTTCTTAGAAAATTCAATTTTATTGAAAATTAACTGTGCTATAGCCCACAAGTTTTTGGGCGACAAAAATCTAAAATGGTCCGATTACGATGGCTGATACCTCTATCAATAGGTTTCGGGACCTGTAATTGCTGTGACAATTATCATTTTGATTGCTCGATTATTTCTAAACATTTCTTAGAAAATTCAATTTTATTGAAAATTAACTGTGCTATAGCCCACAAGTTTTTGGGCGGCAAAAATCTAAAATGGTCCGATTACGATGGCTGATACCTCTATCAATAAGTTTCGGGACCTGTAATTGATGTCACAATTTTCATTTTAATTGCTCGATTATTTCTAAACATTTCTTAGAAAATTCAATTTTATTGAAAATTAACTGTGCTATAGCCCACAAGTTTTTGGGCGGCAAAAATCTAAAATGGTCCGATTACGATGGCTGATACCTCTATCAATAGGTTTCGGGACCTGTAATTGCTGTGACAATTATCATTTTGATTGCTCGATTATTTCTTATCATTTCTTAGAAAATTCAATTTTATTGAAAATTTACTGTGCTATAGCCCACAAGTTTTTCGGCGGAAAAAATCTAAAATGGTCCGATAACGATGGTTGATACCTCTATCAATAGGTTTCGGGACCTGTAATCGCTGTGACAATTGTCATTTTGATTGCTCGATTATTTCTAAACATTTCTTAGAAAATTCAATTTTATTGAAAATTAACTGTGCTATAGCCCACAAGTTTTTGGGCGGCAAAAATCTAAAATGGTCCGATTACGATGGTTGATACCTCTATCAATAGGTTTCGGGACCTGTAATCGCTGTGACAATTGTCATTTTGATTGCTCGATTATTTCTAAACATTTCTTAGAAAATTCAATTTTACTGAAAATTAACTGTGTTATAGCCCACAAGTTTTTGGGCGGCAAAAATCTAAAATGGTCCGATAACGATGGTTGATTCCTCTATCAATAGGTTTCGGGACCTGTAATTGCTGTGACAATTATCATTTTGATTGCTCGATTATTTCTAAACATTTCTTAAAAAATTCAATTTTATTGAAAATTAACTGTGCTGTAGCCCACAAGTTTTTGGGCGGCAAAAATCTAAAATGGTCCGATTACGATGGCTGATTCGTGCTATAGCCCACAAGTTTTTGGGCGGCAAAAATCTAAAATGGTCCGATTACGATGGTTCATACCTCTATCAATAGGTTTCGGGACCTGTAATCGCTGTGACAATTTTCATTCTGATTGCTCGATTATTTCTAAACATTTCTTAGAAAATTCAATTTTATTGAAAATCAACTGTGCTATAGCGCACAAGTTTTTGGGCGGCAAAAATCTAAAATGGTCCGATTACGATGGTTGATACCTCTATCAATATGTTTCGGGACCTGTAATTGCTATGACAATTATCATTTTGATTGCTCGATTATTTCTAAACATTTCTTAGAAAATTCAATTTTATTGAAAATCAACTGTGCTATAGCCCACAAGTTTTTGGGCGGTAAAAATCTAAAATGGTCCGATTACGATGGTTGATACCTCTATCAATAGGTTTCGGGACCTGTAATTGCTGTGACAATTTTCATTTTGATTGCTCGATTATTTCTAAACATTTCTTAGAAAATTCAATTTTATTGAAAATTAACTGTGCTATAGCCCACAAGTTTTTGGGCGGCAAAAATCTAAAATGGTCCGATTACGAGGGTTGATACCTCTATCAATAGGTTTCGGGACCTGTAATTGCTGGGACAATTTTCATTTTGATTGCTCGATTATTTCTTAACATTTCTTAGAAAATTCAATTTTATTAAAAATTAACTGTGCTGTAGCCCACAAGTTTTTGGGCGGCAAAAATCTAAAATGGTCCGATTACGATGGTTGATACCTCTATCAATAGGTTTCGGGACCTGTAATAGCTGTGACAATTTTCATTTTGATTGCTCGATTATTTCTAAACATTTCTTAGAAAATTCAATTTTATTAAAAATTAACTGTGCTGTAGCCCACAAGTTTTTGGGCGGCAAAAATCTAAAATGGTCCGATTACGATGGCTGATACCTCTATCAATAGGTTTCGGGACCTGTAATAGCTGTGACAATTTTCATTTTGATTGCTCGATTATTTCTTAACATTTATTAGAAAATTCAATTTTATTGAAAATTAACTGTGCTGTAGCCCACAAGTTTTTGGGCGGAAAAATTTAAAATGGTCCGATTACGATGGCTGATACCTCTATCAATAGGTTTCGGGACCTGTAATTGCTGTGACAATTATTATTTTGATTGCTCGATTATTTCTAAACATTTCTTAGAAAATTCAATTTTATTGAAAATTAACTGTGCTATAGCCCACAAGTTTTTGGGTGGCAAAAATCTAAAATGGTCCGATTACGATGGTTGATACCTCTATCAATAGGTTTCGGGACCTGTAATAGCTGTGACAATTTTCATTTTGATTGCTCGATTATTTCTAAACATTTCTTAGAAAATTCAATTTTATTGAAAATTAACTGTGCTATAGCCCACAAGTTTTTGGGTGACAAAAATCTAAAATGGTCCGATTACGATGGTTGATACCTCTATCAATAGGTTTCGGGACCTGTAATTGCTGTGACAATTTTCATTTTGATTGCTCGATTATTTCTAAACATTTCTTAGAAAATTCAATTTTATTGAAAATTAACTGTGCTATAGCCCACAAGTTTTTGGGCGGCAAAAATCTAAAATGGTCCGATTACGATGGCTGATACCTCTATCAATAGTTTTCGGGACCTGTAATTGCTGTGACAATTATCATTTTGATTGCTCGATTATTTCTAAACATTTCTTAGAAAATTCAATTTTATTGAAAATTAACTGTGCTATAGCCCACAAGTTTTTGGGCGGCAAAAATCTAAAATGGTCCGATTACGATGGCTGATACCTCTATCAATAAGTTTCGGGACCTGTAATTGATGTCACAATTTTCATTTTAATTGCTCGATTATTTCTAAACATTTCTTAGAAAATTCAATTTTATTGAAAATTAACTGTGCTATAGCCCACAAGTTTTTGGGCGGCAAAAATCTAAAATGGTCCGATTACGATGGCTGATACCTCTATCAATAGGTTTCGGGACCTGTAATTGCTGTGACAATTATCATTTTGATTGCTCGATTATTTCTTATCATTTCTTAGAAAATTCAATTTTATTGAAAATTTACTGTGCTATAGCCCACAAGTTTTTCAGCGGAAAAAATCTAAAATGGTAAGATTACGATGGCTGATACCTCTATCAATAGGTTTCGGGACCTGTAATTGCTGTGACAATTATCATTTTGATTGCTCGATTATTTCTAAACATTTCTTAGAAAATTCAATTTTATTGAAAATTATCTGTGCTATAGCCCACAAGTTTTTGGGCGGCAAAAATCTAAAATGGTTCGATTACGATGGCTGATACCTCTATCAATAGGTTTCGGGACCTGTAATTGCTGTGACAATTATCATTTTGATTGCTCGATTATTTCTAAACATTTCTTAGAAAATTCAATTTTATTGAAAATTTACTGTGCTATAGCCCACAAGTTTTTGGGCGGCAAAAATCTAAAATGCTCCGATTACGATGGTTGATACCTCTATCAATAGGTTTCGGGACCTGTAATTGCTGTGACAATTTTCATTTTGATTGCTCGATTATTTCTATAAATTTTTAAGAAAATTCAATTTTATTGAAAATTAACTGTGCTATAGCCCACAAGTTTTTGGGCGGCAAAAATCTAAAATTGTCCGATTACGATGGCTGATACCTTTATCAATAGGTTTCGGGACCTGTAATTGCTGTCACAATTTTCATTTTGATTGTTCGATTATTTCTAAACATTTCTTAGAAAATTCAATTTTATTGAAAATTAACTGTGTTATAGCCCACAAGTTTTTGGGCGGCAAAAATCTAAAATGGTCCGATTACGATGGCTGATACCTCTATCAATAAGTTTCGGGACCTGTAATTGCTGTGACAATTTTCATTTTGATTGCTCGATTATTTCTAAACATTTCTTAGAAAATTCAATTTTATTGAAAATTAACTGTGCTATAGCCCACAAGTTTTTGGGCGGCAAAAATCTAAAATGGTATGATTACGATGGTTGATACCTCTATCAATAGGTTTCGGGACCTGTAATTGCTGTGACAATTTTCATTTTGATTGCTCGATTATTTCTATAAATTTTTAAGAAAATTCAATTTTATTGAAAATTAACTGTGCTATAGCCCACAAGTTTTTGGGCGGAAAAATTTAAAATGGTCCGATTACGATGGCTGATACCTCTATCAATAGGTTTCGGGACCTGTAATTGCTGTGACAATTATAATTTTGATTGCTCGATTATTTCTAAACATTTCTTAGAAAATTCAATTTTATTGAAAATTAACTGTGCTATAGCCCACAAGTTTTTGGGCGGCAAAAATCTAAAATGGTCCGATTACGATGGTTGATACCTCTATCAATAGGTTTCGGGACCTGTAATTGCTGTGACAATTTTCATTTTGATTGCTCGATTATTTCTAAACATTTCTTAGAAAATTCAATTTTATTGAAAATTAACTGTGCTATAGCCCACAAGTTTTTGGGCGGCAAAAATCTAAAATGGTCCGATTACGATGGCTGATACCTCTATCAATAGGTTTCGGGACCTGTAATTGCTGTGACAATTATCATTTTGATTGCTCGATTATTTCTAAACATTTCTTAGAAAATTCAATTTTATTGAAAATTAACTGTGCTATAGCCCACAAGTTTTTGGGCGGCAAAAATCTAAAATGGTCCGATTACGATGGCTGATACCTCTATCAATAAGTTTCGGGACCTGTAATTGATGTCACAATTTTCATTTTAATTGCTCGATTATTTCTAAACATTTCTTAGAAAATTCAATTTTATTGAAAATTAACTGTGCTATAGCCCACAAGTTTTTGGGCGGCAGAAATCTAAAATGGTCCGATTACGATGGCTGATACCTCTATCAATAGGTTTCGGGACCTGTAATTGCTGTGACAATTATCATTTTGATTGCTCGATTATTTCTTATCATTTCTGAGAAAATTCAATTTTATTGAAAATTTACTGTGCTATAGCCCACAAGTTTTTCGGCGGAAAAAATGTAAAATGGTAAGATTACGATGGCTGATACCTCTATCAATAGGTTTCGGGACCTGTAATTGCTGTGACAATTTTCATTTTGATTGCTCGATTATTTCTAAACATTTCTTAGAAAATTCAATTTTATTGAAAATTAACTGTGCTATAGCCCACAAGTTTTTGGGCGGCAAAAATCTAAAATGGTATGATTACGATGGTTGATACCTCTATCAATAGGTTTCGGGACCTGTAATTGCTGTGACAATTTTCATTTTGATTGCTCGATTATTTCTATAAATTTTTAAGAAAATTCAATTTTATTGAAAATTAACTGTGCTATAGCCCACAAGTTTTTAGGCGGAAAAATTTAAAATGGTCCGATTACGATGGCTGATACCTCTATCAATAGGTTTCGGGACCTGTAATTGCTGTGACAATTATAATTTTGATTGCTCGATTATTTCTAAACATTTCTTAGAAAATTCAATTTTATTGAAAATTAACTGTGCTATAGCCCACAAGTTTTTGGGCGGCAAAAATCTAAAATTGTCCGATTACGATGGCTGATACCTTTATCAATAGGTTTCGGGACCTGTAATTGCTGTCACAATTTTCATTTTGATTGTTCGATTATTTCTAAACATTTCTTAGAAAATTCAATTTTATTGAAAATTAACTGTGTTATAGCCCACAAGTTTTTGGGCGGCAAAAATCTAAAATGGTCCGACTACGATGGTTGATACCTCTATCAATAGGTTTCGGGACCTGTAATTGCTGTGACAATTTTCATTTTGATTGCTCGATTATTTCTAAACATTTCTTAGAAAATTCAATTTTATTGAAAATTAACTGTGCTATATAGCCCACAAGTTTTTGGGCAACAAAAATCTAAAATGGTATGATTACGATGGCTGATACCTCTATCAATAGGTTTCGGGACCTGTAATTGCTGTGACAATTATCATTTTGATTGCTCGATTATTTCTAAACATTTCTTAGAAAATTCAATTTTACGATGGCTGATACCTCTATCAATAGGTTTCGGGACCTGTAATTGCTGTGACAATTATCATTTTGATTGCTCGATTATTTCTAAACATTTCTTAGAAAATTCAATTTTATTGAAAATTTACTGTGCTATTGCCCACAAGTTTTTGGGCGGCAAAAATCTAAAATGGTCCGATTTCGATGGCTGATACCTATATCAATAGGTTTCGGGACCTGTAATTGCTGTGACAATTTTCATTTTGATTGCTCGATTATTTCTAAACATTTCTTAGAAAATTCAATTTTATTGAAAATTAACTGTGCTATAGCCCACAAGTTTTTGGGCGGCAAAAATCTAAAATGGTCCGATTACGATGGCTGATACCTCTATCAATAGGTTTCGGGACCTGTAATTGCTGTGACAATTTTCATTTTGATTGCTCGATTATTTTTAAACATTTCTTAGAAAATTCAATTTTATTGAAAATTTACTGTGCTATTGCCCACAAGTTTTTGGGCGGCAAAAATCTGAAATGGTCCGATTACGATGGCTGATACCTCTATCAATAGGTTTCGGGACCTGTAATTGCTGTCACAATTTTCATTTTGATTGCTCGATTATTTCTAAACATTTCTTCTAAAATTCAATTTTATTGAAAATTAACTGTGCTATAGCCCACAAGTTTTTGGGCGGCAAAAATCTAAAATGGTCCGATTACGATGGTTGATACCTCTATCAATAGGTTTCGGGACCTGTAATTGCTGTGACAATTTTCATTTTGATTGCTCGATTATTTCTAAACATTTCTTAGAAAATTCAATTTTATTGAAAATTAACTGTGTTATAGCCCACAAGTTTTTGGGCGGCAAAAATCTTAAATGGTCCGATTACGATGGTTGATACCTCTATCAATAGGTTTCATCACCTATAATTAATGTGATAATTTTCATTTTGATTGCTCGATTATTTCTAAACATTTCTTAGAAAATTCAATTTTATTGAAAATTAACTGTGCTATAGCCCACAAGTTTTTGGGCGGCAAAAATCTAAAATGGTCCGATTACGATGGTTGATACCTCTATCAATAGGTTTCGGGACCTGTAATTGCTGTGACAATTATCATTTTGATTGCTCGATTATTTCTAAACATTTCTTGGAAAATTCAATTTTATTGAAAATTAACTGTGCTATAGCCCACAAGTTTTTGGGCGGCAAAAATCTAAAATGGTATGATTACGATGGTTGATACCTCTATCAATAGGTTTCGGGACCTGTAATTGCTGTGACAATTATCATTTTGATTGCTCGATTATTTCTAAACATTTCTTAGAAAATTCAATTTTATTGAAAATTAACTGTGCTATAGCCCACAAGTTTTTGGGCGGCAAAAATCTAAAATGGTATGATTACGATGGTTGATACCTCTATCAATAGGTTTCGGGACCTGTAATTGCTGTGACAATTTTCATTTTGATTGCTCGATTATTTCTAAACATTTCTTAGAAAATTCAATTTTATTGAAAATTAACTGTGCTATAGCCCACAAGTTTTTGAGCGGCAAAAATCTAAAATGGTCCGATTACGATGGTTGATACCTCAATCAATAGGTTTCGGGACCTGTAATTGCTGTGACAATTATCATTTTGATTGCTCGATTATTTCTAAACATTTCTTAGAAAATTCAATTTTATTGAAAATTAACTGTGCTATAGCCCACAAGTTTTTGGGCGGCAAAAATCTAAAATGGTCCGATTACGATGGCTGATACCTCTATCAATAGGTTTCGGGATCTGTAATTGCTGTGACAATTATCATTTTGATTGCTCGATTATTTCTAAACATTTCTTAGAAAATTCAATTTTATTGAAAATTAACTGTGCTATAGCCCAAAAGTTTTTGGGCGGCAAAAATCTAAAATGGTCCGATTACGATGGTTGATACCTCTATCAATAGGTTTCGGGACCTGTAATTGCTGTGACAATTTTCATTTTGATTGCTCGATTATTTCTAAACATTTCTTAGAAAATTCAATTTTATTGAAAATTAACTGTGCTATAGCCCACAAGTTTTTGGGCGGCTAAAATCTAAAATGGTCCGATTACGATGGCTGATACCTCTATCAATAGGTTTCGGGACCTGTAATTGCTGTGACAATTATAATTTTGATTGCTCGATTATTTCTAAACATTTCTTAGAAAATTCAATTTAATTGAAAATTAACTGTGCTATAGCCCACAAGTTTTTGGGCGGCAAAAATCTAAAATGGTCCGATTACGATGGTTGATACCTCTATCAATAGGTTTCGGGACCTGTAATTGCTGTGACAATTATCATTTTGATTGCTCGATTATTTCTAAACATTTCTTAGAAAATTCAATTTTATTGAAAAGTTACTGTGCTATAGCCCACAAGTTTTTCGGCGGCAAAAATCTAAAATGGTCCGATTACGATGACTGATACCTCTATCAATAGGTTTCGGGACCTGTAATTGCTGTGACAATTATCATTTTGATTGCTCGATTATTTCTAAACATTTCTTAGAAAATTCAATTTTATTGAAAATTAACTGTGCTATAGCCCACAAGTTTTTGGGCGGCAAAAATCTAAAATGGTCCGATTACGATGGTTGATACCTCTATCAATAGGTTTCGGGACCTGTAATTGCTGTGACAATTATCATTTTGATTGCTCGATTATTTCTAAACATTTCTTAGAAAATTAAATTTTACTGAAAATTAACTGTGCTATAGCCCACAAGTTTTTGGGCGGCAAAAATCTAAAATGGTCCGATTACGATGGCTGATACTTCTATCAATAGGTTTCGGGACCTGTAATTGCTGTGACAATTTTCATTTTGATTGCTCGATTATTTCTAAACATTTCTTAGAAAATTCAATTTTATTGAAAATTAACTGTGCTATAGCCCACAAGTTTTTGAGCGGCAAAAATCTAAAATGGTCCGATTACGATGGTTGATACCTCAATCAATAGGTTTCGGGACCTGTAATTGCTGTGACAATTATCATTTTGATTGCTCGATTATTTCTAAACATTTCTTAGAAAATTCAATTTTATTGAAAATTAACTGTGCTATAGCCCACAAGTTTTTGGGCGGCAAAAATCTAAAATGGTCCGATTACGATGGCTGATACCTCTATCAATAGGTTTCGGGATCTGTAATTGCTGTGACAATTATCATTTTGATTGCTCGATTATTTCTAAACATTTCTTAGAAAATTCAATTTTATTGAAAATTAACTGTGCTATAGCCCAAAAGTTTTTGGGCGGCAAAAATCTAAAATGGTCCGATTACGATGGTTGATACCTCTATCAATAGGTTTCGGGACCTGTAATTGCTGTGACAATTTTCATTTTGATTGCTCGATTATTTCTAAACATTTCTTAGAAAATTCAATTTTATTGAAAATTAACTGTGCTATAGCCCACAAGTTTTTGGGCGGCAAAAATCTAAAATGGTCCGATTACGATGACTGATACCTCTATCAATAGGTTTCGGGACCTGTAATTGCTGTGACAATTATCATTTTGATTGCTCGATTATTTCTAAACATTTCTTACAAAATTCAATTTTATTGAAAATTAACTGTGCTATAGCCCACAAGTTTTTCGGCGGCAAAAATCTAAAATGGTCCGATTACGATGGCTGATACCTCTATCAATAGGTTTCGGGACCTGTAATTGCTGTGACAATTATCATTTTGATTGCTCGATTATTTCTAAACATTTCTTAGAAAATTCAATTTTATTGAAAAGTTACTGTGCTATAGCCCACAAGTTTTTGGGCGGCAAAAATCTAAAATGGTCCGATTACGATGGCTGATACTTCTATCAATAGGTTTCGGGACCTGTAATTGCTGTGACAATTATCATTTTGATTGCTCGATTATTTCTAAACATTTCTTAGAAAATTCAATTTTATTGAAAATTAACTGTGCTATAGCCCACAAGTTTTTCGGCGGCAAAAATCTAAAATGGTCCGATTACGATGGCTGATACCTCTATCAATAGGTTTCGGGACCTGTAATTGCTGTGACAATTATCATTTTGATTGCTCGATTATTTCTAAACATTTCTTAGAAAATTCAATTTTATTGAAAATTAACTGTGCTATAGCCCACAAGTTTTTGGGCGGCAAAAATCTAAAATGGTCCGATTACGATGGTTGATACCTCTATCAATAGGTTTCGGGACCTGTAATTGCTGTGACAATTTTTATTTTGATTGCTCGATTATTTCTAAACATTTCTTAGAAAATTCAATTTTATTGAAAATTAACTGTGCTATAGCCCACAAGTTTTTGGGCGGCAAAAATCTAAAATGGTCCGATTACGATGGTTGATACCTCTATCAATAGGTTTCGGGACCTGTAATTGCTGTCACAATTTTCATTTTGATTGCTCGATAATTTCTAAACATTTCTTAGAAAATTCAATTTTATTGAAAATTAACTGTGCTATAGCCCACAAGTTTTTGGGCGGCAAAAATCTAAAATGGTCCGATTACGATGGTTGATACCTCTATCAATAGGTTTCGGGACCTGTAATTTCTGTGACAATTATCATTTTGATTGCTCGATTATTTCTAAACATTTCTTAGAAAATTCAATTTTATTGAAAATTAACTGTGCTATAGCCCACAAGTTTTTGGGCGGCAAAAATCTAAAATGGTCCGATTACGATGGCTGATACCTCTATCAATAGGTTTCGGGACCTGTAATTGCTGTGACAATTATCATTTTGATTGCTCGATTATTTCTAAACATTTCTTAGAAAATTCAATTTTATTGAAAATTAACTGTGCTATAGCCCACAAGTTTTTGGGCGGCAAAAATCTAAAATGGTCCGATTACGATGGTTGATACCTCTATCAATAGGGTTCGGGACCTGTAATTGCTGTGACAATTTTCATTTTGATTGCTCGATTATTTCTAAACATTTCTTAGAAAATTCAATTTTATTGAAAATTAACTGTGCTATAGCCCACAAGTTTTTGGGCGGCTAAAATCTAAAATGGTCCGATTACGATGGCTGATACCTCAATCAATAGGTTTCGGGACCTGTAATTGCTGTGACAATTATAATTTTGATTGCTCGATTATTTCTAAACATTTCTTAGAAAATTCAATTTTATTGAAAATTAACTGTGCTATAGCCCACAAGTTTTTGGGCGGCAAAAATCTAAAATGGTCCGATTACGATGGTTGATACCTCTATCAATAGGTTTCGGGACCTGTAATTGCTGTGACAATTATCATTTTGATTGCTCGATTATTTCTAAACATTTCTTAGAAAATTCAATTTTATTGAAAAGTTACTGTGCTATAGCCCACAAGTTTTTCGGCGGCAAAAATCTAAAATGGTCCGATTACGATGACTGATACCTCTATCAATAGGTTTCGGGACCTGTAATTGCTGTGACAATTATCATTTTGATTGCTCGATTATTTCTAAACATTTCTTAGAAAATTCAATTTTATTGAAAATTAACTGTGCTATAGCCCACAAGTTTTTGGGCGGCAAAAATCTAAAATGGTCCGATTACGATGGCTGATACCTCTATCAATAGGTTTCGGGACCTGTAATTGCTGTGACAATTATCATTTTGATTGCTCGATTATTTCTAAACATTTCTTAGAAAATTCAATTTTATTGAAAATTAACTGTGCTATAGCCCACAAGTTTTTGGGCGGCAAAAATCTAAAATGGTCCGATTACGATGGTTGATACCTCTATCAATAGGGTTCGGGACCTGTAATTGCTGTGACAATTTTCATTTTGATTGCTCGATTATTTCTAAACATTTCTTAGAAAATTCAATTTTATTGAAAATTAACTGTGCTATAGCCCACAAGTTTTTGGGCGGCTAAAATCTAAAATGGTCCGATTACGATGGCTGATACCTCAATCAATAGGTTTCGGGACCTGTAATTGCTGTGACAATTATAATTTTGATTGCTCGATTATTTCTAAACATTTCTTAGAAAATTCAATTTTATTGAAAATTAACTGTGCTATAGCCCACAAGTTTTTGGGCGGCAAAAATCTAAAATGGTCCGATTACGATGGTTGATACCTCTATCAATAGGTTTCGGGACCTGTAATTGCTGTGACAATTATCATTTTGATTGCTCGATTATTTCTAAACATTTCTTAGAAAATTCAATTTTATTGAAAATTAACTGTGCTATAGCCCACAAGTTTTTGGGCGGCAAAAATCTAAAATGGTCCGATTACGATGGCTGATACCTCTATCAATAGGTTTCGGGACCTGTAATTGCTGTGACAATTATCATTTTGATTGCTCGATTATTTCTAAACATTTCTTAGAAAATTCAATTTTATTGAAAATTAACTGTGCTATAGCCCACAAGTTTTTGGGCGGCAAAAATCTAAAATGGTCCGATTACGATGGTTGATACCTCTATCAATAGGGTTCGGGACCTGTAATTGCTGTGACAATTTTCATTTTGATTGCTCGATTATTTCTAAACATTTCTTAGAAAATTCAATTTTATTGAAAATTAACTGTGCTATAGCCCACAAGTTTTTGGGCGGCTAAAATCTAAAATGGTCCGATTACGATGGCTGATACCTCAATCAATAGGTTTCGGGACCTGTAATTGCTGTGACAATTATAATTTTGATTGCTCGATTATTTCTAAACATTTCTTAGAAAATTCAATTTTATTGAAAATTAACTGTGCTATAGCCCACAAGTTTTTGGGCGGCAAAAATCTAAAATGGTCCGATTACGATGGCTGATACCTCTATCAATAGGTTTCGGGACCTGTAATTGCTGTGACAATTATCATTTTGATTGCTCGATTATTTCTAAACATTTCTTAGAAAATTCAATTTTATTGAAAATTAACTGTGCTATAGCCCACAAGTTTTTGGGCGGCAAAAATCTAAAATGGTCCGATTACGATGGTTGATACCTCTATCAATAGGGTTCGGGACCTGTAATTGCTGTGACAATTATAATTTTGATTGCTCGATTATTTCTAAACATTTCTTAGAAAATTCAATTTTATTGAAAATTAACTGTGCTATAGCCCACAAGTTTTTGGGCGGCTAAAATCTAAAATGGTCCGATTACGATGGTTGATACCTCAATTAATAGGTTTCGGGACCTGTAATTGCTGTGACAATTATCATTTTGATTGCTCGATTATTTCTAAACATTTCTTAGAAAATTCAATTTTATTGAAAATTAACTGTGCTATAGCCCACAAGTTTTTGGGCGGCAAAAATCTAAAATGGTCCGATTACGATGGCTGATACCTCTATCAATAGGTTTCGGGACCTGTAATTGCTGTGACAATTATCATTTTGATTGCTCGATTATTTCTAAACATTTCTTAGAAAATTCAATTTTATTGAAAATTAACTGTGCTATAGCCCACAAGTTTTTGGGCGGCAAAAATCTAAAATGGTCCGATTACGATGGTTGATACCTCTATCAATAGGGTTCGGGACCTGTAATTGCTGTGACAATTTTCATTTTGATTGCTCGATTATTTCTAAACATTTCTTAGAAAATTCAATTTTATTGAAAATTAACTGTGCTATAGCCCACAAGTTTTTGGGCGGCTAAAATCTAAAATGGTCCGATTACGATGGCTGATACCTCAATCAATAGGTTTCGGGACCTGTAATTGCTGTGACAATTATAATTTTGATTGCTCGATTATTTCTAAACATTTCTTAGAAAATTCAATTTTATTGAAAATTAACTGTGCTATAGCCCACAAGTTTTTGGGCGGCAAAAATCTAAAATGGTCCGATTACGATGGTTGATACCTCTATCAATAGGTTTCGGGACCTGTAATTGCTGTGACAATTATCATTTTGATTGCTCGATTATTTCTAAACATTTCTTAGAAAATTCAATTTTATTGAAAAGTTACTGTGCTATAGCCCACAAGTTTTTCGGCGGCAAAAATCTAAAATGGTCCGATTACGATGACTGATACCTCTATCAATAGGTTTCGGGACCTGTAATTGCTGTGACAATTATCATTTTGATTGCTCGATTATTTCTAAACATTTCTTAGAAAATTCAATTTTATTGAAAATTAACTGTGCTATAGCCCACAAGTTTTTCGGCGGCAAAAATCTAAAATGGTCCGATTACGATGGCTGATACCTCTATTAATAGGTCTCGGGACCTGTAATTGCTGTGACAATTATCATTTTGATTGCTCGATTATTTCTAAACATTTCTTAGAAAATTCAATTTTATTGAAAATTAACTGTGCTATAGCTCACAAGTTTTTCGGCGGCAAAAATCTAAAATGGTCCGATTACGATGGCTGATACCTTTATTAATAGGTCTCGGGACCTGTAATTGCTGTGACAATTATCATTTTGATTGCTCGATTATTTCTAAACATTTCTTAGAAAATTCAATTTTATTGAAAATTAACTGTGCTATAGCCCACAAGTTTTTGGTCGGCAAAAATCTAAAATGGCTCGTTTACGATGGTTGATACCTCTATCAATAGGTTTCGGGACCTGTAATTGCTGTGACAATTATCATTTTGATTGCTCGATTATTTCTAAACATTTCTTAGAAAATTCAATTTTATTGAAAATTAACTGTGCTATAGCCCACAAGTTTTTCGGCGGCAAAAATCTAAAATGGTCCGATTACGATGGCTGATACCTTTATTAATAGGTCTCGGGACCTGTAATTGCTGTGACAATTATCATTTTGATTGCTCGATTATTTCTAAACATTTCTTAGAAAATTCAATTTTATTGAAAATTAACTGTGCTATAGCCCACAAGTTTTTGGTCGGCAAAAATCTAAAATGGCCCGATTACGATGGTTGATACCTCTATCAATAGGTTTCGGGACCTGTAATTGCTGTGACAATTATCATTTTGATTGCTCGATTATTTCTAAACATTTCTTAGAAAATTCAATTTTATTGAAAATTAACTGTGCTATAGCCCACAAGTTTTTCGGCGGCAAAAATCTAAAATGGTCCGATTACGATGGCTGATACCTTTATTAATAGGTCTTGGGACCTGTAATTGCTGTGACAATTATCATTTTGATTGCTCGATTATTTCTAAACATTTCTTAGAAAATTCAATTTTATTGAAAAGTTACTTTGCTATAGCCCACAAGTTTTTGGGCGGCAAAAATCTAAAATGGTCCGATTACGATGGTTGATACCTCTATCAATAGGGTTCGGGACCTGTAATTGCTGTGACAATTTTCATTTTGATTGCTCGATTATTTCTAAACATTTCTTAGAAAATTCAATTTTATTGAAAATTAACTGTGCTATAGCCCACAAGTTTTTGGGCGGCTAAAATCTAAAATGGTCCGATTACGATGGCTGATACCTCTATCAATAGGTTTCGGGACCTGTAATTGCTGTGACAATTATAATTTTGATTGCTCGATTATTTCTAAACATTTCTTAGAAAATTCAATTTTATTGAAAATTAACTGTGCTATAGCCCACAAGTTTTTGGGCGGCAAAAATCTAAAATGGTCCGATTACGATGGTTGATACCTCTATCAATAGGTTTCGGGACCTGTAATTGCTGTGACAATTATCATTTTGATTGCTCGATTATTTCTAAACATTTCTTAGAAAATTCAATTTTATTGAAAAGTTACTGTGCTATAGCCCACAAGTTTTTCGGCGGCAAAAATCTAAAATGGTCCGATTACGATGACTGATACCTCTATCAATAGGTTTCGGGACCTGTAATTGCTGTGACAATTATCATTTTGATTGCTCGATTATTTCTAAACATTTCTTAGAAAATTCAATTTTATTGAAAATTAACTGTTCTATAGCCCACAAGTTTTTCGGCGGCAAAAATCTAAAATGGTCCGATTACGATGGCTGATACCTTTATTAATAGGTCTCGGGACCTGTAATTGCTGTGACAATTATCATTTTGATTGCTCGATTATTTCTAAACATTTCTTAGAAAATTCAATTTTATTGAAAATTAACTGTGCTATAGCCCACAAGTTTTTGGGCGGCAAAAATCTAAAATGGTCCGATTACGATGGCTGATACCTCTATCAATAGGTTTCGGGACCTGTAATTGCTGTGACAATTATCATTTTAATTGCTCGATTATTTCTAAACATTTCTTAGAAAATTCAATTTTATTGAAAATTAACTGTGCTATAGCCCACAAGTTTTTGGGCGGCAAAAATCTAAAATGGTCCGATTACGATGGTTGATACCTCTATCAATAGGGTTCGGGACCTGTAATTGCTGTGACAATTTTCATTTTGATTGCTCGATTATTTCTAAACATTTCTTAGAAAATTCAATTTTATTGAAAATTAACTGTGCTATAGCCCACAAGTTTTTGGGCGGCTAAAATCTAAAATGGTCCGATTACGATGGCTGATACCTCTATCAATAGGTTTCGGGACCTGTAATTGCTGTGACAATTATAATTTTGATTGCTCGATTATTTCTAAACATTTCTTAGAAAATTCAATTTTATTGAAAATCAACTGTGCTATAGCCCACAAATTTTTGGGCGGCAAAAATCTAAAATGGTCCGATTACGATGGTTGATACCTCTATCAATAGGTTTCGGGACCTGTAATTGCTGTGACAATTATCATTTTGATTGCTCGATTATTTCTAAACATTTCTTAGAAAATTCAATTTTATTGAAAAGTTACTGTGCTATAGCCCACAAGTTTTTCGGCGGCAAAAATCTAAAATGGTCCGATTACGATGGCTGATACCTTTATTAATAGGTCTTGGGACCTGTAATTGCTGTGACAATTATCATTTTGATTGCTCGATTATTTCTAAACATTTCTTAGAAAATTCAATTTTATTGAAAAGTTACTTTGCTATAGCCCACAAGTTTTTGGGCGGCAAAAATCTAAAATGGTCCGATTACGATGGTTGATACCTCTATCAATAGGGTTCGGGACCTGTAATTGCTGTGACAATTTTCATTTTGATTGCTCGATTATTTCTAAACATTTCTTAGAAAATTCAATTTTATTGAAAATTAACTGTGCTATAGCCCACAAGTTTTTGGGCGGCTAAAATCTAAAATGGTCCGATTACGATGGCTGATACCTCTATCAATAGGTTTCGGGACCTGTAATTGCTGTGACAATTATAATTTTGATTGCTCGATTATTTCTAAACATTTCTTAGAAAATTCAATTTTATTGAAAATTAACTGTGCTATAGCCCACAAGTTTTTGGGCGGCAAAAATCTAAAATGGTCCGATTACGATGGTTGATACCTCTATCAATAGGTTTCGGGACCTGTAATTGCTGTGACAATTATCATTTTGATTGCTCGATTATTTCTAAACATTTCTTAGAAAATTCAATTTTATTGAAAAGTTACTGTGCTATAGCCCACAAGTTTTTCGGCGGCAAAAATCTAAAATGGTCCGATTACGATGACTGATACCTCTATCAATAGGTTTCGGGACCTGTAATTGCTGTGACAATTATCATTTTGATTGCTCGATTATTTCTAAACATTTCTTAGAAAATTCAATTTTATTGAAAATTAACTGTTCTATAGCCCACAAGTTTTTCGGCGGCAAAAATCTAAAATGGTCCGATTACGATGGCTGATACCTTTATTAATAGGTCTCGGGACCTGTAATTGCTGTGACAATTATCATTTTGATTGCTCGATTATTTCTAAACATTTCTTAGAAAATTCAATTTTATTGAAAATTAACTGTGCTATAGCCCACAAGTTTTTGGGCGGCAAAAATCTAAAATGGTCCGATTACGATGGCTGATACCTCTATCAATAGGTTTCGGGACCTGTAATTGCTGTGACAATTATCATTTTAATTGCTCGATTATTTCTAAACATTTCTTAGAAAATTCAATTTTATTGAAAATTAACTGTGCTATAGCCCACAAGTTTTTGGGCGGCAAAAATCTAAAATGGTCCGATTACGATGGTTGATACCTCTATCAATAGGGTTCGGGACCTGTAATTGCTGTGACAATTTTCATTTTGATTGCTCGATTATTTCTAAACATTTCTTAGAAAATTCAATTTTATTGAAAATTAACTGTGCTATAGCCCACAAGTTTTTGGGCGGCTAAAATCTAAAATGGTCCGATTACGATGGCTGATACCTCTATCAATAGGTTTCGGGACCTGTAATTGCTGTGACAATTATAATTTTGATTGCTCGATTATTTCTAAACATTTCTTAGAAAATTCAATTTTATTGAAAATCAACTGTGCTATAGCCCACAAATTTTTGGGCGGCAAAAATCTAAAATGGTCCGATTACGATGGTTGATACCTCTATCAATAGGTTTCGGGACCTGTAATTGCTGTGACAATTATCATTTTGATTGCTCGATTATTTCTAAACATTTCTTAGAAAATTCAATTTTATTGAAAAGTTACTGTGCTATAGCCCACAAGTTTTTCGGCGGCAAAAATCTAAAATGGTCCGATTACGATGACTGATACCTCTATCAATAGGTTTCGGGACCTGTAATTGCTGTGACAATTATCATTTTGATTGCTCGATTATTTCTAAACATTTCTTAGAAAATTCAATTTTATTGAAAATTAACTGTGCTATAGCCCACAAGTTTTTCGGCGGCAAAAATCTAAAATGGTCCGATTACGATGGCTGATACCTTTATTAATAGGTCTCGGGACCTGTAATTGCTGTGACAATTATCATTTTGATTGCTCGATTATTTCTAAACATTTCTTAGAAAATTCAATTTTATTGAAAATTAACTGTGCTATAGCCCACAAGTTTTTCGGCGGCAAAAATCTAAAATGGTCCGATTACGATGGCTGATACCTTTATTAATAGGTCTCGGGACCTGTAATTGCTGTGACAATTATCATTTTGATTGCTCGATTATTTCTAAACATTTCTTAGAAAATTCAATTTTATTGAAAATTAACTGTGCTATAGCCCACAAGTTTTTGGTCGGCAAAAATCTAAAATGGTCCGATTACGATGGTTGATACCTCTATCAATAGGTTTCGGGACCTGTAATTGCTGTGACAATTATCATTTTGATTGCTCGATTATTTCTAAACATTTCTTCTAAAATTCAATTTTATTGAAAATTAACTGTGCTATAGCTCACAAGTTTTTGGGCGGCAAAAATCTAAAATGGTCCGATTACGATGGTTGATACCTCTATCAATAGGTTTCGGGACCTGTAATTGCTGTGACAATTTTCATTTTGATTGCTCGATTATTTCTAAACATTTCTTAGAAAATTCAATTTTATTGAAAATTAACTGTGCTATAGCCCACAAGTTTTTGAGCGGCAAAAATCTAAAATGGTCCGATTACGATGGTTGATACCTCAATCAATAGGTTTCGGGACCTGTAATTGCTGTGACAATTATCATTTTGATTGCTCGATTATTTCTAAACATTTCTTAGAAAATTCAATTTTATTGAAAATTAACTGTGCTATAGCCCACAAGTTTTTGGGCGGCAAAAATCTAAAATGGTCCGAGTACGATGGCTGATACCTCTATCAATAGGTTTCGGGACCTGTAATTGCTGTGACAATTATCATTTTGATTGCTCGATTATTTCTAAACATTTCTTAGAAAATTCAATTTTATTGAAAATTAACTGTGCTATAGCCCACAAGTTTTTGGGCGGCAAAAATCTAAAATGGTCCGATTACGATGGTTGATACCTCTATCAATAGGGTTCGGGACCTGTAATTGCTGTGACAATTTTCATTTTGATTGCTCGATTATTTCTAAACATTTCTTAGAAAATTCAATTTTATTGAAAATTAACTGTGCTATAGCCCACAAGTTTTTGGGCGGCTAAAATCTAAAATGGTCCGATTACGATGGCTGATACCTCTATCAATAGGTTTCGGGACCTGTAATTGCTGTGACAATTATAATTTTGATTGCTCGATTATTTCTAAACATTTCTTAGAAAATTCAATTTTATTGAAAATTAACTGTGCTATAGCCCACAAGTTTTTGGGCGGCAAAAATCTAAAATGGCCCGATTACGATGGTTGATACCTCTATCAATAGGTTTCGGCACCTGTAATTGCTGTGACAATTATCATTTTGATTGCTCGATTATTTCTAAACATTTCTTAGAAAATTCAATTTTATTGAAAATTAACTGTGCTATAGCCCACAAGTTTTTCGGCGGCAAAAATCTAAAATGGTCCGATTACGATGGCTGATACCTTTATTAATAGGTCTCGGGACCTGTAATTGCTGTGACAATTATCATTTTGATTGCTCGATTATTTCTAAACATTTCTTAGAAAATTCAATTTTATTGAAAATTAACTGTGCTATAGCCCACAAGTTTTTGGTCGGCAAAAATCTAAAATGGCCCGATTACGATGGTTGATACCTCTATCAATAGGTTTCGGGACCTGTAATTGCTGTGACAATTATCATTTTGATTGCTCGATTATTTCTAAACATTTCTTAGAAAATTCAATTTTATTGAAAAGTTACTGTGCATAGCCCACAAGTTTTTCGGCGGCAAAAATCTAAAATGGTCCGATTACGATGACTGATACCTCTATCAATAGGTTTCGGGACCTGTAATTGCTGTGACAATTATCATTTTGATTGCTCGATTATTTCTAAACATTTCTTAGAAAATTCAATTTTATTGAAAATTAACTGTGCTATAGCCCACAAGTTTTTCGGCGGCAAAAATCTAAAATGGTCCGATTACGATGGCTGATACCTTTATTAATAGGTCTCGGGACCTGTAATTGCTGTGACAATTATCATTTTGATTGCTCGATTATTTCTAAACATTTCTTAGAAAATTCAATTTTATTGAAAAGTTACTTTGCTATAGCCCACAAGTTTTTGGGCGGCAAAAATCTAAAATGGTCCGATTACGATGACTGATACCTCTATCAATAAGTTTCGGGACCTGTAATTGCTGTGACAATTATCATTTTGATTGCTCGATTATTTCTAAACATTTCTTAGAAAATTCAATTTTATTGAAAATTAACTGTGCTATAGCCCACAAGTTTTTCGGCGGCAAAAATCTAAAATGGTCCGATTACGATGGCTGATACCTTTATTAATAGGTCTGGGGGAATGTAATTGCTGTGACAATTATCATTTTGATTGCTCGATTATTTCTAAACATTTCTTAGAAAATTCAATTTTATTGAAAATTAACTGTGCTATAGCCCACAAGTTTTTCGGCGGCAAAAATCTAAAATGGTCCGATTACGATGGCTGATACCTCTATCAATAGGTTTCGGGACCTGTAATTGCTGTGACAATTATCATTTTGATTGCTCGATTATTTCTAAACATTTCTTAGAAAATTCAATTTTATTGAAAATTAACTGTGCTATAGCCCACAAGTTTTTGGGCGGCAAAAATCTAAAATGGTCCGATTACGATGGTTGATACCTCTATCAATAGGTTTCGGGACCTGTAATTGCTGTGACAATTACCATTTTGATTGCTCGATTATTTCTAAACATTTCTTAGAAAATTCAATTTTATTGAAAATTAACTGTGCTATAGCCCACAAGTTTTTGGGCGGCTAAAATCTAAAATGGTCCGATTACGATGGCTGATACCTCTATCAATAGGTTTCGGGACCTGTAATTGCTGTGACAATTATAATTTTGATTGCTCGATTATTTCTAAACATTTCTTAGAAAATTCAATTTTATTGAAAATTAACTGTGCTATAGCCCACAAGTTTTTGGGCGGCAAAAATCTAAAATGGTCCGATTACGATGGTTGATACCTCTATCAATAGGTTTCGGGACCTGTAATTGCTGTGACAATTATCATTTTGATTGCTCGATTATTTCTAAACATTTCTTAGAAAATTCAATTTTATTGAAAATTATCTGTGCTATAGCCCACAAGTTTTTCGGCGGCAAAAATCTAAAATGGTCCGATTACGATGGCTGATACCTTTATTAATAGGTCTCGGGACCTGTAATTGCTGTGACAATTATAATTTTGATTGCTCGATTATTTCTAAACATTTCTTAGAAAATTCAATTTTATTGAAAATTAACTGTGCTATAGCCCACAAGTTTTTCGGCGGCAAAAATCTAAAATGGTCCGACTACGATGGCTGATACCTTTATTATTAGGTCTCGGGACCTGTAATTGCTGTGACAATTATCATTTTGATTGCTCGATTATTTCTAAACATTTCTTAGAAAATTCAATTTTATTGAAAATTTACTGTGCTATAGCCCACAAGTTTTTGGTCGGCAAAAATCTAAAATGGCCCGATTACGATGGTTGATACCTCTATCAATAGGTTTCGGGACCTGTAATTGCTGTGACAATTATCATTTTGATTGCTCGATTATTTCTAAACATTTCTTAGAAAATTCAATTTTATTGAAAATTAACTGTGCTATAGCCCCCAAGTTTTTGGTCGGCAAAAATCTAAAATGGCCCGATTACGATGGTTGATACCTCTATCAATAGGTTTCGGTACCTGTAATTGCTGTGACAATTATCATTTTGATTGCTCGATTATTTCTAAACATTTCTTAGAAAATTCAATTTTATTGAAAATTAACTGTGCTATAGCCCACAAGTTTTTCGGCGGCAAAAATCTAAAATGGTCCGATTACGATGGCTGATACCTTTATTAATAGGTCTCGGGACCTGTAATTGCTGTGACAATTATCATTTTGATTGCTCGATTATTTCTAAACATTTCTTAGAAAATTCAATTTTATTGAAAATTAACTGTGCTATTGCCCACAAGTTTTTGGTCGGCAAAAATCTAAAATGGCCCGATTACGATGGTTGATAACTCTATCAATAGGTTTCGGCACCTGTAATTGCTGTGACAATTATCATTTTGATTGCTCGATTATTTCTAAACATTTCTTAGGAAATTCAATTTTATTGAAAATTAACTGTGCTATTGCCCACAAGTTTTTGGTCGGCAAAAATCTAAAATGGTCCGATTACGATGGCTGATACCTTTATTAATAGGTCTCGGGACCTGTAATTGCTGTGACAATTATCATTTTGATTGCTCGATTATTTCTAAACATTTCTTAGAAAATTCAATTTTATTGAAAATTAACTGTGCTATAGCCCACAAGTTTTTGGTCGGCAAAAATCTAAAATGGCCCGTTTACGATGGTTGATACCTCTATCAATAGGTTTCGGGACCTGTAATTGCTGTGACAATTATCATTTTGATTGCTCGATTATTTCTAAACATTTCTTAGAAAATTCAATTTTATTGAAAATTAACTGTGCTATAGCCCCCAAGTTTTTGGTCGGCAAAAATCTAAAATGGCCCGATTACGATGGTTGATACCTCTATCAATAGGTTTCGGCACCTGTAATTGCTGTGACAATTATCATTTTGATTGCTCGATTATTTCTAAACATTTCTTAGAAAATTCAATTTTATTGAAAATTAACTGTGCTATAGCCCACAAGTTTTTCGGCGGCAAAAATCTAAAATGGTCCGATTACGATGGCTGATACCTTTATTAATAGGTCTCGGGACCTGTAATTGCTGTGACAATTATCATTTTGATTGCTCGATTATTTCTAAACATTTCTTAGAAAATTCAATTTTATTGAAAATTAACTGTGCTATAGCCCACAAGTTTTTGGTCGGCAAAAATCTAAAATGGCCCGATTACGATGGTTGATACCTCTATCAATAGGTTTCGGGACCTGTAATTGCTGTGACAATTATCATTTTGATTGCTCGATTATTTCTAAACATTTCTTAGAAAATTCAATTTTATTGAAAAGTTACTGTGCATAGCCCACAAGTTTTTCGGCGGCAAAAATCTAAAATGGTCCGATTACGATGACTGATACCTCTATCAATAGGTTTCGGGACCTGTAATTGCTGTGACAATTATCATTTTGATTGCTCGATTATTTCTAAACATTTCTTAGAAAATTCAATTTTATTGAAAATTAACTGTGCTATAGCCCACAAGTTTTTCGGCGGCAAAAATCTAAAATGGTCCGATTACGATGGCTGATACCTTTATTAATAGGTCTCGGGACCTGTAATTGCTGTGACAATTATCATTTTGATTGCTCGATTATTTCTAAACATTTCTTAGAAAATTCAATTTTATTGAAAAGTTACTTTGCTATAGCCCACAAGTTTTTGGGCGGCAAAAATCTAAAATGGTCCGATTACGATGACTGATACCTCTATCAATAAGTTTCGGGACCTGTAATTGCTGTGACAATTATCATTTTGATTGCTCGATTATTTCTAAACATTTCTTAGAAAATTCAATTTTATTGAAAATTAACTGTGCTATAGCCCACAAGTTTTTCGGCGGCAAAAATCTAAAATGGTCCGATTACGATGGCTGATACCTTTATTAATAGGTCTGGGGGAATGTAATTGCTGTGACAATTATCATTTTGATTGCTCGATTATTTCTAAACATTTCTTAGAAAATTCAATTTTATTGAAAATTAACTGTGCTATAGCCCACAAGTTTTTCGGCGGCAAAAATCTAAAATGGTCCGATTACGATGGCTGATACCTCTATCAATAGGTTTCGGGACCTGTAATTGCTGTGACAATTATCATTTTGATTGCTCGATTATTTCTAAACATTTCTTAGAAAATTCAATTTTATTGAAAATTAACTGTGCTATAGCCCACAAGTTTTTGGGCGGCAAAAATCTAAAATGGTCCGATTACGATGGTTGATACCTCTATCAATAGGTTTCGGGACCTGTAATTGCTGTGACAATTACCATTTTGATTGCTCGATTATTTCTAAACATTTCTTAGAAAATTCAATTTTATTGAAAATTAACTGTGCTATAGCCCACAAGTTTTTGGGCGGCTAAAATCTAAAATGGTCCGATTACGATGGCTGATACCTCTATCAATAGGTTTCGGGACCTGTAATTGCTGTGACAATTATAATTTTGATTGCTCGATTATTTCTAAACATTTCTTAGAAAATTCAATTTTATTGAAAATTAACTGTGCTATAGCCCACAAGTTTTTGGGCGGCAAAAAACTAAAATGGTCCGATTACGATGGTTGATACCTCTATCAATAGGTTTCGGGACCTGTAATTGCTGTGACAATTATCATTTTGATTGCTCGATTATTTCTAAACATTTCTTAGAAAATTCAATTTTATTGAAAATTAACTGTGCTATAGCCCACAAGTTTTTCGGCGGCAAAAATCTAAAATGGTCCGATTACGATGGCTGATACCTTTATTAATAGGTCTCGGGACCTGTAATTGCTGTGACAATTATAATTTTGATTGCTCGATTATTTCTAAACATTTCTTAGAAAATTCAATTTTATTGAAAATTAACTGTGCTATAGCCCACAAGTTTTTCGGCGGCAAAAATCTAAAATGGTCCGATTACGATGGCTGATACCTTTATTATTAGGTCTCGGGACCTGTAATTGCTGTGACAATTATCATTTTGATTGCTCGATTATTTCTAAACATTTCTTAGAAAATTCAATTTTATTGAAAATTTACTGTGCTATAGCCCACAAGTTTTTGGTCGGCAAAAATCTAAAATGGCCCGATTACGATGGTTGATACCTCTATCAATAGGTTTCGGGACCTGTAATTGCTGTGACAATTATCATTTTGATTGCTCGATTATTTCTAAACATTTCTTAGAAAATTCAATTTTATTGAAAATTAACTGTGCTATAGCCCCCAAGTTTTTGGTCGGCAAAAATCTAAAATGGCCCGATTACGATGGTTGATACCTCTATCAATAGGTTTCGGTACCTGTAATTGCTGTGACAATTATCATTTTGATTGCTCGATTATTTCTAAACATTTCTTAGAAAATTCAATTTTATTGAAAATTAACTGTGCTATAGCCCACAAGTTTTTCGGCGGCAAAAATCTAAAATGGTCCGATTACGATGGCTGATACCTTTATTAATAGGTCTCGGGACCTGTAATTGCTGTGACAATTATCATTTTGATTGCTCGATTATTTCTAAACATTTCTTAGAAAATTCAATTTTATTGAAAATTAACTGTGCTATTGCCCACAAGTTTTTGGTCGGCAAAAATCTAAAATGGCCCGATTACGATGGTTGATACCTCTATCAATAGGTTTCGGCACCTGTAATTGCTGTGACAATTATCATTTTGATTGCTCGATTATTTCTAAACATTTCTTAGAAAATTCAATTTTATTGAAAATTAACTGTGCTATAGCCCCCAAGTTTTTGGTCGGCAAAAATCTAAAATGGCCCGATTACGATGGTTGATACCTCTATCAATAGGTTTCGGCACCTGTAATTGCTGTGACAATTATCAGTTTGATTGCTCGATTATTTCTAAACATTTCTTAGAAAATTCAATTTTATTGAAAATTAACTGTGCTATAGCCCACAAGTTTTTCGGCGGCAAAAATCTAAAATGGTCCGATTACGATGGCTGATACCTCTATCAATAGGTTTCGGGACCTGTAATTGCTGTGACAATTATCATTTTGATTGCTCGATTATTTCTAAACATTTCTTAGAAAATTCAATTTTATTGAAAATTAACTGTGCTATAGCCCACAAGTTTTTGGGCGGCTAAAATCTAAAATGGTCCGATTACGATGGCTGATACCTCTATCAATAGGTTTCGGGACCTGTAATTGCTGTGACAATTATAATTTTGATTGCTCGATTATTTCTAAACATTTCTTAGAAAATTCAATTTTATTGAAAATTAACTGTGCTATAGCCCACAAGTTTTTGGGCGGCAAAAATCTAAAATGGTCCGATTACGATGGTTGATACCTCTATCAATAGGTTTCGGGACCTGTAATTGCTGTGACAATTATCATTTTGATTGCTCGATTATTTCTAAACATTTCTTAGAAAATTCAATTTTATTGAAAATTAACTGTGCTATAGCCCACAAGTTTTTCGGCGGCAAAAATCTAAAATGGTCCGATTACGATGGCTGATACCTTTATTAATAGGTCTCGGGACCTGTAATTGCTGTGACAATTATAATTTTGATTGCTCGATTATTTCTAAACATTTCTTAGAAAATTCAATTTTATTGAAAATTAACTGTGCTATAGCCCACAAGTTTTTCGGCGGCAAAAATCTAAAATGGTCCGATTACGATGGCTGATACCTTTATTATTAGGTCTCGGGACCTGTAATTGCTGTGACAATTATCATTTTGATTGCTCGATTATTTCTAAACATTTCTTAGAAAATTCAATTTTATTGAAAATTTACTGTGCTATAGCCCACAAGTTTTTGGTCGGCAAAAATCTAAAATGGCCCGATTACGATGGTTGATACCTCTATCAATAGGTTTCGGGACCTGTAATTGCTGTGACAATTATCATTTTGATTGCTCGATTATTTCTAAACATTTCTTAGAAAATTCAATTTTATTGAAAATTAACTGTGCTATAGCCCCCAAGTTTTTGGTCGGCAAAAATCTAAAATGGCCCGATTACGATGGTTGATACCTCTATCAATAGGTTTCGGTACCTGTAATTGCTGTGACAATTATCATTTTGATTGCTCGATTATTTCTAAACATTTCTTAGAAAATTCAATTTTATTGAAAATTAACCGTGCTATAGCCCACAAGTTTTTCGGCGGCAAAAATCTAAAATGGTCCGATTACGATGGCTGATACCTTTATTAATAGGTCTCGGGACCTGTAATTGCTGTGACAGTTATCATTTTGATTGCTCGATTATTTCTAAACATTTCTTAGAAAATTCAATTTTATTGAAAATTAACTGTGCTATAGCCCACAAGTTTTTGGTCGGCAAAAATCTAAAATGGCCCGATTACGATGGTTGATACCTCTATCAATAGGTTTCGGCACCTGTAATTGCTGTGACAATTATCATTTTGATTGCTCGATTATTTCTAAACATTTCTTAGAAAATTCAATTTTATTGAAAAGTTACTGTGCTATAGCCCACAAGTTTTTCGGCGGCAAAAATCTAAAATGGTCCGATTACGATGACTGATACCTCTATCAATAGGTTTCGGGACCTGTAATTGCTGTGACAATTATCATTTTGATTGCTCGATTATTTCTAAACATTTCTTAGAAAATTCAATTTTATTGAAAATTAACTGTGCTATAGCCCACAAGTTTTTCGGCGGCAAAAATCTAAAATGGTCCGATTACGATGGCTAATACCTTTATTAATAGGTCTCGGGACCTGTAATTGCTGTGACAATTATCATTTTGATTGCTCGATTATTTCTAAACATTTCTTAGAAAATTCAATTTTATTGAAAATTAACTGTGCTATAGCCCACAAGTTTTTCGGCGGCAAAAATCTAAAATGGTCCGATTACGATGGCTGATACCTTTATTATTAGGTCTCGGGACCTGTAATTGCTGTGACAATTATCATTTTGATTGCTCGATTATTTCTAAACATTTCTTAGAAAATTCAATTTTATTGAAAATTAACTGTGCTATAGCCCACAAGTTTTTGGTCGGCAAAAATCTAAAATGGCCCGATTACGATGGTTGATACCTCTATCAATAGGTTTCGGGACCTGTAATTGCTGTGACAATTATCATTTTGATTGCTCGATTATTTCTAAACATTTCTTAGAAAATTCAATTTTATTGAAAATTAACTGTGCTATAGCCCCCAAGTTTTTGGTCGGCAAAAATCTAAAATGGCCCGATTACGATGGTTGATACCTCTATCAATAGGTTTCGGCACCTGTAATTGCTGTGACAATTATCATTTTGATTGCTCGATTATTTCTAAACATTTCTTAGAAAATTCAATTTTATTGAAAATTAACTGTGCTATAGCCCACAAGTTTTTGGGCGGCAAAAATCTAAAATGGTCCGATTACGATGGCTGATACCTTTATTAATAGGTCTCGGGACCTGTAATTGCTGTGACAATTATCATTTTGATTGCTCGATTATTTCTAAACATTTCTTAGAAAATTCAATTTTATTGAAAATTAACTGTGCTATAGCCCACAAGTTTTTGGTCGGCAAAAATCTAAAATGGCCCGATTACGATGGTTGATACCTCTATCAATAGGTTTCGGGACCTGTAATTGCTGTGACAATTTTCATTTTGATTGCTCGATTATTTCTAAACATTTCTTAGAAAATTCAATTTTATTGAAAATTAACTGTGCTATAGCCCACAAGTTTTTGGGCGGCAAAAATCTAAAATGGTCCGATTACGATGGTTGATACCTCTATCAATAGGTTTCGGGACCTGTAATTGCTGTGACAATTATCATTTTTATTGCTCGATTATTTCTAAACATTTCTTAGAAAATTCAATTTTATTGAAAAGTTACTGTGCTATTGCCCACAAGTTTTTGGGCGGCAAAAATCTAAAATGGTCCGATTACGATGGCTGATACCTCTATCAATAGGTCTCGGGACCTGTAATTGCTGTGACAATTATCATTTTGATTGCTCGATTATTTCTAAACATTTCTTAGAAAATTCAATTTTATTGAAAATTAACTGTGCTATAGCCCACAAGTTTTTGGTCGGCAAAAATCTAAAATGGCCCGATTACGATGGTTGATACCTCTATCAATAGGTTTCGGGACCTGTAATTGCTGTGACAATTATCATTTTGATTGCTCGATTATTTCTAAACATTTCTTAGAAAATTAAATTTTATTGAAAATTAACTGTGCTATAGCCCACAAGTTTTTGGTCGGCAAAAATCTAAAATGGCCCGATTACGATGGTTGATACCTCTATCAATAGGTTTCGGGACCTGTAATTGCTGTGACAATTTTCATTTTGATTGCTCGATTATTTCTTAACATTTCTTAGAAAATTAAATTTTATTGAAAATTAACTGTGCTATAGCCCACAAGTTTTTGGGCGGCAAAAATCTAAAATGGTCCTATTACGATGGCTGATACCTCTATCAATAGGTTTCGGGACCTGTAATTGCTGTGACAATTATCATTTTCATTGTTCGATTATTTCTAAACATTTCTTAGAAAATTCAATTTTATTTAAAAGTTACTGTGCTATAGCCCACAAGTTTTCCGGCGGCAAAAATCTAAAATGGTCCGATTACGATGGCTGATACCTCTATCAATAGGTCTCGGGACCTGTAATTGCTGTGACAATTATCATTTTGATTGCTCGATTATTTCTAAACATTTCTTAGAAAATTCAATTTTATTGAAAATTAACTGTGCTATAGCCCACAAGTTTTTCGGCGGCAAAAATCTAAAATGGTCCGATTACGATGGCTGATACCTCTATCAATAGGTTTCGGGACCTATTGCTGTGACAATTATCATTTTGATTGCTCGATTATTTCTAAACATTTCTTAGAAAATTCAATTTTATTGAAAATTAACTGTGCTATAGCCCACAAGTTTTTCGGCGGCAAAAATCTAAAATGGTCCGATTACGATGGATGATACCCCTATCAATAGGTTTCGGGACCTGTAATTGCTGTGACAATTATCATTTTGATTGCTCGATTATTTCTAAACATTTCTTAGAAAATTCAATTTTATTGAAAATTAACTGTGCTATAGCCCACAAGTTTTTGGGCGGCAAAAATCTAAAATGGTCCGATTACGATGGCTGATACCTCTATCAATAGGTTTCGGGACCTGTAATTGCTGTGACAATTATCATTTTGATTGCTCGATTATTTCTAAACATTTCTTAGAAAATTCAATTTTATTGAAAATTAACTGTGCTATAGCCCACAAGTTTTTGGGCGGCAAAAATCTAAAATGGTCCGATTACGATGGCTGATACCTCTATCAATAGGTTTCAGGACCTGTAATTGCTGTGACAATTATCATTTTGATTGCTCGATTATTTCTAAACATTTCTTAGAAAATTCAATTTTATTGAAAATTAACTGTGCTATAGCCCACAAGTTTTTGGGCGGCAAAAATCTAAAATGGTCCGATTACGATGGTTGATACCTCTATCAATAGGTTTCGGGACCTGTAATTGCTGTGACAATTATCATTTTGATTGCTCGATTATTTCTAAACATTTCTTAGAAAATTCAATTTTATTGAAAATTAACTGTGCTATAGCCCACAAGTTTTTCGGCGGCAAAAATCTAAAATGGTCCGATTACGATGGTTGATACCCCTATCAATAGGTTTCGGGACCTGTAATTGCTGTGACAATTATCATTTTGATTGGTCGATTATTTTTAAACATTTCTTAGAAAATTCAATTTTATTGAAAATTAACTGTGCTATAGCCCACAAGTTTTTGGGCGGCAAAAATCTAAAATGGTCCGATTACGATGGCTGATACCTCTATCAATAGGTTTCGGGACCTGTAATTGCTGTGACAATTATCATTTTGATTGCTCGATTATTTCTAAACATTTCTTAGAAAATTCAATTTTATTGAAAATTAACTGTGCTATAGCCCACAAGTTTTTCGGCGGCAAAAATCTAAAATGGTCCGATTACGATGGATGATACCCCTATCAATAGGTTTCGGGACCTGTAATTGCTGTGACAATTATCATTTTGATTGCTCGATTATTTCTAAACATTTCTTAGAAAATTCAATTTTATTGAAAATTAACTGTGCTATAGCCCACAAGTTTTTGGGCGGCAAAAATCTAAAATGGTCCGATTACGATGGTTGATACCCCTATCAATAGGTTTCGGGACCTGTAATTGCTGTGACAATTATCATTTTGATTGGTCGATTATTTCTAAACATTTCTTAGAAAATTCAATTTTATTGAAAATTAACTGTGCTATAGCCCACAAGTTTTTGGGCGGCAAAAATCTAAAATGGTCCGATTACGATGGTTGATATCTCTATCAATAGGTTTCGGGACCTGTAATTGCTGTGACAATTATCATTTTGATTGCTCGATTATTTCTAAACATTTCTTAGAAAATTCAATTTTATTGAAAATTAACTGTGCTATAGCCCACAAGTTTTTGGGCGGCAAAAATCTAAAATGGTCCGATTACGATGGTTGATACCTCTATCAATAGGTTTCGGGACCTGTAATTGCTGTGACAATTATCATTTTGATTGCTCGATTATTTCTAAACATTTCTTAGAAAATTCAATTTTATTGAAAATTAACTGTGCTATAGCCCACAAGTTTTTCGGCGGCAAAAATCTAAAATGGTCCGATTACGATGGTTGATACCCCTATCAATAGGTTTCGGGACCTGTAATTGCTGTGACAATTATCATTTTGATTGGTCGATTATTTTTAAACATTTCTTAGAAAATTCAATTTTATTGAAAATTAACTGTGCTATAGCCCACAAGTTTTTGGGCGGCAAAAATCTAAAATGGTCCGATTACGATGGCTGATACCTCTATCAATAGGTTTCGGGACCTGTAATTGCTGTGACAATTATCATTTTGATTGCTCGATTATTTCTAAACATTTCTTAGAAAATTCAATTTTATTGAAAATTAACTGTGCTATAGCCCACAAGTTTTTCGGCGGCAAAAATCTAAAATGGTCCGATTACGATGGATGATACCCCTATCAATAGGTTTCGGGACCTGTAATTGCTGTGACAATTATCATTTTGATTGCTCGATTATTTCTAAACATTTCTTAGAAAATTCAATTTTATTGAAAATTTACTGTGCTATAGCCCACAAGTTTTTGGGCGGCAAAAATCTAAAATGGTCCGATTACGATGGCTGATACCTCTATCAATAGGTTTCGGGACCTGTAATTGCTGTGACAATTATCATTTTGATTGCTCGATTATTTCTAAACATTTCTTAGAAAATTCAATTTTATTGAAAATTAACTGTGCTATAGCCCACAAGTTTTTGGGCGGCAAAAATCTAAAATGGTCCGATTACGATGGTTGATACCTCTATCAATAGGTTTCGGGACCTGTAATTGCTGTGACAATTATCATTTTGATTGCTCGATTATTTCTAAACATTTCTTAGAAAATTCAATTTTATTGAAAATTAACTGTGCTATAGCCCACAAGTTTTTGGGCGGCAAAAATCTAAAATGGTCCGATTACGATGGTTGATACCTCTATCAATAGGTTTCGGGACCTGTAATTGCTGTGACAATTATCATTTTGATTGCTCGATTATTTCTAAACATTTCTTAGAAAATTCAATTTTATTGAAAATTAACTGTGCTATAGCCCACAAGTTTTTGGGCGGCAAAAATCTAAAATGGTCCGATTACGATGGTTGATACCCCTATCAATAGGTTTCGGGACCTGTAATTGCTGTGACAATTATCATTTTGATTGGTCGATTATTTTTAAACATTTCTTAGAAAATTCAATTTTATTGAAAATTAACTGTGCTATAGCCCACAAGTTTTTGGGCGGCAAAAATCTAAAATGGTCCGATTACGATGGCTGATACCTCTATCAATAGGTTTCGGGACCTGTAATTGCTGTGACAATTATCATTTTGATTGCTCGATTATTTCTAAACATTTCTTAGAAAATTCAATTTTATTGAAAATTAACTGTGCTATAGCCCACAAGTTTTTCGGCGGCAAAAATCTAAAATGGTCCGATTACGATGGATGATACCCCTATCAATAGGTTTCGGGACCTGTAATTGCTGTGACAATTATCATTTTGATTGCTCGATTATTTCTAAACATTTCTTAGAAAATTCAATTTTATTGAAAATTAACTGTGCTATAGCCCACAAGTTTTTGGGCGGCAAAAATCTAAAATGGTCCGATTACGATGGCTGATACCTCTATCAATAGGTTTCGGGACCTGTAATTGCTGTGACAATTATCATTTTGATTGCTCGATTATTTCTAAACATTTCTTAGAAAATTCAATTTTATTGAAAATTAACTGTGCTATAGCCCACAAGTTTTTGGGCGGCAAAAATCTAAAATGGTCCGATTACGATGGCTGATACCTCTATCAATAGGTTTCAGGACCTGTAATTGCTGTGACAATTATCATTTTGATTGCTCGATTATTTCTAAACATTTCTTAGAAAATTCAATTTTATTGAAAATTAACTGTGCTATAGCCCACAAGTTTTTGGGCGGCAAAAATCTAAAATGGTCCGATTACGATGGTTGATACCTCTATCAATAGGTTTCGGGACCTGTAATTGCTGTGACAATTATCATTTTGATTGCTCGATTATTTCTAAACATTTCTTAGAAAATTCAATTTTATTGAAAACTAACTGTGCTATAGCCCACAAGTTTTTGGGCGGCAAAAATCTAAAATGGTCCGATTACGATGGCTGATACCTCTATCAATAGGTTTCAGGACCTGTAATTGCTGTGACAATTATCATTTTGATTGCTCGATTATTTCTAAACATTTCTTAGAAAATTCAATTTTATTGAAAATTAACTGTGCTATAGCCCACAAGTTTTTGGGCGGCAAAAATCTAAAATGGTCCGATTACGATGGTTGATACCTCTATCAATAGGTTTCGGGACCTGTAATTGCTGTGACAATTATCATTTTGATTGCTCGATTATTTCTAAACATTTCTTAGAAAATTCAATTTTATTGAAAATTAACTGTGCTATAGCCCACAAGTTTTTCGGCGGCAAAAATCTAAAATGGTCCGATTACGATGGATGATACCCCTATCAATAGGTTTCGGGACCTGTAATTGCTGTGACAATTATCATTTTGATTGCTCGATTATTTCTAAACATTTCTTAGAAAATTCAATTTTATTGAAAATTAACTGTGCTATAGCCCACAAGTTTTTGGGCGGCAAAAATCTAAAATGGTCCGATTACGATGGCTGATACCTCTATCAATAGGTTTCGGGACCTGTAATTGCTGTGACAATTATCATTTTGATTGCTCGATTATTTCTAAACATTTCTTAGAAAATTCAATTTTATTGAAAATTAACTGTGCTATAGCCCACAAGTTTTTGGGCGGCAAAAATCTAAAATGGTCCGATTACAATGGTTGATACCTCTATCAATAGGTTTCGGGACCTGTAATTGCTGTGACAATTATCATTTTGATTGCTCGATTATTTCTAAACATTTCTTAGAAAATTCAATTTTATTGAAAATTAACTGTGCTATAGCCCACAAGTTTTTGGGCGGCAAAAATCTAAAATGGTCCGATTACGATGGTTGATACCTCTATCAATAGGTTTCGGGACCTGTAATTGCTGTGACAATTATCATTTTGATTGCTCGATTATTTCTAAACATTTCTTAGAAAATTCAATTTTATTGAAAATTAACTGTGCTATAGCCCACAAGTTTTTCGGCGGCAAAAATCTAAAATGGTCCGATTACGATGGTTGATACCCCTATCAATAGGTTTCGGGACCTGTAATTGCTGTGACAATTATCATTTTGATTGGTCGATTATTTCTAAACATTTCTTAGAAAATTCAATTTTATTGAAAATTAACTGTGCTATAGCCCACAAGTTTTTGGGCGGCAAAAATCTAAAATGGTCCGATTACGATGGTTGATACCTCTATCAATAGGTTTCGGGACCTGTAATTGCTGTGACAATTATCATTTTGATTGCTCGATTATTTCTAAACATTTCTTAGAAAATTCAATTTTATTGAAAATTAACTGTGCTATAGCCCACAAGTTTTTGGGCGGCAAAAATCTAAAATGGTCCGATTACGATGGTTGATACCTCTATCAATAGGTTTCGGGACCTGTAATTGCTGTGACAATTATCATTTTGATTGCTCGATTATTTCTAAACATTTCTTAGAAAATTCAATTTTATTGAAAATTAACTGTGCTATAGCCCACAAGTTTTTCGGCGGCAAAAATCTAAAATGGTCCGATTACGATGGTTGATACCCCTATCAATAGGTTTCGGGACCTGTAATTGCTGTGACAATTATCATTTTGATTGGTCGATTATTTTTAAACATTTCTTAGAAAATTCAATTTTATTGAAAATTAACTGTGCTATAGCCCACAAGTTTTTGGGCGGCAAAAATCTAAAATGGTCCGATTACGATGGCTGATACCTCTATCAATAGGTTTCGGGACCTGTAATTGCTGTGACAATTATCATTTTGATTGCTCGATTATTTCTAAACATTTCTTAGAAAATTCAATTTTATTGAAAATTAACTGTGCTATAGCCCACAAGTTTTTCGGCGGCAAAAATCTAAAATGGTCCGATTACGATGGATGATACCCCTATCAATAGGTTTCGGGACCTGTAATTGCTGTGACAATTATCATTTTGATTGCTCGATTATTTCTAAACATTTCTTAGAAAATTCAATTTTATTGAAAATTAACTGTGCTATAGCCCACAAGTTTTTGGGCGGCAAAAATCTAAAATGGTCCGATTACGATGGCTGATACCTCTATCAATAGGTTTCGGGACCTGTAATTGCTGTGACAATTATCATTTTGATTGCTCGATTATTTCTAAACATTTCTTAGAAAATTCAATTTTATTGAAAATTAACTGTGCTATAGCCCACAAGTTTTTGGGCGGCAAAAATCTAAAATGGTCCGATTACGATGGTTGATACCTCTATCAATAGGTTTCGGGACCTGTAATTGCTGTGACAATTATCATTTTGATTGCTCGATTATTTCTAAACATTTCTTAGAAAATTCAATTTTATTGAAAATTAACTGTGCTATAGCCCACAAGTTTTTGGGCGGCAAAAATCTAAAATGGTCCGATTACGATGGTTGATACCTCTATCAATAGGTTTCGGGACCTGTAATTGCTGTGACAATTATCATTTTGATTGCTCGATTATTTCTAAACATTTCTTAGAAAATTCAATTTTATTGAAAATTAACTGTGCTATAGCCCACAAGTTTTTCGGCGGCAAAAATCTAAAATGGTCCGATTACGATGGTTGATACTTCTATCAATAGGTTTCGGGACCTGTAATTGCTGTGACAATTATCATTTTGATTGGTCGATTATTTTTAAACATTTCTTAGAAAATTCAATTTTATTGAAAATTAACTGTGCTATAGCCCACAAGTTTTTGGGCGGCAAAAATCTAAAATGGTCCGATTACGATGGCTGATACCTCTATCAATAGGTTTCGGGACCTGTAATTGCTGTGACAATTATCATTTTGATTGCTCGATTATTTCTAAACATTTCTTAGAAAATTCAATTTTATTGAAAATTAACTGTGCTATAGCCCACAAGTTTTTCGGCGGCAAAAATCTAAAATGGTCCGATTACGATGGATGATACCCCTATCAATAGGTTTCGGGACCTGTAATTGCTGTGACAATTATCATTTTGATTGCTCGATTATTTCTAAACATTTCTTAGAAAATTCAATTTTATTGAAAATTAACTGTGCTATAGCCCACAAGTTTTTGGGCGGCAAAAATCTAAAATGGTCCGATTACGATGGCTGATACCTCTATCAATAGGTTTCGGGACCTGTAATTGCTGTGACAATTATCATTTTGATTGCTCGATTATTTCTAAACATTTCTTAGAAAATTCAATTTTATTGAAAATTAACTGTGCTATAGCCCACAAGTTTTTGGGCGGCAAAAATCTAAAATGGTCCGATTACGATGGCTGATACCTCTATCAATAGGTTTCAGGACCTGTAATTGCTGTGACAATTATCATTTTGATTGCTCGATTATTTCTAAACATTTCTTAGAAAATTCAATTTTATTGAAAATTAACTGTGCTATAGCCCACAAGTTTTTGGGCGGCAAAAATCTAAAATGGTCCGATTACGATGGTTGATACCTCTATCAATAGGTTTCGGGACCTGTAATTGCTGTGACAATTATCATTTTGATTGCTCGATTATTTCTAAACATTTCTTAGAAAATTCAATTTTATTGAAAATTAACTGTGCTATAGCCCACAAGTTTTTCGGCGGCAAAAATCTAAAATGGTCCGATTACGATGGTTGATACCCCTATCAATAGGTTTCGGGACCTGTAATTGCTGTGACAATTATCATTTTGATTGGTCGATTATTTCTAAACATTTCTTAGAAAATTCAATTTTATTGAAAATTAACTGTGCTATAGCCCACAAGTTTTTGGGCGGCAAAAATCTAAAATGGTCCGATTACGATGGCTGATACCTCTATCAATAGGTTTCAGGACCTGTAATTGCTGTGACAATTATCATTTTGATTGCTCGATTATTTCTAAACATTTCTTAGAAAATTCAATTTTATTGAAAATTAACTGTGCTATAGCCCACAAGTTTTTGGGCGGCAAAAATCTAAAATGGTCCGATTACGATGGTTGATACCTCTATCAATAGGTTTCGGGACCTGTAATTGCTGTGACAATTATCATTTTGATTGCTCGATTATTTCTAAACATTTCTTAGAAAATTCAATTTTATTGAAAATTAACTGTGCTATAGCCCACAAGTTTTTCGGCGGCAAAAATCTAAAATGGTCCGATTACGATGGTTGATACCCCTATCAATAGGTCTCGGGACCTGTAATTGCTGTGACAATTATCATTTTGATTGGTCGATTATTTCTAAACATTTCTTAGAAAATTCAATTTTATTGAAAATTAACTGTGCTATAGCCCACAAGTTTTTCGGCGGCAAAAATCTAAAATGGTCCGATTACGATGGTTGATACCCCTATCAATAGGTTTCGGGACCTGTAATTGCTGTGACAATTATCATTTTGATTGGTCGATTATTTCTAAACATTTCTTAGAAAATTCAATTTTATTGAAAATTAACTGTGCTATAGCCCACAAGTTTTTGGGCGGCAAAAATCTAAAATGGTCCGATTACGATGGCTGATACCTCTATCAATAGGTTTCGGGACCTGTAATTGCTGTGACAATTATCATTTTGATTGCTCGATTATTTCTAAACATTTCTTAGAAAATTCAATTTTATTGAAAATTAACTGTGCTATAGCCCACAAGTTTTTGGGCGGCAAAAATCTAAAATGGTCCGATTACGATGGTTGATACCTCTATCAATAGGTTTCGGGACCTGTAATTGCTGTGACAATTATCATTTTGATTGCTCGATTATTTCTAAACATTTCTTAGAAAATTCAATTTTATTGAAAATTAACTGTGCTATAGCCCACAAGTTTTTGGGCGGCAAAAATCTAAAATGGTCCGATTACGATGGTTGATACCTCTATCAATAGGTTTCGGGACCTGTAATTGCTGTGACAATTATCATTTTGATTGCTCGATTATTTCTAAACATTTCTTAGAAAATTCAATTTTATTGAAAATTAACTGTGCTATAGCCCACAAGTTTTTGGGCGGCAAAAATCTAAAATGGTCCGATTACGATGGTTGATACCTCTATCAATAGGTTTCGGGACCTGTAATTGCTGTGACAATTATCATTTTGATTGCTCGATTATTTCTAAACATTTCTTAGAAAATTCAATTTTATTGAAAATTAACTGTGCTATAGCCCACAAGTTTTTCGGCGGCAAAAATCTAAAATGGTCCGATTACGATGGTTGATACCCCTATCAATAGGTTTCGGGACCTGTAATTGCTGTGACAATTATCATTTTGATTGGTCGATTATTTCTAAACATTTCTTAGAAAATTCAATTTTATTGAAAATTAACTGTGCTATAGCCCACAAGTTTTTGGGCGGCAAAAATCTAAAATGGTCCGATTACGATGGCTGATACCTCTATCAATAGGTTTCGGGACCTGTAATTGCTGTGACAATTATCATTTTGATTGCTCGATTATTTCTAAACATTTCTTAGAAAATTCAATTTTATTGAAAATTAACTGTGCTATAGCCCACAAGTTTTTGGGCGGCAAAAATCTAAAATGGTCCGATTACGATGGTTGATACCTCTATCAATAGGTTTCGGGACCTGTAATTGCTGTGACAATTATCATTTTGATTGCTCGATTATTTCTAAACATTTCTTAGAAAATTCAATTTTATTGAAAATTAACTGTGCCATAGCCCACAAGTTTTTGGGCGACAAAAATCTAAAATGGTCCGATTACGATGGTTGATACCTCTATCAATAGGTTTCGGGACCTGTAATTGCTGTGACAATTATCATTTTGATTGCTCGATTATTTCTAAACATTTCTTAGAAAATTCAATTTTATTGAAAATTAACTGTGCTATAGCCCACAAGTTTTTGGGCGGCAAAAATCTAAAATGGTCCGATTACGATGGTTGATACCTCTATCAATAGGTTTCGGGACCTGTAATTGCTGTGACAATTATCATTTTGATTGCTCGATTATTTGTAAACATTTCTTAGAAAATTCAATTTTATTGAAAATTAACTGTGCTATAGCCCATAAGTTTTTGGGCGGCAAAAATCTAAAATGGTCCGATTACGATGGTTGATACCTCTATCAATAGGTTTCGGGACCTGTAATTGCTGTGACAATTATCATTTTGATTGCTCGATTATTTCTAAACATTTCTTAGAAAATTCAATTTTATTGAAAATTAACTGTGCTATAGCCCACAAGTTTTTGGGCGGCAAAAATCTAAAATGGTCCGATTACGATGGTTGATACCCCTATCAATAGGTTTCGGGACCTGTAATTGCTGTGACAATTATCATTTTGATTGGTCGATTATTTCTAAACATTTCTTAGAAAATTCAATTTTATTGAAAATTAACTGTGCTATAGCCCACAAGTTTTTGGGCGGCAAAAATCTAAAATGGTCCGATTACGATGGTTGATACCTCTATCAATAGGTTTCGGGACCTGTAATTGCTGTGACAATTATCATTTTGATTGCTCGATTATTTCTGAACATTTCTTAGAAAATTCAATTTTATTGAAAATTAACTGTGCTATAGCCCACAAGTTTTTGGGCGGCAAAAATCTAAAATGGTCCGATTACGATGGTTGATACCTCTATCAATAGGTTTCGGGACCTGTAATTGCTGTGACAATTATCATTTTGATTGCTCGATTATTTGTAAACATTTCTTAGAAAATTCAATTTTATTGAAAATTAACTGTGCTATAGCCCACAAGTTTTTGGGCGGCAAAAATCTAAAATGGTCCGATTACGATGGTTGATACCTCTATCAATAGGTTTCGGGACCTGTAATTGCTGTGACAATTATCATTTTGATTGCTCGATTATTTCTAAACATTTCTTAGAAAATTCAATTTTATTGAAAATTAACTGTGCTATAGCCCACAAGTTTTTCGGCGGCAAAAATCTAAAATGGTCCGATTACGATGGTTGATACCCCTATCAATAGGTCTCGGGACCTGTAATTGCTGTGACAATTATCATTTTGATTGGTCGATTATTTCTAAACATTTCTTAGAAAATTCAATTTTATTGAAAATTAACTGTGCTATAGCCCACAAGTTTTTCGGCGGCAAAAATCTAAAATGGTCCGATTACGATGGTTGATACCCCTATCAATAGGTTTCGGGACCTGTAATTGCTGTGACAATTATCATTTTGATTGGTCGATTATTTCTAAACATTTCTTAGAAAATTCAATTTTATTGAAAATTAACTGTGCTATAGCCCACAAGTTTTTGGGCGACAAAAATCTAAAATGGTCCGATTACGATGGCTGATACCTCTATCAATAGGTTTCGGGACCTGTAATTGCTGTGACAATTATCATTTTGATTGCTCGATTATTTCTAAACATTTCTTAGAAAATTCAATTTTATTGAAAATTAACTGTGCTATAGCCCACAAGTTTTTGGGCGGCAAAAATCTAAAATGGTCCGATTACGATGGTTGATACCTCTATCAATAGGTTTCGGGACCTGTAATTGCTGTGACAATTATCATTTTGATTGCTCGATTATTTCTAAACATTTCTTAGAAAATTCAATTTTATTGAAAATTAACTGTGCTATAGCCCACAAGTTTTTGGGCGGCAAAAATCTAAAATGGTCCGATTACGATGGTTGATACCTCTATCAATAGGTTTCGGGACCTGTAATTGCTGTGACAATTATCATTTTGATTGCTCGATTATTTCTAAACATTTCTTAGAAAATTCAATTTTATTGAAAATTAACTGTGCTATAGCCCACAAGTTTTTGGGCGGCAAAAATCTAAAATGGTCCGATTACGATGGTTGATACCTCTATCAATAGGTTTCGGGACCTGTAATTGCTGTGACAATTATCATTTTGATTGCTCGATTATTTCTAAACATTTCTTAGAAAATTCAATTTTATTGAAAATTAACTGTGCTATAGCCCACAAGTTTTTGGGCGACAAAAATCTAAAATGGTCCGATTACGATGGCTGATACCTCTATCAATAGGTTTCGGGACCTGTAATTGCTGTGACAATTATCATTTTGATTGCTCGATTATTTCTAAACATTTCTTAGAAAATTCAATTTTATTGAAAATTAACTGTGCTATAGCCCACAAGTTTTTCGGCGGCAAAAATCTAAAATGGTCCGATTACGATGGTTGATACCTCTATCAATAGGTTTCGGGACCTGTAATTGCTGTGACAATTATCATTTTGATTGGTCGATTATTTCTAAACATTTCTTAGAAAATTCAATTTTATTGAAAATTAACTGTGCTATAGCCCACAAGTTTTTGGGCGGCAAAAATCTAAAATGGTCCGATTACGATGGTTGATACCTCTATCAATAGGTTTCGGGACCTGTAATTGCTGTGACAATTATCATTTTGATTGCTCGATTATTTCTAAACATTTCTTAAAAAATTCAATTTTATTGAAAATTAACTGTGCTATAGCCCACAAGTTTTTGGGCGGCAAAAATCTAAAATGGTCCGATTACGATGGTTGATACCCCTATCAATAGGTTTCGGGACCTGTAATTGCTGTGACAATTATCATTTTGATTGGTCGATTATTTCTAAACATTTCTTAGAAAATTCAATTTTATTGAAAATTAACTGTGCTATAGCCCACAAGTTTTTGGGCGGCAAAAATCTAAAATGGTCCGATTACGATGGCTGATACCTCTATCAATAGGTTTCGGGACCTGTAATTGCTGTGACAATTATCATTTTGATTGCTCGATTATTTCTAAACATTTCTTAGAAAATTCAATTTTATTGAAAATTAACTGTGCTATAGCCCACAAGTTTTTGGGCGGCAAAAATCTAAAATGGTCCGATTACGATGGTTGATACCTCTATCAATAGGTTTCGGGACCTGTAATTGCTGTGACAATTATCATTTTGATTGCTCGATTATTTCTAAACATTTCTTAGAAAATTCAATTTTATTGAAAATTAACTGTGCTATAGCCCACAAGTTTTTGGGCGGCAAAAATCTAAAATGGTCCGATTACGATGGTTGATACCTCTATCAATAGGTTTCGGGACCTGTAATTGCTGTGACAATTATCATTTTGATTGCTCGATTATTTCTAAACATTTCTTAGAAAATTCAATTTTATTGAAAATTAACTGTGCTATAGCCCACAAGTTTTTCGGCGGCAAAAATCTAAAATGGTCCGATTACGATGGTTGATACCCCTATCAATAGGTTTCGGGACCTGTAATTGCTGTGACAATTATCATTTTGATTGGTCGATTATTTTTAAACATTTCTTAGAAAATTCAATTTTATTGAAAATTAACTGTGCTATAGCCCACAAGTTTTTGGGCGGCAAAAATCTAAAATGGTCCGATTACGATGGCTGATACCTCTATCAATAGGTTTCGGGACCTGTAATTGCTGTGACAATTATCATTTTGATTGCTCGATTATTTCTAAACATTTCTTAGAAAATTCAATTTTATTGAAAATTAACTGTGCTATAGCCCACAAGTTTTTGGGCGGCAAAAATCTAAAATGGTCCGATTACGATGGTTGATACCTCTATCAATAGGTTTCGGGACCTGTAATTGCTGTGACAATTATCATTTTGATTGGTCGATTATTTCTAAACATTTCTTAGAAAATTCAATTTTATTGAAAATTAACTGTGCTATAGCCCACAAGTTTTTGGGCGGCAAAAATCTAAAATGGTCCGATTACGATGGTTGATACCTCTATCAATAGGTTTCGGGACCTGTAATTGCTGTGACAATTATCATTTTGATTGCTCGATTATTTGTAAACATTTCTTAGAAAATTCAATTTTATTGAAAATTAACTGTGCTATAGCCCATAAGTTTTTGGGCGGCAAAAATCTAAAATGGTCCGATTACGATGGTTGATACCTCTATCAATAGGTTTCGGGACCTGTAATTGCTGTGACAATTATCATTTTGATTGCTCGATTATTTCTAAACATTTCTTAGAAAATTCAATTTTATTGAAAATTAACTGTGCTATAGCCCACAAGTTTTTGGGCGGCAAAAATCTAAAATGGTCCGATTACGATGGTTGATACCCCTATCAATAGGTTTCGGGACCTGTAATTGCTGTGACAATTATCATTTTGATTGCTCGATTATTTCTAAACATTTCTTAGAAAATTCAATTTTATTGAAAATTAACTGTGCTATAGCCCACAAGTTTTTGGGCGGCAAAAATCTAAAATGGTCCGATTACGATGGTTGATACCTCTATCAATAGGTTTCGGGACCTGTAATTGCTGTGACAATTATCATTTTGATTGCTCGATTATTTCTGAACATTTCTTAGAAAATTCAATTTTATTGAAAATTAACTGTGCTATAGCCCACAAGTTTTTGGGCGGCAAAAATCTAAAATGGTCCGATTACGATGGTTGATACCTCTATCAATAGGTTTCGGGACCTGTAATTGCTGTGACAATTATCATTTTGATTGCTCGATTATTTGTAAACATTTCTTAGAAAATTCAATTTTATTGAAAATTAACTGTGCTATAGCCCACAAGTTTTTGGGCGGCAAAAATCTAAAATGGTCCGATTACGATGGTTGATACCTCTATCAATAGGTTTCGGGACCTGTAATTGCTGTGACAATTATCATTTTGATTGCTCGATTATTTCTAAACATTTCTTAGAAAATTCAATTTTATTGAAAATTAACTGTGCTATAGCCCACAAGTTTTTCGGCGGCAAAAATCTAAAATGGTCCGATTACGATGGTTGATACCCCTATCAATAGGTCTCGGGACCTGTAATTGCTGTGACAATTATCATTTTGATTGGTCGATTATTTCTAAACATTTCTTAGAAAATTCAATTTTATTGAAAATTAACTGTGCTATAGCCCACAAGTTTTTCGGCGGCAAAAATCTAAAATGGTCCGATTACGATGGTTGATACCCCTATCAATAGGTTTCGGGACCTGTAATTGCTGTGACAATTATCATTTTGATTGGTCGATTATTTCTAAACATTTCTTAGAAAATTCAATTTTATTGAAAATTAACTGTGCTATAGCCCACAAGTTTTTGGGCGACAAAAATCTAAAATGGTCCGATTACGATGGCTGATACCTCTATCAATAGGTTTCGGGACCTGTAATTGCTGTGACAATTATCATTTTGATTGCTCGATTATTTCTAAACATTTCTTAGAAAATTCAATTTTATTGAAAATTAACTGTGCTATAGCCCACAAGTTTTTGGGCGGCAAAAATCTAAAATGGTCCGATTACGATGGTTGATACCTCTATCAATAGGTTTCGGGACCTGTAATTGCTGTGACAATTATCATTTTGATTGCTCGATTATTTCTAAACATTTCTTAGAAAATTCAATTTTATTGAAAATTAACTGTGCTATAGCCCACAAGTTTTTGGGCGGCAAAAATCTAAAATGGTCCGATTACGATGGTTGATACCTCTATCAATAGGTTTCGGGACCTGTAATTGCTGTGACAATTATCATTTTGATTGGTCGATTATTTCTAAACATTTCTTAGAAAATTCAATTTTATTGAAAATTAACTGTGCTATAGCCCACAAGTTTTTGGGCGACAAAAATCTAAAATGGTCCGATTACGATGGCTGATACCTCTATCAATAGGTTTCGGGACCTGTAATTGCTGTGACAATTATCATTTTGATTGCTCGATTATTTCTAAACATTTCTTAGAAAATTCAATTTTATTGAAAATTAACTGTGCTATAGCCCACAAGTTTTTGGGCGGCAAAAATCTAAAATGGTCCGATTACGATGGTTGATACCTCTATCAATAGGTTTCGGGACCTGTAATTGCTGTGACAATTATCATTTTGATTGCTCGATTATTTCTAAACATTTCTTAGAAAATTCAATTTTATTGAAAATTAACTGTGCTATAGCCCACAAGTTTTTGGGCGACAAAAATCTAAAATGGTCCGATTACGATGGCTGATACCTCTATCAATAGGTTTCGGGACCTGTAATTGCTGTGACAATTATCATTTTGATTGCTCGATTATTTCTAAACATTTCTTAGAAAATTCAATTTTATTGAAAATTAACTGTGCTATAGCCCACAAGTTTTTGGGCGGCAAAAATCTAAAATGGTCCGATTACGATGGTTGATACCTCTATCAATAGGTTTCGGGACCTGTAATTGCTGTGACAATTATCATTTTGATTGGTCGATTATTTCTAAACATTTCTTAGAAAATTCAATTTTATTGAAAATTAACTGTGCTATAGCCCACAAGTTTTTGGGCGGCAAAAATCTAAAATGGTCCGATTACGATGGTTGATACCTCTATCAATAGGTTTCGGGACCTGTAATTGCTGTGACAATTATCATTTTGATTGCTCGATTATTTCTAAACATTTCTTAAAAAATTCAATTTTATTGAAAATTAACTGTGCTATAGCCCACAAGTTTTTGGGCGGCAAAAATCTAAAATGGTCCGATTACGATGGTTGATACCCCTATCAATAGGTTTCGGGACCTGTAATTGCTGTGACAATTATCATTTTGATTGGTCGATTATTTCTAAACATTTCTTAGAAAATTCAATTTTATTGAAAATTAACTGTGCTATAGCCCACAAGTTTTTGGGCGGCAAAAATCTAAAATGGTCCGATTACGATGGCTGATACCTCTATCAATAGGTTTCGGGACCTGTAATTGCTGTGACAATTATCATTTTGATTGCTCGATTATTTCTAAACATTTCTTAGAAAATTCAATTTTATTGAAAATTAACTGTGCTATAGCCCACAAGTTTTTGGGCGGCAAAAATCTAAAATGGTCCGATTACGATGGTTGATACCTCTATCAATAGGTTTCGGGACCTGTAATTGCTGTGACAATTATCATTTTGATTGCTCGATTATTTCTAAACATTTCTTAGAAAATTCAATTTTATTGAAAATTAACTGTGCTATAGCCCACAAGTTTTTGGGCGGCAAAAATCTAAAATGGTCCGATTACGATGGTTGATACCTCTATCAATAGGTTTCGGGACCTGTAATTGCTGTGACAATTATCATTTTGATTGCTCGATTATTTCTAAACATTTCTTAGAAAATTCAATTTTATTGAAAATTAACTGTGCTATAGCCCACAAGTTTTTCGGCGGCAAAAATCTAAAATGGTCCGATTACGATGGTTGATACCCCTATCAATAGGTTTCGGGACCTGTAATTGCTGTGACAATTATCATTTTGATTGGTCGATTATTTTTAAACATTTCTTAGAAAATTCAATTTTATTGAAAATTAACTGTGCTATAGCCCACAAGTTTTTGGGCGGCAAAAATCTAAAATGGTCCGATTACGATGGCTGATACCTCTATCAATAGGTTTCGGGACCTGTAATTGCTGTGACAATTATCATTTTGATTGCTCGATTATTTCTAAACATTTCTTAGAAAATTCAATTTTATTGAAAATTAACTGTGCTATAGCCCACAAGTTTTTGGGCGGCAAAAATCTAAAATGGTCCGATTACGATGGTTGATACCTCTATCAATAGGTTTCGGGACCTGTAATTGCTGTGACAATTATCATTTTGATTGCTCGATTATTTCTAAACATTTCTTAGAAAATTCAATTTTATTGAAAATTAACTGTGCTATAGCCCACAAGTTTTTGGGCGGCAAAAATCTAAAATGGTCCGATTACGATGGTTGATACCTCTATCAATAGGTTTCGGGACCTGTAATTGCTGTGACAATTATCATTTTGATTGGTCGATTATTTCTAAACATTTCTTAGAAAATTCAATTTTATTGAAAATTAACTGTGCTATAGCCCACAAGTTTTTGGGCGACAAAAATCTAAAATGGTCCGATTACGATGGCTGATACCTCTATCAATAGGTTTCGGGACCTGTAATTGCTGTGACAATTATCATTTTGATTGCTCGATTATTTCTAAACATTTCTTAGAAAATTCAATTTTATTGAAAATTAACTGTGCTATAGCCCACAAGTTTTTGGGCGGCAAAAATCTAAAATGGTCCGATTACGATGGTTGATACCTCTATCAATAGGTTTCGGGACCTGTAATTGCTGTGACAATTATCATTTTGATTGCTCGATTATTTCTAAACATTTCTTAGAAAATTCAATTTTATTGAAAATTAACTGTGCTATAGCCCACAAGTTTTTGGGCGACAAAAATCTAAAATGGTCCGATTACGATGGCTGATACCTCTATCAATAGGTTTCGGGACCTGTAATTGCTGTGACAATTATCATTTTGATTGCTCGATTATTTCTAAACATTTCTTAGAAAATTCAATTTTATTGAAAATTAACTGTGCTATAGCCCACAAGTTTTTGGGCGGCAAAAATCTAAAATGGTCCGATTACGATGGTTGATACCTCTATCAATAGGTTTCGGGACCTGTAATTGCTGTGACAATTATCATTTTGATTGGTCGATTATTTCTAAACATTTCTTAGAAAATTCAATTTTATTGAAAATTAACTGTGCTATAGCCCACAAGTTTTTGGGCGGCAAAAATCTAAAATGGTCCGATTACGATGGTTGATACCTCTATCAATAGGTTTCGGGACCTGTAATTGCTGTGACAATTATCATTTTATAATTAATATTATTTCGTATAATCACAAAACACCAACAGTTTTCACTTACTTAAAAATAAAAAAACCAAAATTTTATTTTTGAATTTATTTACTTTTATTTATTTAAAATTACAACTAGTTTCGATCTTGTAAAGATCATCTACAGGTAATTTTTTGCAATACCAAAAAAAAATTTTTTTTTTTTTTTAAAAAATGTTTAATATAATTATCATTTTGATTGCTCGATTATTTCTAAACATTTCTTAAAAAATTCAATTTTATTGAAAATTAACTGTGCTATAGCCCACAAGTTTTTGGGCGGCAAAAATCTAAAATGGTCCGATTACGATGGTTGATACCCCTATCAATAGGTTTCGGGACCTGTAATTGCTGTGACAATTATCATTTTGATTGGTCGATTATTTCTAAACATTTCTTAGAAAATTCAATTTTATTGAAAATTAACTGTGCTATAGCCCACAAGTTTTTGGGCGGCAAAAATCTAAAATGGTCCGATTACGATGGCTGATACCTCTATCAATAGGTTTCGGGACCTGTAATTGCTGTGACAATTATCATTTTGATTGCTCGATTATTTCTAAACATTTCTTAGAAAATTCAATTTTATTGAAAATTAACTGTGCTATAGCCCACAAGTTTTTGGGCGGCAAAAATCTAAAATGGTCCGATTACGATGGTTGATACCTCTATCAATAGGTTTCGGGACCTGTAATTGCTGTGACAATTATCATTTTGATTGGTCGATTATTTTTAAACATTTCTTAGAAAATTCAATTTTATTGAAAATTAACTGTGCTATAGCCCACAAGTTTTTGGGCGGCAAAAATCTAAAATGGTCCGATTACGATGGTTGATACCTCTATCAATAGGTTTCGGGACCTGTAATTGCTGTGACAATTATCATTTTATAATTAATATTATTTCGTATAATCACAAAACACCAACAGTTTTCACTTACTTAAAAATAAAAAAACCAAAATTTTATTTTTGAATTTATTTACTTTTATTTATTTAAAATTACAACTAGTTTCGATCTTGTAAAGATCATCTACAGGTAATTTTTTGCAATACCAAAAAAAAATTTTTTTTTTTTTTTAAAAAATGTTTAATATAATTATCATTTTGATTGCTCGATTATTTCTAAACATTTCTTAAAAAATTCAATTTTATTGAAAATTAACTGTGCTATAGCCCACAAGTTTTTGGGCGGCAAAAATCTAAAATGGTCCGATTACGATGGTTGATACCCCTATCAATAGGTTTCGGGACCTGTAATTGCTGTGACAATTATCATTTTGATTGGTCGATTATTTCTAAACATTTCTTAGAAAATTCAATTTTATTGAAAATTAACTGTGCTATAGCCCACAAGTTTTTGGGCGGCAAAAATCTAAAATGGTCCGATTACGATGGCTGATACCTCTATCAATAGGTTTCGGGACCTGTAATTGCTGTGACAATTATCATTTTGATTGCTCGATTATTTCTAAACATTTCTTAGAAAATTCAATTTTATTGAAAATTAACTGTGCTATAGCCCACAAGTTTTTGGGCGGCAAAAATCTAAAATGGTCCGATTACGATGGTTGATACCTCTATCAATAGGTTTCGGGACCTGTAATTGCTGTGACAATTATCATTTTGATTGGTCGATTATTTCTAAACATTTCTTAGAAAATTCAATTTTATTGAAAATTAACTGTGCTATAGCCCACAAGTTTTTGGGCGGCAAAAATCTAAAATGGTCCGATTACGATGGTTGATACCTCTATCAATAGGTTTCGGGACCTGTAATTGCTGTGACAATTATCATTTTATAATTAATATTATTTCGTATAATCACAAAACACCAACAGTTTTCACTTACTTAAAAATAAAAAAACCAAAATTTTATTTTTGAATTTATTTACTTTTATTTATTTAAAATTACAACTAGTTTCGATCTTGTAAAGATCATCTACAGGTAATTTTTTGCAATACCAAAAAAAAATTTTTTTTTTTTTTTAAAAAATGTTTAATATAATTATCATTTTGATTGCTCGATTATTTCTAAACATTTCTTAAAAAATTCAATTTTATTGAAAATTAACTGTGCTATAGCCCACAAGTTTTTGGGCGGCAAAAATCTAAAATGGTCCGATTACGATGGTTGATACCCCTATCAATAGGTTTCGGGACCTGTAATTGCTGTGACAATTATCATTTTGATTGGTCGATTATTTCTAAACATTTCTTAGAAAATTCAATTTTATTGAAAATTAACTGTGCTATAGCCCACAAGTTTTTGGGCGGCAAAAATCTAAAATGGTCCGATTACGATGGCTGATACCTCTATCAATAGGTTTCGGGACCTGTAATTGCTGTGACAATTATCATTTTGATTGCTCGATTATTTCTAAACATTTCTTAGAAAATTCAATTTTATTGAAAATTAACTGTGCTATAGCCCACAAGTTTTTCGGCGGCAAAAATCTAAAATGGTCCGATTACGATGGATGATACCCCTATCAATAGGTTTCGGGACCTGTAATTGCTGTGACAATTATCATTTTGATTGCTCGATTATTTCTAAACATTTCTTAGAAAATTCAATTTTATTGAAAATTAACTGTGCTATAGCCCACAAGTTTTTGGGCGGCAAAAATCTAAAATGGTCCGATTACGATGGTTGATACCCCTATCAATAGGTTTCGGGACCTGTAATTGCTGTGACAATTATCATTTTGATTGGTCGATTATTTCTAAACATTTCTTAGAAAATTCAATTTTATTGAAAATTAACTGTGCTATAGCCCACAAGTTTTTGGGCGGCAAAAATCTAAAATGGTCCGATTACGATGGCTGATACCTCTATCAATAGGTTTCGGGACCTGTAATTGCTGTGACAATTATCATTTTGATTGCTCGATTATTTCTAAACATTTCTTAGAAAATTCAATTTTATTGAAAATTAACTGTGCTATAGCCCACAAGTTTTTGGGCGGCAAAAATCTAAAATGGTCCGATTACGATGGTTGATACCTCTATCAATAGGTTTCGGGACCTGTAATTGCTGTGACAATTATCATTTTGATTGCTCGATTATTTCTAAACATTTCTTAGAAAATTCAATTTTATTGAAAATTAACTGTGCTATAGCCCACAAGTTTTTGGGCGGCAAAAATCTAAAATGGTCCGATTACGATGGTTGATACCTCTATCAATAGGTTTCGGGACCTGTAATTGCTGTGACAATTATCATTTTGATTGCTCGATTATTTCTAAACATTTCTTAGAAAATTCAATTTTATTGAAAATTAACTGTGCTATAGCCCACAAGTTTTTCGGCGGCAAAAATCTAAAATGGTCCGATTACGATGGTTGATACCCCTATCAATAGGTTTCGGGACCTGTAATTGCTGTGACAATTATCATTTTGATTGGTCGATTATTTTTAAACATTTCTTAGAAAATTCAATTTTATTGAAAATTAACTGTGCTATAGCCCACAAGTTTTTGGGCGGCAAAAATCTAAAATGGTCCGATTACGATGGCTGATACCTCTATCAATAGGTTTCGGGACCTGTAATTGCTGTGACAATTATCATTTTGATTGCTCGATTATTTCTAAACATTTCTTAGAAAATTCAATTTTATTGAAAATTAACTGTGCTATAGCCCACAAGTTTTTGGGCGGCAAAAATCTAAAATGGTCCGATTACGATGGTTGATACCTCTATCAATAGGTTTCGGGACCTGTAATTGCTGTGACAATTATCATTTTGATTGCTCGATTATTTCTAAACATTTCTTAGAAAATTCAATTTTATTGAAAATTAACTGTGCTATAGCCCACAAGTTTTTGGGCGGCAAAAATCTAAAATGGTCCGATTACGATGGTTGATACCTCTATCAATAGGTTTCGGGACCTGTAATTGCTGTGACAATTATCATTTTGATTGCTCGATTATTTCTAAACATTTCTTAGAAAATTCAATTTTATTGAAAATTAACTGTGCTATAGCCCACAAGTTTTTCGGCAGCAAAAATCTAAAATGGTCCGATTACGATGGTTGATACCCCTATCAATAGGTCTCGAGACCTGTAATTGCTGTGACAATTATCATTTTGATTGGTCGATTATTTCTAAACATTTCTTAGAAAATTCAATTTTATTGAAAATTAACTGTGCTATAGCCCACAAGTTTTTCGGCGGCAAAAATCTAAAATGGTCCGATTACGATGGTTGATACCCCTATCAATAGGTTTCGGGACCTGTAATTGCTGTGACAATTATCATTTTGATTGGTCGATTATTTCTAAACATTTCTTAGAAAATTCAATTTTATTGAAAATTAACTGTGCTTATAGCCCACAAGTTTTTGGGCGGCAAAAATCTAAAATGGTCCGATTACGATGGCTGATACCTCTATCAATAGGTTTCGGGACCTGTAATTGCTGTGACAATTATCATTTTGATTGCTCGATTATTTCTAAACATTTCTTAGAAAATTCAATTTTATTGAAAATTAACTGTGCTATAGCCCACAAGTTTTTGGGCGGCAAAAATCTAAAATGGTCCGATTACGATGGTTGATACCTCTATCAATAGGTTTCGGGACCTGTAATTGCTGTGACAATTATCATTTTGATTGCTCGATTATTTCTAAACATTTCTTAGAAAATTCAATTTTATAGAAAATTAACTGTGCTATAGCCCACAAGTTTTTGGGCGGCAAAAATCTAAAATGGTCCGATTACGATGGTTGATACCTCTATCAATAGGTTTCGGGACCTGTAATTGCTGTGACAATTATCATTTTGATTGCTCGATTATTTCTAAACATTTCTTAGAAAATTCAATTTTATTGAAAATTAACTGTGCTATAGCCCACAAGTTTTTCGGCGGCAAAAATCTAAAATGGTCCGATTACGATGGCTGATACCTCTATCAATAGGTTTCGGGACCTGTAATTGCTGTGACAATTATCATTTTGATTGCTCGATTATTTCTAAACATTTCTTAGAAAATTCAATTTTATTGAAAATTAACTGTGCTATAGCCCACAAGTTTTTGGGCGGCAAAAATCTAAAATGGTCCGATTACGATGGTTGATACCTCTATCAATAGGTTTCGGGACCTGTAATTGCTGTGACAATTATCATTTTGATTGCTCGATTATTTGTAAACATTTCTTAGAAAATTCAATTTTATTGAAAATTAACTGTGCTATAGCCCACAAGTTTTTGGGCGGCAAAAATCTAAAATGGTCCGATTACGATGGTTGATACCTCTATCAATAGGTTTCGGGACCTGTAATTGCTGTGACAATTATCATTTTGATTGCTCGATTATTTCTAAACATTTCTTAGAAAATTCAATTTTATTGAAAATTAACTGTGCTATAGCCCACAAGTTTTTCGGCGGCAAAAATCTAAAATGGTCCGATTACGATGGTTGATACCCCTATCAATAGGTCTCGGGACCTGTAATTGCTGTGACAATTATCATTTTGATTGGTCGATTATTTCTAAACATTTCTTAGAAAATTTAATTTTATTGAAAATTAACTGTGTTATAGCCCACAAGTTTTTGGGCGACAAAAATCTAAAATGGTCCGATTACGATGGCTGATACCTCTATCAATAGGTTTCGGGACCTGTAATTGCTGTGACAATTATCATTTTGATTGCTCGATTATTTCTAAACATTTCTTAGAAAATTCAATTTTATTGAAAATTAACTGTGCTATAGCCCACAAGTTTTTGGGCGGCAAAAATCTAAAATGGTCCGATTACGATGGTTGATACCTCTATCAATAGGTTTCGGGACCTGTAATTGCTGTGACAATTATCATTTTGATTGCTCGATTATTTCTAAACATTTCTTAGAAAATTCAATTTTATTGAAAATTAACTGTGCTATAGCCCACAAGTTTTTGGGCGGCAAAAATCTAAAATGGTCCGATTACGATGGTTGATACCTCTATCAATAGGTTTCGGGACCTGTAATTGCTGTGACAATTATCATTTTGATTGCTCGATTATTTCTAAACATTTCTTAGAAAATTCAATTTTATTGAAAATTAACTGTGCTATAGCCCACAAGTTTTTGGGCGGCAAAAATCTAAAATGGTCCGATTACGATGGTTGATACCTCTATCAATAGGTTTCGGGACCTGTAATTGCTGTGACAATTATCATTTTGATTGCTCGATTATTTGTAAACATTTCTTAGAAAATTCAATTTTATTGAAAATTAACTGTGCTATAGCCCACAAGTTTTTCGGCGGCAAAAATCTAAAATGGTCCGATTACGATGGTTGATACCTCTATCAATAGGTTTCGGGACCTGTAATTGCTGTGACAATTATCATTTTGATTGCTCGATTATTTCTAAACATTTCTTAGAAAATTCAATTTTATTGAAAATTAACTGTGCTATAGCCCACAAGTTTTTCGGCGGCAAAAATCTAAAATGGTCCGATTACGATGGTTGATACCCCTATCAATAGGTTTCGGGACCTGTAATTGCTGTGACAATTATCATTTTGATTGGTCGATTATTTCTAAACATTTCTTAGAAAATTTAATTTTATTGAAAATTAACTGTGCTATAGCTTACAAGTTTTTCGGCGGCAAAAATCTAAAATGGTCCGATTACGATGGTTGATACCCCTATCAATAGGTTTCGGGACCTGTAATTGCTGTGACAATTATCATTTTGATTGGTCGATTATTTCTAAACATTTCTTAGAAAATTCAATTTTATTGAAAATTAACTGTGCTATAGCCCACAAGTTTTTGGGCGGCAAAAATCTAAAATGGTCCGATTACGATGGCTGATACCTCTATCAATAGGTTTCGGGACCTGTAATTGCTGTGACAATTATCATTTTGATTGCTCGATTATTTCTAAACATTTCTTAGAAAATTCAATTTTATTGAAAATTAACTGTGCTATAGCCCACAAGTTTTTGGGCGGCAAAAATCTAAAATGGTCCGATTACGATGGTTGATACCTCTATCAATAGGTTTCGGGACCTGTAATTGCTGTGACAATTATCATTTTGATTGCTCGATTATTTCTAAACATTTCTTAGAAAATTCAATTTTATTGAAAATTAACTGTGCTATAGCCCACAAGTTTTTGGGCGGCAAAAATCTAAAATGGTCCGATTACGATGGTTGATACCTCTATCAATAGGTTTCGGGACCTGTAATTGCTGTGACAATTATCATTTTGATTGCTCGACTATTTCTAAACATTTCTTAGAAAATTCAATTTTATTGAAAATTAACTGTGCTATAGCCCACAAGTTTTTGGGCGGCAAAAATCTAAAATGGTCCGATTACGATGGTTGATACCTCTATCAATAGGTTTCGGGACCTGTAATTGCTGTGACAATTATCATTTTGATTGCTCGATTATTTCTAAACATTTCTTAGAAAATTCAATTTTATTGAAAATTAACTGTGCTATAGCCCACAAGTTTTTCGGCGGCAAAAATCTAAAATGGTCCGATTACGATGGTTGATACCCCTATCAATAGGTCTCGGGACCTGTAATTGCTGTGACAATTATCATTTTGATTGGTCGATTATTTCTAAACATTTCTTAGAAAATTCAATTTTATTGAAAATTAACTGTGCTATAGCCCACAAGTTTTTCGGCGGCAAAAATCTAAAATGGTCCGATTACGATGGCTGATACCTCTATCAATAGGTTTCGGGACCTGTAATTGCTGTGACAATTATCATTTTGATTGCTCGATTATTTCTAAACATTTCTTAGAAAATTCAATTTTATTGAAAATTAACTGTGCAATAGCCCACAAGTTTTTGGGCGGCAAAAATCTAAAATGGTCCGATTACGATGGTTGATACCTCTATCAATAGGTTTCGGGACCTGTAATTGCTGTGACAATTATCATTTTGATTGCTCGATTATTTCTAAACATTTCTTAGAAAATTCAATTTTATTGAAAATTAACTGTGCTATAGCCCACAAGTTTTTGGGCGGCAAAAATCTAAAATGGTCCGATTACGATGGTTGATACCTCTATCAATAGGTTTCGGGACCTGTAATTGCTGTGACAATTATCATTTTGATTGCTCGATTATTTCTAAACATTTCTTAGAAAATTCAATTTTATTGAAAATTAACTGTGCTATAGCCCACAAGTTTTTGGGCGGCAAAAATCTAAAATGGTCCGATTACGATGGCTGATACCTCTATCAATAGGTTTCGGGACCTGTAATTGCTGTGACAATTATCATTTTGATTGCTCGATTATTTCTAAACATTTCTTAGAAAATTCAATTTTATTGAAAATTAACTGTGCTATAGCCCACAAGTTTTCGGGCGGCAAAAATCTAAAATGGTCCGATTACGATGGTTGATACCTCTATCAATAGGTTTCGGGACCTGTAATTGCTGTGACAATTATCATTTTGATTGCTCGATTATTTCTAAACATTTCTTAGAAAATTCAATTTTATTGAAAATTAACTGTGCTATAGCCCACAAGTTTTTGGGCGGCAAAAATCTAAAATGGTCCGATTACGATGGTTGATACCTCTATCAATAGGTTTCGGGACCTGTAATTGCTGTGACAATTATCATTTTGATTGCTCGATTATTTCTAAACATTTCTTAGAAAATTCAATTTTATTGAAAATTAACTGTGCTATAGCCCACAAGTTTTTGGGCGGCAAAAATCTAAAATGGTCCGATTACGATGGTTGATACCTCTATCAATAGGTTTCGGGACCTGTAATTGCTGTGACAATTATCATTTTGATTGCTCGATTATTTCTAAACATTTCTTAGAAAATTCAATTTTATTGAAAATTAACTGTGCTATAGCCCACAAGTTTTTTGGCGGCAAAAATCTAAAATGGTCCGATTACGATGGCTGATACCTCTATCAATAGGTTTCGGGACCTGTAATTGCTGTGACAATTATCATTTTGATTGCTCGATTATTTCTAAACATTTCTTAGAAAATTCAATTTTATTGAAAATTAACTGTGCTATAGCCCATAAGTTTTTGGGCGGCAAAAATCTAAAATGGTCCGATTACGATGGTTGATACCTCTATCAATAGGTTTCGGGACCTGTAATTGCTGTGACAATTATCATTTTGATTGCTCGATTATTTCTAAACATTTCTTAGAAAATTCAATTTTATTGAAAATTAACTGTGCTATAGCCCACAAGTTTTTGGGCGGCAAAAATCTAAAATGGTCCGATTACGATGGTTGATACCTCTATCAATAGGTTTCGGGACCTGTAATTGCTGTGACAATTATCATTTTGATTGCTCGATTATTTCTAAACATTTCTTAGAAAATTCAATTTTATTGAAAATTAACTGTGCTATAGCCCACAAGTTTTTGGGCGGCAAAAATCTAAAATGGTCCGATTACGATGGCTGATACCTCTATCAATAGGTTTCGGGACCTGTAATTGCTGTGACAATTATCATTTTGATTGCTCGATTATTTCTAAACATTTCTTAGAAAATTCAATTTTATTGAAAATTAACTGTGCTATAGCCCACAAGTTTTTGGGCGGCAAAAATCTAAAATGGTCCGATTACGATGGTTGATACCTCTATCAATAGGTTTCGGGACCTGTAATTGCTGTGACAATTATCATTTTGATTGCTCGATTATTTCTAAACATTTCTTAGAAAATTCAATTTTATTGAAAATTAACTGTGCTATAGCCCACAAGTTTTTGGGCGGCAAAAATCTAAAATGGTCCGATAACGATGGTTGATACCTCTATCAATAGGTTTCGGGACCTGTAATTGCTGTGACAATTATCATTTTGATTGCTCGATTATTTCTAAACATTTCTTAGAAAATTCAATTTTATTGAAAATTAACTGTGCTATAGCCCACAAGTTTTTGGGCGGCAAAAATCTAAAATGGTCCGATTACGATGGTTGATACCTCTATCAATAGGTTTCGGGACCTGTAATTGCTGTGACAATTATCATTTTGATTGCTCGATTATTTGTAAACATTTCTTAGAAAATTCAATTTTATTGAAAATTAACTGTGCTATAGCCCACAAGTTTTTCGGCGGCAAAAATCTAAAATGGTCCGATTACGATGGTTGATACCCCTATCAATAGGTTTCGGGACCTGTAATTGCTGTGACAATTATCATTTTGATTGGTCGATTATTTCTAAACATTTCTTAGAAAATTCAATTTTATTGAAAATTAACTGTGCTATAGCCCACAAGTTTTTGGGCGGCAAAAATCTAAAATGGTCCGATTACGATGGCTGATACCTCTATTAATAGGTTTCGGGACCTGTAATTGCTGTGACAATTATCATTTTGATTGCTCGATTATTTCTAAACATTTCTTAGAAAATTCAATTTTATTGAAAATTAACTGTGCTATAGCCCACAAGTTTTTGGGCGGCAAAAATCTAAAATGGTCCGATTACGATGGTTGATACCTCTATCAATAGGTTTCGGGACCTGTAATTGCTGTGACAATTATCATTTTGATTGCTCGATTATTTCTAAACATTTCTTAGAAAATTCAATTTTATTGAAAATTAACTGTGCTATAGCCCACAAGTTTTTCGGCGGCAAAAATCTAAAATGGTCCGATTACGATGGTTGATACCCCTATCAATAGGTTTCGGGACCTGTAATTGCTGTGACAATTATCATTTTGATTGCTCGATTATTTGTAAACATTTCTTAGAAAATTCAATTTTATTGAAAATTAACTGTGCTATAGCCCACAAGTTTTTGGGCGGCAAAAATCTAAAATGGTCCGATTACGATGGTTGATACCTCTATCAATAGGTTTCGGGACCTGTAATTGCTGTGACCAATTATCATTTTGATTGCTCGATTATTTCTAAACATTTCTTAGAAAATTCAATTTTATTGAAAATTAACTGTGCTATAGCCCACAAGTTTTTGGGCGGCAAAAATCTAAAATGGTCCGATTACGATGGTTGATACCTCTATCAATAGGTTTCGGGACCTGTAATTGCTGTGACAATTATCATTTTGATTGCTCGATTATTTCTGAACATTTCTTAGAAAATTCAATTTTATTGAAAATTAACTGTGATATAGCCACAAGTTTTTGGGCGGCAAAAATCTAAAATGGTCCGATTACGATGGTTGATACCCCTATCAATAGGTTTCGGGACCTGTAATTGCTGTGACAATTATCATTTTGATTGGTCGATTATTTCTAAACATTTCTTAGAAAATTCAATTTTATTGAAAATTAACTGTACTATAGCCCACAAGTTTTTGGGCGGCAAAAATCTAAAATGGTCCGATTACGATGGCTGATACCTCTATCAATAGGTTTCGGGACCTGTAATTGCTGTGACAATTATCATTTTGATTGCTCGATTATTTGTAAACATTTCTTAGAAAATTCAATTTTATTGAAAATTAACTGTGCTATAGCCCACAAGTTTTTGGGCGGCAAAAATCTAAAATGGTCCGATTACGATGGTTGATACCTCTATCAATAGGTTTCGGGACCTGTAATTGCTGTGACAATTATCATTTTGATTGCTCGATTATTTCTAAACATTTCTTAGAAAATTCAATTTTATTGAAAATTAACTGTGCTATAGCCCACAAGTTTTTGGGCGGCAAAAATCTAAAATGGTCCGATTACGATGGTTGATACCTCTATCAATAGGTTTCGGGACCTGTAATTGCTGTGACAATTATCATTTTGATTGCTCGATTATTTGTAAACATTTCTTAGAAAATTCAATTTTATTGAAAATTAACTGTGCTATAGCGCACAAGTTTTTGGGCGGCAAAAATCTAAAATGGTCCGATTACGATGGTTGATACCTCTATCAATAGGTTTCGGGACCTGTAATTGCTGTGACAATTATCATTTTGATTGCTCGATTATTTCTAAACATTTCTTAGAAAATTCAATTTTATTGAAAATTAACCTTGCTATAGCCCACAAGTTTTTGGGCGGCAAAAATCTAAAATGGTCCGATTACGATGGTTGATACCTCTATCAATAGGTTTCGGGACCTGTAATTGCTGTGACAATTATCATTTTGATTGCTCGATTATTTCTAAACATTTCTTAGAAAATTCAATTTTATTGAAAATTAACTGTGCTATAGCCCACAAGTTTTTGGGCGGCAAAAATCTAAAATGGTCCGATTACGATGGTTGATACCTCTATCAATAGGTTTCGGGACCTGTAATTGCTGTGACAATTATCATTTTGATTGCTCGATTATTTCTAAACATTTCTTAGAAAATTCAATTTTATTGAAAATTAACTGTGCTATAGCCCACAAGTTTTTGGGCGGCAAAAATCTAAAATGGTCCGATTACGATGGCTGATACCTCTATCAATAGGTTTCGGGACCTGTAATTGCTGTGACAATTATCATTTTGATTGCTCGATTATTTCTAAACATTTCTTAGAAAATTCAATTTTATTGAAAATTAACTGTGCTATAGCCCACAAGTTTTTGGGCGGCAAAAATCTAAAATGGTCCGATTACGATGGTTGATACCTCTATCAATAGGTTTCGGGACCTGTAATTGCTGTGACAATTATCATTTTGATTGCTCGATTATTTCTAAACATTTCTTAGAAAATTCAATTTTATTGAAAATTAACTGTGCTATAGCCCACAAGTTTTTGGGTGGCAAAAATCTAAAATGGTCCGATTACGATGGTTGATACCTCTATCAATAGGTTTCGGGACCTGTAATTGCTGTGACAATTATCATTTTGATTGCTCGATTATTTCTAAACATTTCTTAGAAAATTCAATTTTATTGAAAATTAACTGTGCTATAGCCCACAAGTTTTTGGGCGGCAAAAATCTAAAATGGTCCGATTACGATGGTTGATACCTCTATCAATAGGTTTCGGGACCTGTAATTGCTGTGACAATTATCATTTTGATTGCTCGATTATTTCTAAACATTTCTTAGAAAATTCAATTTTATTGAAAATTAACTGTGCTATAGCCCACAAGTTTTTGGGCGGCAAAAATCTAAAATGGTCCGATTACGATGGTTGATACCCCTATCAATAGGTTTCGGGACCTGTAATTGCTGTGACAATTATCATTTTGATTGCTCGATTATTTCTAAACATTTCTTAGAAAATTCAATTTTATTGAAAATTAACTGTGCTATAGCCCACAAGTTTTTGGGCGGCAAAAATCTAAAATGGTCCGATTACGATGGTTGATACCTCTATCAATAGGTTTCGGGACCTGTAATTGCTGTGACAATTATCATTTTGATTGCTCGATTATTTCTAAACATTTCTTAGAAAATTCAATTTTATTGAAAATTAACTGTGCTATAGCCCACAAGTTTTTGGGCGGCAAAAATCTAAAATGGTCCGATTACGATGGTTGATACCTCTATCAATAGGTTTCGGGACCTGTAATTGCTGTGACAATTATCATTTTGATTGCTCGATTATTTCTAAACATTTCTTAGAAAATTCAATTTTATTGAAAATTAACTGTGCTATAGCCCACAAGTTTTTGGGCGGCAAAAATCTAAAATGGTCCGATTACGATGGTTGATACCTCTATCAATAGGTTTCGGGACCTGTAATTGCTGTGACAATTATCATTTTGATTGCTCGATTATTTCTAAACATTTCTTAGAAAATTCAATTTTATTGAAAATTAACTGTGCTATAGCCCACAAGTTTTTCGGCGGCAAAAATCTAAAATGGTCCGATTACGATGGTTGATACCCCTGTCAATAGGTTTCGGGACCTGTAATTGCTGTGACAATTATCATTTTAATTGGTCGATTATTTCTAAACATTTCTTAGAAAATTCAATTTTATTGAAAATTAACTGTGCTATAGCCCACAAGTTTTTGGGCGGCAAAAATCTAAAATGGTCCGATTACGATGGCTGATACCTCTATCAATAGGTTTCGGGACCTGTAATTGCTGTGACAATTATCATTTTGATTGCTCGATTATTTCTAAACATTTCTTAGAAAATTCAATTTTATTGAAAATTAACTGTGCTATAGCCCACAAGTTTTTGGGCGGCAGAAATCTAAAATGGTCCGATTACGATGGCTGATACCTCTATCAATAGGTTTCGGGACCTGTAATTGCTGTGACAATTATCATTTTGATTGCTCGATTATTTCTAAACATTTCTTAGAAAATTCAATTTTATTGAAAATTAACTGTGCTATAGCCCACAAGTTTTTGGGCGGCAAAAATCTAAAATGGTCCGATTACGATGGTTGATACCTCTATCAATAGGTTTCGGGACCTGTAATTGCTGTGACAATTATCATTTTGATTGCTCGATTATTTCTAAACATTTCTTAGAAAATTCAATTTTATTGAAAATTAACTGTGCTATAGCCCACAAGTTTTTGGGCGGCAAAAATCTAAAATGGTCCGATTACGATGGTTGATACCTCTATCAATAGGTTTCGGGACCTGTAATTGCTGTGACAATTATCATTTTGATTGCTCGATTATTTCTAAACATTTCTTAGAAAATTCAATTTTATTGAAAATTAACTGTGCTATAGCCCACAAGTTTTTGGGCGGCAAAAATCTAAAATGGTCCGATTACGATGGTTGATACCTCTATCAATAGGTTTCGGGACCTGTAATTGCTGTGACAATTATCATTTTGATTGCTCGATTATTTGTAAACATTTCTTAGAAAATTCAATTTTATTGAAAATTAACTGTGCTATAGCCCACAAGTTTTTGGGCGGCAAAAATCTAAAATGGTCCGATTACGATGGTTGATACCTCTATCAATAGGTTTCGGGACCTGTAATTGCTGTGACAATTATCATTTCGATTGCTCGATTATTTCTAAACATTTCTTAGAAAATTCAATTTTATTGAAAATTAACTGTGCTATAGCCCACAAGTTTTTGGGCGGCAAAAATCTAAAATGGTCCGATTACGATGGTTGATACCTCTATCAATAGGTTTTGGGACCTGTAATTGCTGTGACAATTATCATTTTGATTGCTCGATTATTTGTAAACATTTCTTAGAAAATTCAATTTTATTGAAAATTAACTGTGCTATAGCCCACAAGTTTTTGGGCGGCAAAAATCTAAAATGGTCCGATTACGATGGTTGATACCTCTATCAATAGGTTTCGGGACCTGTAATTGCTGTGACAATTATCATTTTGATTGCTCGATTATTCCTAAACATTTCTTAGAAAATTCAATTTTATTGAAAATTAATTGTGCTATAGCCCACAAGTTTTTGGGCGGCAAAAATCTAAAATGGTCCGATTACGATGGTTGATACCTCTATCAATAGGTTTCGGGACCTGTAATTGCTGTGACAATTATCATTTTGATTGCTCGATTATTTCTAAACATTTCTTAGAAAATTCAATTTTATTGAAAATTAACTGTGCTATAGCCCACAAGTTTTTGGGCGGCAAAAATCTAAAATGGTCCGATTACGATGGCTGATACCTCTATCAATAGGTTTCGGGACCTGTAATTGCTGTGACAATTATCATTTTGATTGCTCGATTATTTCTAAACATTTCTTAGAAAATTCAATTTTATTGAAAATTAACTGTGCTATAGCCCACAAGTTTTTGGGCGGCAAAAATCTAAAATGGCCCGATTACGATGGTTGATACCTCTATCAATAGGTTTCGGGACCTGTAATTGCTGTGACAATTATCATTTTGATTGCTCGATTATTTCTAAACATTTCTTAGAAAATTCAATTTTATTGAAAATTAACTGTGCTATAGCCCACAAGTTTTTGGGCGGCAAAAATCTAAAATGGTCCGATTACGATGGTTGATACCTCTATCAATAGGTTTCGGGACCTGTAATTGCTGTGACAATTATCATTTTGATTGCTCGATTATTTCTAAACATTTCTTAGAAAATTCAATTTTATTGAAAATTAACTGTGCTATAGCCCACAAGTTTTTGGGCGGCAAAAATCTAAAATGGTCCGATTACGATGGTTGATACCCCTATCAATCATTTTTTAGAAAATTCAATTTTATTGAAAATTAACTGTGCTATAGCCCACAAGTTTTTGGGCGGCAAAAATCTAAAATGGTCCGATTACGATGGTTGATACCTCTATCAATAGGTTTCGGGACCTGTAATTGCTGTGACAATTATCATTTTGATTGCTCGATTATTTCTAAACATTTCTTAGAAAATTCAATTTTATTGAAAATTAACTGTGCTATAGCCCACAAGTTTTTCGGCGGCAAAAATCTAAAATGGTCCGATTACGATGGTTGATACCCCTATCAATAGGTTTCGGGACCTGTAATTGCTGTGACAATTATCATTTTGATTGGTCGATTATTTCTAAACATTTCTTAGAAAATTCAATTTTATTGAAAATTAACTGTGCTATAGCCCACAAGTTTTTGGGCGGCAAAAATCTAAAATGATCCGATTACGATGGTTGATACCTCTATCAATAGGTTTCGGGACCTGTAATTGCTGTGACAATTATCATTTTGATTGCTCGATTATTTGTAAACATTTCTTAGAAAATTCAATTTTATTGAAAATTAACTGTGCTATAGCCCACAAGTTTTTCGGCGGCAAAAATCTAAAATGGTCCGATTACGATGGTTGATACCTCTATCAATAGGTTTCGGGACCTGTAATTGCTGTGACAATTATCATTTTGATTGCTCGATTATTTCTAAACATTTCTTAGAAAATTCAATTTTATTGAAAATTAACTGTGCTATAGCCCACAAGTTTTTGGGCGGCAAAAATCTAAAATGGTCCGATTACGATGGTTGATACCTCTATCAATAGGTTTCGGGACCTGTAATTGCTGTGACAATTATCATTTTGATTGCTCGATTATTTCTAAACATTTCTTAGAAAATTCAATTTTATTGAAAATTAACTGTGCTATAGCCCACAAGTTTTTCGGCGGCAAAAATCTAAAATGGTCCGATTACGATGGTTGATACCCCTATCAATAGGTCTCGGGACCTGTAATTGCTGTGACAATTATCATTTTGATTGGTCGATTATTTCTAAACATTTCTTAGAAAATTCAATTTTATTGAAAATTAACTGTGCTATAGCCCACAAGTTTTTCGGCGGCAAAAATCTAAAATGGTCCGATTACGATGATTGATACCCCTATCAATAGGTTTCGGGACCTGTAATTGCTGTGACAATTATCATTTTGATTGGTCGATTATTTCTAAACATTTCTTAGAAAATTCAATTTTATTGAAAATTAACTGTGCTATAGCCCACAAGTTTTTGGGCGGCAAAAATCTAAAATGGTCCGATTACGATGGCTGATACCTCTATCAATAGGTTTCGGGACCTGTAATTGCTGTGACAATTATCATTTTGATTGCTCGATTATTTCTAAACATTTCTTAGAAAATTCAATTTTATTGAAAATTAACTGTGCTATAGCCCACAAGTTTTTCGGCGGCAAAAATCTAAAATGGTCCGATTACGATGGTTGATACCCCTATCAATAGGTCTCGGGACCTGTAATTGCTGTGACAATTATCATTTTGATTGGTCGATTATTTCTAAACATTTCTTAGAAAATTCAATTTTATTGAAAATTAACTGTGCTATAGCCCACAAGTTTTTGGGCGGCAAAAATCTAAAATGGTCCGATTACGATGGTTGATACCTCTATCAATAGGTTTCGGGACCTGTAATTGCTGTGACAATTATCATTTTGATTGCTCGATTATTTCTAAACATTTCTTAGAAAATTCAATTTTATTGAAAATTAACTGTGCTATAGCCCACAAGTTTTTCGGCGGCAAAAATCTAAAATGGTCCGATTACGATGGCTGATACCTCTATCAATAGGTCTCGGGACCTGTAATTGCTGTGACAATTATCATTTTGATTGGTCGATTATTTCTAAACATTTCTTAGAAAATTCAATTTTATTGAAAATTAACTATGCTATAGCCCACAAGTTTTTCGGCGGCAAAAATCTAAAATGGTCCGATTACGATGGTTGATACCTCTATCAATAGGTTTCGGGACCTGTAATTGCTGTGACAATTATCATTTTGATTGCTCGATTATTTCTAAACATTTCTTAGAAAATTCAATTTTATTGAAAATTAACTGTGCTATAGCCCACAAGTTTTTGGGCGGCAAAAATCTAAAATGGTCCGATTACGATGGTTGATACCTCTATCAATAGGTTTCGGGACCTGTAATTGCTGTGACAATTATCATTTTGATTGCTCGATTATTTCTAAACATTTCTTAGAAAATTCAATTTTATTGAAAATTAACTGTGCTATAGCCCACAAGTTTTTCGGCGGCAAAAATCTAAAATGGTCCGATTACGATGGCTGATACCTCTATCAATAGGTTTCGGGACCTGTAATTGCTGTGAAAATTATCATTTTGATTGCTCGAATATTTCTAAACATTTCTTAGAAAATTCAATTTTATTGAAAATTAACTGTGCTATAGCCCACAAGTTTTTCGGCGGCAAAAATCTAAAATGGTCCGATTACGATGGTGATACCTCTATCAATAGGTTTCGGGACCTGTAATTGCTGTGACAATTATCATTTTGATTGCTCGATTATTTCTAAACATTTCTTAGAAAATTCAATTTTATTGAAAATTAACTGTGCTATAGCCCACAAGTTTTTCGGCGGCAAAAATCTAAAATGGTCCGATTACGATGGCTGATACCACTATCAATAGGTTTCGGGACCTGTAATTGCTGTGAAAATTATCATTTTGATTGCTCGATTATTTCTAAACATTTCTTAGAAAATTCAATTTTATTGAAAATTAACTGTGCTATAGCCCACAAGTTTTTCGGCGGCAAAAATCTAAAATGGTCCGATTACGATGGTTGATACCCCTATCAATAGGTCTCGGGACCTGTAATTGCTGTGACAATTATCATTTTGATTGGTCGATTATTTTTAAACATTTCTTAGAAAATTCAATTTTATTGAAAATTAACTGTGCTATAGCCCACAAGTTTTTGGGCGGCAAAAATCTAAAATGGTCCGATTACGATGGTTGATACCTCTATCAATAGGTTTCGGGACCTGTAATTGCTGTGACAATTAACATTTTGATTGGTCGATTATTTCTAAACATTTCTTGGAAAGTTCAATTTTATTGAAAATTAACTGTGCTATAGCCCACAAGTTTTTGGGCGGCAAAAATCTAAAATGGTCCGATTACGATGGTTGATACCTCTATCAATAGGTTTCGGGACCTGTAATTGCTGTGACAATTATCATTTTGATTGGTCGATTATTTCTAAACATTTCTTAGAAAATTCAATTTTATTGAAAATTAACTGTGCTATAGCCCACAAGTTTTTGGGTGGCAGAAATCTAAAATGGTCCGATTACGATGGCTGATACCTCTATCAATAGTTTTCGGGACCTGTAATTGCTGTGAAAATTATCATTTTGATTGCTCGATTATTTCTAAACATTTCTTAGAAAATTCAATTTTATTGAAAATTAACTGTGCTATAGCCCACAAGTTTTTCGGCGGCAAAAATCTAAAATGGTCCGATTACGATGGTTGATACCCCTATCAATAGGTCTCGGGACCTGTAATTGCTGTGACAATTATCATTTTGATTGGTCGATTATTTCTAAACATTTCTTAGAAAATTCAATTTTATTGAAAATTAACTGTGCTATAGCCCACAAGTTTTTGGGCGGCAAAAATCTAAAATGGTCCGATTACGATGGTTGATACCTCTATCAATAGGTTCCGGGACTTGTAATTGCTGTGACAATTATCATTTTGATTGCTCGATTATTTCTAAACATTTCTTAGAAAATTCAATTTTATTGAAAATTAACTGTGCTATAGCCCACAAGTTTTTGGGCGGCAAAAATCTAAAATGGTCCGATTACGATGGTTGATACCTCTATCAATAGGTTTCGGGACCTGTAATTGCTGTGACAATTATCATTTTGATTGGTCGATTATTTCTAAACATTTCTTAGAAAATTCAATTTTATTGAAAATTAACTGTGCTATAGCCCACAAGTTTTTCGGCGGCAAAAATCTAAAATGGTCCGATTACGATGGTTGATACCCCTATCAATAGGTCTCGGGACCTGTAATTGCTGTGACAATTATCATTTTGATTGGTCGATTATTTCTAAACATTTCTTAGAAAATTCAATTTTATTGAAAATTAACTGTGCTATAGCCCACAAGTTTTTGGGCGGCAAAAATCTAAAATGGTCCGATTACGATGGTTGATACCTCTATCAATAGGTTCCGGGACCTGTAATTGCTGTGACAATTATCATTTTGATTGCTCGATTATTTCTAAACATTTCTTAGAAAATTCAATTTTATTGAAAATTAACTGTGCTATAGCCCACAAGTTTTTGGGCGGCAAAAATCTAAAATGGTCCGATTACGATGGCTGATACCTCTATCAATAGGTTTCGGGACCTGTAATTGCTGTGAAAATTATCATTTTGATTGCTCGATTATTTCTAAACATTTCTTAGAAAATTCAATTTTATTGAAAATTAACTGTGCTATAGCCCACAAGTTTTTCGGCGGCAAAAATCTAAAATGGTCCGATTACGATGGTTGATACCCCTATCAATAGGTCTCGGGACCTGTAATTGCTGTGACAATTATCATTTTGATTGGTCGATTATTTCTAAACATTTCTTAGAAAATTCAATTTTATTGAAAATTAACTGTGCTATAGCCCACAAGTTTTTGGGCGGCAAAAATCTAAAATGGTCCGATTACGATGGTTGATACCTCTATCAATAGGTTCCGGGACTTGTAATTGCTGTGACAATTATCATTTTGATTGCTCGATTATTTCTAAACATTTCTTAGAAAATTGAATTTTATTGAAAATTAACTGTGCTATAGCCCACAAGTTTTTGGGCGGCAAAAATCTAAAATAGTCCGATTACGATGGTTGATACCTCTATCAATAGGTTTCGGGACCTGTAATTGCTGTGACAATTATCATTTTGATTGGTCGATTATTTCTAAACATTTCTTAGAAAATTCAATTTTATTGAAAATTAACTGTGCTATAGCCCACAAGTTTTTGGGCGGCAAAAATCTAAAATGGTCCGATTACTATTGTTGATACCTCTATCAATAGGTTTCGGGACCTGTAATTGCTGTGACAATTATCATTTTGATTGGTCGATTATTTCTAAACATTTCTTAGAAAATTCAATTTTATTGAAAATTAACTGTGCTATAGCCCACAAGTTTTTGGGTGGCAAAAATCTAAAATGGTCCGAGCCCACAACTTTTTGGGTGGCAAAAATCTAAAATGGTCCGATTACGATGGCTGATATCTCTATCAATAGGTTTCGGGACCTGTAACTGCTGTGAAAATTATCATTTTGATTGCTCGATTATTTCTTAACATTTCTTAGAAAATTCAATTTTATTGAAAATTAACTGTGCTATAGCCCACAAGTTTTTGGGCGGCAAAAATCTAAAATGGTCCGATTACGATGGTTGATACCTCTATCAATAGGTTTCGGGACCTGTAATTGCTGTGACAATTATCATTTTGATTGCTCGATTATTTCTAAACATTTCTTAGAAAATTCAATTTTATTGAAAATTAACTGTGCTATAGCCCACAAGTTTTTGGGCGGCAAAAATCTAAAATGGTCCGATTACGATGGTTGATACCTCTATCAATAGGTTTCGGGACCTGTAATTGCTGTGACAATTATCATTTTGATTGGTCGATTATTTCTAAACATTTCTTAGAAAATTCAATTTTATTGAAAATTAACTGTGCTATAGCCCACAAGTTTTTGGGTGGCAAAAATCTAAAATGGTCCGAGCCCACAACTTTTTGGGTGGCAAAAATCTAAAATGGTCCGATTACGATGGCTGATACCTCTATCAATAGGTTTCGGGACCTGTAATTGCTGTGAAAATTATCATTTTGATTGCTCGATTATTTCTTAACATTTCTTAGAAAATTCAATTTTATTGAAAATTAACTGTGCTATAGCCCACAAGTTTTTGGGCGGCAAAAATCTAAAATGGTCCGATTACGATGGTTGATACCTCTATCAATAGGTTTCGGGACCTGTAATTGCTGTGACAATTATCATTTTGATTGCTCGATTATTTCTAAACATTTCTTAGAAAATTGAATTTTATTGAAAATTAACTGTGCTATAGCCCACAAGTTTTTGGGCGGCAAAAATCTAAAATGGTCCGATTACGATGGTTGATACCTCTATCAATAGGTTTCGGGACCTGTAATTGCTGTGACAATTATCATTTTGATTGGTCGATTATTTCTAAACATTTCTTAGAAAATTCAATTTTATTGAAAATTAACTGTGCTATAGCCCACAAGTTTTTGGGCGGCAAAAATCTAAAATGGTCCGATTACGATGGTTGATACCTCTATCAATAGGTTTCGGGACCTGTAATTGCTGTGACAATTATCATTTTGATTGGTCGATTATTTCTAAACATTTCTTAGAAAATTCAATTTTATTGAAAATTAACTGTGCTATAGCCCACAAGTTTTTGGGCGGCAAAAATCTAAAATGGTCCGATTACGATGGTTGATACCTCTATCAATAGGTTTCGGGACCTGTAATTGCTGTGACAATTATCATTTTGATTAATCGATTATTTCTAAACATTTCTTAGAAAATTCAATTTTATTGAAAATTAACTGTGCTATAGCCCACAAGTTTTTGGGTGGCAAAAATCTAAAATGGTCCGAGCCCACAACTTTTTGGGTGGCAAAAATCTAAAATGGTCCGATTACGATGGCTGATACCTCTATCAATAGGTTTCGGGACCTGTAATTGCTGTGAAAATTATCATTTTGATTGCTCGATTATTTCTTAACATTTCTTAGAAAATTCAATTTTATTGAAAATTAACTGTGCTATAGCCCACAAGTTTTTGGGCGGCAAAAATCTAAAATGGTCCGATTACGATGGTTGATACCTCTATCAATAGGTTTCGGGACCTGTAATTGCTGTGACAATTATCATTTTGATTGGTCGATTATTTCTAAACATTTCTTAGAAAATTGAATTTTATTGAAAATTAACTGTGCTATAGCCCACAAGTTTTTGGGTGGCAAAAATCTAAAATGGTCCGAGAACACCACTTTTTCGGTGGCAAAAATCTAAAATGGTCCGATTACGATGGTTGATACCTCTATCAATAGGTTTCGGGACCTGTAATTGCTGTGACAATTATCATTTTGATTGCTCGATTATTTCTAAACATTTCTTAGAAAATTCAAATTTTATTGAAAATTAACTGTGCTATAGCCCACAAGTTTTTGGGTAGCAAAAATCTAAAATGGTCCGATTACGATGGTTGATACCTCTATCAATAGGTTTCGGGACCTGTAATTGCTGTGACAATTATCATTTTGATTGGTCGATTATTTCTAAACATTTCTTAGAAAATTCAATTTTATTGAAAATTAACTGTGCTATAGCCCACAAGTTTTTGGGTGGCAAAAATCTAAAATGGTCCGAGCCCACAACTTTTTGGGTGGCAAAAATCTAAAATGGTCCGATTACGATGGCTGATACCTCTATCAATAGGTTTCGGGACCTGTAATTGCTGTGAAAATTATCATTTTGATTGCTCGGTTATTTCTTAACATTTCTTAGAAAATTCAATTTTATTGAAAATTAACTGTGCTATAGCCCACAAGTTTTTGGGCGGCAAAAATCTAAAATTGTCCGATTACGATGGTTGATACCTCTATCAATAGGTTTCGGGACCTGTAATTGCTGTGACAATTATCATTTTGATTGCTCGATTATTTCTAAACATTTCTTAGAAAATTCAATTTTATTGAAAATTAACTGTGCTATAGCCCACAAGTTTTTGGGCGGCAAAAATCTAAAATGGTCCGATTACGATGGTTGATACCTCTATCAATAGGTTTCGGGACCTGTAATTGCTGTGACAATTTTCATTTTGATTGGTCGATTATTTCTAAACATTTCTTAGAAAATTCAATTTTATTGAAAATTAACTGTGCTATAGCCCACAAGTTTTTGGGCGGCAAAAATCTAAAATGGTCCGATTACGATGGTTGATACCTCTATCAATAGGTTTCGGGACCTGTAATTGCTGTGACAATTATCATTTTGATTGGTCGATTATTTCTAAACATTTCTTAGAAAATTCAATTTTATTGAAAATTAACTGTGCTATAGCCCACAAGTTTTTGGGTGGCAAAAATCTAAAATGGTCCGAGCCCACAACTTTTTGGGTGGCAAAAATCTAAAATGGTCCGATTACGATGGCTGATACCTCTATGAATAGGTTTCGGGACCTGTAATTGCTGTGAAAATTATCATTTTGATTGCTCGATTATTTCTAAACATTTCTTAGAAAATTCAATTTTATTGAAAATTAACTGTGCTATAGCCCCCAAGTTTTTGGGCGGCAAAAATCTAAAATGGTCCGATTACGATGGTTGATACCTCTATCAATAGGTTTCGGGACCTGTAATTGCTGTGACAATTATCATTTTGATTGCTCGATTATTTCTAAACATTTCTTAGAAAATTCAATTTTATTGAAAATTAACTGTGCTATAGCCCACAAGTTTTTGGGTGGCAAAAATGTAAAATGGTCCGATTACGATGGCTGATACCTCTATCAATAGGTTTCGGGACCTGTAATTGCTGTGACAATTATCATTTTGATTGCTCGATTATTTCTTAACATTTCTTAGAAAATTCAATTTTATTGAAAATTAACTGTGCTATAGCCCACAAGTTTTTGGGCGGCAAAAATCTAAAATGGTCCGATTACGATGGTTAATACCTCTATCAATAGGTTTCGGGACCTGTAATTGCTGTGACAATTATCATTTTGATTGCTCGATTATTTCTAAACATTTCTTAGAAAATTCAATTTTATTGAAAATTAACTGTGCTATAGCCCACAAGTTTTTGGGCGGCAAAAATCTAAAATGGTCCGATTACGATGGTTGATACCTCTATCAATAGGTTTCGGAACCTGTAATAGCTGTGACAATTTTCATTTTGATTGCTCGATTATTTCTAAACATTTCTTAGAAAATTCAATTTTATTGAAAATTAACTGTGCTATAGCCCACAAGTTTTTGGGCGGCAAAAATCTAAAATGGTCCGATTACGATGGTTGATACCTTTATCAATAGGTTTCGGGACCTGTAATTGCTGTGACAATTATCATTTTGATTGCTCGATTATTTCTAAACATTTCTTAGTAAATTCAATTTTATTGAAAATTAACTGTGCTATAGCCCACAAGTTTTTGGGCGGCAAAAACCTAAAATGGTCCGATTACGATGGCTGATACCTCTATCAATAGGTTTCGGGACCTGTAATTGCTGTGACAATTATCATTTTGATTGCTCGATTATTTCTAAACATTTCTTAGAAAATTCAATTTTATTGAAAATTAACTGTGGTATAGCCCACAAGTTTTTGGGCGGCAAAAATCTAAAATGGTCCGATTACGATGGTTGATACCTCTATCAATAGGTTTCGGGACCTGTAATCGCTGTGACAATTTTTATTTTGATTGCTCGATTATTTCTAAACATTTCTTAGAAAATTCAATTTTATTGAAAATTTACTGTGCTATAGACCACAAGTTTTTGGGTGGCAAATATCTAAAATGGTCCGATTACGATGGTTGATACCTCTATCAATAGGTTTCGGGACCTGTAATCGCTGTGACAATTTTCATTTTGATTGCTCGATTATTTCTAAACATTTCTTAGAAAATTCAATTTTATTGAAAATTAACTGTGCTATAGCCCACAAGTTTTTGGGCGGCAAAAACCTAAAATGGTCCGATTACGATGGTTGATACCTGTATCAATAGGTTTCGGGACCTGTAATTGCTGTGACAATTATCATTTTGATTGCTCGATTATTTCTAAACATTTCTTAGAAAATTCAATTTTATTGAAAATTAACTGTGCCCACAAGTTTTTGGGCGGCAAAAATCTAAAATGGTCCGATTACGATGGTTGATACCTCTATCAATAGGTTTCGGGACCTGTAATCGCTGTGACAATTATCATTTTGATTGCTCGATTATTTCTAAACATTTCTTAGAAAATTCAATTTTATTGAAAATTAACTGTGCTATAGCCCACAAGTTTTTGGGTGGCAAAAATCTAAAATGGTCCGATTACGATGGTTGATACCTTTATCAATAGGTTTCGGGACCTGTAATTGCTGTGACAATTATCATTTTGATTGCTCGATTATTTCTAAACATTTCTTAGAAAATTCAATTTTATTGAAAATTAACTGTGCTATAATAGCCCACAAGTTTTTGGGCGGCAAAAATCTAAAATGGTCCGATTACGATGGTTGATACCTCTATCAATAGGTTTCGGGACCTGTAATTGCTGTGACAATTATCATTTTGATTGCTCGATTATTTCTAAACATTTCTTAGAAAATTCAATTTTATTGAAAATTAACTGTGCTATAGCCCACAAGTTTTTCGGCGGCAAAAATCTAAAATGGTCCGATTACGATGGTTGATACCCCTATCAATAGGTTTCGGGACCTGTAATTGCTGTGACAATTATCATTTTGATTGGTCGATTATTTCTAAACATTTCTTAGAAAATTCAATTTTATTGAAAATTAACTGTGCTATAGCCCACAAGTTTTTGGGCGGCAAAAATCTAAAATGGTCCGATTACGATGGCTGATACCTCTATCAATAGGTTTCGGGACCTGTAATTGCTGTGACAATTATCATTTTAATTGGTCGATTATTTGTAAACATTTCTTAGAAAATTCAATTTTATTGAAAATTAACTGTGTTATAGCCCACAAGTTTTTGGGCGGCAAAAATCTAAAATGGTCCGATTACGATGGTTGATACCTCTATCAATAGGTTTCGGGACCTGTAATTGCTGTGACAATTATCATTTTGATTGCTCGATTATTTCTAAACATTTCTTAGAAAATTCAATTTTATTGAAAATTAACTGTGCTATAGCCCACAAGTTTTTGGGCGGCAAAAATCTAAAATGGTCCGATTACGATGGTTGATACCTCTATCAATAGGTTTCGGGACCTGTAATTGCTGTGACAATTATCATTTTGATTGCTCGATTATTTCTAAACATTTCTTAGAAAATTCAATTTTATTGAAAATTAACTGTGCTATAGCCCACAAGTTTTTGGGCGGCAAAAATCTAAAATGGTCCGATTACGATGGTTGATACCTCTATCAATAGGTTTCGGGACCTGTAATTGCTGTGACAATTATCATTTTGATTGCTCGATTATTTCTAAACATTTCTTAGAAAATTCAATTTTATTGAAAATTAACTGTGCTATAGCCCACAAGTTTTTGGGCGGCAAAAATCTAAAATGGTCCGATTACGATGGTTGATACCTCTATCAATAGGTTTCGGGACCTGTAATTGCTGTGACAATTATCATTTTGATTGCTCGATTATTTCTAAACATTTCTTAGAAAATTCAATTTTATTGAAAATTAACTGTGCTATAGCCCACAAGTTTTTCGGCGGCAAAAATCTAAAATGGTCCGATTACGATGGTTGATACCCCTATCAATAGGTTTCGGGACCTGTAATTGCTGTGACAATTATCATTTTGATTGGTCGATTATTTCTAAACATTTCTTAGAAAATTCAATTTTATTGAAAATTAACTGTGCTATAGCCCACAAGTTTTTGGGCGGCAAAAATCTAAAATGGTCCGATTACGATGGCTGATACCTCTATCAATAGGTTTCGGGACCTGTAATTGCTGTGAAAATTATCATTTTGATTGCTCGATTATTTCTAAACATTTCTTAGAAAATTCAATTTTATTGAAAATTAACTGTGCTATAGCCCACAAGTTTTTGGGCGGCAGAAATCTAAAATGGTCCGATTACGATGGCTGATACCTCTATCAATAGGTTTCGGGACCTGTAATTGCTGTGACAATTATCATTTTGATTGCTCGATTATTTCTAAACATTTCTTAGAAAATTCAATTTTATTGAAAATTAACTGTGCTATGGCCCACAAGTTTTTGGGCGGCAAAAATCTAAAATGGTCCGATTACGATGGTTGATACCTCTATCAATAGGTTTCGGGACCTGTAATTGCTGTGACAATTATCATTTTGATTGCTCGATTATTTCTAAACATTTCTTAGAAAATTCAATTTTATTGAAAATTAACTGTGCTATAGCCCACAAGTTTTTGGGCGGCAAAAATCTAAAATGGTCCGATTACGATGGTTGATACCTCTATCAATAGGTTTCGGGACCTGTAATTGCTGTGACAATTATCATTTTGATTGCTCGATTATTTCTAAACATTTCTTAGAAAATTCAATTTTATTGAAAATTAACTGTGCTATAGCCCACAAGTTTTTGGGCGGCAAAAATCTAAAATGGTCCGATTACGATGGTTGATATATGTATCAATAGGTTTCGGGACCTGTAATTGCTGTGACAATTATCATTTTGATTGCTCGATTATTTCTAAACATTTCTTAGAAAATTCAATTTTATTGAAAATTAACTGTGCTTGCATTTCTGGCTGATACCTCTATCAATAGGTTTCGGGACCTGTAATTGCTGTGACAATTATCATTTTGATTGCTCGATTATTTCTAAACATTTCTTAGAAAATTCAATTTTATTGAAAATTAACTGTGCTATAGCCCACAAGTTTTTGGGCGGCAAAAATCTAAAATGGTCCGATTACGATGGTTGATACCCCTATCAATAGGTCTCGGGACCTGTAATTGCTGTGACAATTATCATTTTGATTGGTCGATTATTTCTAAACATTTCTTAGAAAATTCAATTTTATTGAAAATTAACTGTGCTATAGCCCACAAGTTTTTCGGCGGCAAAAATCTAAAATGGTCCGATTACGATGGTTGATACCCCTATCAATAGGTTTCGGGACCTGTAATTGCTGTGACAATTATCATTTTGATTGGTCGATTATTTCTAAACATTTCTTAGAAAATTCAATTTTATTGAAAATTAACTGTGCTATAGCCCACAAGTTTTTGGGCGGCAAAAATCTAAAATGGTCCGATTACGATGGTTGATACCCCTATCAATAGGTTTCGGGACCTGTAATTGCTGTGACAATTATCATTTTAATTGCTCGATTATTTCTAAACATTTCTTAGAAAATTCAATTTTATTGAAAATTAACTGTGCTATAGCCCACAAGTTTTTGGGCGGCAAAAATCTAAAATGGTCCGATTACGATGGCTGATACCTCTATCAATAGGTTTCGGGACCTGTAATTGCTGTGACAATTATCATTTTGATTGCTCGATTATTTCTAAACATTTCTTAGAAAATTCAATTTTATTGAAAATTAACTGTGCTATAGCCCACAAGTTTTTGGGCGGCAAAAATCTAAAATGGTCCGATTACGATGGTTGATACCCCTATCAATAGGTCTCGGGACCTGTAATTGCTGTGACAATTATCATTTTGATTGGTCGATTATTTCTAAACATTTCTTAGAAAATTCATTTTATTGAAAATTAACTGTGCTATAGCCCACAAGTTTTTCGGCGGCAAAAATCTAAAATGGTCCGATTACGATGATTGATACCCCTATCAATAGGTTTCGGGACCTGTAATTGCTGTGACAATTATCATTTTGATTGGTCGATTATTTCTAAACATTTCTTAGAAAATTCAATTTTATTGAAAATTAACTGTGCTATAGCCCACAAGTTTTTGGGCGGCAAAAATCTAAAATGGTCCGATTACGATGGCTGATACCTCTATCAATAGGTTTCGGGACCTGTAATTGCTGTGACAATTATCATTTTGATTGCTCGATTATTTCTAAACATTTCTTAGAAAATTCAATTTTATTGAAAATTAACTGTGCTATAGCCCACAAGTTTTTGGGCGGCAAAAATCTAAAATGGTCCGATTACGATGGTTGATACCTCTATCAATAGGTTTCGGGACCTGTAATTGCTGTGACAATTATCATTTTGATTGCTCGATTATTTCTAAACATTTCTTAGAAAATTCAATTTTATTGAAAATTAACTGTGCTATAGCCCACAAGTTTTTCGGCGGCAAAAATCTAAAATGGTCCGATTACGATGGTTGATACCCCTATCAATAGGTCTCGGGACCTGTAATTGCTGTGACAATTATCATTTTGATTGGTCGATTATTTCTAAACATTTCTTAGAAAATTCAATTTTATTGAAAATTAACTGTGCTATAGCCCACAAGTTTTTGGGCGGCAAAAATCTAAAATGGTCCGATTACGATGGTTGATACCTCTATCAATAGGTTTCGGGACCTGTAATTGCTGTGACAATTATCATTTTGATTGCTCGATTATTTCTAAACATTTCTTAGAAAATTCAATTTTATTGAAAATTAACTGTGCTATAGCCCACAAGTTTTTCGGCGGCAAAAATCTAAAATGGTCCGATTACGATGGCTGATACCTCTATCAATAGGTCTCGGGACCTGTAATTGCTGTGACAATTATCATTTTGATTGGTCGATTATTTCTAAACATTTCTTAGAAAATTCAATTTTATTGAAAATTAACTGTGCTATAGCCCACAAGTTTTTCGGCGGCAAAAATCTAAAATGGTCCGATTACGATGGTTGATACCTCTATCAATAGGTTTCGGGACCTGTAATTGCTGTGACAATTATCATTTTGATTGCTCGATTATTTCTAAACATTTCTTAGAAAATTCAATTTTATTGAAAATTAACTGTGCTATAGCCCACAAGTTTTTGGGCGGCAAAAATCTAAAATGGTCCGATTACGATGGTTGATACCTCTATCAATAGGTTTCGGGACCTGTAATTGCTGTGACAATTATCATTTTGATTGCTCGATTATTTCTAAACATTTCTTAGAAAATTCAATTTTATTGAAAATTAACTGTGCTATAGCCCACAAGTTTTTCGGCGGCAAAAATCTAAAATGGTCCGATTACGATGGCTGATACCTCTATCAATAGGTTTCGGGACCTGTAATTGCTGTGAAAATTATCATTTTGATTGCTCGAATATTTCTAAACATTTCTTAGAAAATTGAATTTTATTGAAAATTAACTGTGCTATAGCCCACAAGTTTTTCGGCGGCAAAATCTAAAATGGTCCGATTACGATGGTGATACCTCTATCAATAGGTTTCGGGACCTGTAATTGCTGTGACAATTATCATTTTGATTGCTCGATTATTTCTAAACATTTCTTAGAAAATTCAATTTTATTGAAAATTAACTGTGCTATAGCCCACAAGTTTTTCGGCGGCAAAAATCTAAAATGGTCCGATTACGATGGCTGATACCTCTATCAATAGGTTTCGGGACCTGTAATTGCTGTGAAAATTATCATTTTGATTGCTCGATTATTTCTAAACATTTCTTAGAAAATTCAGTTTTATTGAAATTAACTGTGCTATAGCCCACAAGTTTTTCGGCGGCAAAAATCTAAAATGGTCCGATTACGATGGTTGATACCCCTATCAATAGGTCTCGGGACCTGTAATTGCTGTGACAATTATCATTTTGATTGGTCGATTATTTCTAAACATTTCTTAGAAAATTCAATTTTATTGAAAATTAACTGTGCTATAGCCCACAAGTTTTTGGGCGGCAAAAATATAAAATGGTCCAATTACGATGGTTGATACCTCTATCAATAGGTTTCGGGACCTGTAATTGCTGTGACAATTATCATTTTGATTGGTCGATTATTTCTAAACATTTCTTAGAAAATTCAATTTTATTGAAAATTAACTGTGCTATAGCCCACAAGTTTTTGGGCGGCAAAAATCTAAAATGGTCCGATTACGATGGTTGATACCTCTATCAATAGGTTTCGGGACCTGTAATTGCTGTGACAATTATCATTTTGATTGCTCGATTATTTCTAAACATTTCTTAGAAAATTCAATTTTATTGAAAATTAACTGTGCTATAGCCCACAAGTTTTTCGGCGGCAAAAATCTAAAATGGTCCGATTACGATGGCTGATACCACTATCAATAGGTTTCGGGACCTGTAATTGCTGTGAAAATTATCATTTTGATTGCTCGATTATTTCTAAACATTTCTTAGAAAATTCAATTTTATTGAAAATTAACTGTGCTATAGCCCACAAGTTTTTCGGCGGCAAAAATCTAAAATGGTCCGATTACGATGGTTGATACCCCTATCAATAGGTCTCGGGACCTGTAATTGCTGTGACAATTATCATTTTGATTGGTCGATTATTTCTAAACATTTCTTAGAAAATTCAATTTTATTGAAAATTAACTGTGCTATAGCCCACAAGTTTTTGGGCGGCAAAAATCTAAAATGGTCCGATTACGATGGTTGATACCTCTATCAATAGGTACCGGGACTTGTAATTGCTGTGACAATTATCATTTTGATTGCTCGATTATTTCTAAACATTTCTTAGAAAATTCAATTTTATTGAAAATTAACTGTGCTATAGCCCACAAGTTTTTGGGCGGCAAAAATCTAAAATGGTCCGATTACGATGGTTGATACCTCTATCAATAGGTTTCGGGACCTGTAATTGCTGTGACAATTAATTTTGATTGGTCGATTATTTCTAAACATTTCTTGGAAAATTCAATTTTATTGAAAATTAACTGTGCTATAGCCCACAAGTTTTTGGGCGGCAAAAATCTAAAATGGTCCGATTACGATGGTTGATACCTCTATCAATAGGTTTCGGGACCTGTAATTGCTGTGACAATTATCATTTTGATTGGTCGATTATTTCTAAACATTTATTAGAAAATTCAATTTTATTGAAAATTAACTGTGCTATAGCCCACAAGTTTTTGGGTGGCAGAAATCTAAAATGGTCCGATTACGATGGCTGATACCTCTATCAATAGTTTTCGGGACCTGTAATTGCTGTGAAAATTATCATTTTGATTGCTCGATTATTTCTAAACATTTCTTAGAAAATTCAATTTTATTGAAAATTAACTGTGCTATAGCCCACAAGTTTTTCGGCGGCAAAAATCTAAAATGGTCCGATTACGATGGTTGATACCCCTATCAATAGGTTTCGGGACCTGTAATTGCTGTGACAATTATCATTTTGATTGGTCGATTATTTCTAAACATTTCTTAGAAAATTCAATTTTATTGAAAATTAACTGTGCTATAGCCCACAAGTTTTTGGGCGGAAAAAATCTAAAATGATCCGATTACGATGGTTGATACCTCTATCAATAGGTTTCGGGACCTGTAATTGCTGTGACAATTATCATTTTGATTGCTCGATTATTTCTAAACATTTCTTAGAAAATTCAATTTTATTGAAAATTAACTGTGCTATAGCCCACAAGTTTTTCGGCGGCAAAAATCTAAAATGGTCCGATTACGATGGCTGATACCTCTATCAATAGGTTTCGGGACCTGTAATTGCTGTGAAAATTATCATTTTGATTGCTCGAATATTTCTAAACATTTCTTAGAAAATTGAATTTTATTGAAAATTAACTGTGCTATAGCCCACAAGTTTTTCGGCGGCAAAAATCTAAAATGGTCCGATTACGATGGTGATACCTCTATCAATAGGTTTCGGGACCTGTAATTGCTGTGACAATTATCATTTTGATTGCTCGATTATTTCTAAACATTTCTTAGAAAATTCAATTTTATTGAAAATTAACTGTGCTATAGCCCACAAGTTTTTCGGCGGCAAAAATCTAAAATGGTCCGATTACGATGGTTGATACCCCTATCAATAGGTCTCGGGACCTGTAATTGCTGTGACAATTATCATTTTGATTGCTCGATTATTTCTAAACATTTCTTAGAAAATTCAATTTTATTGAAAATTAACTGTGCTATAGCCCACAAGTTTTTCGGCGGCAAAAATCTAAAATGGTCCGATTACGATGGCTGATACCTCTATCAATAGGTTTCGGGACCTGTAATTGCTGTGAAAATTATCATTTTGATTGCTCGAATATTTCTAAACATTTCTTAGAAAATTGAATTTTATTGAAAATTAACTGTGCTATAGCCCACAAGTTTTTCGGCGGCAAAAATCTAAAATGGTCCGATTACGATGGTTGATACCCCTATCAATAGGTCTCGGGACCTGTAATTGCTGTGACAATTATCATTTTGATTGGTCGATTATTTCTAAACATTTCTTAGAAAATTCAATTTTATTGAAAATTAACTGTGCTATAGCCCACAAGTTTTTGGGCGGCAAAAATATAAAATGGTCCAATTACGATGGTTGATACCTCTATCAATAGGTTTCGGGACCTGTAATTGCTGTGACAATTATCATTTTGATTGGTCGATTATTTCTAAACATTTCTTAGAAAATTCAATTTTATTGAAAATTAACTGTGCTATAGCCCACAAGTTTTTCGGCGGCAAAAATCTAAAATGGTCCGATTACGATGGTTGATACCTCTATCAATAGGTTTCGGGACCTGTAATTGCTGTGACAATTATCATTTTGATTGCTCGATTATTTCTAAACATTTCTTAGAAAATTCAATTTTATTGAAAATTAACTGTGCTATAGCCCACAAGTTTTTCGGCGGCAAAAATCTAAAATGGTCCGATTACGATGGCTGATACCTCTATCAATAGGTTTCGGGACCTGTAATTGCTGTGAAAATTATCATTTTGATTGCTCGAATATTTCTAAACATTTCTTAGAAAATTGAATTTTATTGAAAATTAACTGTGCTATAGCCCACAAGTTTTTCGGCGGCAAAAATCTAAAATGGTCCGATTACGATGGTGATACCTCTATCAATAGGTTTCGGGACCTGTAATTGCTGTGACAATTATCATTTTGATTGCTCGATTATTTCTAAACATTTCTTAGAAAATTCAATTTTATTGAAAATTAACTGTGCTATAGCCCACAAGTTTTTCGGCGGCAAAAATCTAAAATGGTCCGATTACGATGGTTGATACCCCTATCAATAGGTCTCGGGACCTGTAATTGCTGTGACAATTATCATTTTGATTGGTCGATTATTTCTAAACATTTCTTAGAAAATTCAATTTTATTGAAAATTAACTGTGCTATAGCCCACAAGTTTTTGGGCGGCAAAAATATAAAATGGTCCAACTACGATGGTTGATACCTCTACCAATAGGTTTCGGGACCTGTAATTGCTGTGACAATTATCATTTTGATTGGTCGATTATTTCTAAACATTTCTTAGAAAATTCAATTTTATTGAAAATTAACTGTGCTATAGCCCACAAGTTTTTGGGCGGCAAAAATCTAAAATGGTCCGATTACGATGGTTGATACCTCTATCAATAGGTTTCGGGACCTGTAATTGCTGTGACAATTATATTTTGATTGCTCGATTATTTCTAAACATTTCTTAGAAAATTCAATTTTATTGAAAATTAACTGTGCTATAGCCCACAAGTTTTTCGGCGGCAAAAATCTAAAATGGTCCGATTACGATGGCTGATACCACTATCAATAGGTTTCGGGACTTGTAATTGCTGTGAAAATTATCATTTTGATTGCTCGATTATTTCTAAACATTTCTTAGAAAATTCAATTTTATTGAAAATTAACTGTGCTATAGCCCACAAGTTTTTCGGCGGCAAAAATCTAAAATGGTCCGATTACGATGGTTGATACCCCTATCAATAGGTCTCGGGACCTGTAATTGCTGTGACAATTATCATTTTGATTGGTCGATTATTTCTAAACATTTCTTAGAAAATTCAATTTTATTGAAAATTAACTGTGCTATAGCCCACAAGTTTTTGGGCGGCAAAAATCTAAAATGGTCCGATTACGATGGTTGATACCTCTATTAATAGGTACCGGGACTTGTAATTGCTGTGACAATTATCATTTTGATTGCTCGATTATTTCTAAACATTTCTTAGAAAATTCAATTTTATTGAAAATTAACTGTGCTATAGCCCACAAGTTTTTGGGCGGCAAAAATCTAAAATGGTCCGATTACGATGGTTGATACCTCTATCAATAGGTTTCGGGACCTGTAATTGCTGTGACAATTAACATTTTGATTGGTCGATTATTTCTAAACATTTCTTGGAAAATTCAATTTTATTGAAAATTAACTGTGCTATAGCCCACAAGTTTTTGGGCGGCAAAAATCTAAAATGGTCCGATTACGATGGTTGATACCTCTATCAATAGGTTTCGGGACCTGTAATTGCTGTGACAATTATCATTTTGATTGGTCGATTATTTCTAAACATTTCTTAGAAAATTCAATTTTATTGAAAATTAACTGTGCTATAGCCCACAAGTTTTTCGGCGGCAAAAATCTAAAATGGTCCGATTACGATGGTTGATACCCCTATCAATAGGTCTCGGGACCTGTAATTGCTGTGACAATTATCATTTTGATTGGTCGATTATTTCTAAACATTTCTTAGAAAATTCAATTTTATTGAAAATTAACTGTGCTATAGCCCACAAGTTTTTGGGCGGCAAAAATCTAAAATGGTCCGATTACGATGGTTGATACCTCTATCAATAGGTTCCGGGACTTGTAATTGCTGTGACAATTATCATTTTGATTGCTCGATTATTTCTAAACATTTCTTAGAAAATTCAATTTTATTGAAAATTAACTGTGCTATAGCCCACAAGTTTTTGGGCGGCAAAAATCTAAAATGGTCCGATTACGATGGTTGATACCTCTATCAATAGGTTTCGGGACCTGTAATTGCTGTGACAATTATCATTTTGATTGGTCGATTATTTCTAAACATTTCTTAGAAAATTCAATTTTATTGAAAATTAACTGTGCTATAGCCCACAAGTTTTTCGGCGGCAAAAATCTAAAATGGTCCGATTACGATGGTTGATACCCCTATCAATAGGTCTCGGGACCTGTAATTGCTGTGACAATTATCATTTTGATTGGTCGATTATTTCTAAACATTTCTTAGAAAATTCAATTTTATTGAAAATTAACTGTGCTATAGCCCACAAGTTTTTGGGCGGCAAAAATCTAAAATGGTCCGATTACGATGGTTGATACCTCTATCAATAGGTTCCGGGACTTGTAATTGCTGTGACAATTATCATTTTGATTGCTCGATTATTTCTAAACATTTCTTAGAAAATTCAATTTTATTGAAAATTAACTGTGCTATAGCCCACAAGTTTTTGGGCGGCAAAAATCTAAAATGGTCCGATTACGATGGCTGATACCTCTATCAATAGGTTTCGGGACCTGTAATTGCTGTGAAAATTATCATTTTGATTGCTCGATTATTTCTAAACATTTCTTAGAAAATTCAATTTTATTGAAAATTAACTGTGCTATAGCCCACAAGTTTTTCGGCGGCAAAAATCTAAAATGGTCTGATTACGATGGTTGATACCCCTATCAATAGGTCTCGGGACCTGTAATTGCTGTGACAATTATCATTTTGATTGGTCGATTATTTCTAAACATTTCTTAGAAAATTCAATTTTATTGAAAATTAACTGTGCTATAGCCCACAAGTTTTTGGGCGGCAAAAATCTAAAATAGTCCGATTACGATGGTTGATACCTCTATCAATAGGTTTCGGGACCTGTAATTGCTGTGACAATTATCATTTTGATTGGTCGATTATTTCTAAACATTTCTTAGAAAATTCAATTTTATTGAAAATTAACTGTGCTATAGCCCACAAGTTTTTGGGCGGCAAAAATCTAAAATGGTCCGATTACGATTGTTGATACCTCTATCAATAGGTTTCGGGACCTGTAATTGCTGTGACAATTATCATTTTGATTGGTCGATTATTTCTAAACATTTCTTAGAAAATTCAATTTTATTGAAAATTAACTGTGCTATAGCCCACAAGTTTTTGGGTGGCAAAAATCTAAAATGGTCCGAGCCCACAACTTTTTGGGTGGCAAAAATCTAAAATGGTCCGATTACGATGGCTGATATCTCTATCAATAGGTTTCGGGACCTGTAATTGCTGTGAAAATTATCATTTTGATTGCTCGATTATTTCTTAACATTTCTTAGAAAATTCAATTTTATTGAAAATTAACTGTGCTATAGCCCACAAGTTTTTGGGCGGCAAAAATCTAAAATGGTCCGATTACGATGGTTGATACCTCTATCAATAGGTTTCGGGACCTGTAATTGCTGTGACAATTATCATTTTGATTAGTCGATTATTTCTAAACATTTCTTAGAAAATTCAATTTTATTGAAAATTAACTGTGCTATAGCCCACAAGTTTTTGGGTGGCAAAAATCTAAAATGGTCCGAGCCCACAACTTTTTGGGTGGCAAAAATCTAAAATGGTCCGATTACGATGGCTGATACCTCTATCAATAGGTTTCGGGACCTGTAATTGCTGTGAAAATTATCATTTTGATTGCTCGATTATTTCTTAACATTTCTTAGAAAATTCAATTTTATTGAAAATTAACTGTGCTATAGCCCACAAGTTTTTGGGCGGCAAAAATCTAAAATGGTCCGATTACGATGGTTGATACCTCTATCAATAGGTTTCGGGACCTGTAATTGCTGTGACAATTATCATTTTGATTGCTCGATTATTTCTAAACATTTCTTAGAAAATTCAATTTTATTGAAAATTAACTGTGCTATAGCCCACAAGTTTTTGGGCGGCAAAAATCTATAATGGTCCGATTACGATGGTTGATACCTCTATCAATAGGTTTCGGGACCTGTAATTGCTGTGACAATTATCATTTTGATTGGTCGATTATTTCTAAACATTTCTTAGAAAATTCAATTTTATTGAAAATTAACTGTGCTATAGCCCACAAGTTTTTGGGTGGCAAAAATCTAAAATGGTCCGAGCCCACAACTTTTTGGGTGGCAAAAATCTAAAATGGTCCGATTACGATGGTTGATACCTCTATCAATAGGTTTCGGGACCTGTAATTGCTGTGACAATTATCATTTTGATTGCTCGATTATTTCTAAACATTTCTTAGAAAATTCAAATTTTATTGAAAATTAACTGTGCTATAGCCCACAAGTTTTTGGTTGGCAAAAATCTAAAATGGTCCGATTACGATGGTTGATACCTCTATCAATAGGTTTCGGGACCTGTAATTGCTGTGAAAATTATCATTTTGATTGCTCGATTATTTCTTAACATTTCTTAGAAAATTCAATTTTATTGAAAATTAACTGTGCTATAGTCCACAAGTTTTTGGGCGGCAAAAATCTAAAATGGTCCGATTACGATGGTTGATACCTCTATCAATAGGTTTCGGGACCTGTAATTGCTGTGACAATTATCATTTTGATTGCTCGATTATTTCTAAACATTTCTTAGAAAATTGAATTTTATTGAAAATTAACTGTGCTATAGCCCACAAGTTTTTGGGCGGCAAAAATCTAAAATGGTCCGATTACGATGGTTGATACCTCTATCAATAGGTTTCGGGACCTGTAATTGCTGTGACAATTATCATTTTGATTGGTCGATTATTTCTAAACATTTCTTAGAAAATTCAATTTTATTGAAAATTAACTGTGCTATAGCCCACAAGTTTTTGGGCGGCAAAAATCTAAAATGGTCCGATTACGATGGTTGATACCTCTATCAATAGGTTTCGGGACCTGTAATTGCTGTGACAATTATCATTTTGATTGCTCGATTATTTCTAAACATTTCTTAGAAAATTCAATTTTATTGAAAATTAACTGTGCTATAGCCCACAAGTTTTTGGGCGGCAAAAATCTAAAATGGTCCGATTACGATGGTTGATACCTCTATCAATAGGTTTCGGGACCTGTAATTGCTGTGACAATTATCATTTTGATTGGTCGATTATTTCTAAACATTTCTTAGAAAATTCAATTTTATTGAAAATTAACTGTGCTATAGCCCACAAGTTTTTGGGCGGCAAAAATCTAAAATGGTCCGATTACGATGGTTGATACCTCTATCAATAGGTTTCGGGACCTGTAATTGCTGTGACAATTATCATTTTGATTGGTCGATTATTTCTAAACATTTCTTAGAAAATTCAATTTTATTGAAAATTAACTGTGCTATAGCCCACAAGTTTTTGGGCGGCAAAAATCTAAAATGGTCCGATTACGATGGTTGATACCTCTATCAATAGGTTTCGGGACCTGTAATTGCTGTGACAATTATCATTTTGATTGGTCGATTATTTCTAAACATTTCTTAGAAAATTCAATTTTATTGAAAATTAACTGTGCTATAGCCCACAAGTTTTTGGGTGGCAAAAATCTAAAATGGTCCGAGCCCACAACTTTTTGGGTGGCAAAAATCTAAAATGGTCCGATTACGATGGCTGATACCTCTATCAATAGGTTTCGGGACCTGTAATTGCTGTGAAAATTATCATTTTGATTGCTCGATTATTTCTTAACATTTCTTAGAAAATTCAATTTTATTGAAAATTAACTGTGCTATAGCCCACAAGTTTTTGGGCGGCAAAAATCTAAAATGGTCCGATTACGATGGTTGATACCTCTATCAATAGGTTTCGGGACCTGTAATTGATGTGACAATTATCATTTTGATTGCTCGATTATTTCTAAACATTTCTTAGAAAATTGAATTTTATTGAAAATTAACTGTGCTATAGCCCACAAGTTTTTGGGCGGCAAAAATCTAAAATGGTCCGATTACGATGGTTGATACCTCTATCAATAGGTTTCGGGACCTGTAATTGCTGTGACAATTATCATTTTGATTGGTCGATTATTTCTAAACATTTCTTAGAAAATTCAATTTTATTGAAAATTAACTGTGCTATAGCCCACAAGTTTTTGGGTGGCAAAAATCTAAAATGGTCCGAGCCCACCACTTTTTCGGTGGCAAAAATCTAAAATGGTCCGATTACGATGGTTGATACCTCTATCAATAGGTTTCGGGACCTGTAATTGCTGTGACAATTATCATTTTGATTGCTCGATTATTTCTAAACATTTCTTAGAAAATTCAAATTTTATTGAAAATTAACTGTGCTATAGCCCACAAGTTTTTGGGTGGCAAAAATCTAAAATGGTCCGATTACGATGGTTGATACCTCTATCAATAGGTTTCGGGACCTGTAATTGCTGTGACAATTATCATTTTAATTGGTCGATTATTTCTAAACATTTCTTAGAAAATTCAATTTTATTGAAAATTAACTGTGCTATAGCCCACAAGTTTTTGGGTGGCAAAAATCTAAAATGGTCCGAGCCCACAACTTTTTGGGTGGCAAAAATCTAAAATGGTCCGATTACGATGGCTGATACCTCTATCAATAGGTTTCGGGACCTGTAATTGCTGTGAAAATTATCATTTTGATTGCTCGATTATTTCTTAACATTTCTTAGAAAATTCAATTTTATTGAAAATTAACTGTGCTATAGCCCACAAGTTTTTGGGCGGCAAAAATCTAAAATGGTCCGATTACGATGGTTGATACCTCTATCAATAGGTTTCGGGACCTGTAATTGCTGTGACAATTATCATTTTGATTGCTCGATTATTTCTAAACATTTCTTAGAAAATTCAATTTTATTGAAAATTAACTGTGCTATAGCCCACAAGTTTTTGGGCGGCAAAAATCTAAAATGGTCCGATTACGATGGTTGATACCTCTATCAATAGGTTTCGGGACCTGTAATTGCTGTGACAATTATCATTTTGATTGGTCGATTATTTCTAAACATTTCTTAGAAAATTCAATTTTATTGAAAATTAACTGTGCTATAGCCCACAAGTTTTTGGGCGGCAAAAATCTAAAATGGTCCGATTACGATGGTTGATACCTCTATCAATAGGTTTCGGGACCTGTAATTGCTGTGACAATTATCATTTTGATTGGTCGATTATTTCTAAACATTTCTTAGAAAATTCAATTTTATTGAAAATTAACTGTGCTATAGCCCACAAGTTTTTGCGTGGCAAAAATCTAAAATGGCCCGAGCCCACAACTTTTTGGGTGGCAAAAATCTAAAATGGTCCGATTACGATGGCTGATACCTCTATGAATAGGTTTCGGGACCTGTAATTGCTGTGAAAATTATCATTTTGATTGCTCGATTATTTCTAAACATTTCTTAGAAAATTCAATTTTATTGAAAATTAACTGTGCTATAGCCCCCAAGTTTTTGGGCGGCAAAAATCTAAAATGGTCCGATTACGATGGTTGATACCTCTATCAATAGGTTTCGGGACCTGTAATTGCTGTGACAATTATCATTTTGATTGCTCGATTATTTCTAAACATTTCTTAGAAAATTCAATTTTATTGAAAATTAACTGTGCTATAGCCCACAAGTTTTTGGGTGGCAAAAATCTAAAATGGTCCGATTACGATGGTTGATACCTCTATCAATAGGTTTCGGGACCTGTAATAGCTGTGACAATTTTCATTTTGATTGCTCGATTATTTCTAAACATTTCTTAGAAAATTGAATTTTATTGAAAATTAACTGTGCTATAGCCCACAAGTTTTTGGGCGGCAAAAATCTAAAATGGTCCGATTACGATGGTTGATACCTCTATTAATAGGTTTCGGGACCTGTAATTGCTGTGACAATTATCATTTTGATTGCTCGATTATTTCTAAACATTTCTTAGTAAACTCAATTTTATTGAAAATTAACTGTGCTATAGCCCACAAGTTTTTGGGCGGCAAAAACCTAAAATGGTCCGATTACGATGGTTGATACCTCTATCAATAGGTTTCGGGACCTGTAATTGCTGTGACAATTATCATTTTGATTGCTCGATTATTTCTAAACATTTCTTAGAAAATTCAATTTTATTGAAAATTAACTGTGCCCACAAGTTTTTGGGCGGCAAAAATCTAAAATGGTCCGATTACGATGGTTGATACCTCTATCAATAGGTTTCGGGACCTGTAATCGCTGTGACAATTATCATTTTGATTGCTCGATTATTTCTAAACATTTCTTAGAAAATTCAATTTTATTGAAAATTTACTGTGCTATAGACCACAAGTTTTTGGGTGGCAAAAATCTAAAATGGTCCGATTACGATGGTTGATGCCTCTATCAATAGGTTTCGGGACCTGTAATCGCTGTGACAATTTTCATTTTGATTGCTCGATTATTTCTAAACATTTCTTAGAAAATTCAATTTTATTGAAAATTAACTGTGCTATAGCCCACAAGTTTTTGGGCGGCAAAAATCTAAAATGGACCGATTACGATGGTTGATACCTCTATCAATAGGTCTCGGGACCTGTAATTGCTGTGACAATTTGTATTTTGATTGCTCGATTATTTCTAAACATTTCTTAGAAAATTCAATTTTATTGCAAATTAATGTGGTATAGCCCACAAGTTTTTGGGTGGCAAAAATCTAAAATTGTCCGATTACGATGGTTGATACCTCTATCAATAGGTTTCGGGACCTGTAATTGCTGTGACAATTATCATTTTGATTGCTCGATTATTTCTAAACATTTCTTAGAAAATTCAATTTTATTGAAAATTAACTGTGCTATAGCCCACAAGTTTTTGGGCGGCAAAAATCTAAAATGGTCCGATTACGATGGTTGATACCTCTATCAATAGGTTTCGATACCTGTAATTGCTGTGACAATTATCATTTTGATTGGTCGATTATTTCTAAACATTTCTTAGAAAATTCAATTTTATTGAAAATTAACTGTGCTATAGCCCACAAGTTTTTGGGCAGCAAAAATCTAAAATGGTTCGATTACGATGGTTGATACCTCTATTAATAGGTTTCGGGACCTGTAATTGCTGTGACAATTTTCATTTTGATTGCTCGATTATTTCTAAACATTTCTTAGAAAATTCAATTTTATTGAAAATTAACTGTGCTATAGCCCACAAGTTTTTGGGCGGCAAAAATCTAAAATGGTTCGATTACGATGGTTGATACCTCTATTAATAGGTTTCGGGACCTGTAATTGCTGTGACAATTTTCATTTTGATTGCTCGATTATTTCTAAACATTTCTTAGAAAATTCAATTTTATTGAAAATTAACTGTGCTATAGCCCACAAGTTTTTGGGCGGCAAAAATCTAAAATGGTCCGATTACGATGGCTGATACCTCTGTCAATAGGTTTCGGGACCTGTAATTGCTGTGACAATTATCATTTTGATTGCTCGATTATTTCTAAACATTTCTTAGAAAATTCAAATTCGAAAGTTTATTTGTTTTTCACAATTTTCAATATAGCGTCGAACATACCCAATCCGTTTTATTTTAATAAGAAAAATTGTTTCGGATAGCTTGACCTGGTTACTTTATGGTAATATCGCCCCATACCTGGTTCTACTTCTTATTTACACTTTTAATGTAGGCCTACACTTCTTCAGTACACTTACACTTTTCGTTAATTTGTGTAGCTACACTTTGTGTGAAATACTTCACACCGGTCAAAAGTACTTAGAATTTTATAATTTGTTAAGAATTTCCGCAATGCGAGGAATCGGTTAATATGCGTCTTCGAGTACTCTGTTTACGCCTACTTTATAGTTCACGCACAATCGAACTTGATTTTCTGGTTTTGGAATACACACTAACGGTGATACCCAATTATTTCTTATTGTTCAAGAATGTTTAAATCTTTTTCGATTTGTTTTCTTCGTACCATCTCCGCTATTTCCGCAATCTGTTCTTAACCTAAAACTATTAACTGAGAAAAATAAATTGCCGAACTTCCACACAACACAAGGTACTTGCATACTATAGACAGCATTCATTAATTTTGATGAATTGGTTGAATTCAACCAATCATCGTTGAGATAAAATATCGGAAATTGCAAATTTGTATCTGAATTTAACAACAAATTATCGTTATATGGCCAATCTATACTCTCTATATCTATTTGTAATAATAATTTGCTTAATGGATTTATCAACACATGATCTGTAAAGCGTCCAGTATAAATAGTTACATTTGAATTTTGGATGAAATCCGGGTGACACAGTAGAAGGGTTTGCCGGTTTAGAGTACTTTTCTTAGGCGTTCGTCTCTGAGAAATGTGTAGAGCAAATTGTTGGTTAAACAAATTTGAAATCTTGTTTAATGCTTTCATTCGGATAAATTCTCTAAGTGATCGAAATTTTTCCAACTTCAGGGTTCGAATCCTCGTAAGTGTTTTTTTCTTTGTTGCTTGAGTTTTAAAATAAAAAACTTAAAGACGATTAATCGAATAATAAGCATCGATTAATTAAAAATACGGTTAATAAAATTAACCGATGTGTCGATGTCCTTAGTACATTCCCTAATTATAAATTGTCACCAACTGCTGTGAATTACTTAACTTGTACGCACTACATTAGCACCAATCTGAGCGAGTCGCGAATGCTTGTAACGTTTTTCCATCAATTTTAATAGGAACATTGTATAACGAACATTGCCTATGGCAGGCTATATTTGCAATAACCAGTGAAATGCAAAGTTGATCCAATCGGAGTGGTACACATGACTTAGCCCATTCAAATCTTACAACGTTTGGTTTATGCACCAGAATTTAGACTTTTTTAATAAAGTTTTCAGAAATTTGGAAAATCTATTTTTGCGCTTTTCGAAAAATAATCCAATTAATCGAGAGTACCAAACAAAATTAACAATACAAGAATTTAACAGGTTACTGAAAAGATTTGAACCAACTCGTTTATATTAAATTCTTTATTACCTAAATAAACAACGTTCGAAATCCCGAGATGAAATTAATTTTCACAAGAAAATTGTGAAAATGACAAAAGTACAGAAAATTCATTATCATAAAAATCAGTGCTACAATGGTAGAAGATCTAAACACAGGAATGAAATACAACAACAATTTATTAACATACATTACAAAAATTTAATTTATTTTGACTACTTTACGTTTTCCCGCGCTTAACATTTCAACTTTTTCGTTGTGCTATCTTAATGTTTTTTCATTTTTATTTGTATTTCAATTTCAAGCGGATAAACAGGCGTTGTTAGTATTAATTTTGATGCAAAATAAGAGACAGCAACGGATTTATTAAGTAAAATGGTCAGCGATGTGTATACGGGTGCACCAACTGAAGTAATTTTCAATCCAAATCCCAGTTGGAGGGAATATTAGGCTTTATATTTTTAAAACGGTTTTTGTTTTTTTGTGGTTTTGAGTAATCCACTTCCAAGTAAAACAACAAAAAATATTTTAATGTTTAAATGTTTACCAAATAAATCTAGCTTAAGTGCTAAGCTTTTTCCACATTAAAATATTCGACCATAATTAGCTGTAAATTCTATTCTATTCTATAATTTTAAAGCGGAAGGCCTCAAAACGTTATCATAATTTTATTAAATTTTATTACAACATGACAACAACAACACCATAAATTAAAGATAAAAACAACTTAAAGTTAAAAGCACACAAAATACCGAGATTTGTTTTCCCCAAAATAATTAGTGGAGATGATAAAAAAGAAAATGCTTGAATTATTTATAAAAAATACCAATTTTGTTGTTTCCCAAATAACTTTATTGTTATGCATTAATTTTTGACAAGAAAATTATCTGTCACATTTTTTGCCTTATCATGATATTTTTTCCTATTATTAAGTGTGTGTGTGTGTGCAATTTCTCGCGATTCATCTTCATTTATCATTGTCAAAAATAAACAAATATGTATGTTTTGTTTTGTTGGCTGGCGCAAAAAAAAAAAATGTTGATGTTCAAAACCACGAAATCACAATACTGTTCGAATATTTATCCAAAAAGTATTTTTTTTAATTAAAAAATGTTTCCCGCTTCACTCGTTTAGTGTCGATTGAAGTGTATCATCATGAATTACTGTAAGCAAAATATGCCATTATTTAGTTTATAATGTGGGTTATCTCAATTTTCACATAACATAGGCACACATAGAAAATGCATATTTCATTCAATGGGTGTGTATGATACATATGCTCGGTCTATGTGTGTCATATACAGACAATAAATTTAAAGAAAAAAAAAATAAAATTTGCGCTCGTGTTACACAAGCACTAAATAAAATTGGTGTATCCAATATACGAAAACGTGGAAATTTATTTAAAACCGAAACTAATTTTTTGTACTCAATAATAAATCATGGTCGAATAGTGTTGACCAACAACCATGTACAATAAAGTTTAGCCAACATACAGATATAAATACAGACTACATCCTCTACGCTTTTTTTGCGAGAGTTATATTTTGGTTTATTTTTAAAATATTGATGGTGGCGTTTTTTTCTTGTAGAATTTAAAATGTAAACGAACTTATCGGATAAAGGTTAATTTTTGTGTGGTCGCCTACAAAATTACGCTTGTCCGTTTTTAAACGCTTGTCCAACAGAATCGTAACGTATATCAGCAATATACATCTTTCTTCCAGCTGAAGAACCCACTTTTTCTTTGCTTTTTCGACAGTCGATGCAATAAATATGAATTTTGCTGGATCTTAATATTTCCTCTAGTCTTCGGGTTTAGCAGCCAATAAAACTAATTCTTAATATTTATTTCGACGTTTCGATAAATTGATTGTCTTCTTCAGGTTTACACGATTTTAACAATACATACTGTCGCGGTGAGGAATTTTGAACGTAAAAATAAAACACACACGACACTTAATTTATTGAACTTAAGTTTTCACTATTAATTTTGTTTATTAACTTTATTTATTTATTTTTGAAATTATAGGAATTCATTCAAATATAATATGGTCATTAAATATTTTTAATAAACTTAATTAATTTATAAAGAAACTATAAATTTTATTTATTAATTCAAACCATATATAATTATTAGATCTATAATTTATTCTATATAATGTTTAATGAAAATTCAATATTCTTATATAATAGATAAAGTTTTTAAAAATTTTGAATTTCGCACTTACTCGTTTTAAGGCCAATCGCAAAGAGAAAAAAAATTGTAAAAAATATTTTTTGCAACATCATATTAACGATATCAGACTAACGATAACGAAAATCCGTCTACTCTACATTAATTCGAGACCAAACCATCTACATTAATGAACAGTCTACATTAATTCGATAACGATCAATCTACATTCATCAATACTGCTACACCAATCTTATCGATACAAGAGTAGCCAACTCAACAACAATACATACATTTGCCACCATTATATTTTGTTTACATTGCGAAATGTCATTGCGTTGAGCTGTATACTCCTGATTAATTAACTAATTGCAATAAGATAAGTATCATTTAAATTACAACATAATGATTTGATTTAATCAATTTTATTATTTCTTTCAGGCATAAACACATACAAATTTTTATTAAAATATATAAGAATTACCATGCCATACTCTCTGACTTACCGTTAAATATACATATATACATACATATATAAATTTGAAGCATATTTCTTGTCATACCCGAACTTGTAAACACAAAATAAAATTTTTTCAACAAACGACAAATTGATTCAAATTGGACGACTGCAATCAAAATATTTTTAGTAAACAAACTTTTTGAATTTGGAATTTCAAGAATCTACAAACGATTTATATTTTGGGGACAACAATTTCATGATTGCCAATAATGTGAGCCATTTCCAAAAATAAACGATTTTTATACAATTTTTCAATGTCCAAAATTTTTGCCTGATGAAATTTAAATGTGTGTGAGGAATGCTGGCATAATGTAGTAGCTTGAGAATTTCTGATACGTGGTTTGACGTCCGATTTATGTTGTGAAATTTGATTTTTTAATAATTATTTCGTGGTACCAATGTGTTTCAATTTTCAATGTATTTCAGCCCAGAAATACGAACTGAACCAATTAAATTTAGACGGGCGGTTTCTCCAAGAATTTTATGCTACCCAGAACCAACTATTTTCTAATTTACTAAATTCTGTTTTAATCGTTGTAAATAGAAAGTTCGATGCCATAGGCAATCATCAAAATCGCACTTTATGCGTGCCGAAACATAAGTAATGTTGATGTTCCAAACGAAGCTTTGGATATTGTGAGCTTTGAAGCAAAATTTAATTTGCCATTTTTTAATAAGGAAGATATTCCGGCGTTTAAAATATAAGCTCAAATAGAATCATTAATTTAAGAAATTAATTAGAACATCAACAACACGTCGCAAGATTTGCAATGTTCTTCAAAATTTCTTGTCGCGAAATTGTATCCTGACAATGAAAGAAAAACATTTTATAAGACACAATCAAAATATTATTATTTATAGTGCGGATACAGGGAATACGTCGATGATAATGTTAAGATCAGTGTATGAGGACAAAATTACAGATTCGGTGAGCGATCAAAATACGTACAAAACATTAAACAGGAACCCCATTCTTTCTCTATAAAATTTTAACAACAACAAAATTAAAAATTTATTTTTATGCAATCATATTGACCGGGAAACCGGTTGTACCTAAATTGTACGGACTTCCCAAAATGCATAAACCGGATCATCTACTTAGGCCTATTGAATGTTTCATAAATAGCCCTAGTGTTCGAGATCATCTCATCATAATTAAATTAAACCAAATTCACCAAAACTTTATTAAGAACCTACAATTAAAATAATTATTTCTATATATTAAATACTTATCAATTGTAAACTCATTTTGTATCACCAAAAAACTTGTTATTTATTACTGTCAAATTAGTTGACATTATTATTTATTGTAAACAATTATAATTAGCATAAATTCAGGGTAATCGATTTATACCATTTATATTTTTGTATTACAAGATTAAAATTTAGTTAATCAGTAAGTACGTCACGCTGATCTTATTATATTGAAAATGTATGTGTAAAAGTAGGTTAGCTTAGGTTAGGTTGGAGTGGCTGCTTATGCACACTTAGACCGGTGACGGTCCATTGTGATACCACATAATATCTCCAATTTATCCCTATTGGAACCATTTCGAGCTACTTATGTAGCGAAAGACGTCCCGCACTTTACTGTTTTCGAGATCCGACAGGCAGTCCATCCTGAACTTACCTAAGTGTTTGTGCCTTCTGAGGGCCAATGCTGGACACGAGCAAAGAAAGTGGACCAACGTCTCTTCCTCCTCTTCGTCCAAGCAGCTTCTGCAGAAGTCATTTGCCTCCAGACCCAGCCTTCTTGCATGTTCTCCAAAAAGGCAGTGTCCCGTGATAATTCCTACGACCGTTCTTAATTCACGTCTACGTAGGCATATTAATGCCCTAGTGCGCCCCAAGTCCAGCTTTGGCCAAACTTGATTTGCAACTCTACATGTGAGGGTGTTAGACCACCTTCCCCCGCTGAGCTTAGCGCATGCTTCCCAAGTGCTTGTCTCAGCGCTCTGATAGGCCTCCCGAGACTTTCTCTTTCCGGTTGCAGCTGGAGAGTCGTACCATGCCTAGCAAGTTCATCCGCCCTGCAGTTCTCCATGACGCAGATTACCTGGATATTGAAATGCTCACCTATCTCATTTAGAGATGAGTGACAAATCAACGCCACCCGTGACGTCAAAGACACCGATTCTAACGACCGGATCGCCGCTTGACTGACCACATAGATTGTGATATCATCTAAGGATAACACATTAGGCTTCAACCACGCCATGACCTGCTCAATCGCTACGACTTCAGTTTGGTACACGCTCCAGTAATCAGGGAGACGATTAGAAATGTTTACATTTAATTTGTCACAGAATACTCCAGCTACCACTTTGATGTCTAGCTTGGAGCCATCTGTGAAGAATTGCAACGCTTCGGTTTCCGATAACGGTCTATCCCTCCAGGATTCCCTTGAAGGGAAGGAGGTCCGAAATCGCTTCTCGAAGCGTAGAGTCAGTTTAATGTAGTCAAGACTCGCCTGCTCATCCTTCAACGATCTAACAACAGTAGAGTGTCTATACTAAGATATCTCCACTGAGGGACGGCTGCAAGTCGTACAGCCGTATTTGCCGCCATCAATGCCCTACTAACAAGCATACAGGCCTTTCTTTGCACTCTCTCAATTTACTTGTATAAGTTACCTTGTCCAGAGCTGGCCACCAAACACCCACCCCGTACATGAGTACAGGTCTCACTACAGCGTAGTAGAGCCAGTGTACCAGCTCCGGCTTCAGGCTTCATCTATGACCAATGGCGTTCCTACAGAAGTACAAAGCAATAGTAGCTTGGTTTATTCTCTCCAACATGTTGGGCTTCCAACTAAGCTTACTGTCCAAGATAATGCACAGATATTTAGCTCTATCAGTAAAAGCAAGTCTCGTGCCATTTAAGGTAGGAGGGACAACTACCAAGATTTTGTATTTCTTAGTGAAGAGTACCAGCTCCGTCTTGGGCGGGTTAATACCAAGTCCACATTTGCCAGCCCATTTCGTAACGATGGTAAGCGCATTCTGCATTACGTCTACAATCGTGCCCAGGAATTTCCCGGAAACAGCTAAAGCTACGTCATCTGCGTACGCGATAACTTCAATACCCTCTCTCTCCAATTGTAGTAGTAACCCGTTTACCACTATTCCAGAAAAGAGGGGACAGAACCCCCACTGCATGATTCCCCTAGTTACTCGCCTCTTGATGGTGGAGTCCCCCAACTTCAAGCTAACAATCCTGCTTCCTAGCATATAATTGATTAACCCTATCAGAGGAACGTCCACCTCCAAAAATGACAATCCCTCCTTGATTGCCTCCGCTTTCACATTATTAAAGGCGCCTTCTATATCCAGGAAGGCCACCAAAGAGAATTCCTTCGAATTAATCGATTTCTCAATCGTACACACCAAGGCGTGCAGAGCAGTGTCCACAGATCTCCCCTTTGTGTACGCATGCTGAGACGGTGAGCACTTCATGGCACCTATTTTATCTCTGATGTATACATCCAACAGCCTTTCCAAGGTTTTCAAAAGAAAGGATGATAGAGTTATTGGTCTTAGGTCCTTAGGATAGACATGTGAGCTTTTCCCCGCTTTCGGTATGAACAGCACATTGACCTCCGTCCAGTACCTAGGAATATAGTCCAGCTTCAAACACCCTTTGAATAGCTTTCAGGTAAGGAAGAATAATTACTGAGTTGTTTTGAAGGTCCGCTGGTATAATTTGATCCGGACCAGCCGATTTAAATGGTTTAAAACCCCTCAGTGCCCATAGGATCCGTTTCCTGGTGACGATATCCTCTGAGAACACTGACAGTGATTCCTGATGATTGCTATGCACCAACAGGTCTTCAAAGCTCCCTCGGAAGTGTGTCTCGAAGAGAAACTCCAGAGGTTCTCCACTAGAAGCTGTCCAAGATCCATCCGGTTTTATCAAAAAACAAGGACTAGCTGTAGTATTGGAAAGAATCTTGCTAAGGCGGGAGGTTTCGGATACTTCTCCCATTTTATCACAGAAGATCCTCCAAGACCTCCTTTGTGCCTTTCTTAATTCTTTCTTATAAATTCCGAGTTTCTCCTTATAGGAGTCCCAATCCTCAACCTCCCTTGTATTTTTGGCTCTATTAAAGGCTGTCCTACAAGCCTTACGATAGGTTCCCAGTTCCCTGGACCACCATACTGGTTTTTGCCTACCTCTAGGCTTAACCAGTGGGCAGGCAGCGCGAAAGGATCACTTGCATGCGCTAGTAACGCTAGCCACCATGTCCTCCAGCTCCCCAACGGTCGTCGGGGGCTCCATAGTCCTCGACGGTAACATATCCTCCAATAATTCCTCATATTTGCTCCAGTTGGTCCTTCTAGGGTTCCTGAAGGCTTCCCGGGTAACAGGGCGAATATCGAGGCTATAGGCTAAATATCGATGATCAGAAAAGGAGTGTTCCTTATCCACCCTCCAATTTTTAACCATATGAAGAATATTATTTGAGGCAACGGTCAGGTCTAGAACCTCCTGCATGTTACTAGTAATAAATGTGGGTTCCCGGCCAATATTACACACTAAAAGGTAATGTCCGTGCTTCCCCAGATAGTGTGATGCGCATTAGCATCAACTCCCAGTACCACACCTACCTTTGACTGTTCCGCTTTACGGATCAGCTCCTCCAGGTTATCCGGAGGAATCTCCTTCTACCGGTTATTGTAGGCTGAAACTAGCCAGAGTCAACAAGTGCCTACTTCCAGGCTAAAACGGGAATACCACCAAAATTGATTAGTACAACAGTTTGAATATTATTTAATAAAGTGAATTACTTAGTGAACGATGCTACAAATAGATGCTTTAACGAAACGTCGCTCCAATATCAAGGGATCATTGACGAAAATATCTAATTATATAAATGTTCAACGACAAATAGAAGCGTCACAACTTGATATTGAACATTTACAGGTACGATCACGACGTATAGAAACATTATTCACCGAGTTTCAAGAAACTGAGCAGGCTATTAGTTCACTGACGCCGGACAATGAAAGTCAATTAGATGAATTCGAGGAGAAGTACTACACGGCAGTCGCTGAGTTAAACAAATTAATACGAAAGGCAAACCTGGCATTCGGAAATGTATCTGTGGATTTGAACGACACTCAAGGCGAACACGTGCATACCGCAAACATCGAAGTGAACCTCCCAAGGATCAACATTCCTTCCATCCTACCATCCACGAAAATCCAAACCTCCATCCAGCACAAAAATTCCAATATTTACGGAGTTATTAGAGAGACGAAGCAGCAAATTTGCTAAAGCACCTGCCTATTTCCGATGCCAACTACATTGAAGCATAAAATAAGTTGAAGAGTCGATACGACAGAAAGCGGTATACAATCCAATAATTTATCAATAAGTTTTGTTGAGATGCCATTGCAACAAATCCGGAAGTTAATGGATAACGCAGACGAAGTTATTAGGGGATGAAAGGCTCTCGGTCCCAAAACTGAGGCTCGAGACCCTTGGTTAGTATTTTTACTTATTCAAAAATTAGATGAAGACACCAAAGACAGATGGGCTTCTGAAACTGCTGAGATCGAGTTTCCAAATTGTCAAACCTTAATCGATCGACTTAGATTCTGCGAAAAGCTATCCCCGAAAATCAGTTCCTCAAATGAGAGCAGCATCTAAAACGTTGATCAATACTGTTGCGTCATGTGCAGTCTGTCGAAATGATTACCACCCTTTTTTCAAGTGCCCTAAATTTAACGAATGGACAGTGGATCAAAGAAGATAATTCATGAAGACTGATAACCGCTGCTTCAACTGTTTTAGCAAATCTCACACAGTTTACTATTGCCGATCCAAGGGAAGAAGTCACATATGCAAAAGAAGCCATAATTCGTTGCTGCACCCCATCTCCAATGCCAATTGTTCAGAAAAATCTACGACCTTACTTACGAGGGCTCCTACGACAGCAACGGACTATAACCCACAGTACTCATCCTGCATGCATTCCAGTCACCATTCAGTCATGTTAAACACCGCAACAGTAAGAGTACAAGATAAAAGTGGCCAGCATCAATTGTGTCGAGTTCTACTAGATTCAGGTTCTCAAACTTCCTTAATTACGGAATCATTTGTTCAAAAATTGGGATTGGAACGAAAACATGGGAACATTTGAATCCAAGGACTTGCAAACCAAAATCTTTTAACCACTAGAGGCTTAGTCGACATATCTGTATCACTCCATTTTACATCCAATTTCAAATCTGATATTTCGGCGTATGTGGTCCCATTCATTACCCTGATTAAACCAATTGAACGAGAAAAGTTAACAAATTATCATTCTATTTCGACGTTGTCGTTAGCTGATAAAGGTCTCAAATTTGCATCAAAAATCGACTTATTGATTGGGGCTGATACGTTTTTCCAAATCCTAAAACCACAGCAACTGAAGGACTCCGAGGGTACAATATATGTTCATAATACACATTTTGGATGGATATTGACTGGAAATCTGATTTCTATGCAAGATTCAGGTCAATGCAATATGATTGCAAGAAGACCAGATTTGTGAGGAGCTATTTGAAACCACCGCTACCAAATTACCAGACAATCATTTGATGGTAAAACTGCTATTCAAAAACGAACGAAAACCATTGAAGGATTCTTTATGCATGGCACTTAAGCGACTATATGCAATGGAGAAGAAGTTTACAAAAAGTCCCGAATTACATAAGCATTACGTTGAATTTATGGAGGAGTAAGGCAAGTTCGGACATATGGTAGAAGTTGAGCCACCAAAACAACCTGCTGACCTGTCCCTATATTTGCCCCACCATGCCGTTTGGAGGGAGATATGAACCACGACCAGATTACGCGTAGTGTTTGATGCGTCTGTCAAAACCACATCAGGTTACTCGTTAAACGATAATTTATTAACAGGGCCGGTATTCACAGCGGACGCCAAGAAGATGTTTCGCCAAATATGGATACCCTGAAGATTGTCGTTATCAACGAATCGTTTGGCGTACAAAACCTGAGGACGATAAACATCACTTTGAGTTGAAGACGCTAACTTACGGAATGTCTGCCGCATCATATTTGGCAACCAGAGTGATCAAACAAATAGCTAAAGGCAACGCTGATTTATACCCAGAGGCATCAGAAATACTGCTGAAAGACATGTACGTCGACGACTAAATAACTGGAGCTCCCGAAATATCTAAGGCTGTTGAATTGGCAAAACAGATATCTAGCATAATGACCCATTCCGGGTCTAATCTTCGAAAATGGTGCTCCAATTCACCGGAACTCCTTACGAAATTGAACGTCGTCGAGCATACTCCAATTATTGCAAAACCATTCTCCGAAGAGACGCATGAAGTTAAAGTGTTGGGGTTGCAATGGCAACCAAGCACCGATATATTTACGTATCATGTTACCATCAATGATCCAGTGCCAACAAGCAAAAGAGCAATACTGTCCGAAGCTAGTCGAATCTTTGATCCATTAGGGTTGCTAGCTCCATTCGTCATAAAAATAAAAAGCTTTTTCTAAGCGCTATGGCTTTTGGGTGTGGGATGGAACGACTTCCTACCAAAAAACATTTAAGAACAATGGATAAAAATTCGAGAAGAAATAGCAGATATAGCTAAAGTGAAAGTGCCGCGATGGATATTTATGACCGATGAACCTACTGAACTGCATGGGTATTGTGATTCCAGTGAAACAGCTTTAGCCGCCGCAGTTTACGTACGTACTACTACACTTGAAGCTAAACGGGGCTTTACTTCTGTCAAAATTAGTAAAACATATCCAATTAGTGTTCAATTTTACAGACACTCATTTGTACTGTTGGACGGATTCCACCATAGTCCTGAATTGGCTATCAGAAATACCAAGAAAATGGTTAAAAATTCATAGCAAATCGCACCAGACAAATGGCGACACATTTCAACAAAGTTCAACCCGGCAGATTGTGCCACACAAAAGGAAGTCCCAACGAATTGAATACCTATATGTGTTATGGTGGAATGGGCCGGAATTTTTGAAATCAAATGCAGATCATTGGGCAGTTTTCCGGAAAGCAAAGTCTCCTGTCGATTTAGAACGTTGAGAGAAAGTGCAAGTTATGGTTGCAATTCGTTCCGATTCACATAAACCAATCATAGAAGAATTGATTCAAAAGCACTCCAGTTATGATAAAATTGTCTATATAATGATCATAATTCTGAAGTTCATTATAAAATATTTAAGCTTAAGAACCAACTACAAGGCTAAAATCGGTTATGATTGGCGAGCAGCGGAAGCAGAAATACTACGGTTCGCACAGCAGTAATATTTCCCAGATGATATACAAGCGATTACGAAAAACGAAGTTGTTTCACCAAAGAGTATTCTCAAATCATTGAATCCATTCCTGGATAAAAGAGGTTTTCTACGAGTAGGTGGTCGGATTGAGAAGGCGATTGCACCGTATGACACTATTCATCCCATAATATTACCTTCAAAATCCGAAATACCCATGAAATTAGTAATGGAGTACCACAGAAGCAATTTACATTGTGGTGCAGCTTTACTATTAAGCTATTATCAGAAGAAAATTTTGGATTATCCATGGGCGAAACATTATTAAATCCGCAATCAAAAAGTGTGTGCATTGCATTAAACAGCGACCTCTGACTGAGAATCAATTGATGGGAAGCTTACTGAAAGAGAGAATAGAACTAATCCGGCCATTCCTAAAAATTGGGGTGGATTTTGCTGGCCCCATCAAAACATATTTAAGGCGCGGAAGGGGACAACAAGTGAGGAAGTCGTATTTACACTGCTTAAGCACGAAGGCAGAACATTTAGAGCTCGTAGGAGATATGACAACCGACTCCTTTCTGGCTGCCCTTAATCGATTTTTTTCCCGAATGGGTGTTTGTACCGACATCTTACCATACAATGGAACGAGGGGCATGCAATAAATTCAGGGAATTGAATACTTTTATAAAAGATAATATTGAACTAATATCCAATTCTATTTTTAAGAGATATCAGGTTACTTGGCATTTCATCCCACCGCACGCACCTCACTTCGGAGGGATATGGGAGGCAGGCGTCAAAACGGCGAAAACTTATTCAGAGAGAGTAGTTAGAGCTAACGTACTTACACAAGAAGAGCTGCATCGAGAAGAGCTGCGTAGGCCAATCACCAAGCTTTGTCGATTACCTTTACGTTGAAATCTGGCGATATTCAAGGCGGCCGGGATGTTCGAGATGACAGAACCACATATCAGAATACCGCAAATAAATGGCATTGCAATGGGTTCGCCACTATCTCCAGTAGTGGTTGATGTCGTAATGGAAGTGCTACTTGACACCATTTTGAGCTCAATTGATTTTAATATTTTATTTATTAAAAAATACGTCGATGATTTATTGTTGTGATAAAATTGGTGGTATACTTTCAAAATTTAATAGTAATCGATTTATCGTCCGGTCGAATTCTCAATTTTAATAGTTTTCACCCTTTAAGTCAGCGAATTAATACGGCGTTTGGTTTCGTCTATCGAGTTAAAAAATCAACGACAGATGTCACAATTGATACCAATTAAATTATAAGGGATTATCTGACCAATAATAAATACCCGAAATATTTGATCACCAAATTAATCAATCAGTTTGATCAAACTAACAGTGGGCAAATTGTTAGTACGGTCGGTTCCAATAACAATATTCATCAAAATTTAATATATAAATCAATTTATGACATTAAAAATCTCAGTGACCAAATTTCCAGCACATTGTGCAAACTCAATATAAATTGTAAAATTACATTTTCAGCGGCTAACTCTATTCGTAACATCTTTCGCCAAATCAAAGATATCACACCTAAATTAAATCGTTCGAATATTGTATATACTACATTATGCCAGCATTCCTTATACACATTTAAATTTGATCAGTTAAAAATTTTGGACAGTGAAAAATTGTATACAAATCGTTTATTTTTGGAAATGGCTCACATGGCTTACAAATTGTTGTCAACAAAAAGAGTAATACTGACGATCGTAACCAAATTTATTCTGGCATCATTGAATTTATATCTAAATTCCCAAAAATATAAATCGTTTGTAGATTCTTGAAATTCCAAATTCAAAAAGTTTGTTTACTAAAAATATTTTGATTGCAGTCGTCCAATTTGAATCAATTTGTCGTTTGTTGAAAAAATTTAATTTTGTGTTCGGGTATTCAAGATCGGGTATGACAAGAAATATGCTTCAAATTTATATATATATGTACAAACGGAGTCAGAGTATGACATGGTAATTTCTATATATATTATTAAACATTTGTATGTATTGTTAAAACCTTGGAAACCTGATGACCCTGTTAAAGTTAGCCGAAAGTTTCCAGCCGAAACTAAAAAGTCGATAATGCAGATTATGTTATTGACATTCCAGCCGAAAATAAATCAGCCTCTAGAGTGTTATGTCTGGAGATGGATTGCATTGATGCGACTTGTCAACAGCTATCGCAGGAAAAAATCCAGTTCAAGTTTCTCGTGGGAAATCTCGGAAAATTCAAAAAAGTTTCCAGCCGAAAGTAGGAAATGGATAAATAAATAAAGCCTCTAGAGTGTTATGTTTGGAGATCGATTGCATTGATGTGACTTGTCAATAGCTATCGTAGGAAAAAATTCAGTTCAAGTTTCTCGTGGGAAATCTCGGAAAATTCGATTTTCCAAAAATCATCATTGCAACTTTTTTGAATTTTCCGAGATTTCCCACGGGTAACTTGAACTGAATTTCTTTCCTGCGATAGCTATTGACAAGTCATATAAATGCAATCCATCTCCAGGCATTACACTCTAGAGGCTGATTTTAGTCATCCATTTCTTAGTTTCGGCTGGAAACTTTTTTGAATTTTCCGAGATTTCGCACGGGTAGATTGAACTGAATTTTTTCCCTGCGATAGCTATTGACAAGTCATATAAATGCAATCCATTTCCAGGCATAACACTCTAGAGGCTGATTTTATTCCAATTTTGTATATTCTTCTGATTTTCCGATATTTTCTACGACTCAAATTTATTTACAAAAATTTTTATTTAAATCTATGTATCCTATTTGCTTTCGGCTGATAGCTACTAAATTTTTTATTTTCCTCTGGAATGTTATATCTTAATCTGCATTAGCGACTTTTTACTTTCGGCTGGGACTATACAATCTGCATTACCATTTGTTTTACTCTCAGCTGGACTTACATAATCTGCATTATCGACTTTTCACTTTCGACTGGCAACTTCGGCTAACTTTAGCAGTATAACCTGATGAAGATAATCAATTTATCAAAACGTCAAAATAAATATTAAGAATTAGTTTTATTGGCTGCTAAACTCGAAGACCAGAGTAAATATGAATTAACCATAGTAAAGGCGTAGATTTCGTACAAAGATTTCATAAGCATATTTCACATTTAAATGAATGTGATAGATCGCTATTATAGTAAACCATTCATAAGATCCACACCACCATTATTCTCCTTGATGATGTTTGGGCAGTCAACTTCCAGATGATTTTTACTAAGCAAACGAACGGTTGCAAAGATTTGTGAAAATTGTCAAAATACAAAATATAATTTTTAAAATCTAGGTTTGTTTAAGACAGTCTCGCAAAAACGTTTGATGTAGCCCACCCAGGTTTATATTCCACTAATGTTACGTTTTCTTTGGCTCACTGTCGAACTTGGCTCTCATTTTAGTAGCACACATTAGATCGTTTATGCTTGGCCGTGGTTATTTTTATATCCGACAACTGCTGAAACCGCTTAAATAAATTATTGAATCTGAATGAAATGTTGATTTTATGGCTTGAAATGCATAACGCCCCTAATAATTTTGTACGCTCGGATATCGATCAGTGTTGTATTGTGGTGCGTAGTCTACATGAAGTAATATATCCATTGACTACTCGTTTAGACAATGTATATGTAGACAATTCAAAAGGTGTCGTAGGCAACAGCAGAAAATATTAAGGTCAAGCAAATTGACACGAAGAATATCAGTAGGCAAAACCAAGATATTAACGTATTTACACAGAAAAAACTGAATTGGGTTAATCAAAGATTCTTAATTCTTTGATAAAAATTTAGAAGATTTAAACAAAATAATATATATTTCTTGTAATTGGTTATTTGATTCGTACAATAACATTTTATGATTTAGTGAACATACATTGGATGATTAATAGATTGGTCTCATTTTCAATTTTAAATAAACATTTCTATATTTCTGAAACATAACATAATGAAACAGAGACTAACATTTTATGAATTTTCCAAAATATATTCTTTGATTACATGATTTTCTTGGTTTGAATTTCAGCAATATTTTTCTATATTTTTACACAACTCTTTTGTTGAATCATAGAACGGCTTTTTATGAATTTACAAACACATTAAATAAATGACAGACAGTACACAAAACTTTTGTTGAATTATAGATCGAATTATATGAATTTAGAAACACTTTGTATAAATGGCAGATTCGTATTTTTGGGTACCGTTACTTTTTAGATGTTTGTCTTTTGTTTCAGTTTGGGTTTATTATAATTGTAAGTTCCGAGCGATGCATACACGGATTAATAAAAATTTAAAATAAAGTTTATTTCATAAAATACAATTGTGATCTTGTGGAAAATGAGTGAAAATCTAAGTGATGTGCCAAATAATTCACACACAGATGGAGATGGAGCAGAAACTAACATTTTGATCGTGTGGGATGAAGAACACGACCTTTTATTAAAGTGGGGTTGTGAAGAATTAATGGCGGATTTTTTTGAGAAAAATATAAAAATAGACAGTTTTAAAGAAATGACAATGGCGGATATAGACAATTTGATACCGAAAGAAAAGTATGGATTGCGAATAAAATTTCGGACACATCTTTTAAATTGGCGGAAATCAAATGTAAAATTATTTAAATTTTCTTAACTTTCATTGGAAAGTTTGATTTTTCTGTTTTTTTTCTTGTTTTACGTTAAGGGCTTTACTTTATCATCAATTGCTGAAACATTATCCGTCAACAGCAGTATAAATAGTTGGTTAAATAGTTCGAATTTCGAAATAAATTCTTCAAATGTTTCATCTAATTCTGCGTCACCGTTATCTCCGAATCTAACCGAATCTTTAACCTCTTCAACAAGACAGTTATATCCAAATCAGCATCACGTGAGTTTTTCTAATCCAAATTATATTAAATTTGTTTTTGTTTGTATTAATTATAATATATTTTAGACGTTGGAACAAATTTTATGTGCTTCATTTATCGGAAAGTCGATTTTGGATTTGTCGAAAACGAATTGTGGTCTTACTTCATCGAACCGCAGTGATTTGTGTGAAATAATCGTAAACTATTGGATTAAAAACGAATTTGGTCAAATTTTGTCATCACCTTATCACAAAAAAATAGTTGGAGAAATCATTAATTTATTTCCCGATGAAGTTGAGGTACATTTTATATTATACACAATGCACACCAGGGTCAAACGAAAATGAAACAGATACTGATTAAATAATTTCGCCCCTTTGGCGGAGGTGGCTACTCCTATCATATCATATATCATTATAGTGACAAGGGTCGTACCATTTTAAAGAGGTTTAAATTCTCTTTTTAACGATATCACATTAATTTGTTAAAGTAAATGAAATGAAAGAGTAGTCATCTCTACAGGGATAATGTTAAGCAGATTACCGTAATTTTATGACCCCTCGAATTTAAAATTAACGTGTTTCTACTTTTTTAAGGTATGTGGATGCTTTTCGAGATAACCAGTACTGCTGCATTTTCCTTGGGCAACCTCTTATACAAATACATGTATTTGTATAACAATTCCATAAAATAATAAAAGCAATTAAATTTATTATCTTATTATTTTTAAAGGAGTACTACATAAGTAAGGACAAACGAATTAAAGGAAAACTAGCGCAGAAATACTACTGCCTATGCCGAAAATACCGTGAAAAAGGTGTGATCGAAAGTCGATATAAACTGAAACGACCAAAAACTGTGGATGATAGCACGTTTGAAGACCAACTACTTCAGGACCACGAAATTGATGAAACGGCCATTGCAAACCAGCAGTGGCTCAAAGCTAATAAGCAACCGGAAGCGTTGGTTGTAGAAAAATGGCGAGCCACTTTTAATTTGCGAAAAAAACACAACAGCAAAAATCTAGATCTGTTTCTTGAATGGCCGATATTAAAACAACAAATTCGATTAGCATTAGTAAGTTAGCAATATTTCAGATAACTAACCTAAATGTTAATATTTTCATGTTTCACATATAGATTGAATTAGATTTTGATCAAATCTATCAAGATAAAAACCAACTGTTGTTTGCAAAGTGGGAATCATTCAAATTTAAAATTAAAGATATTTATAGCAAAAATATAAAGGATCGAACTTCAAAAGCGCAACTAGAACTATTACGCGGTAAACTTAGTGCTGGTAAAAATCATAGTTATTATTATAATATAATTAAACAAAATATTTTGTGACGTACATGCGAATAATTTTGTAATCCATGTATTAATATTTTTAGATCCAGAAGATTATTTATTGACCATTCTACTTAACGCTATATTGGTACCAACAGGTATTCATGCAAAAAAGAACGGGAAACATTTTTTTTGGAAGCCATCAATAGTACAAGCTCAGGAGTTTATGGTGCTTCATGTCGAGGTATGAAATTATAGACTAATGGTTGATTATATTGAGTAATAGTTGTATTTTTCTTTTAGGCAGAAAACAATTTTGAAACGACAGTGAAGCAGCATAGAGAACGTCTGACTGAAAGAGGGTTAACAAATCAGCCACTGATTATTGTTGTTGGTGAGCTAAAGGACTTAAAAAATTTTTTTATTAATTTAAATGATAATTTTTATAAGGTAGATTCCTTTTTAAAATCTGTATCGGTCATTATACAAATTTTTTATGTATTAAATCTAAAATTCCCTGATCCATGCAAACAAGCTTTGGAATTTATCACTAACTTTTTTTTCGAAATTCCATGCGAAACAAAACAATCCAACCAATTACTTCAATTGTTATCGGAACTTAAAAATTAAAAAATGGTTTGTTGTTTTGTTTGTCGCGCTCAATTTACCGAAGTGAAACCTTATATCACACACTTAAAATTAATTCATAAATTATCACGTAACTCTTCTTTTTTCCAATGTACAATTTGTCCGCAATCATTTCAAAATTTATACGCATTTAGTCGTCATTTGAACAGGCATTTAAAAAATGATTATCACACAGAAAATAAAAATGATTCATTACCAAATATCCCTTCAAATCCGTCGTTAAATCGCGAAAACTTACCTGTTTGTAGCACAGATAATGATCCACCAATAATTGATATTAATGAAGCTTCATTAAATTTTTGTGATATAGCATTACAATTTGCTTTAAGATTATTAGGGCACACAGCCCTAAATCGTAAATTAGCACTTGAAATAATAAAAGACGTCGAAGATGCTATTGAAAACTTTCAAACGTGTATTGAAGCTTCAGATAATATCGTTGATATAAAAAGTAAATTGAATTTATTTAAAGAAAGTTTTTCCAAAATAAATTCGGAATACAAAGTTAGGAAAATTTTGGAGAATAAAGGTTTGTTTTCTGAACCAACGGAATTCTTAATAAGTAGTACCAAAACAATAGAAAATATATATTCGAAGTCGTCCAAAGGGGTTTTGCTACCTATAAAACATAATATTAAACTTTTCTTAGAGATAAACAATAACTTAGGGAGTATGATGGATAAAATTCAAGAAATAGAATCGTGTTCAACATTTTGTAATATTATTCAAGGTTCTGTTTGGAAAGACAAAATTAAAGAACATAAAAATAAAGTTTGCATTCCCTATATTTTTTATCAGGATGACTTTGAACTTAACAATCCGCTCGGGTCAAAAGCTGGAGTTGATAAAATCACAGGTGCTTATTTAAGCTTTCCATTATTAGAAGATTATAAAATTTCTAAGCTAGAAAATATAATTACTTGTTGTTTTACTAAATCTACTGATATAATTCATGGAAATGATTCTAATTTTATGCCCCTAATACATATTCTGAAAGAGCTAGAAGAAGATGGTATATTAGTTGAAACAAGCAAAGGAAACATTCATGTTTATTTAATATTAGCAGCAATAACGGGAGATAATTTAGGTATGAATTCTATTTTGGGATTTGTAAAATCTTTTTCGGCCAATCATTGTTGTAGAATTTGCAACGTAGATAAACAGACCATGCGAACGCAAGTAGTCGAGGATCCATTAAAATTTAGAAACAACCAGAATTACAATGCCGCTGTAGATATGGGTAACGTTTTCGAGACAGGTATAAAAGAAAATTGTATTTTTAATTTTATTAAATCGTTTAATGTCATAGATAATGTAACGTGCGATATCATGCACGATATTTTTGAGGGAATAGCTCATTATGAAATTTGTAATATTCTACAATATTTTATTTGTCAGAAAAATTTTTTTTCTTTATCTAACCTAAATTCTCGTAAAGGTTCCTTTGATTATGGCGCAGTCGATAACAAAAATAAATCCATCGATATTCAAATTCGGCACTTAAATAAAAAGAAATTAAAAATGTCAGCTTCTCAAACTAAATGTTTTTTACATTTCTTACCTTTGATGATTGGAGATTTTGTACCTCACAATGATAAAATTTGGGGATTGCTGAAACTACTGATAAAATTAGTAGATACTGCTATTTTGCCTAACTATACTGAAAATCGTTTAATAGAGTTTTGTGATATTATAGCAGAACATCATCAAAAATATTTAAATCTTTTTGGTGGGCATTTGTATCCGAAACACCATTTTATACTGCATTATGTCACTTCTATACGTAAACTTGGACCAATTAAGCGTCTTTGGACGATGAGATTTGAAGCAAAACACAAGGAAAGTAAAAATTACGCAAACACAACTACTTCTAGAAAAAACATATTATTAAGTTTAGCCATTAAATCGAATTATGTGTTTGGATACCATGTTAATTTAAAACAAAATTGTGAATTTAATAAAATTGAAAATTATGGCGACGGAAAATTTATTGATCTTACAATTTCCGATATATGGAAACATATTCCAACAGACGAAAAAAATAATTCTGATTTTTCCAATATATTTTCTGTTTCGGAAATTACTCTAAACTGTACACCTTACTCTTTAGGCAACATAATTGTACTAGCAAATGAAATAAATGAAATTAGATTATTTGAATTAAAATATTTGCTAATAGATACAAACGAAAAAACGTTTTTTGTTTCTGAGGAGCTCCGCATAATAGAAATAGACAATCATTTGATTTGTTTCGTCGTACAACAAAATGTAAATACATCTAAGAAATATGAATTAATTAAAAGGCGTGATATAAGGTTTCCTCCATTGCATTTAATTAAGCTACCAGATGGTCGAACCGTTGTAAAATTAAAGGTAGCTTATTATTAATATAAATTTTATATTGTTTAATTAATAAAAGCTCCTTAAAGTTATATTCTTTTAGTTATATGTTTAGTAATTCACTTGTGTATGTAAAACTTCTACATTTGGAATTGAAATAAATTATATTTAAAATGTTGAATTGAGTTAAATGTGTATTTATATTTTTTAAAAAGTTGTTTATTGACAAGATTAAAAGAACTCCATAATTTCTAAATGAAATTAAAAGAAATATGGTAAGTAATTATGAAAATATTGTATACAAATTATGGATTATTTTCACCATTTCATAGAATTTTTATTAAAAATACCACAGAAATCATTCTTTGTTATTGCCAATTTTTATTCTATCAAACATGGAAAGAAGTCTCTAATAATAAAATTAAATTATTTAATTTCGGAAATTCGAACTTCACTAAATCATACAATTAATTATATAAACCAACAAAATAGTATTATAAATTCTATAAATCATATAATTTTCGATTCTCTGAGCTTGCGAATGTATTCTTTGAAATTGGTAAACAAAATCTGTGGATTTACCAGTCTTATCGTACAATTAATTCTATAAACCAACAAAACATTAGAAGAAATTCTTTAAACCAGCAAATTTTCATTTCTCTGTATACGCCAATCTTTAGTTTGAAATTGACAAATAAATTCGTTAATTTACCCAATGCGATTGGGGTAGAATTAGAGAATCATAATAAGTTATATTGGAAAATATGATTCTATGACTAACTATTAACGAAAACTTTAGTTGAAATCAAACCACTTTTTATATGAAATGAAAGAATGTTTTTTTTCTGTGTATTAAAGTCATGATGCGTGTGACTTAAATTATGTGGATTTGTACAGTGATTACTATTTGGGATCTGCTTCTAAATCATTTTAATCCAAATTTGACAGCTACTAACATATTTATCAGAATAACAATTTTATTTTTTTGGTGACATGTTACCCACCGAATTGCAAATTCAAAACTGGGCCTTAAAGAAATGCAATTCAATAAAATAAGAATTGTTAAAACAGCAGCCGCGATCATCCAAGAAGGAATCCAATCCCAAATTTGCACACATTTGATGAAATAGAAAATGGTGGTAAAGAGTTTGTACCACAGTCCAACTTGGATTAACAGTTTATTTTCATCATAAAGTATAGATTCAAGGCAAGCTATTCATTTATTGAATTCTATGGGTATATGTTCATCGTCACAGAGAGGCTAATAATTTTAATGGGAACCAAGTTTACCGAAATAGAAATTGAAAAAATGCATCACATTTTCTACATCAGCTAAATTATAAGTAAAAGATACCACGAACATAAATAGCACTGACATATCTGAAATACGCCTAGGAGGATTTCATTTACCCATATCATATGAATCTTGGCACGGAAAAGGAATTATGAGGCAATAGAATTAGGAAATGCAACAGTTAAACATATTATGGTACTGCTCACACATGCTCGACCACATATTTTGACCATTTATACTAGTGACCACAAATACGTGGCAAGTGTGCAATTCTTCCTAAAAATTTGTCCGGCACGCCAAACAAATTTGTGTCTTAAAAATCGACGTTTTTTGTGTTGTGCTATTCTTACGAAAAATGGAAAACACGTTTTTAGAGTTTTGGTGCTGTTAAATGGAAAACCATGAAATTAATTTAGTATACCTTTGGAATGAATATCAAATATTTTCTAGAAATACGGAAAGTTCGAAAGAAAATTACTAGCTGATAAAATGCTTGGTTTTATCAGAGAATCGTGGATTTTTTCAATTTCTGTCTGTAAAAGTTCAGTTGTCACAATATATTTGTTTTGTGTAGGTTACACTTGACCCAGAGGTATCTTGACATTTGTGGCAATATTGGATGCTTAGATTATTGTTGAAAAAGCCACACAGTTTTAGTGTGCTTTGAAATTTAGTTTTTGGAACAGGAAGAACACACAGGGACATGTAAGGCGAACGGGAGCCTGAGGCAACATAACAAACAATTTACGAACAAGCAAAGAAGTGTGAGCATGCGCATTATCGTGGTGTAATAAATCCAGGTGTTTCATTCGGATTTTGTCGCATAAGCAGCGTATAACTTCCAGGTGTAACAATTTCTAGAATGCTAAACCATTGAAATTGAAGATAACAAACAGTATGATAGTGAGAAGAACCCCACATTCTTGCCTCTTCAGAAACCTTCCTTGAGGCGATTGGACCTTAGTTTCGACTACTATTCGCGCACTTTTGTTTTATAAGCAGTTATCCCGTTTGGCCGAATTTCGATCGTCGTTGCTAAAATTGGAAAAAAGTGTTTGGCATGAGCCAAATATTATACCAATCATCAGCAATCTCACTAATAGTGACTAAGCAATTTTTGCCAAACCATCCGCTTCATTCCATTCTTAAAGCAAAATTCAATATAAAATTTTGTTCCATTCTTTCCACAAGTAAAAATCGAAATTAAGCATCCAGTACCAATACAGGAAAAAAAAAATTTGTGGAGAAAACTTCCGCGTGTTTTGGTCAAACCTCGTATTTTCACGTTCAAACCGGGCAGTCTCAAGGAACCCTCGGAAATTTTGCCATTTAATCGAAATTTTATTCATTGTGGCTTATTTAGTTTTAGTTCAGGGTTTGTTAACAACAAATTTAGAGGCACAATTGAGTTGGTTTTAGTTAAAAAAAGCACAGGAACAGATTAAATACATCTAATCCTAAACGAAGCCGGAAATATTTCAAGAAGTAGTCAATTTCGACTTAAAAAACCAGGGCAATTATTAAGTCTCGAAATTTGTTGTAAATTAGATGAAAAAAAATGGAAATTGCTTTATAAAATTGATATAATAGCGACGATCACTGGTTAGAAAAGAGATTTGTAGTGAAATATCTTCTAGAAAAGGTTCAAAATTATATTGATTCATCATTTGGACGTGCTACAACTAATTTATTTATCATCAAATATGTCGGTTAAGTCAGATATCAAATTTCAATGAAATTGATTTGTAATCACGAAAGTTCCGTTTGGGTGAAGGGATCGAGGTTCTTGGCCAGAAGTTCTTTACCAGTTTTTACATGGCTAGAATTTAACGAATATTCTGAGACGCTGCTAATAATACTTTGTTACATAAATAGAAACCATAAATCGAAAAATAAATTTTTCAAAGAGATTTCTGTTTTTTAAATGATCATAATCAGTCCAAACCTTTTCAACATTTCCAGCACCAAATTGAACCCGCACGTTTGTTAATCGATTTTAATCAAATTTGGTTTCTAAGTTATTAAGCTGATTCTGTAATAAAATAAGATCCAAATTCAAGGAATATTGCGGAACGCCACAAATGGAACTATGAGTAGCATGTTTATTTTATCCTAAAAATTCCTTTGGCTATAAACTTTAAAATACAAATGTCACCAGGGATAATTTCCCAACAAATTCCATATATGTTGTAGATGGAAGTCATTTTATTGCTAAATCCACGTGATATATGACCAAAAACTTCATATGTATGGGAACTATGTTTTGTTAGAAAATAATATTACGTGCGCTACTACGGTACTTAACGGTACTAACTTAAAAAAAAATGTGTTCTACAAATGTATGCACAATTGATTCTGCGTCATTTCAGATATTTGCAGCTTGAGCTGTATACCGTTCAGAGTAGACAATTCCCATTTCCCTGAACACATAAATATGTTTTTTTAAGCCTGATTGCGCAGGATTCGCTCACTTCAAATACGAGCGTAAAATTTTTTTCGCAGATGAAGTTAGGAACTCGAGACATAGTGGAAATAACAACAAAAATAGTATTTTTACTGTATACGTCTACTATTTTCCCACATATTGTCTATATCGAAAACTATTGTCCATACACGTTGTAGACGAAATATAAAAACCAATATTCCAATGTACTGCTTTATTTCAACTGAGGTTATATTGAATGTAGTTTAAACATCCGTCTGTCTTTCGGATAGAAATATAATACGAGAAATATGTGAATCATTGAAATGTTGTTTTTAGTTCTTAATAACATGCTGAAAGGCCGCGAAATATAATTTCACTTCCATGAAGTTCCAAATGTCTTTTCTTTCATGCGATGTTTGTAGATTGCTTAGATTTTGATCTGATTTGAAGTATTTCGCCATTAAATGCACTATCGGTAGGTTCACCGCTGGAACCACCTTCCTTACGTTCTGGCAAAATGAAATCGTTTCATTGGTTTCCACTTCGTGTGTTGTACTTTTAACCGCAACTTCCTTGAGCCCTCCAAAATGTATGGTATACCAGCGAATGCCTTCCTCGTGACAGTATCGTAAAAGCTCAATTTTGTGGGTTTTCAAATTAAATAATTCTTGATGTTGGACCAATTCTAACTTTACTTTAATAAAATTTGTTGCGTTAAGATATATTGGAACAACGACCTTGTCGATATACAAATCGTGGGCGGAGAGACACGCTTGGGTTGTAAGATCTTGAACTACTTTAATACGTTCAGCTTTAGAAGAGAATCAAATGAAAAGTACAAAATATGCTTTGCTAACGACATTTGAGATGGTGGGTGTGTTTTGAAAACCAATAAATCAATTTCGAGTGATCCGTTTGGAAATATGTAAATCGCCTGATATCATAAATTTTGGCTTAAAAAAAGTTTGCAAACTTTGGGGACCTCCATAAAGATTACGTCGATGCTTCTCTTTGATAATGATACCGTGAGTAAGTGATTATAGTACGGCCGTCAACTCGTTTTAAAGTGGTGACCAGCGAAAAATTATAAACCTAAAAATTTAAGAATTTACGAAACTTAAAAATGCAGAGGATAGCATTTCTGTATTCTCGCCCAGCGAAAAATTAACGTCACTTAATAAATTTAACGAAGCTTCGTTAAATTAAACCTGTCACTTAAAAAATATTAAGAATGTTCTGCTTCTAAACTTTAGGTCTAACTGTGGTGTTAATTTATTTGTTAATTTGAGCAGATGCTTTGAAAATGTCTTTAATTTGGATCGTTGTTGAGCTTTATTTAAAAATAGGATGGTGCGGTAAAAAATTGCCTAAATTTGGAATAGGTTCCTTGACCAATTCCATTTGTTTGAACAATATGTAATAAACGAAGAAATCACCGATATTCGTTGTAATAAACGAAGAAATCACCGATACTATAAAAGCATTAAAAACAACAAAAAACAGTTTGGTTTTAATTAGCCGATTTATTGAAGCAACCTTACCGGGGTACATTTCAACAAATTTAAATCTGAGACAAAGAAATAACTTTAATCACATCGGGACAGTTTTAATAATATGGCGAGTGGTCTACTTTGTACTTGCGACAAATGGTTAGTAAATTTTTCTAACATCAATCTTCCGTTTAATGTCAAATCGTTGTTTTAAGTTCAGGAAATAAATTTTGTCCACCAACTATTGGTATTGCAACACCATTTTTAAAAATTATCTCAGATGTTGAAAGTGCAATTTTCGGTTTAAATGATAATGATCGCATTAATATTCGGAATAATTTCATAAACATTTTAACCAATTTCAAAAACAGTACAAATTCATACAATGTAACACCAATTGGAAATAGAATCTTAAATTACGTAAAACAAACTAAGTCATTTTCAAGAGACAACTCAAATAGGGATCCTCTCGAAACGCGATGTTTCAAAACACGAGATGACGAAACGAGATAAAGTACAAAACGCGATATGGTACGAAATGCGATATTTCAAAACTCGATACGGTACAAAACGCGATATGGAAAGAATGGAAGTTCGATGGAACTAGGATATGCGTTTTAAAATATTTAACTTTTTGAATTATAACGTTTTGTACTATATCGCGTTTTGTACCATATTGTGTTTTGAAATATCGCGTTTTGTACCATATCGCGTTTTTATACCATATCGCATTTTGAAATATTGCGTTTTAAAATATCGCGTTTCAAATGAGACCCACCCAAATATTCTGGTAATATATAAGAGCGGACAACGAGACTACTACGGTTTTAACTTAACTAACATATTATATGGATTAAATGAATCATTTATTAAGTGTCACATCCACCCACGTACAAATAACAAAATATAATTCAACACCAATCTAAGCAAAAATAATTTCTATAGTAAAAGAATGGAAACAATTTGGCAAGATAGATTTAGAGACAAAGAAAAAATTCACGAGTTACACTGCAGTGATTCCAAAATTATATGGCCTACCCCAAATCCATAAACCAAATTTACCGTATAGGCTAATTGTAGGTTCCAAGCCCATTCTCTTTAGATGCCACCTCTTTATTTACTAATAAAGCGCAAATTGATGATATTTCGATCAAACAATAGGAATTGCTGAAAACCCAATTAATACTTCCATTTTAGGAATCAATCAAAAGTCTATGCAAATTTAACATAAAGTAAATTTAGCTTTAGGATCAAAAATGAACAATTACCAAGTTAATTTATATTTTCTTAATACCACCATTGATCGAATTGGTTGATTAAACTTTTTATTATCCGCAAAAATGTTAATATTTTATTAGGAGTTGAAACATATTTCAATATAATGAAGAATGAAAAAAACATTTTCTTCAACACTTCTCAAGACAAGTGTGGCATTTATGGAATATGGTGTACTCTTTCTTGGAATAATTGCAAATTTTTGATTTTTGATTGGGTGATAGAAAAAAAAAAGCTGATTGAACTGTTAGAATCCAAAATTATATTTCAGATTTTTATTTTATTGACTACAGAGTAATGATTTTCTCCTTCTGCAATACATAACTGTGGACTTCCAGTTGGGTAGGTTTGGCCTAAAAAACTACCAATTCAAACTTTTTTTCAAAAGTCAAAGTCAAATAAGTATTTTGTGCAACTGATAGAGAATTTAATGTCCTCTAAGGTTTTCAAATTCAGAACAGTTTCGTTTAATTCTAAGAATTAAGAGCACCATCAAAATATTGATGAATCGAGATATTTTTTCTGATGTACATGTACATACATTAGTGCCAAATAGATCGAAATATACGGATTTACCTAAAAAAAAAATCCAGTTATCGAACATTTCAACCCTCAGCAAAATATACAAACAAATTGATTTTAAATAAAATTCCAATAAAAACTGAACAAATGCTGATGATTAAATATTTCATTGTAGAGTTTTACTAACAATAACAAAATTCCTCCCTCGATAATATGGCAACACATATCTATCTATATCTCCGTTTAAATTATCAATGGTACACCGATATACATATCTATTGTCAGCAGAATATATGCAAACAAAAAATAAAAATTTAAATCGAAACATTGTGTATATTCAAGAATTACATAAAACTATCAATTTAGAAATAAAAATTGTTGTTGTTGTAGCTTTTCGTACAAATGCAAATTTAATGCTGATTAAGCATCACTGTATATGAATAAAGCGAAACCCTCTTAATGGAAATACCGATAAAAAAACAAAACAAAACTTCGTTCTCTCATCCATCTGATATATACTATATTCACAAAAGAATAATGTACCCGAATTTTCCAAAAAACTAAACAATAACAAATAAGGGATGTTCTCGATGGTGGCTGTTGTATCACTTCCTATATATCTATTTTGGTATATGTATATCTGTAGCCATATTATAGCATTTCTCTAGACAAATAATGATGTTTGTTGCAATTCAACGTTGGAAATCAAAATTTATTTTATAAAGCTTTAAATTTTAATAACTTTTTATTCGGTAAGCTTTCAACGTCTCTTTGATAAAATCAAATAAAATTTTGAGCTCAATAGACAATTGTCAAAGTCATTATTAAACATTTACTGACACAAGAAAATTGAAACCCTTAAGAAACCCTCAAAAATTTGACTTGCCAATTTTTTCCTTTTTTTTAGATTGACAAGCAGCAAAATGTAAGTCGTTCCAATGATACAAATGCAATGGTGTCTCTATAGTAACATTTTTATTGTGTTTTCAAATTTTGGTTATTTTATTAAAATTACTGATATCTGGCGCTGAATAGCCAAATTAGAAAATATAGGTTTTGTAATATTGTAACGGTGACACCTAGTGTGTAATAGAATAAGGTAAATTAATAGCTCAATGTTTAACTGTACTAAAATGGAATTTTCCATGATAAAATTGTTCTAAATGTTTCTACGCTATTCTAACTGGAAAAGTCATGAGCTTTTTAGAAGTTTGGTTTGTGTATATAAAAAGGCGAACGAAGTCGAATTGGATTATGAGTATTTGGTAAGCGAGGTAAAGTAGGGGTAAGGTAGCGGTAAAGGTAGCGGTAAAGTAAAAGTGATCAGTAAAATTGTGTGAATAATTTATAAATAGTGATTTTGTGAATTATCATTAATAAAATGTGTTGTAATAATTTTTATGTGACATAAATAAATTCGTTGGTGATAAATTGAATAAAATCTTGAATTAAGAAGATTCAACAGGGCTACCAGGAGAAGCTTTTGTGAGGGAATCAATAAATTGCCCTCTGCTGCTCGCCTCCAGAAAGTCTTTTTCAGAGATCAGACAAATGATTAAGAACTTCTTCACAAGAAAAATGGGAGGTTCACTGAAATCTGGAAGGAAACATTAGAGGTACTATTAGAAACCCACTCCCCGGATTCAACAGTGATAGGAGCAAAAAGGTCCCGCACGACCCTTCAAGTAAGATAGACTATGCACTTCAAAGTAGGATCTGGAGTGCCCCAAGGCAAATTTTCACACCCAGCAAGGTGAGATGCGCTTTTGGCTCTTTCAAACCCACAAATCAGCTGGATACTCCCCAGCTTGATCCCGGATGTTTCGGAAGACCTATGTTTTTAACTATATTCCGGAGGAAAGTAAATGTGGTCTTTATACTAAAGGTGAGGGGTCGTGCGGATAGCCAGCCCAAAGCTTATCGGCCAATTAGCCTCACATCGTTTCTATTGAAGACGATGTAAAGAATCCTGGATCATTAAATAAGAAGTGAAATTATTGTAAATAATCAACTGCATCGGGACCAGTTTTTTTATCAAACTGGTATATCCACTGTGATGGCTCTTAGCTGTCTAGTCACGAGGATTGAAAGGGCGGTGGCATATAAAGAAATTGCTCTTTGTGCCTTTGTGGACATTGGGGTGACTTTTGATAATACATCCTATGGATTGATACAGAAGGCAGCAATGGAAAATAGGGTTTCGCTTTTTTACAATGAGTTGGATCCGTTCCTTGCTGGAACATCGCGAGATTACAGCCAGATTAAGTGGTGAGTTAATAACCATCAGGGCCGTAAAAGGCTGTCCCCAAGAAGGCGTACTGTCTGCTCTTTTAAAGTCATTAGTTATTGACATACTATTGGTCCTTTTAAGTAGCGTTCGGTTTGATGTCCAGGGCTACGCATTTGATGTAGCTGTCACAATTAGAGGCAAGTTTGATAGGGTCATCTCCGATCTCATGCAAAATGCACTCGATTTAAATGGCAGTGGTATGACCAGGAAGGACTTAGTGTCAATCCACACAAAACTGTCCTGGCCAATTTTTAGAGGATGGAAAATCTCTCGCTTATAGCTCCCTTCTTTGAACGGTATCATTATTCCTTTTTCCAAAGAGATTAAATACCTAGGGATAATCCTAGATCAAAAACTTACTAAAAACAACATTTACTGAAAGTAACCAGGACATTTTAGGCCTTTCAGAGGCTCTATGGACGTACTTTGGGACTACAACCAAAAATCATTTGGCCTTTGGTCACCTACGTATCGGTAGTATGGTGGCCTAAAACTGAACAGAGGAAAGCGCAAACTTTATTGAATATGGCTCAGCGTATAGACTGCATCGGTGTAAGGATGCTGTTATTATGGCCCTTAGGATGCAGGCGGAGGGAAATATCAAACCGAACAATATGGTGGGTCTTCTGGAAATCTTTAAAGAATTTTAGACAGACCCAACCAAACAACGGCCGTGTACCATTGAGTCAAGGCTGATATGGAAATGTCTGAAGGTTATTAAGCATACGGCAAGCTCAGTTAAGGTAAAACTTATTTTAGTTCAAGATCAGAATGGAATCGTGGGAAATGAGGCAGCTGATGTTTTCACCAGCGAGGGTACTGCCTCTCCATTCATTGGACCAGAACTCTTCTACGGTGTCACTAAGGGGTACTTTAGGGTCGCGGTAAAACACTGGGAAGATGTGCAAAAGCCCTCCTACTGAGGCAGAATTCCAGGTTTCCGACAGGCGATTAAATTTATATCATCTTCGTCAGTCAGGGTTAAGGAGTTTCTTGAACTTTAGAAAGCCTGAGTTGAGGCTGCTTACTGGCTTCCTCAAGGGTCAAATTCCCTTAAGGTATCACCTTAAGAATATGGCCCTAAGTACGACCGACGGATGCCACTTCTGAAACCTGGAAGCGGAACAGCGGAACATGTTCTGTGCCATTGCCCAACCATTCTTCGCGAAACCCTGCGACTTTTAAGAGGGAGAATAATTAGCCCAGATAGTAAGCATCATGTAGAGACTGAATATTGACTGGATGGCTAATTGAGCAGAGTCCATGTATAAAAGATCATTTCGGTCGCAGTGCGAGGTGGAATGCCGGCTTGGCCCTTCAGTAATCATAATAATAATAATAACGCAAATAGAATATTGCAAAGGCTCACAAAAATAATAATATTGCTGACGTAACCATTAACAAAAATAAGCGAAGGCTCACAATTCTATATGGCAAATTGGGATTTTTAAAATCTAAATATCTCGTGCACCATTCTTCTGCAAACCAAAATTATCACGATTAAGTCTATAGTTTTATTTCATTGGGCCAATTTTCATAAAAATTCTAAGTTGTGTAGGAAAGTGGACTTAAGTCGGAAATTTTTCATGTGAAAATCACAAAATGAAAATTTCTTCAAAGAAGTTCACTCTGAGGTAAAAAGTGTCGCTACCGAAAAATGAATTGTTCGTATTAGAACATAGTCTCTGTTCTATCTCCAGACATTTTTCATGGATGTGAAGTTTTTCTCATTTTTTTTCCCAGATATATGTATACAAATCCTATTGGAATAAACAAAATTCTATTGGATTCTCATTGATTTTGGTATGTGTTGGTGCTTATTGTACACTGTTAAGAAATCAGAATTTATCTATAAATGTTTTGTTATTAAAATAAATTTCGATTAAATTCAAGGGATTAAAAGAACATAATTTTAATTGAACCTTATGTAAGAAAATTTGTAAAATGTGAATCACAAAGCTCATTTATATTGAAATATAAAGATTCGGTCCATAAATGAATACATATTATGTTAATTTGTGCTATTACCGTGCATTATTTTACTAAATTTCTTAATATTCGAGACAGAGTAAAATAATAAAACAAACATATTAGGCGTTTTATTAAAACACAACGATTATTTTGTTTAGCTTAGTCCGAACAATGAAGTAGTTTAATTAAATATATTAAATTAATTTTACTTTGTTAGTACATATCGATCTATTCCGATAAATATCAATGTGCTAAATATAAAACCAAAGTTCCGAACCATTAAAATAAACATCAATGTTTGAGTACAAATTATAAATTTGTTCCAATAAGAATTCAATTTTCTGTCCAATAGAAAAAATAAATTACACCAAAAAAAAAAATGTTAAGCAAAAAATTAGTTTATAAAATAATTTTCAATGAATATACTTCAATAGGTCGCGAATTTGTTCAGGTATTCCGTGAAAACTGAGTTCTAATCTGTCGCAAAAAGTGTTAATGGACATTCGCACATTTATTTCTCTGGTTAGGGGACACGTTCATACCTTGATGGGTAGAAAATATAATAGGCTATTTCATCAGCTATTTCGTGAACTATCACAACTTGAGTCCAATTCTCAGAGAATGGCCATTAATGGCCTTTTATCAATTTCATGCAAAATAGCAATTTGAACTCAAAAATTCGCAGCTTATCTATTTCTCTGGTTATAGCTTGATGGATGGGGATTTTAATCGAATATTTTGTGAACTATCACAACTTGAGTCCAAGAGAATGACCGTTAACCGCTTTTTATCAATTTCGTGCAAAATCGCAATTTGTAGTTTAAAATTCGAAGCACTTTATGTCTGGGGATAAGGGATACCTTATCAGCTTGATATAGTATAACTTTCACATTACGATTAGAGTCAAAATCATTAACGGAAACCATGATTTCCGGTTTATCTTTTATTTGCATAGAAAATTATTCCTGATAAAAATTTTTCATAATAAATCTTTTAATTTTTTTATTAGATTAGAAATCGTATCACATATAAAAAATCTTATAAAGGTTTTAGTACAACAGGAATTGCATTAACTAAGTAAAAAGCGCCATCTATTATTGTACTATTATATTACATTACTTTAACCCTAAACAAACTGTCAAATATTCGGATAATTAAAGCCAGAGACGGTAAAACGTTAAAAATCTGATTTTTCGACGATTTTATCAAAAATCCTAATGTTCAGTCGGGCAAAAGTGATAAAAATTATCATGATATTTTCTATCACGTTTTGCCATAAAACACACTCATTTTCGTGTTGATGTTGCTCAAATAGAGGTGCTATACCGAAGTTTGACGTGTTAAATTACTTTTTTCATTTTGGTTGTTTTGTCTGACATGCCATAAAATACAACGAAGTGAAGTTAGGGTAATAAAAAACATCATAATATTTTTTATTACTTTTTCTCGACTGAATCACTACCAATAGGTCAAAAACCTTAAATTTTTGTCAAAAACTGTCGAAAAATGTCAAAAACTGTCGAATAGGGTCAAAAACTCTTGAAAGGAATCAAATATTGTCGAAAAGTGTAAAAACTACCGGAAAGTGTTAAAAGCTGTGCGTGCGATATTACGAAAAAGAGGAAACAAAATATTCTTATTGTTTCGTCAACAAGTTTCTGAAATATACTGATAAATTTTGAAACTGTTGAAACTATTGAAACAGTTCTGAACGTAAGTGAAGCTAAAATTTTACATTTTTCAGTTCTTTTAGCTGTCGAAATGTATTTTACAGTATCCATCTCTGAATCAAACATATATGTAAAACTAATCAAAAAATCTAAATGAAGCTAATAAATATTATGTAAGAAATGTCTAATCGTAATGTGAAAGTTGTACTATATCAAGCTGATAAGGTATCCCTTATCCCCAGACATAAAGGTGCTTCGAATTTTTAACTACAAATTGCGATTTTGCACGAAATTGATAAAAAGCCGTTAACGGTCATTCTCTTGGACTCAAGTTGTGATAGTTCACCAAATATTCTATTGAAATCCCCATCCATCAAGCTTTTAAGGTATCCCCAAATTGCGATTTTGCACGAAATTGATAAAAGGCCATTAACGGCCATTCTCAGAGATTTGGACTCAAGTTGTGATAGTTCACAAAATATTCGATTAAACTCCCTATCCATCAAGCTATTAACGTATCCCCTAACCAGAGAAATAAATGTACTGGGAATTTTTGAGTTCAAATTGCGATTTTGCATGAAATTGATAAAATGCCATTAACGGCCATTCTCAGAGATTTGGACTCAAGTTGTGATAGTTCGTGAAATAGTTGATTAAATTCCCCATCCATCAAGCCACTAAGGTATCCCCTAACCAGAGAAATAAACGTGCTTCGATGTTTTAACTTCAAATTGCAGTTTTGCATGAAATTGATAAAATGCGATTAAAGGCCATTCTCAGAGATTTGGACTCAAGTTGTGATAGTTCACGAAATAGCTGATTAAATTCCACACATATCAAGCTACGAAGATATCGCCTAACCAGAGAAATAAATGTGTTTCGACTGAAATTGATAAACTCAAAATACCCTTTGTCACAGATTTGGGCTCAGTTTATTATAGTTCGCATGACATCTGAATATATTCTCCATCCATCAAGTTGATGATTTGGACTCAGGTTCTGATAGTTCACGTGAAATCTGAATATATTCTCCATCCATCAAGTTGAAGATGAATTCCCTGTCCCCAGAAATAAATTTCTTTCAGATTTTAATCTTCAAATCGCAATTTTGCCATAAATACTAAAGGGTCATTTATTTAGTTAATAAATTAGCTGACTAAATTCCGGAATTCAGAAATAATTTTTATTCTTGATTTATAATTTGATTCTTTTCTATTTTTTAATAAAATTACATTTTTAGTACTAAATATTTCAATAGGAATCTAGATTTTTTCAAATTGGAATTCAATTTAACAGTGTGAAACTAACACATAAATAAAAAAGGGAATTTTGGGAAAAACTTCACACCCATCATTTTTCACTTGTTTTTATCTAAACGTTGAATGGTTGTCATCCGATTTATCTTGTTTTTCTTGGTTACTGGTAAAAATTCTACTTCATGTCAACTGTGTAAAAGATATTCACCACGGCTTCAACGGCACATATCAGTCCGTTTGTGCAAATTTAGGATAAAATCGTGGTATAATCCACGCTCCTATATTCCACCGGTACATCTTATTTCTTCCTTCAGCTCTTGAAATGTTGCTGGATTATTAGCATAACCCTTACTTTTGAGATACCGCAAAGAAAAAAGTCCAAGGGTGTCATATCGTATGATTTCGGTGGCCAATGGACGTAGCTGTTTCCGGGGCACCGTCTTGTTAAAACCACTTATTATTCACATCCATTTCACTCAATTCGGGCCATACAAATTAATTTGTCACGGTGCGATAGCATCATCATCATTTGCGTGCTGGATTCATTTTCGGAAAAAAATCGTTCACTAAAAATTCCAGCCCAAAAACCACATTAAACAGTGCGACAATTATGCTTAATCGGCTGAGATGAAAATGGGCCTCTTTACCGAAGAAGATTTTTCTTAAAAATTAGGGGATTCGCCAATAAAAATAGTTTGCTTGATGCTAAATATATAGCCGAATTAAAATTTAAATTGGGCTTGTATGCCGAGATGAATAATCGGAAACATGTGGGCACAACTAAACAAAAAAAAAAAACTAGTCGAATTGTAGCTATAAAATGCTTTAATTCTAAACTGTAAAAATTTGCAAAAATAAATCAAAAAGTCACATTTCGCCGAATTGAACAAAAGCGGTGGAAGGTCAAAAGAAACCAAACATAAGTGCTGTAATCAATGAGGGCAATTAGCTTTGTCTACTATCACGTCTTCAACAACATGCTGATAATTAAACTATTAGATTTGTCAATAAAAATTGGCATTTATATGGTAGCAATAATTACAAATATGTAAAGGCGTTTAAACAAATGGCGAATTACAATCCAAGATATACTCAACCGACCAATGATATGATGTTGAAAATTGTTCTTACAGACGGAACACGGCTGGCGCAACATTGCCCTCGACTTTCACCACTAGATTTGGAATATGTCAACATCCAAATAGACGAATGTGTCCTAGTAAGCATTACATGTACGAGAAAATCGAGTATCGCCAGTCCGATCGTATTATAAAACAACAGGCATGATCAGGAAAAAAACACTACTAGCAAATAGGGGAGTTAACGGCTACTGGAAAGTCATGACATTTCTAAATTTGTTTGGCTATATCCGATGTAGCATTATTCGGAAATGCTGAACTGGGAATGAGCAAGATGAATGCATTAACCATTTAATCCATCGAGTACTTACCATACTCACCCTTAACGATGAAGAAAATTGATTGATTGGAAGTTACAAAGGTGCCTGTACAAATCCTTCGAACAAAGTAAAGCGATAACATGGGTCCATACGAGCTAGTGAAGATCAATGACAAAAACCTCAATAATGTGGAAAAAATCGGAAGATTTGAAGGTTCTAATAAAACTGCCACACCATCAGAATTTTTGAAATTGCGTACTAAGATGGAATATCATTGGACTAACAAAAAAATTCCATGTTATTAAAGTGTTGTATTGTAATAAGGACTATGAAAGATCAAGAAGAAAACTGATCAGTAAATTTATTTACACATTCACCACCCGTACCGATTGGTCCAATTCAACGGTTGCGCTTAGGTAGTGCAATACCGAGATCCCGGGATCCCGGATGAATATTGTTTGGTATCGATACAAATCGCGAAAAAAAAGCGAAAGTGTTGTTTGTACTAGTGCAAATATTAAAGTAGAAGCGGAAGTGTTGTTTGTACTAGTGCAAATATTAAAGTAGAAAGCAAAAAGGAGTACAGTTCGAATATAACAAAGTATTTTAGGAGAACTAATGAAAATTCATTAGATGTTGTATTGGCAAGAATGTGCGCCTATGATGGTTTACCTTTCAAGATGTTTATAAAATCAGAAGACCTTCGAAAGACACTATGTGTTTTATGTATCGGTGAACTTAAGAAATCTGCGAGCACCATCCGCAAAATTGTTATAAATTATAGCAGAATGATTGAATAATTATTTGTCAACGAGCTTGCGGAACAGAAGTCAAACAAAAAAATTGGATTTAGCTTAACTTTTGACGAGTAGACCTCTATAAAAAATCATCCTTACATCAATATTAATGTTCATTCAGAACATAAAATGTGGAATCTAGGGTTAATAAGAATAGTGGATGTCAAATTAAAACAGTTTGAACTATCCCTAAAAAAAGACATTGTATGTGTAACAACAGATGGTGCAGCTGTCATGAAAAGAGTTGGGAGACTTATAAGTGCTGAAGTTGACCAACAATTATGTTTTGCTCATGGCATTCATTTGGCCGTGATAAGCGTTCTATATTTCCGATCAAGTGATCTTGAAAATGAAGCGGATATAGAATTAGAGGAAATAGACCGGGAATCTAATAGTGAATCGGAAGAAGAGTTTGAAAATGATGAAGATTATGGTAGCAAAAGCAATGATGATGGTTTGACAATTGAATCGCAAGCGCAACAAAATGAAATTTTGGCTCCGTTGATTAAAAAAATATGAACAATTGTAAAAATATTTCGCCGTTCCCCAACTAAAAACGAGAAAATACTGCAGCGTTATGTAAAAGCTAAATTCAACAAGGAATTAGTGCTCTTGTTGGATTGCAAAACATGTTGGAATAGCCTCCTCGCTATGATGGAGCGGTTTTACATGCTGAAAAACTGTATATGAAAATCTTTCACTTAAGCTTGCAGTTGAAACCCTTTGCCGAAAAGATGCTAATTTAATCTCGGCAGACGCAACTTTTAAGCTTTTATTGGAAGAGCTAGGTAATGAACTTTTTAGTGCTTTAAAGGATCGGATAAACGAAAGGCGGAGTGAACTATCTGGTATTCTTCAGTTCTTACATCTTGCATTCGAAGACCAAGATATTTCAACTGAGGTTTTAAATAACGCACATTTTAATTTTTCGTAGCCAACAAAGCACGCTATTACAAAATCGCTAATGGAAATTGGTAAAATAATGCAATTATTTAACCAGCATGAAGCACAAGAGAGTAGTGCTCTTACTTCGGATTGCGATGAAGGAGAGGTTTTAGAGAATCGAGAAAAAGAATGCGAAAGCAGAACAATGAAACAAATGCTGGATGAAGCTATTTCAAAAAAAGTGAACTACACCATGTCTGGAAAAAAATCTAAAACCATTCACGATAATATTAAACTTTTAAAAAGAGAAATTACTCTATTCGAAGACGAAGGTACCAGGGGAACATATCTTCAGAAAATTTATGATCTCCTTCTTAACATACGCCTGACAAGCATAGAATCAGTCAGAGTATTTTCGACAGCGGGGCACCTGTGCACCAAAGTTCGTTCAAATTTAAAAGATGTAAGCCGTAATGCACAATTTTTATTAAGTGGACAGATTTCCGGACAGATTTCCGGAACTGTCTAAACAATTATATTGAAGCTTTCTAATGCTTGTTTGTTTTAAAGTCCGCCTTCTTTTAATACATTGAGAAAAAAAATCAACAATCGTGAATTTGGTAGTAGGCATACAGGCGAATTTTATAACCGAAACATTATTTTTGATTTGAATGATGGTTAGGTGTGCTGTCAAAACAACTATGTATCCATTTCTTTTTGATTACAGCGAAAGTATATTCTTGAAAGCATACAAATTAATAAGTTGATTCTATTTGAAATAATATGTTGTAACTAATTTGTATGTGTGTGTGTGTCATGCGTAGAAAATGTATCTTACTGTGCCATAAAATGAATTCACAGCATGTTTTCATTTCAACTTTAAGTAAACAAGCATCATTCGTGTGCTTTATAGTATTCCGTTTGTTTTTTTGTGATATTTATTTGGGGTGCGTTATCATTTCAACAGAAAATTGATAAATGAGATTTTAGCTATCACAAGTCATTTATATAAAGTGGCTTATATTTCAACTGTATAATACTAATATAAATTATGTCATACACGTGGATACTTTTATCGACCACCTTTCTAAAAGTAAAAAAATAGCAATAGACGTTAAATGTTATGCGATTAAACTTTAAGGTCAAGGAAGACTAGAAATTATGCAAAGGATAATTTATTCAGTATTATTTTGTGTTTTTTTTTTGGACTTTGGGCAATTCAACGTAACCTTCTTTCCGCCAGTCAATTGAAAAGTTCACAGTTCAAAGGTGGATTATCGCAAATTATCAGTTTTAAATTTTCATTTTTGATGTTAAAAACACACTATATCATTATTTATTACTTTTAAAGCTGCTGTAAAAAAACACAACTCCAAAGTTATATACCGTTAACATAGGTTGAATTTAATATAAAATGGTAGAGAATTCCCTCATTATGAAAGGTAACGAAAGTAAGAAAACTGGGAAAAACAGCTACTGCAGTACAAATTTCCAATTTAATTGTTGCAAAAGACACTTTTTTACAGATTTTAATAGTGAGATATCGCTGAAGAAGTGTGAAGTGTGTTTTCATTCGAAAAAAAGATTATTATATTAGTAGTATTAATAGATTAATAAAATTAATTTAAGTATTCAACTTGTTTATCAAGCTGTTGATTTTAGTTAAATAATTCATTGTTTTTTACTCCCCCTGACCGATTCAGGGTAGTGTTTCAAGAAGAACCTAATTAGAAATTCCATGAACTGACTTATCTTTTTGGGGTACATACCATAATATTCATTACATAATAAAGACATATTATGTTCTCCACGGTTTGTATAGCATCACCCGAACCAAAAATTATTTGTTTTTTTTTGAACAAATATATAAATGTCGAAGGAATTGTTATCCGCTGGATCAAAATTCTCTGTAACAAAAATTTACAATTATTCATGGCTAGTTTTTGTTGTTTTATTTGTGATTAGAGTTTTAAAGTTAAAAACACAAGGTTTAATCTAAATAACATCATTTTTACGAGTAAGTACCTTTAATCAAGTTTTTTGGTGCGCATTAGGAGAAATAATATTTATTTCACCAATGAGGTATGTTATTGATAAGAAACGCTACCCATCGGATGATTGATGCCAGTGTACTGGTATAGCAATGTTTTTAATAACTGCTCAGATTAAAACATAATATGTATTTCGACTAAACTAAAAACCATCGCGAATAGAGTTTCTAAATATTCGAATATTGTAACTATTCGAATATCGAATACTTAGTCAAGGTTTCGACCGAAAACTTTGTTGCAATTTGAACGAAGGGGCATTTTTTCTTTAGACACTTGAACACTTGATCTCAGTGCGTCGAATAATTCGATATTCGAATTGGAAACCCTAATAATCAATTCCATGTTATACAATATCCAAGAACATTAACATATTATTATACATATCGTTTACACTTGCTTAATATATAGCTGCCCAAGGTGTGTTTGTCGGTATTTCTTGTTGAATCGTTTCCAAAGTTGTTCCATACTATAAAATAAAATATTTTTTAAGTTATAATCATTATAAAACTTCTACTTATGTATACATATATCAAATTCTTTCAGAAGATAATCTATATCTTCTTTAAAATATTTACTAATATATTTAAATATATCGATATTTGAAATATTAGTCGTTGAAATTTTTAGGTAAACGCAGTTAGTCAAATATGTTGCAATCTTTGGTCGAGCTTCTTCAAAATTGGTTTTAAAAGTATCTATATTTTTATCCATTAATTTATTGAAAAGGTTTTGTAGTATATTTTGATCGAACATATAAGGCCATTGTTTTAAGACTTCCTCAATATCCGGTATATTTTGAGGGTCATTTAAATAGATTCGTTGTGCGGCAAAACAGTCGTTCATGTATGTCTCTTCCGTTTGGCGTTCTTTTACAGTTATTTCACCTTTTTTATGAGTATCTTATAAATACTTCTGTTTAAAAGTAATAGTCGAAATAGAATTTCCGTTGTTTTCAAGTGGCTGCCAGTGTTGGTGCACGTCGATTTTAAAACGTTGGCTATTGTTCGGTGTTTAATATGCATTGGTGAGAGAATTTGCTGTTTTGGCTGTCGGTTAAGGGTATTATTTCTATTTTTCATTTTTGAAATAAGCGCCGAAGGTTCGGTGCTTAAAAACTTGCCTTCACTATCTTTCTTTATGATGGAATAGGGATACATTTCCGCTGCTTTCTGGGCCACCGACCAAAAACCCCCACAACAATGATATTCGCTAAAACATTAATTCGTTTACCCAGCTTACTTTTATTTTTCAGTAGCTCCGAGATATCATGAGGCATCTTATTCCATGGTATCTAAGAATTTGAATATAACTTTCTACATTCGGAATTTGTGCTAGATGTAGTAGACATCGCAGTGCTGCTCATTGAAAGTGTCTCATCAGAATATACAGGGTCCGGATCGTCATCGGTACTAATAAAGAGCGGTGAATTGCTGTGTCGACAATATTATAGAAAATATGCTGCTGGGTTTGCTGCGTAGGAGAAATAAGTTATTTGGTGTAATAGTTACCGAATTAGAATTACTATTAAAATTCATTATTTTAACGTTTAACACCCGAGCTATGATACTGCAAGGATTTAAAGGTAGAATTTAAAAAGATCAAAACTTTTCCTAACTATAGAGAAATTTTAATTAATCTGCATCAGATTTTATCTCTGATTCATTGCCAAATATTTAACAAACAAAAAAAATTATATTTCTTTAGTATGCGTTAGTTAAATAAATGATATGCTAATTAAACTCTAGCTTAATATATTTTGGAAATAGTAATGTTTTGTATATCTTATATATTTTTGATGTAAATTAAAATTCTAACTTCAAACCCTTAAGGAAATCGGTAAACTTGGCCATTTAAAACCTTTAATTTTTCAGATCCAATTCTGTGTTTTTTTTTAGAAACTAATATAGTTAACTACTTTTTTGCCGATTTTGAGTTATAAATGAAAATAACTCAAGAATTCTCTAAGGTTTAAAAATTAAGTTTCATTTTTCAAATATTTTCCTCCATTTGTCCGGAAAACGAATCATTACTACCAAAAGCTATTGCGGCTTTCTATTTCAAGTGCGATTTTTTGAAAAATTTACTTTTTTGCAGTTAAATAGTTTCTCAGAAAAACATAGAATTGTGTATACTTATATTAATTTAATTTAATTTAAAGTAACGCAATTATTTCTTACAATAACACTTCCATTTTCTTTATTACTGGCTGGAGCTTCCATTGTGCTAGCTAAACTACATGGTTCATTTTCATCTATTAAAAGAAATACCGAATGTTAGGATTGGTTCTGATTATTTGCTCTAACACGTCATTTTCACAAATGTCGGCCCCGTTGTGTTCAAGCACCAATTTTTGGCCGTTTATACATTGCAGCTAAAACAAAAACAAATAAATTTAAAAACACTTATGTTATGTTATATGCAATGTTACCTTTTTCAATAACTGCTTCGATTAATGGACAACTCATGAACAACTTTCGTATTTTTCTGTCGCTGCTCCAAACATTAAACATAAACTTATTCATCCCTATTAGGTTTTGTTTATTATTTCGATTTATTTGTATTTTATGTGCACGTATAGTTTTAACTATATAATTTTTCTAATTTTAATTTTTTATTACTAATGTATTTTGATTTATTACTATTAATTAATTTTAAGTATTGTAAGGAGTAAGTGTATAGACTGGTGAATAAAAATAAGTATTATTAAATTTTAAAATATTGATAGGTTTTACGTTTAAAATATTTTCCAAATTAACAAGTTTGTATGATTTATCAATATTATAGCTTTTATATAAAGTTAAATTTTCGGAGTACCACATTTTGATCAGGGTTCCATAAAATATAGCTCTATTATATGATTTATTAATAAAAATTGATTGAACTACTAATATTTCTGCATTTTCACTTTCGACAATGTTAAATAGTAATGCATCGCTTTCTTTATAAACTGTGTTCAAATAAGATATTTTCTTCGTAACAAATATATATTCTGGCTGGAATGTTAATATTAAATAATTCTTTTGTAAAATGTTCAACTTGATTAGCTATTATGAACGACTTAAAACGATCTTCATGGCACGTTGCTTGAAAATTTTGTTGAGCTTTAGCAAGTGTAAATGTTATGTTTTTAAAATTTCTGCACGATTTGGCTTTATTTTTAAAGAATTGGTGTTTCTGTTCAAAGGGTAATGTCCATAAATTTTTCAATGGACCAAATTTTCTAATAAGCTCCGGATAGTGACATATAAAATGATGTTTTGGTCTTAATTTTTCATTTGGAAAACACTCCTTTCTGTATTCGAATTAAAGAGTCACACAATGGGCTAATAAGCCAATCCCGCTATCAGATATAGTGGGCGAATTAATGAGTCGAACTATTTCTATCATGATACTTAAAAACATCCATTTTAGACACTCAGGATTGTTAATTTTGCCCAGCATGATTAAAGGCATCAGAAATAAAATATGCTGAACTTCGTTGCATTTGCCAGGAATTTTTTTCATATTTTCCTCTTTTTTGGGAAAATTTAGGCTTAATTGAAATGTTTTTCTTAAATGCTGAAGGGTCATGTTTATGTAATCGGAAGAAATAATTAAAGTGGAACTATAATATTTCAAAATGAACATTGTAGTCAAATGGAATTTGGCAGTCCGGGATTGCAAACATGAACATTTTTTAATTGATTTAGGCATGAGTTAAACTTGATACCTTTAAAATTAGACTGTTCAATAAAGTTTAATTTAGCAACATTCAATTTATAGTTATCGATATTTGTCATATCACAAAGAACCATATCACAATTTTTTGACAAAAATTTTCGGTGAAACCACCAATTTGGTGATTGCCTTAATTATCTCCTAACATCGCATATAGAGTTCCATAGTGTTGAGTTATTATATGGGTATTAGGATCAGTAATCTCCAAGCCGCTTCTTTCTAATTTAAGGATATCTTAAATGATTGGCTCTAAAATTTTGTTAACGCCAAAAGTCTTTACAAAGGTTTCTTTGCACAATGCAACTAGAAGAATATTATTCATTGAATACCTGTGTTTTTTATTTATATTTCCAATCAACATATGAATATCGAGCATTTTATGTTTTTTTCGGGATGAACCTATTGGATTACAAATTTCAAAACCATCTTGAAACAAAATTAACTCAATTTTGTTCTTGCCATCATTAAAAAACACATTTTTTTATAAACAGATCCATCAGTATAATCCTCATACGTATTATTTTGCAACAACCTTTTCTCATTAAACAATTGAACAAAAGATTTATCAGACATTAATATTTTTAAGTTTTCCAAAATAGAGACATAATAAAAAAAACATATTTTATGATACTGATCATTTCCGAGAAGGATTTTCTGAGGGACTGCATATGCAAGATTGTTTTGAATATAATTTCCTAATTTAAATGAAGAATTTATTTGTGTTAAATTTGAAACTAATGTTGAGTTTTGCATTAAATTAAAAATATCATTCTCATGTTCCGTTATGTTTAGCGTTTGGCATAAATTATTAATTTTCGCAGTGCTGTCATTTATATTACGAGATAAAATACCCGTCGCTTAATTTAAATTTAGTTTTTTATTCGACAAACCAATTAGAAAAAATGTAACTTGAAATTTCTGTAATAGGGGTAACAATATTTTCTGTGGCCATGGCATTAGCAACAATAACAGTTTCGTCATCGAAGATGCAAGCAGCATTTACGGCATCACTTAAATAGTTACAACTCTCATTAAAATTTGTCCTTTGATTATTAGTAATACTATGTTTTCTATAAATATGACTTCTTAAACTTGACGAAGTCTTAATACTGATGTGGCACTCAGAAAATGGACATACAATCTCACAATTAGCTTTAAGATGCTCATTTAAATGAGACACCATTGATTTTAAATTCCAAGATGTATAATTACAAGTTACTAATTTACAGTTTAATATGGTTTCTACTATATAATTTTCTTTTGGGTGGTTCTTATTGAATTTAACAAAATCTGAATGTAAACGGTACCAATGCAGCTTATATGTTTTATAATTAGCAAATCTTTTACTGCATGTTGGAAATAAACATACGAATTGAGCTTTTTTCTTGCTTCTATGTAAATATAAGTGCTTGTGGTATGACGCTAACGACTCAGTTACACACAACTTACAGATAAGACACTTAAACATTTAATACAATTTTACACAATACTGCACACTTACTCTAAGGCTACTTTTTTAATAATTATTAAATTTAAATTATGTAGGTAATTATTTTGCTTTAAAATAATTAAATTATGTTCACTCTTTTATTCACATATGTATATATACCTCGTATAACTAATTCCTTTGAAGGTGATGCACAAACTGATTTTTTACTTTATGTCCGTTATAAAAACATACATTTTCTGAGTAAATCCACAAACACAATTTTGTAAAACACTTTTATACTGGAAAATACTAGTTTTTTGTCGGAAATCGCGCCGTTTTTAGGTATTTCACACATAAAACGTTGTAAATTACATCAAATGTGTAAAAACCGACTAATTTGTTAAAATGATATATTTGTCGTGTAATTTTACATTTACTTTTTAGAGTGTTGGACAAAAAAAATTGGAAAATCTCTACTGATTCGACGAACAACGAGAAGAGAATGTGAGAAGTAACTGCCCAAATGAATTCAATTTTTGTTTTTGTAGCGGCTAATTGGTCTAAATAAGTATGTCAGAACTGGAGGTTTAAGCAAGCAGAATTAAATCAAAAATAATTTGGTGGTAGTTGGCCCTCCTTGGAAACTAGACAATCTTTAACCTACATACTTACAAATCAATTGTAGAAGAATGACGTATCCGTATATATCGTTAAAGACTGTATATCCTTTTTAAACCATTATGAGAAACTAAACAACGAAAAAAAAAATTGTTCGAAATTGCCCTTAATATCTGTTGTACAACAACAAAACGTATTTTCTGCCAAAAATTTAGGTCGATCTATGAAAAATGCTGGTTTCTATTCAAGCAACACAGATACTAAAGTATCACAAAAAAAAAAAAATATTTATACGATTTTTAACCATTTTACTATACAATCCATTGTGTTATCCATTTTTAAAAGCTTCCGTATTACACGATAGAATTGGCGGTGTCTGTCTGTGTTTTATTCTTAGAATAATTTATTTTATATTTAGAAATCCATTTTATAGATGATACAAATGAGATGAGGACACAAAAAAAAAAAACACAAAATTGGGTTATGAACGTATACGGAAATTAGTTGACGTTGATTAATTACGTTGACAGATAACAGACGACATACAATTAGCTTGTCAATTTTTTTGTTTGAAGGATATTACAAGCACTAGTTTGTTTGCTGTCAAACATCAACTTTTAAATATATTGTTCATGGGATTCTTCTAGAATATTCTGAATTTTGATTGTCTTTCTTATTTTTTTGTTGCTGTTGGTGAAACGACTTTTTTTCTTGCTTCTATATACCACAATTTTTTATTTTTTCTTGTTAGAACCAACAAAAAATTTAATATCCGTGAAATTGCATTCATATTATATAAACAGTGGGAGCAGCACCGCAAAAAAAGTTATGTTTATTCGCTGATAAAGGTTTATTGGATACCCGAAAAAAGGTATCATAACCGTATTAACGTACCGTAAATTGTAACAAATTTAAAATTCCAGAAATTAATCGGTGTACAGACCCAACCCAAGCAATATTGACGTTTTGTTTGGGTATAACTTTTTTTTTTTGAAAGGTTTAAATAAAAACTGGAAAATTTTATTGGATGTGCAAAATTTTATATCGATATTCCTAGAACGGATACATTCAATATTTGTGCTTTTATGGTACCTTCTCAGTTTTTACTTTAACATGTCATATTCGCAGCACGTCATTTTATCAAAATTTATAAATTCTGCATGTAACCTTGATGTGTATTTTAAAAACAGGTACAGTATCCGGTACTTATATATTACTATTTGTGGAATCACCTCTTTAGCGGAAGAAAATATATTCCTGTAATTTTCCAGTAAATTAATTTTATTTATTTACCTCACTGCTTTTTTGGTCAGCACAGTTTTTTCAGTAGGGTAAACTTTATGGATGATTGTTATAATTAAACATATTATTTAGGCTTAACATTAGTCGCTTTATCCAAAAATTTGGCCACTACCAGAAGAAGACCTATGTATATATAGTTCTATAGCGAGATATATGTATATGGCTTATTTACCTATAATCCATGGGGAGTACTGGTGAGATTAATGGGGTTTTATAAGTAAATTTTGTATTTCTGGAATTTTCTTTAGGAAAATAAAAACAAACGTTTAAAAGTGAGGAAAATGAGCACAGGAAAATTATACAAAAAAAAAAAAAAAATTCATAAAGTTCACAAGCAAACGAATTTAATTTTAAAATTTATTTATTTAAAATTAAATAATTTATTATCTTGAAACAACACAGCTTTGTTTATTTATTACAAAAAAAAGGCACTGGAAAAGTGAAAACAAAACCTCCTACATCTTGTAATTTCTTATTTTCCATTTTGTTGTAAATAAATTTTCTCATCTTCTTTTCGCCGAGCGCATCGCGCCAAGTTATTGTGTTACGTGTTTCCAGAAGGGGAGGAAAATTAATTAAAAAAAAAAATTAAAAACTGACGGCAAAAAATCCTTTATATTGTATTTTGAAGAGACTGTTGTTCGAAAAAACAACAACCCAGCAAAAGGAATAACAAAAACAATTTTTGTTTTGCTGTTCTGTACACAGAGAAACTAGATGAAGCATAAATAATTTAACAACAGGATACAAAATTAAAAATAATTTTCCTAGTTTACTGGAAACGAACAATAAAAATTATCATAATAACAATAATAACCACCAGAAAAAGATGTGCTAATTTAAATTTATTGTTATTTGAAGAGTTTTTGCGGAATAAAATGTACTAGCATCGCCTTAGTACAGTGTTTTAATAATGCTAATTTTGGTTGTAATGAGGATTAAATTTTGTACGATGTTGTTGTGTTTATTATTTTTCTATTTACAGGATTAGGGTTTTATATTAATTAACTCTAATGGTTTTCTGCGTATTACGTGAAGGTATCGATTTATTAGTTGTTGGAATGCATAGTAAATTTCCGCGTGGATACATTTTATTTTACTAAAACTAATTATATTGTAAAATAGGTCGCCCAATATATTTTAATTGGGTTTTAACCCGAAATAGAATTAAAACCTAAACCAGAATCCAATAATTGTTTACTCCCACATAAATTTTGTTCAAATCGCTCGAATAGTGCTGGACTCGGCATATAAAAAAATATATAATTAATAAGACAAATCACAATACGATGGAGTAAACAATGTTAAGGCTCGTTAACGCGATGTAACTTCTCAGCCTTCTAATTCGGTGGTCAAGTACCACACGCACCAAACTGAATTGTCAGAAGTTAATGTGGTCTTAATAATTTGATGAACGATTAAACTCACGAGTGCGAGAGAAACCGTTTTTAGAAATACTCACTGACCCATTACAAAATCCGACAAATTTCATATAATTTTCATTATACATTTTACATTTTACATTTTACATTTTACATTTTACATTTTACATTTTACATTTTACATTTTACATTTTACATTTTACATTTTACATTTTACATTTTACATTTTACATTTTACATTTTACATTTTACATTTTACATTTTACATTTTACATTTTACATTTTACATTTTACATTTTACATTTTACATTTTACATTTTACATTTTACATTTTACATTTTACATTTTACATTTTACATTTTACATTTTACATTTTACATTTTACATTTTACATTTTACATTTTACATTTTACATTTTACATTTTACATTTTACATTTTACATTTTACATTTTACATTTTACATTTTACATTTTACATTTTACATTTTACATTTTACATTTTACATTTTACATTTTACATTTTACATTTTACATTTTACATTTTACATTTTACATTTTACATTTTACATTTTACATTTTACATTTTACATTTTACATTTTACATTTTACATTTTACATTTTACATTTTACATTTTACATTTTACATTTTACATTTTACATTTTACATTTTACATTTTACATTTTACATTTTACATTTTACATTTTACATTTTACATTTTACATTTTACATTTTACATTTTACATTTTACATTTTACATTTTACATTTTACATTTTACATTTTACATTTTACATTTTACATTTTACATTTTACATTTTACATTTTACATTTTACATTTTACATTTTACATTTTACATTTTACATTTTACATTTTACATTTTACATTTTACATTTTACATTTTACATTTTACATTTTACATTTTACATTTTACATTTTACATTTTACATTTTACATTTTACATTTTACATTTTACATTTTACATTTTACATTTTACATTTTACATTTTACATTTTACATTTTACATTTTACATTTTACATTTTACATTTTACATTTTACATTTTACATTTTACATTTTACATTTTACATTTTACATTTTACATTTTACATTTTACATTTTACATTTTACATTTTACATTTTACATTTTACATTTTACATTTTACATTTTACATTTTACATTTTACATTTTACATTTTACATTTTACATTTTACATTTTACATTTTACATTTTACATTTTACATTTTACATTTTACATTTTACATTTTACATTTTACATTTTACATTTTACATTTTACATTTTACATTTTACATTTTACATTTTACATTTTACATTTTACATTTTACATTTTACATTTTACATTTTACATTTTACATTTTACATTTTACATTTTACATTTTACATTTTACATTTTACATTTTACATTTTACATTTTACATTTTACATTTTACATTTTACATTTTACATTTTACATTTTACATTTTACATTTTACATTTTACATTTTACATTTTACATTTTACATTTTACATTTTACATTTTACATTTTACATTTTACATTTTACATTTTACATTTTACATTTTACATTTTACATTTTACATTTTACATTTTACATTTTACATTTTACATTTTACATTTTACATTTTACATTTTACATTTTACATTTTACATTTTACATTTTACATTTTACATTTTACATTTTACATTTTACATTTTACATTTTACATTTTACATTTTACATTTTACATTTTACATTTTACATTTTACATTTTACATTTTACATTTTACATTTTACATTTTACATTTTACATTTTACATTTTACATTTTACATTTTACATTTTACATTTTACATTTTACATTTTACATTTTACATTTTACATTTTACATTTTACATTTTACATTTTACATTTTACATTTTACATTTTACATTTTACATTTTACATTTTACATTTTACATTTTACATTTTACATTTTACATTTTACATTTTACATTTTACATTTTACATTTTACATTTTACATTTTACATTTTACATTTTACATTTTACATTTTACATTTTACATTTTACATTTTACATTTTACATTTTACATTTTACATTTTACATTTTACATTTTACATTTTACATTTTACATTTTACATTTTACATTTTACATTTTACATTTTACATTTTACATTTTACATTTTACATTTTACATTTTACATTTTACATTTTACATTTTACATTTTACATTTTACATTTTACATTTTACATTTTACATTTTACATTTTACATTTTACATTTTACATTTTACATTTTACATTTTACATTTTACATTTTACATTTTACATTTTACATTTTACATTTTACATTTTACATTTTACATTTTACATTTTACATTTTACATTTTACATTTTACATTTTACATTTTACATTTTACATTTTACATTTTACATTTTACATTTTACATTTTACATTTTACATTTTACATTTTACATTTTACATTTTACATTTTACATTTTACATTTTACATTTTACATTTTACATTTTACATTTTACATTTTACATTTTACATTTTACATTTTACATTTTACATTTTACATTTTACATTTTACATTTTACATTTTACATTTTACATTTTACATTTTACATTTTACATTTTACATTTTACATTTTACATTTTACATTTTACATTTTACATTTTACATTTTACATTTTACATTTTACATTTTACATTTTACATTTTACATTTTACATTTTACATTTTACATTTTACATTTTACATTTTACATTTTACATTTTACATTTTACATTTTACATTTTACATTTTACATTTTACATTTTACATTTTACATTTTACATTTTACATTTTACATTTTACATTTTACATTTTATATTTTTGTCATTCGCGAGAACTTTAAAAGATGAAGTATTTCATTGTAACATAAAGGCTTAGAAAGATTACAACTATTTCCACGGATTAGAACTGCTTAATCATTGTCAAGGTATTACTTTAATTTTTTTTTTCAACAATATATTCTGGCAGGTTTTAATCATAAAACAACATTCTTATCTTGTAAGCTATCAAGGAACGAATTTAAACTGATTTATTTAAAGTCATAATTAAATCGGATAATATTGAAGCTGTAAATTATAAGTTAAATACTCAAAATAAGCCACTTTAATTAGGTTTTTGTTTGGAGTTTTAAGTTTTATGAATATGATTGTAACAACCTCAGATTTTCATAACTAAATGAGTATACGTATGTATGCAAGTCTAACTGTAAAAGCTTTTAACTAAATACATTGAAAGCTTACAACAAAAATTTTAAAAATTATAATTTTCTACTATTTGTTTTTTTGAAACTCTAATAATTCTGCTTGGAGCTTTTTCTTATGTATTTATGTATATAAGTATGTATAGAGTCGTTTATACGAGTAAGAACGCTTACATTTTATTGTGTTAATAATTTTTTTTTTGGTTTGTTTTTTATTAAGATAAAATATGTAAGGTAATAATTTAGAACAAAAAAAATCGTTATATGTTATATAAAGACAAAGTTGTCTTTTAATGAACACAATACAAAAGTTTTACAATATTATGCTAACTATAAATAAATAAACAATTTATTTATTTGTTTAATTTCAGTTATTTTTTCAATCCTTCTACCTTCTGCAGCTTTTTACTTCTCTATGGATATACGAATTTGGATTCTAATTTTTGTTAATAGAAATTGTTGCTATTTTACTGCAACACAGTTACATTAATTTGCTTTAATAACAATTTTTCACCTTATGGTGTATAATTTTATCAAAAACTTTGTAAAAATTTTATATATAACAATTTCATTGTTGTTTTTTAAATGATGTACTCTTATGATATTTTTCGAAATGGAATATTTTTGGATTTACCTGTTTTGGAGCCATCTAAGTATGTCTGTCTATCTGCCTTATTATGTTATCACTTTACAAGACAAACTCATTTGGTCGACATGAAAATTCATATTTGAGGGGCCGAGATAAACCTTCAACACACAGAGTTTAATTTTAATATTCACGTGTTTACTTTCCAGGATTTCGCGGAGTCTGATTTTATCATTCATATGTTTAATGTTATGTATTTGGCAAATCAACTTAGGTAGGACCTTGCGCAGTATATATTACTGTATAAATTGGAGCACATAGCGGCCGTGTAATGCAAAATTCAGCCCACAAAATATTAACCCTTATTTGCGTACCCATTTGATATACGCGTTTGGTGATTTTTCCAAAAATAATACGAATTTGATAAGTTTAAGGATAATAAAAACTGAGATATGCCAAATCTATCGGTTTACAAATTTACAACAAAAATTTAATAATTATGCTAGCAATTGGCGGTATGCGATGCAGACAGAAGACGAATATTGGTTAAAAACGTCAGAAAAATTCGGCAGAAGGAAATCAATCGGGAGCTGTCAAAAGCGGGACGAATTGCCCTCTGATAAATACGATATTTGTAATTCAATTTAAAAACTATTTTTTACAGACTTCTGTAATGCTGGCAATTCCTGCCGGTACCAGCAACAAATCATCATGGTGGTACTTCATACTCCTACATCTGAGAGATCTTACACGCTTTTTAATCCGTATCCAACAGATATTGGACCATTTACTGAAGTTCCCGGCGACCCTTGCAATGCAACTAAACAAAAACGATTTTTTGGCATATTACGAAGTTAGTAAAGACCTCGAAATCTGTATTAAAAATAAATATTGTAACCCATCTGTTTTACTTAAGATTTGCCAAAATATTAAAAGTAACAATGAATGGATAAGTTGACGGGTCTCTATTTGTATAAGGATGATTAATGGATTAGTTATGACGGTGAAAAAAGGTAAAGTCCCAATATGCTGCCAACAATATACTTGGCGGTATTATATTTTAATCTATAGATACGGATAATTTTTATAGCATATGTTCAGGCAAGCCGTATCCATTTATTGAGGTAGCGGAAGAAGGCCTTAACAACGCCTTCGAAATTAAATCAAGATAAACAGTAGCTAGTAATAAAGCCGCCACCAATTTTAGCATAATTTTAATTGAAAACGAAAATCATCCCAAACAACAAAAGTTCAGCCTACCGAATCTTCAATACTTTATAATAAAAACGCAACTACTCTGGAGCCGCCAAGAACGAAAGGCGAAGAGTTTCACTCGCGTTCTGGAGATTGAAACAATTATTTTAATGTTTGAAGAGTGGTCCAGCAAATCTTGATATGGTGGTCCATCAAAATAATTATTTTATTTTATTTACAGAGAAAAGGTCTACAAATTTGACTCGACATAGTGCATAAAATCCATCTGGTTTGGCATTCAACAAACAGGCCGGTTCATGTGACGAGGCGCGAAATTTTATATGTGACAAAATGAAGCCTGCGACTACAACGACAGGCACACCATCAACTACTCTAAAAACACATTCAGATTATCGAAAACACAACGAACTACAACATTTAGAGCTAGAAGGAGTAGACCAACGACAAAGATAAAATTGATAATTCAGAATTTAAACGAGATATTGAGGATCCAAAACTAATAAAGGAATTAATCGAATTAATTAAAAGGCAGATTGCTTTCGAAAAATTAGAAAGCCTATGAAATTTACCGAAGAAAATTCCTCATTGTTTGATAATACTGGATAAATTAACAACAACTCAAGCCACATTTAGTAAGTCATTATATGATAAGGTTATAATGCGGAAACCTTTTGAAAATCATTTGCTACTCCCAAAACTAATAAAATACGGTACTCACCAGTATCTCGAAATATTCTTCCAAGCCATTAAAATGCAAAGTTAGATTATTTGTCCGATTTCGAAGGATTTTTGAAAACCACAGTATATGTGACCATTTTCAAAGACACCGAGCTACGATAACGACAAATCAACATTCTGGTGAAGAATTCAGAGGGAGTAGAGTATTCTAGCGCTGACACCTCAAAAAAATCTGTATATAAAACAATTCGTGAAGAAGTGGTTGATGTTTCAGACAAAAACGTATTTCCAATAATAATAAATTCCAACACAAAATAAAAAACGATTACCAGAAATTAGGTTACAGCTATATTATTGAAACAGCACTACCAGCAATAGTAGAAAACACTACACAAAAAAAAATCATCTCCGCCACCAACACCAGCAGTGCCTGTTAGTAAGTGATTTACACCAAACCTAGCGCTAAATGATCAGAATTACGTGACAAGCAAAGTCTTTAGAAAACATGACAGAATTTATCAAACCCATTATGCAACCAAGGAGAGTCAAGCAAAAAATTTAGGACAAAATAAAACCATTTATTATCCCATCAACAAACCAATTTAGGCAAAAATGATACTAAGCAGGAGTAAGAAATTTAGACATTAGTAGCCCAAAGATGTCAAAACATAGTCGTGTCCAGATTATCGAAGAATAAAAATTTCATCTTCCACTAGTCTTAAACCAAATGAAGATGGCGAACAATTTACAAATTCTAATGAAGTTTCTTTCAAATCTCGAAATGTAGCAAGAAAATGGAATACGTGTAAATGAGAAAAAACACGAGGCAAAAGTTCAGTTCTCATCTAATAGACGAGGATTTAGAATTTCATCTTTTACCAGGCCAAATTCAAGTGAAGAACTTGAACAATCAATTTCTCATCAATCAATTTGTTCCAGCCCCAATTTATAATTTTCTTATTTTCAAGAGCTTCAGCATGAAAACTTTTCCGCATTAACTTCTGCCTGACTGACGGATAAATATAATTAATTAAAATCAAAGTTTATCAGGCCTAGTCGAAAGCTGGATGTATGCTCATCGAAAAACCAAACCGCAGATCAAAACTATATGAGGTATAGAATACAAATCGATTTTTTTTTCTCACCGCGTGGTTTCCCGCCTAAAATTTATGAGGGTGAATATATTTTCGATTTACCTACGTATATTTTGAAAAGTAAATTGGATTTTGGTGTTTATCTCTAAAGCCCATACAAAATAATAAATATTTAAATAAAAATACGGAAATAGAATATTGAAGTTGAGTGTTTATCGATGTTATATTAAAGTGCGTTGAAAGTGAGTGATGATGATGATGTGGGGGCCAAATACATGAGGTTAGAATAATTTTACAAATTGATTATTTGATTGAATGAAATATATAATTTCACGTAAACATGTACTCGCGTGTATAATTTCATTTTGATGGAAGCTTTTTATTGTTTTTGTTGTTGAGAAAATTCAATTAGTTTAAGTATCTCTTGATACATCCTTTAATATGTGTAATGTGGATATTTACGTGAAGCTGATTATATCAGTAACGTTCAATATCGATACAGTTGTTAAATGATACTTGAGAAATCCTTATAAAAAACATAAAAAATGAAACCGGATATGACAGCTTATGAAATTGTATATGTTTGTGTGTGTATGTATGCTTTGAAGATGAAAATAATACAAAAACAACGGTAATATTAATAAATATAAGAATTGAGATAATCAAAAGGAAATCTGCTAAGTCATTTTCACAATAACATAATGACCGTTAATATGTTGTTTGTTACCTCCGATCTGGCGGTTTGGTAGACCATGAAACTGAGTTTTATTTGTTTGTTGTAAAATAATACAACACATAAAATTAATAAATTAATTTGTTGTGATATGTTGATTAAATATTGTATATTGATTTTTTGGAATAGGGTCGAAAGGCCGAATGTCGAAAGGCCGAATGTCGAAAGGCCGAATGTCGAAAGGCGGAATCTGTCGAAAAGCCAAATGTGTCGAAAGGCCGAATTTTCGAAAATCCGAATGTCAAAAGGCCGAATGTCCAGGCCGAAAGGGTTGAAAGGCAACACAACAAGCACAAAAGCCGATTTTCGAAAGGCCGAATATCGAAAGACGGTTTGAATGAAAATTTTCAAAATTTATATTTTTATGAATACCCAAATTTACATTTTTATCAAAATTTTTATATAAAAATGTTTAATAGTAAATCGTAAATTTTTTTGTCATGTAATTAAAAATTGATTATTTATAATAAAAAAATATAAATAAATAAATTTTTTTTTCCGACAAAATTTTATCACATTAAGATGCTACACACAAAGGATTTATTAGCACGTATTTTCAATTTATTTAAATCATTTTACATTAAGAAATAAATTTAAAGGTTTTAAATATTCATTTCTATCAATTAAGTGAAGGACAATTTAATGAAAATTCGGCCTTTCGACCCAATCGGCCTTTCCACATATTCGGCCTTTCGACAGAATCGGTCTTTGGACATTCGGCCTTTTAAGACTTTCGGCCTTTTGACAAAATCGGCTCTTAGAAATTCGGACTTTCGACACATTCGGCCATACGACATTCCGCCTTTCAACATTCGGCCTTCCGACCCATTCGACATTTGGGCCTTCGGCCTTTCAACATCGAACGCATTTTTTGTCAAAACAAATTGATTTTAGTGATTAAACTGTATGTCCTACCAAATCCTCCTCCAGTGATGTTAGCCAACTGGAAAGCAATTTTGAAGATGGTAACGATGGTAACGTTACCAGATAACTTAAAAAACATAGCTTTAGTTTTCGTACTCATCAACATGAAATGAAGATCTAGCCTTTTTCTCAAAACCGTAAGGTCATAATTCATCTGACCAACAACCGATTTTGAAGAAGCATTCTTTATATTCATAGAGATCAAAACAACAAGTTGATATAAATTAGAAAGAGAATGGGCCCAGCAGGAAGCCCTGTGGAACACCGCAATTAACGCAACGGTGATCCCTCGAATAACTGCACAGTTCAATTTATAGAAACAATTCAACAGATCAACCGTTTCAAACGCCTTAGTAAAATCAATGAAAATTGAGGCAGCACTACAATTATCGTCAATCGAACAGCTAAACACACAAAATACGTCGGTCACTTAACAAACATCCATCGGTATTATTGATTTTTTAAATTGGTCTAGAATTAAAATCTTTACCAATAATGTCATCCACTAAAGTCAAAAGTCTGTAACGATGACATCGTTCCAATTGAGGGTTAAAATTTCTTGGGAATATAATAAAGATAAATAAATTAAAACCCGGTTTACAAGGTGTTGTTATTTTGGTTGTTAGCATTTAGGGGAAATGTTTGCTATTGTATCAAAGAGGTAATAAATAGATTTTTTTTTTGAATCGAAGCGACGTGTTCGAATTTTTGAAAATTAAAAAGAGAGTTGGTCGAGACCTGATTGTGATGACACCGGTAATTGTGCGAATTAAAAATAAAACTTGGAAAATTAAGAATAAGTTAAAAATAAATTGTGCTGGAAAAATAAAATGTTTACGGTGAACTTTTAATTTGCTAGAAATAAATATACGGGATTTTAAACCCAAATTTAATATATAAATTGAATTTGTTATAAAAAAAAAAGATAAAATAAAACTATTAATTAGTGCATTAGTAAATTCTTTAATTTAAGTAATTATTAAGTTTAAAATTATAGTAGTTTAAGTCAATAGTGCTCAGTGAACTTAATAAACTCTATTGTGTTCATAAAACAATTATGTGTTGTGCCTGTATTTCTTATTGGAAATATTAACCGGTGTTTCACCTAACAAAATTTTAAATAAACCCGGTGTGATCAAGCTTAAATTGAGCTTTGGACAAAAAGTATTGTGTTACTAAAATTGGTTGTGTGAACAAATGTGATTTTAAAAATCAAATAAAAACAAAAAAAAAGGGTGTGGTTGAGCCAGATAAATTTGCTGGAAAATACACAACCTACAAGTGTTAAAAGCAAGATAAATCCTCTATCTAACAGTGATTTATCTGGAACATTCGATCCAAGCTGGAAAAAAAAAAACTACACAGTTATCGTCAGAAAAGTGGTGTTTGTGCAACGATATTTAAAGTACCGATATAGGTATCGATACGAATAAGTACATACATTTTAATCAATCAGCTTGTATTGATAATTATTCATATTTAAATGTATGGAAAACCATTGGTACCAAGGCACGGTATTTCAGCAAAGTGACGTCACATCATTGGCCAATTAATTTAAGTTTTTTTGTTCAAATTATACTTAAGAATTTATTTTATTATTACGTAATTATTATTATTTAATTCGTAATTTTTTTATTATGAATTTTTGTTTATTACGAATTTTTTTTTATTATGATTTTTTTATATACGTATTTCATTTTAAGTCATTATTATACTAAATACTTAGTTTTCCTTAATATATATATTTTTTTTTTAATTAAGTTTACTAATTATGTATATTAAAAACATTTTTGTTTCTGTAAATATTTTAGTTACATAGGCACTATTGTTATGCTAAGTATTGTCATTTAATTTTAATAATTTTACTTAGTTTTGGGGATGGAATTACATATATACATAAGTTTATGGATTTATTATTTATGATGGAATACATAAGTTTAATTATTTGAATCAATAATGATAATAATTAGTATATATATTATAGAGCTACAGTTAATAGTTTTTTTTATTGTTTCCAATTTTGTAATTTTTAACGCACAATCAAGTCAGTCAACACAAATTTAGAATTTTTTTTTCCTTTCATTTAATTATTTACAATAAAAATATAACAACCTGTCAAAGGAATTATTTGTAAACTATAGTACAACAATTTTTTTTTAATTTTCAATATTTATTCCGAATTTATTTTTTTCTGGTTCGCTTTTGATCGTATTTCAGAAATGAGATAGTTTGTAGAGCTGCAGAGGATGAGGTGAGTAGATCGTCGCGCTTCGAGATAATCTGGTGAGTATTTCGTGCTGGCATTCGTTTTTCCCCTTTACCGTTTTACGCGGTTCAACCAGTTTCATCTAAGCTTTTAGAAACCCCACGCCGTACCCTGAGTCCTAGCCGACCATAGAAAACCGCCTGAAAGCCTCTAGATGAATAAATTTCTGTTGCCAATCGGGTGTTGGTATTGTGTCTGAAATCATCGCACGCTTAAGACCGTGGCGGATTATTGCAGATCTAGCAACGTTCATCTCCCGATTCGTTACAAGTCTTTAGTTAAAATTCGCTAACTGCTTCAATGTTTTGATTAGACTGAGCTGCACAAATACGAACAAGCCTCTTATTGGTTAAAACTGACCCAATCGCCTTGAATTTTTCGATTAATCAGACCACTGTACGGCGAGCAGGAGCGTTATGGTGACCGAAAAATTCACATGACATTTTCGAACCGTCTCCGCAAAAATCTCGCCATTTCGGTAGTGGACTTTTACAATTTCTATGCTTTGTGCTTCCATGTAACTCTCCGTGACTACACCTGTATGTTCACAAATGACAGTTGCAAAAAAAGCACTGTATTGACGATACAAAATAAAACGGTGCCATAAATTTAAAATAGGCGGTGTTAATGGAATGCCCTGTATTTGTAACTCTTCTAAAATCAAAAATTCTGTAACAAGATGCAACTTGGAATCGGATAAAAATTTTGAATAGTCCAGAAAAACTCTGATAAACTTAAAACCATTTAATAATCTTTAAAAACACCAAAACACCACTTCGATGTTAAGCTAGAGCTACCCATTTTGAATTTGGAGAATTTCCTCTCGAAGTCTACAAAAGTTCTAATAATAAACTGAGAAACCTCGGAGAGTTCTAGATAACATCTAAAATCATGATACATCAATAATTCTGTAACAACAAGCAACACTTTAATATTTTGCAAATTTCAAGTATTTGTAAGCGAGAAACTCGAAGGGATTTCTGTCAAAACTCGATAAATTTCGAAAAGCCTGAATAATCGAGTTCTCAAAAATAAAAATCGATTATTCCCGAAAATCAGGAATAAACTTAGATTCCTAGAGTAATTTTGGAAAATCTCAAAGCTAAGTAATTCGAAAGCACATGAAACTTGAAAATCTCGAATAATCTCGAAGATATTGATTAATATTGATAATTTCGAATAAGTTAGATATCGAGAAGCTTTGCGCTTTTCAAACCCAGTTATATACAATAGATTATTCCAAAAATCTCAAATCCTTGAATTTTGAAATTCTCACTACTAACTCGAATAATACCGTAAAATCTATAAAGTCTGGAATAATATCTAACTAAAGGCTAAACTTATCTCGGGTAAGTTTTAAAACCTCGACAATTCTTGAAAAACCTGATGAAACTCTATGTTGGCAATACGTCTAACACGCAATATAACGTGAAAATTCAAGAAACTCGTTACACGAGATTTATTTTTTAAATTGCTACAACACCTGGTTATGTAAGGTATTTTAAGTTCTCGTGCTTCGTTATAGTCGGAGATTTCTGAAGAACGCAATTTGGTGGTAGTTTAAAATTGTGTTCTAAGTATTTTGACCCTTATCAAGTGTTGGAAGTACTGTCAAACGACCGGTATAAAATTCAAAAAGTGGGGGAACATCTAGGACAGAAACAAACAAGTACCTGTGCAAATTATATAAAACGATGCCGATATATTTCCAGTTCTATTTAAGATATCTCTTAAACTTGTACCACTGTTGAAAGATCATAGGTGATCTTACATTATTATAAAAGTTTTTGAATATTTTGACCTATAGAGGGCGTAGCTGGTAAAGCTAAAGATCCAACCTTTTTATTGATGTATACTTTAAGCCCCAATTCCACTGTGAAAAATTGAATGAGCTCACTTGAAGTTGGAAGAAGACAAAAAAAAAATCCATCAGAGAGACAAAGACAAAGTATTTTGTTATTGTTCTTTTTATAGCAAATTTTATGGATACATCTTGACAGCAAACAAAAACATAACCAATAATTATTAAAAAAAATTATGAATTAGTGTTAATTCGAGTATTTTTACGATTCAAAATAATCTAAAAAATTAATTATTATTAATGCTCATATCAGAATTATTTTTTCGAATATTTTCGATCACACATTAGACTTTACCATAAAAATTGCCAACTTTAAAATTGCATTAGTGTATTGACAGCAAACACAAACATAACCTAGAATAACCAAGAATTATTAGAAAAATGAAGTATTGGTGTTAATTCGATTATTTTCACGTTTCAAAATAATATAAAAATTTAATTATTATTAATACTCATATCAGAATTATTTTATTCAAATTATTTCCGTCATAAAATACAAAATTAAAAAAAGTCTTTCTCATAAAAATGCCCTACAATTAAAATTATCAGCGTGTGGAAGAAATATTTTTCATCGGTACACAATATTTATGTACATGTATTAGTTGGACTGCCATAAAATGTTCTCGATTTGATACTTTTTTTAATTTCGACCTCAGTTTTGTTCACACAACCACCGATTTTATATTTTTATCTCAAGTTATTTTTACTGACAAACTTTGATTCACAGTGGAATTGAGGCATTATGGATGTAGAATGCCTAGTTTAAGCCTGAATTCCACTGTGAATAATTGACTGAACTGACTTCAAGTCGAAAGAAGACAAAACAATAATCCATTGGAGTGACAATGATAAAGCATGTTTTTTTTATTTTTTTATAGCACAAATATCTTGATAAATGTTGACAGCGACAGCACAAAAAAATAAATAAAAAAAATAAATTTTTGGTTATCACTTGGAGTTTTAATTTGGCTTTTTCACCACCAATAAATTATTTAAAAAAAAAAACGATTACTTTATTAAATTGCCAATAATAGTATTTAACGATATTATCACAATTGATCCCAATTTATCACAATTTAACTATACACAAACTTTATATTTTTTTTTTATCACAGCTATTTTAGAAAAAAAAATTATGCCACTTACCATAAAAATAACAAACTTTTAATTATCTTAGTGTGCGGAAAAAAATTTGCGTTCGTACACAAAATTTGTGTGCGTATATTAGTTGGATAACCATCAAATGACCTCGATTTTGATAATTTTTGATCATAATTATGGCGATCCACTAATACAAACACACATTTCATGTAATTAAAATCTTGACTGACTTCGTTTTGTGTTTCTTTCACACAACCACCGATTTTATATTTTTATCTCCTTTTATTTTAACTGACAAACTTTTATTCGCAATGTAATTCAGGCTTTAGCCAGTACGTTGTTTTAAATTTGAGAAAACGATATTTTTGAAATACTTGTCACTATAAAAAACAGTAAATTAATGAAAATTTACAAAATGTAGAACTGTTAGTAATAGGCTTTTAATAAATAATGAACTCATCTTTGAAATGAGTAAGTTTTTCGAATGTACAGTGATTATTTCGAGCTTTCGGTATCATTAATTTCAATTTCGGTTACATTTAAAGAAATTGATTGCTTGTGAAGTTCTTAGGATAAACAAATTAGTGACATTTTTTTCGAACAGAAGAAGAAGCTCTTATAGTTTAAGTATCGTCACAGAATGATGTTAATAAAATTTCGACAACACTGATATTAATCCAGAACTTCTTAAAGTTGAATTTGATGATTTCTATTTAAATTTGCTATATACTAACGCCCGGTTTCCCAAAATAAGAGGCAAACTCCAATTAACTATTAATTCTTTTCTTTATTCTTTTATGAAATTGAGTTTTGTTTCATAATACAAATTCAAAGTAAGATAATTTATTTTTTTCTATTTGAACATTTTAACTGGAGAGTAGAATATTTAACTGCCCAGTTCCAGCTAAATAATTAGCTGAATGATAAATATTTCTATGATAAAACAAACTGTAATCACCTTGTACTGAATTTGTATTATGAAACAAATCACAATTTCATAAAATAAAATAGAGAGGAAACATTATTTAACTAGAGATTAACTTTTTTGTGAAACCGGGCATTTGAAGATTAAGTTGTATGTTGTGCATGGTTTCAATTAGAAAATCAAACAAATAAATATATTTACAGTCTCGTTCTGTAAATGTTCTGTATGGTGAGAAAAACCCCCCATCTGACTGTCGCCTAGCCGGTAATGTGCTGCCTCACCATTTTTTATTTTCAATTAGAGATTCAACGGCGTGAGCAAAATAAGAATTTCATCTCGAATTTCATTTAACCTGGATGAACAAATCTAACATCTCATCGTTACAGTGGCGCCCAATTAAATAGAGGTATTACCCAGTTTCCCCTAAAAAACAGGAAGAAATGTATAAATAGCTAGATATAGCTGGTCATCACCGGTTACCCTAGTGACAAATGCGAATGTAAAAATTTCATGGGACCTTACCCAAACCCACGCTATCCTCCCTATCTGACCTAAAAAACGCCTTTTGGCAAATAAGACGGCCTTTACAGTGCCGGGTCGTCCACTCTACCAATTTACCGTCATGCCGTTTAGGCTGTTCATTGCAGCCCAAACGATGTGCCGGCTAATGCATAAAGTTATTCCTCACTGCTTGCATGACATGGTATTTGACCGGGTATTTGATTTCAGTTGCTAAGCTTTTCTAAAATTCAGAAGAGCCCTCATGTCCGCCCCAGTACTAGTGAACCCCGACTTCACTAAACCCTTCTTTATCCAACGCGATGCGTCCATGAGAGGCATGGACGATTGGCACGTTGGTCCATAAAACTACAAGCGTTCGATTTCAAAATAGAATATTGTAAAGCCTCTTTAAACCTTGTTCCTGATAGTTTATCGAGAATGAATATTGAAGCTATGGACAAATCGAATGATGAACTCCTTCACCTGGATTTGAATTCGGATGCTTTTAATGTTGCAGAATACATAAATAGAATGAAAGCACTAGATGGCGATATATTGGCACAGAATAATTTCAAGATGGTAAACGGCAAAATGTACGTACAAGTAGGGCAAAAATCCGAAACGGACATACCAGACTGAAAGCTGGTAATTCCCGAATCCATAACAACAGCACTTATCGAGAGAGCCCATAATCCACCGTCAGCTGCACATCAACGGATCACAAAAATAACAGAGCTATTAAGGCGTTGTTCTTACTGGGCATTAATGGTAAACCAGATTAAAAATTTCATCAACGACTGTGACGTTTGTAAATGCAATAAAGCAGTAAATATTTCCACGATACCTGAAATGGGCAAATAAATCGAAGTCCTACGGCCGTTCCAACGACTGTAAATAGATTTCATGGGACCTTACCCAAGGACCATAAATGAAAACACACATTTATTCATAGTTCTGGACCAGTATAGCTGATTTCCACTGTTATACGCGTTCCGTTCTGCTTCAGCCTCTAAGGTGGTAGAGTGTTTGGGAAACGATATACATATTTCATCTTTTCGGAGTACCGGAAGCAATATTATCCGACAGTGGAGTCCAATTTAAGTCAATCCTATTTGCCAATTTAATGAGAAAGTACGGTGTCAGGCATGAGTTTACACCGAAATATTCCCCGCAGGCAAGATCTATTTTATCTGCAGTAAGAGCATATACTCAGAACAATCACCAGTCATACATTTAGATGAGATTGCTGAAAGCCCTTCGAAACACTGTCCATTCAGCAACAGGTTTTTCACCACATTACCTACTATTTGGACAGCACAAAATCCTTCATGGATCAACATGCTCTGGGTGGGTAAAGCATGATGAACATTTACAGCCGATCATCGCAACCGTGGATATTTTATAATGCTTATTTTCTCTTCACTGGTCTAGCTGGTCATATGTAAAACGGAGGGTGTGTTACTTTAGTGTTTATTTTTTTTTTTTTGATTTCAAAGCAGAATTTCTAGCTCCAATTGGATGATGAGAAAAATCTCCAATTTGACTGTCGCCTAGCCGTGCTGCCTAACCATTTTTTTTTATTAGAAATTCTGATTACGGGGTGAGGAAAATAAGAATTTCATCTCGAGTTTAATTTAACCGGGATGAACAAATCTAACAACTCATCGTTACAGTTGTACTAAACCAAATTCAACTGGTGAATTCCAATGGACGTTTATTTGGAATAGGATGATTTTTTTTAATGAAAGAATATTTGAGGAACCTTCCAAAAGTGATATTCGTGGAATAAGAATCGAGAAAATAGTTGCATTACATCATTTTAGTGTTGGGAAACCTGAATGCGACCAATAATACTTAAATCAGTTTAACAAATTTTTATTTTAAAGCCTTAAACTTAGCAAATTAAAATTAAGAATAGTCAAAACTAATTCATGGCAATGATAATTATAGTAACTAAAAATTTTCGATGTTTTTTGAAACAATAAATTTTATCTCTAACAATTGACACGTTCAAAATTATTTATAATTATGTGTATATACAGAAATTATTAATAATTAAAACTTTTAAAATTCTCTAACAAAATTGAAATAAATGTATCTAGAACTCAACGTGGATTTTATTTTTCTCTATTTAAATGAAACAATTATGAAATTAATTTAAATTATAATTACTTACTAACATTTTTATACATAATATTCGCGTGAAAAAGTTTAATAATTAAAAATTTAATTTTATTTTTTGAAGTTATTTTAATTGCTGACAAAATGTAATTACTGTTCAACTATTGTACGTATAAAAAAAATTAAATTAATACTGAATCTAATGTTTTGTCCTGATTTCAACCATTTGTTTGGTCAACCTGTATGAAGTAATATTTCTTTCATATAACTTGGTCCAAATCGAATAAACCAAAATATTTTATTTCGCCCACTCCAATGGCAATTCAAATCACCAACTATTCAACATGAAATCCCCAAGGGACATTAACACAATTTTTGTTCTTCATTCCATGAATTTCAATATAGACATAAATAAAATGTTTATTATAGAGAATGTATGCACATATAAGTTCTTGATGGGAATATTAATTTCAATTCACATTTCTTCTTAAATATTTTTTCTACTTTAGAATCTATTGTTTTGATATACCCAGAAGATTTAATTTCAAAATCACAATCATTAAACGTCTTTTAACTAGAATCTAGAAGTATGAATATAGAATTTTAGTTTTCGTTAAATATTTGAAGTGACTAAAGCAATTATTTTGTCTACAATGTCGATTTTATCACTTTTAAGACGCCATTAGAAATAATAGCATCATTTTATGAGACTTACGTGATGATAGGATATATAAGCCATAAGAGTCTAGTGTTAGATTGTATATTAGAAAGTTTAAAATATTTTTATTCGCTATTGTCAAGTTTGTAAATGATTAAGCACAACTTAATGAAAATAATTTATATTGAGGGGCTTTCTAACATTTGGCCTCATTTAATAGGAATCAAAACGAATAATTCAAAAAGAAGCTATTCAACGTAAGATTTGTAATATATTCGAAAATCAACAAAAAATTCATTTATTTTGGCTCTCAAATTAAAATTAACTCTTGAAGTTTGAGGAAGTTTACACATAAACGCAGGATTGGTTCCAAAAATTCCTAATAATGTTAAGGCATACACTCATCATCTTAATCATATTTGTTTGGTTTGTTCACATCTAGATGGCGTCTATATAATAAAAAAAAAATTTATTTAGAAAGAAATAATTTAACGAGTTTTCATCGGTTACACGACAGACGGAGTGTTATTCCAACCCGACCAAGTGGTTATTCCGACTGGTTGGTTAATGGTTCCGACCATTTGGTTAGGTAATTTATTTGATGCTGATTTTTTTTTTTTTGGAATTAAATTTGGCATTTTTTCGGAAACGTTGTGTGCTGCAGGACTTTTTTTTAAATTTTGTTCAGCTTTCTCTTTGTTTGTTCGTTTCCTGTCTTACCCCCCCCCCCCCCCCCCTAGCCACCACAATGATTTTCTCTACTTGGTTTATTTCCCTAAATATGATTTTAGTTAATTTTTTTTTGTAACTCTTAGTAATGCTAAGCCTAATTGAGTCCCGATGTCCGTTCTAATCTGATGGCTCAACCGATTTGATTCAGTGCGTTCCATTATTTAATGTATTTCTTCTCACTTTTATTCTAGCTCCAGATATGCTTTGACAACTCTACGATAAAATGATCTGCGGCCTAGCCTGCTACTTAGAGAGAATTATGTTATTAAAATTGTGATATGATTCCGAGTGGCCCTCCTAAAGATTCAAAAAGTTTTAAAAGTACGTGAACTCACAAATTCTTTATACGGGACCAGAAGTCATGTTTTAATTTTATGATTTTTAATATGTAGCACTATTCTTGTTGTTTTTTTAAGATACAGGGTGTCAAAAATTAAAAAATTATATGCACGTGAAGTTGTATTTATTGTTATAGAAAGAAAAACTAATTATCAGAAAATTATAAATAATTAGGGATTGAATGAATGAACATAGTGAATTAAAACATGACTTCCAAAAAATATGATTTTATGTATTTTCCACCACATAAATTTGTTAATATTCCTAGGTGGTTTATAAATAGTGGAGATACAAATTCAAAACATAAAAATCATAAAATTAAAACATGACTTCCAAAAAATATGATTTAACGTATTTTTTACCACATACATTTGTTAATATTCCTAGGTGGTTTATAAATAGTAAAGATACACATTCAAAACATAAAAATCATAAAATAAAACATGACTTCCAAAAAATATGATTTACCGTATTTTTTACCACATACATTTGTTATTATTCCTAGGGGGTTTATAAAAAGTAAAGATACACATTCAAAATATACAAATCATAAAATTTAAATATAACTTCCAAAAAATATGATTTAACGTTTTTTTCACCACATACATTTGTAAATATTCTAAGGTGGTTTATAAATAGTGAAGATACACATTAAAAACATAAAAATCATAAAATTAAAACATGACTTCTTAAAAATATGATTGAAGCTATTTTTCAACACATACATTTGTTAACATTCCTAGGTGGTTTATAAATAGTAAAGATACACATTCAAAATATAAAAATCATAAAATTTAAACATGTCTTCCAAAAAATATGATTTAACGTATTTTTCACCACATACATTTGTTAATATTCCTAGGTGGTTTATAAATAGTAAAGATACACATTCAAAACATAAAAATCATAAAATTAAAACATGACTTCCAAAAATATGATTTAACGTATTTTTCACCGCAAACATTTGTTAATATTTCTAGGTGGTTTATAAATAGTGAAGATACACATTCAAAACAAAAAAATCATACAATTAAAACATGACTTTCAAAAAATATGATTAACCGTATTTTTTACCAGATACATTTGTTAATATTCCTAGGTGGTTTATAAATAGCGAAGATACACATTCAAAATAAAAAAATCATAAAATTAAAACACAACTTCCAAAAAATATGATTTAATAAATTATTCACCACATACATTTGTTAATATTCCTTCAAAACATAAAAATCATAAAATTTAAACATGACCTTCAAAAAATATGATTTAATGTATTTTTAACCACATACATTTGTTAATATTCCTAGGTGGTTTATAAATAGTAAAGATACACATTCAAAACATAAAAATCATAAAATTAAAACATGACTTCTTAAAAATATGATTTAAGCTATTTTTCATCACATACATTTGTTAACATTTCTAGGTGGTTTATAAATAGTAAAGATACACATTAAAAACATAAAAATCATAAAATTAAAACATGACTTCCAAAAAATATGATTTAACGTATTTTCACCACATACATTTGTTAATATTCCTAGGTGGTTTATAAATAGTAAAGATACACATTCAAAATATAAAAATCATAAAATTAAAACATAACTTTTTATAAATATGATTTAACGATTTTTCACCACATACATTTGTTAATATTCTAAGGTGGTTTATAAATAGTGAAGATACACATTAAAAACATAAAAATCATAAAATTAAAACATGACTTCTTAAAAATATGTGTGAAGCTATTTTTCATCACATACATTTGTTAACAATCCTAGGTGGTTTATAAATAGTGAAGATACACATTCAAAATATAAAAATCATAAAATTTAAACATGTCTTCCAATAAATAAGATTTAACTTATTTTTTATCACATACATTTGTTAATATTTCTAGGTGGTTTATAAATAGTAAAGATACACATTAAAAACATAAAAATCATAAAATTAAAACATGACTTCCAAAAATATGATTTAACGTATTTTCTATCACATACATTTGTTAACATTTCCAGGTGGTTTTTAAATAGTGAAAATACACATTAAAAACATAAAAATCATAAAATTAAAACTTGACTTCTAAAAAATATGATTTAACGTATTTTTCACCACATCAATTTGTTAATATTCCTAGGTGGTTTATAAATAGTGAAGATACACATTCAAAACATAAAAATCATAAAATTAAAACATGACTTCCAAAAAATATGATTTAACGTATTTTTCACCACATACATTTGTTAATATTCCTAGGTGGTTTATAAATAGTGAAGATATAGAATCTCCAAAGTTTTCAATAATTATTCCGATAGTCAAAAATCTGAATATTTGAAACGTAAAAACCCTTCAAACGAATCAATTTGGATTACATTTTTATTTTGATTCAGATGAATTTTTATGTTTTAGCTCCTTTTTCGTTTTTTTTCGCTTTTTATCTCTACCTGTATACCTAGTACGTAGTCTATAGAACAACTTATTTAATTGTTTAATGTTTAATAGCCAAGGTATTGTTTTTGTTAACTATAATCCAATTTAAATTAAATTTTTCGTAACAGTAATAACTCCATCCATTTTAGTATCCATTTAGTTTACTACTTATTCGAAGCTTTTTATTTGTTATAGCTTTAATTTTTTTTTCATTATGTTGTGCAAAGTTTTTTTTTTTTTTTTTTGTTATCAAAAATTAAAAGTTTCATTCTAATAGCAAAATTGAAAAGTTGATAATATATAAAGCTATATACGAGTATACTTAAAATATGTATGGGGGAGACTACAGAAAAAAACATAAAGTTAAATGTGATTTAGTTAGTAAAAATTAAAGAGCATACACTCATGTTACAGATACAATTAACTATAAGTCATTTGTAGCAAAAGATGACTGGAAGAGTAATGGGATTTTTACTAGGAATTAACTTTTTTTGTTAATGTAACAAGTTTAATTGTATTTTATTTATATGCTCAACTCAAACCATATAAAGGTTGTAGATAAGTTGTACGATAATACACTATAACTTGTCCGGATTAGCTATAATATGACATTTAGCGTAAATGATATTAAACAAAAATAACTTTGTAAGAATAGTCCTCGCCATGTCTATTTATAAGCTATAATAATTTGAACAATTCAAGAACAGTCCGGATGTCTGCCTTAAGCTTTCCAACAAGCAATATATTAAAAATGTCTATAAATGTCCATTTTTTTGAGTTGGAAATTTGAGATTTCTAAACGTGTTGTTAAACCAGTTAGGTCAAAATTTCATTGTTTGCTGAAATAAAACAATGAATACAAACCATAGTGGAAGTATTTCTGATTACCGGGTTATTTTTCAGGTTAAGCGCATAACTCTGGATTTTGTATGACATTTTATATTTATGAAGTTTCTATATTTTAAAAATTCATTTTCTTCTTTGCTCGCCACCTCCTTGTGTATTCTCTTCCACTATGATATTGTGTTCTATCGAAATCTGTATGTAGTTCAGAAGTTCATACATCTAAATTTAAGTTAAAGTTTTAAAATTAATTTTAAACCCAAACTTTACTTCATCACAGAGGTGTACTCTCAACGGCTAGGCCTGAAGAAGAGAAACGCTCGTTTGTCAGTATGCGGACTTGGTCAAGTAAAAGCGGGACACACTAAAGGGGCCGTGACATTCCAACTAAAAGTTGGTAACAACAAAGATCTTGCTATAGATGCACTAGTCATTCCGACATTGATATGAAGGCATGGCCAAAAATCCGACTTGCAGATCCCACCTTAAACAAATCGAGTTAAATCGAAATTTTAATCGGAGCTGTTTATTTCTTCAGTCTGTTTGAGGAGGGTCAAATCAAGTTTGGTGACGATAAGCCCGTTCTTCAGAAAACAGTTCTTGGCTGGATCGCCTCAGGAAGAACGAGTCGGAGGGTCAAAGAATAAAGCATCTTCATTGATGGCCTCTCTGGGAAATTGAATTAATTGCACCTGAACAGAAGCCGCTCACCCCAGAAGAAAAACTATGTGAAGATACATTTGTTAAACGTTTGCAAGAGATAAAAGATGGTCGATACGTCGTAGAGCTGCCATTTAAACGATCACCCGAAACCTTAGGACCTTCAGTTAGCACTGCTATTTAACGGTTGCAAAGCATGGAACATCGCTTCATCCGCGACTCCGAATTTATGAGGTTGTATGAAGATTTTATGCTAGAGTACCAGACACTAGGGCACATGAAGGAGATCCGACAGGAAGAAGCCAAGGATACAGGTTTTTATTTACTGCATCATGGTGTGTTGCGACAGCCCAGTACAACAATTCATCTCGGTGAAAAGTTCATCAAGGGCATCACTAAATGACTGCCTCGCTGTTAGCCCAACTATAAAGTCAACATTATTTGCAATCCTGCTCAGATTCAGGGAACATTCAACCGTCTTTTCGGCGGAGGTGAAAAAATGTATCGCCAAGTGCTAATAATTAAAGCTGATAAACAATACCAAAAAATAGTATGGCGAACAACTCCATCCTAGCCTATCCGTCACTACTGACTTTTGACTGTGACGTATGGGCTAGCATTCGCTTGTCACTAGGGCATTGCAACAAATAGCTGATGAAGAACAACAAACGTCATCCCTTGCATCAAATTCAATAAAACCAAGTGTTTATGTAGACAATCTCATGACTGGAGCCGATAGCGAAGAGGAAGCATTAGAATTGAAACATACGATTACTCAACTCCTGAAGAAACATGGTTTTAACCTTCGAAAATGGTCTTCAAAACCAGAGCAGTTTTGGACACAGTAAATATCAACGACAGATTATCAAACCGGCCAGAGATCATTGACCAAGAAGACACAAAAGGATCAATTGAAGTATTGGATACCGGGTTCGAATCCCTATAGGGGCGGGATGCAAAAGGGATTTTTCATCATCTGATTGCGATCGGTGATGAAGATGAACACATCTATGACCCCCTGTTGAGAGTGCAGAATCCATGGGCCGACCCACCTTTCATGTCAGCACTACGGGTTGGCATGAAGCAATGCAATGTGCAGGTGGTTTTCAAAGACGGATCTGTAGCCGCCCGTCCTCGATTTGGCTACTCCAGGCGTAAGGTAGGACGGTAAAAAATAAATCAAGAAACAAACAAACAAACAAACAAACAAACGAAGTATTGGATGTAAATTGGAGCCCATCGTCCAATGAATTCACGTTCTCATGCAATCTTCAATATAATGGAAAAGTTTCGAAAAGAAGGATATTGTCTGATGCAGGGAAAATATTTGACCCGTTGGGATGGATTTCCCAAATTAATATTTTGATTAAAATACTAATTCTACAGTTATGGATGTTAAATTTGGGGTGGGACGATCTTTGCCGGACAAGGAGGCAAATCAGTGGGAGCAAATATGAGCATCGTTACCAGAATTAGAGAAAATCTCAAATGTCGAGCTACATGGGTTCTGTGACGCCGGTCAAATCTCTTACGCAGCGGTGATTTATTACAGAATTACTACCGAAACCGGAGAAATTTATCTACATTTAATGACCGCCAAATCCAAAGTGGCTCCAATTAAGCAACAGATACTGCCGCGTTTGGAACTCGGCGGTGCTGTTCTTTTAACAAGTCTAATGGAGGTAGTTAAACGAGAAACTCAACCAAATCTGTCTATATGGACAGATTCCAAAATCGTCCAACCAAGTGTTGGATTGGCTTAGTTCGCCGCTGGCCTAAATTTATAGTGAATCGTACAGCACAAATCCTAACCTCATTATTACCTGAAATCCAACACGCTATGGTAAAAGGGACCCTTTGGTGGAGTTTTGGCCACAACAACAACAACAGAATCACACGTTTCATCGCACGCCGCGGATATTGCGAGGAAATATTTAGTGATAACGGCACGTACACGCAGTACAATTGTAACCACAGCTGAACAAACAAATAAAATACAAAGTCATAAGGCGAATGATAACAATTAAAGTTTTTTTTTTTCAAGAAATCCACAAGATACAGTCCACGTCAATCAACTTGGGGAATTTAAACGCAATCTTGCTAATCTTAACACATAATATAGATTGTGCCCCAACAAGGCCTACAGATCTAATCGGAATGCTAATCATAGAAGTAAAATATTCTTGAAACCAATTAAAAGCTTTCAATTTTTTTGAATTGATCCAATTTCCACTGAACATAAGTTACACTTTCATCAAAATCTGCTAAGAAATAGCCAAAAAATACACAGTAAAATTACTGTGTTGTTTTTTTTGTCAACCATCAGCGATATCGGTTATTTTGGAAATTGGCTACTTGACACATTAGGTCGTATTTTATTATCATTGCAATAACATTTGAATTTACTCTTCGTTTTTGAGAGGTTGGTCACCAAAATCTTTCATTCATCCTAACACCTTCAACTGAGCAATCTCTGTCTTGCGCATATACATACATTTTAATTTAATTACGGCAAGTGTAGAAATAAGTAAAGAAATATGATGCGCTTTTCACACTCAATTAAATTAAAATTGTAACCTAGCCCTCGCTCGAAGTTTTCTTGAATTTACCTGAGATTTATAAAACTATAAACCTTTTAAAAGAATTGCCCAAGCCATAAAATAAAAGCAAGTTTTTTTCTTGTATCCTTTAGTTTCCACTTGAAAGGTAAAAGGTAAAGTTTTATTTTATGCTTGCTCTATGTAACGCAAACTTTTTAATGAATCTTTTGTCTTTTGTACGAAAAACTTACAAAAACAATATAACTGTAATAAACATAAAGAAGTAGAATTTCTTGTTTAGTTTCATTTAGTTTACCCAGGCGATACAGATAAACTTTCTAAAAGGAAAAGTGTTTTGAACTTTTCTTGAAAGGATTTTGTAACGTGTATGAAAAATGTTAAACGACCAAGACGAACAAAATTTAAATACAGAAACACATTCTTCATGTCAATAGCATAATAAAATTTGGTGTGGTGGAATTAGAAAAAACTTTGTTCATGTAAAGTATTAATTTTGAGAAAGGAACAAAAAAAAAAAATCCAATTTATCTAATTACAATCTGCCCTCGAGAAAACTCATTAGAGAGTGCCACCGCATACAAAAACTTATCGAACTTTCTTTCATTTTTTTGTTTTTTTTTTGTTTTAGATGACAAGAGTTAATTAGTGTTTTTTTTTGCCAATTTTTGGATTTAATGTGCTCTTTTCGAAGCTTGTTTTTAGAAATTAATTTTTTTTTTTGCTAAATCTGTAGAAATACTTTACACAAAAATACCATTTAATGTTGTAATTAGATAGCAGAATTTATTTAAAAAAAAAATACATTAAAGCTGAATTGAATAGGAAAGATATGATCTTAATTAACAACTTTTTTGTGCTTAAGTTTGAACCATAATTTTGTTGGTTTGGTAGATATTTTATCAGAATTGTCTTTAACCCTTAATTAAGTGTACCGGATGAAATTTTCAATTGAAACACTGTTGTAAGCTAAACAAAACAAAGTAACACATTACCAATCAAAAAAAATTTCTTTCTCCAAATGGGGGAATCGTACAGAGTTTTTTTTCGATGTAATGCTGAAACTAACAAACGCGTTTGCGCAATTACAGATTACTAGTAGAAAAAGCCCTTGATACGGGCGAAAATATTGTGACGGTGACACCTAGTGTGTAATAGAATAAGTTGAATGAAAAGCTCAATGTTTACTGTACTAAAATGGAATTATCCATGTTAAAATTGTTACGTAATGTTTCTACGCTATTCTAACTAGAAAAATCATGAGCTTTCGAGAAGTTTGGTTTGTGTATATAAAAAGGCGAACAAGATCGAATTGGATTGTTAGTATTTGGAACACGACAGAGTAAACTTGTAAGATTATCAGTAATATACCGGTGTGAAGTTTTTGGACACTTTTTTGGACACAAATTTATGCGAGTATACATTGTGGTTTTTTGGACAAAATAAAAAATTAGTTTTTGGACAAATGTTTATGCGAGTGTACATACTTCTTTTAACAATGTATTTAACAAAAATAAAATTATTCAAATTAAACACGCCTCAAATAATTTCTAACATTCATTTCCAAAATGATTTTCAACAAATCAGTCCAGCACCACTTTGATATTTTGATATGAGTTGTAGGGCTCTTGCAAAAAAATTTAGAAAATTAACAAATTTCGTTTGGAATAAGGACGTTGTTCTCTATTATACCAAATAGCATAGATCTCAGAGATTGGCTCTTTTAGTGACTATATAGGTTGTTAAGGGCATACATTGCGGAATTGAAATCACTCAGTGCCATTTTTATATGAGCCGTAGGCTCTTGCAAAAAAATTTTGAAGTTAATAAATCGACGAATTTCGTTTGGAATAAGGACGTTGTGCTCTATTATACCAAATAGCATAAATCTCAGAGATTGGCTCATATAGTGACTATATAGGTTGTTAAGAGCATACATTGTGGAATTAAAATCACTCAGTGCCATTTTGATATGGGTCGTAGAGCTCTTGCAAAAAAATTTAGAAAATCAACGAATTTCGTTTGGAATAAGGACGTTGTTCTGTATTATACCAAATAGCATAAATCTCAGAGATTGGCTCATATAGTGACTATAAAGGTTGTAAAGGGCATTTATTGTGGAATTGAAAACACTCAGTGCCATTTTGATAAAAGCCGTAGGGCTATTGCAAAAAAATGTTGAAAGTTGTTATTAAATCGACGAATTTCGTTTGGAATAAGGACGTTGTTCTCTATTATACCAAATAGCATAAATCTCAGAGATTGACTCATATAGTGACTATATAGGTTATAAAGATCATACATTGCGGAATTGAAAACATTTAGTGCCATTTTGATATGAGCCGTAAGGCTCTTGCAAAAAAATTTTGAAGTTAATAAATCGACGAACTTCGTTTGGAATAAGGACGTTGTGCTCTATTATACCAAATAGCATAAATCTCAGAGATTGGCTCATGAAGTGACTATATAGGTTGTTAAGAGCATACATTACGGAACTGAAAACACTCAGTGCCATTTTGATATGAGCCGTAAGGCTCTTGCAAAAAAATTTTGAAGTTAATAAATCGCCGAATTTCGTTTAGAACAAGGACGTTGTCCTCTATTATACCAAATAGCACGAATCTCAAAAATTGGCTCATATTATGGCTATATAGGTTGTAAAGGGCATACATTGCGGAATTAAAATCACTCAGTGCCATTTTGATATGAGCCGAAGGGCTCTTGCAAAAAAATGTTGAAAGTTGTTAATAAATCGACGAATTTCGTTTGGAATAAGGACGTTGTTCTCTATTATACTAAATGGCATAAATCTCAGAGATTGGCTCATATAGTGACTATATAGGTTATAAAGGGCATACATTGCGGAATTGTAAACATTTAGTGCCATTTTGATATGAGCCGTAAGGCTCTTGCAAAAAAATTTTGAAGTTAATAAATAGCCGAATTTCGTTTGGAACAAGGACGTTGTTCTCTATTATACCAAATAGCACGAATCTCAGAGATTGGCTCATATAGTGACTATATAGGTTGTAAAGGAATTTAAATCACTCAGTGCCATTTTGATATGAGCCGTAGGGCTCTTGCAAAAAAATTTTGAAAGTTGTTAATAAATCGACAGCGGACCGCAAGTGTGAAACTTATCGAATAAAATTGAAAAGCCTCTACTACAAGTGAGGAGAATCACTTCAGGAACTTGCGACGGCAATCGAGCGACTAGTACATCTATCGCATACCAGTACATCGGCCGATTCTATGGATAGGCTAAAAATTGACGCATTCATTGACTGCATTCGAAATCCAGAAACACGCAAGGCGGTGATGTTGTCATCTAATGCAACGTTCGCGCGAACCGTTGCGTTTGCGTTAACGATCGAGGCTGTGCAGAACTTCACCAGACCGTCATTGTTTAGGCGCCAAATGAATTTAGACGGTAAATGGTAAATCGAGCGGGCGGTATCAAAATTTTGAAGCGGCAGGCTTAGCTGTTGGGAATGTGACAAGTTGGGTGACATTTCAATGGACTGTCGGAATGTAATACAGGAAGAGAGAAGATCGCCAACTTTTATGCGGGCAAACGCCGAACGGTCGAGACAAAGGTCTAGAAGTAGCGAGCTAAGATATTGGGGGGTATGTAACAGAGTTGGCCACATGCTCACGAGATTTTTTGGAAGCAATAGGAACAGGCACGGACCACCAACTTCTGTAGAAAGAGCACTAAGAAGAGAGCAGGAAACAGATGAACGGATGGCAACGGTCAGTAAAGTGGAAAGGTTAAAAGTCAGTTTGAAGGAACCGAAGCTGGCTTCGCCGTCTGGTTTCCCCATAACATTCATCCCTGTTACGACTGTAGCACGAGGCGGGAGCAGCGTAAGAATAAAGGGCCATGTTGATGCGAGGAAGTGTATCATTACGCTGGATACCGGCGCATCCCACTCAATTGTTGGGATAGACTTGATCGCAGGAGCTGTGCAGTTGGTTGATGGGTTAAAATTAAGAATGGCAAATGGGGAGAGTGCAATGATTAAAGGGAAAAAGATCGTAAATATAAGGATCGATGAAACTTTTTTCCCACACAAAGTTGTGGTGGCAGATATCGTGGACGAAGTCATTTTGGGAATGGACTCCATGAGGGTGAATGGCTTCGTGATGGATTTTGGACGAGGAATATTGAGTAGCGATAACATTGTGCTTCCACTTAAATTTAACGGTATGGGTGCGACAGTAAGGCGAGAAACAATCAGCCATTGCGAGGATCTGCCATCGAAATCTGAAACAATTGTTGAGGAAACGAATGAACACCAGGTTAAGCAGATATTGGATAATAGCTCAATGTTTTACTGTACTAAAATGGAATTTTCCATAATACAATTTTTCTAAATGTTTCTACACTATTAGAACTGGAAAAGTCATTAACTTTCTAGAAGCTTGGTTTGTGTATTTAAAAAGGCGATCGATTTGGAATTATTAGTATTTGGTAAGCGATAGTGTAAAGATTAAAAAGGAAACTGTGTGACAATTATTTAAAGTGATTTTGTGAATTATCGTTAATAAATAGAGTTGTTAGAATTTTTGTGTGTCATATATAAATTCGTTGGTGATAAATTGAATTGATTTTGTTTTATTCACAATCCAGTGGTACGAATTTTGATTGACAAGGCTAAAACGTAATGTGACAGTGACACCTAGTGTGTAATAGAACAAGTTAAATGAATAGCTCAATATTTACTGTACTAAAATAGAATTTTCCATGATAAAACTATTCTAAATGTTTCTAAACTATTCTTATTAAAAAAGTCATGAAATTTCTAGAAGTTTGGTTTTTGTATATAAAAAGACGAACGGAGTCGAATTGGATCATTAGTTTTTAGTAATCAGAAGTATAAGGATTAAAAAGTAACTGGAGTGAAACTGTGATCATGAACGGTGAAGCTGCAGATTATATGCAGATTATCTTTGTTTTTATTTTTAACATGTTAAACCACCTCTTCTTACACAATCTGTTATGAATGAGCTCTTGCTCAAAATAGATTGTGTAAGTAAGGGGTTGGTTCCTAACCAAAATTTATGTAAATAGACAAATAAATAAAAAAGTAAATTAAAGGAGATTTAAAAAGTTATTTGGTGAGATTTAAAATTTACAAGTGAACAGTAAAATTGTGCGAAAATAATAAAAAGTGATGTTATGAATTATTATAAAAAAATTCTGTTGAATTAATATTTGGTGTTAAATAAATAAATTCGTTTGTGTTAACTGAAGTGTTTTGTTATATTCACAATATAAAATGCAACAATATAAATATTTTTGGTAAATACTAGTGCTATCTGTTGAGGAATAAATAATTTATGAATACATAATGTAACGGTTTTGCTTTGCCAATCAAAGTTCGAATCACTGGATTATGAATAATACAAAACAATTCAATTTATCACCAATGAATTTATTTATGTCACACAAAAATTATAACAACATTATTAACTAACGATAATTTACAAAGTCACTTTAAATAAATTCTTCGCACAATTTTACTGATCACTTTTACTTTTTATTTTGTATACTAAAACACTTTTTAATTATTTTTTAATCTTCACACTATCGCTTACCAAATACTAATAATTCCAACTCGATCTCGCTTGCCTTTTTAATAAACCCAAACCAAGCTTCTAGAAAGTTTATGACTTTTCTAGTAAGAATAGTAAAGAAACATTTAGAATAGTTTTATCATGGAAAATTCTATTTTAGTACAGTAAAACATTGAGCTATTAACTTAACTTGTCTATTACATCCAAGGTCTCGCCGTAACATTAAAATTACCCGATTACCTAAATCATAATTCAGTTTGTTTGACATTTGACAGCTGTTGCAAATTAATAAGTAAATATAAATTATCAATAAAATAAAAATTCTATAAAACCATTATCTGACATCATTGAATTAACAAATAATTTTTCTAAATAATAAATTTGAAGGAGAAACTTAAAATTATTCAAATCATAATCGAATTAATGAAAAAATGTAGTTAGTTTAGGTGCTGATTTTTTCCAAATCCTATACTCTCTAGATTTCAACATCGAGAGGCCCGGATGCATATTTTATACCTTTTTGTGCTAAAAATCGGTCTCTATCTTGTTCTATACTCTAAATACGTAAGTCCGCCAACAGTAACCAACAAAAATTTTCCATAATACCTGAGCAAAATTCATTTCATTAGTGATCATTACAATTGGTGATGCTATATTATTGAAGAGATGCTAATGTCGATTTTTAAAAATTATACAAATTTTTGAAATCTTGATAGATATAAATCCTTATGCAAACCACGGTCTTTTTGGCTTGTCAATTTGACAAGAGGCCCATTAGTCAGGGGACACGATTGCCTCACAACAGCCGAACCTCCTTGTGACCGGCCCTGAGAGAGTATAGAGAGGGCTTTAGATCATAATTTTGCAACCTTTGTAAATTTATCAGCAGCATCTGTACAATAAAAACGCTCTGTTTACTTTTCGGCCTGTACTTGAATTCAAAATTAAAGAAATATTTCTTCGTCAGGAAACTTGAAATAAATAAATTTCAATGCAATAAAAATATTTTATTAACGAAATCCATGATTCCGGTTGAAATCATTGAGTTGAAAAATATTTTGTTGATTAAATTTTAGTAATTTAAAAACTATAAAAATTCCTGAAATTTGCCGAGATTACTCGAGCAAAAATTTAAAAACTCTCGATTCTCGAGAAATGAAATTCGTCGGGAAATTGCAATATCTTTTTTTTTCTCGAGCTTTAGAAAAGTTATTTCTAGATGTGTTTGATTCTCTTCCAGTATTATATCTTGAAACTACATAAATTATATACCTACCGTCGAAGATGACCTAACTAAATTTTCAACTTTGTAAGCACACTAAAATGATATTACTGTTGGCAGCTTTAACTTTTATAAATGTATATATTTTACTAGTATAACAGCGCGAACTAATAAAAGGTTTCTAGGCTTAACCCTTGTGTTTACAACCGAATTCTTATCTTCGTCTTTACAACCAACATACCCGGGTAAGTTTGTACGATTTCTATTAATTTTGCGTAAAATTTTGTTTTAAAATTGAATTTTACGTTAGTATAAATAAATTTTGATCATTTCAATTTTATTTATTAATACAACATTCTATAGTATTTCCTGGTTTTGTGCAACCCTGTTTTATTTATGATAACTGAATATTTCGGCATGAGACTTTTCAACAAATATAACGGGAAAATTAAAAATATGAGTGAAATGGATAATAAAAAACGACGACTCAGATGTTAATATTGTGGCGAAAGAGTTGGCAGAAGAACCTGTGGAGCAATCGAATCCTTTGGAATTTAAGGCAAGGGATGGAACAGTTTGGAGTGAAAATCCACCAACACATCGCAGAAATCTGTCGCATAACATTTTTAAAACGGCCACTGTAGGCCCAACAAATAAAACAAACAATCTAAGCATCATCCAAACATTTAAACTATTTATACATGAAGACATTTGTGACATCATCATTTGCGAGACCAATCGTAGAGGAGCTCAAAGTTATCAAACATGGAACCACAAAAATCCAAATAATATTCGGGTATGGAACCCAATAAGTGCCTCGGAATTTGATGGATATCTCGGCATTATAAATTTTCCGGTATCACCCTATCCTAGAATGAGTATACTAGATTTCTGGAGATCTAGTTCTCATCCCCTTCATCGCGCTACGATGGCTGTTCAGCGCTTTGATACTATAAGCCGATATATCAAATTTGATAATGAGAATACCCGTGCGCACGGATACTTGCTGTCTTGTAGCTGGAGCAAACGTTATGATTGATGATGTTTCACACAGTACATTCCTTCAAAACCGACCAGCTATGGAATTAAAGTATGGTGAATGTGCGACTCCACTACCTCGTATCCATTGAAAGAACAAATCTACACGTGTACAGAACGTGTTGTTAAAGATTTATGCTGCACTCTTTTTCATAGAAGTGGTCGAAATATTACGTGTGACAAATTGTTTACCAGATATAATTTAGCTTCTAGTTTGATGCGTAACCACAATTTATCAATTCTAGGGACAATAAATAGAAAACGGCGATTCGTACCAGCGGAATTTGTAGTTGTAAAAGGCAAACCTCGACCTGTCGAATCGTATATTTTCGGATTTTCGAACAACATCACAATGTATTCGTATATTCCAAAAAAAAACAAAGCTGTGGTGGTGTTATCCATAATGCACTATGACAAGGAGAAACAAGGATCGGCCAATAAACCTAGATTATAACTGAACTAAGGGCAGCGTGGATAATATGGACAAAATGTTAGGCGAATATTCATGCAAAAGGAGGACGAATCTCTAGCCACTGGCATTTTTTTTTAACATTTTGGATGTAGTGGCTTTAGCAACACACATAGCATAATATAGAAAATAATAATATAGAAAAAAAATTGCAGTGATCGGCGTAAATTTTTGCAACAATTACGCGAGCAAGTATGTCTGAAATTAATAAGCGTTCCCCGCAAATAACGCGACATTTTGCTACCAAAAACGGTATCGAAAGTATTTTGGGCCATACTGTGGAAATTGAAGCAAGAGATGTACAAAGCATATCTATCGCAAAAAACCGTGACTCAAGCGGTAGAATTAGACACAAAGGAAACTGCCACCTCTGTTTTAAGAGAATATTGACCTGGAAAAGTTTTGCGAATTGCAAAAAAAACTGCAGCAACTTGCTTGCGATGTACCACAAACACCGGGAATTAATTTTTATGTAATTTTTTATTATATGTTAAGTTTTATAAATAAATAATGAACTAAATAATATGAAACTTTCTAATTTTTAATTTTCATTTAGTGTTAAGATTTAGCTACATACCCGGGTACGTTGGTTGTCAATTTGAGGGGTTATTCGAAACAACTAAAAACAAGTTATAATCGAGTTTTGGAAAAACTTTTCTTGAAATTCCATTCAGAACATATAATTGTTAAGATACTGAAGGATTCATGTCGATAAGATACCTAAATCAATAAAATTTTGGTCATTAAAATTGAATAAAATACCCGGGTATGCGGTTGTAAACATAAAGGTTAAATTATGTAAATATTACAAATAGGCCAGATTTTCACCAAACCTGAAATAAAAGTAAATCCTAATCTCGAAAAACTCAAATATTTTAAATATTTATACAGATTTGACAATAACAATTTAATCATCATTTTGGTGTAAATTGAGAAGAACAATTCTAAAATCTCAAATCAAATCAACTAAAGTGTACTATAATTCTATGTGTGTGTCTATTAGTCAATTAATATAAGCGAATACAGCGATAAAAATCGATAGTTGAAGGTGTTGCGATGTTTTTAATAGGTTTTGTAAACCTCTTTCTTGAATGATTGGCAATTGGGTTTCGCTACCATTGCTTTTAAAGAACACATTTAAATAATTAGCTTAATAGGTTAAATAAAACCTATTAGATATTAGAGAGATAGAGAGAGAGAGAGAGAGAGAGAGAGAGAGAGAGAGAGAGAGAGAGAGAGAGAGAGAGAGAGAGAGAGAGAGAGAGAGAGAGAGAGTAGAAAATAAATCCTTAAGTTGTGTGAATTATTCACATTTTGAATTAGATTTTTATAAATTTTGTTTCGTTTGGAAACTCATCACAAAAAAAAAAAAAAAATTAAAAATATTAAATGTTATATCATCATCAGCGTTAAATAACAAATAAAAAAAAAATATTTTGCGAAAACAACTTAAAAGCTCAACTTCCAAAGATATTATGTATTTTAAATATGTATATATACAAGACAGCAACGGTTAAATGTTACATCAAAATATAATTGTTTACATCACAAAAGCTCACGTATCTCAAGGCATTTTTTATACAAACAAATTAAAATATACTTAAGCTTCCCCCCCCCTTCCCCCCCCCCCCCCGACTTACCTAAGGCAGCTCAGGCCATAATTTGGTCTGTATATGTGCATTGTATATATGTATATACTAATATTCGATGACATGGGGGAAGGGGAAGAGGAAATAAGATTAAAGGTCATGATTAGCATTTTCTTTACATAAAAAGTCGTTTATTTTGGATACAAAATAAATTATGCAGAATCATATATTCATGTACAGTTGAAAAAAGTTCAAAAGTCCGTTGGGTATTATATATGTACTCGTACAGTTTTATAAATTAAATGTTTGTTGGGAAATTCTATTTTTGGAATTATTTGTGTGTTGTTGAGGAAGGTTTTTTCATCGGTATGTATGTACTCGTATGTATACAGAATGTTTAGTGTATGTTTGTTTATTTGTGTGTTAACTAAATATGGCCTGAAGATCATTTATTATAGATTGTTTACAAAGAAAATATTTGTCTTACAAAATCGTATGAATCGATTTTTTTTTTTTTAAGAATTTCATTCTTATATTTTAATACCCAAAAGCGATTGACATTTCTGATGTGACTTATTTACTGTAATGTTGTACTCTGATTAAAGCTGAATAAGTTAAAGCACAAAAAAAAAAAGTTTCTCATTTTTCAACCTACATACATATATTCACCATATTTAACTTAACCAGATAATAAGTTTTGGCACTTGACATTGCTGTTTTTCGGGTGTTATGATTTATTTATTTTAATTTCAACTTTTTTGTTTGCCATACATAAAACCAACAAAAAAATAAAATTCTAATTTAAAATGTTTAAAGAATACAAATTAAAAACAAACAATTTATTTTTTAATTTATTTTTCAAATAAGAATATAAAATGCTTGATTTATTACACAGCAAACTTGTTCTCATTTATGTTGGATTTTTTGGGAAATTCGAAGAATTTTTTTGTGTTTTGAGTTTTTGTTTTTTGAGAAAATGGAAAATTATTTATTTCTTATGTGGCGTATTGCGGCGAAAGTGGTGGGAAATATTTTCTTTGGATACCACAAAGCAGAGATCTTAGCAAAATATTATTAATAAGTAAAATAATGAATAATTGGCATCTTGTTAAAATTTCAATATGAATATCAAAATTAAAAAATTCTCACATACTGTTTGTTTACAGGGTATAACCCATTGAAAAGTGCACCAGTTTTTTTAACGCCATTTCCCTAAAAACTAATGAAAGACGAAGATTTCATTCATAATGTGACGACCTCACACTTAACTCTAAAAGACGAAGATTTCATTCATGGTGTGACGACCTCACACTTAACTGCAAACCACTGGAATTAAAAAGAAAGTCCAGTTGCGTTGCTTTAGGTCGGCATATAACACCAACGTTTATTTGTTCAAAAATAATAGCGACTCCATATTAAACCATTAAAATGTAATTTCGACAACGTTAAAATCGAATCACGGATGAGATGGCCTGAAAAGGAAACACCACGATATCTATATTTAATAATTGGTTTAAATTAATTTAATGTTAGAATACTTATCTTGTTTATGAATTTATCATATTACAATAATTTACATAATTTACATAATTTGACAGACACTCTTCCATCATAATCAATAGTGTTACTTTTTTGCCATCAATACTGTTACGTTTCTGACTTTTCCAGTAAGAATAGTCCAGAAGGATTTAGAACATTTGTATCATGGAAAATTCATTTAGTACAGTAAAACATAGAGCTATTGATTTAACTTATTCTATCACACCCTAGGTTTCACCGTCACATTAATCATTTAAAATAATTTTTGTAGCTAATCATTAAGAGATGTCACTACAATCGTCGATTTAAATTTTCATAAATGTCACAGACACAGTAAACAATAAAAAAAACCATTTATGTATTTGGCGGTTTAAACCTGTTGGATTAGACGAAAAAAGAAAAGTAAAAATTGCCAAACCAAACATAAGTACGATAATTAATAATAAAAAAAAAATTGTATACGGTATTTCGTTTTATTTACCGTGTTTAATTTACAGGATAATTTTTGGATAAGCGCAGGTCATTATCTATATTCCAAAATAAGCAGCATCTTAAAAACCAACATTATTTTGGAAAGAGCATAACCAACTTATCCATAGAAACATTGGCGCCGAAACAGAGACATGAAATACAGGTAAATCTGAGGAGTATCTTGGAGCATACGGAATTTCAGTGTATCAGCCGATTTAATATCATCCGAATTACATAATACGCAATTAAAGGAATTTGCTTTAACGAGAAGCTACAAGCAGATTCACGTGGAGCGAATAGCGGTCAGCATTGTACCGTTAAGGCCTAACGGAAAAATCGTGAGTAACACACTATTTAACAGTTATTCCTAATACCTAATCATTTTGTTGTTAATTGCCTCAGTACCAAACGTGCATTTGGTGTACGAATTATAAGTTAGCTTTAGTCAAAAGCGCTTACTTGTAATCAGTGAACTTACCGTTTGTAGAAGTTGTCAGTGAAATAACATTTATATAAATTAGTGTACGCTAACGATTTATTCGAAACCGCTACTTACCGTACAATTAGTGACGTCATTCATGCACGCACGCAATGGAGAGTCTAAAGAAGTAACGTGCTATAATAAAGGGCTCAATGACGAAGCTGCTAACATTTGTAAGAGGTAACTTAAAGAATGTTAGTTTGGAAGAGCTTTACATAAAACAAGAGAGAACGCAGAGAATGTTACTAGACTTCCAAGCAATTGAAAAGGCCATGCTGGATTTGGATTGGGAGGTGGAGTTGAATTTCTCAGAATTTGAAGACAACTATTATACTGTGCTTACTGGATTGAGTGCCGTCATAAGCAAGAAAAAGCCTTGTCGTAAATTCTACGCAACAGCAGATAATTGAAGTCAGATTACCAAAAATAAACATCCCAACATTTGATGGCGATTATATGCAATGGCAGTCATTTTTTGACATATTTATTTCGAAGATCCACGAAAGAACCTGTTTGACGGCAGCACAAAAATTGCAGTACCTGAGATGACTTCTAAAGGGAGAGGCAGCAACACTTATTCGGCATCTTCCGGAAACAGACGCTAATTACTCCATTGTAATGTGTTCGATTTGCCAACAAAGTGGGCATCGAATTTATGAATGCGAGAAGTATAAAGGAATGTCAGTAGAACAAAGGACAGAAACAATAAAAGAAAACATGAGGTGTTTTACTTGTTTAAATGGAAACGATCGTGTTCGTGAGTGTAGATCACGAGCAAGAAGGCAAAAGTGCTTTCGAAAGCACCATACGTCATTACACAGAACATCGGGTGATGAAAATACAACTAAGGCGATAATCTTGCGGGTGTGCAGGTTCATAAAGCCATACTGTCAACATTTCAAGAAACTGATGAAGCCACAAAAATAAGCCAAAGGCAGAACTTGGCTGCGAAATAAGCAATTCCACAAACCATTTTGCCGATCGCGCTGGTAAAGATTAAAGTTGTTTGTGGCCGATTCCATACTTACCGCGCGCTGTTGGACTCTGCATCTCAGGCTTAATTTGTATGGGCGAAGCCAAAATGGGAACAACCAGTGGTTCCGTAGAAATATTCATTGCATCTATCGATGGTATTTCTGTAGTGGCAACGCAGGCATTAATTATTTCTAAGGTATCCGAAATTCACAGCCAATTTAATCTCTCAAAAGTGGAACTACAAATTCCGAAAGAGTTAAAGCTAGCAGATGCATGGTTTAACAAACTTGGTCTTGTTGATGTGCTACTGGGAGATGAGGTTTTTTAAGGCTCTAAGATCCGATCTTAATCTTTTATTGGATATTGATAAATCTCTCCGCCAGTTCTGGGAAATTGAAGAGTTACCGACAACTGTAAAAGAAAAGCCAGAAGATCAGAAATGTGCCGCTCTTAATCGATTAAATTCCATGGAGAAAAGGTATTAACGAGATGAAGAATTTGCAAAATTGTATAAGGCATTTATGATGGAGTATGAACAGCTGGACCATATGCAAAAGGTGCATTGATCTAACCAATAGTTACTATCTTTCACACCATGGAGTATTGAAGGGGTGATAGGTTGTCTTCGATGCTTCCGCAAAATCAACCACCGGGCTATCATTAAATGATATGCTAATGGTTGGACCAACAATTCAGCCACCACTTATCGAGATATTGCTGAGGTTTCGAAATTACGAATTCGTGGTATGCGGAGACATAGAGAAGATGTACAGGCAAGTGTGGGTAGACGAGAGGGATATTCCATACCAAAATATTTTATGGCGATCTAACCCAAACCAACAACCAATTGCTTACCAGCTTAAAACGCTAACGTACAGTACAGCAACCGCCACGTTCTTAGCAACACGTTGTCTAAAGGAGGTTAGTGGTTAAACTGCATTTAGTAGAGCCAAAGGTAGTACGGGCAATATTGAATGATATGTACGTCGATGACATGATGACCGGAGCAAGCTCAATAACGGAAGCCAAAAATTTAATAGCAAATGTAAAACGGGCGTTGGCAAATGATGGATTTCCACTTCGTAAGTTTATTACCAACAACCTGGAGCTGCAATCATTCCTCCAAATCGAGATGGGAGAAAGAATCAAAGAAATATTAGAACATATAGAAACACCGAAGGTCAGTTTCCGTTCAGTTGCCGGAACGATCAGTACACACGAAGAGAACGCTGTTGTCGGACACAAGTCGCAACTTCGACCCCCTTGGCTGGTTAAATCCGATAATTATTCTGGTAAAATGCTGTTTCAAATCCTTTGGATGCGGAACCTAATGCGGACTGATGAACTACCTGCAGACACACTATCATCATGGCTAGCAATTAGAAGCAATATGAGTAATACTACTAAACAACCAACCAAATCATTTTGAATGGTTTTAGCGATACAAGCGAACACGCTTATGCCGCAGTGATATATGCGGTAGTTGATACACCCGACGGACTTAAATCAATCATACTCGTAGTTATGACCAAATTACGAGTATCGCCAATCAAACAAATTAGTCTACCTAGACTAAAGCTAATGGGTGCCTTGCTTTTAGCAAATTTGATGAAAGTGGTAGAGGTATCTTTAAACATAGCAATAACCAAATTACTATTGTTCACAGATTCCCGAATAGTTTTGGATTGGTTGTCGGCGCATCCGAGATGGTGGAATACATTTGTGGCCAATAGAGTTTGCGAAATAGTCCAAAAATGTAAGAGGGAATACTGGTGCCATGTAAAGTCGAAAGACTCACGGTTAGTGAATTAGCTCAAAATAAGTTATGGTGGCATGGACCCTATTTGTTAACTGACGAAGAACAATTGAAAAGGCTACAGTTAAAGTGTGTGTACGAAGGAGAAACAACCACGGAAGAGTTACGAACGCCAAAAGTTGATGCATTCGTAGCGTCAACCAATAGTGAAATAGATAATTTCATAAGCCAATAATCCAGTTTTCATAAGATGGCCAAGTGTCATTCGAGTAGGCGGCCGAATTCAAAAATTTTATGCATCATTCATCACGAAGCATCCAATCATACTACCAATGAACCATCATGCAGTCAAATGTTTAGTGTGAGATGCATAAACGCTTCATAATCATCCGGGAGTGAGCTTACTAACAAGCATAATATGGAGAAGATACTGGATTATAAAAGCCAAGGTATTATCCAGAGCAGTTGTTCATAACTGCATTATAACTGCATCAAGCATAATCCAAAATTGGGCACTCAGATCATGGGTAGCAGAAAGAGTCCAGTTGAATCATCCATTTCATAATATCGATGTCGACTACTGTGGATCATTAAAGGTTTAATCAACGAGAAGGAGAGATCAGATAACCATGAAGGTGTACGTGTGCATATTTGTGTGCTTAAGCACATTTCCGTGCATATAGAAACGGTATGCGACCTCACAACCGAAGCTTTACTCGGAGCACTGACACGTCTTACATCAAGAAGAGAGGGCTGCCATGCGATATATTCTGACAACGCCATAAACTTCGTCGGAGCAAATAATCACTTAAGGGAGCTGTTGCAATTTTTGAAATCAAAGGCATCTGATACAGAATCGGCACTGCTTAAATACAAATTTGAGTAAAAGTTTATCCCGCCAGGAACACCGCACATGGGAGGCATATGGGAAGTGGCAGTAAAGCAAGCAAAAATTCACCTGGGAAGAGTAGTCGGGGATACGATACTTACCTTAGAATGGTTCACGACACTACTCACAAAGGTTGAGGCGATAATGAATTCTAGGCCATTAGCTACAAGCCAAGCAGAAGATGTGGATCTCCAGCACATTTTTTAATCGGGTGGGCCTACACGGATATTGCAAACGAAAATGTTGAAAATAAAAGCGTATCTCCAAACGCTAGATGGCGAATGGTAAAGCAGATGCAGCAGCGGTTTTGGAGTCCCGTGTTTATTTTACCGGAAAATTTTAGGATCAGCGCAGATCATTTTCTATATTCCAAAATAAGCAGCATCCGAAAAACCCACATTATTTTGTAAAGAGCATAACCAACTTATCCATAGAAACAGACCAGTTATTGGAAACAAGCCTTTCCAGCAACTGTTACGCAAGTCTCAATGGGTCAAACTATTTGACTGCTAAACTATCACATGTAACAACAAATATTCCAATGTTAGACACTAACGACGTTTCCTTAGATCTCTTCCACGCTTAAAAATGTTGAGCAGTACCAGTGTATACAAAATACTTGACAGCAATCGTCCCCGTTAAGTCTTAATTGGCCTTAATAAGAGGAGGATCTATATACCGACTATTACCAACCATCATAAATGATTGTTATTTTTATTTAGTTGAATGTAATTGATTTTAATGAAAAACAAAGATTATTTTGCATCAGTTAATTTTGCATCAGTTTTAAACAACTCCATATTATGTTTCGAGCTTGTGAAGGAAACCGAAACAAAACTGTACAATGTCCAGAATACAAAAGACAGGTTCATATAAATTGCAGTTAACACTTTTTAAATAATTATTAACTAAAAAAATTAAAAATAAATATTGAAGTAGACTAAACATGTCTTGCTAAATTTAAATGAAGACAAAGAAACAATCGGCCATTCCACCGATCAAAAATTTCGTTCCATTTATCCGCCTTGATATAAATTCAATTGGTTGAAAAGCAACATTCAAACATATTGTTATAAATGTGGCAAAAATTCAAATGAAGAAAAGTAAGAAGCTTCCATTTCTTCAGAAATATCTTTGAACTTATCCATGTTGATAAGGTCAATTTAAGATAAAGCAACAATTGACCATATCGTCAAAAAGCCCCGATATCAGAAATTACGTTCAATTTCTAATATTTTATAAATGATTGCATCTATATAATATTAATCCGTTAAACTACAGGGTGTCCTGTTCATAACGCACATCCTTTTTAATAATTGAGTGAAAAAAAACCAATTAAAGAAGTAAAGAGGAAATTTCGAGCAAAATTCAACAAGTATCGCCCAGTAGATCTGCCATATTTAGTTTGGTTAAGAAATTTAAAATATTGGAGAGAGTTAAAAATTAGCATCAAGGTTGGCCAGTATCAATAAATATTTCAAAAAATCCAGAGCAAATACATTCTCTTATTGAAAATAATCCAAATTTGCAAAATCCAAAAAGTTCAAGAGCCTCCAGAAAGAGTTAAAGTGAATGGTCTGTTTATGTAAGATGGTGTACGTCCGCATATTGCCGGTGTGGTTTTAGGTTACCTGCACGATTTTCTTGATAACAGATTTTCCGTGTGACTTTTTTATTTAAAAGATTGGATTCAAACGAACGTAAGTGAAATTGGAAACGATGTTCTCCTCCGAGGTATTAATTCCATATCTAAAAGGCTTCCATATTTAGAGGCACATTTTTTTTAATGCAGCATATTCCTCAAGAAAATATCTCAATTTATTCTTTCTGTTTAACTCCTACCACAGTGTAGCACGCAAGCTATTTCTGTTAGTATGTTGTCTAAATGGATCTAACGTACACATATAAGCCCAATATATTGAATAATGTGAAGTTAACATGTTGATATAGTGGCAGTGAGCCATACAGGGAAGTAAGCCTTAAACCAGATATTGGTAGCTCTACTACCTCTTTTCTTCAGTTAAGTGTAAGACTTTTTCTCTTTCTTTGCTGGAGTACTCTTAGGCCCGAACGCTTTGAATGGGGTTTTTTCCTCTTCCTCAAATTCTAAGTCCTAGAGAATGTGTTTGACATCAACATAAATAACAATTTTGTACCTCGGTTTTCTAACGACGGTAGATCCACATAAGTAGTCTCTAATCTCATATTCTATTATTTTACGCTTAGAAGTATTTCTTGATTGAGCCTTAACATTTTGCTAGAAAAATTCTCCTCTGAAAAAGCTCAATTCTTCACCAAGCACAGCGGTGTTGAAATGGGAGAGGCTAAAATCTTATCACAAACTCAGTAAATTCTATCAATTTAACCAATGAATGCAATTATCTTATTAATTAAAAAAATGTTTCCAGTAAATTCGATTAATTTTTGTACATAAATTATTTAAATTGTTAAATTTTAAACTTTTGTAAAATTTAACAATCCAATAAATGTTTATAATGCAGACTATCCAACTAAAGCCTCGAAATTCTAAAAATTCTGTGAATTTTTAAATTCCCTAACAAATTAAATTTTATAAGTAACCAGGTTTTCGAAACTACAACTAGGCAATAAAATCAGTTTAACTACGCAATGCTCTCGATACGCGTTCCCATTCTCAGAAGGTTTGTCAGGCGTGCAAAAATAGTTACATATCGTTTGATGAAATTGCGATAGCATCCCAAAATGAACTGATCTGCACAAATCCTTTAGAAATAGGCTTCGATACACATCAACCAAATCACCCGGCTTTATTGATTAACTGAAGCTTTGGCTTCCTGTAAGCCATAGAGAAGGAATTATCCTAAATAAATGAACACACGGTCTTGATGGGGTACGACTATAAGGAAAAACGAGTGTTTCGGGATGGTAAAAAGCACTCTTATGGGCTAGAATTTAAAGACACGTGATTTAAGGGTAGAATACCAAAATCAAATCAAAGTTTAATTTAAGTTTGCCAAGTCAAGAGAGAAACAGTTCAATTGTAAAAAGCAATAATGATTTTAGTACAAGTTTTCTATGTCTATAGTGTTTGGTATAGCACATGATACAGACTTTCTTAAGAAAATCCTTAATATTAAGTTTACAAATATGGCAACCTGACCATGTAAAAGGCATTAGCTTTCTAAATGGTATAGCGTGCTTGTAGTCTTAGGTTAGACCTGATTGACTGATTGATTGATTATGAGTGTACGGCCAAGCATTATAGCAGAATCTTCCGGACTCCCGGACCCACACCGTACACCCGTACACATATAACAAAACCGAAGGACAGGATAGGATTATTAGTTGGGACAGACTCGGCCCGGTTAAAGACACCAATGCAATCGATAGTTAGTAAATTATTAGTACAATATATATTAAATAGGTTAGCAGAAGACAGCACAATCTAACTACATTACTAGATGATCATTTCTCTGGAATCCAGGGCCGGATACTCAGGACTCCCTAAATCCTAAATCAAAAACAGGACTTGAAAATTATTAATGTTGTAATTTCACCCATGTCCGCCTTTCATTAATTTACCTGATAAAATAAGAAAAATTTAAAATAACAACACTTATTTCCTTATTAATGGTCTTTATATCCAATTAAATAATTGTTATTTACTGCTCAAAGAATTAACAAAAACATTAAACCGTTTAAACATAAAATTTAACTTAAACCTAATCATCAATTTCCTACCGATCCAGAAAAGAAAATAAATAAATATAAATTCTATTATTTTGTAAAATTTATATAAAATGATTTAAATGATAATGTTACAGCACCACAACCCCTAGACTTATCAATAATTTAATTAGGTACTATATATCAAGACATCAACTATTATTATTATTATTTAGATTTTAATTTAGTAATCTTGCTAATATAATTAAGATAAACCAAAATCAATATATACGAAATTTATTACTTATATACTCCATAAAACTACAACTCCGTTTATGGACAAATTACCCTGCAAAAGCAAGCATGCAAAGTAAGTAAAATAATAAATCAATGAAAGGAACCTGAAACATTATTTTCTTAAAAATTTATCAGTGTACCATATCAGTAAAATTGACCTTTGCATGTAAAAACTGCAACCTAAACTTCCATAAAACCATTAAGTTAATTAATTAAGTTATTTACATTTAGCATCACGATTTGCCTTTACATAATTCCACTTTGTTCACATTCATTTAATTAAAATTTGGCATACATAAATAAATATGTCATTGTGTGTTGCAAACCAAATCTCAATTCAACTCAAAATTAATATTTCCAAATTAGTATTTATTTGTATAATTTAGTTAATTATTAAACTTTTAATAATAATAAAAATTAATTAAATATAAATATAATTTAATGCAGTTTATAATGCCCTGCAAAAAAAATTATTCATACCTAAATATACTATTTTATATATATCATATATGACTTTTTCTGATACGACTCAAATTTACTCTATTATACAGAGTATAAGAATTCTATTTGAGTCGAATACACTAAAATTTTCGTTGTGTTTTTATAGTTCATGTTTTATCAAAAACACTATCGTTGGCTCAAGAACACAAAAAACACAAAGAGAGAAAACTACGCCAAAATAAAAGTAACAGAATCTTATATACTGAACCACTAACAAACACTGAAGGTAAAAATTTTCTACCTTCTACCATGTGCGTAGCAGGAGACCTATATTTTCATTATAATATATTATACTATAATATACACACACAAATAATACCCCTACAGCGAACATACGGCAAATGAGACGGCCTGTAATAACATTTTTGTTGGTTTTGCCATGAATCAAGCTTCAAGAATATATTTGTGTCGATTGTACATAAAATGAAAAACAAGAACACATTCAAGTATGTGTAAAAATAAATGCAGATATGAACTTTAATACGATCGAATTATTTGAATTTAGTAATTAAATTCCATGTACAATCGCACAAATGACAAAATCATGCACTTAATTTAGAAATCATTCGTCATTATGTGTTGCAAACCGAATCACAACTCAACTCAAATCAACATTTCCAAATTAGCATTTTTTTTTTATATGGTTTATTTAAATTATAATCTTTTAATATTAATTAAATTAATTTGATTTTTGGTGGCTCTGGGATGGCAACTCCCTATCGAGCACACTTATGCGAAGTCCTCTAGCGGCTCGGTGATGGTAACTCCCTATCGAGCACAATTAGGCGAATCCCGCTTTCGCTATTCTTTAGTGTGTTGTTTTGATTAATAACACATATATTTTGTATTGCTTTTGCACATATATTTTTTATTAATACAAGTACTTTAGCTTTTAAACTTTTATTTTATATTTTGTTTACTAAAACAGAGAGGAGATACAATTGCACCAAGAAACTCAAGTCGTAAGTGATATTATTGTTTTTTTTCTGACTTCTCTTTTTTTTGAAAAAACAAAAACCCTTTTTTGTTGCTTGCTACGTTTTTTTAGGAATCTAAAAATGGTGCGAATATTTTGTACTTAATTATTCTTAAAGGTGCATTTTTATAATTTGACAAATTTACTTTCGATCGACGCCACAGATTCAATTTAATGCATTTTGTAATACCCTGTAAAAAAATTAATCATACCTAAATAAACTATTTTATATGGGTTACTTAAGGCAGTTTCCAATTCGACTCAAACTTATTCGGATTTATAAAGTATAAGAATCCTATTTGAGTCGAATACACTAAAATTTCGTTGTGTTTGTATAGTTCATGTTTTATTAAGAACACTATTTTGTTTCATGAATACAAAAAAAAAACACAAAGAGAGTAAACAACACCAGAACCTTATATACTAAATGAACAGAACAGAATCTTATATACTAAACCATCAACATACATTGAAAGCAACTATCTTATTACAAACTTCCATGTGCGTCGCAGGAGACTTATCATGTTTTCATTATATTATATACAGATAATACCCTTATAGCGAACATAAAAACATTGCTGATCTTTGTATCAAGATACAGAAAAATATTTGTGACACATATACCAAAACTAACAAAAATGTCTCTTTGTTTTTGTTATTGTTTAACTATTTTATGACATAAACCAATAATATACAGTACATTATATTGCTAGGATCTGTGTAAAGAGCGAACAAGACGGCCTGTATTAACATTTTGTTGGTTTTGCTACGTATCAAGCTTCAAGAATATATCTGTGTCGATTGTACATAAAATAAAACACAAGTACACATTCAAGTAGCATACAAATCAAATAAAATATGGAATTAAATACGACGTATGTCAATTTAAGTAAAATCTATTTTAATAATATCCAATTATTAGATTTTAGTAATTAAAATCCATGCACAATCACACAAAAGGTAAAATCATGCACTTAATTAAGCAATCAATAACTTTGATTTCTTTAACTATAAATATAAAACATTGGCTGATAAATGCCTCCCGGGTGAATTGGTTTTTCCAAAATAACACTTTAAATTATTTCACTTTCACTTTAAATATTATTTCACTAAAAATTGAATTAAATAGAATTAAAATTATAATTATAATTATAATAAAAATGTATGTATGTATATAGAGTATATACATACATAACACTACATAAACAACATAAATAAAACAAAAAATAAAATAAAATTATATTTTTGAAGAAGAGGATATAAAAAACACGTCTATCCTCTTTGAAGAGCATTTGCTCACCATAGTCTTACGTTAGACCTACCGAAAAATTAAAGTGGAGTGGGTGATAAATATAGGAAATCTCAAGATACAGACTTTCTTTAGAAAATTCTTAATAGTAAGTTTACATATAAAGCAATTTGGGCATGTGAAAGGCATTAATTTTTCAGATCGTTTGGTATGCTTGCAGTCCTAGATTAGACCTACCATAAAATCATAGTGGCGTTGGTGATAAATATGGAAAATTTTAAGTTACAGACTTTCGCAAGGAAATCATAAATAATTAGTTTACAGTTATGGCAATTTTACTGTGTCAAAGGCATGAGTTTTGTCGTGTTTGTATTATTAGTACAGACTATTAGAAAATCATAGTGAGATTTGTGATATATTTCCGAAATCCGAAGATAAACGTTTTAATTGAAAAAAAGGTAGCCCATATATCTTGTAAATTTTGGCTGATCTCCAATTTAGGTCTAACTGTACTTGCATAATTTTAAAGTATTCTGAATTGATTTTCTCGTTCTGAATAAAGGCATAACCGTATAGAACACCAAAAGTAGGATGAGTTTTATTCTAAATAATTGCACACATTCTTAGCCTCAATATTGTGTTTTATTCAGAAAATAAGAACGGCGCTTTATTTACCTTTAGATCTTCTAGAACAAAGTAGCTTCTGGAATAAATTGTTATTACTGTCAGCATTTACGTACTTTAAAATATTTTTTTTAAAATATATTATTTATTTAAGACCTAAACATTGTGAATACATGATCTGCGCTGCATCAAAAATTTGTGTCATCTAAAGTCAACCAGCCTTTATGTGTTCTTCAATAGTTTTGTAAAAAGCTATGTCAATAGTGGGAACTAGCCATATTTTTTAACCTATATCAAACATACGTATCTAGGAATTAATTTAAAGTTTTATTCGTTAAAAAAAAAAAAAAATCGAACCAAACGGCTTTTTCTAAAAAATAGATTTAATACGATTTAGTTTTGCATATCAAATGTAATTTGGTTAAAAAAATATTGCGGTTTTGTTAATTTACGTACCATCGTTGATTTTAGTTTTCCATATTCCATATTTTGCATTTTCATCATGTGTTACTCTCGTATATTATGTGGTTCTTTTGTGATGAAAAATTGAAAACTTTTTTTTTTTTTTTGCACTCGTACATACCTGCTCTGCTAATACAACCAACCGATCACATGTACGTGGAATTTAAACTAAAAAATATTCATGTGACTGTACAAAATAAAAAATCGTATAAATTTAACGTAATTTGATAAGCGCGATGAATTTGTATTTGGGTAAAAAAAAAAAAAAATTTCCATATCAAATGAAAATGGTAATCGACATAATTTTTATATTTCTATATATACAATTTTTATTTATATAATTTATATAATAAAATATTTAATATTTCATGAGATTAAATATATTTGCGGTGGTTTGCTCTACACATAGCATTTAAATGTATAAATATCACATATGGAGTATATCTCACATATGAATAATAAATAGAATTTTATTTAAGCTAATCTTTAAATCTACATTTTGAATTTTTTTTATTTTTTTGTTTTATTTAGATTCTAAACGTTCTAAAAAAAAATATTTAATGAATATTTTAAACAATTTGTGCTTAAAACTACATAAAATGTAGATTTTTGTTATGTACATACGAATATGTTATACGTAAAATGAAACGTTCTACAATAGTGGCATAAAATCATCATTTTTATTTGAATAGAGTTACTTGAAAATGATTCGTCACTTTATAGTACATACTTACGAATAATGTAGAATAGAATTACCATCTCACATTAAAAATGTTTTTTTTATGTTCGAAGATAAACATCTCCTTGCATATTTTGTAGTACAAAATGGGGTAACAATAAAACTAAAAATGTTGATCGGAGATTCGACAAAAGCAACTAAAAATGATTTTATGGCATTGCAGAGTATCTTGTTTTGTCCTTTCTTTATCCAAAAACACCTAAAATAATAAAGTGCTGCCACCACATCTATTGGCTTAAAGATTCAGAGTTAGGTTTTAATGTTTTGCGAAACTTTATTGCATGATTCAATAGCAACGAAGCTTAAGGTAACTTCAAAACAATTGTGTTGCAACGACAAAAGAAACCCGAGAAACAAACCCAAATATAAACACGTTTTTACGTCAGTTTCTTTTTTTTTATTTTCGTAGGAAAACATTGAAAAAACAAAAAAAAAAAAAATACCAAATGGTGTAGAGAGTTGTTTATCAAGTCACAGCCCCTAGCTGGGTTTTGGACAATCCTAAAATTTGTTTAATGAAACCCAAGAAACAAACACTAAAGTCGGAATTTGCTTTACCGAATCGTTCAATTTAACAGATCGTTGGCAGAGAATTTCTCTTTTCGACTTAGATCTAAGCGATCATGGTATGGATGTATCCCGAGAAACAATAGTAAAGTAACTTGCTGTTTGCCCTAATGAATCGTTGATTGTAGGACAGAGAAATTCTTCCTACGTTTCCTCTCCCTCTATAGACCAGTGAAAACCGAGAAACTAATTTTAATATTAGCACATTTTTACAGCGATTCAAGGGCATAGCTTGCTTCCCATCCCTAGTTCTATAAGCTCAGTTTTCGCCAATATACTTTAAACATCGATAAATGAAACCCGAGAAACAAACCCTAAAGTCGACACAGGTTGATTTTGATTGTATGCTATTTACGCCGCTTATCTATGGTTTCCATGTTGACAAAATATTTCATATTGTATATATGTACAAATGGCACCCGAAAAACAACCTCTTTTTTTAAAGAAGTCTCGTTTGCAGGGAAGAGAATTGTTTCCCAGGCTAAATACCCAAGCTTAATTTTTGGAAAATATAACCTAAGAAACAAACCGGTAACCCGGAATTTTTTTCATTTCGTCACTGATCAATAGTTTAAAATTGTAAAATGGCAACAACTCTAATGTCAACACATTTTTACGTCGTTTTAGGGACAAACATCGTATTGTATAAAATCGGTAGATACCGAGGAAAAAACCCTAATGTCCAAATTTTCCTTCAACAAAAACCGGAGAAGAAAACCAGAAATAATATCAACGAAAAACATAATGGATATTGAAAAAAATCCACTATGAAACCTGAGAAGCAAACAGTAAAATCGGATTTTTTGTCCCCTATTTTTCTATTGATCCAAGAAACAAACCCGAATATCGGCACATTTTCACGTCGACTAAAGGCCAGATCTTTTATTTATTCCGTAGTCCCAAGCTCAGTTTTTTCATCAAATCTAAAAAAAAAACCGACAGTTGAAATCCTAGAAACAAACCTAGAAATCGATATTATTCACATGAATTTCATTCATTGTAGGGCAGGCGGTCACTTTTCATGCCACGGTATGCACGATTTCAGTTTTTGCCGATGCCCAATTATTATAGATTGCGTAATATCGAAAGATGAAACCCGAGAAACAAAGTATAAAGGCGAAATTTTTTAGATCGATACATTCGATTTTAGAGTTGAGATCTGCTTACTAGGCCGCATTTTAAAAATTCGAAAATCTCGATAGCAAAAACTAGATAAACAAACAAAAAGTCGACATTTTTTTAAACGAAGTCCTGCTTAACCCAATACTTGTTTAATTTCTGTATAATAGTGGCTGGTCACACTTAGTAAAGCTTAATAAGTTTCGCAAATTCGAGCCATTTCATAATCATGAATGAAGTTACCGGTAGATAGGTGCCATAAACTTCTAAGAGTTTTTAATTAGTTCTATGAAACTCTCTGTCTTTAGAACGCATTGGCAAAATGAAATAGGAAGCAATTCTGTTGATCTATGTGGTCGTCTTTACAAACAATAGAATAGTCAAATATCAGTATCGAGACATTTTGAGTCTCCAGTAACGAGGAATCTGAAAAAATTCGCAATAGTTCAGTTCCAGAAGATTGGTCGCTAGGGTGCGTGGAATCCAGAGTCCACATACTTTAAAATTATTAACCTATCAGCCATTTATCCACAGCTATCAGTAGTTTCCACGAGGAGAGAGCACATATACTTGCGAATTATGACCAGGTTGCACCTTAGACAATTGTACCCATCATGCAGCTTCCTAATACATCACCAATACGGCTTACGTGATGCGCACCCTACTGGAAGGTTACAGAGCTGGTAGATTAATCTACTCAACTTTGGTCCCCCGCCAATAGACGCTAAACCACCAACTCGCACGTATTGAAAAAGTGTGAATTTTCGATTGACTTGCAAACGTGTTCACCCTCAGTCAGCAGTTAAGTATTTTCAAAGGTTCGTAAGTGGCCAACATTCCTTTTCACTAATTTAGCCATGGCTCACCCAAATCAATTAATCTCCTTGAAAGTGATTATGTTTGACAATGTTCATATTTTGGGACCCGATTAAGCAAACAAGTCTATAGGACTAACTTTTTTATTTTAACAATTCTGTCACATCATGTAATGTCAAGAATTAAATTTTAATTTTTGGAAAATCGAATTTTTTGTTTTATATTCTCATGTTGAGACAATTTGCCGCTGCTTTCTGCTATTTTTGTGTTTGCCTTAATTATACGTACAAAATTTTGCTGTAGTCAAGAAAAAACAAAATTTATTCATATTTTCCTATCTACATATTTTCACCATCATTTCCATCGATACGATCCTTATTTCCCGTCGTTGTGTACCAAAAAGTTATAAGCAAATCGTTTGAAAGCTCATGATTTTGAAATTGTTTCTGGAATAATTTTGGAATGAAAATCCAAATTGAATTTTCTTTTTTTTTTTTGCATTTCCATCCAAACTTTTTATTTTAGTTTGTCATTATAAATTCGACTTGAGAGTTTTTCACATCATTGGCTTTATTGCAATAAACTTGAAAGTTTTGCTCAGTTTGAACTTTAATTTAATTCTTTTCGATGTATATTAACATCGACCCATTTCACTTTGATGTTGGTAATTTATTTTATTTGTTAAGATACCCGTGTGTGTATGTTATATACTACATATATGTATATACACAAACATAAATTCAGGTCCACATATTCCATTTTATTATTTATAACTTTAGGTTCAGATTTTTCTAAATAATTTTCACATATTTTTTCGAAACCTGAAAACGGTATAAAAACACAAAATCAAAACGTTTATTCGTTCACAGCTACATAATACCTATATGTTTGTAACCTTTACCTAAAGGAGCTCGTATATCTACAACGTTGTCTAATCAATAAATTGCCTAATTTTATTGGGGTGAAAACCTGGGAAAATAAAAAAAAAATCAAATCAAAAGGAAAATCATGAAGGCAAAAGTGGAAAAAATCCGTTTACATAACTTTTGTTTTTTGTAGGTGGTTTGGTACACAACACAAAAAATATTCTCGAGAACAATAAAATTAACGGGGATAAAAATTCGAAAACAATTGGTAGAATCGATAAATTCATTAAATTTTGACATTGAATCGATTAAAAGGGAAAATATTTTTTGTTTTGTTTTTTTCGCCAGGAAAATTCTTGGGATGGGATTATTATTTGATGTTGATCAAAAGGCAAAGCAGAAAAGGTAGAAATGTTTTCGGTCTGATATCCATTTTACGTTCAGTTCAGTCTCACAAAGCCCTTGATTCCATTGTTTGCCTTTTAGCACAATTAATTTTTATGTGATGTGTAGTCAAAGTAAATGGAATTAATAAAAAAAAAATTGGAGGCCAGGAGGCTGGTGGCAATTTCTTCGGAATTGACCCGGAGGATAGATTGCCAGAACTTATGAAGTTTATTTAATTTATCAAATCTTCCACTTTTCAAAGTTAAAGGATTCTATCCGCCCCACATTCCGCATGAAACGTTAATATTCGGGTTTCCGGTTAATATTTCTCGCCATACGAAAGCCTAAGAAATGGCCTAGAAAAACCAAACCTGAGTATTTAAGTTTGTGTAGATTTTGAAGATACTGAAAATTTTATGGATTTAAAAATTTGTGTAAGAATGTCAAGAAATTTTCTATATTTTTGTTTTATTTTAGAGAAGTTTTATAAAAATAACAATCCAGAATTTCTAGAATTATCGAATTTCAAATATTTTAAGGTTTAAAATTTCGAAATACCTAGAATTTTTAAAATTTGGAAATACTAAGAAGAATCAAATCCTAATACTTATTGGTTTTCAGAATTTTAAGAATTTACAAAATTTAAGTAATTTGAGCATTACAATTTTGGCTCTAAGAATTTGGAAAATTTGAAAATACCAATAATTTTAAACATTTCAAAATTTTAAATTGCTTTAAAATTTTAATGAATGTTAAAATTTAGGTACATGATAATTTACCAATTTTAGGATTCTTAATCATGATTGCATAATTTAATTTTTTATAGCCACCCCACCGTCATATAAAACAAATTAATTTGATTTTTGAAATTACTTGAATTTCAGAAGTTCTAAATATTTAGGACTTTCTCCAAATATTTTTCACGTCCATATTTTTTGAAAGAAGAATTCTGGAGCTTTAAGGGTCTTTACATTTTTGTGGGGTACGCCAAATAAAATATTGTGCAATGAAAAAAAAAAAATCAAATTTATTTTAACTTTACGGATCAACTTTAGGTAAACCATCCGCGTAATCTACAAATCGAAACTCCTCTAAACTTAGTTATAAAGAAACTTAGCTAAGAAATCAAACACTGTTAAAGTTAGCCGAAAGTTTCCAGCTGAAAGTAAAAAGTCGATAATGCAGATTATGTTATTAACAATTCAGCCGAAAATTAAGAATTTGGTCGCTGACAGCGAAAAGTAAATAGGATACATGGATTGCAATAAAAACTTTTGTAAATAGTCTTACGTGGAAAACTTTGCTTAAAGTCGTAAAAAATATCGGAAAATCAGAAGGATCCACAAAACTGGAATAAAATCAGCTTCTAGAGTGTACATCTGAAGTTAAATCGTTTTTATGTGGTTTGTCATTATCTATCGCAGGAAAAAATTCAGTTCAAGTTTCCCGTGGGAAATCTCGGAAAATTCGATTTTCTAAAAATAAATGGAAAATTTGTATAAAATCAGCTTCTAGACTGTTATGTCTGGAGATAAATTGCATTGATGTGATTTGTCAATAGCTATCGCAGGAAAAAATTCAGTTCAAGTTTCCCGTGGGAAATCTCGGAAAATTCGATTTTCTAAAAATAAATGGAAAATTTGTATAAAATCAGCTTCTAGACGGTTATGTCTGGAGATGGATTGCATTGATGTGATTTGTCAATAGCTATCGCAGGAAAAAAATTCAGTTCAAGTTTCCCGTGGGAAATCTCGGAAAATTCGATTTTCCAATAATCATTAGAAAATTTGTATAAAATCAGCTTCTAGAGTGTTATATCAGGAGATAAATTGCATTGATGTGATTTGTCAAGAGCTATCGTAGGAAAAAATTTAGTTCAAGTTTCCCGTGGGAAATTTCAGAAAATTCGATTTTCCATTGCTCATTAGAAAATTTGTATAAAATTAGCTTCTAGATTGTTATATCTGGAGAAGAATTGCATTGATGTGATTTGTCAATAGCTATGGCAGGAAAAAATTCAGTTCAAGTTTCCCGTGGGAAATCTCTGAAAATTCGATTTTCCATTACTCATTTGGAAATTTGTATAAAATCAGCTTCTAGAGTGTTATATCTGGAGAAGAATTGCATTGATGTGATTTGTCAATAGCTATCGCAGGAAAAAATTCAGTTCAAGTTTCCCGTGGGAAATCTCTGAAAATTCGATTTTCCATTACTCATTTGGAAATTTGTATAAAATCAGCTTCTAGAGTTTTATATCCGGAGAAGAATTGCATTGATGTGATTTGTCAATAGCTATCGCAAGAAAAAATTCAGTTCAAGTTTCCCGTGGGAAATCTCGGAAAATTCGATTTTCCAATAATCATTAGAAAATTTGTATAAAATCAGCTTCTAGAGTGTTATATCTGGAGATGAATTCCATTGATGTGATTTGTCAATAGCTATTGCAGGAAAAAATTCAGTTCAAGTTTCCCGTGGGAAATCTCGGAAAATTCGATTTTCCAATATTTATTAGAAAATTTGTATAAAATCAGCTTCTAGAGTGTAATGTCTGAAGATTAATTGCAATAATGGGAATTGGCAATACATATCGCAGGAAAAAATTCAGTTCAAGTTTCCCGTGGGAAATCTCGGAAAATTCGATTTTCCATTACTCATTTGAAAATTTGTATAAAATCAGCCTCTACAGTGTTATATCTGGAGATGAATTGCATTGATGTGATTTGTCAACAGCTATCGCAGGAAAAAATTCAGTTCAAGTTTCCCGTGGGAAATATCGGAAAATTCGATTTTCCTATAATCATTAGAAAATTTGTATCAAATCAGCCTCTAGAGTGTTATGTCTGGAGATGAATTGCATTAATATGATTTGTCAATGGCTATCGCAGGAAAAATTTCAGTTCAAGTTTCCCGTGGGAAATCTCGGAAATTTCGATTTTCCATTACTCATTAGAAAATTTGTTTAAAATTAGCTTCCAGAGTGTTATATCTGGAGAAGAATTGCGTTGATGTGATTTGTCAAAAGCTGTCGCAGACAAAATCCAGTTCAAGTTTCCCGTGGGAAATCTCGAAAAATTCGATTTTCCATTACTCATTTGAAAATTTGTGTAAAATCAGCCTCTAGAGTGTTATGTCTGAAGATAAATTGCATTTATGGGAATTTGCAATATATATCGCAGAAAAAAATTCAGTTCAAGTTTCCCGTGGGAAATCTCGAAAAATTCGATTTTCCATTACTCATTAGAAAATTTGTTTAAAATCAGCTTCTAGAGTGTTATGTCTGAAGATGAATTGTATTGATGTGATTTGTCAATAGCTATCGCAGAAAAAAAATTCACATAGGAAATCTCGGAAAATTCGAATTTCCATTACTTATTAGAAAATTTGTATAAAATCAGCTTCTTGAGTGTTATATCTGGAGAAGAATTGCATTGATGTGATTTGTCAATAGCTATCGCAGGAGAAAATTCAGTTCAAGTTTCCTGTAAGAAATCTCGGAAAATTCGTTTTTCCATTACTCATTTGAAAATTTGTATAAAATCAGCTTCTAGAGTGTTATGTCTTAAGATGAATTGCATTTATGGGAATTGGCAATAGATATCGCAGAAAAAAATTCAGTTCAAGTTTCCCGTGGGAAATCTCGGAAAATTCGATTTTCCATTACTTATTAGAAAATTTGAATAAAATCAGCCTCTAGAGTGTTATGTCTTTAGATGGATTTTATTGATATGATTTGTCAATAGCTATCGCAGGAAAATAAAATTCTAATGATTTTTGGAAAATCGAATTTTCCGAGATTTCTCACGAGAAGCTTGAACAGAACTTTTTCATTCGATAGCTATTGACAAATCACATAAAAACCATTAAACCTTAGATATACACTCTAACGTCTGATTTTATTCCAATTTTGTGAATTCTTCTGATTTTCCGATATTTTCCACGACTAGGTTAAACCAAGTTTTCTACGTAAGACTATTTATAGAAAATGTTGTTTAAATCCATATATACTATTTACTTTCTGCTAATAACTACTACATTTTTTATTTTCGGCTGGAATGTTAAAACATAATCTGCATTATCGATATGTTTTATTTTTAGCTGGGCTGGACTAACACAATCTGCATTATCGACTTCTCACTTTCGGTTGGCTACTTTCAGCTAACTTTAGTAGTATAGAAATCAAATCAGTTATCGTGGCAAAACCATTACAACATAGGGTCAGGGTTAAGGTAGGGTTACGGTCTTTAGGCTGTTTTTTTAAATGAGTGGTAATAGGTTGACTGCTGAAGAGGTATAATCTTCGGAAAAATAATTTATGCACTATTCAACCGCCTTATACCACTTATTTTAGAAAATATTTTCTTGTAACTGCTCCTATTTTGTTTAACAATTTGCCGTCAATTTTAAAAATGAAGCTTGCCCTAAACAGTATTGCAAGAACTAAAATTTTTTTTTAATGAACTGTGAAAATGTTACGTTTTCAAATTATTTTGTTATTCCTTCCATATCTATTTCATCACAAAATGATATCTAAGATGTACCAACAAAATCTTGCATTCTTAATTTGTTTCTGAGATCGGAGAAGATAATCATAGGGTAAAATTGGTCAAAGAGCGAATTATGTTTTGTGAGTATTAAGTAAACAATATAGCGTTTCACTATATGGTTCGAAAAAAAAAATGTCTACACCCACAAATTTTGAATTTTTTTTATACGACATGAGACGTCTCAATGAAAATCTTTTATAGTTTTTGCTATAACCTTCTGTCGAACAAGATAAAACAAGCCAGGAAACAGATTGCAGTGATGAGTACGGAGCTCTAGGTTTACTTAAAAGTATCGTGGGGTTATGTCGCATATTTAAAATTAAGACAAAATCTTTATTTTTGCTTTAATGAAGTGAACGCAAAAGAAATTCTTTGCCAACCAGTTTGAAAAAATATAAAAAAATTCGCTTACTGAACAAGCGCGGTTAACAAAAATGCGAGATTAGAAAATAACCCAACTAAGTATTTCACGTCAAATGCCTTATTTTCTGATAAACATTTATTCATATAAAATGCAAGTAATATATAGATTTGGATCAAGGCCAACAATCGAGAGATGAAAATTCTACTTTAGAGTGGAAAACTTTTTCTTTTACTATTTTATTGCTTGGAAAATAATTTTTATTCTTCTTTAAAAGTTCCCCCCATCATCTCTTGTTGTTATTGTTTTTGTACAGAATTTTGCATATAAATAAATTATAAACAAATCGAATAACAAAAAAATAAAATCGGAAACAAAACTCCATTATGAACAAACTGCAATGAAAAGTTATAAGGACAAAGTGTATTTTTTGTTATTATTTTGCCTGATATTTTTTCATTTTATCGATTTGTGACAAATTTGAACATTCTGTCGTTCCATTTTGTAGAGACAATTTTTTTGTTGTTGTTTGTTTGTATAAAATATTAAATTTTTCGATTGCCAAACGTTGTTTCCACTCACATGGGAAACAATTTGAAACAAGCATCCATACAAATTAGGCTAAGTCATTGCACACGTAAAGCTGCACCTAAAAAAAATGTTCTAAAATAACTCTTACAAAACTAATAGTGACATTTTTGTTTGAAATACCCTGGGCACAAAAGTTTTTTGGAACATCTGCTGGAATTAAAATCAGAACCAACAAAATCGGAAATCTTCACCAGTTTTGCTTCAATGAAATTTTATTGACATTTTTCACTAAGTTGATCCCTCGGTTTAAATACTCATATAAATTTGCTGGATTGTTACGTCACAATTAAAGAGCCATATCATATTAATCAGCTCAATACATTACTATAAATTGGCTCTTTATTTGTGACGCAATATCCTTAAACATGCCTCAACTTATCTTTAACATCTCAAACCCGTTTTCTGACAAGAACAATATGACATTATACCTATCTCAAAACCGAAAAGATAATTTAATTGCCTTCACTTGTCGCATGAATAAATCCAATTTCATTAAATAATTATATTTATCGCGTACAATCAATTATGTAAAATCATTTACCAACAAAATTTATTTTTACGAGCAATAAAAATCCAACAAATTATTTCCCTATCACTCTTTCTCAATCTACTAACTTTTATTCGTTTTAATCATTGTTTTGTATTGAGAAGCTAAGCTTTTTAGGTTAATTGAATAAAAATGTATATTTCCAGATGTAGAAAAAAAAAGTTTAATACCGCAATTAATTTTATTTACCTATAAATCTTTAACACTAATAAAATTAAAACAACCGTAAAACTAAAAAATTGCGGTTTATCAAGCAACACAGACTATATAGATTACGAGGAATACAAAATACTGGCATTCGAAATAGAAAACTTAGGCAATATAATAGAATGGGCTGCTGTCATATAGTATTTTCAAACGATAGTATTGCACCAGTTACATGGTTGATCCCTTGGTTTACCGTCAAAAATTGGCGTTGCCAAATATCTCCTTGTGATAGATATAAATTACATACATATGTACCATATATACTATTTGGAAAACCACTGAATTTTCCAACAAGAATGCGTTTTAACAGAATCTACGGAATGCCTGAAAAGGTCAAACCCGCGAATACTCAACACAATTTCTTAAAGTGACCCGCATTTTCTTCTTTAGCAACTCTTCCAAAACATTGTTGTCCAATCACTGCAGTTTAATTTCGTAGAACAAAAGGTGTTGTTAAACTCGTATTATTCATAAGAATGGTTGTACTGCTTTAATTGCAATTTGTTATTTAAGATAATTTAGTTCAACATGTTATCATAAATAATGAGTGCTTCCGCCCCAAATCTGAAGTGATTGAACTATCAAATGGTTATTGCAGGAAATAAAATCCAATTAGTAAATCCAAACTTATAATTATCTCGTCAACCTTGCAGGCACCGTGCATTAAAACTATAATTTTATGAGATAGACATACACAATAAGAAAGAGAAAATACTTGATATTTTGATTCAAAGTTATATCTCATTCTTTCTAATAATACGATATTTGTGAAGTTTATAACCAAAAATATTTGAGTAGAATATTACCTTGAGTTAAATATATATAACGAGTATTATCACTGCGAGCGGGACTAAGAGAGGAGTATTAATTCTCTATATTCTGTTAATATAAGGCCAATTGTTATTGTGAATGAATAATTTATTGTGCCAACCAATAACATGAATAGCACAGGGGTACGTGCAACATACCTTTGTAAGGGAGTAATAGCCGTAAGTCTCTTGAATCAAATAGTGTATATGACATTTCTCAACGAGCAATAAATTACTCAAATGCATCAACTTGTGAAGACAATTAGGCCCGATTTTAAGATTTTTTTTCTAAAGGGAAAAAAAATTAACTCCTAGTACTTATAGTCAGGGGTGATGTTCCATCTGAATATTCAAAGTATGTAGATATTGGTTACCGACTGTCATAGCAACATTTTTAAATGGAAATAGCAAAGATTGGGATCCACAGAATTATTTAGAGTTGATTTAAACGTTAATTAAACGCATGTAGTATTTTAGACCATTTTCACTTGGAGTTGTGATGATTGAGTTGGAAACTAGCTTGAGTTATGTTGAGTTGGATTGAATCGAGTTCACATATTCCCTTGCAGTGGAGATGGAAGTTGAATCGTTAAGTTGGCGTTGAGTAAAACGTTTAGTTTGAGATTTATTTGGGTTGAGTTTGGGTTAGGTATAGAGTTGAATTGAGAGTTGAGTTGGAATCGGGTGTGGTTGAGTACATTCACTTCTTGTTTGTCCGGTTGTTATATTTTATTAAACGTCGTTGTAAAGCGATTTTACTTCGGTCTAAAAAGGTCTGGTTGGTCCAAAATCATGTTTATCGATGTTTTGAAAGTCCATGAGTCTGAAAAAGTAAAACAAAATATGTCCGTCCGTCTGTCTGGACATCTCGATGTCTGGATGTGTCGGTCGACAAAGACTGGTCTGATTTGAATTTTTTTTTCGCTAATCTATTTCTATGGTCAAGGCGGAGATTTTAAAAGCTTTTGGAAACTTTAGGTCAAAAGGGTGTGGTACCTGCCATACGAATTGAACCAAAATACCTGGGCATTGAATTTCAGGTTGATTTGAAGGTTAAGTTAATGGTCAATTTGCGGGTTAAGTTGAAGTTGAGTTGGATTTGAGTTGGGCTTGGATAGGATATATTGAGTTATTCAGCAATGTTTTATATATGCTGTTTTGAGCATTGAGTATGACGTAGAGTTTGCGGTTGAGTTGAGGGTTGGGTTGGGTTTCGTTTGCCAGTTGAATTAGGGTTTAATTGCGGTTCAATTGGGGTTGGATTATGGTCTAGTTAGCAGTTGAGCAATCTACATACAGAGAAACCTCACTACAACGGAAATCGACCGTACCCAAAAGGTTGTCCATTGTAGTGAGTTGTCCGTTAAACTGAGTATTTGTAATTTTTTTCTATTCAAAAATTTTATGGGATTCTATTTCTTATCCAATTTTGATGAAATTTAGCATTTCTAATGGAAATGGGATTCTCAAATGATTTCTGTTCTGAAATATGGCCAAAAAGGATGAACTTGGCTATTCCTTAACCAATTATGATGAAATTTGATATGTGAGTTGGAAATGAGATTCTAAAATGATTTTTGGATAAAGTTCTGGAATATGCCCAAGTATGATGGAACTTGGCTGTTTTTTAACCAATTATAATGAAATTTGACATGTGCAATTGAAATGAGGTGCTAAAATGTATTTTAGATATAGTTGTTGCCTTATTCCATAACTTCATCTAAAAATCATTTTAGAATTCCATTTCCACCGCACATGTCAAATTTCACTAAAACCGGTTAAGAAATAGCCAAGTTCGATCCTAATTGGCCATACATATAATTTGCTAAAGGTTCAATTTGAAATGTAAAAGGAACAAATCGAAGTGTAACAGTTTCAATTTAAAGTGATGAAGCTGAAGATATTCATTTCGGGATTGATTTCAGAGTTAAATTAATCAAGACCGAATTTCTGACCACCTTATGGAGTTTCAGCCCTTTATATTTTTATTATTCGATTACAATTTATTTAACTAAACTATGTTTTATGTGCTAAGCAACTCAAAGCTTTACTCGCTCATTTCATTTAGTAAATGTCAACTGTTTTATATTTTGGACATGCCCTTCAAAATTAAACTTGGAGTCAACAACTACAACTAAATAAGTAGATTGAATTATCTGGTAATTTGTAATTATCGGGTAGATCGGTAGGCATATTTTTATTTTGAAACAGAACATAATTAATTGTTTGCATATTGATATTTAGCGGATTGGCTGTAAACCAGCAATCATCGTGTAATATATGTTAGTAAATTACAAAAGCACCGCTAGCTAGATAAACAATAGCAGCATCATCATCATAGAAGAGGTTATTTAGATAAAAGCTAAATAAAACAGAGCCTTCAGGTACTCCATTAAGCACATTGAGTGTAGCACTGTTTCTAGTTTTGATAAATACGTATAGTGCTCAAGAACGATCGCTTACATATTCTTTGAAGTAATTAAATGTAGACTAATTAGGATTTAATGGTTTGAACTTTGAAAGGTGTTTAATACAGTCGAAAGCTATTCGAATTCTATTATATTCTAAATTACATAAATTAGCTACTATTTTAGGAAATGCCGACAATTCTTCTAACTGAAAATTAAGTACTGTTTCAGAAAGCTTCACGAAGCATAGTTCTATTCTAATGAATTATTGCTGATTGTATTACGTTAATAAGGAATTTATTTAGAGAATTTGCCACAAAAGAGTGATCTGTAGCCAAAGTACTATTTTGGAAGCTATATGTGAGACAGTGGGTTTTGTGGAAATAACGGAATTAATTAAGCTCCAATCTTTTTTTTTTTTTTTTTTTTTTTGGATTGTCATTATAATCTACAACCTAACTAGGTGAACTGAATAGAAATTTATTTTAATAGTTTTTTAAACTAGTTCTAGGATTCGTTGACTAAACGAAACCTTCCGGATTGTAGCTTTTGATTTGATCTTTGTTGTGTTAGCTAGTGAACTATTTATTTCTGTAATCTTTGCAAGGACGAATCAAATCACAGCCGTGCACAGTTTTAGTAAATGTATCATTATAAACTAAATCAGAAAAACGGGACCAGTTTGCTTGAAACAATTCAGCCTGTGACAATTGTAAAATTATGATTCGAGGGAGGCTTACACCATTGATTAACCTGATTATGAAAAAAAATTTGTTAGACATGAAGAAGAAGAATAAAATTTCTTAGTGCTGTGTTTCGATTTTCACCAACCAAAATAGTACCATGTGTACCAAAAACGTTACTGAAAGTCGTTATCCTGGTGTCCAAATTTACCGACTGTCGTACCATTGCCAATATTTCAATACTGGATAGCGATGATGTTCTTATTATTATTATTATTAGGGGGCCATGCAGGCGATCAGCCAATTCGCTCTGCGACCCAAAAGATCTATTGTGCTGGACCCTGCTTAATTATCCCTCCAGTCATTATTCAGGTTCTTAATAAACCTTAAAATACGGTCTTCCTGTACGTGATACATACTGTCTGGGCTTATTGCTCTCCCTCCTAGATGTTTACTACATCATGTAGTTCCGCTAGAAAGACGGTAGCATTGGAGCCAAAGACTTCGAGAGGGTTGTCCCACTCCCGTATATTCCTACTCCTGCCCCGTATTCAGTTTGATTTTACTCTTACGAGTTGCTAAAAATTGCAAATCGCCTGTAGGTCACCCAGCTTTACTACAGAAAGGCTAAATAAAACTGGAGGGTGCCTGGTATCGAGAGTCCCCATATTTTGGATTGATTAACCTATCAGCCATTCATCCATCGGCATATGCTGTTCCACCTTAGATTAGGGTTTTTTGTCAATGTTTTCTCCTTTAGCGCCGTACTTTAGCCTGTACAAAATGGCCAAAAATGTGCCAAATAGCCTTAGTTACCAGTGGTTGCCACGAGGGAGCAGCACGTACACTTGCGAATTGTGAACAGATTACCTCTTACACAATTGTACCCATGATGCAGCTGCTTAATGACAAGACCAAAAAAGCTCAGGTGAATGCGCACCCTACTGGAAGGTTACGGAGCTGGTAAATTAATCTACTCAACTTTGGTTCTTCCCCTCCAATAGACGCCAAATCACCATGATGTTCTTAGGTTAGGTTAGGTTTGGGTGGCGGTCCACTAGGACCAGGCATAGACATAGACGGTCCGTAGCCATACCACAATAATTATTTCCTCCAACTCATTGGAACCATTTTGAGCTGTTAAAAAATCGCTGGATAATCCTGACGTCCATCCTACAGAGGTACGTCAGGTCTTTGAAGAAAGGTGCCCCTAGAAACTTTAGTCTGTTTCGTGCCAAACGAGGGCAGGTGCAAAGAAGATGAAGAACTGTCTCTTCCTACTATTTGTCCTCGCAACTACGACAGTAGTCGTGTGAGAAGATACCAAGTCTACTCGCATGCCTCCCTATGAGACAGTGCCCCGTAATCACTTCAACAACCACACTGATCTCTCTTCACTTCTGCAAGAAGTGATACTTGACCATCTGTCATTCGTTAGCTCGCTAGCTTCTTCCTGAAGCAGCAGTTTGAATACCGCAAGAGGCATATAATTATCTTTTCTGCTTTCTGAGAAGTGGTCCATTGTACCGTTTATATTCCCTGTACTTATGAAATGTCCTGGCACCCATAAAATGTGGATGTTGAACTGATCTGCCATCTCGTTAAGAGATGAGAGACAGTTCTGGACTACTTTCGACGTGAGGAGGTGTTATTGAAGCGATTTAATGGCAGCCTGACTGTCCCTTTATATGCGAATATCACAAACTGATATTACATTATACCTCAACCAGTCTACGACTTTCATTATTACAGTTACTTCAGCTTAAAAAATGCTACAGTAGTTCTTCGCAGAACACTCCAGCCCCGACTTTCCCGTCCCGTTTTGAACCATCAGTGATAAATCCTGGTTCCAAAACTGCACCCATCATCCAGTCCTCCCTGGATGAGATCCTAGTCTGGAACTTTGTGTCAAAATATAGTGACGGGACTGTATAGTCGGTGGTCTTGGGAATTTGTTTGTTGCACAAAATAGATGAGTACCCTGTATTGTTGCAGGTCCACATTAAGATGGATTTTAGCCGTATGGCAGTACAAGCTGCCAACTTTTTCCCCAAGATATCAAGAGGAGTCAAAAATAGCAGAGTCTCTAGTGCCTGAGTGGATGTGCTCCTGAGTGCACCACTGAAGTTCTTAATATACCATCAAATACTAAAACACTGAACATGAATAATATTTTTTATTCTTAAACGTATGCAAATTCAGTTAAACACCGTTATGAGCTTTTTCAATTTGTCTCTCCAAGGAAAATGAATCCTTCAAGGAGAGATTGGCAAACTATGATCTGTAATATAACAAATAAGAGAACAGTATAAACTTTATGGAGGCTAAGATTGATCTTGCTAATCAAAATGCAATTAAATGGAACATCGTTGTCGTTGGTCTACCCTCAAACTTTCGAAAAATTATTGGTACCATAAGCAAAATTATTTTACATATTGGTGTGCCAATATCTAATGACGACATAATTTCTGTTCAGCAACTACCACCCAACAACAAAACTTAAACAGTCGAAGCTCTTATATTGTTATACTGAAACCGATTGAATTAAAAACAATTTACCAAAAACAACAACATTTCGGAGAATTAAATCGGTCCAGCTTAAAGTTAAGGAGTCTTCTGGAATTCATAACATTATTTTTTTTGCACCACCTTACTAAATTGTAATCCAAATTGTATAATGAAGCTAAAAATATCAAAATCAAATATCGGTTTCAATGTCTATTGTGCAAAGATAGTAAGATTTACTCATGGAAATCTATGGAATCAAATGTTTATCCCATCTTATCACTCAACGACATCTTTCGGTTCAAAAAAGTTTGGTTTTGACTGCTACTCCAACTAAACATTAAAATGTCATGTCATTGCATCATGGACAAATATGTAGATCATCGTTTCGGATATTGCTCTAAAATTTCTAACAAACACCCCGAGAGAGTGCCTACACTTTACACTCACTGCTATAATTAAAAATTTGATGTCAAATTAGATTTACAGTGTGAAATGAATTGACTAAAGTTTAATCACGATAATTTAAGAATTTTTGTGTTTAAAAGCTCATTAAGCACTGCAATAATTTTACAACTGCATATGATTATACAATCTAGATATAATTTTAGGTCAACTTCAAAAATTATACTGATGATTTGAAATTTTAATAGATTTGACAATAACGGCTTAAAGTGCTACTTACCGTAATGGTTGGTTTTAAATTTCCTTCTAAATTTTCAAGCTCTTAAAACTCGTATTTTTTAAAAGATATTTTACTGATTACATAATGTTATAATACTTAATACTTATTTATACAAAACTGAAGCTCAACATCAAAAAACATATTTATTTAACCTTTTAGTTGCTGTTTATGATAATTTAACAGTAGTTAGATTTGACAACGTCTTTTTTAGAATTTTGACAGCAACAACATATCCTATTGATTTTATAAAAAATCCCGAAAAAAACGCGATGGCAATACTAAACAATCTCTAGTGCGACAGTTTTTACTGTCAGCCCGAAAAATGTCACTATAGTGACTGAATTTACTATCACGAGCAACTATTGTGATTTTTTTATCTGTCAGCCCGAAATAATGCAAAACTAATTTTTAATAAGTTTCATTCATTGAACAAAAAATTGTATGTACATATTTAGAATTTTTATATAAATTCGTATAAATATTTCAACTCAAGGGATTCACGGATACTTCTCATGTAAGGCTAGATTCTTTGAAGTTTCGGCTTTATTCTCTGATATACAAAAAAAATTGTATCTGGAATTTTTGAGACCTAGTCGCCTCAATATTTTAACACAAGCGATTCACGAGCACTTCTCATATAGGGGCAGATTCATTGTGGTTTGAAAATGAATCTGGTCGTATAAGGGAGATGCTCGTGAATCGCTTGTGTTAAAATATTCTGGCGACTGTATCACAAAAATTCCAAGTACAATTTATTTGTAAGTTGCATATCTTACATGGTCCATATCAAATTTTTTTATGTACTAAATATGTATTCATAATAATCTTTTGTTTACTTGTTTTATTCTGATATCTCGCAAAAAACTAATGTTGCATTATGAACACAACCGTATTTTTCGGGATGGAATTTCGGGCCAGATTGACAGAGGTCTGAAAATGGTATACTTACGACAATTTAACCGTTGTTTTATTTTAAAGTTGATTCTAAAATTTAAAGCTCATAAAGCTCTGTAATATTTGCACAACCAATTTTGAGATTACACAATGTGATCATAAGCGCATATTGATTGATTTGATTGATTGATTTCAATGTACGATCAATAGTTAAGCAAGTCTCCCGTATTATAAATATGAATGTCACACCACTATACCCATGTTACAACATGACACCATAACTCTCCCTCACCAAGGAAATATGTACCATCATAATCAGTTTTTCATGAAGCCAAACATAGCAATATTCACTCCGTAAAGAAAGGCGCCACATCGATTACCACATAAGTCTAATAGTGTGATATCCGCCCCTGGCCAGGCAGCCATCGTATACCTTCTCTAATGGAACAAAATCTAGGCATGGGAAAGGAATGTTAGTGAGGACAGACTTGGCTCGGTTACAGACACCTAATAAAGCCGATAGTTAGTGTTTTATGACAGCACAATAAAACACAATTAAAATATTAATAATAAAACATTGGAACCTGATCGATCTGAAATAATATCTTAAACTAGAATTTATATTTATATAATACTCCAAACTTCCGATTACCAAAATTGATGATAAAATATATTTCGATGTTCCTCTGAAACCAAAAAAACAAATTAGTTATTTATTTCTACTCTCCCTTAGTCTAACCGCTCTATAATTTCAAATATTTAAGTATTAGCTTTCAACAATTAAGGGAAATATTAAAACAACAATAAATATAATATAATCTAAATTCAAATGTAAAGATGTTCCTAGCCCTAAAAATAACATTACCATTTATTAATCATAATTCAATTTTAAGCCTTAAGGCATTAATTAAATTAAGGATCAATTATGTATATCAAATTCTCCTTCCTCCAGCATACCCCATCTGAAATAAAACTTTGAACTATAAGTACACTCCAACTAGTTCTAATAGATGTCTCTCCGCTGATTATTTATGAAATTTGTTAGTTGTTATACCTATCATCAAAAATCTTAAACAGTAAATATTTGATATTTAAAGCCCTTGTTCATCCACAACCTCAACCAAACTATCATTAACATTAATACCAATAAGTAGGAACATTAACACCAATACGAACACTAATACCAACACCCACATCGATACCAATACCAACATCAACAATAATAGGTATTATGACATATGATTCGATTACATCGAAAAAATAATTTCACTAAATTTAGTTCAACTTAATTTTAATAAAAATTAATTTAATTTCAACCCAAAAACTAATTTACTTCACCAATAATTCTTTATTTAAAATCAGTCCTTAACACCCTTAAATAAAATAAGTTCAATTCAACATCTAAATTAAACGACAGCAAATTAATTACTAACTATATAACCTTTAAATCAAGATACATAAAAATTGTAATTCTTAATTATGAGTTATAGTAATCCCAAAATCTGAAACCCTAAAAGATGTATTTCCAATTCTTGCTTAACTAGCTAGTGCCACAAATTAAAGAAATTAATTAATTAATTCCAGGAATACCACTTAACTCAAAATTAAATAATTAATTGTTTATTACTTCATTCTGCTTATATGGCTTAAATACGAATAATTCAACCTTTCCATACTAATTTAAAGTTAATAAATCAACTATAAAAATGAAATAAACAATTTAATAATGAACGTTAATTAAATAAAAAGCCGCGTCCGGTTTCCCATCTGCACATTTCACTGCAGCCAATCCATTCTTAATTATCAATTAAATTGTAACACAAAAATTTAATGCAATTACTTATTATTTTAAATTTAAAATTCAAATTTAAATCATATAATTCCCGAAACCATATAAGTTCAATTCCAGATTTACAACTTTATTAGTTAATTCTAGACATACCTCTAAAATCAAACCAAATTGATAATTAATTAATACCTTACTAATTAATCTATTCCGTTTAAATCCCACTGCACAAAATTAAAAATAATCAAGAACACAGTAAAAGTTTAATAAAAGAATAAAAGTTTAATAAAAGTTTAACAAAAGTTTAACAAAAGTTTAATAAATATTTAACAAAAGTTTGACAAAAGTTTGAAGCTTATCAAAAGTTTAACAAAAGTTTAACAAAAATTAATAAAAGTTAACAAAAGTTTAATAAAAGTTTAAAAAATTTCTAATAAAAGTTGAATAAAAGTTTAAAAGTTTAAAAGTTTAAAGGTTTAAAAGTTTAAAAGTTCAAAAGCTTTAAACTTTAAAAGATAAAAAGCTAAAAGTCTAAGTGTTTGAAAGTTTAAAAGTTTAAAAGTGTAAAAGTGTAAAAGTGTAAAAGTGTAAAAGTGTAAAAGTGTAAAAGTGTAAAAGTGTAAGAGGGTAAAAGTCTAAAATTCCAAAATTTAAAAGTTTAGAAGTTTAAAAGTTTAAAAGTTTAAAAGTTAAAAAGTTAAAAAGTTTTAAAGTTAAAAAGTTAAAAAGTTAAAAAGGAAAAAAGTTAAAAAGTTAAAAAGTTAAACAGTTTAAAAGTTTACAAGTTAAAAAGGTAAAAAGTTTAAAAGTTTAAAAGTTTAAAAGTTTTAAAAGTTTAAAAGTCTAAAAACTTTACATAAAAACCTTGGTTGGTTTCAGGATTTGTTTAAAAGTTTTTTAAAAATTCCAAAGTTTAGAAGTTTAAAAGTTTAAAAGTCTAAAAGTCTAAAAGTTTAAAAGTTCAAAATTTAAAAATTTAAAAGTTTAATAAAAGTTTAATAGAATTTTAACAAAAGCCTTAACAATAGTTTAATAAAAGAACAAAGTTAAATAAAAGTTTAATAAACGTTTAACAAAAGTTTAACAAAAGTTTAACAAAAGTTTAATAAAAATTTAACAAAAGTTTAACAAAAGTTTAACAGGAGTTTAATAAAAGTTTCATAAAAGTTTAGCAAAAAGTTTAACAAAAGTTTAATAAAAGTCTAATAAAAGTTTAAAAGTTGAAAAGTTTAACAGTATAAAAGTTCAAAAGTCTAAAAGTTTAAAAGTTTAAAAGTTCAAAGTTTAAAAGTTTAAAAGTTCAGGGCGTAAGTAAATTACTTAGTTAAAAAACCCTAATCCCTACGAATCGTTTATTTAATAAAAGTTCTACAAATGTGATTTGTTTTTTGAAATCGCACTCTACCCTCAAGAACCAATAACGGCCATTGCCAACAACGATGACAAAGGTTTGGTTAGAATATGGAATAGGCCTCTATTACTTAAATAAAATCCCTAATCCATTCGAATCATTCATTTAATAAAAGTTCTACAAAAGTACCCTCTTTGAAATCACACTTCAACTTTAGAACGCCATATACCGTTTTTTAATGAACACTCAAAAAATAAATCAATTAAAATTACTTTAATATCGAACAAACAAGAATTTGTAATATATTTTGATTTGTTGTAATTTAGCTAGAGCTTGATTTTTTTAAAATACTTTTCTAAATACTACTCAGTTTTTTGAAATAACACTCAATCCTCCCATAAGAACCCGTCTCAGCAATGCAATACTAATACATTGACAAATCTCTGGAATGTCTGGAAAACCTCACTCTGGTAGAGGATCATTATATATTAAACAAAATACGGTACACTCCCCATTACTTAAAATACCAAAGCACTCACCATACGACATGCTTTATATACACAAACTTATTTCAACCAAAATCAAACAAAAATACAATATGAAACAACGCACAAAATACAAAATCAATCTATAAAATTTTTCTGTTTTTTTTTTTTTTGATACTCTATTACCAATTTCAATGTGACAATATTGTCAAATAATATTAATAATTCACTTTTGATTACACTTTCAACACACCACTTGTAGCTTTATGATTTTTTTTTTATCAATCAAAGCAAACTTAATACAGGCCATTTCACTTTAGAAGCTCAGATTTTATTTTATTTATAAACCACTGTTGCACTCAAAATTTCACGTCTAACATTAAAAGCACCACAAACAACTTTATTATTAGTTTTAACAATTAGTTAATCTAGATTAACACTTATTATTATTATTATTTTTTTTAATTTTAATTAGCACAGCCAAAAATATGACTTCTATATCCTGCACTACCTGGGTCTATGCTATTATATTTAAAATTAAAACAACCACCATTTAAAGTCAGATACACAAGAAACAATAGCCTTTTCACTTTCATTAAAACTAAGTAACTACACAATATTTTTTAACTTTGAAAACCTAAAAAAGAATTCACAACACACATCACCATTTTTATATGCCATCTTTATATTCCTCTATATTTTTTTTCACAAAATAATTTCTTTTAAAAATTTGCAACTTAGTCACTTTTAACCTTCACTTTTATATATAAAACCAAACATTAATCACTTTTAATTGTATTTAACATATTTTTGTAATTCTACACCTATTTATTTAATTTAAATAAATTTTTATTTAATCACTAAAGAAAAAACAAGTCAACACTAACTCAGGGCTACCTACCGACCCACAATGTGATCATAAGTGCTTATTGGCACAAAATTGAAGCTCAACATTGAAAACCATAACTATTTAAAATTTTTATATATTTCACTAAAACAATGCTTCATATCATATTATTTAATTAAATTCTGATGACTAGTAGTTCATACTCTGAATACCTTTTGTCTGAAACCGAACTGCCTAAACTGTTACTTGTGATAATTATAAACAGTTTTTTGTTTATAAAGCCCATTCTAGATCAAAAATGATCTCGATAATGTCGACATCATCGGATTCATAAAATTGTCAAGAATTAAATGGCTTGGGCACGTGTTTCGTTCATAAAATCGGACCACTAAATAGGCTTTGGAGTTGGCGTACCAACGAAAAATAGATCTTTTCGAAACATTTAAACTACTGTACGGTTCTTACGACAATTTAATCGTTATTATTTGTCTAGTTTTTGTAAGATATTCCTCCATATTGGTTTTATTATAAGTCATATAATTCCACCTAATCGCCAAAAATGCCACAAAACCCCAAAAATAAATAAAAATTTAATCACCCAAAAAGCCATATATACAGATTACATTTCCACAACGTTTAAATACGAGCCGAAAACAAGGCTAAACCAAAGGAAATTAATGAATGGTCAAAATAGTACATCGTAAAACGCAATAAATAAAATAAAAGACGAACAAAAACAATTTCATTGTTCAATTGGCAAAAAGAAAATTTTTAACCAACCATCAGGAAGACAAAAACAACCACAAAAAAATCACAGTGCGGGAAGAGAGTCAAAGAATAATTGATTTTTCGCACGAATGAATCGAAAATATATGGTTTAAGGGAATCAAATTGCGAAAATCCACAGAACCGATAAATTTCATGCGGAAAGAATATTTTTGTATACGTTAAAATATGGATGGGGACAAAAAGACGACTGAGTCTATCCTACATATATCTGTTTGTTTGCCGCATCGCAATTTTGTTTTACCCACAAGCCAAATTACGAATCATCTATCGAGCAACTATAATAGCGCAATAACAGTCTGTACAAAATGTATGTGTATGTATTTGTGAAACAAACAACACAATAAAATTGAGGCCAACCAATTTAAGTCAAGAATCTTACATAAATATAGCGACGTCTGTTTGGGGGTGGGTGGGATGGGGTTACAAAAACTGAGGTTATTTGGTTTTTCATGTTTATTTTTGTTTTTACTTCTATATAATTCCATTTATTTTCGACCAAATGAAAAATTCATTTGAGGACGATTTCCTCGTTGTTATTTGTACAATGTTGATGTCATTTTTATAGTTGTTGTGTTGAGAATGTTAGGCGGGAAAATAATTAATACTTGAGATTTTTCTTTTCATTTATTTTTATTAAATTAATTTACATTTAGTGATTGTGTTTCGTTGGCTGAAGGATAAACGGTACAAATGTTTGTCAGACTGTGCCAAAGAAATCATACGTACGTACGAACGTATCTTCCACAATTTATATGAGGAGATATGTAAAAAAAGGAGTCCAAAAATAACTGTCCAAATTTTTCGTATGGGGAGAATTGTAGTTACAAAAAAAAAAAATCAAACAATTTTCCAGAAGTTAATTTACATAAAACAACAACAAAACTAAAAAAAAGTTATATTACTTAATTAAATAATTTCTAAAATCCCTTTTATTTTATAAATATTCCAACAGTTTTAAGTTTTGGTATCGTAAAGGCTTTTTTTGGCAACAAACAAAAAAAAAAAAAAAGGATGTGAGCTTAATAATTTTTTGGTTCTACATCTCTAAATATAAATTTTAATTTAATTTTGAACCAACAATTTTATATTGATGTACTGTACCGAATCTATAGTGGCAAAAATATTAAAACCATATGGAAATGGAAAAAAGTGGAAAAACAACTCTTCGAACACCAATTAAAATTCAAATGATGGGGTTTTATTATAACATAGTTTTGTGCGTGTGGATGTATATGGTATGTGTATTTGGGTATTTTATAATTGAAAGATTAAAATTGGGGACCCATTTAAATGTTGAGTGTTTTTATTATTTTTAATGTTTACAATCATTAAATCCTTACAGATTATGTTTGTAAGAAGAGAGATTATGCTTGTTATTACTTTATTAATAAACTCAAAAAGGTATAAAACTTTTGAAAGTAGAATTTTATCTTGTTGGGATATTTGGAATTGATTAGTTATTGATATTTAAGGAATTGACAACATTCACTACTCATATCTACTCTTATTGGAAAATGCCCCTTCTGCGCAGATTCCTTTAAATTTAACATTCAAAATATTTGCAAATCCTACGGTCCTAATATACTGATAAAGTTATCCGAAAGTTGGCAGCCGAAAGTGAAAAGTCGATAATGCAGATTGTGTTAATCCAACCGAAAATAACCAATTTGGTGCTTGACAGAAACTAAATAGGATACATGGATTGCAATAAAAACTTTTGTAAATAGTTATACTTTATTTAACCTTGTCATGGAAAATATCAGAAAATCAGAAGAATTCACAAAATTGGAATAAAATCAGCCGCTAGAGTATATATCTGAAGTTGAATCGTTTTTATGTAATTTGTCAATAGCTATCGCAGATGAACTTCCAAACAATAGTAGCGTACCTTATGCGCACTGATAATTGTGGCGTGGTTACGACAGCAAATAAATTGTTCTAGATGCCCAATACCTACTGCCTCCTCCGCTGGATTTTTTTTTGAAGCGACATGATTCCATCTAGTATATGGGATGTTCTCTATAGAATTTCAACTGTTCTATTTCCAATAAAACATTTCCATCGTCTTGGAACATCAGCTAACCGCGATAAAACGATTTTCGGGTCACTCCAGTCATAGTACTCTACAATTAGTGATTTCTTACGCTCGCTCAGTGTATTTCATAGCTCCAACCGTGGTAATTAGATTTGTTTTAATGGGGCCACCTTGGTTTTTGACATGACAAGTCTGTAGTTCGCAATTTCATTTCTGCCAGTGGTGCGGAGATACACCACTGCTGCTTATGCATGATCGGATACGTCGCAAAATCCGTGAAGTTAAATGTTGATTATTGAACCAGTTGTCATCAAAAACCGCGGAACTTGAATTCCCTCTAATTCTTGCAGAGATGATTTGCTCGCTATCCATTGTTGTTCGATATGTACAGGGAGAGGATCATCCCAACCTAATTTCTGTAGCCATAATTTATGTAAGATTATCTTGAAGGCAACTATAGCAGGTCATATCTATCTTAAGGGATCAAAGATTCGAGCAATCTGTGACAACATTTCACGCTTATTTGGTACTTGCTTCTCTCCGAGTTTTATTTGGTATGAAAAAGTTTCCCTGGTCGGTTTGCACTGCAATCCCAACGTTTTGATAGTTGTGGAACCGTCATCAATGCATAGATTAGTTTTTTTTCGGCTTGCAAAAGGTATGGTGGTACCGATACAACTGGTGAATTGGCCTTCCATTTGCGGAGATTAAATCCACCTTTGGCTAGCATCTCTGACAATTCCCGGATGGCTATTATTGCTTCTTCGACTGAATCAACACCAGAAAAACAGTCGTCTACGTAAAAGTCATGTTTTGCTCGTTCGTACTGCAATGGAGCACCTAAGGTACTATAAGTGATGGTGTTCAGTCGAAACTCTTTAATTGGCTCCGGAGCAGAATTTTGCCATAGGATTCTTTGATGATCTCTATCATGCCGGTGTACTTCGACTTGACGATACATCTTCTCTACATCAGATGAAAACGCAATAGCATGTTTCCTGAAAATCATTAGAATGGATACCAGATCCTTCTGCATGGTGGGCCCACTAATAATTTGTCGTATAAAGACACGCCGGATGCAGATTTGCATGACCCGTCCAAAATAACGCGTAGCTTTGTGGTTGTGCTATCACCTTTTATAATGGCATGATGTGGCAAATAGAAGCTTCTGCTCTCGTGACAAGCTGACTCAGTGGATTTAATCTAGCCCATGTGACCCAAACTTAAATATTCGTTTATGAAACTGGTATATTATTCTTGAAGTTCAGGGTTCTTCGAGAATTCACGCTCCATAACGGTTAAACGATTGATTGCCGCTGATTTTGAGTGTCCCAAGCTTGCCGATTCCGGTTTAAATAGTAGTTTAACGACGTATCGATCATTGGAGTTCCGTGTGTGGGTTTCCGCAAAATGAACTGACATGAAATGATTCAGACATTGCTTATGTTGCCGAAATTTCTTCTATGGATCAGAATTTTTCTAATAATTTGTATATGTCCTCTTCTCCGATTATCGTAGTGTACGATGTTGAAGTGACTTTTTTCCCATATTCTTCCCGATATGACCCATCCTAGTTTGGTTGACTGAGCAACGATCCTATCTTTGATAGTAGGTCTGTCTGGGTTGAGCAATTCAAACAATATGTCTGCACAGACCAGGATATCGATTTTATTTGGTATATGATAAGCTGGATCTGCTAACTGAAGATTGTGTTAGTTCATCTCGTTCACCCATTGTGCTTCAATTTGTATCTGTGGTATTGTTAAAGTTAATTTGGATAGAATGAGAGCTTCGACTTCAATGCACTCGCTGGAGACAAACCTTGATGTGAAAGCAAGTTGACTACACCCCTAGATGTTTCGGCCTTTGGTCCAGATATGCCTAATACAGGGACATTTGCGAATGATCGTGAAAGATGCATTTTTTGTACGAAATGGTCGCTATTAAAAGTTAATTTCGATCCTGAATCTAATAACACGCGAGCCATATGATTATTCCTTGCTGAATCCTTGACGTGTACTAAAGCTGTTGGCAAAAGAGCTAGCCGTGTGGTACTAGTGTTGAGTGCATGTGATTCGACCTGTAGTGACTTCGTTGCTATGGGTTCGGTTTGAAGAACAGAACTAATTGGCGATGGTCCCGAAATACTTGAATCTAATTCTGTATGAAGTAACGTACTATGCTTTGAGTTACATTGAGTCCTTAAACAATTGAAGCACTCTCCAGATTTGCTGACCAGTCGTTGACGATCCTCGACTGACATTTGTTTGAATTTGATGCATTTCCATAAAATATGTTGACGGCTACAACATGAACACTTTTCGACGGTTGATGATGTACACGTTAATTTCACTATTGCATTCGTAGTTTTTGTTCCTCGTTTCTTGGTTTCACATAAGATGCTCTCTTTAGCATAACACCGGTTATTTAGAAATTCCAAAAAGTTTACTAATTTTGGAAATTTTGGAGTTAAGCTTTAGTTTGCCCATGCTACACGTGTCTCTTCATCTACTTTGTTTAGTAAGATTCGAATGAGCCAAGGATCTCTTGCTTCAGCCTCACTGCCCAATGCCTTTATATTTCTGATATATTCATCAGATGTATTGCTGATTTGACGCAGCGCATGAAGGGACCCATTGGTTGTATCTGGTTGATCGAAGAAATGATCAATGTGGGAGTTTAATATTGGTCGCTTTTTATACTTACTTATTACTAATTTATCCCATGCTTCGTTGTATTTAGCCTCGGTTACTAGGAAATTGCGAATGATATTTAGTGGAGGACCTCTAAGCAACCCTTTCAAAATTTGGAATTTATGTACCTGAGAAATGTTACCGACATTACGAACTGACGTCGTGTATAAGTCATAGAAATAGGGCCAGGCATCGTAATCTACGAAGAATTGATCGATGATCACACGAGGTAGTTTGACGGTTTCCGATGATTGAAGAATAGAGCGTTCATTCATTGCTTGTGTTCGGTCAGCCAGATTTTCAAAGAGTACGCGCTGTTGATCTAATAATTGATCAAATGAATAATTGATATTATTGGCGGGTTGCGGAATTATAATTTAAACATCTTTGATTTTGTTTCGAAAAATTTTGGCTCGAATTCATCCTGCTTGAGTTCGACATTTGCAATTGGATTATGCGAAAGTATTACCGCTACTTAAGTTTCATACTCTTGAAACTCCTTCCATATTTCATCGAGTTTAGTTAACCTAATCTTAATATCAGTCAATGTGGTATCTGCGGTAATGGTTGACATAAATTTTTTTATCAAAGTTAAAGAGGGTAATACGCGACCACGTGATTGAACTGCCGCCATATTTTATGATTTTGAACATCGTTAAAATGAAAAATTCGGTACTTATATACACCCCAAGAAACAAACAATTGTTCTAGATGCCCAATACCTATAGCATGCTTTATGTGCAATAACGACAAAGGTGTAGTTAAAACAGCAACAATGTGATTCTGCTTACTGATGTCTTCAATTAATTATAAATTATAGTGTTCTTAATGTGGACTGATGTTCGTGACGTGTTGAAATAGCACAAGAATGTTCTGGATACTGACGTCCAATATTCGTAGCGTGCTTTATTCTCACTTGTATGTGTGGTGACTTAAAAGAGCAACAGAATATTCTGGATATTCAACGTGTAGCGTGCTTTATACGATTCCATGAAAATATTTCACCTTGCAATACTCATGGATGGTATAAATTTCATCATGTCTGAAATTGACTATATTAATTTGACAGATTAAACGTAACACAATGCCGGTCGATTCCAGATGCGTAAATTCAAATAAATGTAAATTTAACATAAATATTTGATAAAATATAATCTAATCAGTTTCATTTAATCAATATTTTTCCCAGAAGAACTGATTTACAAAATGGTTTTAAAGGATACAAAATAAAGATAAGTATAAATACCTTGAAATGCAGAAGTTTACAATATTTTCACCCTTTTTTCTTTTTTCCTTTTAACTTCAACATTTCAAGGTTAACAAATATAACGAATAACTTTTAAGTAAAAAAATTCGCAGTGTATTATTTGTGGAAGTGGTTACGTCTTAAACATCTCGGCCGCCTTGAATACCGCTGTTATTCAATTTATAGGTAAACGGCACATCTTGGTGATTGGTCGACGGATTGTGCCTTGTTTGGTTTTAATTTCGGCGACACGAACTCTTCCATCATTTCCCGGAAATACTTGTGTTATATTGCCAATCTTCCATTGATTCATGAGTGGGTTGTCCTCTTTTACGAGTACTAAATCGTTGAGTTGTAAATCTTCCGTCGAATTTTGCCATTTGGTACGAGCTTGGATTGACGATAAATATTCCCGATACCAATGCATTCAAAATAGTTGACTCATTCCTAATATCGCATTCCATTGTGACAATCTGTTGTAGGGTACCTCGGTGATATCAGGTTGTGGTATCGTTGTAATGGGATGCCCAATCAGGAAATGAGCGGGTGGCGCAAAGAGGCATTGAATTCAATAAACCCTCAATTTGTACCAATAACATATGTAACTCTTCTTTGGTGAGGATTTTATCTCCAATGACTTTCTCCATATGGGTTTTTGCAGATTTAATGCCCGCTTCCCAAATGCCCCCAAAGTGAGGTGCGTGTGGTGGTATAAAATGCCAAAAATAGAGGTTGTAATTAGTTTTACATTACTTTTAAGGAATAAATTTATTTCCTTTAACTTTCGACATGCACCTTGAAAATTAGTGCCGTTGTCTGAGAATATATCTGTGCTAACACCTCTGCGAGCAAAAAATCCGTTTAGTGCGCCTATAAATGCCTCAGTATATAAACTTCCTACTAGTTCGACGTGGACTGCCTTCGTACTTAGGCAAATGATTAGGCAGATATATGATTTTTCAGCTCGTTGACCTCGTCCACGTCTCAGATAGGTTTAAATGGGGCCAGCGAAATCCAGCCCGATTTTTAAAAATGGGCGGACTAGTTTCATCCTCTCTTTGGGTAGATTACACATTAATTGGCTCTCGGTTTGCGGTCGTTGTTTAATGGAATGGATACATTTTCTAATTATTGCTTTGATTAACGTTCGGCCCTTGATTATCCAATATTTTTTTCGGAGAAGACTTAATAGAAGAGTTGCACCGCAATGTAAGTGAATCTCATGGTATCTCAGTATGATTAGTCTGGTCACGATTGAGTTCGCAGATAAAAGAATCGGATGGCGTGTATTGTAAGGTGCAATCGGTTCTCCAATTCGACAATCCACTCTCCCGATTTATCTAGAAATGGACTTAGTGATTTTGTTGAGCTTTTAGATGAAACAGCATTAGATCTTTTGATATCCTTGATTTCTTCTTCAAAAGCATGTAATTGTGAATTCTGCAATATTTCGTTCTCTGCGGCTTGCCAGTCATCTCGATGTGGAATATTTGGTATTGTTCTTGACCTTTTTCATTAGGTTATGAACTTTCGGATGTTCATCAACACACGTGTCACTTTATCGTAACTTGAGTATCTGGTACATAATTCATCTATCAATGGCTTGGATTCCTTGATACATAAGGCGGTCATTACTTCAACTTTATCTCTTCTTTCTTGGTTAGTTGAGGCTTCTGATTTTCGAAATGTTGGCCACTTATCAATTTCAAAATTTAAAAATTGCGGTCCATTCCACCACAGCTGGTATAAGTTTTTAATTAATTCGGATTTAAACCCCTGGTCGCGCAATCTGCTGGGTTAAGTTTTGATGCAATATGCCGCCACTTTCCTCTTGGGAGAACCTCTAAAATTTCGCTCGTTAGCAATGCACGTTTTCCACCTGCGCGGTGGTTCAGAAAACCAATCCAATACGATAGTGTAATCGGTCCATCCGAATATTTTGTGGTCCGGTATATTGAGTACTTGTTGGACATGCTTTATCAATCGCGATAACAAAAATGCACCATTTAATTCTAACCGAGGTAGCGGAAATGTTCTTGATAGGTGCAACCTGCATATGCCATCTCACTGGCGTCACATAATCCATGCAATTAATGGATTTGTGCATCGGTCATAAACAGCCATCTAGGTATGGCCAAAGTTGATAAACCGTTGGCTTCGTTTCGAATTGTTTGCCATTGGGTTTGTACTTCACTTGGTAATTTGTCATCCCATCCCACATCTAACAGCCATAATGCTTGGAAAAAACTCATTTTTTTGATTATATAGGGTGATAAGGGGCCCAATGGGTCGAAAATCCGACTGGCTTCGGATAATATGGCTCGCTTCGCTGTCGGTATTGCCTCTTGTAGGGTAATGTGGTAACTGAATTCATCGGAAGTCGGTTGCCATTGCAAACCTAACACTTTTATTTCGTTGGGATCTTCGGATATGGGTTTCAGACTTGGTGATACAACCTCAGCAGGACTCAATTCTTGTAGTATTTCTGGTGCATTCGATGACCATTTGCGAAGGTTAAATCCGGATTGGCCCATTATACTGGAGAGTTGTGTTGCCAATTTGAGTGCTGCAGGAATAGAATGTGCTCCGGTTAGCAAGGAGTCGATATAGATGTCTCTCTGAAGGACTTGTGATGCTTCCGGATACTGGTTTCGATTGTCTTCGGCAATTTGGTGGACTACTCTGGTTGCTAAATATAGTGCTGATGAAATGCCATATGTAAGAGTCTTTAGTTCGAATTGCTTGATTGGTATGTCTGGGGTACTGCGCCACACAATACGTTAATATTGACGATCGCTTGGGTCAATCCATATCTGACGATACATTTTCTCAGCGTCTGCTGTGAATACAATCTTGTATACTCTAAACCGCAATAAAATGTGGCTTAAAAGATTCTGTAATGTTGGCCCAATGAGTAAATTATCAATAAGGGAATATCCCGAGCTGGTTTTGGCAGACGCGTCAAATACTACACGCAGTCTTGTGGTGGTGGATATTTCTTTTCAAACTCCGTGATGTGGTAGGTACAAATATTCCGATGGATGTTTTGGTGGTTTCACCACTACCATATGTCCTAGGCGACTATTGTCTTCCATGAACTCTACACAACATTGTTGTAAATTTGGATTTTTCAGGAACTTCCTTTCCATACTATGCAAACGTTTGACAGCGATACCTATAGGTTCCTTCAGCGGGGTTCTTTCTGATTTAAAAGGCAGTCTCACCATAAAATGATTATCCGGCAATTTTATGGTAGTCCTTTTAAAAAGCTCTTCGCACTGTTGGTGTTCAGACAATAGCGGTGTAGAATTAAACACCTCTTCGGATTCCCAAAACTTCTTCAGAATGTGGTCCAACATATTTTTATCAACAACAACAATGCTGTTACATTGACTGGATTCCTGAGAATTTGGTATATTAATCTTATTGTTGGAATCCTTCATTTGTTCAGGCTTGAGGACATCGAAAAATTTGTCTGCTCCGATGAGTAAGTCGATTCTGGATGCAGACTGTAAGTTTATGTCGGCCAAGGTTACAGATGACACACATTGACATTTCTCCCAATCATCCTTTCGAACAGGATTAACTTGAGTAATAGATGGTATTATATGTGCCGATATCTGGCATGAGTAGTTTGATCTAAAGTGTGGTGATATGATGACTTCGACTAATCCTCTTGGATGCTCATTCTTCCAATTGTGCATTTTAGCTCCAATTTCTGGACAAGGGTTTCGGTAATGAATGAATTTGGGATCCCGAATCAAGCAAAGCACGGCCTAAATGCAACTGGCCACTATTATCCTGCAGCTTCACTATAGTCGTTGGTAGAATATTTGGGTGAATTAGAAGACCGGAATGGATACATTATGTTGTCTGCGGTTGATTATTTGATAAGTTGGTAACGATTAAGCCGTTGGTAGGTATTGGTTGGTTACTGGTCGATTCTACATTGGTAGTGAGGTGCACCAACGAATTGTGTTTTCTTCGATAGTAAAAGCATCTTCCGTTAGATCTGCATTGGAATACTGTATGTGCTTCGCCAAAACAGTTGAAACATCGCTTTACATTCTTTAATAATTATCTTCGTTGTTCCACGGTAAACTCCTTGAATTTTGCGCATTTAAATAACGGATGACAATCGTCTTTACAAAGGGTACATGACATCACAGCATTGGTAAACGTTTTTGGAATGACCTTCACTTGAGTGACGGATTTTCGTGGATAACCTTTCACCGCATCTAGAGCGTCAGCTCGTTTCATCAAAAAATCGATCAACAGTTGACACGTCGGAAATTCTATGTTCGATGTCTCGTGTGCCCATCTGTCTCTCGATTCCTCGTCTAGTTTTTGAACGAGCAAGAATACTAGCCAGGGATCTCTAGATTCTGCTTCTGGTCCTATGGCTTTTAATCCGCGGACTACTTCGTCAGCTGTATCCATTAATCTTCGGATATGTTGCGACGTTGGATTGTTAACGGTTGGTAGATCGATGAAACTTTTGAGGAACGATTGAACAGTGTATCGTTTTCTGTCATATCGGGTTTTCAATTTGTTTAAAGCTTCGATATAATTCGCATCGCAGATCGGCAGATGTTTTAACAAGGTTGCGGCTTCGCCTTTTAAAAATCCCTTTAAATATTGGAATTTTTGTGCCGGGTTCAGGTTCACATTTTCATGAATTGTGGAAGTAAATATATCATAAATTGATTGCCAATCTGTGTAGTCGCCATGAAATGGAGCAATACTAAGATTCGGAAGTTTTACCTCGATATTTGCGACCTTTAATTGTTCCCCTTGTGTCTCGTTCAAATCGAATGACATATTTCCAGACGCCAAACTTACTCTTCGTATCTCTTTGTGTAAATCCGCGACCACGGTGTAATATTTCTCTTCGAATTCATCTTGTTGGTTTTCATCATCAGGTTTTATTTCGTTGATAGCATTCTCAACTTCATGGAATTTGGTTAACAATCCCTCCGCACGTCGCAATCGAACTTTTAACTGCTCATTGTCCAGTTTAGATGCTTCAATGGTTTGGCTTGTCTGCGCATATTTAAATATTTTCGTCAGTGACTCCTTCATGTTGGATCGACGTTTAGTCAATGCATCTATGTTCGAAATATTTATCGTTTTCTTTTTCACAATAAATTCACTGGTGGTGGTTGGTTACACAAATTTTCACTAATGCACTGATTAACTTCTTAGGTTAAATTCCCGTTATTAGAAATAAATTCGGAAATTAAATTCGGAACCTGATTTACAGGTTAAATTTCGTTATGAAATTATGGCGAAGGTCAACACGCGGTTGCTTACGGTGGACACTCAGGTTTTTGAGGTTAGGTTTCAGTAATTCGAATAAATAACGTGAATTAATAAATTTTTTTCTCTTTTCCTTTTAGCTTCAACATTTCAAGGTTAACAATTGTTATAACGAATAACCGCAGTGTTTTATTTGTGGAAGTGGTTACATCTTAAACAAACACAATGCACTTAAACTTGCGATCCGGCTTGAAGGACCATGAATACAATTCAAACAATTGTAGAATACCACTTTGTTCAACAATAACTACCCGAACACGACTCAATTTACTTCACCGATATATGTTGTTAACAATATAAATAAAGAAAACATTAAGTGCTTTTAGTTTCTTTAATTAAATGTTTAAATTTTCTTTGGTCTTAATTTAATCAGAATAAATCTTTACAAGATGGAAGTTTTGAATCGTTTGATATTATGATGCCGACTGATTTTAGTAATTTTTATTTTTTCTCTTCGTTGACAATTTACATTTTAATAAAATACATGGAGCTACATGTATTTCGTTGAATATTCGCAGCGGTCAGAAATTCAATATAAACAAACAAAATTAATCTTAAATTTACAATAATAACGTAAATTAAGAGATAGAAATGTTATAAATTAAAATCTTAATAAATAATGTTAGGAAAATTAACGTGACATGTATCATTTAAACTGGTGTAATCAGCCTCTAGTGTGTTATGTCTGGAGATGGATTATATTGATGTGACTTGTCAATAGGTACCGATTTTCCACGGGAAACTTGAACTGACGTATCGACTTTTTGCTTTCGGCTCGGATTATACAATCTGCATTACCATTTCTTTACTTTTGGCTGGACTAACACAATCTGCATTATCGACTTTTTACTTTCGAATGGAAACTTTCGGCCAATTTTAACAGGGTGGTCCTAATTTTAAATATTTTCAAATCACACCCATCACATGCTATTACTTCACTAATTGCATAATACACGTATGCTTGCAGCAGTATTAGCAAATCTATTTTTCATAAATGTGAATTACACCACATGCCACATGGACAAATAAATATTTAACTGGACGTATATACAAAATAGTGTAGAAGTAATAAAATTGATACCATCACGTGTTACAATGTAAATGTTTCAATTACATTTAATGATATAGCAACTATTGTATATTGTGGTTAAATTTAATTAAAAATCCATTTATGCCATTTTTATTGGTCGTTGACTTTTCGTATTTAGAATTCATCATCATGATTCATGAATTATTAATTCTATAAATCAAACTTCAAGAATCTTTAATTATAAATTCATAACAAAATCATTTCATTTACTTATGTATGCAAATCGATTTTCTTTCGAATAATTTACAGAACAAAATATTATAATTTCGAAAAGTTAAATTTTAAATATTCATAAGAACACTGTATAGATGGTATAATAATTAGGATAATATATACACGTTTAATATATAGACAAAGAGATACCTTCACTCGGGCTGCCACAGATTTCAAATTATTGATAATAGACAGATAGGAGATATCATAGCACGAAAGAAATGAAAACTTTATTAAATTATTTTGAATTTTGTCGTTCCAATTCAATGAGATATTTTTATTTTATTTTATTTTATGGAGTAGTAGCAATTTAATGGAAAAAGTTCAATTAGAATTAAAATTTATTATAAAAATCGTGATTACGAGAATTTTTAAATCCAATAATAGATTTTGGAATGATATTGGCGAGGTTAAATAATGTAAATCTACTTGTAAGGAGAGCATAAGGAAGTATAAATTATTCAAAATTGCTTTGGTGAAGCAGCATTACTGATCTTAGTCTAAATAATTATTCATGAATTCTCATAAATATTCTAATTAATTCGAGTTTACTATTGGTACATGAAACAGAGATGTTACTAAATTTTTCACTGAATGTATTAAAAAATAGTCACAATAGTCAATAGTTCGTTTGATTTTAACTCGGCAATCTTTTCCGGGGGAGGGGGGTGGGCTTAACTCACTCCAAACTCTTTCCAGCGTACAGTAGTGACATGAATGGTTGGTCGGGCCGTGGATTCTGCACTCTCAACAGGGAGTAATAGTTGTGTTCATCTTCATCAACGTCGTAATAAAAATTATTTTTGCATTCCACCCTATAGGGATTCGCACCCAGTATCTCCGGATCCAAACGTCGCAGTTTTGTTTTTGTTTTTTTTGGATCATTTTGTTGTATTCAGTAGTTTTTCTGTAAACCTTAAGATATTTGCAAAATAAATTTTCTGAACCAAGAAAGTGGCCACTTCCGGTTGGCCGATTTGGAGTAAAATTCATTAGGATCCAATCTCCTAATTTATGAAAAAAACCTTAAATCTGCGAAAAGGAAAAATCATAGTTTAAAAATCTCCAAAAAATAAAAGTCATAGTTTATTTTATGATTTTTTTATTGCAAATACAGTTTTAATAAAAAAATGAATGAATACAAAACAAATTGTGAATTTCAATTATGTGATCGAGATAAAAATAAAATTTATTAAATTTAAGCCATTAACTATAAAAGCGCTGAAATAATTTGAAATTAGCGACAATTGTTATCTTGTACTAAACGTTGAATAAAATTAGTTGGATCTACTGTAAAGTAAATGGAGTTAGTAGTATACAGAGTATCTCTGTCGATAATATAGATTGCTAAACGAAAACAACCATCGAAATGTCAACTTGCAGCACAATATTCGACTATTATTGAGATATACTCCACGAATTGAATCGTCAGATTCCATAAATGGAAGACTGCAGACCTGATGTATCTTTTTAAAACACCTTTTCCGGTTTTTATTGCGCAACGCGCATGTTGCCACCGTTACCGGGATACACTTATATTATTTTACTGCGCTGGTGGAAGATTATTTTCTTGGATGATTCCGATATCATTTATCTGCAGGTTAGTGCATTTTGTTTGCTAATTGAACGCTTTCAAAATTGCTCGTGAATATGCCTAATAATTTTCTGGCATTTCAATCATTTCATATGCCTATCAATTTGGACGTGTACTGGTCAGTAAATCTAATTCGTCGGAATTTGATGCGCAAATTGGTTTGAAATTAAGGACCTCTTCAATCTCGATTACCGAAGTGGAGAAGGACTTGCCCACCGTCAATATATGTTCTTCGGTGGCTCTTTGCTGGTAATTGCATGTTATTCTTTACCCCCACGAAATCGGTTCCATTGTCACAATAAATTGTATTCCAAGGTCCCCGTCGAGTTATGAATTACTTGAGAGCTACCTATGAAGCTACCATGAGTCGTAAAACAAACGATCATGCATAGGTATTATTTGCTAGGAACTGGTTCACGCTTGCGAACCGCCTAAGTATTAAATGGACCACAGAAATCTACTCCTACCACCGCAAAAGGAAAGGTGGGCTAGACACGATCTTTTGGTAGCGAGCTCATTATTAGCTGGACCCGGCTTGTTTGTTTGTGTTAAATAATTAACGTCGATAAACATGTTTTGCTTGATAAAATTACCGGAAGCTTTGCGTTATAAGATAATGCAGCTTATCCAAACTTCTTCTAACTCGCATGATTTGTGCATCGTCGAGGAACGGTTAAATGCTCTCATGATACTAAGGTTTGGAATAGGTTTTCCGTTTAATACAGTATACTCCTCGGGAGAGTCCATCATTTGTTCCTTTATACTACTACTACTTGATAGGCTAGCTCAACTTCCGATTTTGTCTATATTCCAAATTGGCCTTTAGCCTGGGTTGCAATATCAGATCGGATACTAAATCTGATTGGTTATCTTTTTGGATTGCAACATTGTGAATCATTAACGAAGAGACTTTGGTAGTAGGCCGGATGACCGGTTGGCTCGGCCACTTCTCGTACGTAAGATTAGCTATGGATATCTTCTATCGTCATGGCTGGCTGGACAGAGAGACTAGGACGATTCTTAAGTCTGTCGTCAGTGTGATGGAAGATATCTGTTTAGGTTGAGTAGGCCTGCAAATTACCGCGTAAATCATGTCCAATTTTAAGCCATTTGGCTTTCGTCTCGACTGGCAATTCTTCGTCTCACTCTCATTTTTGCAAACATTGTTTCTGAAACTTTTAGATAGCTTGTGATGTTTTTGCACATTCATTTCTATTAAGATGAGCCAGTTCCATCAGACATCTGGCGGCCACAAGTGACGCAGAAGCCGTCCCATATATGACCGTATTAAGCACGAACGGTTTAATGCATTGTTCCTCATCTCGCCATAATATTAATTGATGCCTTTTATCGTCTTCATCAAACCCCACTTGGCGGTAAATCTGCCCTATATCGCCGACAAGTACGAATCGATGTTGCCCAAACCGTCACACAATAGCGAATTTCGTCGACGCGGCGCAAACTACACGTAGTTTTGTAGTGAGGCTGCTCTCTTTATTTACGCCATGATGAGGTCAAATGTACATCCATTGCAAATCCAATGAATGTATGTCGACTTCGGTCATGTGGCATAGTTGCTCGTATTCATTCATGAATTCGCCGTATGATCGTTTAAAGTTGTCATCAACCTAAAATGTTCTTTCCATGGCACGCAACCTGGACAGCGCTTTGTGATACTTTTGAATTATTTTCATTGGTTTATTCTTGAATTGTACCTTGTTGATAAATCTGCCTTCCCCCTTTCTTAGTAGTCGTAGATCGGAACCTTTGCTCACAAACTTCTTCCTTCACTATGCACATCTCCTTAGATGGCGCGGCATCTCTTCGATTTCCTAAAATGATTTTAATTCTTTGATGGCCATAGTCGAAAAGTTCAAAGATGATATCAGCTGCCTAATAAGATGTCGATTATCGCGGGTTGTGGAAAAATTGAACAGCTAAGGGTAGTGACTAGGAAGTGACGATTTTATTTGAAGATAAAAACATCATCATTGGTTTGTCGCAGAATCATGGTGTTAAACAGATTTGAGCTAAGTCAAGTGATTTACCGCAGCCAGTAGTATAGCTACTTCTTGAATTTGGTTGGCTTTCACTGGTTCTGATTAGTATGCAATAACGAATGATGTTTATGTAAAGAATGACGGCATACCTAAAACAATTAAAACGGGATTGGTTAATTTTGTGAAGGCTCTCCTGGTCTATGCAGTACGGCTTGCTTCACGGGTCGTATTTGATCATGTCTTAAGGACTCAAGAGCATCAATTCGCTTGCCATGAAACTCGAATAACATTTTTACTATCGGATATTCTATACTTCCGTCGTTTCTTGTGCTCACTGACTTTTTGTGTTGCCGTCTAGCTTCTGCAGCATCAAATAGATTACCGGCGGATCTCTTGACTTAACTTTTTCACTCAGGTCTCTCAGGCCAAGTACCACTCCGTTAGATGTATCTAGAAGTTTTCTAATGCTGTCGGAATTGGGTGTTGTTACGATAGGCTGCTCGACCAAATTACGTATAAATACATTTGTCTATATGTCGCTTGCGATTAAACCTGTTGGTTAATTCACTGAAACATTACATAAGGATTTTATGAATTTCTCTCTCTCTCTCTCTCTCT